>CM075063.1:105073445-107473445 GCA_037428765.1 Rubia yunnanensis | reverse complement strand
ACACTATGGTTCTATTTTCTTTGGTGGTTTCACCCTCACTCATGTGCTATACATAACTACTTTGTGGTGCAATTTATTATCATGCTCTAGATTGTTATCTGCCTTAAAGTGTCTAGCTTTGTTTACTTAAAATTATTGCATTTTAAAGAAAATCAGTATGAGGAATGTGATTGGCATGGATGAACAGTAAGGGGGTATATTGGCTTCATCTGCTGAATACTCGTGCTCGTCCTTTTATCATGCAGCCTTTTTTTACTATTGCTTTTGTTTCTTATTCTAATTTGTGGCACCACCGTCTTGGAAATCCTTTCTCTACGATCGGTGACAAGGGTTCTCTTACTAATATTACCACTGCTATTGATACTGTGAATGTTATTCTACCTGATGGTTCTTTGTCATCTATTACACACTATGGTTCTATTTTCTTTGGTGGTTTCACCCTCACTCATGTGCTATACATAACTACTTTGTGGTGCAATTTATTATCATGCTCTAGATTGTTATCTGCCTTAAAGTGTCTAGCTTTGTTTACTTAAAATTATTGCATTTTAAAGAAAATCAGTACGAGGAATGTGATTGGCATGGATGAACAGTAAGGGGGTATATTGGCTTCATCTGCTGAATACTCGTGCTCGTCCTTTTATCATGCAGCCTTTTTTTACTATTGCTTTTGTTTCTTATTCTAATTTGTGGCACCACCGTCTTGGAAATCCTTTCTCTACGATGTTGTCTTCTTTTTCTTCTATTGATTTTAGCACAAATAAGACTTATGTTCCTTGTTCTGTATATTATGGAGCAAAACAGACTAGACATAGTTTTCCATTGAGTTCTACAAATGCTACTGCATTATTTGTATTAATACATTATAATGTTTGGGGTCCTTATAGAACACCATCTTCTAGTGGTAAATTTATTTTTTAACAGTGGTTGATGATTATTTCCGAGTTGTTTGGGTTTATTTGTTAGTGGCTAAGTCAGATGTAGCTTCTAGAATTTTGGAATTTTGTTCTTTGGTCAAGAACCAGTTCGGCCAAATTGTTCTGCGTGTCATGGCTGATAATGGGACTGTATTTTTACCTTTGAGATCTCATTTTGCTGCATCTGGGATCACTTTTGAGACATCTATGGTTGATACACCACAACAAAATGGTCGTGTTGAACGGAAGCATCGCCATTTATTTAATGTGGCGTGCCAGTCTGACAGTTGATTTTTGGGGAGAATGTGTTCTTATTTCTGCTTATCTGATTAACCGAACACCGATGGAACATCTCAATGGTCGTACTCCCTTTTGCTATATGGATGAGCTCCTCATCTCTAAAGGTATTTGGATGTTAGTGCTTTGCTGCTTTCGTTCCTAGATACCATGACAAGTTTGCACCAAGAAGTCGACAATGTTTGTTTCTTGGTTATCCTGCCGGAAAGAAAGGCTATCACATTTTTGCCCTGGAATCCCGCGCCATCTTTAGTAGTCTGGATATTGATTTTTTGAAGACCAGTTCCCGTATGCAGCAACTGCGACATTGGCCTCATCAGTGGATCCCGGTGGGGCCATCACTTCACCACCGGCATTACTTCTATCGCCACTAGAATTGCACGGCCAGATCGTAGCACCATCAGTCCCGCCGGTTTCCACCGCACCCTTACCGCCGGCTACTTCTCCGATGCGGTGAGCAACCCAGATCACCGGCAACCTTTACTGGTTTGACCTGTGGATGCACCTCCCGGGATGCCATAGCTGCACGCTCTTCACGCACCATCGACAAATGACGACCACATGCCACGCGTGCCGCCAGCGATGATGATCCTTCTGCTCTGTCACTTGACGCAGTGTCTCCTACCCTGGATAATCCCGCTCACTATTTTCTTCTGTCAGCTCTGCTGCCTGTTTCACTAGTGTACCGGCGTCGCCTCCCACTGCCAAGCTGCCTTCTATCAAGTGTTCTCTATTCTCTTACTGATTATGTAAATTGTGAAAATTTTTCTAGTATGCATTATAGATTTTTGGGTGCAGTAACTTCTAGTACAGATCCCACTACTTATTCTGAGGAGTCACAACATGCTCATTGGTAAGATGCTATGACTGAAGAGCTTACAGCGCATTCAGACTTGGACAATGGCCCCTCTAACTCCGCATAAGAATGCAATTGGTTGCAAATGAGTTTACTGGATGAAGTTTAAATCAGATGATACCATTGAGCGTTATAAGGCGTGACTAGTGGTTCTCGAGAATCTCCAGGTTGAAGGGATTGACTATACTGAGACATTTTCCCCGGTTGCGAAGATGAGTTCATTTTGCCTATTCTTATATGTTGCAAATATTCATTGTTGGAACTGCATAAGATGGATGTGCATAATGCTTTCTTGCATGGTGATCTTCATGAAGAGGTTTTTATGCGACCTCCACATGGTTATGCAGCGCCCCTTGATAAGGTATGTCACCTTCGGAAATCTCTTTATGATCTTCGCTAGACTCTTAGAAATTGGTTTGAAAAATTAGCTGAGGCTTTACGAGCATTTGGGTTTGTTCCCGTGGCTTGGTTTGTTTGCATGTTTTGGTTTATGCGGGTGATTTGGTCATTACTGGTAGCTCTTCTAGGCTTATCTCTGAATTCGAGAAGTACTTGAGTTCTTATTTCCACATGAAAGATCTTGGTTTGCTTAGATATTTTTTGGGCATAGAGATTGCTAGAAGACTGCAGGGGATATTTTTTCACAGCGGAAATATGCCTTGGACATTTTATCTTATACAAGTTTGTCTGTCTCTAAACCGACTGACTTCCCAATGGAGCAGCAACATGATCTGGCGCGTGTTGAAGGTCCACTTTACCATGATCTTGAGCAGCACATGCGACTGGTTGGGCGCCTGATATACCTTATTATCATACGTCCCGTGACTAGTTATTTGGTTCACACACTTTCTCAATTCATGAAGTTTCCTTGTGTTCCTCATTAGCAAGTTGCAGTTCGTGTGTTGCACTACTTAAAGAGCTATCCTGGTAAAAGTTATATCTCTCTTCCCGTAGTGCGTTACAATTGACAGCTTACTGTGATTCTGATTAGGCTGCTTGCTCTATTACCTGGTGTTCTCTTTCTGGATATTTTGTGATGATGAGTGATTCTCCAGTTTCTTGGAAGACCAAGAAGCAACCTGCAGTTTCTCGGTCTTCTAGTGAAGCGGAGTATCGTGCTATGGCTGTTACTTGTTGTGAGTTGTTATGGCTTAAGTCTTAACTTAAAGACTTAGGGGTTGCGCACACTACTCCTATGCTACTATTTTGTGACAGTCAATATGCTCTTCATATTGAGGCAAATTTGGTGTTCCATGAACGTACGAAGCAAATTGAAGTTGGTTGTAATTTTGTCCGGGATCTTGTGCAGTCTGGTACTATTGTTACTCATCATATCTGCACGACTGACCAGCCTGCGAATTTGTTCACCTAGGCTCTCGGACGTAACCAGTTTCATTCATTACTCGGCAAATTGTGCATTTCTCATTCCCATGCTCTAAATTGAGGAGGAGTATTAAGGAAGGGACACACATTGTTACTTTTTTTTTCTACATAATTGAATAATTTGTTTCAATATTATCTCAAATTCCGAAACTAAATAAATTACACATATGAAATGATCTATATACATGCCCATTAGTATGTTATAAATGTAAACAAAAGAAAATCAATGTTTATCTAGTGGGGTTAGATAAAAATAAAATATGGTGTAACATAAATTAGTTTGACTCGAGTTCAATTTTGAGGAAAATTAATTTGATTCAACCTCCATTCAAGTTTGACCCATGATTAAATGCACGGTTTAATTAAGGGAAAATCACAAGTTTTGTTGATGTGTTTATGACTAAAATACAATATTTTCTTATGTGAAGGAGAGACTAAGAGTTTAGGAGTAATAAGTAGATAATCTTAACCAACTGGGAATAGCCCAGTGGTCAGGGCTCATGCCCGCCCCAGGAACACCCCAGGTTCGATTTCGGCATGGGGCAAATTTCTGGAGTTCAGTCTCCAATTACACCGTGTTAGGTGTAGGAGCCTCACTTCGTGTGAGTTGTGTGGGAGTCTCACCCCACTTTTGTGTGAGACACAGGGGAACATCACCCCTTTGTGTGTGGCACCGTGAATTTATTTAATGAGAGGGAGTACGAACATTTGTTTCAAAAAAAAAAAAGATAATCTTCAGAATCTGTAGAGGAAAGTCAGAAAGCAAGAATTGATTACATGTGATGTTGAATATGTTATGGATTATGATGTTAAAAAGCATATGCAACAATGTAGGTTACAGTTGTCTCCGATTGTTAGTGATTCTATTTTTTGCAACGCAGGTATTAGAAAGTAATTTTTTATTTAGTGATTTATCGTACTTATAAAAATTTAATTATTATATATTCATCTTATTATGGAAGTGTTGTTCATTTAAATGGTGTTATTCATTTTTTTTTCCTCTCTTATTATGCCCCTCACATAACGTTCTGATTCCGTTACTGTTATTGATTATCTGAGGCACATGATGACTTATAGTATCTAAATCTCCCCCATCAAATCTAACAAACATAATGTAATATTAAATTAAAACTAAACCAATCTTATCAGCAAATTCATAATACAGTAGTCTTTCTTACACAAATTAATCCAAAAAATAATCTGTTAATTTTTAAATTAGATTTTTTTCGTGAAAAATGCAAATGATATTTTTAAGATTCAATATGATGCACATCTTCAAATATCAAGCTTAATTATTCCTTCTGTCCCACCCCTTTTTCGCATGAAAAGAAAGGGATGATTGATTTTTTGACAAAGGGAAATGACAAATATACACCCATCTCCAACCTTTGTCCAGCCACCACTACCCCACCTTCTTCCAGCCACCACTGTCCACCTTCACCTTCTTCAACCTTTCAGCCATCCATTTCAAAAACCAAAACCCAGAAACCCCCACCTTCACCTTCTTCAATCTCTTAGCCACCCATTCACAAACCAAAAATCAACCCCAAAAACCCAAACAAAAACCATCTCAGAAACCAAAAATCAATTCCAGAAGACAAGCGCCAAACCCACCATTTCAACACAGCCGTGAAGACAAACGCCAAGATCAGTGCCGCCGGTAGGCGCCGCCCAGACTACCGCGGCATTCAAAGCGGCGGTGGGGCAAATGGGTGTCGAAAATCCGAGAACGAAAGAAAAATCCTGCATATGGCTTGAATCGTTCCCACTCCAAGAGATGGCCGCAAAAATTCTCCACCGCCCTCTGCTTCTCTTCCCGATGAAACCATAAGCTTGACAGAGATGGTTTGTGAAATCGGAAGCTTGAAATCAGAAGCTTGTGAGATGAGAGGAGAGATGGTGGGGCAACGAGGATGGTCAGGTGGAGAGGAAGGGTTTTTTGTGAGAGATGGGGAGGGTGAGTCAGGAGTAATTTCGTCTTTTGATATGGAGAAAATTTTTAAATATGGAAAGTGAGCAGAATGGGTTGGAACACCTATTTAAGGGAAATGTGCAGAATCAGGTGGGACAGAGGGAGTACATATTTTTATGTTGTGCATATGTCTAAAGATAGTACTCCCTCCGTCCTAGGAGAATGTGCACAATTTTTTATCAATTTTCTCAAATCATGTTTGACTATCAATAACTTTAAATGTGTATATTATTAGTGTATTAAAATTTGATATTTAAAAACTATATGATACAAAGAATATAACAATATCTCACATAATGATATTGGTGCATCTATACTAACTCAAATATATGGTTAAATGTGTTATGAGAAAGTTGAGCAAAAAATGAGCAGATTCAAGTGCCACGGAGGGAGTAATAGTTTTCATGCATCTTAAAAACCATGAAATACAGAAGCTCCCCTCCTCTCAAAGAAGGGGAGCTCATTCTTGTAAGGGTCCAAAAGGATCACCACGCACATGTCTGGCAAATAATCACCGACCAGTTCATTTCTCGCGATGCCACCTGTTAGAATAGAAGAATTGGATTGATATTGGGCCCATGATACCTCTCGTGTTTCTGTCGGCAATGACCACTCTATTTATATTGATTCTATTGGTGATTGTCAAGTTACGCCTTCTTTACGTTTAAATGATGTTCTGCTTGTTCCTGAAATCACTAAGAATTTATTGTCGATCAGTAAACTTACTAAGGACCTTGATGCTTATGTGATTTTTGATGATCGGCAATTTGTTATTCACCACAAGGTGACCAGGGTGGTAATGGGAAGAGGCCACAGTGAGAATGGTATGTATGTGCTGGATAAAGGGGAGTCTGCACTTGAATAAGCACCGAGCATCATTTGAGTTGTGGCATGCTCGTTTGGGTCATGTGGCACCCAATATTATTTCTGGTTTGATTAAAACTGGACATTTGTTTTCATCTTCTTTATTACCTAAGTCTGGCATGTGTGCCCCTTGTGTTATGGCTAAAGGACAACGGCAATCTTTTGTTGATAATCCCAAGAGGGCTAAACATGTTTTGGATTTGATTCATTGCGATTTATGGGTCCTGCTCCTGTTTTATCTGAAAATGGATTTCTTTATTATGCGATATTTGTTGATGATTTTTCTCAATTTTCTTGGCTATACCCGCTTCGTCAGAAATCCGAGTTTGCTGACATTTATCTGCAGTTTGAGACATTTGTTGAGAACCAGTTCTCCTCTACCATTAAAATGTTTCAAAGTGATGGCGGAACCGAGTTTATTAATAATCGACTAAGGTCCCATTTTGTCTCTAAGGAAATTCATCATCAGGTCTATTGCCCATATACTCCGGAGCAAAATGGGCGAGGCGAGAGGAAACATCGTCATATTTCTGAAATGGGGTTGACGATGCTATTTCATTCTCATTTGCCGCTTTCTCATTGGGAAAATGCCTTCAGCACGGCAGTGCATATCATTAATCGTCTTCCTACTCTAGTTCTTGATGGTGCATCTCCTTACGGTTTGCTTTTTGGACGTTCTCCTGATTATTCCAATTTTTGGCCGTTTGGATGTCGGGTCTATCCATTTGTTCGACCTTATGCTGATCATAAGCTTTCACCGCAAAGTATTCCTTGTATCTTCATCGGGTACAACTCTCAATATAAAGGTTTTCGTTTCCTGGATCCTTCTACTAATTGGGTTTACATCACTAGAAATGCTCGCTTCGACGAGACTTGCTTTCCTATGGCTAATGAGAGTGTCACTCAGCCTTTCTCTTCCTTGAATGTTCTTACTTTCATTGATCCCAATCAGACATCTGGTGTCCAGTCTCCATCTCCGGTTGTGTCATTGGTCATTCCGCCATGCACCCTATGCACTACTGATGCTTCGGCTCCTTTGCCTAATACAGTCATTGCTGATTCGGGGACAACCCCATCTTCTCCTCGGACCACACCCCCAACTTCGCTGCCATTGACTCCATCGTCTTCCTCTTCTTCCTCCTCGAATTTCAGGCCCTCTCTGCCACCACGTGTTCATCATATGACTACTCGGAATCAGGATGGTACTCGTAAAGAGAAGTCTTTTGAGGGTTTTGTTGTTACTGGTCTTCTGGCTAAGGTTATGGATTAGGTGAAGCCTTGGGATTATCCTGCTGCTATTAAGGATCCCAAGTGGCCTCATGCTATGGACCAGGAAATGACCGCACTTCGGACTCAGAATACTTGGGAATTGGTTCCTCTGCCTGAATCTGCTAATATTGTGGGGTCCAAGTGGGTTTTTCGTGTTAAGTATCGTCCCGATGAGAGCGTTGATCGTTATAAAGCACGCCTTGTTGCTCAGGGATATTCTCAGGTACCAGGTTTTGACTTTGATCACACTTTCAGTCCTGTGATCAAAGCTACCACTGTTTGTACGGTGCTTGCGATTGCTACTATGAGGCGATGGCCACTTCATCAATTGGATGTCAAGAATGCTTTCCTTAATGGTGTTCTTGATACGCCCGTCTACATGGCTCAGCCTGCTGGCTATAAGGACCCTGTTCATCCGAATTATGTCTGCCGGCTTCGGAAAGCAATTTATGGCCTCAAACAGGCTCCTCGAGCTTGGTTTGATTGCTTCAGTTCTTATCTTCATGATCTTGGATTTCATTGCAGCTCCTCAGATACGTCACTATTTGTTTTCTCTCGTGGCACTACTCTACTCTACCTCTTGGTCTATGTGGATGACATCATCCTCACTGGTAACAATTGTTATCCGTCAATTCATTATTCGCACTGATCAAGAATTCTGGATCAAGGATTTGGGCCATCTACACTATTTCTTGGGCCTTGAGGTTTCTTCTACTTCTCAGGGACTTTTTCTTGGTCAGGCTAAGTATGCTCGGGATATTCTTCGCCGGGCAGGGATGACTGCTCCCGTCCCAGTGACTACTCATTTTATTCCACTTTCACAGCTTCATAGCAGCTCGAGTCCTCAGTTTGGGAATCCTACACTATATCGCTCATTGGTTGGTGCCTTGCAGTATCTCACTATCACTAGACCGGATTTGGCTTTTGCAGTCAACTCTGTTAGTCAGTTTCTACAGGATCCTCGGGATGAGCATTTTGCTGCTGTTACCAGGATTCTTCGATACGTTGTTGGGACTCTACATCATGGTCTAGTTTTTCGCTCTAGTGGCCCCTCTGATGTTTGTGCTTACTCTGAGTCGATGCGTAGAGAGTCGACGTTCTACATATGGATATGCAGTTTTTCTGGGTGGTAACTTGGTGTCCTGGAGTGCCAAGAAGCAACCCACTGTCTCACGTTCGAGCTCTGAGTCTGAGTATCGTGCTCTCGCAAACACTGTAGCTGAAGTTGTTTGGTTGTCTCATCTTTTCCGGGATTTGAAATTTTCGCTGACTGGTTCGCCTCTTTTACTATGTGACAACAATAATGCAATCTTTTTGGCTCAAAATCCTATGGCGCATAAGCGGGCAAAGCACATTGATATAGATTATCACTTTGTTCGTGAGTTGGTTTCTATGAGCAAGCTTCGTGTTAGTCATGTTCCTACCTCGTTGCAGCTAGCTGACATTTTCACCAAAGGGCTTCCTAAGCCCTTGTTTGAGTTTTTTAGGTCCAAGCTTTGCGTTTCGGTTAATCCGACGCTTCGCTTGAGGGGGGATGTTAGAATAGAGGAATTGGATTGATATTGGACCCATGGCCCATGTTGTGTTCTCTAGGTTTTTCCTATTGCACCCTATTTATTTACCTAATACAGACAGTCCTAATCATTGAGGCTTTCTCTATCACCACCATTTGTCCGCGGCATAGCAACATTTGAAGGACATGCATTTACTCTATGCAACTTCAATCGACTTGAAACTTCTTTACTAAGTAACTAATTAAAATTATTCGTTCAGGTGTATTGAGAAGAAACCAGAAATAGGTCTGCTAATAATGCACTAAGTTAGCACACACGTAGACGTAGTAGAGCCTGTTGAATCATGCATTTTCCAACTTTGCAAACCGTAAGAGAACCCGATGAAAGCTTATGCCAAAAAAGAGAAATTATTATACCTAGAGAGGAATTCATCAAAAATGATCTTCTAAACCATCTCAATGTAGCTCGTAAGAGAGCTATCCTAAGACACCTTTGTGCGCGGCTTAAATGTTGCACTAGGAAATCTGAAGAGACTAGCTTTTAATTCTTCCTTCTAATCGAGGGACAAGCATTTACTCTAGCCAACTTCAAGCTACTTATCTCTTCTCTAAATTTGACGAAGTCTTTCAAGTGATGGATGCAGTTCGAGTCTTTAGTCCTTGGGTGCCAATTTCGAAGCCTTTTGATTCAACTAAAATACCTTTATTCTTTTTAGGGATAAGTGTCAATATAACTCTATCTACTTGATTAAGTGTCAATATAATCCTATGATAATTTTTAGTGCAAATATAATCCTAACTAGTTAATGAAAGTGCCAATATAACCCTCATACCCCATTTCCGACATTGACCTCAATTTTTCAGCGTTGACTCTATGTAAATTGATCAAAATACCCTTTGGGCTAACTCTGAAATTGGGTGGACAATTTTACCCTCATAGTTAGCCGGAATGTCATAGTTCGTTGAAATTAGGTTGGGTTATATCAGCACATTATGCAATCTTATTGGGTTATATCAGCACATTCCTAATGTTTGTAGAGTTATATCAACACATTTCTAATGTTTGTTGGGTTATATCAGCACATCCTTAAAACTAATAGGGTTATATTGGCACTTTCACTAACTATATAGGGTTATATTGGCACTTTCAAATATTGAAAGATTATATTGACACTTATGTCAACTAGGTGTGGTTATAAAAACACCTTTTTCTTCTTTTTATTCATGGTGCAAAATTAGAGTTTTGAATTTATGTTAATTATTTCAATTTAGAAACTTCACTAAGTAGATTTTAATACTTTGACAAAGATGTCTTGATCACTTGTTTCTTTACCCTTCGTGCTCAACTTTTGCTGGGTTATAGATAGTTCGTTCTGATTGAGGTTTATACAACTGCACAACAAGTGCCCTTAGTGTTTCTCGTATACGAACCACGACCACTTGGCGTGCACAATTAGCATGATCCACTTTTCTAATTCTTTTTACATTTGAATTAACAGTAGATCTAATTAAAAAAATTATAATGTCAAAATTTATACCTTTTACATTCCAATTGTTTTTACCTTAATCTTTCATGTAAATTGATGTGGCAACATCCTTTGATGTCAAATAAGAGTACTGATGTGTTAGGATCAACATTTTTTTTCCTCATCACGTGTTGCCATTTCCTTTTCCTAGCTTGTATGAGTATTCTGTACTACTATATAATGTACCCTGAGGTCATGAATACAAATACACATTATTACCCTTATTTTCTACATGGTATCAGAGCCTAAAATCCCAAAACCCTAAAGAAAAATTTCCTTCTTTGCCGAGCTCCAGCTACCGCCGTCCAGCCGCCGCTGCCACTCACCGATCTCCGTCCATCATTCGCCGCCGTGCTCCGCCAGCCGTCCGCGATCGAAAGATACTATCCCTGCCCAGATCCATCCACAAGTTTTCCTCCACACGCAGGCACCAAAGCTCACACGCCGCTGCATCCAGTTCACGTGAGTCGCATTACGATCTATGATTTTCTGCCGTCGATTCACTGGTTTCCGCTGATCCAATCTTGAATCATGTCGACTTCTGAACCTACTCCCGATACCGCTCAACTTGCTCGCATCGATGCTGAATCTGAGGGTACAAAGCTTCAGTACATGAGTGGCTATGAGGTAATTACGACCTTACTGAAACTGTTGCAGTTGCAATATGGCTTTAGGACAACTGTACCCGTTGGTCACTTATCAATTGATCCTTACTTTATTGGCTCTTCTGACGGTCTTAGTTTGGTTACTGCACCCACCATCCTGAAGGGTCAAGAGAATTACTTTGAATGGTCTGATGGACTTTGTCGTGCTATGCTTGCTAAGCAAAAGATTGGGTTAATTGATGGATCCATTACCAAACCCCATGATGATCGTCCTGATGCTGCCAATTGGCCTGAGGTTAATGCTACCCTTGCCTGCTCGATCTTGAAAACCCTGGAGATGGCATTGCGATCTTCTACTAGTTCTTTTGCCACAGTTAAGGAATTGTGGGAAGACCTGAAAACACGTTTTACTCTTGGTGATGGTATGAAAATTCTGCAGATGCGTGAGGATATTCAGAATTGCAGGCAGCATGGTCAAACCATTGCAATTTACTTTGGTAATCCAAAGAAGCTGTTGTGGACTACAATTCCATACGGCTTCATTTAGTTTGCAACTATCAAGCTAGCAAAGTGTTGTGCACTTGTAATCTCCCTGCATGCGCCTCCCTAGAGAGAGACAAGGATTTGATTTATTAATTCATCTCTGGTCTCGACGAAGGCTTTCACACCTTGTGATCTCATATCATGAGCCTTAATCCACCGCCACCAGTCATGCATGTACATGGGCTCGTTGCCCAAGAGGAGAATCGCCGAGCTGTCATCCGATCTCGTTAGCCTTCATCTGACTCTATGGCATATGTCGCATGACGACCATCAAATACGAGTTCTTTGATAGTTGCCTTCTCTGCAGCTAATCGCAAAAATCATGTTTGTACGCATTGTAATCGCAAGGGTTACGACAAAGCTTCATGTTTCCAGATCACAAGCCTTCTAGAATGGTTCAAGGAGTTGAAAGAGAAAGTCGTGGCTGCCATCTACCCGGCCGAACGCCGCCACCAGCCTCATTGTTCCTGCCACCATGGCCCTTTCACTTCCGCCGCTATTATTCAGTGCTGCCATGTCACCACCACGGTTAGCAGCGGCGGCCCCCAGTGGTAGTACCCCTACTTGTTCTGATTTTGGCCACACTGTGTCTAATGACCAATGGAGCACGACCATGCATTTATTTAATCAGTTTAACTCTCTTTCTGACCACGGGTCAGGTAAGCCTACTTTACCTTGGATTCTTGATTCAGGGGCCTCATATCACATGACCGGTGACAAGGGTTCTCTTACTGATATTACTACTGCTATTGATACTGTGAATGCTACACTGCCTAATGAATTTGTGTCATCTACTACCCAATATGGTTCTATTTTCTTTGGTGATGTTACCCTTATTCATGTGTTATACACACCTACTTTGTGGTGCAACTTATCATCTTGCTCTAGATTGTTATCTACGTTAAAGTGTCTAGCTTTGTTTACTAAAAATTATTGCATTTTATAGAAAATCAGTACGAGGACCGTGATTGGCGTGGGAGAACAACAGGGGGGGTTTATTGGCTTCGTCTGCTGGATACTCGTGCTCATCCTCCTATCCCGCAGTCTTTTCCGACAGTTGCTTCTGTGTCTTTCTCTGATTTATGGCATCAGCATCTTGGACATCCTTCATCTGCGATGTTATCTTCCATTTCCTCTATTGATTTTAGCACAAATAAGACTTATGTTCCTTGCTCTGTATGATATAGAGCAAAACAGACTAGACATGGGTTTTCTTTGAGTTCTACAAATGCTACTCCGTTATTTGAATTAATACATTGTGATGTTTGGGATCCTTATAAAACATCGTCTTCTAGTGGTGCATTTTATTTTTTAACAGTAGTTAATGATTATTCCTGAGCTGTTTGGGTCTATTTATTAGTGGCTAAGTCAGATGTATCTTCTAGACTTATAGAGTTTTGTACTTTAGATAGGAATTAGTATTGCCGACCTGTTCTGCGCGTCCGAGCTAACAACGGGACTGAATTTTTGCCTTTGAGATCCTACTTTGCTAAATCTGGGATCATTTTTTAGACATCTATGGTTGATAAACCACAGTACAATATTCGTGTTGAACGTAAGCATCACTATTTGCTTAATGTGGCACGGCCTTGCATTTTCAATCTAATATGCCAGTTAATTTTTAGGGAGAGTGTGTTCTTACTACTGCTTACCTGATAAACCGGACACCGACGAAACATCTCAATGGGCGTACTCCCTTTTAGATGCTCTCTGGACGAGCTCTAAATTAATCACCTTTGAAGGTCTATTGACTCTTGTGTTTTACTGCTTACATTCCCAGATACCGTGACAAGTTTGCACCAAGAAGTCGGCGAGGTTTGTTTCTTGGTTATCCTACTGGAAAGAAAGGTTATCAACTTTATGACCTGGAATCTCACACTTTTTCAATAGTCAGGATGCCAATTTTTTTTGAAGACTAGTTCACGTATGCTGACACTCCAACATCGATCTTATCAGTGGATCCCGACGGTGCCACCACTTTACCGTCGGCACAACCTCCGCCACTGCCGGAGTCATAGAAGCCGGTCGCCTCCCCACCTGTCCAGCTAGATCTAGCGACCGACTTTGATCTCCAGCCTGCTCCTGTGCCAGATCGGTCCGATGCTGCGCATCTTGAGCCATTGTCGCCTCACGCGCTTCACACGCCAACGGTGTCCGTCGACATGTGCCTCATGCACCACCATCCCCTAACTTGACGCCTTCACAGCTGCCTCACGTGGCATCTCCGGCTATGGACTTGGCCGTCTACCACCACCTGCTGCCCGCTCTGCCGCCTACTTTATCGATCATGCCGGTGCCACCTCTGGTCACCGAGCTGCGTCCTACCCGACAGAGTGTTCGTAATCGTCGACCTCCTACTTACTTGAATGATTATATCTGTGATAATTTTATTTGTGTTGCTCATACTGAAGGTACCCCCCCACTGCTACGATCACTCATGCATCATCACTATCATCATGTGTTCTCTTTTCTCTTACTGATTATGTAACTTGTGAAAATTTTCTAGTACGCGTTCTAAATTTTAAGGTGCAGTAACTTATAGTTTAGACTCCACCACTTATTCTGAGTCATTGAAGCAAGCTCATTAGAGAGATGCTATGGATGATGAGAGTACTACGCTTGAGCACAATAAAAAATGGATATTAGCTCCCCTCCCTCTGGATAAGACTGGCATTGGTTGCAAATGGGTTTACCTTACCAAGTTTAAGTCTGATGGTACAATCGAACGACATAAAGCTCGCTTGGTGGTTCTTGGGAATCGTCCGATATAAGAGATCGACTATACTGAGACATTTCTCCTGTAGCGAAGATGAGTTCGATTCACCTCTTCCTGTCTGTTGCAGTCATTCGTGGTTGGGAACTGCATTAAATTGATGTACATAATGCTTTTCTCCATTGTAATATGCATGAAGAGGCTTTTATGCAGCTTCTTTTGGGCTATCCTGCACCCCCAGACAGGTATGTCACCTTCAGAAATCTCTTTATGGTCTGTGCCAGGCTTTTAGAAATTGGTTTTCCAAGTTAGCTCAGGCCTTGCGCATTTGGGTTTTTTCTGAGTAAAGCAAATCGATCTCTATTTGTGTTTACCCGTGGTTCGGTTTCTTTGTACGTTTTGATTTATGTGGATGATTTGGTTATAACTGGTAGCTCTTCTTCGCTTATCTATGAATTCAAGAAATACTTGAGTTCTTGTTTTCATATGAAAGATCCTGGTCTGCTTAAGTATTTCTTGGGTATAGAGATTGCTAGAAGACCAGAAGAGATGTTTCTTTCACAATGGAAACATGCCCTGGACATTTTATCTAATACAGATTTAACTGCTTTTAAATTGACTGATTTTCTTATGGAGTAACAACACGATCTGGCGCGTGTTGAGGGTCCCTTTATCATGATCCTGAGAAATAACAGCGTCTGGTTGGGCACCTAATGTATCTCACCATCACTCATCCTGACCTCAGTTATTCTGTTCATACACTTGCTCAGTTCATGAAGTTTCCTTGTGTTCCTCATTGACAGGCTGTAGTTCGTGTGTTGCACTATTTGAAGAGTCATCTTGATCAAGGTTTATTTCCCTCTTCACGTAGTGCATTACAGCTGACTGCTTACTACGATTAATCGATTGGCCTGCATGCCCTATTACATGACATTCTCTTTCTGGATACTTTGTGATGATTGGCGATTCTCCTGTTTCGTGGAAGACTAGGAAGCAACCTACGGTTTCTCGGTCCTCTTCTGCATTGGAGTATCGTGTTATGGTTGTTACTTGTGAACTATTATGGCTTAAGCCTTTGCTTAATGACCTGGGGGGTAGCGCATACTACTCCTGTGCGTTTGTTTTGTGACAGTCAATCTACTCTTCATATTGCAGCAAATCTGGTTTTTCATAAACGTACGAAGCATATTGAAGTTGATTGACATTTTTTTCAGGGATCTTGTGCAGTCTGGTATCCGCACTACAGATCAACCTGTGGACTTGTTTACCAAAGCTCTCGGACGTAACTAGTTTCATTCATTACTTGGCAAGTTGGTAATTTCTGATCCCCTTGCTCCAACTTAAGGAGGAGTATTAAGGAATTTAGGTATTACTTGTAATTGTAATTAGATTATGTTTTCTTTTCCTGGCTTGTATAGGTATTCTGTACTACTATACAATATACCATAAGTTCATGATTACAAATGTACATTATTACCCTTATTTTCTACTGAATTACTCAATAATTACTCAATGCAAACAGTCTTCACCAAATAGCCACACACCCCATAAGTAACCCCCTTGATCACAAGTTTGGGATCACTATTTGCTGACAACATAGATCAAATACAGAAGGGAAAATAAATCCAATAAGATAAATTTGACACAAAATATTTATCTGTTTCGAGCTTCTCACATTGAAATTCTAAAAAAACAAATTTTGTGATATAACTAAACTTAATCATCTAAGAAAAAAAAGAGAACTATAAGAAAAAAATTAACTTAGTCAAAAACAAAAATTATAACTCTCAAATTCAAGCAATAATTCAATACAAAACCATAAAAGTTGCTAAGAAGTTATCGGTACATATTTACTTACATGGAGCCAGGATAGACTTATGGCGGGGCTTCTCTGTCCGTAAAAAAAACTCAATTTTTCTTCTATTAGAAGGAGCTGATAATTTAAAAAAAAGTTTTTTGCTATCCATATTCCCCGTAATTTTCGTCTCGGCGGGATTGGAGCCCCCTCCATCTTCATGTAGATCCGCCCTTGACTTATATGTAGAGTGTTGCACAATTGGGGTACTCATTTAAATTTGTTCATTTCATTGTTACCCGCACTCTAAAATTCTTATGCACGAACCACGTGCACTAAGCGTGCGAAATTAGCATGATCTACTTTTAAATTATTTTTGAATTTGAATTACAAAAACCTAATAAGTCACTCAAGACAGCCATGCATGCATGCAAATACTATAAAAATTACCGCTTCACATGGGTTCATTGAATATTTATACTGAACTTACTCATATTTATACTATCTTAAAAGTGCAAGTTCATTATTTGAGTACAGATTTAGGTACGGTATCCCGTTCCTCTTGCCTTCCCTTTGCCTTCCTCCAGTCTGCTACACCTTCGTTTCCTATTCAATGCAAACCTTTGATTCTCGGTTGCCAACAATATCAGGGTAGCCAGTCACCTGTTGTTTACAACGCCCTCTCGCTGCTGCTTTCCTCCGTTTGAAATGCAAGTTTTTCTACCGATTACTGTTCCTTGTCCCAGTATTCAGCGACTCTTTCGAGTCTTCTGCCTGCTTACTTTGACCGATTGCAATGCGTCACCATCTCCCGATCACCTGCTCACATCACCTGCTCATGTCACCTGCTTGCCACCAGCCTTTTGATCCTAAAATTGTACTGCCTGTGAAACTCTGCAATTATTTCTCTTGCTTTATCTTCTTTGATTTTTTTGTTACCTTGTTCCGGTAGGTATTAAATTTCCCACCATGTCTGTGATTAATTGTTTTCCTTGATATGTTCTTCTTCGTTTTGGGAGGTGCACGTTAGGTGTTTGATATTTGTTATAAACCACGACCTTTCGTAGACCTAATATAAGTGGTTTTTGCTTCTTATGAATTTCATATCCTTCACCCGGGGTTTGGATTTTGGTAGGAGCTACTTGAGTTTGTCAAGAATTAGGGATAGAGTTTGAAGTTGAGGTTGTTGTTGCAGAAACAAAGAAACGATAACAAAACTTTGAAACCAAAATATTTGTTGCAGAAATAAAACTAAGGAAAGACAAGAAGGAAAATGGTTTTCGGTGCAGAATTATCTTACTGTATTTTGTGATCCATAATTTATAACCAAAGGAAAACAACTATTGAAGCTAAAAACATGAGAAGCATGACCACGTTTTCTTCCTAAATTCATGCCACTATCCCTCTAACCAAACTTGCTACATTCATGCAACTAACTATGACTTGATTTTGAACATTGTAAGCTTTACTAAAAATAGAGAAAATGTTGCAGTAATGCTACAACAAACAGGGACAGAAGATTATCCAACAAATCACCCCCTTAAGTTTCTTCTTCATTTCGAACTTGAATAATTCCAAGCTTCTGCCGCATCTCGACAAAATTGATCCTTGGCAATGCTTTTGTTAAGATATCAGCTAGTTGTCCGTTGGTGCCAACATGTTCGACACTCATCCTCCCGGTTTCGGTACACTCTCGAATGTAATGAAACTTGGTGTCAATGTGCTTGCTCCTACTATGGTGCACCAGATTCTGAGTAAGAGCAATAGCAGATTTGTTATCTATCAAAAGTTTGAAACCTGGTTCTTCACGCCCAACTAGTTCACCGATGAGTCGACTTAGCCAAACGCCTTGACATGCTGCACTTGCCGCTACAACATACTCCGCTTCTCAAGAAGACAAAGCAATGATCCTTTGCTTTTGTGAAGTCCACGAAACCATGTTGTTCCCAAGGAAGAAAGCTATCCCGGAAGTGCTTTTCTGGTCATCTATGTTGCCGGAGAAGTCACTATCGTTGTAGCCAACTAGTTTAACATCGCCTCCACCTGACTTGTAGCATCATCCATACCTTAGAGTACCTTGAATGTACCTAAGTATTTGTTTAACTGCAGCCCAATGTCGAGTACTTGGAGCTTTCAAGTATTGACTTGCGACACCAACCGTATGAGCTAAGTCTGGTCGTGTATTCACTAAATAACGAAGGCTTCCAACAACACTCTGATACTTTGTTGCATCCACGTAACCGCAGCCATCTTGCTTGCTTAAACGAAGTCGATTTTCCATTGGACTATTACATGGATTACAACCAGTCGTACCTGCAAACTCCAGTATCTTTGTTGCATAAGCTCCTTGGCAAACCGTGATTTCACAATCACCTTGACGCATCTCAATTCCTAGGTAATAACTAAGAAGACCGAGATCGCTCATCTTAAACACTTGATGCATTTAGGTCTTAAACTCAACGATTTCTTCAACATGTGTCCCTGTAATAATTAAATCATCAACGTAAACACCCACAAGCAGAAAATTTTGAACAGTACCTCTCCGATAAACGGCATACTCGAGCTGGCTTCTCGTGAACCTAAGTACAGTGAGTAAGGCATCAAGCTTTGAGTTCCATGCACACGGCACTTGTCGAAGCCCGTACAAAGCCTTACGTAGCTTAAGCACCTTTCCATCATTGGCACTATCAATGAAACTCGGTGGTTGCTTCACATAAACGTCCTCAACAAGATCTCCGTTTAAGAAAGCCAATTTCATATCCATGTGGTGCACTTCCCACCTCTCATGTGCGGCGAGTGCAAGCAATAGCCGAACTGTCTCCATTCTTGCCACCGGAGCGAACACTTCTTCGTAGTCCACCCCCTGTCGCTGCACATACCCCTTTGAAACGAGCCTCGCCTTGTGCTTAACAATTTTTCCCAAAGGATCCTTTTTAACTTTAAAGACCCATTTGAGTTCGATAGCATGGTGGTTCGCCGGAAGTGATGAAAGCTTCCAAGTTTTGTTGTCGAGGATTGATTTCATTTCTTCCTTCATGGCATTTCTCCAAGCTATATCTCCAAGATCCTCTTCAACACTTGTTGGCTCCTCTGCGGCCAAGAAGCTGTGACCGTTTTCTTCGACATTTTTGATTTCTTCGGTGGCATTGTACAAATTCGTAACCAACCTGTAACGCCGCGGGCTTGATGTAGTGTCGATGTTGTCATCATGTGTAGGAGGTGTTGCCCATTGTGTCTTTAATGGAGTAAGCTCTGGTGTCTGTGGTTTGACTTCTGGTGCAGCTCGCTCGGGTGCGGGAATAGTGTGTTCACTTGTAGAGTAAACAACGGTGAACGTGTTCTCTCTTTCGGCTGCTATTGTGTCGGTGGAAGCTCCCCATTTCCATGCCCGACGTTCCTCGAACACAAAATCCCTCGTCACGTACATGCGCCTCCCAATCAGATTAGACTCGATACGCCTTAGCACCTTCCTCATAACCGGTGAAGACTCGAACTGATCGGTCCGCCAGTTTGTCCAATCCCGAGCCAAGCTTCTTCACATGCCCGACACACCCGAATGTTTTTAGGTGGTGAACACTCAGCTTCTTCCCGTGCCATGCCTCATATGGTGTCATTCCATCTAGACTCCGTGTCGACGAGTGATAAAGTAGATAAACCGCAGTTTTCACTGCTTTACCCCAGAATGTTCCGGGCATATCCATTGACTTCATGAGGCACCGAGCCATCTCGACCACCGTCTGGTTTCGCCTCTCTACTACCCCATTCTGCTGAGGCGAGTAAGGGGTAGTGGTGTTGTGCTTAATCCCGCTTGCATCATAGAATTCCTTGTACTCATTGGAGTTGAACTCTCTACCATGATCAGAACGAAACGTAAGAATCTTGCATTCACGCTCGGCTTCAGCTGCCGACTTGATTTTCTTGAAATGTCGCAACGTCTCGTCCTTCGTCCTGAGTAGTTCAACCCACATGTATCGACTATAATCATCAATAGCAAGTAGAAACTACTTTCTTCCACCTACTGTTGGAGGTGCAATTGGACCACACAAATCGATGTGGACTAACTCCAAATGACATTTTGCTCGGAACATTGTGGCCTGTGGGAATGGTGTCCTGTGTTGTTTCCCGATTGCACAACCATCGCAAAGCTCTTCCACACGTTCAATGTAGGGAATTCCAAGAACCATTTCTTTGCTTCAAAGCGTATGCAATGCCTAGAAGTGAAGGTGTCCGAACCGCGCATGCCACGGCCATGCTTCACTTTCCTTTTGCGCTAAAAGACTCACGGGAGTCGCAAGGTTCAAGTTTAGTGTGTAGAGTCTGTTGCGCATCCGTGTGACCCGAGCCAATACCTTTCAAGACCGATTGAAAATGAAAAGCTTCCCATCTTCAATGGTGATTTTGCATCCATTTTCATCAAGTTGTCCGAGGGAGATAATGTTGCTTCGCAAGATCAGAATGTAGTAGACATCAGTGGGAAGTCGTTGGTTCCCCGTAAGACACATAAACATTATCGTTCCTCTCCCACCTATGTCTACCACCGAGTTATCACCTAAATGAACGGTGCCATGTGCTGTCTCATCAAGAGACCTGAACGCAGCTTTGTCACCGGTCATATGACTGCTGGCTCTGGTGTCAAGGTACCACACGCCATCTTCTGCGATTACCGGCATCACCTTCTCCTCGTTCAAATGAACAACTTGAGATGTGTTGCTGGTCTCAGTCTCAATCTGCACCATGAGTAGTGCAGGTTCTTCATCTCCTTCCATCTCAGTACGCACAAGGTTTGCACGTTCTTCCCAATCGCGTTTTGCCTTTCTGCATTCTTTTTCCCAATGACCAGCTTTCCCACAATAATTACAATTACCTTTCTTGCAGACTCTCGTACCTGATGATGGTTTTGCCTTGCTTCGGACCGGCAACTTCGATTTAGTCACGGCTTTGGTTTTTCTGTCACCTCCGCCTGAACCATCCCCTGGTTCACATTGTCGTTGTCGTGCTAGCCACTCCTCCTCGGTAAGGAGTAAGCGACCTTCATTTTAGGCATAATCGTCGAGCTCGCCGCGTTCTTCAACTACTAAAACCGTCCAGTGAGCTCTTCAATGGATAGAGTTTTCAAATCCATAACTAATTCAATTTGATCGCATGGCCATTTGTTTGTACTTTCGTGGTACACTCTGAAGGAATTTGAGCACTGCCTTGTGCTCGTCCACTGGATCGCCTAACACCTCAAGATCATTCACAATTGCTGTGAGTCGGATCCCAAAAGACTCCACTCCCTCGCTATCCTTGAATGCGAGATCCTCAAACTCCGTCCGACGAGTTTGTGCCTTGGCCTCTCGGAAGCGTTCGATGCCAACTCGCATGACCTTGAGTGTATCCCACGCCTCGTTAGCAGTTGTCTTCACTCCAAGGGTACGAACCAACTCCGGCGGGACTGCTCGAAGGAGTGCCGACATTTCCCGTCAATCATCACGTTGATCACCCGGACCATCCTCGATCACCTTCCACGAGCCTTGTGCTTGAAGTTGCACCTTCATGAGGATCACCCAATCTGCATAGTTTGTTCGTGTGAGAACCGAAAAGTGCGCGGCACCATCTCTCTCCCTTATGACCCGTTCTACTATGCGTGTCTCACTTCCTCCACCCGTCTCATTGCCTCGACCAAGTTTTGGCCATTCCGATGGTGGAGTTGAAGCTGCCCTTTTGTTCTTGTCGCCTGCTGCTGCTCCTGTTCCTCGTCCTGCCATTTTGTCGAAGCGGATTGAACACGGAACGACTACAAAGGTTTGGATCAAACACCACACGCTCTGATACCACTTGTTGTTGCAGAAACAAAGAAACGATAACAAAACTTTGAAACCAAAAGATTTGTTGCAGAAATAAAACTAAGGAAAGACAAGAAGGAAAATGGTTTTTGGTGCATTTTGTGATCCATAATTTATAACCAAAGCAAAACAACTACTGAAGCTAAAAACATGAGAATTTCCTTCCTAACTTCGTGCCACTATCCCTCCAACCAAACTTGCTACATTCATGCAACTAACATGCAACTAACTATGACTTGGTTTTGAACATTGCAAGCTTTACTAAAAATAGAGAAAATGTTGCAGTAAAGAAGATTATCCGAGGTGTTCGACAAAATGGCCGCTAAAAGAGGATTTTGGGCTTACGTCGGGCTAGCCGCCAAGGAGGTGCTTTTGAAGCACCAAGGTACCTCAGCTCTCCCATCTTCCATTTTGTCTT
This sequence comes from Rubia yunnanensis, assembly GCA_037428765.1. Classification (NCBI taxonomy): domain Eukaryota; kingdom Viridiplantae; phylum Streptophyta; class Magnoliopsida; order Gentianales; family Rubiaceae; genus Rubia; species Rubia yunnanensis. The sequence goes on along the minus strand of CM075063.1, from coordinate 107,450,949 downwards.
CTTGTTCCTTTCATTTCATGGTGGAGTAGATGAGTTCATTTTCATTGATGTCGTATTTAAACTTGTGTGTTTTGACTGGTTGAATTTATACTCTTATAGGTCTTTTTTTTCAATTTCAAAGGTAGCACCCAAGGTGCTTGATGATTTTCCTCAAGGAAGCAAACTTCAGTGGTGGTGACAATGGTGCGTTGGGAGAACTTTTACCGAAGATGTCGTTGAGAGTTTTGTTCTCTTCAATTTCAGTGTTTACTGAGCTTGTGTTCTCATTTTGTTCAGGAAAGAAGCTGCAACAACTTGTCAGGATTGCAAATTCGAGAAGAAAGTGCAATTTTATGAAAGTAAAGTTTCTCTGTGTTTGTGTTTTTGAGTTATTTTTGAATTTAGTAGTTTGATTAGGAATGTCGTAGCTGGCAATGTTGTAAGTCGTCCAATATGCCTATGATTCTATTTTCTGGTGATTGTGATTAAATTAAGCTCAAGGAAAGAGTCTAATTCAGATTGCTTAACTAGGCTACAAGGATGTACTTGTTAAGATATTTGCAATTTCAGGTTTAGACCGACTTATTTGTGATCCGGATGTTTAATCTTGAAACTTTTCCTTTGGTGAACTTGCTATTGCGGAGGTTATAGATACTGTTTCTTTCTTGACTGCTCAAAAAGGCATTACAAAGGTGAAATACGTATTCAGTTCTATAACAGATGGTAAAAATTATAAGGTTGGTGGCGACTATACAGGTCTAATTTTACACACATTAGAGAAAATATGGTCTCTTAATGTTATTGGCACAGGTTTTGAGAGAAATTTATAATTTTTAACCAAACAGTAGGTGATCAAAGTTTTTTCCCACTGTATTTTTCTCCAGTTTAGCCTTACTTGTCCTATACATTTCAACCTTATTCAATGTGACCAATGATTTATTATTGTATATTTCCATATGTACAAATTTGTATGTTTTTATGCATAAGGTATGTATCAGTACAATCGACATCACTAGGTTCTGGGATATTGCGATATAACCAGTACTTTGTCATTTAAATTTCGGATCTTGAAACCAAATATGTATTGTGTAGACACAAACCTGAGCTATCACTTCCATTGTTTCTGTGCAGAGCATTGGTGGGACTCCCTACTATACTTTTTGTGAAGTTCTGTAGCAAGGATCATGCAAAATGGATTCTGCCTATATAGCTAATATCTTGAGTATCCCGGTTAAATCATTGAGCTATATTCCGACATTATGCATTTTAGCCATGAGTGAGAAGCCGGATGAGATAAACAAGTTAGATACCTAAAAAATCTGTTCTTGTACTCTCGCCAAGAGACATTTGACGTTGACGTTGTTCTTGCAGAGGATCCCATTCTGTATGTTTTTCCACTCTTAAGTTTGTAGTTTTGTCCACCAAATAACTTGAAGATGTATCCCCGATGTTCTCTATGTTTTGTTTGTATCTGCTTGGTATTGTTTCTTTGGGTTTCTTTAGATTGTTATTTGAAGTGAAGAAACCGTAATTGTGCTTGAAGTCCTTCATATTGCTTCCAAATGATCACTTGGGATGGCACTTCCAAGTTCTGTTTGATCTCATTGGCTTGATAAAGTGAACTATGGAAATTTTGAGCTCGGTATACATAATTTTGAGTCATGGGGGCAGAATGGACATCTGGGAAACAATTATATCTTCGTGAATAAATAAAATGTTTTCTTTCTGCTATGAAATTGATTGTAAGTATGTAAAATGGACGCTGACTATATCTTTATTATGATCATATTCAACTAATAACAAGCCCATATACAACAATTTGGCTGAAGAGACAGTTTTAGATGTGTTGCTTTTCACCTTTGACGCAATGTCTTTCTTGACTGGAGACAAATGCAAGATCAGATAGCATTTCCTGAAGAGGCGGTTTTTGAAGAGGTATACAGTAGGCTTGTAAACTCCATTTATATGCCCTTAAGTGATGCGTGTTTCTGACAGTGCTTCTTCATTCTTGTTTGACTCTCTCAGGTTAATCAATGGGCATTTGTGATTTAAAAGTGTTTTCATGTGATGAGTAGCGAGAGAATTTTCGGAGAACAATATAGGTAATTTATTAAACTGCATTGTTGACCCAATTCTTACTATATTTGCTTGAATAGGATAACTGGAGGATGAAGATGTTTCTCGTAGCGAAAGAATTTTTGGAGAACAATACATGTACTTTGTTAAACTGCACTGTTGACCCATTCTTACTATATTTATCTGAATTGCATGACTGGAGAATGAAGATGTTTCTCGCAACGAACCTTGAATGTCCAATGCTAAATCCCGGATTATGCTCATATATCTCCAGAACAAACCCACAAGCACAAGCTGTTTTAATCGATTTTTCTCCCTTAAACTATACTTGCGATCAAGTCGACGATGTTCCATTATGCAGCAATTTGGATTTTGACTTGTTGCTATTTAGTGGATGCAGTGGCAGATGGAATAAGATTTTGCATTGTTATAGTTGTCTTCTACATGGCTGTCTTCATACATTTGGCTGAAAGTACTCAATGTCAATTGCAACACTACAAGAAGATTTTTTTCATCACTCACGTTCAATGCAGTCAACTAATCTACATACTTTCATCCTCTAGCTGAAAAGGTTTTGATTCTTTTGTTTTTGGTTGCCAATTACTTCAGGGATTTTAGATGAACCAGTGATCTACCGTATTGATATCTATTAGGGGCCTGCCCTCCTCCATTTATGGTTTACTATTTTCTGTCTAACCTTTTGATTTCCTTATCAGTTAAAAGCTTCAAACATAATGACTGGATTTGATGGAGTTCTTGTTTTCCAGGTTAGCATTTTTCTTTCAAAGAAACATCTTAGTTGTATTTGCAGAGGTCTTGTGGTTCACTAATACTTGTACAGTATAATTAGCTGCTTTTGGAAATCTTATTTGATTAAGAACCTATGATGGAGTGGATAGCGCTTCTTGAGCCTGCGCCAAACTGGGGTTTCCAAACCTTAACTTCGAAATGGGTCGAAGCTTGTTTCTCACCATCTATTAGACGTTATTCATTTTTTTGTGCATACGTGGGTGATTTTCATTGGTTTTAGTTGTTTCAATATCATCTAAGCTTTGTAAACCTAGATTATAGGAAGGAAAGGATCTTGTAATTGAAATCCAAGTATTGTTCATGTATTAAATTTTTAGAGGACTTTGCTCTGTGGTATAGTGTACACTTTATTTTTGAGTTCAGTTTATTCAAATTCTCATTGCTTGACGTGGCTGCATATGTTGTGTTTGTAGGCTGACCTCCTTGTGGTGAAGAAAAACAGAGATGATATTTGCATATATACATCCCAAAGGTGTGTGGAATTTTTTAGTGGTGTGTTTGAGATTATAGTGGGCATAAATGTATGAATTGGTGAATTAAATTTTTTAGATTTGTGATCTAGTTACAGGAAGATAGTGAAAAGGAATCGCCAACGGTGTCAAGGGCTTCAAGGGGTCCTGGTGTTTCTCAACACATCGTGGTATGAAAAACCTTCCTGCTGCTTTTGTTGATTTTTTTTTTCCTTTTATGTAACTGAATTTCAGTAATTACATCCATCAATGGTTCAGTTAGTTTAGTTTACAAGTTTTAGGTCTGACGGAAGCAAAAGCAAATAAGTACTATATCTAATGATATTCTCCTTCCTTCGGTCTTGATTTCTTTTCTTTTTTATTATGTCTGTAGTATTTTACTTTGTTTTATTATTATGTATGTGCAGTTACAGCAATGGGGAAGAAGGATAGCAGTTTTTTCGAGCAACTAGAGTAATGGAGTTATTTCCGCCGAGATTCATCTCCACCAGAACCAAACGAAGGCCACTTCAGCCACAAATCAGCTAAAAATGGCAGACGAGGAGTACGAGATGGACGGAGGGTGCGAGGAGGATCCTATGGAGTCTGAGCTGGACGAATGGGCTAATATTGAAGATGAAACCAATAACGAAGATGGGCTAGAACACGCCCCCTATGAAGAAGAGGAGGAGCATCTAGAGGCTCCGGTTCAAAATCATCTTAAAACTTTCAAATACATGACAAAGTATCAACGTGTTAGAATCCAGGGAACTCGTGCATTGCCGATCACACAACATGCCAATATGGTCCGGGGTAAACTACACAGAGTGCAGTATAATGTACCTAGTCTATATTTAATCTCCATTCCTCCAATGACTTCCTTATCACTTCTTGACCTTTTTCTTTATTTCAGGAATACCGGCTCATTACGAGAATGCAAATGTTGCAGAAGCAAACCCAAGGATTACAATAGATATTTTTCACATTGATCACGAGAAGTTCCGTCACAATGGCAAAACTATGCACAATTCTGATAGTACATAATTCACACGGTTTTATGGTTGCTGTTTTGGTTAAACAGATAGCGGAACATGCTATGATAGCGGTTTCATTTGAACATATCCATAACAAAATTTGAAGGGTGCTATGTTGTTTCACATTAATATTTTAGGATTAATTGTTTCTTAATATATTCAAATTCCTTTGTATTTACTAACATTATATTTTACAATATATATATATATATTAATATTTTGTAAATGCATAAAAATGTATTATACAAAGATAATGTATAAAATAAATTATAAGATACTAAAATTGTTATATATTTGGTTAAAGAATGAAGTGCTTGTGTTGTAAGTGTTTTTTTGTCCAATTCCTTACAAGAATTTAGTAAAAATACAATAAAAATTAAAGTGGTCAACTCTGACCAATCATTTAGTATAGAATATGGTTTAACTTATATGAAGCTCAGCACTTTGTCTTCTTCTCTACGGCGACTTTATACAATACTTCTTCCTCAACTCCAGCTCTGGAAATTTTAATATTGGGATCCAATATGCTCCCATCTTCAACTTTAAATTAGTACTCATTACTTTATCGAGCAATAACTGAGATTTTTTGCAAAAAATTTGATGGGTGCTTAAGAGAGAATATTTTAAATTACATTCATGTATGTCGGAGTTAAGGTGATGCCGGAGCACCACCATGCACCCCCCCTAAATCCGCCCATGCATTGATAGAGGTTTCGTTTGAATGGATAGCAGAACTAATTGGAAGAAATTACGGTTGAACGGATAGCAAAGCAGACCACTAGTACTAAATAATGCCATTAATGGCGGTAAAAGGAGTATTAGGACGGCGATTACAAACTGTTGTCCTTAGCACCGCTGCAGATCCAACCCCTTTGTTGCATGGTGATTCCACTATCGATGTTGTAAGTTATGTGCACAGCAATTCCGAACACTGTGGTTTCTATTAAATAAACTCTCTTGTAATGTTTTCGATATCGGAAAAAATAGAAATCGTCGTGCGTGTAACATACTTCAAGAGTCAGATTTTGTTCCCATAATGTGTAGGCAATCTCTTGTATCTGAAATAGAGATCAGTCGGTTCGAGTTCCAATTTCATAATACAATGTCTAATCTAGGTTCCCTATTACGTCAAGAGATATTGAGCTTATGTCAAAAATAGGAAAGTTTAAGGTAGCGGAAATGGATTTGAATGTGTGTTTGTTAACTTCCTTCAATGTTTAGCGTTTCAGAATTGTTGTTGTTCCCTATGAAATGGAATAATTTTTGAGTTCTGATATTGGAATAATGATCGAATCTACTGACGCTTCCATTGCGAGATAATATCTGTAACCGAAAGCATCGTCGGAAACTGTGGTTATTAGTGACAAAAATATATTAATAAATGCAATTCATATCCACATTCAGTAGACCAACATATGTAAGTAGTTTTGGAAAGTAACATACAAATTGTAAGACAAAGTTAATTGTAAGACAAAATAAAAAATACACAGTAGGGTTTTAATGTATTAAAGTAGACAAAGTAAATGTTACTAAATTTGAATACATAGCAAGACTTAATGAATTAAAGTAGACAAAGAAAATGTAATCAAATTTGAATGGTCTTTGGGAAATTTGGATACACTAATGCTACTAAAGGCTATTATGATGTACCTTAACTTCAACTAGTTTGAAAGGTTTGATTTAGTTGAATTTCATGAACCTAAACTAGTAGATAATTACCCATCGAATGTACTGATGAGTGGGTGTTATGTGTAACTAATTACATTTATTGGTTATTGTCTCCAATAATCCACACTATTGCTTGGATTACCTTGTTTGTAAGAAAAGAGATGGCATGGAAGAAATGCTTCTCCAACGACTTCATTTCTGCAAACAAAACCCCAGAGTTATCCACAATGCTTTATTAACTCACAAAATGGTGAATGATAAAAATATATTAACAATATTATGAGATTACCTATTGGAGGAAGTCTACCTAATCACTACATCACGTGGAGGACTTGTGGATTGTCAAGGGTTTTCTTCTCAACCTTGACTGTAGTTTCAGACATCAATGGTTCAAAATCAACCGAATGTATGCAACTGAATCCTTTAAATCAATATGTCATTAGTATAAAATGAAAGACATTGACAAAAAGGAATTATCTTTGTTTTGTATATCATATTAATAAAATAATTAACAAACATTATTAGCAATCAACAATCCACGACCACACATAACAAAAACCAAAACAAACATGCATGAACAAAAAAACTTAAATTACCTTTGTCTTATCAATTATAAGCCTTTCCATGGTGACCTGCAGATTGACAAAGTCAATCCTGACCCCCCCCCCCCCCAACCCAACTCTTTCGACCACCTTCAGCTGGCCCCTCCATGGCTTGAACACTGGCCCCCCCTTCTGCTTCAGATAACAAGTCCACCACAAAGGGATATATTGGAGAATGGGAGGTCGATAGATTGGATGGCAATGGAGGAGATGGGAATGTGACGTGAAGTGGATATGAGGCAGAGATAGTGGTGCAAGTGTTTCAAACCGATTGAGTAATTTGGTCATTGAGTCGTATAGAAGAAAACAATGGGGAAGGTAATGGATGTCATATCTTGTGTTAGTGTTGAATCCTCATAACAAATCCGTCAGGGTGGATAAGGAAATATGAAGATTTTTTGAAATTGATAGCATGTAAGAAAATAAGAGTTTGGAGAATGGGGCAAATTTTAACCTTTTGCGGTTGTAGGGAAGCAGTTGTCCGCCTTTTAACCTTCCATTTATGCGTCACTTAATGAATGTTCTGATTGGGGAGTCAGAATAGAAAAGGTTATAACCTCATTATAATTTTGATTATGGTTCCAAAATGAATATGCTGTGTTGGATTCCACAGTGTCTCCTGCTAATGCACTTGATTTCCGAACCACGCCGTATAAAATTTTTGTTTCTCCCAAGTCCCGTAACTAAAACTTGTCCCACCATGGCTCCAATTATCCTTTTATTCATTCAAATAACATCTTTACACAAGTTCATATTCATTGAGGATGGGTAAACTGAGGGGAAAAAGCAAGCCAACTAACCCTTCACCATCTACATTCAGTTGTCTAGATATAATAGTCAATCTACTATGGGAGGAACCAAAGGAAATTTACATTACGAGGAAATGCAATTTTATGAGGTAAAATAGAAGACAAAGGGTCCACGAGTGTTCTCTAAAGCCCACAATCAGTCGGGAATTCTTCAACAAGGCAGCAAATGAGCAGTATGTTCAATAGGTATGCCGGAAATGCACTACAACCAAGGCGTTGAACCATAATTCCGTACCTGATTTAAATTTTGGACATGTTGGATTATTTATGCCCCCATTATTTGTATAACCTAATTATGATGAATAGTCCAACACACCCAGATGAAATAATACAATTTCATGCAAACTTGGGAAAATTCTGTGACAGTGATAGGGTTTCCAAGATAAATGGAATTACTGTGACTGTTAGTAATTTCATGATAAATGTTGTATTAGGGTGTCCCTTGATTGGCCCTATATTTTTTATGCTCTGCTGTCCCGGATGACCCTTTTGAGATTTTTAATCAACAATCTTGGTCAGCTATGACAAACTCCCCATCAATATGTCTTGTAGAAATGGGGCATAAGTATTTTAGGATACGTAACGATAGGGATGAGCAAGCAGAAATATATGATTTGTCAGAGTTGATAATGGAGCAACATTTGGTTTTTGAGTGGGTTTCCATGAGTGTGCTTCCACTGAGGGGGCATGTGTGTGAGGTTAAAATTGGAGGCCTTATAATCTTCTATTACATTATGAAGAAGAAACTGTTGAATCCCGGGTTTATAATATTGTCCTACATGAACAAAGTCATCGGCACAGCGAAGAAAGAATTCCCTTAGGGGTGTTTGGTCACTAGGATTATCAAATAGCAAGGTGTTGTATCCATAGACTTCCCATTGCGTCTTTAATACTATGATTAAAAAAGGATTGATTTGAAACTACTCCAATTAGATGAAAATACAAAAAAAAATAGAGTGAAGTTGGTTTCGGGGGTAGAGGATAGAGGTGAAAAAGGCTAGACCTTCAGAGATAGGGGCATCATCATGGGTAGGTATTAAGTCATACACCATTCGTTATTATCTGTGGTCTTTTTCTTTAATATGTTGACTTCTATCGTTTAGCCGTATTCATTTTAGCTTTGATGATGTGATTGTTATGTCACATTTACACATTGCGGTGTTGTTATGGTACGTGGTCAAAAATGACAAATGTGTACAAGTCGATGGACTCAGGATCAAGTTTCTGTGATTGTGTGTTGCCATTGAAGTAAAGGAAAAATCAGATTCCAATAATTGAGGTAATAAGTTTACAATTATTGTACTGATATCAAAAATTTGAAAGAACGGTGCGATGTAATTCCTTCCTCAATCTGAATCTGATGTCTATTTCAAAATCAGCATTGGCCGAAAAAAGTCCTCAGATTTATTACATGATTGCCACCCGATCAAGTCAACACAGATTTATTAGCATGATTATAGCACAATCAAGTCAACATACACAATACCTCTAATCCAAACCATAACAAAGCCAAGAATTACAATGAAGAGTTTCAACGTTGATCACGAGAAGTTTTGTTAGAACTCCAAACTATGTTGAAGCTCGATCCCTTTCAAATCTAAATTTATATGATATTCCCTGCCTGGATATAATTCACTAGTTTTTTATTTACTTTTATTCCCCCATATTAAATAGCTAATAAGTATTGTAAAGTCCAGATTTGATAAGTTGGCAATTTGTGTGAGTTATGCAAATACAGTATTATTATTTTGTTACATCAAGGAAGGAATTCAGGTGATGAGGAAGGTAGACGTTTAATCCGAGAAGAGTATGGAATTGGAATTGGTGTAGAGTTTTGCCTATGGTACGGCTAAGGATGGGACATTCTAATTCCTTACTTAAATGGATTAGATTCTGTAATTCCAATCTCCAAGGGATTTGATTGTTATCATAATATTTTGTGGAGATAGAATTTCAGTCGCACAAGTAACTAAATATGTGCGACTGAGCTATAAAGTATAGACATTCTGGCTAAGCTACTTACGGATTTATTAAGAGAAAATATGCTTCCACGTTTTCAATATATAGAAGTAGATGTGAGCTTATTCGGGTGTTCCAACATGATCAAAAACTTCTAATCCAAAGTTCAAAACGTAAGCCTTAATTCCTCGGGAGGAGGAGATCCAGCGTCGATGAGTTACGAGGTTAGAGGGAGTCTGATCAAGGAAGATTGGCAACTAAACGAGCTTGTAGAATTCACACGTTTAATTATAAAAGATAGGTATTTTGTATGATATACCTTGTAGTATCTTTTTGATTAGTAGATTCATTTTGAACTGGGTCAGGCCCCGCAGATATAAATGACATTCACTGAACTGCGTAACCAAGTCTTGTGTCTTTAAGTTTTTACTTTATTACATACTTGGTTAATTAGGCTATGTTGGAACACGATAAAATTAATTGAAGTGATTAGGTAAAACCAAATTTCAGTTGGTATCAGAGCCGAGTCACTTATTCTTACCTTGGTTGTTTCAAGGAAAGTGCTTATCCAATTTTACCATGGAGACCAAAGAAGGAGCTTCAGTGTCTCGGCCTCCACTGCTAGAAGAAACGAAATACACTTATTGGAAGGCATGTATGGGAGTTTTTATCAGCTCACTAGATAAACTTGCTTGATATTTCGTTGAAACAGAATGGAGTCACCCCATGGAAGATGTCGAGGAGAAACAAGTGCAAGAAACAAATTCTCAAAGATAAGTTAACATGGACTCCAGATGAGCTGAAGGCCTTGATGGAAACTCCAAAGCTTTAAATCCTATTTTCATAGCAGTGGATGAAAACCAGTTGAATCTCATATCAACTTGTTACCAAGAAAAGAAAGCATGAGATATACTACAAACAGTGCATGAAGGAACAAGTCAAGTGCGTGACTCTAAACTACAAATGTTTGCCACAAAATTTGAGGAGTTGAAGATGGAGGAAGATGAAAATATTTCTATGTTCAACGGGAAACTAAGAGACATCTCCAGTATAGTGTACCAATTGGGGAAAACTTACAAGGAAGAAAAAATAGTGAAGAACACACTACGATCCCTCCCTAAACAAATCTCTATGAAGGTTCCTGTCATTGAAGAAACAAGAGATGTGGAATACATGACACTAGATTAGTTGACGAGGTCATTTTAGACATATGAGATGGCATTTGACCAACCATCAAATAAAATGCATAAGGAGTTAGCGCTCAAAGCCTCAGCCTCAAGGAATGATCATTAAGGTGGCAATGAAAGTGAAGCCGAAGAACTTGCTCTTATAACCAAGAATGTTTCAAAAATTCTGAGGAAAGTGGTGAATAGAAATTCACAAGATAGATCTGGTGGAAGTAAACCTCGTTCACAGGAGTTTAGCAACTCTCCAGTACCCTGAATGGAACAAAAAATCAACAGTTTTTGAGAAATCAGAACAACAAATCAAAGCAGCCAGGAAGGATTAAATGCAGAGAATATGATGGTTTTGGTCATATCCAGGCTGAATGTGCTAAGACACGAAAGAAGCAAGGAAGATCTTATGTTACTTCATGGAGTGAAGATGAGGAAGAGAAGGAAGTAGATGAACTCACTAGTAACCATGTGGCATTTGAAGCAAAGATTATTGATATGGCCGAATCATGAAGTGAACATTCCAACACTGAGAAGTTGGGATGTTCTAACACAGAGATGCTGAGTGAAAACTCTTCAGGAGATGATGGTCAAAAGTGAATGATGATGATATCTACCAGGAGTATAAAAATATGTATGCAATGTGGCTCAAAATTGTTGAGGCAAACAAAATTTGAAAACCTGGAAAACACTAGCTTGTGGAAAGAAAGACAGAATTGGTAGATCTAGTTAAAAAATTGGAAAATGAAATTGATCTACTAAAGCTAAATCTAAAACTAGCAACTGTTAGAGCTGAGATGGTTGAAGCTGCAATAACAAAGCTGAACACTGGAAAGGCAAAGCTTGCAATGGGAAATAATGCTGGAGATAGACAAGGAATTGTGTATAACAAGGATGAAAATTCCTTATTGATTTCAAAGCAGAGGTACAGGCTATGAAGAAAAGGATAATGAAAACACAACATCGCAAGCCTATTTTATGCCACTACTGTTCCTATCAAGGCCACAAATATGAGCAATGTCTCAGGCTTCTCAGAGACATTATGAATAGGCGATAAGTTTAAGCATGTTCCTACATGAAAGATACCCAATGAGCTAGATTGATTAGGAAGGTATGGATTCCTAAAAAAATTATTAAGTGCTTTGTTGCTCACACATCTCTTATTGCATATGCTAGAGATTCTTGGTACTTTGATAGTGGTTTCTCTAGGCATATGAATGGAACCCAAGAATACTTGAACAATATCAAACCATATGATGGTAGCTTTGTTACTTTTGGTGACAGAAAGAAGAGTCGTTTTGTTGGAAAAGGAGAACCATGGATTAAGGGATTTCCCAGCTTTACAAGCATTTTGGTTGTAGAAGATATGAAAGCTAATCTGTTGAGTATCAGTCAGCTGTGTGGTTATAACATGACTGTTGAGTTTTAAAAGGACAAATGCATTGTGAAACATGGAGAAAATAAAGTAATATATGGGGTCATTCTTCAGACAATTGTTATCTGATGGAACAAGAAGTGAGGTGCCTAAGCTCGAAAGAGGATGAAGGAACCATGTGACACAAGAATCTTGGTCACATCAATTAAAAGACATTGGTGAATATTGTAAATGCTAAAGCAGTACGAGGTATGCCTACCCTTACTAAGAAAAGAATTGTGTGTGAACCATGTCAACGAGGTAAACATATTCGATCTTCTCATTCATATGTTCAATATATTACCACTTCAGGAAATGTTGAGTTATTTCACATGGTATAATGGGTCTGGTTAATAATCCTAGTATGAACGGGAAAAAGTATATTTTTGTATGTGTTGATGATTATTCAAGATACACTTGGGTGGCGTTTCTCAAAGAAAAATCAGATATGGTGGATGTCTTCAGAAGTCTGGTGATCAAGTTGCAAACAGAAAAAGGGAGTCCTGTTGAGAAGATTATAAGAATTTGTAGTGATCATGGCAGAGAATTTGAAAAATCTTAACTTAATAATTTTTGTGATGAACTTAGCATCCAACATGAATTCTCATCACCCATTACACCTCAGCAAAATGAAATTGTTGAAAGGAAGAATGTGATTCTGTAGGAGATGGCTTGAGTTATGTTGGCAGAAAAAGAAATTCACAAGAAATGGTGGGCAGAAACAATCAACACTGCATGTTATACGATAAACATGGTGTATCTACGTCCATTCACAAGCAATACATCTTACAAAATATGGAAGGGCAGAAAACCTATTGTTTCCTATTTTCATGTGTTTGGAAGCAAGTGCTACGTTCTCAGGGATAGAGAACAGTTGGGCAAATTTGAGAACCGTAGGGATGAGGGAATTTTTCAGGGTTTTTCAGTGAACAATCGTGCATATATATTATATAATCTCAATACCAATACTCTCATTGAGTCAATTAATGTGATTGTTGATGATTTGAATGATAGGCAAGTATCAGGAAAAAGAGATGATGAACCAGCTCAAGCTCATGTTCCAACACAGAACACTTCGACCAATCAACAAGTCGATGTTGGAACATCACATCCGTCTGAGAATCCTGATGACCCTAAAGATATTAATGTTGGAACATTAACCCCTTGCTCTCCACCCCATGATCTAATACAGGTTAAACTATAACCAAGTGTGAAGAGAACTCGAACTCTACCACGGGTGAATTACAAGGGACTTGCAGGATTACAATATTTTATTTCACTGATTGAACCAAAAAATTACAAAGAAACCTCCTGGATGAGTACTGGATTGCAACAATGCAAGAAGAATCTGTAAGGTTTGAAAGTAACGATGTGTGGTATCTCACTCCTTGTCTCAAAGGAGTAAATGTTATTGGCACCACGTGGATCTTCAAAAAAAAAAGTCATATGTTGATGGTTAGATTACTCGAAATAAAGAAAGACTGGTGGCGCAAGGGTACACTCAAGTAGAAAGAGTTTATTTTGATGAGACATATGCACCATTTGCTAGGTTGGAATCTATTTGGATTTTACTTGATATTTTGTGTACTATGAACTTTACGTTGTACCAGATGGACGTGAAAATTGCCTTTCTGAATGGAGTGGTGAATGAAGAAGTCTATGTTGAACAAAAAAAGGTTTCGAAGATCCTTACTATCCACATTATGTGTATCGACTCAAACAAGCACTATATGGGTTGAAACAGGCTCCAAGGGCTTGGTATGAGCGACTTAATAACTTTCTTATTTAGAAAGGTTATTTTCGAGGAGGAGTAGATTGCACTTTATTTGTGCTCAACAGATCATCAAATTCTTATTGCTCACATTTATGTAGATGGCATTGTTTTTTGCTCTACTTCACCATCTATGGTGCAAGATTTTGTAAATCTCATGCGGGATGAATTCGAAATGAGTATGGTTGGTGAACTTACTTATTTTCTAGGACTTCAGGTGAAGCAACAAAGTAATGGCTTGTATATAAATCAGAGTAAGTATGCCATGGATGTTGTGAAGCAATTCGGTTTGAGAAATTCTCGATCATATTGAACTCCAATGGGGGCTACAGACAATTTGGTGAAGAATGAGAAAATTATTTCAGTTGATCAGAAATTGTACATGAGTATGATAGGTAGTCTATTATACCCTACAAGCAGTCGACTAGATATATGTTTTAGTGTTGGGTTATGTGCAAGATTTCAGGCTAGTCATAAGGAAACTCATTTGACTGCGGTAAAGAGAATTATTCGGTATGTTAGTGGGACTTCTGAGTATGGTATATGGTATTCTAAAAATAAAGACTCGGATTTATTTGGCTGTTGATTATGATTAGGATGGTAGCGTAGATGATTGCAAAAGCACTACTGGAGGTTGTTTCTTTATTGGCACGAATTTGGTATCTTGGTATAGAAAGAAATAAAATTCTATATTCTTATCATCTGGTGAAGCTGAATATCTTGCTGCTGGAAGTTGTTGTGCACAGCTATTGTGGGTGAAACAATTGTTTAAAGATTCTGGAATTCATCAAGGGCCTCTAAAGATTTTATGCGACAACAAAAGTGAAGTGCTATAGATATATATCCAAAAATACAGGCCAACACTCTCGAACAAAGCACATTGATATAAGGCACTACTTTATTTGAGATCTTGTGGAAAGAAAGAAGTCACAGTGGTATATGTTCCAACATCAGAGCAATTTGCTAATATTTACACAAAGCTACTGGATTTAGCCACATTTGAGCTTCTCAGACAACACTTAGGTGTGTGTCATATTTGAGGTATTTTTGTCGAGCATTTTTTATTAGCTGTAGATTTTTTTGCTTCTTATTTTTTGTACAGAAAAATGAAAAAAACACAAAAAAGAGAAAAATGAGGACAAAAAATTGGAAGTGAAATTTGCATTTTGGAATATGGAAGGAGAAAACTCAGAAGAGAGAGAGTATGGGAATTGACGGCTGAAACAAGAAAGAAGGTAATTATTGTCTTAGAAGGAGAAAAAATGGGTGCGGATTTAGAGAAAAGGAAAGTAAATTTTTAACCTTCCATCTTCTTCCACCTTACCTCTTTCCCGCAACCTCTCTCCCTATTTTCTTGGAATCTTCTTGATTTTGTGGGATCATGGTCGGATTTCTCGTAAAACCCTACGGCAAGGAGATTAAGCACAATGAGGAGTCACTGAAACTTACTTCCAGCGACCACATTCTCATAGAACTCATCATGGAGAAGAGCAGGGATTTGAAGAAACTTTTTGGAGAGCCCGAGCAGAGCATCAATTTGTTAGAAAGCAACATGTTTAACCCTGGGATCGTGTGCTAGAACCAGGAGTTAAAATGATATCACCACTAGTCCAGCCTAATCAACCAGAACAAGACCCTTCTGAGCCAGCCAAAATCAAGGTACACAAGTAGAGAGCTTCCTATTAAAGGAAGCATGGGAAGACAGTTCAATCAAAACCGTCTTTAATAAAAAAATTTGAGTTCGGAAATAGCCTTTAGTGTCCTATTTAAAAATTTGAAGGCAGTTTTTGTTGATTAAAGGCAGTTTTTTGTGAACCGCCTTTAATTAAAGGTGATTTTTTGTGAACCGCCTTTAATTAAAGGGGGTTCAAGGCATAATCGCCATTAATTAGCCCTAATTAAAGGAAGTTATGCCTAATCGCCTTTAAATTTGAGTGTTTCTAAAATAAAAAATACGGAACTGAGCATTTCCGAGTTCGGAAATAATTTAACTTCAGAAAAAAAAGTGATCATTTTCCAATGGATGTCTAGAAACAAGACACGAGCTCGGAAACTATATTTCCGATCTCGAAAAGTATACCGTTTCTAGCTTCTCTTTAACTTTCCGAGCTCAAAAACACTTCGTTCATTTGTTTTCGAGTTCAGAAATAGGTTTATGGGTTGAGTTTAAAGGCGTATCTAGTTAGAACCGCCTTTAATGGGCCAGGCCCAATCTAAATATGGAACCCTATATTTTTGGCATCTATATATGGAACCCTAGCTTTTCGGCATCTATATATGTAACCCTTCCCTTTCTTCTTTAGCCACCTCCTTTCTTCTTCTAAGGGCACTGCCGCCTCCTTTTTTTGACCCATCACCGCCGCCTATTTTTTTACCCACCACCACAGCCTCCTATTTCTACTCACCACCACCAAATCTATCTTCTACTCACCACCACCGCCTCTTTCTTCTACTAACCACCACCGCCTCTTTCTTCTACTAACCACCACCACCTTCTTCTTGTACTCACCACCACCGCCTCCTTCCCTCTCAAGTATTTTTTTATTGTGTTTTTATGAAAATTGATGCTTGAATTTGTGTTATTACACTAATTTCATGTTCTTACTTTAGGTCTGGTGTTGGTTGTTAGGAAGAGTCATTGCTAGGAATCAACATTCATTTTTAAGACCAAACACTGACAGGTGAAGATCGAGGTTCATTCCAGTGTGCAAGTTTTTATGCACCGGAAAAGGGATTGTGTGTTCATGGTTAACTGTACTTAACACCAAACTTTGTTGATGTTAAATTCATTGTTAAATTCATTGTTAAGACATATGTGAACACACGGTTCTTCTTTCTGTGTGCTTAAATGCTGCATTTTTTTACATTTGAAATAGTTTTCCCAATTAATAGAGGAATGCTTATAGGATTTGTAGAACTATTCTATTTCAAATGTGGAGTTTTTGTAGTATTTATGCACCGGAAGAGGCAGGGTGTGTTCATACTTAACTATATTTAACACCAAACTGTGTTGGTGTTAAATTTAATGTAAAGACATATATGAACACACCATGCCTCTTTCAATGTGCTTGAATGTTGCTTCTTTTCGACATTTAGTAATGCTTGATATTAATGAATATATACTACTAGGTTATGGATGGGGCTGGTAGCAGCTGCTGAGATAATACTAATGACTTGGTCAAGAATTGCACGTTCTCGTAGAAGAATCAGCACTTCGATGTGATTCTCACTGAACACAACATCGGAAAAGTTCCAATTCAAGTCAGTTACCTCTTATCTACATATTGTCGCAATTAATAGACGAACATTATTTGTAAATAAATGGTGTAACTGAGAAATGTTAAATCTGTTATCGCATGACATTTTAGTAGAGATGCATCGGTATCTCCCCCCTATGAAAGTGCCGACCGTGGTCATGTGCAATGGTAAGACCTGGGATATGAAGTATTCTGGAGATAGGGAATGTAGGCATTTAATCCGAAGGGGTGGGGGAAATTTGTCACCGACAATGATTTTACATGAGGGGGATCTAGTCTTCTTTGAATTGTTGAAAACAACCGAACATTATATTCTGGTTAAGGCCATCATTTTGAAAAGTTGAGATTAGTTTTATTGTATGATGTTTAGGATCTGTAGACATGAATGGTTCTCGTTTTAACATTTTATAAATCGATCTTGTTAGACTGTCTATTGGTTATTTTTGAATTGTTCATTTTGTGGTGTATGGGTCATTTAAGAATGGGAAGATGTATTAGAGAGGAAACTAAATGTTATGATGGTAAAAGATCGAATTTTTTTTTACCAAAACACTAGAGCAGGATTCCGAATTTGGTAACTTTGACATAAACTATTTATAAATTTGGAAACTATTTGATCCCCAACCAAAAAATTCCAGTCCAGGCCCAGAAACTGATAATAGCTCAGAAATACTTTCTCATTTTGTATAGGAATTACTTTCTCACCTGCTAAAGGGAATTACTTGGGATATTCGGTATATGCAGAACAGGAATCCTAAGTTAACAAAACTAGCATGCATAAAGTATAGAGGAAAGAAGGTTATGTGTGTGTATACATCGGCTTATGACCTAGGAAGTTGAAACTGAGAAGGATTAATTAGTGGACTTGAGGTCTGTATGTGTTGAGTTATGCTAGCTACAAAGCTATTAAGGTTTATGATGCTCGTGTAGGTGAAAATTTGAAGAATCTTAGGGAGTTACCCCTGCTGTTATTGAGATTGAGGATTCTGATGAGGATGAGTTAGAAGCCAGGGGTGCTAGTTATGTTCCAACACAAGGTGAAGATTCGGGAGAAGGCGTTGATATAGATATTGATGTTGATTATGATCTAGGATTTGATCAAGTCCCAGAAAATCAGAAGAATAAAGAGGAAAACAATGATGAGTTTGTGCAGATTCTGACCCCAGAGATGGAAATAGGGGGAGAAAAAGCTGAAGCTGATGATCTTCCAACATCATATCAGCTTGGTAATATGGAAAAAGAATCTGAGCTTGAGGAGTTTGGCATTGATGATGTTCCAACA
Organism: Rubia yunnanensis; assembly: GCA_037428765.1. NCBI lineage: Eukaryota > Viridiplantae > Streptophyta > Magnoliopsida > Gentianales > Rubiaceae > Rubia > Rubia yunnanensis. Next base: position 107,432,664 of record CM075063.1, on the reverse strand, counting down.
TCAGTTCAACCAGAGATGGAAGATGCTGATGATGAAGGTGATGTTCCAACACAAAAACACACTGAAACTGTGGAAGAGGTTGGAACTGATGTTCAACATAGGAAGTGCCTACTAAGGATTTGACCTACACCAGTGATGAGGTTCTGGATGAGTTTATTCAGACCAGAAGGACCAAGAGGAAGGCTGCAGAAACTGAATCAAGAACTGTTCAGCCAGAGAAGAAAAAGAAAAAGGTGAAGAAGGAGATTAGTCAAAGTTCAAGAAAGGCTCCATCTGCTAAAGATGCCCTAAATGCAGACTTTTACAATGAAGATTGCCAAGATAGCTTGGATCTCATAAATGAGAGACATATTATCTCTGAAAGGCCACTGGATTTGGAAACTTGTAGAAGTTGTGGCTTTGCATTCTTCGTGGAGGTTTGGGCTATGCTAAGGCTGCTACTGTCTATGAGGAATACAATAAGGAGATGGTGTTAGAGTTTCATGCCAATGTCATTGCAAAAAACTTGGATATTGAGTTTGAATGGGATGGTTGCGCTTACATACGGGGAAATATTATCAAGTTTTCAGCTGATAAAATAAATGAGATTCTTGGTTTTCCCACTCCTGACTTTGATGGGCTGTATGCAAAATATTTGGAGTTGATAAATGACCAAATTATAAATGAGATCTCACGAGGCTTTGTGTCAGAGTGGCCAGCTCAAGGGAATGATGACAAGTCTAATTTGACCAGCAGGTATTTCTGTCCATCTCAGATAGCCATTAACTGTTAGATTCCATCTACTAATACCTCATCCTTAAGGAATGTGGGAAGGTAGCCATTAACTTTTGGATTCCATCTACTAATACCTCATCCTTAAGGAAGGTGGGAAGGTACAAGTTTAATCCGAGAAGAGTATATCTCATCCAACTTGATTTGATTTGGTGAATATATCAATTCTTATATTTGTGGGATTGGATTAGATTTATGGAATTGGAATTGGTGTAGAATTTTGGCTGTGGTTGGCTAAGAACAAGAAATTCTAATTCCTTACTTGAAGGGATTAGATTTGGTAATTTATATCTCCAAGGGATTTGATTGCTATCAAAATATTTTGTGGAGATAGAATTCTAGCCGCACAAGTAACTGAAGATGTGCGATCGAGCTATAAAGTGTGGACATTTTGGCTAATCCACTTACATATTTATTAAGAGAAAATCTGGTTCCAAGTTTTCAACATATAGAAGTAGTTGTGAGCTTATTCTGGTATTCCAACATGAAAAAAACCTTTTGATCCAAAGTTCAGAACGTAAGCCTTAATTCCTCGAGAGGAGGAGATCCAACGTCGACGAGTTTTAAGGCCAGAGAGAGTCTGATCAAGACGGATTGGCAACTAGGAGAGCAAGTAGAATTCACACGTTTAATTAGAAAAGATAAGTATTTTGTATAATATACTTTGTACTATCTTTCTGATTAGTGGATTTATTTTTGAATTGGGCCAGGTCTCACAAATGTAGCACTACTAGAAAATAGGTGCATAGGCACCGGTACAAATTTACCGATGCCAAAACACCAGTGCTAAAAATGTCATAGGCACCGGTATGTCATTGATACCGGTGCTAAAAATTCAAAATTCAGCACCGGTACACAATATATTGGTGTCCATGCACTAAATACCGGTGCTACAAAATCAAAATTCAGAACTGGTACACAAAAAACCGGTGCCGATGAATGAATTCAGCACCAGTGCATAAAATCTTGTGCCTATTGCACTGAATACTGGTGCTACAAAACTAAAATTTAGCACCGGTACACAAAAAATTGGTGCCTATGAATAAATTCAGTATCGCAGTGTAATATTCCAAGAATTTATTGAAGTAATTAATCTTGACTTTTGAGACTCTTCCATTCGCCCATACATTCCCAAATTGTAGAGTTACGATTGTATATTATTGAATTGCATTTTAGTTTTGCCAATTTTGTGATTTGACGACTCCAACTTTCTTGGAGGAACCTAAGTGCAAAAGGTAAAAAAATTTACTCGTAACTCCAAACTAAAATCCACTCGAACGTGATCATACCCTATACACCCCCATAGTATTGTCCATGCATGTAAGGGAATATTTATAAAAAATCGAGCACAAGAATATATCTATAATCCTTTCCGATTTCACTTTGTAAATTCCAAGTAATCAACCATAAGTTACTCTAGAACATATACTAGCGTTTTCAATAATTCACCAAAAACACATTTATTTTATATATTTATATTTAGGCAATAATGACAAAAATCATGTATTTTGGAGCAATGGGTAATAGGGTAACACAATTTTGGGTCACATTGTAATTTTTTAAGAGTTCATAGAAATAATCAGTGTTGACTTTTGAGACCCTTTCGTTCACTCATGCATACCCAAATTACAGAGTTGCGATCATATATTATTGAATTGCATTTTGGTTCCACCGGTTTCGTGATTCGACGACTCCAACTTTCTTGGAGGGACCTAAGTTCAAAAGGTAAACACTTTACTCGTAACTCCAAATTGAAATCCGCTTGAACGTGATGCTACCCTATACACCCTCATTGTGTTTTCCAAGTCCGTAATGAAATATTTATCAACAATAGGGCACAAAAACATATCCATAATCCTTTCCAATTTCCCTTTCTATCTCTAAGTAATCAACTCTCGATTACTATCGAACATGTAGTAGCATTTTTCAAAATTTCATCAAAACAAATTTATTTTCTATTCCTATATTTATTCAAGAATAACAAAATTCGTATATTTTGGACAGGAGGATAATGTCGTAACATATTTTTGGGCAATTGCGTAATTTTTCAAAATTATGTTAGAGGCGCTTCCGTCCACTCATTGTACCTAGAATTTTAAAGACACAATCATATCTTATCTAATTGCATTTTGGTATCTTCAATTTTGTGATTTGCCGCCTCCAAGTTTTTTCTATGGACCTAATAGTAAAAATTTAAAAGTTAACTTAGAGATCAAATAATACTAGCACCAGCATTGTTTTTGTTCATACCGGTGCTATGTTATGGTGGAATAATGATTTTTTTGAATTTTCATTCCAAATTTTGTAGAGATTTGTAAAAAAAACAATTGGAATGAGCCCCGGTATTAGTTACTTAGGCACCTGTATTAGTTACTTAGGCACCGGTATGTGTACCGGTGCTCAACCCTTAGAAAAAACTTCCCAGGTTTGCTTTCACGTTCAAATTCTTTTTAAAAAAATTCAAAGCAGCCCTAAGCAGTTGCGTTTTGTATGCTTAGGCACCGGTATAAGCATTTTGGGCACCAATTTTTGTACCGGTGCTCAACACTTAGAAAAAAATTCCAAGGTTTGCTCTCGGGTTCAATTTTGTTTTAAAAAAAGCATTCAAAGTTGTCCTTAGCAGCCGTGTTTCGATTTCTTAGGCACCGATATGAGTATTTTGGGCACCGGTACCGATGGTCAACACTTTAAAAAAAATATCCCAACTTTGTTTTATCTGAACCGTTGATTTCTTTTGTTGATTGAATCTCAACCATGAACCCTAAATCTACCCACCCTCATTTCCCTCTCATTATCATCTCCTCTACCTCCTCTCCATCTTCTCCCTTCTCCTCCACCACCTCTTCCTCTCCGTCGTCGCCGCTTCGATGCCTAGCGCCGATGACATCGCTTCGATGCCTCCGCAGACGACTCCCCAACACTATCTCCCAAACCAGCTCCGACTCCTCCGCTTCGATGCCTCCCCGACTCCATTTCCCCTCGACGCTCTGGTTGCTAGTCAGAGTTGCAAGTTCCACCTAAATTTCCGGTTTAGCTCAGATCCGACCTCACTTTTGGTTCTTTGATGTTATCTAGGGTTTCTGAAAAATTAGGTTCTAGTTTTTATGATGATTGATTATACGTAATGAAGTGTTATGTATTGAGAGGAAAATATGTAATGAAGTTTTGGGTTGTGATATGAAATTTCCAATTTTGAACATGAGTTTCGGTTTTTTTTTTGTGTTTTGTTCATTCTGGGTTTCATATTCCGGCCGGTGAGTTTATTCTCACTGGGAAGATTTTTTTAAACGATCGTATATTTACTAACACCAGTATTTCATGCATAAGCACCGGTAAATTGTACCGGTGCTAGAATGGTTCTCCTAGTAGTGTAAATTTCTAGCACAAGTAACACATATGGGTGCCTGCTATCACATTTCTAGCACCGCTCACATACGCACCGGTATGGAAATGCACGAAATACTAGTGCCTATTGTGTGAAAATATCGGTTCCTATGGGTGGTACTCCCAGTAGTGTAGGTGACATTCACCGAACTACACAACAAAATCTTTTGTCTTTAAGTTTTTACTTTATTACGTACTTGGTTAATTAGGCTATGTTGGAACATGGTAAACTCAATTGAAATAATTAGGTAAAATCAAATTTCAAGTTTGAATTTAATCTTTTCACTGTTTCATGGATGTTTCAGGCAAGATATAATTTATGAGCAAGTAACTAATTATAATTATTTAGTTGGGTGTATTTAGTTTGGCATGCTAATTGCACGCCATTGGCACAAACCACAGTCATGCTTATAGCGCACTCAACTAGCACGCGTGTAGAGGCTATTGATTGAAACATGAAAATAAAACAGTAGAATCTCTCATGAAAAATACTACTAAGTATACTGAAAACACAGTAGTCCAAAGCGGAGAAATCAGGAAAAACCTAAAGTTTGTTCTGTTAACATATATGTAATTACATTAGTTTAGGTTAAGGGTAATTTAGTCATTCACTATTCTTATCTATATGTATTGTACTCTTGCTCTTTCAAGACTAAGCTTTCATTTTTGCAAAACAAGAGTTCCTTCCAAAACCTTCTCCTCTTTTCCCTACTCAAGGTATTGATTCTTTCATCTCACATGGTATCAGAGCATTGGTTGTGATTCTTGGAGTAGATTGTGATCCGATGCCCAACAGCGCTGATCGAACTTTTAGGACTTGTGTTTTTCGTGAAGGTATTTTTCGGATCTTACAGTTGATATTTGGATTATTGGTATTGGGTTGTTCAATTTCTTTCGAATTGGGGCTGTTTGCTTGGATTGTTGGTATGCGTATTTAGGGTTTGCTATTGTTTGGGGTTTTTCTAATTGGAGTTTATTATTGGGATCGTTTGGGTTTGTGATTGTTGGATTTCTGATTGTGGGGCTTATAGTTGTTGTCGATTTGGTGATTGTGTTGTTTGTGCATTTGAATTTCTGGAATTGTAATCATGGTGGGTGGTAGGGATGATTCCCTTCAGTCAATTAGTGTGCAATTGGACGGTAAGAATTACTCGCATTGGAGCTATGTGATGCGGAATTTTTTGCGTGGCAAATGTTTGTGGGGGTATATCTCTGGTGTGAAGAGACTGCCTACGTTAGGAGTTGAGGATTATGATACTTTGTCGGATACTTGGGAATCTGAGAAATATAGGTAACAAATGCAATATTTAAGGTAAGAAATATATGGCCTATCCATAATCTTATGGACAAGCCGCCTGTCAGAAGACCTACTTTATTTCATATTTTATCAATATATTGTTTGTAGTGGATAGTATTTATATACAAAATTTATTTTGTATCTTTACAAAATACATATATTATTTTATGTAAATATTAAATTAATTTATTATGTATCAACATGCAGTAAATTAAATTAAAATTTTCGTTCATGTAGTCACCAATTTTAAATTGTTTATCGCACGGTTGTTAATCTAGTTAGCTAAAACAACATAAATTTAAAACCCTCCCGATGTTCCATGAAATTAACATATAATTTAATCAGAAGCAAGTAACGAATTAAAAATAATTTTATTAAGATGAAAACAAAACAATTACTCCCTCTGTCCCTAGTTAATTTGCAGAGAGAATTTTTGGGGGCAAAAAGGAACAGTGGAAATAATACTTTTTTTTAATGAGAACACCCGAGAGTGAGGGAAAATATATTAGAGGTTCCCCAAGCCTTCTTCAATGGTGAATAGAATATCATAGAGTGCAGTTTGATCCTAATACGAGATGAAGCAACATTGTTGCCTCCAAAAGTCCTACCAATTCTATATCTAGTATTTGTGAAACAACTATCCAAGCAAAAACCCGTATAGATGATGAAGTTGCGATCCGAAGGAAAGAATCTCCACCCCTTGTATTATTTCTCGCCTTCGGCCAGACAACTTCAATCACAAAAAGTAATAGCTTAAACTAAAGAGTTTTGGAAACTGAATTACAGTTATCAGTTCCAGATAAGAAAATGAGCAAAACTTGAGTTGAGGGAGTCCTTGGGAATGTTCCTGAATTGAGAATAAGCTCCGACACCTCATCCACTCCCTGAACTGAGGAGTAAAGCCAGGAGCTGGGAGTATCACACAAAATCCGTTAGAGAAGATCAGCAGCCACAGACCGCTGCAGTGAACACTTCGGTGAATGCTACATCTGATATCCAAGAAGAATGTTTTCAGATTGATGAAGAGACTAGGAGCTGTGTGCCTGAGGCTCCAAGAGCTTGCAGTGACCGATTGATAGCTACCGTTAGGGCAGTGTATGAACCTGCAATAAAAATTTTGATTAGCAGTATCAATCCTTAGCCAAAACACGTTTATGCATTCTAATTTGCGGAGTATGTATCATGTCTAAGGAGATCAGTCCCCTGATGTGCTGAGGGATATTGTGAAGGTTAAGGCTCTGGTTATAGCTAGCATGATGTTTAGCAATTTCATGTGCCACAGAATTCCCTTCTCTAAAAACATGTTTAAGAAGGGCACAACCTAATAGAGCTTTAACTTTGTAAGCCAAATCAAAAAGATTCCAATGTTCAGAGTAGGGATCATTGATCATTAGTACAGCCAGCTTACAGTCTGTTTCAAGAATGCAATTTTGACCTGAACCCAGGAAATTATGGCAAGCAAGTAACATAGCCTTAATTTTGGCCTCCAGTGGTGAGGCTGCAGAAATAGTTTCAGAGACAATTTTAATCGGAACACCAGAACTATCCCTAGCTATCATGCCAGCAACTGCCTTATTCGGAAGCCATGACGCATCAATATTAATTTTGACTTATCCAAATAGAGGCCTATCCCAATAAACAGTGGTTATATTCGGCTTCGGAGGTGGTCTAATGAACAGAATCAAATGCCTGAGAGGAGATGCAATAGCAGAATAGGAGAAATGTATCCGAGGAGTAGCAAATAAAGTCAGTTTGATTAGCTCCTGAACTTCGTTACTAATGGATCTGAAGAGAAAGGCATATTATCAAAAAAAAAACCTATTCCTAGCTTTCCAAAGCGACCAACATGTGAGAGATGGCAGGATTTTACAGATGAAGTGCTTCCAGCTAGATAGGTCATAACTATTCCAGAAGATAAAAAATCTTTCAGCAATGGAGTGGTTAGTACCTAGATGAAACTGAACTATAGATGCCATGTTATTCCAGACAGCCTGAGCAATAGGGCACGATATAAAGAAATGCTGAATAGAATCTATCCTACAACAAGCAGGACACTTAGAAGCTAGACTGAAACCACATGTAATCAGCACATCATCGAAGGGGAGAAAGGATTGCAACAATTTCCAGGTAAAGATTGAGATCTTCTTTTGTAAAGCATTATTCCAAATAAATTTACAAGCAAGGAAATTACCTGGTCCATGAGTTAGAGCCTTATATGTTGATTTAGATGAGAAATTACCAGAGGCTTCAGCTTTCCATATTAGTCTATCCTCCCTGTCTATAGTAAGCTCAGATTCCTGAAGAAAAGAACGAGTATCATGTTCCAGAAAAGAATCAATCTGAGCTAAAATAGTGGGTTTATTCCTTATGAAATCTGCCACAGACAAATATGGCATAGCATCAACTATGTGCACTGGGATATAGTTAATCAGGGGACCCCTAGGACACCAATTAGCAGACCAAAAACTGCAGGTACCTTTGCCATGAATAATAAAAGAGTTTTTTTTCTGCAAAGGGGTTAATGAAAAGAATTCTTTTCCAGGTAACTGATTTCCTATGAGTTAAAGGAAGAGACCATAGCAATTTAGACCAAAGAGTGGTTCCTATTTGGCTCTTCCACCAAAGTTTAGCTGAACATGTATCAATAATGGCCTTAATAGATCTAAAACCAAGTCCATTTAGATCGGTTGAGATCGAAATATCAAACCATCTTTTCCATATTCTATTCTTTTTCCCATCTGATTCTCCCCAAAAGAACCTTGCTAATCTTTTCTCAAATGATCGAATTATTATTTTGGGGGGGTTAGTAACAGCCCATAAATGTTGAGGCAACGAATATAAGCAGTGTTTAATTAGGATCATCTTGCCCCCGGTACTAAGCCACTTATTCTTCCAGCTTTGTAATTTATTATCAAGATTTGCCATCAATGGTTGGAAGTATCTTTTAAGTGTTCTACCCTGAAAAATGGGACAGCCAAGGTATTTAAATGGGAAGGAGCCTTTTTCATTTTTAGGATTGCCCTAACCTGATTAAACTTTAAATTCGAGGCCCTTTTACTCAGATAAAACTCAGATTTATCAAAATTGAACTTCTGTCCCGAGGAAACTTCAAAGATATCTAAGAAAGCTTTAATTCTAATAAGATTAGACTTGGATGCATTCATAAAGATAATCGTATCATCTGCATACATTAAATGGGATACTGCAGGGATTGAGGCAGGTAGTTGAAAATGAGAAAGACTATTATTACAGAATATAAAGGATAAACTCCTAGAAAAAGCTTCCGAGAAAATATTAAAAAGAAAAGGAGAGAGTGGATCACCTTGTTTAATACCTCTAGTAGCTTTAAAAAAGCCTACTGGATTTCCATTTACAAGAACAGAGAAGTAAGCCTGTGATAGATTACTCATAACCGCAGTTAAAAAATTCCCATTAAATCCAAATCTAATTAGTATCTTCCTAAGAAACTCCCAGTTTACTCTATCAAATGCTTTCATTAGGTCTAATTTCAGTATACAGTTAGGAGATCTGTTCTTTTTATCTAGAAACCTAATCATTTCCTGTAAATACAAGATGTTATCAGAAATATCTCTCATTTTCATGAAAGAAGATTGGTTTGGAGAGATCAGGATATCCATAAAAGGTCTCAGCCTTTCCATTAAAACCTTAGAACAAATTTTATTTAGGACATTTGATAAGCTAATAGGCCTGAAACCATCAAAAGAAGATGGTGTTGCTTTTTTCGGAATTAGGGTAATCCAAGTACTAGATATTCCTTTTGGGATTTCAGATCCTGAGATAAAGTCATTAACAGCCTCCATTAGATCTTGTTTAATAAAAGACCAGCATTTGCTATAAAATTTAGCTGTGTAACCATCTGGTCATGGGCTGCTTTTTTTATTTAATCCTTTAATCACTGCTTCTAACTCAGATTCTAAAACTGGAGCGGCTAAAGCTTGATTATCCATTTCATTAATAATTGTGGGGATTTGACTATGGAAGTGAGAGCAGTAGGTTTCAGCTGTAGTATGATTTGGCTCAGTTAACAAACCTGAAAAATAAGCAATTGCTTCCTTCTGTATTTCCGTTTGTGTATTTAACCACTGACCTGCCTGATTTTTAATTTTGCTGATTTGCAATTTACAGTTCCTTTCCTGCACTACCTTATGGTAGAATTGAGTATTGTTATCCCCCAACTTATGCCATTTAAGTCTCGCTTTCTGCTTCCAAAACTTATCTTTCTCCTTAAAAGCCCTAAGAAGTAATGCTTTTTTCTGATTTAGTTTAATACGTTCAGGCAAAGTTGGATTCAAGTCAAAAACTTGTTCCTGGATTCTTAAAGCTTCCTCAGCTAATGTCACATTTGAATCAATATTACCAAAACACTCTCTATTCCAGGTTTTTATCACTTTCTTAAGTCTAATCAATTTTAAGTAGAATTTGATCATGCCTTTATCCGGAATAGGTTTCCCCCAATTATCCTGAATTAAAACTAAAAATTCAGGCCTTTGGAACCATGCATTAATAAATCTAAAAGGCTTTGGGTATGAAGGTACTAAGTTGGACAGTTAGAGGAGGAGAGGTGAGTGATCAGAAGTTTGCCTATTAAGAATCTGAATTGAGGATGAAGGGAATTTAGAGCTCCATGATAGGGTACAAAGTCCTCTGTCTAATCTTTTGGAGGTAGGGTTTCTCAGCCTAGAGTTACACCAAGTAAAAAGATTACCCACAGAATTAATTTCTTATATTCCATTGGTGTTAATCCAGGTGTTAAAATCTCTAATACTTCCTGGAGCAGGAGAGGAGGGACCTCTATATTCAGACACAGAAGTAATTGTATTAAAGTCACCAATAAATACAGTATCACCCTTAGAAATCGGCTGCTGATCATTACATAGTGTCTTTCTACCTTCTCTATTTCTTAATGCATAAATAAAGACAGCTTGCATGCAAAGATTTAAAGATTGATGGGATATATCAACATGCATAAACTGTTTATGAGAAGAAAGAAGTGAAACAGATAGGAGATTAGACCAGAGAAGCCAGATTTTTCCATTTGGGAGGAACAGATTATTGGAGAAATTAAGCACATTCATATATGATTGAATTTTTGTATTGTCATGCATAGGTTCAATTATGCATAACAACTGGATTTTCTTAAGTTTGAGTAAATTAATCAATCTAAGCATAGAAGTTTCCATACCACGTAGATTCCAAACCAGGAAATTAACATTGATTGTAGATGTCATAGTTCACCTGATTTATTACTTTTTGTCACCGATCTAAGTAACATCTTATTCAGTTGACTAAGATAGGTAGTCTTTTTACTTTTAGCCTTACCTTGGTGATGGTACTTACCTGAGGGGTCCAAGGTAGGGGATGCATTGAGATTGTGTTGTTCAGTAGAATCCAGATCCTCAGAAGTGCCATCCTCCGAAGCTGGCTCACAAATTCCTTCCTGACTTAGCAAGCAGTTATCATCATCCTGCAAAACAGAGAATCTATTTGACATCTTTCCATCGAGGGAAAGTGTAGGGTTGTTAATAGAGTCCTTCAGTGGTAACCGTAGTAAACCAATCTGAATATCATCTTTAGCATAAGTTATCAAAGCAGGTTTGGATATTTCAGTTTCCTTCAGTAACCTAGAGATAGAATTATCCTGGCTATCTATAGAAAGGTTTCCTGGTGATAGGGATCTACCATTATCAGGAGCTCTGTGGCCCTCCAGTGGAGAATTAAACTGAACCTGAGGATCTGAATTCCTAAAGGCCATATCAGAGACAGAGGTAGAAAGATCATTAAGGGAATCAGTGATCAAAGGTGGTATGATAAATTTTTTGCCAGTTGCCTGCCACTGGGGGGGTTGAGTCTGAACTAGGTTAGTATCATCCATTCTATCATTAGTAGATTGAGAAATAGCTCTACATTGGACTAAGGAGTGACCTAGTTTAGCACAGTGATCACAGTAAAGAGGAATATCTTCAAACTCAATTCGATACTTCCTATTGTTCGAAACTGAACCAAGCCTGATATGATGACACAGAGGTTTTTTTAAATCTATTTCAACACAGAATTTGATTGCAGAGGGCCTAGTAAGCATTTCAGTAGCTCAATCATTTTTTTATAAAGTTGCCTATGCTATTGCCAATTGCCTCGATGGAAGCAGAATTATAATAGTACAAAGGCACTTCCCTGATAGTACACCAAATGGGAACGATAGGAGATTATTTTTGTGTTGAAAACTCAGGAGTCCACTTGAGCATCTTAAGGAGTATGCCATTGAAGTTCCAGATGCCTTTCATCCAACATCTCTAATAGTCGTTGACCTGGTAAAATCTAATGAGTACGTGTTTATAATCCAGGGATCCTAACTGATACTAACCTTCGAAACCGATTGTTTTAAGAGCTAACTCCATCTGCTCCATAGAGAACCTTCCTTTGGTAAACTTACCAACCCGAGCATTGGAATAGTGAGCCGATAGCATTGCAATTTGCTCATCCGAATATAGGCAGGTAGGATCTCCTAAATGAGTTGATTTTGGAATAAGCTCTAGGTTATTAGGTAGCTGTTTTGAAAGAGGGGGAGATTTGGTTTGAAGTGTTGCGGCAAAGGATTTTGGGGGAGGTGGTTGATTGACAGTGTTAGCCGCCATATCGGCCGGCTAGCTAGGCTCAGCCAATGGCGTAGCGGTCAGATGCCGAAACCGGCTCAGTAGCCGTTACCGGCAAAATAACGGACAGGAAGAAAGGGGATTAGGAAGAAGAAGAATTTCTCACACAGTATCGCACTATAATCGCACCTATGAACACTAAATTGTACTCGATGTAAATAATACTGATTTGATTGACAGAAGCTGCAGTTGGCAGCCTCGGAATAGGTGAAAGTGCTGTATTAACAGTACCGCGGAAATGGCTGAAAACCTGTTTAAATTTTTTTTGGGAGATTAAAATTTCCACCAAAACTAATCTTTGGCTCCAAATTTTTTTTAAAATTTTGGAGCCAAAATACAAGTTATTTACTACTGCATGCAACTGCTCCAAAATTCACACTAGGTTCTATAAATACATCATTTATTGCACCATACATTTCAAACTCTAAAAAAACTCAAAAGATAGCTCTTAGAAAAATATTTGGCCAGTTCTTCAAGAACTGGCCAGGATCCTAACCCTCTTATTTTGTTTTTTCATCCTTGAGCTTGAGGCTGTGATGTGGGCAGAAATTTGACGGATGAGCAGAGGCAACAGGTTGCCCATTTCCTTATCCAAAACGTAAAAATGGGTAAATAAAACACAGTTTGCGAGTTGAGGCAGCAGAAAGGTGGGCTGTGTCAATTAGAACCATCAGCACCATTTGGTCACAAGTGAAGAAACAACTGGTTAATGGTGAACCAGTGAACGTCCGCTCAAGAAGACACGGGCGGTGTGGCCCAAACAAGAAGCCAATCGATCTCTATGCATTAATGGCACTGGCATTGAGGGATAGGCGAACCTGCAGGAGCACAGCAGCAGGTTTACACGTGGGTAAGAGCACAATCCAAAGAGCAATAGCAAACAAAGAAATACGGAGCCACACAATGCTGTTCATCCATGCTTGACACAAGCATGCAAGGAAACAAGGTTGGAATAGTGCCTAACCAAGCTGGAGTGCAACATGATGTTCAAGGACATGCACAATGTCATCCACATTGACGAAAAGTGGTTCTACATCACAGAGGCAACAACCAGTTTTATTCTAGCCCCTAATGAACCCGAACCATACAGAGTTGTTCAAAGTAAGCATTACATTCCGAAACTAATGTTTATGTGTGTTATGTGTAGACCAGTAATATATATGCATTGTAATGTTTTTTATGGTAAAATAGGGATCTTTCCATATATGGAGTACATAACAGCGAAGTACACAACAGTGAATAGGCCTAAGGGGACTCTGGTTCTAACACCCATTCAGTCAATCAACAGAGACACCATTAGACATAAACTGATTTATGAACTTATACCATCCATAAAAGCAAAATGGCCACCTTGGGCAAGTAAATAGATATTCATACAGTAAGACAATGCCCTATCCCATATTTATGCTAATGACTCTAAATTTGTAGCTGCAGCCACCTCAGACGGGTTTCGTATCCAATTAGTGTGCCAGCCTACTAAGTCACCTGACCTAAACATTATGGATTTAGGGTTTTTTGCCTCAATACAAAGCCTCCAATACCAGAACCCTAGTACAATGCTAGAGGGTTTATTAAATGCGGTGAATGATGCTTTCGAAAGAGAGGACCCTAAAGTTATTAACAATATTTTTTTGAGTTTACAATGTGTCATGGTAGAAATCATGAAGTGCATGAGTGGGAATGAATTCAAACTACCACATATGGGAAAATATCGTCTAAGGAGGTTGGGATTACTTCTAGAAAACCTAATTGTGGATTCAGAGCTAGTTATGAGCTGTTTACATCATCTGATTAGGATAGGAAGGACCGGGAATGTTAGGGATCTGATCCTAAGTATGGAACTAGCTCAATGATGGTAAGTTCATCTTATTTGTGTAGGGTTGTGCTTCTAGAATTAGTTCTAGAGTAAACATACAATGTATTTTGTGAATGTGTGTTTATAGGGCAACCTTGTAAAGGCTTGGATGGCTGAAATTCCTTTTGAATGCAAGATTTATTTAAAAGACTAAGGAGGATGTGAGGCAAAAAATGGAGCATGTCCAGAAGTTGAGAGCCAATGGCAGGTAAGGCACATAAAATCAATATTAACAAACGTGGGACAAACATCATAGGCTGACATCCTAATGTTTTTAACAAAACATGGTTGCACCCTAAGATTTTAATTATAATTAATGTCATCATAGGTGGCTATCAACTAGGTAGGATCACAAACTCAAATAATTTCAGCGCTGTTTATATTCATTATCATGCCCCGCCAAGTTTCAGATCAGTTCATAGACTAATAAGCATGGTTGCATGTAATATTCATTCATCACAACATCATCATCAATAAGGGACGAGCATCACATACGCAACACATATTTCACATGCAAACTGTGACTTATAAAAAAAGAATCACATGTTATTGCTCCATTCACAGCCCCAAACCAGAAACATGCCAAGTCAAGTTCAGTGCAAATTAAACACACACAAGCAAGGCTGCATATATAAAAATCAGAAACATGCCAAGCCAGGTTAAGTGCAAAATAAACACACATAAGCAAGGCTGCATATTTAGTTATTCTGTATAAAACATGATTGCTGCCTCAGCAGCAAGCATCACCATCCTGCACACCAAAACACACGAAGTAAGCATAATGATTCATGAAACAGAAAACAAATTAACGAAATAGGAGAGACACAACCTGATTGCATTGATGGAACTGGCAAGACAACAACACTTTAGCACAGTTTAGAGCCATGATCATTTTTCCCCTTCTCTCGGACTCAGGCCCAGCTTCAAGCAAATACTTTTCAGCCATCTCCACCATGGCATACATTTCACGTCGCACGACTGACGTTGCAATGTCTTGCCTAATCCATGGTGTTTCAGGTGGTTCACGCTTAGGCCAATTACCGGGGTATAAGGCTGCACCCGTTTCAAAGAATCCTAGTTCCCCATACTTGGGAAACTCACTTCCTTTGAAGTAAACAGAGGGGTGTGGGTTAAACTTAGAATCAGACGCTGAGTCACTGCCTGAGAGGGAATGTAACTCAGGTATGGGATTCCCAGATGCAGAACTGGGATCCAAATGGGGCTGTGACTCAGCATTAAGTAACTTAGAATTAGATTCTGGGTGTGGCTGGGACTGTGAATCCGAAAAGGCATGTACATATTCTGATTCTTCATCAGAAAGGAGCTGTGACTCAGTCCAGTCCATGTGTGATAAATTTACAGGTCTCAAATGCGTAGCTATGGACCAGTCCTCCGAACATGTTTCATAATCGGTCCAAGACAAAGGATCGCTTTCCTAAACAGATCCAGTGAGGGCTATGATTTATCAAAACTGGGACTGAGAGTAGGACTGGGAACTGTTAGTGCGTTAGAGTCAACATCATTCAAGGGTTGGCTGGGGGCTAAAGGTTCATACCCCTCAAAATCCTTGTCCCTATGTGTCATTTTCAAACGCACAAACAGATGGCTGAGACTATTGACAAGTAGAGATAAACTAAGGAACACTATCGAACAACCTTTGATCAACAAAGGAGAACAGAGGCTACTGAACATAGGCTATTGACAGGAATTCATGAATATAAGAGGACACGTGTTGTTGACAACTACATAGACTCAAAAACTACAGCATTCGGACAGGCTAATAACAATTTTACAACATTTATTGTGCAAAAACACAGATCTGAAACAGAGGAGTACTAAAATGTAGCCAAGTTTCATAGATTTATAACGGAGCACACGTAGACCATGAAATGTATGGGGGAAATAACAGATCTCTAAACAGAGATGAACATTCACAACTCTAGAACAGAAAATATAGGGATTATAACTTATTTGACTAGAAAAATGGAGTAACCAGACATAAACCCTAACAAATCTCAGAGATCACAACAAATAAATGGACACTTTACAATCAAATCTAACTTTCAAACATCAATGCAGGATTAAATCATGCATGAAACAATCAACCTCTACTCATTCCTTGTTAACAACAGCAGCAAAAATTCGATTCAGGTAAAATTTCAAAAACCCCAAATGAGAAAAAATAAAACCTATTTTTTGTTAAGCACAGAAACAACTGAAATTCTAATCCACAGAAACAACATAAACAACAAATCCCACAGATCCGAGATAACTGTTCAATTATTAAGCAAAAAAAACTGAAACCCTAATCCAAAAATAGAAAACTATGAAGAACGAACACAATATTATGAAGAACAACACAAAAAGAGCCGTCAAAACCCACTTCACGTGATGTGAAACAACAGATCTTGAAAATTTCCTCGGGTTTAGGAAACCCAACAACAAAAAAGGATTAAAACATAATCGATCGACACTAAATAGTGAAGAACAAGTTGAATTACATCAAGATGAATAGAAACAAAGGCGAAATGGGGTAAAAAACAAAAGGAAATGGGAGAGGGGCAGCTAGGGTTTGAGGGAGTGGGAGAGAAAGGAGAGGAGCGATGTGGAATATGAGAGAAAGGATTTGTGGGATTGGAACGAAAAATGAGAGACCAAACTTATCGGTTGAGAGCAATAATGGAGCAACGGGAAGAGTGATAGCGCAATAATGAAGCAAACACATGCGAACATGCCAGACGTGTTCGTTTATTCAAAACGAATTCACACGCTTCCAGCCCGAAAGCCAAGACACTCAAATGCAAAACACACGCCATCAACCTTAATTAATCAGCCATTAAGGCTGTAAATATTTATTGACTTGGGGGCCATTTTATCTTTTCAATTGGGTCAACTTGGCCAAAAATGGTAAAGGCTGATCTTGTGTAATTTAAATAAAAACAATCAAAAATAAAAAAGTATGTAGTATAAGATGGGACGGAGGGTGTATGCTAATTGCACACAGCTAGCACTGACAACGGCTATCCTAGTTCAACACACATGTTGCACACACGTAGTGGGCCTAGAGGCTGTTGGTCGGAAAAATAAATTCAAGCAGTAGAATCTCTCGTAGAAAAAAAAAGATTGTACTCCCTCCGTCCCAGGGGAATTTGCACAGAATCTTTTTCACGGTCTCCAAAAAACATGTTTGACTGTAAATATATGTAACTACGGACAATAACGACACATATAAAATTGATATTTAGAAACTACATGTTATGACGAATCTAACAATATATCATACGATAATATTATTTTTCATATATCTACTCAAATATGTGGTCAAATTTTAACAACTTTGACCTCCAAATAGTAAGTGTGCAGATTTGGCTGGGACAGAGGGAGTACAAAACATGAAATCCCCATTCATACACTAAGGCTCTCTCGTAGAAAACAAAAGATTGTACAAAAATGAAATCCCCATTCATACACTAAGGCTCAAGTATTCACTCTCATTTGCATATATTTCTATAGTACTGGATTGAGCGTTCATCTCTTATCTGGCTAGCAGCAAGCATGGATTTTATAATTCTAATTTCTTCCTAACAAAAATAACATTTTTAAACTTTTTTAAAAATTAGTCACCCAGTATGGTGGGGATTTGGCATGGACTCCTACCTGTCTATTAAAATAAAAATATAAGCACAAATATAGAGGAAGACTTAATAGCTGACCTCAGAAAAGTTTTATGCCCAAACTACTTAAATTTAGGGTGCTAGAAAACTAGAAGCAAAATAGAATACAATGTTCATATTTTAACTTTTGAATGTTAAACTGGACCAATTTTAACTATTAAATTTTATTTATATATGCAAGACTATTATTATGTTATACTCGATTGAATTTGTGATATATTTACACGTATAAATAAAAATATTAGTAATTAAAAATTGAATTCCAAAAGTTGTTATTTTTACTGGGGATATTCATAGGCGGGACCACATGGATGATTCCCTTATCAATCGAAATCCACAGGAGAATCACCATGAAGGTATATTTTAGGCTTCCGCCACCAACATATGCTGTTGAAGAATACCTTCATTTCCCTCAACTTATGTGTTGTCCTGGCCATTTATTCTCTCAACTGTTGAAGGACTTTAATATATAATGGATTCTGAAATTTTAAGGCAATGTCGCAAGTATAATCCTTACAACCATCATTAGAACTGGACCGTGCAAATTGCGCACGCTAGGGGCCTGTGTTGTGCACGTTTATATCTCAATTTTCCAAAATGAGGAGCTCATGTTCTTTTTCTAAAAATACACTCTCATTCAAATCTAAGCATAACCCACCATTGTTTTTCTGAAACAAAGCAAACGAGTGCTTTATTTTTATGTGCTTGATCCTTTAAATTTGGATGCAATTGTGCATGCTGTGAAAGTCTTTTGATTTTTTTTTCAAAAACTTTTTAGAGGACGCATTCATAGAATGTGTCCTCTTGCTGTAGTATTATTTTTTCTGACTGACTTTCTAGATGATGCATTATGGAATAAATTTTGACTTGAGTGTTATTAAAAATGGGCACTGAATTTAACATATGATTCTTTTTTAATTCAGCATTTTATGAATGCGTCCTCAATATAGAATCTTGGATTTTAATCAGTAAATTATATAATTTATAAATTATTGTTCTTCATATTTTTGTTTTGGGTGAATAAAGCGCATGAGTCGACTTGTGTATGTTTTATGTTATTCTAAAAATTGCTTTAATATATAATAGAAATGAATATAATTAAACAGAATTATACAATATCCTAAGAAGACGTGTCAAACGTAATGAATCATATGGGCTCAATGTCATTTAATGTACTAATGACGGCCTCTTTAAAGCTTTCCACCTGTTCCACATGGTGGAGGACGTATGGTGCAGGATGTGCGTCGTGGAATGGCCATTTCAGTAGAAACATGTATGGCGTCATCTAAAGCTCCCTCTGTAAGATCCTCCTCCATATCGTCTCCTGTGTCCTGGCATGAACCATACTGGACATGTCGAACACCACCGGTATCTAATCGAGCAGTATGCGACATGTATGCATGACTCGCAGTGTGAGTAACATATGCCGTGAAATTGGCTGTACTCGTGTCGAACTGTGAGGATCCACCATGTGACGGTCCGGCATGACTAGCACTAGGAGTATCATATTCAGTGAAATCACCCGTAGTAGAGTCATACTGTGAGGGTTCACTATGTGATGCTCTAGGGTTTGTCGGGCACGTATATGAGGGTCCAGCTTGCGATGAACCAGTATGGGTTTTATGGCCCCAAGCACGCGGTCGCCGACCACCCTATCGACCAGGTGGAGTTGGATGGTGGCTTTTGATGTCATTGTATCTCACACCAGGTGGAGGTTCCTCACAGTGCACAAATGGCTGATGAAACTGCAGTCTGGAGGGCTCATGCGCATACTGTAGAGTATGTGTGGCAACATCCTGTACCCCCTGATCATGTTCGCGATACGTGGGGGCTATTCGTCCAAATTTATATCCAACATGATTCTCATCTGAGACATTGCTTGCAACTACACGAATGAGGTAAATATTTAGATATTTAAAATTGAGGAAACGTATAGTATCATCTGTGAACACTATTAGAGTTTTAGGAAATACTATGTACTCCATAGTAGCCCCGTCTCCATGAAAATCCTCTGTAATTGTTTCAGCCCGGCCTGGCTGATCAATTAGGGTCACTGTTATGCAAAAATACCACTACATGTATTCTCGATTGGGTGTGTACGAATCCGCTGACCCTCGTACATAAACTTGGTGCTCTGCTCGATGTTCCCAAGCATCGAGATATCTTCTCAGTTCTACACGCCAATTGATTCCTGACCTCCCACGACGGTCTCTAGTGTGAAGCAGTTTATGTTTATCCCTAGTGACCAACTGGATGGGTATTGGCTGGATGAGGCCAAACTGCCCGAGAACACGATATACGTGGTGGTACTCCACGACATGCCAGCTAATGAGGTCAACAGACAATAGCCAGTTGTTGCTACCAGTCGTACAGTATCGTGGGAGTTGTTGCACGATATCCTCCATGTACGGCTTCCAAATAAACTGCAATAATATGTATGTGTTGTGGTTAGGAGAGGAAAAACTTTATATCCATTAGTTGAATGACAGGTAATATAAATTTCAATATACCTGTCTTTCATGGAGAGATGTTAGCTAATCGCGGTACACTTTCAATACATGCATAGGTGATTGTGATAAATCGTACCGGGCTCTCCACCTGTCAGGAACGAAATGAATAAAATTAATCATTCCTAGTAATTGCCTTTCAGTTTAAAAATTGTCTCCCAACTAATTCAATACGCACCTGGATCCAACAACACTCATCGTGACAGTCACTGGTAGTCGTCTGGCCGGACGGATGGATGGTATTCGCTCCCATGCCCACAGCTGACAAAAAATAAAATAAAATTTTAATATAATATATGAGGTCACTATCGACAGTATTTACAACTAACAAGATTAACCAAAAATGTTATATGTAGCAAGACAAGCGGTCCAGAGTGGGATGGAAACTTCATATAACCACCTATACAAGTGTGCAAAAATGGCACTACCCTAACTGTACTGATGTGCTGCACCGAGGTCCATCAGTACCGACAAATAGAGCAAATGGATAAAGTGTCCGGATGTGTCTGACATTAGCATTCCACTGGACAGTCGTAGAATGAAAACCCCAGCTCGTTATTGACAATCTACCTCAATAGCATCAACAGGGAATGAATCGTGTAACAAGTCTCCCAACCAGCTGGCCCTTATCCAACCTCCTATGATAGCACTCACGTTCGGTGTAGCCCTTAGGTAGTCTGTGACTAATCTCTGCCAGTCCTCTATGCATCGACTAGTGTGCACACCAGTAATTGGCATGTTATCGATCGATAGACCCCATAGCATGCCAACATCCTGTAAAGTTACGGTAGCCTCCCCCATTGGTAAGTGAAATGTGTGCGTCTCAAGTCTCCAACACTCTACTAAGGCTGTGACTAGTGAATGATTGATGTGGATTGGGGTGGAGTCCAACAATCCTCGGAATCCAGCTTCACGGACGTAGCGCATGATTGGATCAGGGATCCAACCAATCCAACAAGCCACATCGCATCGCCTCACCTGCAGTGCCTCATCCTCTAAATGACCATTGTACAGAGCACGTTCACGATGTTCCTGGTACAGGTACACCAGTTCATCGTCAATGGGTCCAGGATGATACATGGTATATCCATGCTGACAATCAGATTCACATGGAAAAATAACTCAGTCAAAGATTACCAAATAAGTAATGCAATAACATGTGTACTAATATTCAAACCCAATCATACATTAGCTTCAAATACACATAAAATACATCCACATAATTCATTGCACTGAAAAAAACTTCAAAAAAACATTACTGGGTACATAAAATAATGTCATACATAGTCAACCAATTATTCAAAATTTGCATATTACATACACAATTCTAATCACGCCCTCACCTACGGACCCATCCGGAATCACCCAGCACCCTCTCATCCATTTGATTCCTTATCCTTCTCTCCACAAACCGTCCACGCCTCCTATTGTGGAACTTTTCAATATCGGGAATTAGCCTCCAACTAGCACATTGCCATACTGATGGATCTCATACATGCATGAAACCCTGACTATATTGTTGCACATAGGTGATCGTGTGATATACCCTGTCACATAGAGTAGCTGGATTGTCAGGCTTATGCCTACAGACGGCCAATGCATTCGAACATGGGAACCGGACAATTTTCCATTCACGACAAGTACACTCCTTTCTCCAGTATTTGACTGTGTACTGGATCTTGCCAATGCTGCTATCAATGGTCCTTGTCACAACCCTATAAGTCTGTGACGCATGCCTAAACACGGTGACAATATGTCCATGTACCCAAGTGTCTTGCTTCTAGAATTTTTTCCAAATCCTACTAGGGAACTCGGACCTACACAATTGAAAAGCAATGTAGAATCAAGAAAATAGTCCATGAACTGTAATAGAACCGTCAAGAGTCAGGAAATCACCTCCAATTTGTGGCATCCATTACCCTTTTAGCAAACATTTCAACCGTTCGCTCAAAGGTTTCTTTGACACACACAGTTATCGGAAGATGTCATGCGCGCCTTAAACAATTGTTGTAACTCTCTGACAAATTGGTGGTTAGAATTCCCCAACGTCGATCGCCCTCATAAAATGCAAGGCACCACTTACCGGTATCATGTTGTACCAACCAATCCTAAACAGATGGTTCGATGCTCTCCAACTCTTCCTTGTACTCCCTCCACCTGCCCTCTCATCTGGCACCACCAAGCTGCCAAACTAGAGTCTTTAGAAGTGCATTCTTGAACTTCCCACTCTCTGCACTAAGGAAGTTAGACTGAAAATAACGCAAGCGAAATCGGTGGTATCCTGCTGGCTACATCCATTCCTCCATATGTCTCATTGCATTTAAAATTCCATCATGGCAATCATATATAATACATATTGGCCCACTATCACCACCAACCACGTGGAGACACAGTCTCTGCATGAACCAGTTCCAACTCTCATTAGTTTCAGCATCAACAATTGCATAAGCAATGAGGAGTATGTAGTCGTTCACGCCATGCGTCATGGAAACTAGCATCGTGGCCCTGTATGCACCTCTCAAATGAGTGCCATCCACACTAATCACCGCCCTGCAGTGGTGAAATGCATCGATAGCCTGATTAAATGCCCAGAAAATAAACATAAATTTCCTACACCCACGCCTATGTATTCTATCAAGTACATCTGCCCAATCGACAACGGTGCTCGAATTTTCCCTGACTAGCTCATCCATATATGCAGGAAATTGTTCAAAGGATTCCTCCCAAGTTCCAAATACCAAGTCAATAACCTTATGTCTAGCATACCATGACTTATTATAAGAAAGGGTCACATTTAACTCCGTCTTCACATGCGCTTGTACATCTTTCACCATGTAAGAAGGGTTAACGTCAATGTGGTGGCGAATTGCACGGGCGATCATCAACATTGTCAGGCTAGTGTTACCCGTCGATCGATAAGCACCAACACAAGCATGACTACTTGCCCATTTGGTGATCTCCCACATGCCATGTAAAGCCTTTTTGCTGCCTCTAGCAACCCAATGACAATTACCAGTTCCTTCAACAATGTCCTTGCATTTCGCATACCATGTGCGTGACCTGCTCTCCACGACCCTGTGTTCCCTATTCATCATGGAACTCCAACTCGAAATAGCTTCTACCAATTATGGCTTCGTCCGGAATTGCATACCCAATGCCACTTCAGCAGTCGCTTGAACATAACTAGTAAGTCAGTCACCATAATTTGTTGGGTCATAACCATCCTCATCAGGGCCCCCATAATCTCTAAAGTAGGCCTCTGTATCAGGATTCGCCAAAATAAGGAATGACGTGGGTACACTATTCATGCACACCACTTCTTCATCATCATTCTCTGGATTTGAATCAGTTGATAAGGAACGATCATCTTCACTTTCTTCATAAAGTTCCCCTTCCTCAACATTACCAACAACGTACTCGCCAATTTCACCCACATAATCATCATCGAACAAATTCAGTTCCTCGTGATGGCTTCCATATATACCACCACTTGTGGATGGCTGAGCGCAATCGACGTGAACATACGCACTGGGTTGGCTGGACTCACTAACGGCAAAACCTTGGCAATCAGCAGGGGGTGATAAGGTTGGCAAAGGTGTACAGTTCTGCATGTACCTCAACAACGACATGAATGTGCCCGAACTAAGATCACCTGCATGGTCAATGGTGCTAGACATCTTCTCCACATTAATGTACAAATCTACTGAGGACAAGGAAATTCGATCAACAATGTCGAAGAAGGTCGCGGTAGACTCGTCATCTTCCGCATTATAACACCGATAGTATACAGCCGAACCAATCAGCTCAGGACAACAGTAATATATTTTTAACTGAAATTCCACACTTACAATACCAAGCCTTCTGATAATTAAATGAACTAACTCGGAGTGGCTTAACCTCCTTCCGAGAGTCACGTTCCTCTCCGGTATGGGAGGGTCATAATACACACCCATAGTCAAATCAAACTTAATCTTACCCCCCTTTATACAGGTACACCGTAAAAAACATCGTACAACTGCATTACACAAATGCCTAACATATAATTAGATATTTGGAATGACGGTATTAATTAGCAACTTATATTCAACTGCTCGAATCGTCCAGGATTCTATTATAGTCGGACAACCACCTCATACACTATTATCAATTTTTAAATTATTACACTATCCTAAAATGTGTGATCACTTACGCCACACTAATTAAACTATTACTACAACTTTAATACAAATATTAGAAAATAAATCACACATAATGAATTCACACATAATGAATTCACACATAATGAATTCACACATATTCACGCATCCTCATTCAACACTTTCATAGAATCAAGAAACATAATCACTTAAACTACACACAATCATTAAACACATTCATATCAACAAGATCTTTTCTACTACTTCAGAAATAACAGTGTTTCACCAAATTCAATAAAAAAATATTAGAGGACAAATCGTACATTCGTAGAATCATGAATTCTTCAAATACCTTCAGAAAATTTGCAAACTCACGGAGGAGGCGGTGTTCAGCGGCGGTCAACATTGGTCAACGTCGGTCAAAAGCGGTCTCCGGGGGTGAAGTCTACCACGCAATACTGGGAGAAGACTTCGGCTGCACCAAATGGAGAGCAAAAATAAACGACTGATTCATCAAACGGAGAACCAAACGGTGAGATAAAAACCACCTGACAACTTTGAAAGCGACAACCAGCGACGAGATTGCCAGAAACGGAGAGCGGGGAACAGTCGGCCAAGGATTACAGCAGCGTCGACGTGAGAGGATTCCGCCCAGATGAGAAAACCAAAAGTGAAAACAAAGGTATAAAATATGGGTTTCTGGTTCGAGTACATGAAGAAATGGAGGACACATTCAATGAATGCGTCCTCGTCGACGTGGCATCACGTAAATCTGAACGGATTGGAGGATGCATTTAACGAAGGCGTCCTCGTCAAGGTGGCGGTACGGAGAAAAGCGCTGGATAGGAGGATGCGTTCCGTAAATGTATCCTCATTAACACTGAATTTTTTTTTTAAAAAAAAAGCAAAACCGAGAACGCATTTGGGGAATGCGTACTCTTCAATCTCAGGCCAAAAAAAGAAGAAAATTAACGAGAACGTATTTGGAGAATGCGTCCTCAAAAAATCACATAAAAAATTAAAAAATTATGAGGACAAATTTGCCAAATAAATCCTTCACAGTAGCCTCCAATCTGTGCTACTGTATCCATAATTTCTCGGTAATTGAATGTTAGCCTAGCGGTTGAAATCTAGTACTATTACCATGAGGTCATGGATTCAATTAGAGAAGTGAATCTCATTCTTGTGAGGGTCCAGCATGGGCACCACACTTAGGGATCAGGGTTATGTTAAGCTTTGTGGATTATATTAGTCGTTTACTTTTTGGCTCGAAGATGCTCATTGAGTGGAGTAAATTTAGCAGAAAGAAATGATAAATTAAAATTAATGGATATGTATGAATAATTTTAATAGAATGTGTCAATATTAAAATAAATCTTAACATAAAAGTGTGTCAATATTAGATGAACACAGTGAATTAATACTTCGTGCTAATTGAGGTTTTATTGAGGTTTAGAGCCTCTCCAATGCGGGTTTCGTTAGAGTAAACTTTAATTGCCACGTAAGATTTACTAACGCCTATTATTAAATTTGGGAAAGTCTCAGGAAATGCGTCATTTCCGTAAGCTTATGGACAGTCCTCAGGGGTATTTGACTTAAATGTTATAATTTTTTATAAAATTTAAATATTGCATTTTATAAGTTAAAACAAGTAATAATATATTTTTTTTAATGAAAACACCCGAGGGTGAGGGAGACTATATTAGAGGTTCCCCAAGCCTTGTTCCAAATGGATAGAATATACATTATGTGCAGATTGTTCTGGGTGAGTATTGAAGCAACTGGGTTGCCTCCAAAAGACCTAGAAATGTATACTAAATTATGTGAACAACTATCCAAAGAAAGTGGATAGGTGTCGAAGTTGCGATCCAAATGAGAGAATCTCCACCCCGCATGTTAATCCCCTCAAATGGCCAGGCAACTTCACTCACAAAATGAAAGAGTCTACACAACAGAGATGGGTACCCAAGAGTAAGCTAAATGAAGACAAGAAAATCTGAATCCTAAGACTAGTGAGGATCGGCTCCAACGTTGTTTTTTTGCCAAAGTTATAGTCGATATAGATAGTAGAGATGCAAGCCGGGAGAGGAAATCCAATTCATCCCCCCTCCAAATGATGAGAAATACAGCAGCAAGCTGGAGGTGCCAGCACTGGAGCTGGCAACACAGTAGGGATGCTAACACCAGACTTGAGATTGAGTACTTCAGAAAATTCGACATCCATTCTCCAGTATTTAAGAACTGCCGAGTAGCCTCGAACCCTGCATAAACAAAACCAGAGAACCAATATTTAGCAGTATCTATTCTGAAACCCTTAAAGTCTTGGAGACTCGAATATGAGGAACATTTCCTCTATCCATAGAAATTAGCCCCCTGATATCTGGTGTAACATTGGTCATATGCAGGCATTGGTTATGATGAAAATGGTATTTCGCAATAGCGTGAGCTACAGAATTACACTCCCTATAAACATGAACTAATTCAGCTCTCCCGAGTAAGGATTTTGCATTAAAAACCAAATCAAAAACTTGCCATTGTGCAGCATAAGGATCATGAATCATTTCAACTGCAAGTTTAGAATCTGATTCTACAATAAAGGTATGATCAAGATGGTTGAAAGTATTGCACGCAAACAAGATTGCTTCTGTTTCAGCATGTAAAGGAGATACAGCCGAAATAGTTGCCGAACTAATCATGATAGGTTGGCCTAAACTATTTCTAGCTATAAGACCAACCGCAGCTTTGTCAGAAGACCAAGATGCATCTACATTA
This sequence comes from Rubia yunnanensis, assembly GCA_037428765.1. NCBI lineage: Eukaryota > Viridiplantae > Streptophyta > Magnoliopsida > Gentianales > Rubiaceae > Rubia > Rubia yunnanensis. Next base: position 107,405,597 of record CM075063.1, on the reverse strand, counting down.
ATTTTAATAAATCCAGGCTTAGGCCTTTCCCAGTAAACTTTCATTATGTTTGGCTTTGGGGGAGGTCTAAACAAGGGGATGAGATGCTTAAAAGATTGAGGGATTGAGTTAGTAAATAATAACTTTGGAGGGCACCCACTTAGTGACAATTTAATCAGCACTTCAACCTCATTACAGATTAGAGACACTTAAAAAGGCTTGTGATCATACAAGTAATTGTTCCTAGCTTTCCATAGACTCCAGCACAGCACAGAGGGGAGAATCATACAATATATTTGGTAGAACTTAGGTAAATCAAGACAGTTCCAAAATAGATAGAATCTTTGAGGAATGGAATGTAGAGCATTGAGATTAAACTGAATCGAGGAGGTCAAATTAGACCAGACAGATTGGGCCAGAGTACAGGAGATGAAGTAATGTTGGATAGAATTCGACTCACAACATACAGGACACTTAGAAGCTAAACTAAAACCACATGTTATGAGTACATCATCAAAAGGGAGGAAAGCATGTAACAGTTTCCAAACAAAGATGGAGATCTTTTTAAGAAAAAGGGGATTCCATAAATACTTAGCAGCAGGAGAATTACCTGTTAATTGAGCGAGAGACCTATAGGTTGACTTAAATGTAAAATTACCCGAAGGTTCTGGCTTCCAAATCAGTCTGTCATCCCTGACCTGTGTAAGTTCTGCACCCTGTAGAAATAGCAAGGTATCATGTTCCAGAAAAGATGAAATTTGATTTAAGATACTATTTTTGTTGGCTATAAAATCTGCCACAGAGATATCAGCCAAAGCATCAGATATACTTTCAGGAACATGGTTCAGCAAAGGTCCCCGTGGACACCAATTGGCAGTCCAAAAATTAATCTTTCCATTTCCATGAATGATGGAAGAGTTGTTTTCAGCAAAGGAGTTAATGTAACAGATTCTCTTCCATGTAACTGATTTCCTATGTGATGGTGGAAGAGACCATAAAAGTTTAGACCACAAAGAAATGCCTAATTGACTTTTCCACCACAGTTTAGCCGAACAAGAGTCTACAATGGCTTTAACTGATCTAAAACCTAAACCATCCATATTTGTAGGTTTTGCAATTTCTGCCCATCTTTTCCAAACCCTATTCTTTTTTCCCTCTGATTGTCCCCAAAAGAAATTAGCCAGTTTTTTCTCAAATGTTTTAATGATTCCTTTTGGGGGATTTGTTACCATCCATATATGCTGAGGAATTGAGTATAAACATGATTGAATTAAGATCATTTTCCCCCCTGAACTAAGCCATTTGTTTTTCCAAATTTGTAATTTAAGATCTACATTGGCCAGGAGGGGGAAAAAGTACCTATGTAAAGTTCTTCCTCTAAAAATAGGACACCCTAGGTATTTAAAAGGGAATGAGCCTTTTTTCATTTTTAATATTGCTTTCACCTGATTCATCTTAGTCATTGTTGCCTTTCTACTTAGGTAAAAGTATGATTTTTCAAAGTTAAACTTTTGGCTCGAGGTGTACTCAAAAATTTCAAGAAAGGCTTTGATCTTAATAAGATTAGGCTTAGAAGCTTGCATAAATATTATCGTATCATCCGCATACATCAAATGGGAAGCTGCAGGAATTGAACCAGGAATCTGATATGTAGCTAAACTTCTATTCAGAAAAATAAAAGATAAGCTCCTAGAAAAGGCTTCTGAGAATAAATTAAAGAGAAAGGGTGATAGAGGATCACCTTATTTGATTCCCCTTGTTGCCTTGAAAAACCCAACTGGATTTCCATTAATAAGTACTGAAAAATAAGCCTGTGACAGATTATTCATAATAGCTTTTAAAAAATTGCCCCCAAACCCAAACCTAATCAAGATCTGATTGAGAAACTTCCATCTAATTCTGTCAAAAGCTTTCCTAAGATCCAATTTAGGAATGCAATTCGGGATTCTGTGTTTCTTATCTAAAAATCTGATCATTTCTTGTAAATACAGAATATTATCCGATATATCCCTATTTTTCATAAATGCTGTTTGATTTGGGGATATCAGATTTTCCATGTGAGGTTTCAATCTTTCCATTAGCACTTTAGAGCAAATCTTATTCAACACATTTGATAAACTAATTGGTCTAAAATCGTCAAATGAACAAGGTGTTGGTTTTTTAGGTATGAGTGTAATCCAAGTACTGGAGATTCCCCTAGGAATTTCAGCACCAGCAATAAACTCATTAACAGCATCCATCAAATCCTGTTTAATTATAGGCCAACATTTAGTATAAAACTTAGGTGAAAAACCATCCGGCCCAGGACTGCTTGTCTTGTTTAAACTCTTGATAACACCTTCCAGTTCTAATTCTGATACTGGCCTGACTAGAGCATGATTATCATTATCATTTATAATAACTGGAATCTGACTTAAAAATGAGAATAATAGGTATCATCAGAGACTAAATCAGGTTCAGTTAGTAAGTCCGAAAAATAGTCAATTGCTTCCTTTTGAATGTCTAACTTGGAATTAATCCACTGACCCGCCCCAATTTTTTATTTTGGTTATCTGAAGTTTGCAGTTTCTTTCTTGCACCACCTTGTGAAAAAATGATGTGTTATTATCCCCGAGCTTATGCCATCTTAGTCTTGCCTTCTGTTTCCAGTATTTCTCTTTTTCCTTTAGTACTTTAAGGAGTAGAGCATTTTTTTCATTTAGTTTAACACGCTCAGAGGAAGAGGGGTTCAGATCATAGTTCACTTCCTGGATTCTTAGGTCTTCCTCCGCCTTTTTGACATTGATTTCAATGTTTCCAAATTTATCTCTATTCCAACACTTTAGTACTTTTTTAAGTCTGATCAGTTTAAGGTAGAACCTTAACATACCAGTTCCAGTTATAGGGGATTCCCAACTATCACTTATCACACAGGTAAATTCATCTCTTTGAAACCAGGCATCAATAAACCTAAATGGCTTAGGATTGGAAGAGGTCAGATTGGAAACCTAAAGGAGAAGGGGAGCATGATCAGAAGTCTGTCTATTTAAAATTTGAATCGAAGAAGATGGAAATTTAGTGATCCAAGAAATTGTGCTCAGGCCTCTATCAAGTCTTTTAGAGGTAGGGTTCCTTAACCTAGAATTACACCATGTAAAAAGATTTCCTACCGTATTGATTTCTTGAATTCCATTTGAGGTGATCCAGGAATTAAAATCTCTAATACTTCCTAAGGCCGGAGAACAGGGACCTCTATATTCTGATAATGAAGTTATTGAGTTAAAGTCTCCTATAAAGATAGTGTCACCCTTCGGAATAGACTGAAGTTCAGACCATAAAACCTTCCTACCATCTCTATCTCTAAGAGCATATATAAAAACTGCCACCATGAACATATTGATGTGAAATAGAAACGTGCATAAACTGTTCATGAGAGGATAACAAAGAGATAGAAAAATAATTAGACCACATAAGCCAAATTTTCCCATTAGGCAGAGTCAAATTGTGTGTGAAGGAGAGTTTCTCCATGTAAGCTTCACATTGAGAATTGTTGTGCATAGGTTCAATAATACACAATAGTTGGATCTTCTTAAGTTTACATAAATTAGACAGCCTAAGCATTGAAGTGTCCATTCCTCTAAGATTCCACACTAAAAAATTGACACTGAGATTTTCTATCATTGTTCACATGATTTATTACTTTTTGTAGATGATCTAAGCATCATTTTATTTAACTGCCTTAGATAATTGTTTTTTTTTGGATTTAGACTTACCTTGGATATTACCTGTAAGGGAAGAGCATCAAGTATCTTGATGTTCAGACATTATCTCCTCCATAGGCACTGATGTCTCAGCTTGCACTTCTTTTTCCTTAGTACTTTCAGGAATCTGCAAAACCGAAAACCTATTTGCCAACTTCCCAGGCTGAGAGAGTGAGTTTTTGTGGTTAGGGCTATACATAGATATTGAAACAGAGCCAATTTGAATATCATCCTTAGCATAAGCCGATAATGTTGGTTTGGAAATTGCTGTATCCTTCAGCAGCCTAGTTATTGAGTTATCAGGAATGGCCAGAGACTCACTAATATTGCTGGAAGAACACATCAAATCCTGATTAACCACCAAAGGGAAATTTGGAGGAAGTGTGATGTTCAGTTCTTTGGAGGTTTCTATCAGAGCAGCATTATCTTTCTCAAAGAGGGATTGGTCATCCATTGAATCCAGGATAAGAGGTGGTTTATCAAATTTCTTACTTGTAGCCTGCCATAGCTGCTGGGGTAAACTGTGATCTAAGTTAGCATCCAGAGTCCTAACACTGGCACTCTGAAAACTATCTTTACATTGAGTCAGAGAATGACCTAATTTCGCACAGTGATCACAGTAAAGAGGGATTTCCTCATATTCAATTTGATATTTCCTGTTATTGGTCACAGACCCCAGCCTGATGTAACTACTCAGTGGTTTTTGGAGATCTATTTCAACACAGAATTTTATTGCAGATGGTCTTGTAAGCATATCTGTGGCTAGATCGTTTTTAATGAAGCTGCCTATACTATTTCCAATTGCTTCTATAGAGGCAGAATTATAATAATATAAGGGAACCTCCTTGATAGTGCACCAGATAGGAACTATTGGTGATTCTCTATGAGTTGAAAATTCAGGGGTCCATTTTAGCATTTTAAGGAAGATACCATTAAAGTTCCAAACACATTTCATCCAGCATCTCTGATAATCATTTATATGTTCAAATCGAATCAGGACATGCTTATAATCAAGGGAGCCAAGTTGGTACTTACCTTCAAAGCCCACAGTTTTAAAAAGCCTGCTCCAATTGTTCCATTGAAAGTCTGCCTCTTGTAAACTTACCCACCAGTGCGTTCGCATAATGGGCAGAAAGAGTAGCTATCTGATCATCTGAATATAAGCACGAGGGTTCCCCTAGGTGTTGGGATTTGGGAACGAGCTCTGGATTACTGGGTAATGTTTTCGAGAGAGGTGAAGCTTTGCTTTGGAGTACTGTGGCGAAGGTTTTGGTGGGGAACTGGGTGGCAATAGGTGTCGTCATCTCAGTCGGCATCGCCGCTTGAAATGTCGTCGCTATACCAAACTGACGGTACTAGCCGTTGCCGGCGAAAGAGCCGTTACCGGCTAAATGAAAAAGAAAGGTTTCAGAATTCGCGTGTTTTTTTCGAGAGCGTTTCGAGAGCGTTTCTACACGTGAGAAAGCTAAAAGGACTAAATAACATGAAGTAATAATATGTATTTGAAGGTGAAAATATAAAAATATATGATATGATAAAAATTTTTCAAAAATTTTAAATTTGTATGTAATTTAAGAAATGCAGTGTATAAGGTAAGAAATAAGTGGCATGTCCATAAGCTTACGGATAGGTCTCCTGGCAGGAGACACACTCATTAAATTTAATCTCCAATCCAGGAGTCGGAGGTGAACGTCGATAGTACGTGGCTAAAAATATAAGTGACCCCGTCGAAATGGACCTCTATTCTCCGAGGATGATATCGAAGGCTGCGCTTTGCCAAATCAGCCACACATAAAAAAAACAAAAGCGCCTTATTTAATTTTTTTATTGGGGTAGATATTTTGGTATTTTGATGTAGTTTTGTTTGGAAAAATCCCCAAATTCACGTTTACCATAATTTTGTACACCACTAAAAATAAACCAAACTATATTGGAAAATGAAATGACAAAATTAATTTTAAACGTTGATTTATTTATATATATAAAATAAAATAATAATTTAAAGAGATTTAAAAATATTTTCAATATATGTGGTAATATATATATATATAAATTTATACTCAAAATTTTATAAGTATTAGTCTATTAACATTAGAATTAATTTTTTTTTTCAAATTCTAAAAAGTAACTATGAATTTATAGGTTATAAAATAATTGAATGATATATTTTAATAATAATGAAAAATCCACATGTTAAGTGCTAAATATATTCATTTATATTTAATAATATATAAATAATAATGATGCATATATTATAGATTGGCAAAAATAAAAATTAATTTCAATTAATTTTTGTTTTTTACTCTTTCTCCATAAAAGTAAAATTGAGACATAAATTAGAAAGTTTCTTAACTCATTGTCTATTTAGTAATTAGTTAATTTAATTAGAATAACAAATTAATTTCTAGAATAGAATCAATTTTATATTAAACATGAACTAAAAATAAGTTAGTGTCAATTAATGTTATACTCGAGTTCATAAAAACTATTTTATTGAACCAATATAATTATTTATTCTCTATCGTTACTCTTGTCAAATAATTAGATGCATCCAAAATATAATTAATTGTATGAATATAATATTTGTTGAGATCAAATATAATATTAAAATACAATTTCAATATTATATATATACACATCACATAATAATTGGGAGTTTGTAGCATATTCACGGTTCATAATAATTATTCATTTGAAGTTTGGATTGGAGAATGATTTCAAACAAGATCCCCAATCGAATTAATATTACGTCAGACTGAAGGTGAATCAATGTTCCAATCAAATTCTACCATTTGTACCCGTTAAATAAGAAAAACCTCCATACATTGAAGATGCTCTTATACAATTGTACGACGACGCGTACCCTCAGTGTTTCTCGTGCAAGGTGTGCGCTCTCGTGCAAGGTGTGCGCAATTAACATAATCCAATTTTTAGATTATACAAACCTAATTAAGTCTGCACTGGACTTTTCTTTTATCATTGTTTACCAAAAGAAGATATTTGTTTCCTCTCTACAATAAACTTATTATTTTTAACTTAATATTTTAAGTAAATAACTAATGTGGCGTCTTCTTAACTTAGTATTTTAAGTAAATAACTAATGTGGCATCTTGTTTTGAAGACAATAATTAGTTTTTGTAAGATTTTGAATGAGAGATGTGTTGGGATTGACCTTCTTTTTCTCAATCACGTGTTGTCATATAGTCGGGAGTAGCTCGATGCAAAAGGGTTTCACCAAATAGCCACCCGCCCCATGATTAACCCCCTTCATCATAAACTTGGGATCGCTATTTGCATACCCCTCTTCATCACAAGCTTGAGATCACTATTTTCTAACAACACAGTTCAAATACAAAAGGGAAAAAACATGCTTATGAATAAACTGGCACACAATATTTATCTGCTTCGAGCTTCGAGCATTTGAAACAAACTAATTATGTGATATTCACTACTGGTAAATACCCTCACATACACCGGTATTTTAGCGTATAGGCACTGGTATTTCAAGCCTTTGTGTTAAAGAATATAAATATTACTTGTAATTGTAATTAGATTTTATTTCTTTTTCCTAACTTGTATAGTTTTGTACTACAATATAATATACCCTGAGGCAATGAATAAATAGAGATCATTACCTTTATTTTCTACATGGTATCAGAGGCTAAAATCTTGAAACCTATAGCTATATTCCTAAATTTTCCTCTTTATTGAAAAAAGAGAAAATTTGTGTCGCTGGTCCACCGCCACCAGTCCGCCACTGACCTCTCAGTTCACCGTCGACCAGTCCGTCGCTAGTTCTTACTACTCCAGTTTCCGTCGACCTCAGCTGTTTCCTTTAGTTTCCGCCACCGACATCAGTTCTCTGATTGAGTTCGCCGACATCAGTTCTCAATTTTTGCGCCTCCAGTTTTTGTCTCTGCTAGTGCTCCAGTTGCTACCGTTTCCGGTAATCCAGTTTAACTCTCTCCGGAGCGCATGTTTTAAGAGCCGGCCCTTCCAGAAGTGACAGAGATGTGCGGGCCCTTCTCGAAGTGACAGAGACACACCGACCTCTCCCTTCTTGGAGTGCGTGTTTTCACGTGTGGTTACAGAGATGCGACATTAACCCTTTAGGGTGTGGTTGCACGCGCCTGGTCATCCTTGTAGTTGTTCTACACATTTGGTTGCTCTTTCCTTGAGTTGGTTACCCGTTTGGTTGCCTGTTTGGTTTCTTTATTACTTTATTTATTAAACAAAATAAATAAATTGTGTTATGGCCCTTTTTTCCAGTGCAGTGATGTCGCTGCAAGGGTTTGCGGCTGCCGCCTCCTTTGGCATTCCTACACGAACTGATTTCGGTCCTGCTCTGTTTAACGACCAATCGAGTACGGCATACATTTATTTTACCAATTTAATTCTTTATCTGACCATGGGTTTGGTAAGTCTACTTTACCCTGGATTCTTGATTCAAGAGCCTCATATCACATGACTGGTGACAAGGGTTCTCTTGCTGATATTACTACTGCTGCTAATTCTGTGAATCTTATACTGTCTGATGGATCTGTGTCATCTGCTATACAATATGGTTCTATCTGCTTTAGTAATGTCACCCTTACTCATGTGCTCTACATACCTACTTTTCTATAAAATTTATTATCATGCTCTAGACTGTTATCTGCCTTAAAATGTATAGCTTTGTTTACTGAAAATTATTGCATTTCACAGAAAATCAGTACGAGGACTGTGATTAGCGTGCGTGAACAGTAAGGGGGGTTTATTTGCTTCATCTGTTGGATTCTTGCTTTCGTCCTCATATCCTGCAATCTATTCCGACAGTTGCTTCAGTTGCTTCATCTGATTTATGGCATCAACGTTTTGGTCATCCATCATCTACGGTGTTGTCTTCTATTCCTACTCTTGATTTTAGCACAAATAATACTACTATACATTGCTTTGTATGTTATAGAGCAAAACATTTCATTGTGTTCTACAAATGCTACTGCATTATTTGAATTAATTCATTGTGATGTTTGGGGTCCTTATAGAACACCATCTTCTATTGGTGCATTTTATTTTTTTACAATAGTTGATGATTATTCCCGAGCTATTTGGGTTTGTTTATTAGTGGCTAAGTCAGAAGTAGTTTCTAGATATTTGGAATTTTGTGCTTCGGTCAAGAATCAATGGGGCCGAACTATACTGTGTGTTCGGGCTGACAACGAGACTGAATTTTTGCCTTTGAGATCTCATTTTGCTGTATCTAGGATCATTTTTGAGACATCTAGGGTTGAAACACCACAACAGAATGGTCGAGTTGAACGAAAGCATTTCCATTTACTCAATGTGGCGCGTGCCTTACAGTTTAAAGCCAGTCTTTCAATTGAGTTTTGGGGAGAATGTGTTCTTATTGCTGCTTATCTGATTAACCGGACACCGATGAAACATCTCAATGGTCGCACTCCCTTTGAGATGCTATATGAACAAGCTCCAAATTACTCATCTTTAAAGGTATTTGGATGCATGTGTTTTGCTGCTCACGTTCCCAGATAATGCGACAAGTTTTCACCAAGAAGTTGGTGATGTTTGTTTCTTGGTTATCCTGCTGGAAAGAAAGGCTATCGCCTTTTTGACCTAGAATCCCGCATCATCTTTAATAGTCAGGATGTCAATTTTTTTAAGACCAGTTCCCGTATGCAGCAACTGCGACATCGTCCTCTTCCGTAGATCCCTATGGTGCCACCACCTCACTGCTGACATCACTGCCACCACCGCCAGAGTCACATGCCCAGATCGCAGCACTACCGGTCTCGTCGACCACTACCGACCCTATGCCGCCGGTCACCACAGCTCCTATCCTACCGGTTGTCATCTTACCCTTACCGCCTGCTGTCGTCGTACCCTTACCGCTGGATGCCACCGTACCTATACCGCTGGTCGCTTCTCCGGTTCTGGTGACCGACCCAGATCAACGGGAACCCTTGTCGGTCTGGCCTGATGATGCACCGCCTGGGATGCCACCGCCTCACGCGCTTCACATGCCACTGGTGCACGGCGATCACGCAACTCATGCATTTCCAGCACCGGTGACTGCTTCTGTTCTACCGCCCAAAGTGGTGTCTCTGGCCCCGACTAATTCCGCTCGCTGTCTACTTCTGTCAGCTCCACTGCCTATTTTATCGGATGTTCCAACGTCTATTTCCACGGCTGAGTTGCCTCCTATCATACAGAGTGTTCGCGCTTGCCGACCTCCTTCTGATTCGGAAGATTATACTTGTGATGATTATGCATGTGCTCTTACTACTAAAGACCCCTACTACTGCTATGTTCACTTATGTGTTGTCACTATCCTTAGGTGTTCTCTATCCTCTTACTGATTATGTAAATTGTGATAATTTTTCTAGTATGCATTCTAGATTTCTGGGTACACTAACATCGAGTGCAGATCCCAACACTCATTCTGAGGCATCACATCATGCTCATTGGCGAGATGCTATGACTGAAGAGCTTACTGCGCTTGAGAGCAATCAGGCTTGGACTTTGGCACCTCTGCTTCTGGATAAGAAGGTGATTGGTTGCAAATGGGTTTACTGGATGAAGTTTAAGTCAGATGGTACTATTGAACGTCATAAGGCGTGCCTAGTGGTTCTTGTGAATCACCAGGTTAAAGGAATTGATTATACAGAGACATTTTCTCTGGTTGCGAAGATGAATTTTGTTTGCCTATTCCTATCTGTTGCGGTTATTTATGGTCAGGAACTGCATCAGATGGATGTCCATAATTGGTGATTCTCTAGTTTCTTGGAAGAACAAGAAGCAACTTACTGTTCATCGGTCTTCTACTGAAGTGGAGTATCGTGCTATGGATGTTACCTATTGTGAGTTGTTATAGCTTAGGTCTTTACTGAAAGACTTAGGGGTTGCGCATACTGCTCATATGTGTTTGTTTTGTGACAGCCAATATGCTCTTCATATTACAGAAAACCAGTGTTCCATGAATGTACGAAACATATTGAAGTTGATTGTCACTTTGTCCGAGATCTTGTGCTAGTACTATAGTTACTCATCATATCTGCACTACATATCAACCAGTGGACTTGTTTACCAATGCTTTGGACATTTCTGATCCCTATGTTTCAACTTAAGGGAGGGTGTTAAGGAATATAAATATTACTTGTAATTGTAATTAGATTCTATTTCATTTTTCTAGCTTGTATAGGTATTTTGTACTACTATATAATGTACCCTGAGGTCATGAATAAAAAGAGTTCATTAACCTTATTTTCTAAACCTTGAAATCGGTGCAAGAATGTAGTTTCATATGCACCGGTAAGTGGTACCAGTGTTGGATCTATATTCCAGTACTAGTATACTTGTTTGAACTGTTGCTAGTAAATAGTTTATCAATAAAAAATACAAAAAATCATAAAGAACAATAGGACAAACTGTTGGTATGCCTTAAATACTGTAATAGTCGCTTCTGCAACCCTGGCCTGGGGGTCCGGGGGGCAGAAGACACCCCCGGCTGAACGGGGGTCTCGCTGTCTCTTTGTTAGGGTTTAGTGGAGACAGCATATAAGGTGTCTCTTTCCTCTCTGTAAACACTAATTTTGTTCTGAACTTAAATAGGTAGAAATCTGGCCAATTTCTTGGCGTCTGTAACTTGCTACCTATTATAGTGAATCCGTCTCCCGTGGATGTAGCCGAATTTGGTGAACCACGTAAATCTTGTGTCTTGTTATTTTCGTTCCTATTTTCTGTTCTTTCTCCATTCAACTCAACAAACTGGTATCAGAGCGGTTTCTTTTTCCGGTGAGATCCGTAGTGGCTGTATCGAATTCTGGGCTCATCAGATCGGGGCTGATCGGGGAGAAAGATGTCTGGGTTGAACGTGAAAATCGACAAGTTTACTGGGAGAAATAGTTTCAATTTATGGCAGATCAAGATGCGAGCTTTGCTGAAACAGCAAGGTTTGTGGGCTCCACTGACGAAGGATTTCACGAGCAGTTCTGGCGATGTGGCGAGTCTGGAAGAAAAGGCACACTCGACGATTATGCTATGTCTCGCGGATGAAACCATCACTGAGGTCTCAGATCAGGAGACTGCTGCATAACTGTGGCTGAAGTTGGAGAGTTTGTATATGACGAAATCTCTAACCAACAAGCTGCTTCTGAAACAATACCTCTTCGGTCTCCGAATGCAGGAAGGTACGCAACTCAGAGACCATCTAGAGCAATTGAATACTTTGTTATTAGAATTGCGAAATATAGATGTGAAAATTGAAGATGAAGATGCTGCTTTGATTTTGCTAGTGTCTTTACTGCTTTCGTATGAGAATTTTGTTCAGTCATTTATTTTTGGTAAAGATTCCGTGTCTCTGGAGGAAGTTAGATCCTCTCTCCATAGTAGAGAGTTGCGACATAAGGTAAACAGTACAGGTACAGAAAGTCAGGCCTCTGTCTTGTTTGCTAGTGGCGGAAACACAAAGGGCAAGGGAAACGACCAGTAAGAAGAAGGGTAAGAAGTCATCTTCAAAGGGTCCCAAGGCCAATGATGTTTGTAACTACTGTAAGGAGAAGGGGCATTGGAAAAAGGAGTGTTCGAAGAAGGCTAGTTAATCTGGGAGTACATCTGGTACTGTTGCTGTGGCTGAAGGGGATTTCAGTTCTGAAGATGATTTTGCTCTAGCTGCTACTGGGCAAAATAATCATCCTAATGCGTGGTTTCTTGATTCTGGGGCATCTTACCATATATGCCCTCAGCTTGCTCATAAGTTGGGATTGGTTCAATCAAGATCAGGACGCATGATGGTAGTTTCTGTACTTTGAACGATGTCAGGCATGTTCCATCGATGACAAAGAATCTGATTTCTCTTCCTACGTTGGATAGAAAGGGTTTCGTCTACTCAGGGAGTGATGGAGTTCTGTGTGTCTGCAAAGGTTCTAGGCTGGTCCTGAAAGGTGTTCTGCATGGAACTTTGTATTTTCTACAAGGTTCCACAGTTATGGATTCTGTTAATGTTTCATCTTCGGAGGTTCACCAGGATGATATGACTAAGTTATGGCATATGAGGCTTGGTCACATGGGTGAAAGAGGGATGCAGATTCTATCAAAGAATGATCTTCTTGGTGGCCACAAGGTCAAGAGCTTGGACTTCTGTGAGCATTGTGTTTTTGGGAAGCATCACCGCAGCAAGTTTCCTAAGGCGATTCATAGAACAAAGGGCACATTGGATTACATCCATTCTGATTGTTGGGGACCTTCCCGAGTTTAGTCACTCGGAGTGCACAGGTACTTTGTTTCTCTGATTGATGATTACTCAAGGATAACTTGGGTTATCATGATGAAACATAAGAGTGAAGCTTTCTCGAAGTTCAAGGAGTGGAAAGCTTTGGTGGAGAATCAGACCGGGAAGAAGTTCAAGAGGCTTCAAACTGATAATGGGCTGGAATTCTGCTCGTCTGAGTTTGATCAATTTTATAGGGATGAAGAGATTACTCGTCATCATACAGTCAGGAATACGCCATAGCAGAATGGCATGGCTGAGTGGATGAATCAGACATTGCTGGAGAGAGCGAGGTGCATGCTCTCTAATGCTGGTTTGGAAAGGAGATTCTGGGCAGAGGCGGTGAGTACAGCTTGTTACTTGATCAACCGCGGGTCTCACACGGGTATAGAGTGCAAAATACCTATGGAGTTGTGGTCAGGTAAAGTTGTTGATTACTCCAAGTTAAAAAAATTTTGGTTGTACATCTTATTATCATGTTAGTGATGGTAAGTTAGATCCCCGAGCCAAGAAGGGTGTCTTTGTGGGTTATGGAGATGGAGTTAAAGGCTCCAGGATATGGTCTCCATCTGAGAAGAGGGTTATTCTGAGCAGGGACGTTGTCTTTGATGAAAATTCTTTGCTTAGATCTATGGTGAAGCCCACAGTTGTGCCAGAAACTAGTGGAGTTGATAAACAGGTGGAGCTTGAAGTCACTCAAGGTGAAAATAGATTGGAACAATTTGAGGTGGATCAAGAGCCACACACAGAATCTGAGATACCGGAATCTCCACCACCAGATCCTCAATCATTAGGAGCTACAGTCCGCAGTTTAGCTCGGGACCGACCCAGGAGGGTTGGAGTTGGGGCACCCAAGAGATATGGGTTTGATGATATGGTAGGTTATGCACTGTCAGTTACCGAGGAAGTGGATACTCAAGAGCCATCAACCTTCAGAGAGGCTACTTCGTGTACTGATGCTGATAAATGGCTTACTGCAATGGGAGATGAGATGGAGTCTCTTCAGAAGAATCAGACATGGGAATTGGTCAAACAACCTCAAAGGAGAAAGGTAATCAGTTGCAAATGGGTTTTCAAGAAGAAGGAAGGAATATCACCTGCAGAGGGAGTCAAGTACAAGGCAAGAGTTAAGGCAAGAGTTGTTGCAAGAGGTTTCAGTCAAAGGGAGGGGGTATACTACAATGAGATCTTCTCACCAGTGGTCAGACACACTTCCATCAGAGTGTTGCTAGCCTTGGTGACACATCAGGATTTGGAACTCAAGCAACTTGATGTGAAGACCGCTTTTCTACATGGAGAGTTGGAGGATGAGTTGTACATGACTCAGCCAGATGGTTTCCAGGTTCCTGGCAAGGAAAAATATGTTTGCAAGTTGAAGAAGTCTTTGTATGGACTTAAGCAGTCTCCGAGGCAGTGGTACAAGAAGTTTGACAGTTACATGCTTCAGTTGGGATACACGAGGGGTGCTTATGACTGTTGTGTCTACTACAGCAGGTTGAGAGATGGGTCATTCATCTATCTGGTGCTTTATGTAGATGACATGCTGATAGCCGCAATGAGTAAGCATGAGGTTCAGAAGTTGAAAGGACTTCTTAGTGCTGAGTTTGAGATGAAGGATCTAGGTGCAGCTCGGAAGATACTAGGAATGGAGATTCTTAGGGATCGAAGTCAGCGGAAGCTTTTCTTGTCACAGAAAGGCTACATTCAGAAAGTGTTGGCTAGGTTTGGCATGTCTACAGCGAAGCCTATAGACACTCCTAGTGCTGTAAATATCCATCTCACCACCATGTTTGCTCCTCAGTCAGCCGAGGAGAAGGAGTATATGTCTCGGGTTCCTTATGCCAGTGCGGTGGGGAGTTTGATGTATGCTATGGTTTGCACGAGGCCAGATTTAGCACAGGCAGTCAGTGTTGTGAGCAGGTTCATGGGGCAACCGGGAAAGGAACATTGGCAAGCTGTGAAGAGGATCTTTAGGTATCTTAGAGGTACGTCTGATGTGGGTCTCATTTATGGAGGTGATACCGAGTGCTTAGTTACAGGCTACTCTGATTCTGATTATGCTGATGATGTTGACACGAGGAGATCGATGACTGGTTATGTATTCACTTTGGGAGGTTCTGTGGTTAGCTGGAAGGCGACTTTGCAACCTACAGTGACGTTGTCTACTACAGAAGCAGGGTACATGGCTCTGACAGAGGATGCAAAGGAGGGAATATGGCTGAAAGGGCTGATTAGTGATCTTGGTCTACATCATGATCAGGCTACTGTGTACTGTGACAGCTTGAGTGCAATCTGCCTAGCCAAGGATCAGGTCCATCATGAGAGGACCAAGCATATTGATGTCAGATATAATTTCCTGAGGAGTGAGAGGAGAATCAGGGTGAAGAAAGTGGGAACTGCTGATAACCCCGTTGATATGTTCACCAAATCTGTTCCACATAGCAAGTTTCAACATTGTTTGGACTTGCTGAACATCAGAGCTGATTAGGTGCTTTATGGGCAGTCCCGGGAGTGGAGGGCGAAGTCTACTCATCTGGCACTGTAATGGTGCATCTGGAGTTTTCTACTTTGAGGATTCAAGTCAAGGTGGAGATTTGTTGGTATGCCTTGAATACTGTAATAGCCGCTTCTGCGACCCTGGCCTGGGGGTCCAGGGGCAGAAGACACCCCCGGCTGAACGGGGGTCTCGCTGCCCGGTCAGCAAGTCCGGGGGTCCAGGGGGGCTGAGCGCACTCTGGCCTGGGGGTCCGGGGGGGCGGAGACGTCCCCGGTCCGACGGTATAGCTTGTCTCTTTATTGGACTGCTATTGATTTGGGCCGAATTGCGTTTTGGCTCAGTTTGTTAGGGTTTAGTGGAGACAGCATATAAGGTGTCTCTCTCCCCTCTGTAAACACTAATTCTGTTCTGCACTTAGATAGGAAGAAATCTGGCCAATTTCTTGGCGTCTGTAACTTGCTACCTATTATAGTGAATCCGTCTCCCGTAGATGTAGCCAAATTTGGTGAACCACGTAAATCTTGTGTCTTGTTATTTTCGTTCATATTTTCTGTTCTTTCTCCATTCAACTCAACACAAACCAAACACAAAAAACCCCCCAGAATTTGATGTAAAGAATTGGAAAATTCATAACCACAACCCAGAAGTTCATTACATATATCTGAAAATACAGAACAACTCTTAATTCATGAAACAAACTAGATCTAAGCATATATTGACAACATCAATTATCATAAAAACTAGAACTTAATCACCATAAACCCTAGATTACATCAACGAACTAGAACGGTGAAGGTGAGGTCGGAGCAAGGGCTGAGGTGCGGTTGAATGTGATGGTGGCATTGAGAGCTGAGGTGTGGCGGATCTGAACTAAACCCGATATTTTTGTTGGAGCTCAAACTCCCACCAGTGATTGAAGCGTGGGGAGATGATATTGAGCTTGGTTTGGGAGAAGGCGTTGGCCCCAGTGCACTGAGGAAACAAAGATAGTGACCGAAACACGACACACAGACAAAGAAGAAGAAGGGCTCGAAGGTGAAGCGGCGGAGACAGTGCGCTCAAAGGTGTGCGACCAGAGCACGACGATAGCTTAGAAGTATCGAAGATAGCGGTGGTGGATCTGAAGGATTCGCGGTGGATTATCATAGAGAAGGAAGTCAAAGTTATTTGGAGATGAGAGTTTTATATGATTAGGGTTTGTGTGCTCTAACTTGGGCCAAGTTAGGCTATTTTTAAGTACTTAGCACCGGAAAGGATTATGGATATGTTCTTGTGCTCAATTTGTTTTATAAATATTCCCTTATAGACATGGAAAATACAATGGGGGTGTATAGGGTAGCATTACATTCGAGCGAATTTCCATTTGGAGTTACGAGTAAAGTTTTTACTTTATGCACTTAGGTCTCTCCAAGAAAGTTGGAGTCGTCGAATCATGAAATTGGAGGAACCAAAATGGAATTCAATAATATATGATCGCAACTCTGCAATTCAGGCATGTATAGGTGAACGGAATGGCCTCAAAAGTCAACATTGTTTACTTCTATAAATTCTTGAAAATTTACAATGTAACCCAAGATTTTGTTACCCCATTACCCATTACTCCAAAATACATGAATTTTTTTATTCTTGCCTAAATATAGAAATATAAAATAAACATTTTTTTTGGTGAAATGTTGAAAAACATTAGTACAAGTTCTAGAGTAACTTATGGTTTATTACTTTGAAGTTAGAAAGTGAAATAAAAAAGGATTATGGATATGTTCTTGTGCTCAATTTTTTTTTATAAATATTCCATTACATAAATGGAAAATACAAAGGGGTGTATGTGGTAGCATCGCGGTCGGGCGGAATTCAATTTGGAGTTACGAGTAAAGT
Source organism: Rubia yunnanensis (assembly GCA_037428765.1). Taxonomy (NCBI): domain Eukaryota; kingdom Viridiplantae; phylum Streptophyta; class Magnoliopsida; order Gentianales; family Rubiaceae; genus Rubia; species Rubia yunnanensis. The sequence goes on along the minus strand of CM075063.1, from coordinate 107,388,244 downwards.
TTTTACTTTTTGCACTTAGGTCCATCCAAGAAAGTTGGAGTTGTTGAATCACAAAATTGGAAAACTAAAATGCAGTTCAATAAAATACGATTGTGACTTCGCAATTTGCATGTATGAGTGTATGGAAGGGTGTCAATAGTCAACATTGATTACTTCTACACAGTCTTGGAAAATTTCAATGTTGCCAAAAATTGTGTTACCCATTATTCATTGCTCCAAAATACACGATTTTTGTTATTCTTGCATCAATATAAAAATATTAAATAAATAATTTTTTTCATGAAATGTTGGAAAACACTAGTACATGTTTTTGATATACCCTTAAAGTATTCTTATTTCTAAATAGAATGAAAATAATTGAATTTTTTTTTACTAATTGAATATTTTTGTAATTAAGTGAAAACATAATTTAATTTTAAATTAAAATATATAATTTTATTTACTATTAATATATAATTGTAATGTTTGTAATCAGCACTTCAAGAATCGAATCAAACTAATACAAAGTACTTATAACCTATAACTGATATCATAATCAGACGGTATTATAAACAACAAATTTGTATTTAAAAAAACAATAAATCCGTCAAAAAACTTAATATTGTGATTTTTCATCTAATCCAAACTAAAATTAAATAAACTAAATAATGAAAACTATACAATTCATTTTATAAGAGATTGTATTTTTATGAGTTACTAAAGGTTGTAATTGTTGAATACTCTGTAATTCATTTTATTAAACGATATATTTTCATAAGGAGAAAGTTTCATAATAGTTGGTATATCCATGTAAAATTGTATAGGGATTGTGTAAAAACTGACTTGTATTCATTCATAATATCAACATGTATTTATACAACGCTGCTTAGAGAATAACAAAACAAGGGTAACCTAATCATATACAACTTTGGTTTTTCATGAATACATATTCTATTCCAATACCCCCACACAAGCTCATGGAGGTGAAAACCTTTGTAAAAATGTCAGCAATCTGATTAAGCGAACGAACATTACAAACCACCAAAGAACCATCTTCAACCTGCTCACGAACAAAATGACAATCAATCCTGACATGCTTAGACTGCTGATGAAAAGCATGATTGGCTGGCATATAAGTAGCGCTGAGATTGTCGCACAACAAAATAGGTGTACGAAAAAGAGGAGCCTGAAGCTCAAGTAACAGTTGTTGTGGCCAAATGAGCTCAGTGGCAGCAAACCCAATTGCGTGATACTCTGCTTCTGAGCTGGACTTGGCGATAACATGCTATTTCTGTGAAGATCACCTGATAAGATTGCCACCATAATAAACCGTAAAGTCATGTTGAGAATGACAATCATCACCATTAGACGCCTATCAAACATTAGAATAATCAACAAGTCGGTGATCAGTACAAGGCTGGAGATGAAGAGCAAATGTAATCAAACCCTTCACATAACGCAGAATTCGATTAACAGCAGGCCAATGAAGCTCGCTTAGACTATGCATGAACTGGCAAACACGATTAACTACATAAGAGACCTCAGGACAAGTAATTGTGACATACAATAAAGCACCAACAACGCTGCAATACAAATGAGGGTCACATAAAGGATCACCGGCCAATACAAGGTGCGAAGGTGGTTCAGCCGAAGACGAAATTAGCTTAGCGTCAGCCATCTCACTGCGGTCCAGAAGATCACAAATATACTTTTGCTGGGATAAAAAAACACCATCCTCTGAGTGATTAAACTCAATGCCCAAAAAATAGTGTAAAGGATCAAGTTCACGAAAAGCAAAAGTATCATTCAACTTCAGAAGAAACTCAGAAATGGCAGTCGAAGAAGAACCCATAATAATGAGATCATCCACATAAACAAGAAGATAGAGAATAATCTTACCTGAGGGGAGAATAAAGAGTATAATGTTAGATTTACAAGACACAAAGTCGTTGCATCGAACAAAAAGATGAAGCTTTGTACTAAACCATGCCCAAATTGCTTGGGTTGAGACCATAAAGGGCCTTCTTCAAGAGACAAACATGCGATGGATGAGTCTGATCATGAAAGCTGAGACATAAATACTTGCTCAGAAAGATCACCATTCAGAAAAATTATTATTAATATCAACTTGACGAACTGGTCAATTAAGAGTAAGAGCAATCGTCAAAACAAGACGAATGATAGTTGGTTTAATCACCGGGCTAAAACTGTCCACATAATTAACACCCTCTTCCTGAGTGAAATCTTGGCAACAAGATGTGCCTTGTACCTTGCAATGGAACCATCAGCTTGGCATTTAATCCCGAACATCCACTTACAACCAACAATGTTAGCATTACGAGGAGGCGGGACAAGTGTCCTGTCCCATTATGCATAAGGGCATCGTACTCAACTTACATTGCCTTTTGTCATTCATAAATTTTTGAAGCCTGGGAAAATGTTTTTTGTTCATAATATAAAGAATCTAAGGGAGGTAAATGGTGTTTAGTTGAAAGAAGAAATTTTGGGTATTTTAATTATTGGTTTTAGCATGAGTGACCATGGTATGATGACTGTCATCAGCAGCTCAAAAATAAGAGTGAATGGGAGTAGTGTAGGAGGAGGAGTAGAGCTCGCCAGAAGAGGGGCAGCTGTCGGTCGCCGGTGAAGGAGCACCCGAGCTCGCCGCTGGAGAACTCTGAAGCGGCGTCGGTGAATGGCTGGCAATCGAGCTTGCCGACGGGACGCGGTAAAAAATGGACTTGTATTCATTCAAAATATCAACATGTATTATACAAGAGGTTGCTCAGAGAATAAGCAAAAACTATGGTAACCTAATCAAATAAAACTTTGGTTTTCCATAAATACATATTTTATTCCAATAATCCATAAGTTTATGGACATAAACTTTATTTTTAAACTTGAAAGTATATATTTTTTAAATTAAAATATTGTACTCCATAAGTTAAAACATGTATAAAATATGTCTTAATGTGAAATTATAAGAGATATTATATGAAAAGTAAAATATTTAACTTCAAAAAATTTTTATTTAAATTTTAAATTTCGGTGTTTAATTTATCAAATACAATGCAAAAGTAAAATATTTAATTTCAAAATAGGACCTACTCTTTTATAAGTTACTGAATGTTTGAAAAATTAAAGAAAAATTAGTATGAGTTATTTATAAAAAGTGGTATTTTTATAATTATTGTACTTTTTCTAAACACCGTAATTTTATCAAAATATGAATCACTAAAATAATAAAATTACAAGTAATTAAAAAATATAGACCAAAAAAATGATTTAGATTTTGTAGTAATCACGAGCGCATACTCCAAAAGCAATTACCCGAAAGCAACAAATATATCATTGGTTTCCCGCTTGAAAATAGACCACAAAAAGCATTTTCCGAAGTGCAATTGAGGTTGAGCCGGTATTATATAGTATTCGAGATCAAACTTGAGTTCAACTAATATTGTTCGTAATATTATTCGTTAAATTCGTCGAACATATCGAGCAACATAATATATATTCAATATATATATATTAAATATGATATATCATAGCATCATAACACATGCACACATGTATATGTATATATTTATATATATCATATATTTAACTATGACTCAAGTTCGACCTCGAACACGAGCCCGGGCCAAATTAATTTTACTTGAGATCGAGCTCGATCCAATATTTTACAAGCTCAATCGAACTCGAGGCAAGCGCGAGAAATTTCAAGTTGCTCGACTTGTTTACCCTTTACGTCATTTGCCCTTTTATTTATAGCTTGCAACTCCCTCTTTCTTCTTCTATTTTTTCAATGTGGGATTCTTATAGGGGTACCCTTCTAATAATAGTAGTCTCTTTTTTCTTTTCTTCCATCTATTGAGGCTGCAATTAATAATCCACTGATTCTTAAAATTTTCAGTTTTCAAGAGAATACACTGAAATTTTGTGTAAATGATGCGTGACAGCAATGACCTATTTTAATATATACTATAGATATTTTGTATGAGTACAATCTATAATGATTAGAGGGTAGAGAAAATATTACACTCTATATTAATTTACTCCATTTATATTTTAAATTTAAGAGCGAAGTGCATATAACCTTACATAATTCACAAAAATGCACATATAACCCTGTGATAATTGAACTTGCAAATATACCCTTGGATAATTAGTTTATGTGCAAATATAATCTTTTCCGTTAGTTTGAGGTCAGATTATGTTAAAAAAACAAATTTACCCCTTTGTAAAAAAAAAATACAAAAAGCACTGAAATGACATTAATACCACTGAAACCCTATCCCCTTTATCTTCATATTACCTTCTGTTCATATACCTAAATAACCTTCATTCATACCCCTAAAATACCTTCGGTTCTTCTTCACCGTCTTCTGAAACTACCGCCTCTTCAACCTTCAGCTTCACCGCCAAAAGCTTGCTGCCAGACTACCTGTCTCCCTATCGGCGGTGGCAGTGGCGGCCATCTTCAACCTTCTCTTTTAGGCGAGAATCCGACTTGGGTATTTTGAACTTCCGCATTTATTGATCTTTCATCGTCATTGTCATCTGGGGTGACGAATTCTAGGTCGAAGAAGGGCTCATCGTCGTTGCCAGAGTCATCGTCGGAGGAGGAAGATGACAAAGTGGCAGCAGTGATTACGCTGGTGGCAGTGGAAGAGGAAAATGAGGAGGAGAAGGTGGTGGTATCGCAGGCGGTGAAAACTCCATGGTCGGAAAAGCAAAAACTATGTGGTAAAACTGAATTCTAATAAGCTTAATGCTTCCATGGTCGGAAATAATTCACTGAATTTAGGAGCGGCAACATTATGGTTAGAAATAATTCACTTGTTTGACTGTGGTAATGGGTTGGATGGTGGTGGGATGGAAGGTGGTGGCAGAGCAGCGGAGGGGTGGTTTCACTAGTATAGGAAGGGGGATTAAAGGCGGTTTTATTGGACCAGATAAGGTACTTTTATGGTGCCTTCTCTGCTATTGCCTTTGACCCTCTTTGATTAAAGGCGATTCCAAGAACTTGCTTTTATTGGACCCAAAATATGTTCTGGTTTTGGAATCTATGTTTGTTGTAAAAAAAAAGGACACGGAAACCTAGGTTTCTAGCAGCAAGAGAAGCAGATCTAACACAATATCAGACAAATATTTTCGGTCTGTGCAATTACAATATCATCACATTTGGTACCAATATCCTAGACATCACATGTTTAATTAATAAACAAACACCAGATCTCTAAATAACAAACAAACCTCATCAAGCCCGTAAGAAAACCCAGATTTGCGAGGTGGAGAAGACCATTTCGAGGGAGAGGGGAAATCCCAGATTTCAAGGTCAAACTTCATACCATTTCGAGGTGGAGGAAAGACCAGATTTGCATCCGGAGGCAGAGGAGACACGTTTAGTGGTTGGTGGAGGGGCTCTCCTAAGTATCCTAACTTTTGCCGGTATCTCCTAAGTATCAAGAATAATCCATCAGTAAAGGCTTGAGTTTGAGTAGTAGCTTGATGGCTTCGAAAAGGGAAAAGCAGAACTGCTACAGAAAAATAGCAGGATGTGAGAGACTTGGTTGGTTGCCCATGCTTTTGATCCGAGAACCTGAAAAGGATAACAATATGAATCAGTTAATATTTTGCCCAATCCTTATAATTGGTACATTATGTTTATCAAGAAATATAAGCCCTCTGATTTCATGATTTAATGAATTCCAGTTATAAACTAGTTGTGCATCATTTTGCATAGCCATTTTTGGGAGCTTATCTGCTGGCAAGTTAGATAATATGAATCAGAGAGCTTCTTGTTTCAAAGAGTAAAACTTTAATTCGCCCAGCAAGATGATACAACTTCCAGGTGCCTTTAGTGGATGATGAACACAATTTATGGCAATCATACAATCAGATTCAACTAGGAAAGGAGCAAAAAGAGACTTCCCAAAATTTACTCCCTCTTCTATTCCAAGCAATTCTGCATGAAGGCTTGAGACTGCAGTTGTTGTTTTAGTCCTTGCATGTACCATATTGAGATTGAAATTGAAAGACAACTTTCTTTTTATTTGGTATGAAAAATACGAATCTCTCTATTATTTAGACACCCTTTCAAGAAACGTCCATGAATCAAGAAGCCACTAGACAGAATAGTTTTGATAACAATGTACCCAGTTATACAAGCACAAGAACGGTGGAATTACTGGATAATACCATAAGCCAAATTCATGAATAATTCAAGTCTACAAAAGATGCAGAAAAACGAACTGAAAGCCTCTAACAGTCATTTTCTTTTCTCGACAACAATCTCACATTCCGGTGAGAGACGGTTGAGGGCCTGTAACATTGACAATTGCCAGTCTTCTAAGTAGCCTCCAGGCTTTATAGTCATCTTCTTAAGCACGACTCCGTGCTGCAACACAAATCTCACTAACTCAAAGCAATCTTCATAACTCAAATCAGCCTCATCATCATCAGTTTCCCTAGCATGAGTATCAAAGTTGCTCAGTTTGATTTCTCAAAGAAAGATAAGATGTATTTGCAGTAAATAATATTGTATTGCTGTCAGGAATATATAGAGTACAATAAGGTAACAGAATATGAGTAGAACTCTAGCTTAGTCAACATGACTTATCCAGAATCAATTATAATCTAATCAGAAACATGATTTACTCTAACACCCCCTCAAGCGAAGCATCAGATGTTCAGCGACGCAAAACTTGGACCGGAAGAACTCAAAGAGGGGACGAGAAAGTCCTTTGGTGAAGATGTCAGCATTTGAAGACTAGTGGAGACATGGGCAACACGCAGCTTGCCAGATGCTACCAACTCACGAACAAAGTGATAGTCGATATCAATATGCTTGGCCCGCTTGTGAGCAGCCAGATTTTGAGCCAAGAAAATGGCACTACTATTGTCACATAACAGAAATGGGGAGCTCGAAAGCTGAATACGAAGGTCGCGAAGCAAATGAGTCAACCAGACCATCTCCGTGGCAGTGTTGGCAAGAGCCCAATACTCGGATTCAATGCTGGACCGAGAGACGGTAGGCTGCTTCTTGGCACTCTATGAACTAAGATTTCCACCAAGAAAGACTTCACATCCATATGTAGATCAGCGAGTCTCAAGACAACGAGCCTAATCAACATCCGAATACCCCAAGACCTCAGGAGTACTGGCCGAGCGAAAAGTGAGGCCAAAATCGAGAGTGCCTTTGATATAGCGAAGAATCTGAGTGACTGCGGCATAATGGTCAGCACGAGGATCCTGAAGAAACTGACTAACGGGGTTGACCGCAAATGCCAGATCAGGGCGAGTAATCGTCAGATACTGGAGGGCACCAACAAGGGATCGATGCAACGTAGCATTCTAAAATGGCGGACTGGTGGAGCTGTGTAGTTGCGAACCAGGAACAAAAGGGGTAAAGACCGGGGCCACATCGGACATACCTGCACAAGCGAGAATATCCTGAGCATGCTTAGCTTGACCGAGAAGCAGACTCAAGGAAGTGGAGGATACTTCTAAGCCAAGAAAGTAATAGAGAGCACCCAAATCCTTAATAGCAAACTCTTGATGTATCCGATCAATAAACTTTCGAAGAAGTTCAAAGTCATTGCCTGTGAGAAGGATATCATCAACATAGACCAGGAGATAGAGCAATGACGAGCCTCGAGAGAGAACAAAAAGGGAAGTGTCGGCAGAACTACATCGAAACCCAGGTTGAGATAAATAGGTGCTGAATCGCTGGAACCATGCTCGAGGTGCTTGCTTAAGACCATAAATGACTTTTTGCAAGCAGCAGACATAATCAGGATGAAGTGAGTCCTTGTAACCCACCGGTTGCGCCATATAAACCGGGGTATCAAGAATACCATTCAAGGACCGCACAGTGGCAATGGCAAGAACGGTCCAGACAATGGAGACCTTGACTACCGGACTAAAAGTATGATCAAAATTAAAGCCCGGAATCTGAGAGAACCCCTGCGCAACAAGGCGAGCTTTGTGATGATCAACTGTACCATCAGGTCGATACTTTAGCCGGTAAACCCATTTGGAGCCAACAAAGTTGACACCAAAAGGGCGTGGAACAAGATCCCAAGTGTGTTGGCCCCGTAAGGCAGCAATCTCCTTATTCATAGCAGCAACCCAAGATGGGTCCTTCAACGCCGAACGATAATCTGTGGGCCCCGAGTGGGCGAGAAGGGCAGCAAGAAGGCCATGAGCCACAAGAAAAGAATAGTCTCGATGCGAAACAGCCCCAGTGGAAGATCTAGTGGCCATGCGATGAGTACAACGCTTCGAAGATGAAGGCGGAGGAGAAGGAGTCGAAGAGGATGGCAGGGACTGAATATTGGAGGTGGTCGGAGATGATGCCGCAGAGGGAATAGAACTGTCTATCGGTGACTGTGATGGGGTGGGCAGGTCAACAGTCGGTGGAGCAGAGTCCGATGAGCAAATAGAGTCGGGCATAGGAGATGGCTCATTAGAGGTCGAGAGGGGTAGACCAGAGCTACCATTAGCATCCAGAAAAAGTGAAACGTCCAAAGTCGAGAGAGCAGAGCCAATAGCCGAGGTTAAAGGCGAGGCAAAGGGAAAATAGCCTTCATCGAAGCGCGCATGATGAGTGACAAAAATCTTGCCAATGACAGGATCAAGGCAGCGAAAGCCCTTGTAGTGATGACTGTAACCAATGAAAACACAAGGAAAGCTCTGAGGAGATAACTTGTGAGGGGCCATAGGAAGAACATAAGGAAATACTCGATAACCAAAAGGATGGAAGTTCGAGTAGGTCGGATCACGATGATAAAGAAGTCCATAAGGAGAAGTCCCTTGTAACACCGGAGTAGGAAGCCGATTAATGGTGTAAGCTGCAGTAGCAAAGGCAGCATCCCATCTCGACAAGGGCAGATGGGAATGAAAGAGCATAGTGAGGCCCATTTTGGCAACATGTCTCTGTTTGCGCTCGGCTCGACTATTTTTCTGCTGGGTGTAAGGGCATGAAACTTGATGATGAATGCCTTTGGAGGCAAAATGGTAGCGTAATCGCGTATTTAAGAACTCAGTGCAACCATCACTTTGAAAAACCTTAATTTTGGACGTAAATTAATTCTCAACGAAGGCCACGAACTGCAAGTAAGTGTCGACAAACTTGAATTTTTGACGCAAGGGAAAAAACTAGGTAAAGCGAGAATAATCATCCACAAACAAGGCATAAGAAGGAAAAAACCATTTGAAGACAAGACCGGGGAAGACCCCCACAAATCACAATGAATCAAATCCAGAACGTGTGCAACACGCTTATTATTCTCAACAAAAGCTACTCGCTGCCCCTTTGCTATAACACATGAAGCGCAAGTATGCGGTTTGGGTAATAAAGAAGAAACTGACAGGAGACCGGACTTCTGTAAATCAGAGATGATAGAAACTGGCACATGCCCCAGCCAAGCATGCCAAAGCTCAAAAGATGCATGTCCATTATTCTGCTGCAAGAAGGAAACGAGTGTTACGCCACCCTTGTCTAGTACGTACAGGCCGCTTTCACTGTGGTCCTTGCCGACGACTTCCTTGGAAACTTTGTTCTGAATCACAAAGTTTCGATCATCAAAAGTAACAAAAACATTTAAATCCCTTGTCAGTTTACTAATGGATAGTAAATTTTTAGTGATAGCAGGAACAACCAGAACATCAGACAGTGTCTAAGTATCAGAAATCCGAGAATCACCAATGTGAGAAATTGGAACAGAAGCACCATTACCAACAGAAACATAGGAATTACCGTAGTAAGGTGCGACACTGTCAAGTCCAGACGCTGAAGACGCCATATGACTGGTGGTACCAGAATCAATGTACCAGTCGGATGCGCGAGAGTGTAGCTCTATCTGTAGTGAAGCCTGAAAATTGTCAGCCAAGTGTGTGGGGTCAGAACGACGAGTCTGTGCTAACATCTTGTAACAGGTAGCCACATAATGGCCCGGACGACCACACCAGGTACAATGGGGATGGCTGGGGCCAGCGTCCGGAACTGGCCCCAGCCGTGAACGACCGCCTCTGCGACCACCAGATCGGCCACCTCGGGCGGCACGTGAACCCCATGCACCGCCACCCCTGACCTACGCGTGATCCCAAGTACGCCCGGCAGGGGGCTGCTCACCTGCAGAGAATGCCACTGGGCCAGAAGCAGGTACCGAATTGCCTTGAAGATTTTTCAAAAATGCCTCATGATTCTTGGCGCAAGATAAAACATCAGCATAAAGCGGGGTAGGGGAAGAATTAATTAGAGGTGCTGAGAAATCCTTGAACTCAGACCCGAGAGCAGTTAAGAACCAGATGATTTGATCATCATTAGAAACAGGAGAACCCATAAGGGATAACTGCTCAAAAATGTCTTTAAATTATAAGTGACGTTCATGAACTGTACCACTCTTACGTATACCGTGGGCATATGCACGAAGGCGCAGAATGGTGGATGTGCTACTCTTCTGAAAAGTTGCGCAAAAACTGTCCCAGATGTCCTTGGCAGTCACACACGAGGCCGGGAGTTCGGAGAGGGCCTCAGGAGAGAGAGAGAGAGGAGCATAGTAGACTACAGACCCTATGGTCTTCATCAATCCAGAGGTCATAAGCGTCTTTGGCCATAGCGTAAGCCGGCTGAGCCGCCGCACGGTCAGTGGGAGGAGCGAGGAGGGCGGCGACAAAAGTGGAAGACGTTGAGCCGGCTGTCGGCAGAGCGGGAAGAGGTGGGCATGGAATCGACCCATCGAGATATCCGAAAAGCTTCTGAGGGCGAAAAACGTATTCAATCAGACGTGTCCAGAAAAGAAAGTTGGACTTATCTGACGTTTCCAGAGAAGAAAGTTGGATTTATTGAGTTTAATTTGTAGCATTTGGAGAAGGGTATTAAACGATAATTTTTCACTGGACATGATGAGAACGGAAAAAGGAGTTTGGCCGCTAGAGGAAGAAGAAGGAGTTGCGGCCGGAAAAAAATTTAGGTTTTGGAAGGTGAATCAAAACACTGCTCTGATACCATTAGAAGATGTATTTGCCGTAAATAATATTGTATTGCTGACAGGAATATACCGAGTACAATAAGGTAACAGAATATGAGTAGAACTCTAATTTAGTCAACATGACTTATCAATAATCAATTATAATCTAATAAAAAATATGATTTACTCTAACAAAGACTTTGAGCGAAACATGGAGGTACATCCTCGTGGGGTAAAAGCATTGGTCCAGCAAGTAATATTGTGTCTGAATGAGTATATTCTAAAAATGAGCCATTCTTAAATGTGTCGAATGCGACAAAATACTCCTTTATAACCATTCAAGAATCATATGGCAACCAGGTAGCAGGTATATAGATAAACCTTTACCAAAACATAAAGGGTTGACGTTTACTAACTACAACCTATGCTAATGAGGATATGGGTTTAAAAGTCAGAAAATTCAGTACCAAAGATAACTAAGCAGAAGAAGCCAGCTTTCGTCACTTTGAATATATATCACAGACAAGCGACACCAGATTCGATGCTCCACTCTACATTGCATTCACAGATGGGTCATATTAGAAAATTTAGAAAGTGAAATGTCAAGATTCCATTGCACCTATAAAATAAAAATAAAATAACACGATTAATTTATATAATCAGGCTGAAAAGATGTAGGAGATAGTTTGTGTATATCTTCTGCAATATTATTATACCTTAGATAGAATTCCTTAGACAGAATTCTACGTTAGATAGAATTATTTTTCTTACTTAACTTTGTAAATGCTGCCTATATATTGTACCCTTGTACCATCAACGAAAACAGACGTTCATATTTAACATGGTATCAGAGCCTAAATCCTGAGACCCTAAATTTTCCTTACTCATAAAAGACCATCGCCGCCGCCGCCCTCCCTCCTCGTCTCCCGCCACCGTGCTAGTCACCCCCACCGCCGAGAAGCCAGTGACGCTGCCGCGTTCTATCTCCATCCCGCCGCTCAGCGCTCTCTGTGGTTCCAGACCACCGCTCTGAGCCTCATCCAGCTCCGGACGGCCGTTACCCGCTCCGGACCGTTGCCTTGCTCATCGCACTCTCGCTCTGCGCTTCATCCGTTCTAGACCGCTCCGAGATTTTGTGATTCCGGACCGCTCCGAGCCTCCTCGAACCGTCGCTCCATTCCACCACACATCGCTGCTCCATTCCATTGCACATCGTCGCTCCATTCCACCGCACGCCGCCGCTCTGCACCTCCACGCATTGTCGGTGCCTGTGTCCAATGGATCTGATTAATCTAGTCGTCGCCATTCCTCCTCCTGCAGGCGTCGCCATTGCCGTAGTCTCGGACTCCAATCGATCTGCCTTCAGCCCGGGACTATCCAAGGAGCAATGGAGTACAGTTTTAAACATGTTTTCTAAGTTCATTTCTTTTGACAATCTGTCACGTAAGACTACTTTACCTTGGATTCTTGATACCAGTGCATCATATCATAAGATCGGCGACATGGATCTTCTTCATGATATTGAGCATGCTGCAAACATTGTGTTATCCTCCCCGATGGTTCAATTTCAACTATTGTTGAATATGGAAAGATTTGTTTTGGAAATATTCTCGTGAATCGAGTTCTTTTTATTCTGGAATTACGATGCAATTCGCTATCGTTTGCCAAGTTAACTGCTGCTTTAAAATGTCTAGTTTTGATTACCGAAAAATTATGTGTACTACAGGATATCAGCACAAGGACAATGATTGCGTGGGGGAAAAACGAGGAGGGGTTTATTGGTTGGGTAGATTGGTACTTTCTGGGTTTACACAACCGTCCTTGTCTGTTGATGCTTTGGTGGTTTCGTCTGCTTTATTGCATTAGCGTTTTGGGCATATGTCTTCATCGGTGTTGTCTTCTATCCTAGACATTTCTTTACATGATAGTGATTTTCATAAATCTGTTCCCTGCTCAGGATGTCATCGTGCAAAATAGTCTAGAAATAGTTTCCATGTTAGTTCTGCTAAGGTTAGTCATTTGTTTGAACTTATTCATTGTGATGTTTGGGGGCCTTACGGTTCACCCTCATCTAGTGGAGCATTTTTATTTTTGACCATAGTTGATGACTATTCCCGAGCTATTTGGGTTTATTTATTAGTTTCCAAGTCTCAAGCACCATTGAAGATGAAGGAGTTCTTTGCGTTTATTCAGACACAGTTCAGCCAACCCATTCAACGAGTTCGGGCAGACAACATAACCAAATTCCTACCTCTCAGATCATTTTTTTCTGGAGAAAGGTGTTCATTTTGAGACCTCCACGGTCTACACACCTCAGCAAAAGGGACGTGTGGAACGAAAACATAGACATATCCTTAATGTTGCTCGTGATCTTCGTTTTCAAGCTCATTTGCCTATCGACTTTTAGGGAGAATGCATTCTTACATGGGCTTACCTTATCAATCTCAGGGCAACACCTGTGTTAGATGGCTGAATACCTCATTAATCGCACGCCAACATCCGTGTTAGATGGTCGAAAACCTCACCACTTCCTGTACGGTCGCGCCCCAGATTATAGCCATCTTCGTGTATTCGGTTCATTGTGCTTTGCTTCTCAACTTCCACAGTTGCGTCTCTCAGGTTCCACAGCTGCGTAATAAGTTTGCATATAGAAATCAAAATTTCATCTTTCTTGGCTACCCTGTTGGCAAGAAAGCTTGGCGTGTTTACGACTTGGAGTCTCGAACTATGTTTGACAGCCGAGATGTAATTTTTTATGAAGATTGTTTCCCGTTTGCAACTGTTTCTGCAAATTCGTCATTAGCTGGTCTCTTGTTGTCTCCGTCTCTAGCCAACTTTATGACTCCGTGCCTGAGCAGTTCAACCTGGAGAAGTCACCCAGTCTCGATGTGACGCAAACAGCAAAGCCAAGTCCAACCTAGGCCGATCGACCGAGGCCAACCAAGGTTGCTCACCACGGACCGGGACCGATAGAGCGCGCTTGCCCAGGGCCAACCGAGGCCACTCTCCATGAACCAGGACCGACTGAGGCCGCTCGCCTGGGGCCGAACGAGGTCGCTCACCATGAACATGGGCTGACCGAGGCTGCTCGCAGAACTGCAACCAACTCCTTAGCCGCGGACGTCGGTGACCACTCGCCCGGAACCGCATCCAGCACCATGCCCATCCGTCGTCGCTCGCTCAGAACCATGGCCAGCTCTTCTCGAGCTCCAGCCGCGGCTGTCCGTGGCCGCTCTTGCCAAAATGGTGCTGGCTTCACCTCCAGCCGCTCCATCTGCTGTACGTCCTTCCAGCACTCATCTTCATCAGCATCCAGCTAAATTTAAAGACTACATCTGCACTGCTACTCGTTCCATAACCCCCCTGTACTGATCCCGCATCCTTAGATTCACTGTCCTAAGGCACGCGTTACTCCATTGGTGATTATGTTTCTTGTAGTAATGTTTCGGTTTTGCATTCTAGATTTTTTGCTGCAGTGACAGATGCTGCTGATCTGGTTACTTTTTCTGATACTTATCGTTATGCCCATTGGCGTGCAGCTATGTCCGATGAGATTAATGCCCTAGAGCGTAATAATACATGGGTTCTTTCTCCTCTTCCCCCTGGCAAGAAGGCCATTGGTTGTAAGTGGGGTTTACCGAACTAAGTTTAAGTCTGATGGTTCTATTGAGCGTTACAAGGCTCGTTTTGTTGTTCTTGGTAATCGTCAAATTAAGGGGACTAACTTTACTGAGACATTTGCTTCTATTACCAAGATGAGTTTTGTCCGTCTTTTCTTGGCTGTTGTTGCTATTCGTGGTTGGGATCTTCATCATATTGATGTTTATAATGCATTTTTGCATAGTGATCTTAAGGAGGAGATGCGTCGACCTCCTAGTTATAAACTTCTGGCACCTGGGTTGGTTTGCAAGCTTTGCAAATCTCTTTACAGTTTACGCTAGGCTTCGCAATTTCGGTTTGCTAAACTTGAAGCGGCTCTACGCCTCTTTGGGTTTGTTCAGAGTAAGGCGGATTACTCTTTGTTTTCTTACTTGATGGATCATGTTCTCTTCATTTATTGGTTTATGTTGATGATCTTATAATTGCTGGTTCCTCTCATGAGATGATAACCAATTTCAAAACGTATTTGTGCTCTTGTTTTCATATGAAAGATCTTAGTGCTCTGAAGTATTTCTTAGGCATTAAGATAGCTCGTCGGCCTAATGGGATGTTTCTGTCTCATCGAAAATATGCCTTAGATATTTTGTGTGATACCGGCTTGTTGGCAGCTAAGCCCACAGATTTTCCCATGGAACAACAACACAATTTGGCGCGAAATGATGGTCCTTTGTTTGATGATTCTGCACAGTATCGTAGACTCGTTGGGAAGCTCATTTACCTTACCATCACTCGTCCCGAGCTTAGTTATTCAGTCCATACACTGGCACAGTTCCTGGAGAAACCGCATTTGGCACATTGGCATACAACTTTGCGTGTTCTGCATTACTTGAAGAGCCATCCTGGTCAAGGTTTGTTGGATCTGCTAAGAGTTCTCTTCAGCTTATAGCATTTTGTGATTCCGATTGGGCCGTTTGTCCAATCACTAGGAGATCTTTGACTGGATATTTTGTGATGATTGGTGAATCTCCGGTTTCTTGGAAGACGAAGAAACAACCCACTGTTTCTCGATCTTTAGCTAAAGCAGAAAATTGGGATATGGCTGTCGCATGTTGTGAATTGTTATAGCTCAAGTCCTTTCTTCGTTCATTGGGAGGGGCGCATCCTACTCTGATGCTCTTGTACTATGATATTCAGGTTGCTCTTCATATTTCCGCAAATCCAGTTTTTCATGAGAGGATGAGGCATATTGAGATTGATTGTCATTTTGTTCGTGATTTGATACAGTCTGGTGTTGTGGTTACTTATCATATTCGGATTGCTAGCCAGACAGCAGACTTGTTTACGAATGCACTTGGACAACAGACATTTCAGACTTTGCTTGACAAGTTGGGCATTCGAGATCTACATGCTCCAACTTGAGGAGGAGTGTAGGAAATATTTTGTGAATATATTCTGCAATATTATTATACCTTAGATAGAATTCCTTTGATAGAATTATACCTTAGATAGAATAATTTTCCTTACTTGACTCTGTAAATGTTGTCTATATATTATACCCTTGTACGATCAATGAAAACAGACATTCATATTTTACAGAAGAACTCACGTCTATTTAAAACTTACCCATTTTAAATAAGTTTGGCATTCCTTAGCTTCTTTAAAACTTCAGTACTACAACTTTTAAGGGGATTGAACAGAATCAAATTTGCTGATACGAGAGATTCACACTTATATATGCTATTTGTTTGGGCAGCCCAAGCCCGAGAAAACTTTGAAATCATGAGATGTGGAGTATGAATGTCTTTTTTTCTTTTCTTTTTTTGGAGATGTTCCACACTTTATTCAAGTCCAAGTTGCCTCACACAGGGGGGTGGGGTTCATCTGTGTCTCACACAAAGGTGGGGTGAGACTCCCACATGACTCACATGAAGTGAGACTCCTACACCTAACACGGTGTATACGGAGATTTAAACCCCATAATAATGCAACTCCAGGGGGAGGGGGGAGTCGAACCTGCATGTGAGACACCCATCCACATGACTCACATGAAGTGAGATTCCTATACTTAACATGGTGTATACGGAGATTTAAACTCCATAATAATGCAACTCCAGGGGGGAGGGGGGACTCACACGAAGGGAGGGGGGAGTCGAACCTGCATGTGAGACACCCACATGACTCACACGAAGTGGGGTTCCTACACCTAGCACGGTGTATACGGAGATTTAAACCCAATAATAATGCAACTCCAGGAGGATGAGGGACTCACACGAAGTGAGGTTCCTACACCTAACATAGTGTATACACATATTTAAACCTCATAATAATGCAACTCTAGGGGGAAGGGGGGAGTCGAACCTGGGTTCACCTGGGAGGCATGTTGCCCTGGCCACTGCGCTATCCCAAGTGGTTGAGTATCAATGTCAAATTTGCTTATTTCATAAATTCAGGAGTTGCTTCACAAAATCAACGATGCTCATGTTACGCACATCACTTCCGACGAGTACTTGAGGGTCTAAAATATAATGGCCATCAATGTGAAAGAGGTACAGAGTAGATTTCCTGACCGAATGTGGTACGGTATTCATGTTTGACAGGTTTTAAGTCTTTTCTATATTGATAAATACTCCCTTCATTCATGAATAAACTGCATACTTTACTATTTAATATTATTTACTGTCAAATTTTGACTACTTATATTTTAATATATTTTAATAGATATATAAGCAATAATATTATCGTATTTGATATTGTTGGATTCGTCATAATAACTAGTTTTTAAAAAGTAAGTGTTTATTTTGTCAACATTATATGTAGTTAAATATATTAACGATCAAACATGTTTCTTGATAATCGTGAAAAATATTCAATACAATTTAATTCGGGATGGAGGAGTAATAGAGTTGTGAGTTAATGAGTGGATGCCCGTACATATCTCGAGAAGGAAGTCAATTGCATGTTCATATCCCCAAGGAGGTACTCTGTATCGCTCCATCAAGTTTCCAGTATGCCAATTAAGAGCAAGTCCAACAGCTTTCCTAAAATTTTTTATAAAATAGGGATTCAAAACTCATATTCCCTATATTTTTTATGTTCATCTCCAACAGATTCCCTATTTTGGAGAACCTCACATTTATTAACATAATAATTATCATCTTTTATTAACATAATTTTCAATATATGCATTCAATAGGAGTTACTGCTCTCTTGGTTTTAACTTTCAAACTAACGGAGTTACTGCTTTAAACTCAATAGGAGTTACTAATAGGAGTTACTGCTTTAAAGTTTTGACAGAAAAGAGAGAATATTGTACGCGTATTCAATGCATTCCATTAATATTGCATTAAGGGGTCGTTTGGTTCATGTGGGAATTCAATTCTGCGGTAATTTGTATTTCATGGGAAGTTGTTTCCGTGATCAAATTTCTAGGATATACACAAATCGTGTTTGGTTGCACATGCGGATTCTATATTTCCTATGAATTAATTTTCTGCATGTTGTTTGGTTGACTTCATTTGGGTATGCGAGAAGACGATGAAGTAGAAGGAAATGAAAAATTGCCGCGTGAAGGAGGGAAACCATAACGTTTTACGCGCCATAGTTAGGATAAAAGTGTAATATCACCCAAAAGCATCGCAGAATTGCATTCGACTGAGGAAGTACTCGGTAACATATTTCCCACGTTATGTGGGAAATTTAATTTCCTCCGAATTACAACTTCCCATGTATTTACTACTTTCCGTCAACCAAACAGTTCTACCAATCCTAAAATACGCAGAATTTATAATCACCGTGTATGGTACGCATACCAAACGTTGCTTCCCCATAATTTTATTCTCTTTCTACAAATATGAGGAATGAAATATCCTCTCTCATCATAATCCCTATTTTGGGGAAGCATATAGGGAAGCTGTTGGACTTAAAAAATGAAGTAAAATCTCTAAAAACAACAAGAATTCCTATAATGGGGAAGCTGTTGGACTTACTCTAACTAGATTTCAAGCTCTGAATGCAATTAGTGCAATATTATCTTCAGGTTTGAATTTTCAATGGCATTTAAAGTCGGCATTTTCCAATTCCGTTTTTAAATTCTCTCCAATTTTCCAGGCCAACAAATTCAATTTTCCAGGTGATTTGTATAAAACATTCACATAGTAATTTTACTAATTTTACGAAAATACATGCTATTAATATACATCATTGTATGTACAAATTCTTATAGAAATTTAAAACCTAAAAATAATATAGAATATAATTTAGTTTATTCTAAAATTTTCCCAAATTCAAATACAAATTACATTAATTATAATACTATGTATGATAATTACACCTACACGAAGGAAATGATTAGAATACGTGAATTGGAGGTAAATTGAAAATATGTAAAATTTTAATTAATGGAAAATTGATTTTAATAAGGTGTAATGTTGTTCTGTATTTTACGTAGGTGATATTAATCATTATGATTTCATAAAGAAGTCCATCACTACACAAATTTGAAAACAATCTATTAATGTTAACGAGTGATCAGAAAAGGGTCATTTTATTTACACCCCCTTAATTCTATTTACACCCCTCTTTGACTACCTTGGAGTTATAAAAATTTATTGGGAGGATGTAGATAGAAAAAGATGAAATATATTGCTATTTACATCCCCTAGTCAAACATAAAAGTTTGTGTAGTATATTCTTTATTTATTTTTACTCCAATATAGTATATTCTTTAGTACAATTAGAGCGAATAAGCTCATTGTAAGTATTAATCCGACTTTTATATGGAGTAATCCATGCATCTGCACAATTGTATCTGCGACACCTCCAATATTGAACAACAGTAGGCATCGGGTACCCTCCGGCCAGTGCTACTCTAATATAATGGTTATTATTGACGTAACCAATAGCAATTGCAACACGCTCATACCAAGGCGGAGGGTTAGATCGGAGGGGAAGATATGTCATACTACCTGCAATATTCAGAACATGCAATATCACATTATATCTGGAAGTAATCAGTGTACCCATTTCAGGCATAGTCATCCAATGCTTAATTGGTGCACTTCGACCCGATTCAAAAAAGTTTAATGAATCGTAGACGTTATACCATCCTTGAGAGCCAAACATTTTGGTATACTCCGTCTGGTAAAGCACAAGATCTTCCATCAAATTAGATCGAATTGTGGGCTATTCACTCTCCTGAAACCCAAGACACACAACTATCGCTCGAAATCCACATTTTCCATCAGGTTCCACATCCTGAACTTGCATGATATAGGGATGGTAGATAGTCAGAATTTGATCAATATATGGATGGGATGAATGCCTGCCACCTGAGTAACAACTATTTCGAGTTGGTTCTTGAAATTAAGAAAATTTTGGCTCCACAAATCTTGATGCAGCTGAACAACTATTTCGAGCTGGGTCTGGAAATTGCGTTACCTTCGGCACCACAAATCTCGGCACATCCGAACAGCTATGTCGACCGGGATCTTGAGAGGACATAGTTGGATCCATTTGATTTTTCCTGAGCTTTTTGTTTTTTGAAGTGAGACGCCCGCGAATATTTATTTTCACAGCTGGTTCACGCATCAAAGTTGTTGATGGCGCAAAAATCTCTCTCAACTTCCTCAAAAAGATGAACTTACCACTCCTTGGTTGCTCCTTATACCGGTCATTAAACATTCTAAGTTCATCCTCACAACCAAAATCCTCATCATTTAGGATGGTGAATGGTGATAAGTCAAGTTTTCTCCAAAATACATCAACCGAATTAAGTGGAATATGACGGTCATTGTTAGAATATGTTACCTGTTCATGTGCACA
This sequence comes from Rubia yunnanensis, assembly GCA_037428765.1. NCBI lineage: Eukaryota > Viridiplantae > Streptophyta > Magnoliopsida > Gentianales > Rubiaceae > Rubia > Rubia yunnanensis. The sequence goes on along the minus strand of CM075063.1, from coordinate 107,367,869 downwards.
TGGAAGCCTACAACTTTAACGCAATTGACATCCACAATTTTCATAATCGAATCCATCAGCTTTAGACCGCTTAAACTCATTGAATATCAGATCGAGTGCATAACTTGAGACAAGTCCACGTAATTCTCGAAAATGTGAAGTGTTGAACCGATGTCGAATGACAGTTCTGCTTTCTTCAAGACTTGATTTGATGGACGTGTTTTGAGACTCAATGACTCTTTCAATAAAAAGCAATGATGTCTCCAAATCTGACTGTGAGGACTCCAAGTATCTCTTTAACTTGGCATGCTGGCTCTCAACTCTGTTCGTTGTGTAATTTCCGAAATTAAGAAAGCGATCCGTCCAAACAGAGACAAACATTTCTTTATATGGTCTCAACCAATTATCATCAATATAACCCCAAACTCCTGAAAATGTGAAAAAATTGCATTAGAATCTCAAATCATATTTTTAGCGTCTGGATACACATTCTTGCATGCTTTCATCAATGCCAACTCCCTATCTGTGACGATAACACGCGGAGTAATACATCCTTCAATTGTGTCTTTGAGACAATTTAATACCCAAGTATAACTGGACTCATCCTCTTTGTGCATGAATGCGAATGCAATGCAAAATGTCATGTTGGTCGAAGTTACACCAACCATTTTGAGCAGTGACATCGAATATCTATTTGTATTATATGTTGCATCAATCAACAAGATGTGTGGAAATGCACGCCATTTTTCCAGTGATTTGGGATGGACAAAAACAAATCTTCCAACTCATCCGCATCATTAGTACGCTTCTCGTGCACATAATCTTTGTCTTGTAAAAAAGACATAACAACTTGCATTTGAGTTTTACCTGCTTTGTCCGCCATCCGAATTTTTTGTCGAGCATTGTACATTGTTTTTGGAATGGAAACATTATTTGGATTTTGCTTCTTCACCGATACCAAAATATCTCGTGGTTTCACATTCATAGTCACCAGATTTTCCACCAATTGAACTTCATTTCCTGACAATCTTCTTGCATAAGGGTGACCTTCGAGGTGCGAAGCGGGGTCATGATTATGTGCCGCACACTTTACTCTGACCCTCCAACAACCGTCTCTGCGCATGTATTTTCCATTCAATTCGAATGGGCAATCAATTTTTCTGGTACCCGTATTCTTTGATGAGACTTTTTTTGGCTCGTATGTTCCACCACGATCACATTGGAATACAACTGCATATTTCCTTGACCTTTTGATCACAATTAACATACCCGAGAGTAAGTCCAGTTGTTTGCACCCAGTCAATCAAATCATCCCGAGAATTGAAAGCATAATAAAAAATAAAACATTTGATTAGAAATTAAAATCAACTAGTCTTTTATAAATAAATTATAATAACTAAAGCAAATATTATTCAATAACAAAGCAAATAACAACCCGTCCTTGAAAATACTATTCAATAACAAAGCAAATAATTTATAATAATATAGGTAAAAATTCACATGCACCCACAAGCGTAAACTATATTATTAAAATAAAATAATGAATTATTTTCTAATTATAAAGTCAATGGTAGAAAATTTTACCTCATCCGTAGAGAATTCACTTCCAATATTGAGATTTGGATAGGCTTCATCATCATCATCATCATTTTCATTTTCACTTCCGTTTTCAACCACATTCACGTCTTCTCCCTCCTATACATACAAACAGTAATATAACACACATACGAGTATCATACTTGATGACAAAAAAACTTTAAAAAATATTAACAATAATTTGAAGTACCTCATAGTAATGTTGCTGATTGTAGTTTTGATGTTGATAACCCATAAAATTGTGGTTTTCTCCATATAAATACAAACAAATAATATTTTAATAATAATACTTGATAAATTATAAACCAATACAAACAAATAAATTTCGAGTAGTGTTTGATACCTCGTAGTGATGTTGCTGATTGTAATTTTGATATTGATAACCCATAAAATTGTGATTTTCTCCCTGTCAATACAAACCAATCAATAATGAATTGGTAATAATACTTGATAAATACTATGTAAAACGAAAAGCTAATATGAATTACAGGTAAAACTAAACATTTACCTCGTAGGAACATCGCTGATCGTAGTCTTGAGGTTGAAAACTCATAAGATTTTCAATCCAATCGTCCATATCGTCGCTCATACATAAATCGATCTTTCTGTGTATGGTTTGTTTGCTAAAATGTTGGATGGATTATTCTGTTTATCTCTCGTCTTTCTTATAGAAGTTAAATTTTTCGAATTTCTATATCATCTCTCTGGACAACCAATAGATGAATCGCACCGAATGTTGGTTTGACTGACCGTCCCATCGTGCCCAATATATGAATAGCACCTATTTTGACTGACGTACGAATGTATGACTGGCACAAAATACAGTATAGACTAAATTTTTTTTTCACCACAGTAACACTAATTTTGATGACTAAAATTTTTTCACCACAATAACACTAATTTTGACTGACCGTACTTCAAATTATTGTTAATATTTTTTAAAGTTTTTAAAGATATATGAGGTACTTCAAATTATTGTATGAATGGCACAAAATACAAATACAGTATTGACTAAAATTTTTTCACCACATCAGATCGGATTGACATCTCTAACCATAATTAAATAATTAAATACGAAACACATATTGAGGTGTACTAGAAAAATAAAATTATGGAGAAATAATACTTTATTAATTTAAACTACTAAATAGTAATAAACAAAGCCGTATGATAATTTTTTATAGTTTTTATTAGAATGTATAATTAAAATATTAAATATTAATAAACACAGGCGTATGATAATTTTTAAATTTTATTAGAATATTTAATTAAAATATATGGGTAAAAGCAATATACAATGCTCGAGCAATATACAATTATAAGTATATTAATGTTTGACTAAGAATTAATTACTGTAGAAATAGCACGAACTTTTGTGCTTGACTAGGGGTGTAAATAACCATACACGCCATCCTATTCTATTTACACCCTCCCAACTTGTATTTATAACTCCGAGGTTATTTACACCCTTTAGGGGTGTAAATAGCAACACCCTCAGAAAAACCCTGTTTAATTGGGTTTAAGTTCCAAAAATGTTGGGGCCGACCCCGTGCACATACCATGAATACCATTTCAAAGCATGTTAAGGAAGAAACTGGCTACCTTACATAGGCCACCATGAGTTCCATTTCAAACCACATGTAAAATTTTGAGAAAAGTGCATTTTTTCTATATTTTGTTTGAAACTGTAGATATAACCTTGTAAAATTTAAAAGTGCAAATATAACCTTGTAAAATTTTAAAGTGCGAATATAACCCTGGACTTTATTGAGTCAACGTCGAAATTGAGCAAAATGGGTATAACTGCACAATTTTATAAAACTTAAGGTTAATTTCGCACATTCAAATTTCACAAGGTCACATATGAACATTTAAGATTTAAACTACGTAAGAATTTTCGTGAAGAGAGATATCACCTTCAAATACCTATTCAATAATCGAGTTGACACTCTTAGGGGTGTTTAAAAAATGGTGAACGAGATCTGCTTCTAGGCAACCAATGATATGCATCCTCAAAGTAATTTGACTTTTAGGAGTCAAATGAGTCAATGTTCAATAATTAGTATCTTTATTTATGTGTGTACAAATAATTATGAAAAAAATTATAATTTAAAGATATATGTTATGATTATCCAACAACAAATAAAATAATAATAATCTTACATATATAATAATATAATTTAATGGTCTAAGTTGGCTCAATTTGACTTCTAAAAGTCATATTGTGCCAATCTGGCCCTGATCTCTAGAGCTTATCTGCATTTTAATTCTAAAAGTTCAAATCATTTCAGTTCAGTGTGAATTTATTTTTTGTGGAATTTAGCTTAATTTCACTACTGGGAGAACCCCCCATAGGCACCGGCATTTTGAGAATTTTTATACCGGTGCCTAAGTGACCCGATGCAAAAGGTGAGTGTTATAGGCACCAGTAAGGGGTACCGATGCTAGAATCTATTCCAACACCAATGCATGGAATACCGGTGCTAGTAAATATGCGATCAATAATAAAAAATTTTGGCCAGTAAAAATAAACTCACCGGCTGGAATGTGAAACCCGGAACGAACAAAACACAAAAAAAAATTAAAGCTCAAGTAAGAAACTGGAAAATTCATACCACAACCCAGAACTTCAGTACATAAATTTAAAATACATAACACCTCTCAATTCATGAAACAAGCTATACCTAAACACAGATTAACAACATCAATAATCCTAAAAATTAAAACATAATCTCCAAAACCCCCAAATTGGTGTGTATAACTATGTTTCAACAATGTATTGGATAATCACTCGTCGCCGCAGCACAAACCTCCCACCGGGTAACAAGCCCATCCCGCCGCCGCACATCACTCGTCCTCACTGGGCAACGAGCACCGGTGCCCAGCCCAACCCAAACCCCATCGCAAAAAATATCTGAGCCAGACCCAAGCCCCGCCAAAGGAATCGAGGATGGAGAAGAAAATAGAAGAAGAAAGTGGAATCGGGGAAGGAAAAGAAAATGGAATTGGGGAAGGAGAAGGAGAAGAAAATAGAATCGGGGAAGGAGAAGAAAATGGAATCGGGGAAGGAGAAGAAAATTGAGGAATGAGAAGAAAATGGAGGAAGGGGAAGGAGAGGAGAAGAAAATGGAATCGGGGAAGGAGAAGGAAAAAGAAGAAAAACTAGGAAGAAGAAGAAAATCGTGGAAAGAGAAGAAAATTGAGGGTATAATTGTCCTTTTACATTTTTTATTTTTATTTTTTTAAAATAGGGGCATAATAGTCATTTCATGTAATTCAGACCAAATTCAGGCCTCCAGGATTATATTAGCACATTCTAGCAAAACACAAGGTTACAATAGCACTTTCCAACTTCACAGGGTCATATTAGCACAAACCCTCAAAAACATAGGGTTATACGAGCACTTTACTCTAACATTAACTATAATTTAAAATCACATAGTACCAATCTACAGTTTATACCACATGCTACATATTCTACAATTTAAAATCACATAGTACCGGTCTACAATTTAAAATCTAATCATCACAAACCCTTAAACATGACACAATCATCTATATATCATAATTATTTCACAGCCAAAAAATTCAACAATCAAACCATACACAAGGAACTATATGTGTCTGTGTCTGTGTGTGTGTATATATATATATGTACACACTAATACACTTTCAATTTCATCACAACAAGCAAAAAACATATACTAATACACTTTCAATTTCATCAAAACAAGCAAAAAACATCACCCAGCCAAAAAAGAAACAAGAGGTGGCTTATTAAAAAACCGCAATGTAATCACAATAAAAAAGTGGTGGGTTTCGTAAGGAAATTTTTTTACCTGCACAAGATGTCGACGAGTGGCTGCCCTCCATCAACGGCGGTAACGTCATCACCCTTAGCAGTGGTTAGGTTATCGGCCTTAGCGGCGGTGATTTTGTCTGCCTTGGCGCTAGGTCATCGGGAAATGGAATAGAGCGGATGAAGAGGTGTAGAAATGGGCGGCAGAAAAAAGGAGGAGGGGAAATGGGTGGCAGTTTCATAGAAATGTGGGAGGGATGAAGAGGGCTTCAGGGTGGATTCAGGGTTTTTTTAGGTAACAATAAAATTTGAACGGTTGAGATTTAATGAAGGAGAAATATGAATGGTTCAGATCTAGTCGTCACATTAGCACCGATAATGAATGCACAATACCGGTGCCTACGGTATTTAACACAGCTGCTCTGGGCTGCTTTGAATGGAATTTTTTTCGTAAATTTTAGAACCCGAGAGCAAAGCAAAATAAAAATTTTCCAAGTACCAAGGACTGGTAAATAAACTGATGCTAAAATAAACAAAACCGGTACTAATATACGTTAACGCAGTTGCCTGAGACTGCTTTCAAATATTTTTTAGAAACAAATAGGAAGGGAGAAAAAAGTTTTCTAAGTACCAAGCACTGGCACCAAAACCGGTGCTACAATCACTCAAACCAGTGCTAATACACGTTAACTCAACTGCCTAAACATATATCTAAGTTTGTAGCACATGTGTCTTTCATACCAGTGCTAGTTTAAAACTTTCTGAAATTCATAATTTAGCCCCACACTTTTTATCCACTAACCAGTAACGTTGGATAGTTTTTTCGGTTTATGTATTTAAGTGATTGGATTGGTAAGTAATAAATTGTACAATTTTTCCTTCCTGTGTACAAAAATTGTGTATTTTGGGTCCCCGAAATGGATCCATACGTAACTTTACTAAAATTGAACTATTGCCCAAAATTGCGTTACACCGTCATTTTTTAATCGAATTTATTTCATATTCGGTATTATTGGGTTAACTGAAGTTTAGAAATAGAAAAGTAACTTTTAGTGAAAATGTATAAAGTGCTAGTACATGCGTTATAGTATCTTACTATAGATGGATAAGAAGTTAGGTAGTTATAACATGGAGGATTACTGATAATGTTTTCTTAAGAAATATTAATAGTTTTTTTGATTAAGTCTTGGCATATACTTTACGGATTCAAAATTTAGCACTACATTTGAGCGGATTTTAATTTGGATGTTCGAGTGAACTTTTTGCCTTTTGCACTTAGGTCCCTCCAAGAATCTTGGAATTGTCGAAAATCGAAATTGGCAATTCCATAATTCAAGTTTACAACTATACAATTTGGACATGATTGGATAGATGGATTATCCCCGAAATTGAAAACAGAAATCTTGTACAGCAAAATGGTGAAATTGCAATATTACCCAAATTTTAGTTTTGTACATATAGCACCGGTTTTGTTACCAGTGCTACAATGAAAAATAAAACAGTGCTAAATTTTTTCCTACTTGTCGCGTGATTTTTTCCATATAACATATTATATGCACTAGTATGTGCATTACCAGTGCTTAAAATTTTGGATACCGATGCTATAAGTGAAAAAGGCATGGGTGGAGTGTAATTTAACCCCACATTTAAGATTACTGTATAAATATGTACACTATTATTCATTAGCGTTCTGGTTTATCATGAGACGGTCTCGTAAGAGACGAACTTCTTTAATTAAGGGTGTATTTGGCAGGGGCTATAAGTTGTTTTACTTATAAGCTAAGCACTTTAACTGTTTGCTAGAGTGCTAAAAACAGTTTAATGAAGTAAAAACTATTTTTAGGACTATAAACACAGCTCTTCCAAACACTCCTATAAGCCAATCTTACTTATCAATTAAGTTGTTTGAGTTGTTTGTTAAACCGGTACAAAATTACATATTTCAAAACAAAAATTCCTCCTTTTCCCTACCACTTGATCCGACGCTCTCTTTGTATTTCTGGTCAGTGAAGATACCTAGTAGCGGCTGGTTGTAACTATGGCAGCCACGTAGTGCCAAGACTGGGACACACCGCACCCGAAAGCTTCATTGTTGCGACCGGCAGGCTAAGGAACTTGACGGATACATCTTCTCAAATCCAAAGGTTTTTTTTATCAATGAGAGGCTCCAATGATTCAGTGGCTGACATCCACACACCACCGCTGATGGCTAAGCACGGCTAGTCTTAGCCATGCGTTGCCACGACTACCCACACCTCACCGACATCTTCCACGCGTTGCTCAACCCGCTACTCTATCACCGGAGAAAATTGTGTTTCTTCTTTTTATTAATTTTCTACTTTCAGTTTTTTTATGTGGTGTTACATGGTGAATCTTTTCCCTTTGTTTTCTTAATTTTTTTAGTTGTTTATCTCCCTGTTTTCTGCTTTTTATAATTTAGCACATGGGCGGGTTGTTTTCTAGTTTTCTAAAATGGGTGGTATTTAATATGGTGGTTTTAATTTTAAGTATCATATCAAAATTTCTCTATCAATAAATGTTTTTTTTTGGATTTTATTCTAATAAAATATTGATTGACTTCAGATCTGATATCCAAAGATTTAAAACAGTGAGGACAAATCCAAGTCAATGTCGTTAAAAAACCTGACTTATGGCAACATCGTTTCTTTTTGGAGGATTTAAATCAAATTTTTAGAACTCGATCCATTAGGATGTTCAGACCAATCATATTCTTAATTCGATTGAATTGGTATTTAGATCGTTTATCCTGTGTCCTTTTAGGATGTTTAGGCCAATTATATTATTAAGTCGATTGAATATGTCTTTAGATCATTTATTCGGTATCCATTTAGGATGTTCAGACCAATCATACTGTTTATTCGATTTAATTGGTGTTTAGATTGTTTATTCGGTATCCTTTTAGGATGTTTAAGCCAGTTATATTGTTGATCCGATTTAATTGGTTTTTAGATCGTTAAGTCGGTATTCTTTTGGTTCGAGTTAGAGATAATTATACGTATTATAAGTGAATCCTATACACCTTCATAAGTGTGGATGAATCACTTTGTGTGCATTTGGTTTTGATGTTTGATTGTTGTGTTTGGTTTTGGTTGGTGATTTTGGGTTGATATTACTAGACAGATACACTGTGAGGACCACTTATCATTTGTGTACCATTCCTATTGTCATTTAGGCTATTGATTTGGATTGTACGTAATATTTAGTAGTGCCTTTATGTATCCTCCTATTACCATAGAGGCCTTTGATCAAAATTGTAATAATTCGCTAGGGCCTCATGTGAATGGGATTGTCCCATAGTTTGACCTAATGTTTAGGTCTTTTGATCAATAAAGAAAAACATGAATATTTTTGTAGAAAAATAGAAGCTATTCTTCCTCTAATTTCAAAATAAACTAGTATTCTCATTGATCACATATCTACCAAGCATAGCATAAACCTATTTTAGACTTTTACATTAGAAGAAACGCAGAAAACCACAAATATAACGCAAAAACAAAACTTTATTTTATCATTAAGAAATGATAATTATCAACACATGATCGCTTATTTTCTAAATCAATGATGATTAGTTCCCCACTAATCATCCTATAAAACTTGGCACATCATGGAGGGGCAAACAGGATTAAGTGCATTTATTAGCTCTGCAGCAGTTCCGACAGTCATCCGTAGGCAGACATCCACATCCAGGGCAAAATGGGCAGTCTTCTTCATCTTGCAGCAGTTTCCTAAGGTTAAAGTGACTAAATATTACTCGCCTTTTGAAGAATGAAACAGCAGTAATTTCACCTGGATGATATGCTTCCTGCTGGAGACTACTAGCACAAACCGCCATGCAGAGCCACAATACTATAACCAGGTTGCTGGTCTTCACCGCCATGATGAAAAGTGTGAAAATTTGATTTGATTTTTGGAGTTGGATGATGAATAGATGAACCAGGAGAGCTCGTTAAATTTGGTTTTATAGAGATGAATATTGATTGGGTTAAATCTGTCCCCGTCCGAACAATGTACAAAATTGGCTTTGTCTCGCTCTATTTTATGTAACTTGACGTGAAAAGGAATAATGGTAGAAAAGTATGAATATTTTGAAAAATCAATCGACCAATTAAAAGTTTTTAAATTTGAAAGAGGACATTTTAGTAATTTAACTACATATTCTTTATCATTTTTTTTTTGGATAATCTTCAAAGGCAAAGTGTTGGGAAAGACCGTCTTTCCATAAGCTTATGGAAAAGTTTATGGAAAGATGGAGTTTAATTATAATAATAAAATGTCTTAATTGCAATATTAAAAATTTATTATGCAATGTTTAGTAGTTATAAAGTTTATAACCCGAGTCATGCAACCCAAAAATTTTATCTTAATTTCTTCTAATTTGCACTTTAAACCTTGGTATTTCCAGACTTATGGAAAGACCGTCTTTCAAGAGACGGAATCATTTTCATATCATACTATTTTTTATGGGACAGATGAAAAATAAAACTGTCATTTTCACTTTTTTGGGTAAAGTATGTTTTTAACTATATGTTTAATTTGGTTGAAAGTGACAATATAACCTTGTAAAATCTGAAAGTGCAAATCCAAAACAGTATTTTTTATTGAAGTGCTATTCTAACCCTCACTAGTGTAGGAATGGTCTATTAAAGTCGGTTATATTGGTAAATTAAAGCCACTTTTTTCGTGCCTTTAATGGTTGTGCCGTTACAAGAAGGTGGTTCCCGGAACCGCCTTTAAATATTGCGATTAAAGGCGGTTAAAAATAGCCTTTAATCAGCCCTAGGAACCGCCTTTAGTTTGTTTCTGAACTCGAAAACAATGGTCTTCCTCTCGGACCTGTGCTTCTCTTTCCAAACTCGGGTGTGTGTAGTGTACGCTACTTCAACCACAATAGAATGAGTTTAGGAAAACCCGAGACCTTTGAATTAAAGCTTCGCCCCATAAATCAACGTATTACGTATGAAATGATCAATAGGAGTTTGGTCCCCTCGGACGGGCACTTGACTGAGCCTAATTACCCAACCCTTATGTTATTTACTTAATAATGGAAGGTAGAAGGATCAACCACGGGGGCGGCTATTTTTAGGCATATGTTGCATTATGCAACTTCGAAGATAGTATTGACTCGCCTACCATATGGGAGTTTAATAACTCGCATTTTGAAGAGTGTTGAAGGGTTGAATTTCAGGGGGAGTAAAAAGTCCCAAAGTATTATGATAGAACTTACTTCGAGAACAAGGGTTTGGTTTTGCTTGAGGGGAAATTGTATCATAAGCCGGACGGGGATGCGGGGGCAAGCAAGAGGCCACGAGTTGAGAAAGGTAGTCACAAATGTGTTTGCTACCATATAGTTCATGGCCTTAAATTATATTTTCCCACTTGTTTAAATAACTCATATGTTGATTTTTCTTATGTAGGCTCATAGAAATCATACATAAAGGGGTTCAAGGATTGCTACAAATGGATGCACAAGGAATTTTGCACGATGAAGGCTAAGATTAGATTCATGGAAAAGTCTCAGCGATCTTATGAATGACATCTCGCATCAAGCTCCCGCCAATGCCTTGACTAATCGGCTTCGACTAATGAATGATTTTGTATGACCTAGCCAATGAACATGTTAATGAATGATTTTGTATGTCCTAGGATTTTCATAATGTAAGAATTTATCTATGGTTTTTATAAGTTAGAATATTTTGGAATTTAAATTAATGGGTTTTAAATCATTAAAAGTCCAAAGTACACTTGATGTCGAAACACTTACTACTTATGCTTCCTTTTCTTGATTACGACCTTCTTCGACTTCTGCTTTCTACGACTGATCTTCACCTGACCGTCAATCCACATCCCTTCTTCATAATCATTACGACCTAGGAAATGGTGTATACTGCTATCATCCTCCCCGAGCAAAATGACTTCTACTGATCCACAACTCGATGTGTGGAATCCAAATCCAATAACTTCCTCCAAGTCATTCTCTTCAATGAAAACACATTTTCCATCAACAACAATCTCCCATCTAGGATCAATAGGATCCCTGACGTAGAAAACTTGGTGCGCTTGAGAAGCCAATATGAAAGAATCATTCTTCCATCTAACTCGACCTCTATCGACAAGGATGAAGCCCAAATCCTCGATTCGCTGCCCGTTGTTAATATCCACCCACTAACATTTAAACTCAGGGACACACAGACTCACATAGTTAAGCTCCCAAAGTTTTGATATTGTTCCAAAGTAGCATTTTTTGCCGAAAGTAGGATTTTCATCACCGCCCCTTCCAACGTGAAATGCTTCAGAGACAAGAGACACTCCACTGTTTTGAGTGACACTCTTATCATTCACTGATTTTGTGTAAAATGTAAAACCATTGATATCAAAGCCCCTGTATGAAATAATGGCCCCCAATGGTCTATGAGCCAACCACTTACTTGTTATAGGATGATCGCCGACATTTACGTGATCCCGCAACCATGAAGGAAATATAGTGGTGTGCAATTAAAGAAATTGAGCTTCATTAAAATTGGGGTGCAACAGCCGTAGGGCTCCCATATGAACCTCTATGTACCGAACTACATCCTCGTGGTTTCGCAGAACGTATAAATATGCGACACATAAATCTTCCGCACTTGGGCTATATAGTTTGCCTTGTCTGACCCCTTAACCATCTGCCATCCCTTCATGTCAAACAATTGGAACCCTAATGGATTCAACTCTATTCATATAATCGGTGAAAAATCCAATGGCCTCTTCCATCACGTAACATTGTACAATACGAGCATTAGGCCTATACCAATGTTTCATAAAGTGCTTGAAGATTTTCATATACCTCTCGAACGGGTGTATCCATCTTAGAAAAACTGGACCACATAGCTTTATCTCCCACAAAAATGGACAATCAAGTGGACCATAATGTCAAAAAAAGAGGGAGGGAAATACATTTCCATACGACACATAACTTCAATAATCATAACTTGCAACCGATCCAACTTTGATACACTTATGCTTTTGCAACAAATATATTTGAAAAACAAACAGAGTATTGTAATGCACAATCTTACGTGAGAAGGCAACGAAGAACGAATGCCAATGGCATTCAATTTCTGCATTATGTTGTGACAATCGTGTAACTTTAACCCACCCAACCTCAACTCCTCGACGGACACACAATTGCTTAGGTTGGGCGATTATGCACTGAGCACTTTCACACTACTAAGGGTCTCGCAAAAAAAAAATTTCCTCTCCGATTGCAACATTGAATAACAAGCGGGGGGCAAATAACAATCATCACCCATACTCACCGGGGCAATATTCTTCTGAATACCCAACTCAACCAAATCTAGCCTAGCCTTCAATCTTTTCTTTGTTTTCCCAGGGGTATTTAACAACGTCCTAACCAAAGAGTCACAATTTTTTTTTTCAATGTACATAACGTCGAGATAATGTCTAACTTTCAAATGCTCCCAATAAGGTAGCTTGAAAAACAATGGAGCATTTCTTCCAACTACCGTCAACAAAAACCTTTCTTTTATTTTTTTGAAGTCATTGGCCAAATTCTCAACACTGTCGTAAATATGTGTACCTGATCGTGGCACCGGTGCAACTCTAGTCTCCTCTTTCCCATTAAACCATTTTTGGCCAATCGCCATGGGTGCCCCTTGGGAAGAAACTGCATGTGCCCCTGATAAACAGTCTTACAACCATGTTTTAATTGACAAAAATCAGTGTCCTTCTCACATACTAGACATGCAAAGTGGCCTTTCACAAAATAATCAGACAAATTCCCATATGTAGGAAAATCATTAATTGGGAAAAACAACGTTTTAAGAGTGAAGAAATCATCAACCATATCAAACACTCCAACACCATCATTAAACAAAGTCAACAAATTCTCCACTAAAGGAGAAAGATATACATCAATATCATTACCAGGTTGCTTCGGACTTGATATCATCAAAGATAGCAACACATACTTACGTTTCATGGTTAACCAAGATGGGAGGTTGTATATCACCAACATAACAAGCCAAGAGCTATGTGTGCTACTCATGTTGCCAAAGGAATTCATGCCATCTGTAGACAACCCTAACCTCAAATGCCAAGAATCTTTGGCAAACTCACGGTACATAGCATCGACTTTCTTTCATTGCTCACCATCGAAAGTATATCTTATAACATCATCCGCGGGTTGGTCTCTATCGGCTTGCCAATGCAACAACTTAGCATCTTCCCTACAAGTATACAAATTCTTCAAACGGGGAATGATCGGGAGGTATCACAAAACTTACTGGTGTCCTCTTCTTTCATTTCAATGGAACTTCCGCACCCACCACAATCGCACATGTCTTCAATTTGTTCTGAGACTTACCGCATACCTTACAAGTTTCTTGATTTTTATCAATTTTCCCTCTGTACAACATACAATCGTTTGGGCATGCATGCATTTTTTTTCCAATTCCAATCCCATCGGGCATAGTATTTTTTTGCAGCATATAATCGATCGGGTATTAAGTTATCCTCGGGAAGCAAATCCCTGAACAACTGGAGAGCCTCGATCATCGACTTGTCTGTCCAGCAAAAATTTGCCTTCAAGTTCATTATCTACAGTGTGGCATTCAAAACTGAGTATTTAGAACCATTGTACAAAGGCGTCCCTTTGTCGTGAATCAAAGCTTCTAACGACTCCGGTTTACCTTGGAATTCCCTCGCAATATCTTCCACCATTTCGTCAAACTCTGCGCTACCATCTAATTCATCACCCACCATCATGTCATCCAATTCATTCGAATATGATGCTTCCAAAACTTCCCTAAGCCATACCCACCGAGTGTAGCTAGTTTGAAACCCTCTCATTATAAGATGTTCCCACAATTACTTCCTACCTAAATACGTATCATTTCTACAATCCTTACAAGGGCATCGTGCACGTGAACAACCATTTCTAGAAGCATATTAAAAAGCAAGTGAAACAAATGATTCTACCAACGGCATGTACTCGGGCCATTTCCTTAAATCATTACCAATTAGTTCACATCGATCCATTATTCCTAAAAGTTATTTAAAATGCAACACATGAGGATGCATTCAACATTATTCATAAACCTAGCTAATCTCAAAGAATAATTGGAAATATGGATATATATATATATACACACACACATATATATATATCAAGCATTAAATACATCTAAAACTATTTGAACAAAATCATCAACTTTATAATCTGGATAAAACTAATATTCTCCAACAACAAAAACTTGTTCTATACAATGGGTTAGGGGAAAAAAATCTTTTTCTCCAAAGAATTAGGGTTTTGAACCATTTAATGAAATTGGGCGTGTTTATTTTTTTGGCATGCCTGGCCTTTTTCCGAGTTCGGAAACTATAGCCCACCATATTTAAGATGCGGTCCACCATTTTACGAACTCGGAAATTATTTCCGAACCTGGGAAATATTTCCTCTCTATGAAATACAGGAAGGAGGTTATTTCCGGACTCGGAAACCCATCCCATCCTTTATTCCAGTTTCGTAAACATGAATTTTAAAGGTGGTTAGTCATAACCGCCTTAAAAATTTGTCAATTAAAGACGGTTATGCCTTGAACCACCTTTAATTAAAGATGGTTCAAGGCATAACCGCCTTTAATCAACAAAAACCCGCCTTTAATCAACAAAAACACGCCTTTAAATTGGTTAAGGGGACACGATTGGGGATTTTTGAGTTCGAAAATCGTTTTTAAAGGCGGTTATAGGCGAACTGCCTTCCAATGCTGCCTTTAATGGGGTCTCTCTACTAGTGCCTGTCTTTTTTAAAAAAGTGCTAATTTAACCCGACCACTAGCTAGCGACTGACCGACGACTGGTTCAAAGATGAAGTTTAGGGGTATAATGGTCATTAAATTTTTAGTTTTAAGGCTAGGGGTATTTTTGTCTTTTCAGATTAGGTCAACGTTTGAATTCCTTTAGTTAATGTTGGAATAGTGCAATCTACACTATTGCTCAAAATATAGGGTTAGATTTGCACTTTCAAATTTCACAAGGTTATATTGACACTTTAAATAAAAACATAGAATTAAAAATGCTTTATTTAAACATAGAATTAAAAATGCTTTTTACCCTTTTTTTGTAATTAACTATATCATTTTCACTGAGACGGAGAGAAAGTAAGTAGTTCTTTTAATAAATTGACAACTCATTACGTACATCAGCGTTCCAAGTTCGCGTCCATGTAATTGCCAACACAAGAAAACAAAGCGCCAACTCAAGAAAACAACTTATAATTGTTTGGTTTTTAAAAACGTGACTTCGTGAATCATCGATCTTATGGAATCTTATTGATTTGGGTGAGATAAAATACTGATGTGAAATTTCATCATATGTATTGATGTGTTTTTAGATGATAAATTGGTTACTTCAAATAGAATCAATATAAATATCAATTAAGATTTATTGCTACAAGGACGAGGTTCATTTGTGAGGCAAGCCGAACAAATTAGCGCATGCAATTACTAATTTACTAATTTACTAATTTACTAATTTACTAATTTACTGAGACATTACTAATTGAACTCCCTCGACCAACCGGAAGAAACTGAGACATTACTAATTTACTATGCATGTAGTGCTTTCAATCATTGTAATTAACCCACAAGGAAATAGTAAACAACGATAGCTATAGTTTAGGATATTAACTTGTAGTTAACTCTCGAACGGAAGTGTAAAAGGAAAGCTGTATACTAACAAGTCGTTTTAGTTCATTGGGTATATGATTGTAGATTCCAATGAGAATCACAACCTACGGAATCTATGGGATGAAAAGATACAGCAGAAAACACACATTTTCCCTTAGTTTTTAGAAAACATAGTGGAAATCGATATAAATAGTTTTTTCACCTCAATTTTTTTGAAAAATGAAGTAAAAAATAGTTGGGATAAGTGTCAATATAACCCTACCTACTTGAGTAACTGTCAACATAATCCTGAGATAATTTTTAGTGCAAAAACAACCCTAACTAGTTAATAAAAGTACCAATATAACCCTCAGACCTCATTTCCGGCATTGACTTCAATTTTCCGGCGTGGACTCGATATAAATTGACCAAAATACCCTTTGGGCAAAATCTAAAATTAGGTGGACAAATTTTACCCTTTGCGGACTGCGCCGGACCACCGTTGTACCGCCGTCGTAACAAGTAGGGTTAAATTAGCACATTATGAAAATTGATAGGGTTATATCAACACATTCCTAAAACGTGTAGGGTTATATCAGTACGTTCCTAAAACCTATAGGGTTATATCAGCACATATTATAAAAGTGAAGTGTGTGGTACTCGGCTAGCCTTAACGGGCGACCGCATCCTAACAATATCTTATACACCATAAAATTCGACACTATGACACCATCATTCATATTAAATACCATTATCACATATCATAACCTAATTTCAAAACTTATCAACATTAAAAGCCCTAGATCGAAGAATACAGCAAAATAACAATCACACACAACACCAAAGGTCATCCAATCACCAATCCGGAAACACAACAAAATAAATAAAATATCATTCCTATATTCTATAGTACGTGCTTATATAACCTTGCACTTTTTACGAATGTGCTGATATAACCCTATAAGTTTTAGGAATGTTCTAATTTAGCCCTACTAGTTTTCATAATGTGCTGATATAACCCTACCTATTACGGCGGCAGTGTAGCAATGGTCCGACAATATTGGAGTACTAATAACACTAAGGGTAATAACGTAATTTCCTATTTTTTAAGTATTTAAATTTTGTTCAGAAGGGAAAAATGTATTTTTTTTTTATAAAATACATGCCAAAAGTTCTCGGAGAGTGTTATATTGGCACTTTCACGACTATCTAGGGCTATATTGACACTTTCAAACACTGAAAAGTTATATTGACACCTATGTCAATTAGGTAGATTTATAAAAATACTTTTCTCAAAATAGTTTTACCTAGATTTTTAAAAAAAAACTGAGGTAAAAGGTTGATATTCTACCTCATTTTTTTTGAGAATCGAGGTAAAAGACACCAAACTACTTATGTTAGTAAGATGTCGGTTACATATATCAGTGGAACCGAGATGCAACCAGTGTCGGATTTTTTTCTCAACTGTTTAATGCCATGAACTAATCATTGTCTTCAATGTCAACTCACTGTTAAATATTGCAAACACCAAACTGACATATTGCCCATATCAGCTTTTAGGAAGTACAACCCATAAGCAACCTACTCAAACTTTCGATGTCACCCTCATTTTGCATGGAGTGAAACAAGGTCGATCGGAAGCTCGATGTCGATGATTGTTTATTTAGCCTATGTTGGCAATACATCGAGTTGATTTTAGTTGAACCGATGGGGAGAAGAAATGTGTCTATAATCGATTTCATAGGTATGGAAATATGTAACTGCGCACTATCTTTTTGCCTTTTTGCACAAATTCAGCCAATGTTTTTAGTAATTCAATCGGTTCAGACAATCCTACGCATACTAGTAATATTAGTGTACCAACAAAAATCTTGTAGCGAACTTCAAATGTAGCAAATTAAAAAGTTGGATTCTAGAAGCTCGAAGAAGGCAGTGTCTTCGATCTTCAGCTGGCTGTCTTCATTAATGAATTTTGTCCAACTCTTTGGGTTTAATATCTTGCATGTTCGGTTGACATAATAGCACACCTCTCACCTGGTCCATGCACATCGCCGGCTGCCTTGCTTGAGGAATAGTTTCACGAAAATGAAGACGAACCGGAATAACGTCCGATGAATCAGAAATGGAATGTCGGGATGTAAAGAAAAGAGAGATTCCCATTTAGGTCTGATTCGGATTTCTCCGCGGGATTAATTTGGAAAACCGGCAGGGATATGCAAGAACGAAAGCGAATCAATGCCTTTCCTCCGGGCTTAGAGCGCGTTGAGACCAGCCGTGACCTTCTCTTGAATTCTCAAAACTTCTGTCGCTCCATCCCCGCAGGGGCAGAGAACCCGTCGCTGTCTCGACTGTGCTACCGAAGGCTCGGGGGAAGTCGGAATAGGAGAGCACTCATCTTGGGGTGGGCTTACTACTTAGATGCTGACCGAGTTTCTTTCGGCTTCCAGGAAATTGGGCAATTTTTTTGAGCCCGTCGCTAGAGCGTTTTCCCCGTGCGCGGGGCCCAAACAAGGAAGGATTTTTGCGATTACTTTTTAACAGCGGTTACTGAATATCAAAAGCTTATTAGACTCTTCCAATCTCGTCGCGGACTCATCTCGCTTCTCATATACCAAACGGTGAAGATAACATTCTATAATTTTTTTTACTTCTTTTGTGTTCTTTCCCGTCAGCAAGGGTAATTCTTTCAAGCAGCAATTATGGTACATCAAGAACCAATGTACCGGATTTTTAGCACGTACAACCATCAAACCAGAGATTAGACTTGTCCCCCGAATCCATGCCCGGGGCTAGCGCCAGTTCAGAGTCAGAGTCTTATTCTATTTAGAAGGCAGCGAAAGGCGTGATGAGAATGTGAGGAAGTTTATTGCGGGAAGTTATAAAGTTAAAAAGTAGCTGCACATTCATCGTATGGAGCCACACTGTCCTTTCCTGTTCAGTTTCTGCTTCTGGGAGATCAAACGGAGATCTTTTTTCTTCCCGACCTGTTTGATTCGAAAAGCATTGTAGAGAGGAATCTCTGCAGAATGAAACTCCCAACAGGGCAACAAACTAATGATGTTTCATTTTTTGCCCTGAATTAGTTCCAGCAGACTCGCCTGCCACAGCCCCAGTTAACGACCACAATGACCGAATTGATTAGGAGAAAGAGCTGCTACATAGGTTTGAGGGCTTGCCCTTTTCTTCCGCTAGGTAAGTTGGGAAGTCCTTAACTTAATAAGGCAGGGGAAGGGTTTCGCAGGGCCTTAACTTCTATCTCTATGAATCAAGAACCACTGACAGACCATTCCTTGAAAGGTAGAGACGAGAGCGATGCCTACATTAAATCAATTGATTCCCTCTTATGCTTGCACGGATTAGTTCATCACGTGTTCCTTCTATTTCTCCAAGCAAAGCTCGGCGTATTGCAATGCCTATTGTATCGGGATATGATTTCTTCAGAAATAGTCTTTTTTTTAGATTCCACCATTGAATCTAAATATGGAGTCATAGGCTCTTCTTTTCTTTCTTACCGCTATAATTCTGCCAAAGATAGCCCTTGAGCAGGGCTATCTCTTGATGGATGATGATCTCCAACGTGCAGTGGGGGCTGGGGGAACAAATAGGCGTGGGGAAGAGGGGGAGGGAGGGCTACGAGCCCTCTCCCCTTGTGGTTCCCCCGTCAGATTGTGTCTGGGGGGTTGGCTGATAATGGATATTTGGGTAGCTTAGAGGACCCATGCCCCTTTTTCTTCGCTCTTCCGGAACCGGTATAGAAATGGGTGCTTGATTCCCACCAAGAATTTGATCGCCATCAAAGCCTTTCTGACTCGGCCTGGCCCGGTCGCCCTACGCGACTGGCCCTTAAAAAGGCGAAACTCTCGAAGTATGATTCCAGATGTGCTCTTACAAGGTCGAGCCTCTTTGCTCCTCTTCCTTATTGTTATGGACCCGAAGCTAAAGGCAAGGAATGAAAAGACTAGCTCCCCAGTAACTCTATCGCCTAGCAGGTACTTGGAAAGAAGCTCAAAGATGCTCTTAGTACCTGAATAGTAAGTCCAGATGAACTCTCGTATTAGAAAGCGTATCGAAGAGATGCGACAAAGTGTTCGGATCATTGTGCAATGTCTTAATCAAATGCCTAGTGGCATAATCAAAGTCGATGCCCCCCTTCTTCTCATCATATTAAAGGAGCGACAAAATTTGTGTACGTTTCTCCGCGTTTGCTTCGCGGAGCTGGAACCTCCCACTGGTTTTTGGAATTCGACGCAAGAGTTAGTAAGTAAATAGATCAGGTCTAGCGGGCAAACGCGGGGAATTGTGGCCCTTAGATACCCAAGCTTCGCTCTACTCTATGCTGAATCTATTATTGGCTGCCTTCCCGCCCGCAAAGTGAATAGACGCTGTACCGTGGGTAAGTTTTGGGGCAGGGAGCCGCAGAGAAATCCCTTTTCTTAATACCCTTATTCCCCTTTCATCCGGAGCAGCCGTAACTTGGGCTGGGAAATTCGCTGCTGATAGATCTCGCCCAGCGCCCCCCTCCTTCCTTTGACGCCTTCCGACCTTTTGATCCTCGACAGGGAAAGGGGGGATCGGAAAATAAAGAAATGGTTAATATATTCAAGATAAAGCAAAGCCCAGAGCAATTGATGTATGTAACAGAACTCCCAAGAGAAGGAACGAAGTCACTAGCCTCTGACATAGCTGTGAAAGTTAGCAATCCAATTTTCTCTCGTAAGAGCACATCTGGAAGAACATTTCCCACCAAAATATTAGTCCAATAATACCACTCACTGGTAAATAGAGAAGCAGAATAAAAAAAAGAGCAATTTGTGGGCCCTGAAGTGGTAGAACCTGATGATAATTTGATAAGCCAATGATTTTTTTCCGTGTTTCAGAACCCAAAGTTTTTAGTTATTTCAACTGGGAATGCCAATCCTGGGGCTTTATTTGTAAAGTCTCTATTCCTTGGAAATAAAAGACCCTGTATTGCTTCTTCCATTTTTCGATAAAGAAAACCCTCGTTTATCTCACATACCACCACGCCTTTCAAACCGAAAGAGATGCCCAGTGCCAATTCGATCAAGTAATTGAAGTAATATGACTTCTCTAAGATATACGGTTTATGCCAGACTCCTTTTAGGAGTAGGTATGCGGTCAAGCCTGTTGGATTCGTTGGGTCAATACCAGCAAAAACATCTCTGAACAAGGTTCTAGAGAGACGCACAGACCAATCAATCGTATCGGTCGTATTCTTGAATTTGGAATTAAAAGAGGAGTAATGCTTCCTAGCAGGCTGCTTTTACTTTCATCGAGATTGACTTGGTGTTCAGTGATTGGCCGCCGTGTTTCCCAGTCCTTTTCTTTTAGTGCTTCGACGGGAACAAATCTACAGGGCTATCACCTTCTTTGGCCAGATCTTCCAATCTTTTCGAGGGACAATTTTACATATTTCTGCCAAATCCTTCTATTATTAAGTACGGCCGGTACCATTTCAATGTGTTTCGATTTTTTCGAACAAGAGAGGTTTGATGCTTTTGAATTCATTGTATTAATTCCACTTTCTCGGGAAAATGGTGTTACCTGCTGGGACGTAGGCAGGGGAATCTTCGATTCGAGAAATGAAAAGAAAATAAGAGGATCGAACCATTTCTTGGCATTATTTTTTTGTTTCAAATAAAGAATTACGAACCTTATGGTAACCATTCGAGAGGAAGCAGAAGAGAAGCTAATTCGGGAGTAAAAGAAGTGCCTTCAATAATCTGCTCACCTTGTTCCAACCTTATAATCTCCCATGTTCCAACATCGGTGAAGGCTGAATCAAGCGGAAGAATGACTCGATCGATCCCTTGGGTTAACTATAGGGAACTTGCTGGTCTACAATATTTTCTCTCCCTCATTGATGTTTCCTCAGTTGCCAGGTTAGAATCTATTCACATTCTCCTTGTTATGGCTTACACTATAAATTTTACGATGTACCAAAAAGCTGTCAAGAGTGCTCCCCTACATGGTGTGGTTAATGAGGAAGTATATCATCGACTCAAGAAGGCTTTGTATGGATCAAAACAAGCACCACAAGCATGGTATAAGTGACTCACGACCTTTCCTATTCAGAAAGGTTCTCGTCGAGGGGGAAAAGATCACACCTTGATTGTTTTTCAAGAACAAGATTTTGTGACTTTGATGCAAACTGAATTGAAGATGAGTATGGTGGGAGTATTTGTAAGAATTCGGGTTGAGAGAAAAGTCGTGGTAGCCTATGTTCCAACATCGAGACCAATTGTGGATATTTTCACAAAGCCGTTGGACACTGCTATGGTTGAGCTCCTCAGACAACACTTAGGTGTTTGTCAATTTGAGGTATTTCTTTAAAGCTTTTATTTAGCAGTAGAAGTTTTGTTTATTTATTTTGTGTACAGAAAATTAGAAAAACACAAAAAAATTAGAAAGAAGAAAAAGGTGAAAAAAATGATGGTCGAATATATTAGAAAGGTGATTCTTCCTGGTATTCTGGTTTATGATGATAAGGAGTTGGAAGACAGTGATGCTGGACATGTTCCAACACAGAGTTTGGAGACAGGTTGAGAAGACGTGGACATGGATTCGAGATTCAGCTGTTCAAACATCAGTAACTGTGGTTGGAGAAGATTATGATCTGGATGGTGAACAAGTCTATGTTCCAACACCAGATAGGGGGAGAAAGTACTGATGAAGTGAAGAAAGCTGAGTAGGGGATGTGTTGATTCTGAAGCAATGAGAGCTGTTATGTTCCAACATTGGTTGCTGTGTTCCAACACAAGGTGAGCAGATTATTGAAGGTACTTCTGATCAAACTACCATGAGAGATATAATTTAAGCCGAAAGGACAACTGATCTGGGTGTATATGAGGAGTGTGGATTTACAGCTTACCTGGACTATTTGGGTCTCAAGACTGCTGCCTCAATCTACAAGGAGTACAATCGGCAGATTGTAGAAGAATTCTATGGGAGGCAACATTGATCCAGATTTTGACAAACATTGGTGTGAAGTTGAGAGCTCAATCCATTTAGATGGTAGCTATTGGAGGTAGAAAATGCCAGTTTGGATGAGGCACAGATAGTTGCTCTTGAAGAAGTTTAAAAGTTCTGTTATGACAATGTTCCAACATAGGCCAGAGATTTGATTCAGGGGGAACTGCATTTAATGGAGATTCAGGTTTTCTGTGTCTATTGCGTTTGGCATGTTTATGGTCCCAAGGGGGAGATGTTTTGGATTTCTTGGATGACTTTATTGGCCTCGTTGGGTTGATGTTCCAACATGATCATTATTCCTGGATGTTGAGGGAATCTGGAATTTAGGGGGAGATGCCATGTTTCTATGTTCCAACATCCAGAGTGGTTTTCAAGGTTGATGTCTTTATTTGCATAAGCTTTAGTGATGAAATACCAAAAGGTGATTGGTCCACAAAATGCCAAAGGGGGAGATTGTAAAGTCTAGATTTATCTAGTTGGCAATTTGTGGAAATTATGCAAATATGGTATTATTGAGTTGCAACATCAAAGAAGGAATTTTGGTGAAATAAGGAAATGTTGAAGACTGAATCCGAGAAGGACACATCTTGTCTAGTTGTATTTGAGTTGGAGAATATATCAATTCCTTACTTAAAGGGATTAGATTTGGTAATTCTTATCTCCAAGATATTTGATTGTAATCAGAATATTATGTGGAGAAGGAATTACATTTGCACAAGACATACATGCGAATTAGCAGTATATTTACGCAAAGATGTTTACGGAAAAAGAAGACAGAATATTATGGTATTTGTGAATTATGGAAATCTAAATATTCTGCTATATGTTTAGGCGTGTGAAGCATAATTGGTTTATGGAAAATCCCTACTTATATGGAGAAGATTTATTCGAATACATGGGATAGAATGATATAAGGTAAATCCCTTTATTTATGGGATTTGGATATGCTTCAAGAATCAGATTTGGAATAGGAATATTGTGGAGATAATCAAGGAGTATTCGGATCTGATTCGTGGATATATAAATTGGGGATAAAACACGGCTGCATACTTACGGATTTAATAGAAAAAAATCAGCACACAGATTTTTTATCTTTCGAGAATTGCAAAGAGCCAGAATACTGTGTTCCAACACACGAACCTACTGCACAAAGTTCAGAATCATATGCCTTAATTCCTCGGGAGGAGGAGATCCAGCGTCGACGAGTTTCGAGGTCAGAGGGAGTCTAATCAAGGTGGATCGGTAGCAAGGGGAGCTTGCATGATTCACGTTATAGTTAGATAAGATAAGTATAATTGTATGGTGTACTTTGTACTGTATCTTTCTGATTAGTGGATTCATTCTGAACTGGGCCAGGCCCCGCAGATGTAGGTGGATTTCACTGAACTGCGTAACCAAGTCTTGTGTCCTTTACGTTTTACGTTAATATGCACTTGGTTAGATTAGTCATGTTGGAACACACCAGTAGTGATAATTGAATTAATTAGGTAAAACCAAATTTCATATTTAAATATAGAAAAGTATTTTATAAAAATTTCCAATTCTATACTAAGCAGCTTCGCTCCCTGACTACCGTTTGCGTTGAGAGTGAGGACCGAACGGATGGAAATCAGCACGGGACGAGAAAGAAAGGATTTATCGGAGCAACCCCCAGGTTCCAGACCCAGGAGTAAACTTTCCCGGTTCTACTTGACTAAGCCCGTTCTCTTCCAAGGAGGGAGTTTGCTTTACCCAACTCCCTTTTTTATAACAAGGCGGAAACCCCCCTGAGCTCGGAGAAGGAAGAGATAAGAGGGCCCTATGGAGAATGTGGTCAAAAATCACCAAACTCTGCCTTACGTAAAGTTGCCAGAGTACGATTAACCTCTGGATTTGAAATGGGATGTGATATGGTTCCGAAGGATGAACCGGATATGGACAAAGGAAGAATCATAAAAGGGGGATGATCCCTTCCGGCCAGCCCTGCCAAAGATATTCTTGAACCAGAAATAATTTTGCCATCCCTTAGCCGGAAAGATATAAGTCTTTTCCATTGCACTGGAGGATGGGAGATACCTTCAGGTTTGGCAGAAGTGGCTGATGTGTGCGGAAATAAGCTTAAAAGAACCAAGAAAAAATTTTGGTTAGGATTTCCACGGTTACAACTAAGAAATATATTCTGTCTAAATGGAAAGGTTAGAGTAACAAAAAAATTACCAATGTTGGAACCTTCCCGAAGTGTTTTTGGGAAAGTACAATCGAGAAACGGGAATTTGAGGGCACACGGATTTATTTCTCTACACCAAGAGATTTTCTACTGCCTTCAGCATTACAGCCTTGGGCAGTACCGCTACATGAAGCGAAATCTATGTCTTGAAAGGCATACTAACTATTTAGGTTAATGCAATTGATTCGATTAAAATAGTTTATGAGGAAGATATATAATTAAGTGACTTACCTCCTTCTTGATATTAATAGCACTATGTCCATGATTGGACATGGTAAATACTGTTGGTATGCCTTGAATACTGTAATAGCCGCTTCTGCGACCCTGCCTGGGGGTCCGACGGTATAGCTTGTCTCTTTATTGGACTGCTGTTGATTTGGGCCGAATTGTATTTTTGGCCCAGTTTGTTAGGGTTTAGTGGAGACAGCATATAAAGTGTCTCTCTTCTCTCTGTAAACCAACTCTAATTCTGTTCCGCACAAAATTAGTGAATTCGTCTCCCGTGGATGTAGCCAAAATTGGTGAACCACGTAAATCTTGTGTTTTGTTATTTTCGTTCATATTTTCTGTTCTTTCTCCATTCCGCACAACAAATTGGTATCAGAGCGGTTTCTTTTTCCGGCGATATCTGTAGTGGGTATATTGGATTCTGGGCTCATCAGATTGGGGCTGATCGGGGAGAAAGATGTCTGGGTTGAACGTGAAGATCGACAAGTTTACTGGGAGAAACAGTTTCAGTTTATGGCAGATCAAGATGCGAGCTTTGCTGAAACAGCAAGGTTTGTGGACTCCGCTGATGAAGGATTTCGCGAGCAGTTCTGGCGATGTTGTGAGTCTGGAAGAAAAGGCACACTCGACGATTATGCTGTGTCTCGTGGACGAAATCATCACTGAGGTCTCAGATCAGGAGACTGCTGCACAACTGTGGCTGAAGTTGGAGAGTTTGTATATGACGAAATCTCTAACCAACAAGTTGCTTCTGAAACAACGCCTCTTCGGTCTCCGAATGCAGGAAGGTACGCAATTCAGAGACCATCTAGAGCAATTGAATACTTTGTTATTAGAATTGCGAAATATAGATGTTAAAATTGAAGATGAAGATGCTGCTTTGATTTTGCTAGTTTCTTTACCACTTTCGTATGAGAATTTTGTTCAGTCATTTATTGTTGGTAAAGATTCTGTGTCTCTAGAGGAAGTAAGATCCTCTCTCCATAGTAGAGAGTTGCGACATAAGGCAAACAGTACAGGTACAGAAAGTCAGGCCACTGGCTTGTTTGCTAGTGACGGAAACACAAAAGGCAAGGAAACCGGCAATAAGAAGAAGGGCAAGAAGTCATCTTCAAAGGGTCCCAAGGCCAATGATGTTTGTAACTACTGTAAGGAGAAGGGGCATTGGAAAAAGGAGTGTCCGAAGAAGGCTAGTAAATCTGGGAGTACATCTGGTACTGCTGCTGTGGTTGAAGGGGATTTCAGTTCTGAAGATGATTTTGCTCTAGCTGCTACTGGGCAAAATAATCATCCTAATGCGTGGTTTCTTGATTCTGGGGCATCTTACCATATATGCCCAAGGAGAGATTATTTCTCAACTTATGAGCAAGCTAAGGGCATCATTACTATGGCAAATGGTGTTGCATGCAAGGTAGTTGGGATTGGTTCAATCAAGATCAGGACGCATGATGGTAGTTTCTGTACTTTGAATGATGTCAGGCATGTTCCATCGATGACAAAGAATCTGATTTCTCTTCCTACGTTGGATAGAAAGGGTTTCGTCTACTCAGGGAGTGATGGAGTTCTGTGTGTCTGCAAAGGTTCTAGGCTAGCTCTGAAAGGTGTTCTGCATGGTACTTTGTATTTTCTACAAGGTTCCACGGTTATGGATTCTGTTAATGTTGCATCTTCGGAGGTTCACCAGGATGATATGGCTAAGTTATGGCATATGAGGCTTGGTCACATGGGTGAAAGAGGGATGCAGATTCTGTCGAAGTATGATCTTCTTGGTGGCCACAAGATCAAGAGCTTGGACTTCTGTGAGCATTGCGTTTTTGGGAAGCATCACCGCAGCAAGTTTCCTAAGGCGATTCATAGAACAAAGGGCACATTGGATTACATCCATTCTGATTGTTGGGGACCTTCCCGAGTTGAGTCACTGGGAGGTCACAGGTACTTTGTTTCTCTGATTGATGATTACTCAAGGATGACTTGGGTTATCATGATGAAACATAAGAGTGAAGCTTTCTCGAAGTTCAAGGAGTGGAAAGATTTGGTGGAGAATCAGACCGGGAAGAAGATCAAGAGGCTTCAAACTGATAATGGGCTGGAATTCTGCTCGTCTGAGTTTGATCAGTTTTGTAGGGATGAAGGGATTGCTCGTCATCATACAGTCAGGAATATACCACAGCAGAATGGCGTAGCTGAGCGGATGAATCAGACATTGCTGGCGAGAGCGAGGTGCATGCTCTCTAACGCTGGTTTGGAAACAAGATTCTGGGCAGAGGCAGTGAGTACAACTTGTTACCTGATCAACCGCGGGCCTCACACGGGTATAGAGTGCAAAATACCTATGGAGTTGTGGACAGGTAAAGTTGTTGATTACTCCAAGTTAAAAGTTTTTGGTTGTACATCTTATTATCATGTTAGTGGTAAGTTAGAGCCCCGAGCCAAGAAGGGTGTTTTTGTGGGTTATGGAGATGGAGTTAATGGCTCCAGGATATGGTCTCCATCTGAGAAGAGGGTTATTCTGAGCAGGGACGTTGTCTTTGATGAAAATTCTTTGCTTAGATCTATGGTGAAGCCCACAGTTGTGCCAGAAACTAGTGGAGTTAATAAACAGGTGGAGCTTGAAGTCACTCAAGGTGAAAATAGATTGGAACAATTTAAGGTGGATCAAGAGCCATAGACAGAATCTGAGATACCGGAATCTCCACCACCAGATCCTCAACCATCAGGAGCTACAGTCCGCAGTTTAGCTCAGGACCGACCCAGGAGGGTTGGAGTTGGGGCGCCCAAGAGATATGGGTTTGAGGATATGGTGGGTTATGCACTACAGGTTGCTGAGGAGGTGGATACTCATGAGCCATCCACCTACAGAGAAGCTGTTTCAGGTACTGATGCTGACAAATGGTTTGTAGCAATCGGAAATGAGATGGAGTCCCTCCAGAAGAATCAGACATGGGATTTGGTTCAACAGCCTCAAGGGAGAAAGGTTATCACTTGCAAATGGGTTTTCAAGAAAAAGGAAGGGATATCACCTACAGAGGGAGTCAAGTAGAAGGCTAGAGTTGTTGCTAGAGGTTTCAGTCAGAGAGAGGGAGTAGATTACAATGAGATTTTCTCACCAGTGGTCAGACACACTTCCATCAGGGCGTTGCTAGCCTTGGTGACACATCAGGATTTGGAGCTCGAGCAACTTGATGTGAAGACCGCTTTTCTACATGGAGAGTTGGAGGAAGAGTTGTACATGACTCAGCCAGATGGTTTCCAGGTTCTTGGCAAGGAAAAGTATGTTTGCAAGTTGAAGAAGTCTTTGTATGGACTTAAGCAGTCTCCGAGGCAGTGGTACAAGAAGTTTGACAGTTACATGCTTCAGCTGGGATATACGAGGTGTGCTTATGACTGTTGTGTCTACTACAGCAGGTTGAGAGATGGGTCATTCATCTATCTGGTGCTTTATGTAGATGACATGCTGGTAGCCGCAAAGAGTAAGCACGAGGTTCAGAAGTTGAAAGGACTTCTTAGTGCTGAGTTTGAGATGAAGGATCTGGGTGCAGCTCGGAAGATACTAGGAATGGAGATTCTTAGGGATCGAAGTCAGCGGAAGCTTTTCTTGTCACAGAAAGGCTACATTCAAAAAGTGTTGGCTAGGTTTGGCATGTCTACAGCCAAGCCTATAGACACTCCTAGTGCTGCAAATATTCATCTCACCACCATGTTTGCTCCTCAGTCAGACGAGGAGAAGGAGTATATGTCTCGGGTTCCTTATGCCAGCGCGGTGGGGAGTTTGATGTATGCTATGGTTTGCACGAGGCCAGATTTAGCACAGGCAGTCAGTGTTGTGAGCAGGTTCATGGGGCAACCGGGAAAGGAACATTGGCAAGCTGTGAAGAGGATTTTCAGGTATCTTAGAGGTACGTCTGATGTAGGTCTCATTTATGGAGGTGATACCGAGTGCTTAGTTACAGGCTACTCTGATTCTGATTATGCTGGTGATGTTGACACGAGGAGATCAATGACTGGTTATGTATTCACTTTGGGAGGTTCTGTGGTTAGTTGGAAGGCGACTTTGCAACCTACAGTGACGTTGTCTACTACGGAAACAGAGTACATGGCTCTGACAGAGGCTGCAAAGGAGGGAATATGGCTGAAAGGGCTGGTTAGTGATCTTGGTCTACATCATGATCAGGCTACTGTGTACTGTGACAGCTTGAGTGCAATCTGCCTAGCCAAGGATCAGGTCCATCATGAGAGGACCAAGCATATTGATGTCAGATATCATTTCTTGAGGAGTGAGAGGAGAATCAGGGTGAAGAAAGTGGGAACTGCAGATAACCCCGTTGATATGTTCACCAAATCTGTTCCACATAGCAAGTTTCAACATTGTTTGGACTTGCTGAACATCAGAGCTGATTAGGTGCTCTATGGGCAGTCCCGGGAGTGGAGGGCGAAGTCTACTCATCTAGCACTGTAATGGTGCATCTGGAGTTTTCTACTTTGAGGATTCAAGTCAAGGTGGAGATTTGTTGGTATGCCTTGAATACTGTAATAGCCGCTTCTGCGACCCTGCCTGGGGGTCCGACGGTATAGCTTGTCTCTTTATTGGACTGCTGTTGATTTGGGCCGAATTGTGTTTTTGGCCCAGTTTGTTAGGGTTTAGTGGAGACAGCATATAAAGTGTCTCTCTTCTCTCTGTAAACCAACTCTAATTCTGTTCCGCACAAAATTAGTGAATTCGTCTCCCGTGGATGTAGCCAAAATTGGTGAACCACGTAAATCTTGTGCCTTGTTATTTTCGTTCATATTTTCTGTTCTTTCTCCATTCCGCACAACAAATACGTGTGGCTGGTTAGCGAAAGACATCCAAATTCAATCAACCACATAAATTAACTCAGTCAACCACATACGTTACTTCAATTATATATTTATACCACACAACATAATCAATCAAATAATTCAACGATATAATCCAATCAGCTATTGGCGTACAATATTTGAATAACATATATTTCCAACTACATAATCAGTCAAGTTAATCATTGATATACATAATTCAGCCAACAAATTCAATTAAATTTGGACACTAATTTATTGATGTAATAATTTCAACTACATAATCATTCAATTAATTATAACTGTAATATTTATTAACATAATAAATATTGTAAATAGTGCTAAATAGAATTTAAAGAAAACTCAATATGCCTGTAATTGGAAGGCGGGGGGCTACATCATACTGATGAACACATTCAAGGAGCCGATGTCAGCGTGCCATCGGTTGCATCTGGCGTTGGAATGGCGTCTGACAATATTTGGAATTCACCGGAGACAGGGCGGCGCGAGGTAATGGCGAAGATAAATTGCGGAATGCAAAATAGACATGGGTATACTGCCTCGATGAATAGGGAAATGAGAGGATTGCGGTAGCAAATGCGTGGAGATACGTCTTTGATGGCAACGAGAGGCCAATGACGGCGACGGATACTACGCCGGTCTTCACTCGGTGGTGGTGGTGGGTGGTTGTTTAGGAGGAGATGGGGAAATGTTTTTCAAATGAAATATTTAGAATTAGGGTATGTGGTCTGTATACAGAACCCAAAAACGTTGTTTTGGAGTCATTACAACTATATAATTTAAAAGAGGATGGGTTATCCAGTGGATAAACTCTACCCATTTACTTTTTAATCTTATTGGGTAAGAGTATTTCAATCAGTGACTCACTGGATCAGTGACCCAATAGTGACCTATAATTAATGAGTTATGTTGGGTAATGAATGAGTGAATATTGGGTAATTTTTGATAGGCCGGGTTACATTGGGTAATGGGTGCTCGCGGATCATTCTTTCTGATAAAGTAAACGAATTCCTTTTTTATATATAATATAATCATGATGGACACATTTTCCCAACAACATATATATACTATCATATTTATAATAACCCCACAAATGAACATCCAAAACCCAAAAATCTAAAATCTGATATACGCAATCCCAAAACCCGACCTGACATACCCGGACCTGAAACAACATTCAGGCTAACCGGACTTGGGACTTGACTGGCCTCGACCGACCGGCCTAAAACACAATCTAAGCCCGACATGACTCAACCAATTTGGGTTCAAAAACTTACACGAAAACTTGGACTCAAGCATAAAATACGACCGACCCTATCCCTAAACCCTAGAAATTGAGGCTCAAAACCCAAAATATGACAGACCTGGACTTAAAAATAGACCCAGCCAACCTAGACATGAAGCCCTACCCGACTAAATTAAGCCTAAAACCTGACTCAACAACCTAGCGTAGCCCAACAACCCGAGCTTAAAACCCAAAGTCTAGAAAACCTGGACCGAAAACCTTATTAAATAACTTGGGCCTGAAACTCGAACCCAAAACCTAACCCAATAACTCGGATCTGAAATATGACTCCACCAACCATGGCTCGAATCTAACCCTACTAAACCGGGCGGGAAATCTGATCTGACCAACTTCGATCCAAAACCTGACTCGCTAAAGTCGAGCCCAGAACCCGACTCATCAACCCGGACCCAAAACCTGATTCGATCACTCGAGACTGAGATGAAAAGTCTAGAAGACTTGAAGAAAAATCTGACTTAACTTACTTGGGCCTCAAACCTTACTAAAAAAAACCAGTTCCCCAAACACAACCTGACAAATACAACCTGAAATCTAGTATGACAACCCGCGTCTAAAACTTGATTCAACTAACCTGAGCCCAAAATCCAACCCTACTAGCCTAGGTAGGAAACCTGACTTGACCAACTTAGCTAAAGAATTTGACCCAACTAACTCGAGCCCTAAAACACAACTCGACAACCTGAGCCCAAAATTTGACTAGATAACCCATGCTCAAAATCCAAATTTGACCGCCCCAGACTCGAATCCTGACCTACATTACCTAAACCGAAACCCCGCCTAACTAATTCAAGCCCAAACCTCGACATGAAAACCAGGGATAAAAAACCTTACCTGACCCGACTTAACCTGACTAACTCAGGCCTAAAATCCAACCCAACTAACCCAGGCGAAAAAACCTGACCTGACTAACCTAGGCCCCAATTAGTTAGGTAAGGTTTTGGGCCCATGTTAGTCAAATTAGGTTTCAAACCTGGGAAAGTCGAGTACGATTTTGGGTATGGGTTAGCCAAAATTTGGATTTCGGGCATGAGATGTTAGATTGAGTTTCAAGCACGGGCAAGTCGGGTTTTGGGCCCGAAAATCATTATAAGTGTGTACATGGATGTTTGTACAATGATTGGAATAACCCTACTAAACCAGGTGGGAAATCTGATCTGACCAACTTAGATCTGAAACCCGACTCGCCAAAGTTGAGCCCAGAACCTGACTCATTAGCTCGGGCCCAAAACTTGATTTGATCACTCGATACTAAGATGAAAAGTCTAGAAAAATTGAAGAAAAACCCGACTTGACTTACCTGGGCCTCAAACCGGACTAAAAAATCTAGAGCCACAAACACAACCTAACAAATACAACCTGAAATCTAGTATGACAATCCACGTCTAAAACTTGACTCAACTAACCTAAGCCCAAAATCTGACCCTACTAGCCTAAGCAGGAAACCAGACACGACCAACTTAACTAAAGAATCTGACCCGACTAACTCAAGCCCTAAAACACGACTCGATAACCCAAGCCCAAAATTTGACTAGATACCCATGCCCAAAATCAAAATTTGACTGCCCCAGACTCGAATCCTGACCTGAATTACCTAAACCGAAACCTGACCTAACTAATTCGAGCCCAAACCCCGACATGACAAACAGAGCCAAAAAACCCAACCCGACCCTACCTGACTAACTTGTGCCTAAAATCCAACCCGATTAACCTAGGCAAAAAAACCTGGCCTGACTAACCTAGGTCCCAATTAGTTTGTTAAGATTTTGGGCCCATGTTAGTCAAGTTAGGTTTTTAAACCTGGGTAAGTCGAGTAGGATTTTAGGTATGGGTCAGCCAAAATTTGGATTTCGGGCATGGGATGTTGGATTGAGTTTCAAGCACGGGTTGTCAAGTCAGGTTTTGGGCCCGAAACTCATTATAAGTGTGTGCATGGATGTTTCTACAGCGGTTGGCATAACTGCTGGGAATTGGCATATTTCAGGATTTGTTTTAAAAATGAATGACCAGGTACTAACTTACGAGTTCGGAAATATGTTTGGACGATGGTTCTAAATCAACAATTCTAAACCAACGCGCAACAAAACTGTGATTGGCTGCTCCTACACTTAGTGAATTTTTTCGATATTGGGACATTACTCAAAATTTAACAATAATAATCAACGTCATGCGTACTTGCAACTATAGTGATACAAAGTCAAAAATATCATTTATTATATTTTTCTTAGTTTAGTATTTTAGGAGGAACACTATACTCTTTTTCCCACTGAGTTTTTTTTAATGAGATAGTGTGATCATTTGTAATTTATTTCACTTTAGAATAAGGTCCATTAACTCAGCCATGTTGGCATTATAAGAGTTTAATTTTGGCTATGATTTATTTTAGGGTTTAGAATATTCAGTTTTGATTTGATTAGAATTAGATTTGGTAAGTTTAGAAAAGACGGATTCTTTCAAGAATTCTTCCAATATTTGGATTGATTTACTTAAAGAATATATTCATTTATTTTAGGTATTCTAGTTAGATGATATTTTAGGTATTCTAGTAAGTTTAGGGTATTCTAGCTATAACTCGGCCAGTTGACAGGCCGAATTTATTTTAGGTATTCTAGTTAGATATGACTTATGACTTATGAATATATACATAACGGCTCCCCTATTTATAAGTCATTCCAGTTTCTATTTGTACCGGCCGAATTATACCCTATGAATAGGGGAGGCCATTCACGATTTTATGTAATATTTTATCAATCAAATATATCAATTTTTGAGTTATACTCATTGCTTGCGAGCTATCTTCATTGGTGCTTAATTCCGAGAGATAATTAAGTTTCAGTAAACCTTGTGATCTGATCACGCGGGCTAGTTGGAATGCAAGTCCAGATTAAGAGCATCCTGATGGCTAAATTCTTGAATGTCGTGCGACTTGGTGAGGATTTGCAGATCCATTCATTCGGTCAAAGATTTTACTTACGCAATCCAAAATCTTTGCAAGCATATCTTATGGTTGAGATTGAACTGTCGTTGATAATACTACGATTTTACCGACCCCCGTCTAACGTATTTTTGGAGTTTCCTATCGTCAATCCGACTGACAAAACACAGATTCCAAATTTTAAACATAGTACAGGTGGCAGAACTGAAGACAAAATGCATAACTGCCATACAGTGGAGCCGTTAATGACAATTCCTGCACTAGTGTTCTCGTAACTCCATAGTGGGTCGGCCTTTTGCAAATTTACCAATGAGGGCATTCTCATAAATGGGTGGACAATTCGAGGACATAAAATTTCACCTTTAAACTGCGTGATTGGTATCAGATTTTGGTTGGAAGGTAGCGAATTGGTGAGGGGGTTTTCTTGATTTTAGGGCTTGAAGGAAAGATCGGTGCAATAGGAGCTTGTGGGTTGGAGGAAGAAGATTTGGGGTTATTTTGATCAATGACAGCCGTTATCAGTGACTATAAAAGAAGGTAGGAGAGTGTGCATAAATTTTTGTTCAATAATAGTGAAAAATTCAAAACACATTTAACATATTACCAAACACTACATAGCACTTGATAAATAAACATCGGCATAGTTTATTGTTTCTATTGATATCATCACTAATGACGTTTTTCAAGTCTAATTTTAAACACTAATGACGTTTTCATGTTTTATTTTGAAAACTAGATTTTATTTAGATATCGACATATAGTTCTTTTTGTTTTCATTGGCATCACTAATGTCGTTTCACTTATGACGATTTTATTACCTTAGCACAATATTAACCATAGATTGTGGAAATCGTCTAGTTTTCATAACTTGTACCCGCAGCTTCCGCCTTGACAGGGCAGTGCTCTGACCAATTGAACTACAATCCCAATGAAATAGGGGATCTAGCAAAGATTTTGAGTCTTTTTTATCTCCGTATCGAGTGTTTATGAAGGGCAAGGGGGTTATAACCTCTCGTGATAGATTGACAAATTGTTGGGCCGAGCTGGATTTGAACCAGCGTAGGCATATTGCCAACGAAAGATCTATTCATTGATAAGAAAAAGAAAAAACGTGAACGAGAATTGGATTAATGAGAAAATAGAATCCTGGGTTGCGAACAGCGATTCGATTGGTGATGAAGAAAGAGAATTCTTGGTTCCTGGGCGCCAGGCCCTAGATGCGCTAGCGATTGGCACATAAGGGAGTGGTTGCCCGGGTTTCTCCGCCTGGTATCCTGCACCGCCCGGAGGTCATATAGATCGAAATCCGGAGAAATAAGAATGAAAGGGTTGGTGTGGCCATAGCTATGACTACTGGCGCTTCCCGATCATTGCGTAAGCCGAGCTGGGCTTGCAGTAGAATGAATATAATCTGCTGAGACGTCAAAAGAAGCAGAGAAAGGAATTGCTATACATAATAATCTATTTACGGATCTATATGCTTCGATTGGAACTTCCAGTTCCAGAACAGGCGTCTGCCTCGCTGCGGGTCAGCACCTCCGAAAGAAATGGAGGACTTCATTCAGTGACCCTACGATCGCCCTCTGAACGAAGATGCAGACTACCTGCACCTGGACAGAATGACCCTATGAAGCTTCACTGTTCCCTGGGATTGGCTTTGGGCCTTTCCTGCGCAGCTTAGGTGGAAGGCGAAGAAGGCCTCCTTCCTGGGGGGCCCAAGCCATCAGTGAGATGCCACTCTGGAAGAGCTGACCTAACTAATAAAGCCGGGAGTGAGTTAAAAATCTCGTTGATGAACTAGTTTAGGCGCTTCGGATCCTGCTCCTCTGTAATTTTTGGCCCCATATTCTGGGTGTGCCATGGGGGAATATTTCCGCGATAATGGGCGAATTAGATCCTATAGTCGTCTTCTTTGTTCGAAAAATGGGGAAAGGGATCGGAGAGGACTCAGCTGTTAGTTAGTACCCCCTTGGCTTGGTTTCGGGGTGGACCTCTTCCTATTGATCAGAAGCATCCAGTCGGAATTATACCTAAAAATTAGCCAATGGGACCCTCCAATAAGTCTATTAGAATTGGTTCTGTATTAATGGATTCTCATCATCCATAGTTAATTGGGATAATCAATCTCAAATGTAACTCAACTCATTCTTTCTATAAAAAAAATCAAAGTGAGGCTGCAACAAAAACTATCAATGATTGGTCCATTCGCCCCTCGAAGGAGGGGGATCTTGTGTGGTTTAATCTCTTAGCCCGTCTATTCCTACCCTACCTATCTAAATTCGTATAAAAAGTAGGATATTACATAAGCCATCTAAGTCTTCCAATTTAGATAAGATTTTTTTGTAAGGCCCTGAAACTTTATTTCACTAAAGTATATCTTTCTTGAGGTGAATCGGCAGATCCAAGATGTACTCCTACAGGTAAAGGGGGTTCGAATAGGTATTGTTTCCGAACGAAAAGTTATGAATCGGTTGACAAGCCCAACCCCAATGTCTTGATTTCTAGTGGCAATACATCGCTAACCATCTTTCTTATCTTACGATATTCATAGTGTCGATTCTAGAATAGAAGAGATGGAAGTGATTACTTCATTCGGAAGAGAGCATTTCCATCGCGAAGGATTCCCCAATGCTTAGCTTCACTTTAGCTCCCGGACTAGGGAGTGGCTAAGCCGAAAAGGTAGAGGTGGACTCGGTGCTGCTTCCGGGGATCAGTGCTGCTGGACTGCTTTCCTGTCTCAACTACCAGACAACTACTATACCACTAGCACTGCTTCGGGCCAACTGATAAATATGGAAAAAAGCTCATTCCTAGTAGCAAATAAAAAACCCCTGACTCCACCAAGAGGTTCTTTCTCTCACGTAATTTCGCCCGCCCGTTTAATTTCCATTTGCCGAAGTACCCATCCAAACAAGTAGAGTCAATAGTTCAGCATTTAGGCCGTAAGATTTAGCAACAATATATAACCCAACAAGTGCTCTCCGAACCAAGCTAGATAGTCTCCTATCACTAGGAATCTCTTTCTATGTTAGCTAGCGGGGGCGGGGAGATTCGAACCTACGACCAATCGGTTAACAGCCGACCGCTCTACCGCTGAGCTACTGAGGAAGAGGTTTCTATATCCTCTTGGAGTTCCCCACAAACGGGGGTAAGGCCGAGAATAGCGCTTACGTGCATGGGGATTGCCTATAGATTTGGGTTGGGAATGTAGCACCGTTGTCAACAATCCAAGTAGCTGGGCTTGCAGCAGAATGAATATAATCTGCTGAGACGAGTACATTGATAAAAGTAGTACTCTCTCTATCTTATTTTAAACTGCAATTTAACTATTCATTTATTCAAAATTTTTTAACTTTAACCTTGAAAGTGAATTGATGTTAGGATAGAAGATTTGAAAAATATTCTAGCCAATTCTTAGGTGATTCTAGTAGACATTCCAGGGGTTAGGAATCTAGGATAACTCTGCCTCTTGGTACACTGTACTCCATATATATATATATATATATATATATCTATCTACATTTGTTCTATGAAATAAACCATTGAGAAATTCACTTTAACATGGTATCAGATACCAAGGTTGGCATGTTACCCCTTTTCTGTCTATGTTTGTGCGATGATTCATGCCACTGAACGTGAGGGGGCGTCTTTCTGACCACGTTTGCACGATGATTCATGCTGATGCATGTGAGGGGGCGTGTTAGAGTTAGTCCCACTTTGGTGCTTGACAGTCATATAACTGAGTATATAAGATCATGGGTCACCTCTATATAGTACCAATTGATTTTATGATAGAAGCCTATGATTCTAATAGTATATAAGTTTAAATACTTTTGTGTGATACGTTGCTTGATTTGATATAGCATATATTTTCAAAATATCAAATTTTTACAAGTTTTAATAATCCATAATGAAAAATAATAATGATCAAATATTTTTCAAGTCAATTGTTGAAAGTCGAAAAGTGAATCTTGAAATGAGACAGTGAGAGTAACACAGTTTATAACCTTAGATTGTAGAAATCCTATGGTCTTTCGTAACTTAAGTACAAATAAAATCATACTCCCTCTGTCCATCTATATGTGTCATACTTTGCTATTCATCAATAAAGTTGGTTCTGTTTAGATTGAAAACCTTACGCACATATAAATGTGAAAATTAATTTGTGATATATTGCTATATTCACTGTAAAACATACATTTGTAATATCTGATTATTATAATTTATTTAAGAGTCCGTATCTTGAAAGACGGTCTTGTCATAATCCATAAAAAGACCAAGGTTTAAAGTGCAAATAAGAAGAAATGATGATAAAAAATAAGGGTTGCCTTAATTGGATTATAATCTTTATAACTACTACACATTGTATAATAAACTTTTAATATTGCAACTAAGACTTTTTACCTTTTATTATTCTAATTAAACTTCGTCTTTCCCTAAGCCTATGGAAAGACCATCTTTCCCAAGGCTTTGCCTTTATTTAATACATAATTTAAGATATTAAAATTATAAATGCATTATTGAAAAGTGACAAAAAAAAAGAGAAGTAAGACATATTTAGAGGTACGGAGGGAGAGTACACCATTTAAAACAAAGTCAGTGTAATATGCTGGACCAAACTTATCAAATTGATACACCAAAATCATCCTGCGAAATGGTGGGAGCTGTCAAAGTCCTTTTTGCTGCTACTGGTTTTGCTGCTTTGCACCAGCTACCTAGCGGCGGCTGAATCCGGCAGTTGTATGGCTGGCGGAAACGACCAGCTCTGCTCTGGCGGAGTCGGCATGAACAATTCCAGTCTTGCGGTGGCGGGCGGAGAAAATGGATCACCGTTTTCCCATCGTTCCGGCGATAAGCAAAGAGAGGCTTTGTGTTTGTCTGCTGTTCCCTATGTGCACCTACTTGTGCCCAGGTCTTGTCTGTCAAACGCTTTGTCGAAATCCTCCTCCTCTTCAATAATTTATGTGAAAGATTGAATTTAAAGAAGATTATAGTCCATGTAATTGCCATGTGTACTCGGTTTGCGATGATTATATAATATAATCCTTACCGACGTGATTAATTTCTAGTTTTAATATATATGCGAGAGTGCTTTATTTTGTTGTGCATGTTGGCAGAAATTTGGATGCAATTGTGCATCTTCTGAAATTTGGATGCCATGTTGAATGCGTCCCCAGGGTAATTTTTTTTAATGCGTCCTCATCATGATTAAATTTATTTTTGCAAAAATTTCAGAGGACGCATTCGAGGGGTCGAGCACTCGAGGTAGGAGGTTCGAGGGCTCGAGGCAGGAGGCAGGAGGCAGGAGGCAGGAGGCAGGAGATTTGAGATCTCGAGGCAGGAGGTTCGAGCTCTTGAGGCAGGAGGTTCGAGGTCTCGAGACAGGGGGTTCGAGGACTTGAGGGCTTGAGGCAGTGAGGAAGATGGTGGGCTCGAGGGCTCGAATGCATCCTCTAAAACCTTAATTTAAAAAAATTCCAACAACCTTGAGGACGCATTTTTCTCTTACAAAAAAATATTAGAAAACCATGAGCACGCATTTTGTAAGTGCGTCCTCTTATTTTCACAAAAAAAAAATCTAAAAACATGTAGCCGCAATAATAGAATTTTCTCAAAAAATCTGTGTATAGTATTATTTTTAGTACATTTCATTTTTGTCTACAGTGATTAGATCAATGTTTCAAACCAACAAGCACAATTTAATTTTCAACACAGCTAACTCAAAAATATTTATTCTTATTTAAAAAAATATTTATTCTTAAGCAAGTCTTGGGAAAAACCATCTTTCCATAGGTTTATGGAAAGACGGAACTTAATTATAATAATAAAATGTAAAAGGTGTTGTTTGCAATATTAAAAATTTATTAATATAACATCTAATGGTTATAAAGTTTATAATCCGATTCGTACAACCCAAAAATTTTATCTTCATTTCTTCTAATTTGCACTTTAAACTTTGGTTTTTCCATGACTTATGGAAAAACCATCATTCAAGATATAGACTCTTATTCTTAATATATTTTATTCAGGATGGTTAAATATGTAAAAAAGTTAATACTATAAAGATATATATTTTTGAGCGAACGACTTGTCAGTTGACAAAACTGTTAGCCCCTCAATTGACCCTTATCTTTTTTTTGAATACTTTTAGCCCCTCAATTGACAAAACTGTTAAATCGTAGCCCTTCCATCCAGTCAAAGCGTTAAGTAATAGTCAAACGTCAATTTTAAGGGTAAAATAGTATTTTCTCATTTCCCTTTTTATTTTCCCTTTTCTTTCCTTTTTCTTTCTCCTTTTCTCCTTTCCTCCTTTTTCTTCCCTCTTTCTCGAGCAGCCTATTATTTTCTCCCACCGACGAGCGCTCTGATACCATCGTTGTTTTCTCTCACCGGCGAGTGCTCTGGGCTGCCACCGCCTGCATCCGGGGAGTCCAGTCAGTGGTGGGAACGCCTGGTTCTTTTATCCCGCCTGGTTATTTTTCAAGGATTATACGTCTAATTCTCTTCTCCCACCGGCAAGCGCTCTAGGCCGCCACTGCCTGCATCCGGGGAGTCGGGTCATGGTGGGAACGGTTTGGTGAGGTAGCAGGTGGAAAAGCGGCGGATGCGAGGCGAGTTACGGATCCGCAAATCGGGTATCCCAGCATCCAATTTGGGTTCAGATTTGGAAAATGGTGTTGATTTGTGCCTTTATTTCTATTGAGATTTGAGTAGTGGAGGTAGACCGATGATATCAAGCCTTTTGAGATGAAAATAGATGGATTGTACACGGTCTTGTTAGATTCTTTGCACCTTTGGAAGACCATCGATGCTATGGAAGTCATTGATTCTGTTTTGGAAAATCTGGTGACATTTCACGGCATGAACTTTTCTGAAATAGGTGATACAACAGAAGCACTGGAAGAAAAGATGAGACTATTCGCAAGTTTCATTTGTTTTGTTGAAATGCCAAGCATTGAGAATCAAGATTTTTTTATCCATGTTACATTTGTTGTTGTGGGTGCAACACGCAAATCTTTCTAGTTTGTTCGATGTGAGGAATCCCCATGGATGGGAGCAAATCGAGGTTGAGATTTTAGCACTACTGCAGAAGATGAGGCCTATTGATGTCGGCATTTCAGAGTCTTGGAAAACAGCCTGAAAGGCTTGATATCTAGCGGCGGAGGGAGGTGGTTTTGGCTAGAAGAAGAAGAGGAGGGAGGGAGGGACTGAAGGGTTATTTTTAAAAGTGTGAAAAGTCTTTTCTGCCCTTATTTTTGATAAAATTTATGAAACTAACGATATCGACTTCTGATTTAACGGTTCGACTGGACGGAAAGATTACGATTCAACACTTTTGTTGGTTCAGGACAAAAGTGATCGAAAAAAGATATAAGGGGCCAAAAGGGTCAAATTCCAAGAATTGGAGGACCTGACAAGTCGTTCGCCCTATGTTTTTATAAAGATAACAAGATACCACACGATGGTATTTTTTCTTACACGTAATTCATTTTTATTATTAACATTAAATATTTTGATCAAATAAATAATGAAATTAAAGATAGACTAAGAGTCTTGGGATAGAGGAGTATGAAATAATTTTTAGCCCGTCTCTTGCGAGATCGTTTTATGGTAAGACCTTGAACTAATTAAAAAATATATGTTATGAGCTTTTCAAATACGAAGTTGAAATTATCATTATTTTTAAATCGGGGCCGATAATGTAAAGTGCCTTAAAATTGAGGGTCTGGATTGAAATTGTTGAAATAAAAAGGGGAATCCCATTCTTGTTGAAATCAGACCTCCTCCTGCTCGCCTGCTCTGAGAACTCCGACTTGTCGAGACTACTAATAAACGTTGCAGCTTCACCACTTCCCATCAGTGGATTGGAGGAATTTACGTGTCTTAGCGCCGAAGAGAAGCTCAATTTTCTATGAGTCTCACACTGTCCGGGGAACTCTTGACACCGCCGCTACAATTGACGGATATAGAGGTGGCAAAGTAATGTCGACCACTTGAACTTGATGAATTTAAATATCTACCTAAGATTTTTGAGGATGAATGAAAAAAATTTACGTTCCTATATGCACAATGATTCCCGGAATATGAATTTAATAGCATTGATTTGATGATGGGAAGATTTGGTTTTTGTTTGCGCTAATGATGGAGATAATGTATCATTGGGAAGTGCAGACCATTGGAATGCCTTTATTTTTAATAGTTGAGTGGTCTTTGTACATAACATGATTTGGCTTTGATTATTGATGTTGTTTGCCACATCGGTTGTATGCATCAGATTGATCCATTAGTTGTTTTATCAAATGGAACTGTAAAAGGAAGTGATTGTTTTAGAACCCGGTTTAACTGATTAGATAAGATATAAGGCTTCCAGTATTTGTATTTATGTCCGGTTTTTCTTGTATAAGTGGCGTTCTGGTTGTGAAAGCTGCCATGAATTAAGAGTATCCAATCTTGGATGATAGATCAACTTGAAATGTCACAAAGATCAAATTAGAAATTAGAAATTAGAAATTTTAATTCATGCTCTTTACCATGCCATAATTTGAGAGTACCCAATATTGGATAATAGATCAATTGGAAATGTATAAGATCAAATTAGATAATTTGAATTTGGGTTATGCTAAGGATACAATTACTTCACCATTGTAAGACACAAAACTTCAAGAAAAAAAAGATACAATTACTTCACCACTGCATGACACAAAACATGGAAATAATACTAAACCCCATGTTGTTGATGAATAATAAACTAGTATATCAGTACAACTGATATTAACCAACAGAGAGTAATGTAAATGTAAATAAAATGTCATAAATTTAAAGATCAAGACATCTGAATAATTAGTCTCAATAGGTAAACTTGAGAGATTTGAGTCATTTAAATTCAATAGGAGAGATTTGAATCATCTATATAAATACAGTCTTTCTATTTCAGTTTGATACTAAGTCTTACGACAAATTTGTACACCCTAATCTAACTCCTACATTGCTTTAGTTTTTCTAACTCCAGGATTATTTGAAGTTCTTCTTACATACTCCTCCATTCTCTCTGTCATCTCTCTTTCATTCCCGTCCGCCTTCAGAATCCTCCATTCTCTACCCCATTCTCTTACACCAACATCAACATCAATCAAACTTGTAAAACAACATTGAAAAATATTAGAATAAGCCAATCATCATCAACTCAAATCATTGAAATATTAAATTTAAACATTGATACATCACACATTCCAAACCAACACAATCACTCATTTGAAACTAAAACATTAGCACATCAAAACCTATCTACTAAATATCGGCAGAAGGTGAGTACCAATCAAACAAAACAGACCATAAGTACCAATTAAACAAAAACACTAACCCGACACCTAAACAATTAAAAATTGAATCGTGCACACATAATCTATAAATTATAAAATATCAGCATGTAACTTTCAAACATCCAAGATAGATTTAATAAACATTGACATGTCACAACACGAATCATATATCATCATTTATAATCTACATATCATAAATTATCTATTTAAATCCCAATAACATAAAACTTCTTCTAATAAGTTATATATCATCATCAACTATTTATTATAAAATACCTATTCAAACCTTAATCACATAAAGGGAAATATACAAATATAACCCGATATAATTGAGAAAATGCAGATATAAACCTGGAATA
The DNA here is from genome assembly GCA_037428765.1 of Rubia yunnanensis. Classification (NCBI taxonomy): domain Eukaryota; kingdom Viridiplantae; phylum Streptophyta; class Magnoliopsida; order Gentianales; family Rubiaceae; genus Rubia; species Rubia yunnanensis. The sequence continues at coordinate 107,323,633 of CM075063.1, read as the reverse complement.
ATTTTTACTGCAAATATAACCCTAACCACTTTACATAAGTGCAAATATAACCCTAAAGACTATATTCTGCCATTGACTGGCTATTTCAAGCCATTGACCAATAGGAAATGACCAAAATATCCTCTTAGCCTAGTCCAAAAATTTAAAAGAAATATATGACACTTTCTCCTTGAATAGCCACCACCTCCGCCACCCTGCCACCACCTCTGTTGCCACCTTCACCGCTGCCATTGCTCCACCACTAAACGATTGCCGCTGCCCCCACCTACCCCCACCACAAACACCACCTTCCACCCCCGCCTCCACCAGCATCCACCCCAATAAGATCATCATCGTCATTATTTCCAGTGTCTCCTCCACCACCTTCCAGCCCCTTCATCCAGGCCCACCTCCACCACCCCCTTCTAGCCTCACCACCACCACCCCTTCTAGCCTCATCACCACCACCCCTTCTAGCAACCCTAGCATCACCACCACCCTACTGACGCCCCACTCCCGATGCCCAACCCCTGCCACCAAGAAAGAGAAAGAAAAGGGTGGAAGCGCGTACCCTAGCACCACCACCACCCTACCAGTGCCCCACTCTCGATGCCCAATCCCCGCCACCGAAATTCAGCTCTTCAAAGCCCACATGGCCGAGCTATCAGTCCAATAAACCCAAAATGAAATAATTTTACAATATTTCACAGTGATTACACTACCTCATTAAAAATCAGTGGGAAAAAAGTATAGTGTTCTTCATGATATCTTCAGTTCGTCGACAATCTTGAATAATGAATCCAAGATGTCGATGATGACTCTTTTTTCAATTCTTCATCATAAAGTTGATCAATCAAAACATTTAAAACACCATCATAGCGTTTGATATTCATATCACTTTGTCATACTTTTATTAATTTGTATACTATACCCCTGGGGTACCTTGGAAATGCATGGTATATATATAAGATGAGCATTTCACTACTAATTTTTGTGCATACAATATTTACATAATAATTACATAGTAAATTCAATAATGCACAATCTCAAATAAAATAATGCAAGCCCTTACAATTTTAAATGGAAAAAATATATCTTGGAATTCGGTGCTCATGATACCCAAGGGTACCATATAATATACCCACTTTTATATCAATATCGCAATGAAAATCTATAATAATCCCCTAAATAGTTTCTACTTTTGCCATATATGATTGTGCTCGTGCTACTCCAAGAATACCATATAATTTACTTACTTTTATATCAATGTCACAATGAAAATTTATGATAATCCGCCAAATAATTTTTATTTTGGCAAAGTCTTGGGAAAAATCGTCTTTCCATGAGCCTATGGAAAGACGGAATTTAATTAAAATAATAAAATATAAAATGTTTTAGTTGTAATATTAAAGATTTATTATGTAACGTGCATTAGTTATAAAGTTTATGACCTGTTCAATGCAACCCAAAAATTTTATCTTCATTTATTCTAATTTCTGTTTAAATTTTGATATTTCCACAACTTATGAAAACACCATTTTTCAAGAGACAAATTCTTTTATTTTTGTCATATAATGATTCATCGGATATTTTCGTCTATAAAAATCATTCAGGTAATCAGGTATGTCATATTTTTGTGAATAATGTTTTCTGCATTGAAAATACTCAGGACCAGTGTCCGTGTCATGGGTCGCCGCTAAGGGTGCTAACCGTGCGGCCTAGCCGTGGTCGAGTGTGCAGCGGAAAATGCACACACGAGTTTAGATTGAGAGCATGACTTCACACACACAAGCCAACGTTGCAATATAAGGCCCAACAACGGGGGAGTAAACGCTCATAATCAATATATTACAAAACGGAAACGGGATGTGGGTAACTCACCCACACCCGGTTACCTTTTCAGCAATATACTGAATGACATGTGTTTGTTCCCCAGCGTTGGGCTTTGTATTGCATATTTGGCTTGTGTGTGTGAGTCATGCTCCTATTCTAAACTTGTGTGTGTATTTTCCGCTGCACACTCGTCCACGTCCCTCTAAGGGTTTGGTGTGTTGTGTGCAACCAAGCTGAGTGCGACACACGTGGGAACTAGGCGGTAGTCATGACAAGGTAGTACACGGCTAGGCCGCACGGTTAGCACCTTAGCGGGCGACACGTGACACTCCGGCAACTCAAAAGCACTTTCTTAAGTAAAAATATGAGGCCCCTTAAAAAAATGTAAGTATAATAATTAAATACAAAATATAATTATTAGGTTGAAGATTTTTTTAAAAAATATGTAGGAGATATTTTGTAATATCTTCTACAATATTATGTCTTATCTTCTGTGAACATCATTTAAGGAAATATAAAATAGTTATATATAGTAGAAAGTAATATGACATGGTTATAGGTGTTAGTTTCATTAGAGAATTAGTTTCTTTGCAGTATAGATTATAGACGGTAGTTTAATATCTTATTTCTAGTATGGCAGCGTCTTGGGAAAGACGGTCTTTCCATAGGTTTATGGAAAGACGAACATTAATTAGAATAATTAAAGTTAATAGGTCTTAGTTGCAATATTAAATTTTTATTATGCAACGTGTAGTAGTTATAAAGTTTATAACCTAATTCATGCAACCAAAAAATTTTATCTTCATTTCTTTTGTTTTACACTTTTAACCTTGGTCTTTCCATGACTTATGGAAATACCGTCTTTCAAGAGACGAACTCTTCTATTATAGTTTAGATTGTAACACTATATATTGTAAGTCTCATTATGAATGAGACGTGTCATTGATGTGATATCATTGCACCATTAATAAAGTCATTTATATTTTTATCATGGTATTAGAGCGGGTTTAATCTGGGACTCCTTATCTTTAGTTGTATCTGTGCTGCTGCTGCCGCCCTTACCTTTTCCGCCGCTGCCACCGAAGGAGCCTAGCGCTGCCGCCGCTCCACTTTGTTATCCATATGAGCCACTGCCGCGTTCAGTTATCGTCCTCACGCGCTGCCACTGCCGCCACTCATGCACCGCCGCTGCCGCCCTCAAGGATTTCTACAGGCACGGCTCTATCGCTACTAATGCTATTGATTTCAAAGTCTACTTGGCTAGTTGGGCATTTAGAATCTTCATGCTCTAACTTGAGTAGGAGTGTAGGAGATATTTTGTAATATCTTCTGCAATGTTATGTCTTATATTCTGTGAACATCCTTTAAGTAAATATAAAATAGTTTGTGGAATAGTTATATATAGTAAAAAGTAACATGGAATGGTTATAGGTGTTAGTTTCTTTAGAGAATTAGTTTCTTTGTAGTATAGATTATAAATGACAGTTTAATATCTTATTTCTATTATAGTTTAGATTGTAACACTATATATTATGAATGAGACATATCATTGATGTTATATCAATACACCATTAATAATGTCATTTATATTTTATCAAATTATACGTGGATTGTTTTATAATTTATTTGTATTCATATTTTAAGATATTAAAATTATAAAACCATTAGTAAATAGTGAAAAAAGAAGAAGTAAGACAATTTTAGAGGGACGGAGGGAGTAAACATATATAATATCTCAATTAAATCATAAACATTAAAATTTTCTGTTAATATAATTTCATCTTTTTAAAATTGTTACTGCCAGAATTTGAGAAAATATGAGTCAGTCTCTTTAAATACGATCTTTCCCTAATCCATTGAAATATGGTTTTTTCCTAAGTCATGGAAAGACCAAGGTTTAAATTGCAAATCAGAAGAAATGAAGAAATTTTTTTGGGTTGCATTAATCGGGTCATAAACTTTATAACTACTAAAAGTTGCATGCTAATTTTTTAATATTGCAACTAAAATCTTTTACCTTTTTATTTTTTAATTAAACACTTCTTTCCATAAACCTGTGAAAAGACAGTGTTTCCCATAATTTGCCGAAAAATATAGTAGGGTTATTTTAGAAGTGTTTATAGAGAATATTAAATATTTTTTAGAAATTATAATTTAAAAGGAAAGAATTGAGGTAGATTTAAAATTTAAAAGGTACGTGAATGCAATGAATTAATTTTTTTTTAAATATATACAATAAGTTAAAACGGCAAATTAGAATTAAGACGATATTTCCATAAGTTATGAAAACATAAAGGTTTAAACGGAAAATTAGAATAAATCAAGATAAAATTATTGGGTTGCGTTAATTGGGTCATAAACTTATAACTACTACATGTTGCATAATAAAATTTTAATATTGCAACTAAAACCTTTTACTTTTCTATAATTCTAAATAAACCTCATCTTTACATATGCCCATGGAAAGACGTTTTTCCCAAACCTTTTCAAACTAAAAATAAAAATAAAATATCAATAAACTAAATAGAATCATCTTTTCACCATGGTGGTGAAATGAAATACTCCTTTCGTCCCAGCTTAAGGCTTAAACTGCACTTTTACTATTTGACAGTCAACATTATCAAATTTCGACCACATATTTAAATAAATATATAAAAAATAATATTATTTTATGTGATGTTCTTGAATTCGTTGTAATAAGTTGTTTTTAAATATCAACTTTTTATTTGACGTTGTTATACATAGTTAAACATATTAACGGTCAAATATGTTTCTTGAATACCATGAAAAGCATTCTATTCAGATTAAGTTGGGATTGGGGTAGTATCAAAATTAGAAGATCGAATAATTTTAAAAAATAAGAAGAATACATGAATCTAATCGAATAATCACTGCAAAATTTATAGTCAAAGATAGATGGAATCAGTCAATCGATTGATTGGGAAGCTATTAAAAACCAATTTACTCTTTTCCAAAAATAAGGAATCAATTTACTATCCATATCCTCTTATTTAAGAATCCACCCAACTTCAAAATCACCTCTAGAACCCTTTCCACTGGAACCTCATTGCTAGAACCTTTACCTCTCGAACCTGTACCTCTGGTACCTTTACTTCTCAAACCTTACATCTCGAACTATTGCCACTGAAAATTTTTACGTCTCGAACCTTACCTCTTGAACTTTTACTACTGAAACCTTTACCCTCAAACTATACCTCTCGAATCCTAGGTCTCGAACTAGTACTACTGAAACCTTTTCTTCTCGAGCTCACCTCTTGAATCTCTCCAACTGAAACCTTACCTCTTGAACTCACCAACTAAACCCGTACCTCTCGAACCTAACCAACTGAACCTCACCCCTCACTCCTCGCACCTCACCACTCGAACTAGTACCACCTACCACTCGAACCAGTACCACTTGAACTCAGTGCCACCCAAACCAATACCACTTGAACACCAGTACTACTCAAGCCCTTCACTCGAATCCTCTACTCAAAGCCATGTACTCAAACCCCTATACTCGAAACCATCTTCTCGAACCCCTATACTTGAAACCTTATACTCGAACCTTTCTACCCTTTACTTGAACCATGTATACTCGAACCCCATTAGAGAGAGATATGACGGTTAAACTTAAATGATGGTATATACTGACTGTTAAATTAAGTGTGTATTTTATCATACTGTGCTCAATTATCGTGAAACTGAATTTATGAACTGCTTTGATATTGCGTTATGCATGACTGGCTTGTACTTTATCTTGCCGTGTCAAACTTGAATCATATACTGCTCTGATATGTTATGTGGATGACCGGCTTGTACTTTATCTTGCCGTGTCAAACTTTAATTATCTTCTACCTGATTACCTGTCTCTGATTTTGGGGCCCCCAACGTGATTGTAGTTTGGTCGAAGTCGGTGGGGAACGGTACAGACCAGAACTTCTGATTAGACCGGCTACTCGTGGAGTTTTTAGTATGCTAGCATAACCATCTGTACTGATATGAGCTCGTAACTGAACATCTGATTGGGCGTGGTTGATGAGAATGAATTCTGAACTAACTGATCGCCTTTGGGCACTACTGAATAGGTTATGCCTTGTATGTTAGTCAGAGTTTCCATATATGCACTTGGCAGCAACTTGGCATTAACCACTCGTATCCTTTTACTGTGTGCTAGGACTTATGTGACTATTTGTTATTTGTTATTCTGTAATAACAGAAACTCAACAGGGTAAGTACTGGCGATAGAACCTCCCTAAGCAAGGAGCTTACCCTAATTAAACAACCCCTTTTCAGGTGAAGAAGAATAGTAAGAGAAAAGTGCTTTGATGTCTTTACTTCATTTGAGAAAAGATCTTGGGTGGACTGTTAGAGCTTTTGGTTAGGATGTAAAATATTAATGTGAACTGATCCTTATCGGATCTTTTAGAAATTTTGTCTGAAGAAATTTAGTTGAAACTCTTGATTAACACTTGTATTAACAATTTCACTGTAATAGTAATTTAGGTGTTGATTTGTTTTTCTAAATTTGCTTCCGCATAAACTCTATTTGCTTGTTACTGCTGGAATTCCCGGTAGCACACCGGACCCGACCCAATACTAGCGTTAAGCTGGTAGGTCATGAGTTTAGGGTGTTACATGAGCCATACTTGCCTACCTATATAAAGGCCAAAGGTAATCCTATACACACAACGATTTATTCCTAATTACACTTGGATACAATGTTTGCTTACTTGGCAGTCAGAGCCTCTTTCCCCCGGACATCTCCGGGGGCTTGTTCTTATAGATTCAAGTACGATGGACGGTGGCATAGTAGCGACAGTAAATTAGGGTGCATCAAATTGGCACGCTCAGTGGGACCGTCATAGTCAGATCTACGCTACTTTACGGTTTATGTCTGCCTCTTTAGCAAGTTTATTGCGTAGGAGAAAATGGGTGAAGGATAAAGGAGTTTCGGCCACCGAAGAAGAAGTACAATCCCCTTACCTAAGAAGAAAAGGGCGTGGGACCAATCAGATGGATCCTACCCCCTCATGTGCCATTAACCAACACACGGAAAGCATCTGGGATCAGATCTCAGAAAAAAAAGGATTGGAGGGCCATCAGACGGAAGCCCTCATATAGTCGAACACTCTGGAAATGAAGGATGCCAGGGTCGAGCCTTGGTTGGAGGGCGTTACAGCCCCTATCACATAAAACCAGGTGTGGCAGCCCAGGGAGGATGAGCCACAATTCACAGAGGCTACGACTGATTCACAATCGGAGCCTAAGGTGGGGCCATTCAGAGGATAATAGGATCGAACAGTGCAATTCCCCTATTGTAGTAGGACCTGGCGCAACTGGCCCAGACTCTCAGATCTACAGGGTACCAGGTAGAACCCCTAATGCTCTAGTAACAGATGGCCCAGCAGCAGGTGGCGGTCTCACCTTCAATACCTCTGGTGTTAAACCAAAGGATTCAGATGCAAGCTCCTCCATGAACAATCTACCTATTGGATATGGAGGAGCAAGACCGACCCCAGCCAACGTTCCCAGGTTTCACTCAAACCGTGGCTAATTCAGTTCCAGCTTCGATCCCTAGTTTTGATAGGTTGGTGATCCCTTATTTGATGCCTTGGAAAATAGATGGGTATCCAAGGGTTCGAAGCCTAAATGCACTCATGGTCTTGGCTAGAGATGCCCCCATAGGATCCCTATCATCTGGGGCATTAGTAGATACCATATATTTAGGCTATTAGAGAATCACAACCAGGGTACATGGCTTCGAACCAGGGACCCACCAATGATGCCTTCTGGCTAAATTAGTGAGGAGATCTACAAACTGGGGGGGGGGTGAGTCAAATGACTCTCTTGCGGGAGAGCTCAATAGACTAATCGGTCCTTAGGGCTAAGCTTCAGCCCCGCTATAATGGACATCCGATGACCCAATGATGTTAAGCCTCCCAAAGGACTCCCCATATACAGTGGATATTTGAACCCCCGAGAATTAATCCAGACCTTCCTCAATTTGATGAACTTAAGAGACTTCGATGAACAGCTGACGTGTAAGCTGGTCGGAAGCTACCTTTGGGGGAAGGCCCATGAATGGTTCAAAAAGCTGGCCAAATGATCATTTCATTCTTATTGGAACTTTGGAAGGGACTTTCTAGGTTAGTTCTTTTAGAAGAAGAGGTTTACTAAAACCTTAGTAGAACTTTACCAGGTCAAGCAAAGGCAGGGGGAATTAACCCAGGCATACTATCATAGATATGCAGACGAGAGCCTCAATGTGATCAACCGTACTAAGGATGGAGTAATCTTAGAGTATATGAATGGGATGCCCGATATCAACACGTACAAGAAGATGGTCTCAAAAAGCCAAAAACCTTGCAGTAGCTATAAGAGATTGTGGAACAATACCCCAAGATTGAAGATGCCGCAAAAAAGAAAATAGAGGGGGACAAAGGTGGAAAAAAAATGCCCCAAGCACCCTGATAAGTCTAGGAGACCCGAGGCTTCAAAAAAGAGCTTTATAGGCTACGTCCCCCTGGCTAAATATGTGATGGAAATATATTCTATCTATAAGGGCCTGTCCTAAAGGCCACCCTAAGGAAAGGATTTCCCCAGAAAGAAGGACTTGCCTAAGTATTGTGACTTCCATTAAGAACGGGGTCAAGACTTAAATGAGTGCCCCCACAACGTGATATTGGGAAGCCCTTGGATATGCCCAGTGCCAGCTGTATGGTCCCTTACCACCTGACAATGAAATTCCCCACAAAGAAGGGAATATCAGTCATGAGGGAGGATCAACCAGCAACCATAAGTTGTTTAGCTATTGCGCTAAAAGAGGCTAAGAGGGAGGAAAGGGTGTCTTCGGTCAATGGGGAGATCATACCCACAGATACGGCGCCAATGGTTGTTCGGGGAAAAAAGGAACAGTGCCTGTGGGAAAAATGATACCCTCCTCGACAAACAGAAAGCTGAAAAAACCTGTTGGATAACTATGTCGATGTATTTTCTTGGGACACCCTCGACCTAATGTGAATCACAGATTAAATGTGGATCCCTCCCAAAAGCTAATGAAACAGAAGAGAAGATTATATGCCCCAAAAAGGCAGAGGCCATAAAAGAAGAGGTCTAAAAGCTACTTAAGGCTGGAGTGATCGAAGAGGTATTCTATCCTGAATGGATAGCGAATCTAGTGATAGTTCCCAATCACGATGGTACTTGGAGAATGTGCATTAAGTTTATAGACATTAATAAATGTTACCTAAAGGACAGGTATCCCTTACCCTTCTTTGACGTACTGGTAGAAGCCATTGCTGGATATGAGGTTTTGGAATTTTGTGATGGCCACAAAGGCTATCATCAAATATTCATGGCCGAAGAGAACAAGAAGAATATGTATTTCATAATAGACGTAGGTACATTTTGTTATTAAAAAAAATGCCATTCGGCCCGAAGAATGCTGGAGCCACCTATTAGAGATTGGTCGATAAGCTGTTCCAAAATCAAATTGGAAGAAACATTGAAATATACATAGATGATATGGTGGTGAAAATTAGGAACTTCAATCAGTTCCTTTTGGACCCCGAGGAAACATTCTAGATGCTTCGGAAAGCCAACTTAAAGCAAAACCCACCAAAGTGTGTAATTGGGGTAGGAGAGGGAAAATTCCTCGGATTTATGGTCTCAGAAATGGGTATTGATGTTAAACCCAAAAAAATTGAAGCTTTAATGCAGATGAAGCCCCCTCAGTCGGTGAATGACGTCCAAAAACTAACAGGGTCCCTTGTGGCCTTTAATCGATTCCTTAGTCCAAAGACTAACCAGACGTCCAAAGACTAACTGTCCTGAGTCGAAGCCCGTATGCTCAAAGGCTATTGGTCGTTGCCTTGTAGGTTGAATATAGTTCAGAAATCTCTTTATCAACATTCCCCTTGTCTCTACAAATGGAAACAATGAGGTCTTGATTCTTCTTAATGTTTCGTTCCAATGATGGAATCAGGTCTTGCTAATATATCTGAACTTCTTCTTTCCACTGCTTAAGTTTTTCGGTAGTAGTTGTTAGGGTCGCTCGAGCCACCTCTACAATTTCTTGGGCCACCTGAGCCTGATGATGGTAGCTTTCGACGAACTCGTTCACCCAAGAAGTTGATGCTCCCCCAGTGGCTTTGTAGGCTTTAGCAGCCCAGAGACATTTATGCATCGAAGAAAAATTGACCTTAGTAGTTATCTCTTCAAGAACTTCATTATACTGGGCTTCGAGAGATTGAAAATCTCCCAAAATTTCATCCTTAGCAGCAGCTAAGGAATCCCTTTCCTCTCTCGAATGGCTTAACGCTTCAAGGAGTTCCTGTTTCCTTTCATGAAGACCACTGCACCATAAGCCCAGTTTCTTGTATGCTGCTCGAAGCTCCTCTTTGAGCCGTACAAATTTTTACCAAAACTGGGATGCTTCAATCCGATGCTCCTTAGCCCATTCCTTGATCTGGTGATACCACTCCTTCATGATTTGAAAGAAGATATTGAAGGAGGTACCCCTTTGGAAATGGGAAGGGAGGGGGGGATGGCACCAAGTCTAAAGTATACGAAAGACAAAAGAAAAGAATAGATAAGTATGAGAAAATAAGAGTATTCATTATTGGAAAGAAAGTACATTAGGAGCCCCCAAAGGGAGAAATTTTCATCCACTTTTTCCTACGCTGGATGCCTCCTGAGAATAACTCAAAAGGGCAGGCCTACGCTGAGATCTCGAAGCGATAATGGGATGTGACTCTTTCCACTCGGTGTTTTCATCCACCTCCCAACCATGGATCTCCTCCGCCGAGAAATACTTGATGGAGGCCTTCAAATGGTCGAGCAAGGGGAGTTTGATACCCCCATCCTGGATAGAATTACACCAGAGATAGCTCAACCGTTTGGTCTCCGAATTGTTCTTGTAACTATCTATTATAGTAGCATACTCAACCGGAATGTCCTTGGAGATGGAGCAAGCCAAACTGTTCCGGGTAACCCCAACTAAGAGTGTGGAGAGGGAGGAGAAAAAATCCCAGAACCCCTGGGTCTTGACCACCCTATTGGTATAGGCCTCAAAAGTTAAAAGCATGTTGTTCAGGAGAGGAAAGGCCAGACAATTTGGAAATTCCCGCCTGGGCCTCTGAGAACTTTAGCTCGAGCCCTTTCAGAAGATTGTCTTTCTCGGTGGCCCATTTCTCGAGCTCCCTTCTGTAAACAAGGGCCTCTTTCTCAAGCTCCCCCTTGTGAATAAGAGCCCTTTTCTCCAGCTTCATCTAATGGGCAAGGACAGCAATAGCACGCTCGTCCTCGTAGTTGGAGGCCACCTTTTCCAGGTCCTCCTTATAATGGGAAGCAGCTTCGTGCAACTCCCCTTAAAGTTCCTTAGACATAGCAATAGCTTTCCCAGCCTCTTGAACCTTCATTAAATATGCATGGACAACAGAGTCAAAGGAAAATGAGAAGGGTGCCTCAGGGACAAGGGTTATGCGACCCTCCATACGCGGAGGAGGTAAGTTGCTCTTCCTTGAGAGGGGGTTGGCCTCTGAGCTGGTGTTCCTGCGGGGACCAGGTTCGGCTGGGGGGGGGGGGGTTGAACAGAAGGGGGCCATATTATTTCTTGGCCTTTGAGAGGAAGGCTGGGGAATCGAGGCACTATCGTGACCCTGTTTCCTCCCACTGTCTTAAACCTGGAGCTCCGATTGAACCTCGAAGTGGGCCTCCAGTCGAACAGGAGCTCTGTGCCACCCTTTGCAGTTTGTAGCAATTTTTATGGGGTGACCCAAGAATCTGTTGCACAAAATCACGATCCCCCAAGAGTTGTATCCTGACCTCCGACTGAATGCACGACTGATATGCTACCGGAGAGGTATTATAATTACTTGAACAGCTCATACCAAGGAGTGATGCCTAAGCTGTTACCTCAATTCATAAATGCCATAACCAGCTGGATGACATTCAAAAGCACTTAGGCCAAGCTCACTTGATGCTCCTCTAGAAGATGAGAGAGGATGAGAGGTAGAGGGAAACGTAATCTGAACTTAAAGCGGTGCTCGTAGACAGTGCACCGACTGGGCCTTCTATCCATCATATTTTTGTCTTCTTAGAGGACCTCCAACTTCAAGTCCTCTAGAATTATCACCCATGAAAGGAGGGTCTTGAACAACTTTTCTATCTCCGAGCCAATGTTTCTGGGCTTTCGGGAACATCAGTTAATATCTTCTAAAAAAAGTAAGGACTTTTTTCCTCGTCTTCCCAAACCTGGGCCCAGCTTGGGACCCAAGACCTTAATAGTACCCATTTTTGGTGAAAACCCATGGGTGGTACGGAGCGGCTGCTAGAACTCTCCCCAACATCTGAACCCATAACAAAATAGCCAACCACCAGAGATTGAACGACACCGAAATCTTGGAGCTGGGAACCATCAACACCGCCGGTCGAAGCAGCCAAGAAATAATATGGAATGGAACCCTTTCTGGATGAAGGAATATGCGACATCCTTAAGAAAAATAAAGGATAAAAGGCCAGGGGACTTACTAGGTAGTGGCTGGAAAAGATAGCCAGAGCTCTTGAAAAGTGTGAATGGAGAAAGGGCACCGACGAAGTGCTCTGAGAAAGAGAGCAAAGAGTTTGGAATTTATGAGAATTTTGAGTGAGCTAAAAGTGAGAAATAGTGAAAGTTTTTGCGTATATATATAGGCAGTGGAAAAGGGATTAATTATTACCTCAGTCCGTCAAGTGAAAAAGCTGCTGCATGTGTAGTGGGCTGCGTAGATCGAGGTAATCATGGGGAAGTGGTGCGCGTGGAGCCTAACAGGGGCTCCACACACCTAGAGAAGAAAGGGTAAGCATCATGCTGCCTTTTCCACTCCCCGCTTTGAATTCAAATTCTAGTCCCTGGCGACTTTTCCACTTCCTATTTTCAAATTTTTGAATGCTTTGCTCTCTAAATGAGGGTAGGAAGGCCAAGGGCCAAACCCATTATGACTTTGCATACGAACACTCTTAAAACTCAGGAGGACCGGATCCGCTACGGTGGAACCCCTATCCCTTAGTGGAGGGATTCGAATGCCTCACTTTCTGGAAAATATCAGAAGGCTATAGGTCAAATCCCCTTACACTAAGAAGCTGTTTGGAAACCTCTACTCTTTAGTATAAATATTCAAATACTTCACTTTTTACCACAGACTGAAAACACAAGTTTCAAATCAAATACCTTTAAGATATAGGGGATAACGAATCTTAGACCCTAATATAGATCAGTAAGCTAAAGACCGAACCCTTTATTATATGCCTAGTAAGGGCCAGAGACCCTTGGTTCCTAACAAATTTTAGAAGACTAGGACTTAAACCCTTACCCTGGGCTATTGGGGGCGTGAAGACCACTAGAGGATATAAAAGAGGAGCAATCCAGGCCCTTAGGCCCTAGCACAAGAAAGCCGAAGGCCGGACCCTCGATACATTTTATCTGCTAGAGAAAAAAGTTTGACGCCAGCCTAGAACGGACCCTCAACTTGTCACGGGTATGCCTAAATCATACCCCTCAAGCATTGGGAAGTTTTGGATGTGAGTACGAATTCGAACCCCCCGATTTGGGGATAAAATTTGAATGCCAAATCCTTAATTTTCTAGGGCTTATTGATAATGTATAAAACCATATGGGTTTAAGGGCATGTGTGTCCGACCATTGGCCCAAGGCTTTACCCTTTAAGTAAAGCCCCCTTTTGGGCTAGTCCGAGGTGGAGTACTTGTTCCACAAGCAAACAAAATAGTAGCCCTACTTACCTACCTATATAAAGGTAAAAGGTAATCCTATACAAACGATGATTTATTCCTAATTACACTTGGATACATTGATTTCTTACTTGGCCGTCAGAGACTCTTTTTCCCGGACATCTCCGGGGGCTTTTTCTTACAGATTCAGGTACGACGTGTGGTGGTATAGTTTGGTGGAAAATTGGGGCACATCAGCAAAAAGGCATAGGTAAGATTCCAGAGGCAGTGACTCCAGATGTAGCGAGAAAGGAGGCCAAAGCGATGCTGCAAACCAATCAGGAGAAAAAGAGGAAGAGAGAAGAGGAGCAAGAATTCAACTCATCTATCAACATGGTTTTGTTGGTTAAATGGAAGGAGCAGATGGTGCCATTAAAGAAAAGGAGATGAGCCACACACACTCAAGTGACACAGCCAATTCAGTATCGTTTTCACATCTCAGTAGAAGCTATAAATATTGATCACTAGATATGTGTGGAGGACATTTCTAAAGAACAAGCAAATCAGACTGAAGGTTCACGCTTGGCTATCCCAAATCAGCTAGTGCCGGCACCGTGACAACCCTTAGCTGTAATTGTAGGGGTAAGAACAACACCCCTACGAGGAGATGGCTGAGCAAGCTGCTAAAGATGCATAAGCCGCAAATTGTGTGCCTATTTGAAACTAAAATGGACCAGGATAAGATGTTAAGATGGCAGGAAGGCACAACCTATAAAAAAGGATGACACATCCCAGCTGTAGGTTCGGCAGGGGGTATTTCACTATTATGAATTAGTAATTTAGATCTAGTGGTCATAACTAGTAGTGGCCATTATGTTTTAGCTATACTAGTCATGATGGGGCAATTTGGTTCCAATGTTTTGAATTAGGTCACCCTCAACCGGCTGAAAGGGTGGCTGTTTGGAATCAAAACAATGGAATTTTTCCTTTGGTGGATTACCCACCGGTGTTGATTGGGGATTTTAACCAAGTAATAGCATCAACAGACAATAAATGAGGCTTACCTTTCCGGCATAGCACAAACTTGGAGAGGCTGATCTAATTGTTAGATGCGCATCATCATAAGGAACTGAGAAATCAGGGATTGCGGTACACCTGGTCAAATAAAAGGCAGGCCAATGAACTAATTTACAAATGTTAGATAGGGCATTTGTTAACCAGGTTTGGTTCACAAAGTTTAGATGTTCACTACTTCGATGCCTTCCAAGAATCAAATCTGATCACAGTCCATGTTTACTTAAGTTATGCCAAGATAGGAAACTCTAGTAGAATAGATTGATCAAATATAAAGCCTTATGGCGGTATAGCAAGGAAGCTCATCTTATTTTGGAAAAGAATCGGTGAAACAACACCAGTCGGTATAGGAGTAAGACAATATAACAACAAGAATTCAGGTTACTCTCAGGCACCTCAAGAACTGAAGTAATCACACTTTTGGGAAGCTGGATAATGTAATTAAAGAGAAAAGCAATAGGCTACAAAGCCTGCAACAAGAAATGCAGTTCTCACAAGGGGCACATGGGAAACTTTATTAGAAAGAAATGGAACTCAGACAAGAATTAGAAGATCTAATACGGGTGCGATCTGAATACTGGCAGCAAAGGTCTACAGTAGCCTGGGCAAGATTCGGAGAGAAGAATACAACATTCTTTCATCACTGGGTGACTAAGAGGCAATCTGTAAATTAAATAACTCAGCAACAGAACTCAACAGGAGACTGGGTACAGGATGAGAAGGAAATCTAGGAAATCCTATGTGGCCATTTTAAGGAAATATATACACATCCGGACAGTTACCTACCACTGTTGGGGAATGAAAGATCCATTCACCGGGTGTTACTTACAAATGATAAAAAGCTAACTCATGCACATTCACCGGGTGTTACTTACAAATGATAAAAAGCTAACTCAGGCACAAGTACATGATCTACTTAGGCCTTTTACCATAGAGGAGATCAAGCATGCCTTGTCTTCAATGAAACCATAAAAATCCCCATGTCTGGATGACATGGCCGTAGGTTTTTACAAAGTTCACTCGAAGCATGTAGGAGAACAGGTGGTGGAGAAGGTACTCCAAATATTACAACACTGTAGTATGCCAACAAATTGGAATCAGACACAAATTGTGTTAATACCAAAGACCAGACTCCCCCAAAGGGTGGAGAACTACATTCCTTATCCTTGTGTAATGTCAAATACAAGCTTGTAGCAAAAGAAATGACAACATGGTTACATCAAATAATGGGGGATATAGTGGTTTTAAATCAATTAGGATTTGTAAAAAATTGATTCATTGGGGAGAATGTTATGATAGAACAAGAAATGTTACATGTGCTAAGAAGGGAAAAAAAGGGAAGAAATGGGTGGCAGCTATAAAGCTTGACATGAGTAAAGCGTACGATAGAGTATCGTGGAAATTTCTATATCATGCTCTGGAGTATGTTGGGATGCCACAACACTGGATTCAGTCGGTAAAAATGTGTACCAATACAATGACCATGTCTATAAAGGTGAACCAGTGGCAGTCAGACATGTTCACTCCAATAAGAGGTTGAGGCAGGGATGTCCGCTATCACCATACTTTTTTATTCTCTGCCAACAATATCTCTCTAGTATGATACATGAAACTTTAAATGCCATGCCTCAAGCCAGATACAGTCCAGGAAGAGGAGTACCAAAGGTGTCACATTTAATATATGCAGATGATAGCATTCTATTTATAGAATGTAAAGATCAGGTGGTCAGGCAGCTAGCAAGGAATTTGGATGATTTTGCAAGATACTCGGGACAAACGATTAAATTCCAAAAGTCGTCAATTGTGTTCAGCAGAAACACTGCACCACAAATGGTCAGTTATATACGACACTATTTAAACATCCACATAATAGGAGTCGGAGGTAAGTATCAAGGCATGGAAATTGATCTATTACAGTCAAGGTGTGACACGTACTAAAGGTTACTACAGGGTAATAGAGAAAATTTTGATGACAGGAAGAATAGATTACTCTCGGTAGCTAGACGCATTACGTTGGCTAAGCATGTGTTGTCTGCCGTACCGCTATACCCACTAGGGATTTTTTCAAATCCCTAAAACAGTGCTTAAAAAGATAGATGGGATTATAGCAAGATTCATATGGAAAGGTGTTGGTATGCCTTGAATACTGTAATAGCCGCTTCTGCGACCCTGGCCTGGGGGTCCGGGGGGCGGCAGTCGCCCCCGGCCCGACGGTATAGCTTGTCTCTTTATTGGACTGCTGTTGATTTGGGCCGAATTGTGTTTTTGGCCCAGTTTGTTAGGGTTTAGTGGAGACAGCATATAAAGTGTCTCTCTTCTCTCTGTAAACCAACTCTAATTCTGTTCCGCACAAAATTAGTGAATTCGTCTCCTGTGGATGTAGCCAAATTGGTGAACCACGTAAATCTTGTGTCTTGTTATTTTCGTTCATATTTTCTGTTCTTTCTCCATTCCGCACAACAAACTGGTATCAGAGCAGTTTCTTTTTCCGGCGATATCCGTAGTGGGTATATCGGATTCTGGGCTCATCAGATCGGGGCTGATCGGGGAGAAAGATGTCTGGGTTGAACGTGAAGTTCGACAAGTTTACTGGGAGAAACAGTTTCAGTTTATGGCAGATCAAGATGCGAGCTTTGCTGAAACAGCAAGGTTTGTGGACTCCGCTGACGAAGGATTTCGCGAGCAGTTCTGGCGATGTTGTGAGTCTGGAAGAAAAGGCACACTCGACGATTATGCTGTGTCTCGCGGACGAAATC
Organism: Rubia yunnanensis; assembly: GCA_037428765.1. Taxonomy (NCBI): domain Eukaryota; kingdom Viridiplantae; phylum Streptophyta; class Magnoliopsida; order Gentianales; family Rubiaceae; genus Rubia; species Rubia yunnanensis. Next base: position 107,306,282 of record CM075063.1, on the reverse strand, counting down.
ATCACTGAGGTCTCAGATCAGGAGACTGCTGCACAACTGTGGCTGAAGTTGGAGAGTTTGTATATGACGAAATCTCTAACCAACAAGTTGCTTCTGAAACAACGCCTCTTCGGTCTCCGAATGCAGGAAGGTACGCAACTCAGAGACCATCTAGAGCAATTGAATACTTTGTTATTAGAATTGCAAAATATAGATGTGAAAATTGAAGATGAAGATGCTGGTTTGATTTTGCTAGTTTCTTTACCACTTTCGTATGAGAATTTTGTTCAGTCATTTATTGTTGGTAAAGATTCTGTGTCTCTGGAGGAAGTACGATCCTCTCTCCATAGTAGAGAGTTGCGACATAAGGCAAACAGTACAGGTACAGAAAGTCAGGCCACTGGCTTGTTTGCTAGTGATTGAAACACAAAAGGCAAGGAAACAGGCAATAAGAAGAAGGGCAAGAAGTCATCTTCAAAGGGTCCCAAGGCCAATGATGTTTGTAACTACTGTAAGGATAAGGGGCATTGGAAAAAGGAGTGTCCGAAGAAGGCTAGTAAATCTGGGAGTACATCTGGTACTGCTGCTGTGGCTGAAGGGGATTTCAGTTCTGAAGATGATTTTGCTCTAGCTGTTACTGGGAAAAATAATCATTCTAATGCGTGGTTTCTTGATTCTGGGGCATCTTACCATATATGCCCAAGGAGAGATTATTTCTCAACTTATGAGCAAGCTGAGGGCATCATTACTACGACAAATGGTGTTGCGTGCAAGGTAGTTGGGATTGGTTCAATCAAGATCAGGACGCATGATGGTAGTTTCTGTACTTTGAACGATGTCAGGCATGTTCCATCGATGACAAATAATCTGATTTCTCTTCCTACGTTGGATAGAAAGGGTTTCGTCTACTCAGGGAGTGATGGAGTTCTGTGTGTCTGCAAAGGTTCTAGGCTGGTTCTGAAAGGTGTTCTGCATGGTACTTTGTATTTTCTACAAGGTTCCACGGTTATGGATTCTGTTAATGTTGCATCTTCGGAGGTTCACCAGGATGATATGACTAAGTTATGGCATATGAGGCTTGGTCACATGGGTGAAAGAGGGATGCAGATTCTGTCGAAGTATGATCTTCTTGGTGGCTACAAGATCAAGAGCTTGGAATTCTGCGAGCATTGCGTTTTTGGGAGGCATCACCGCAGCAAGTTTCCTAAGGCGATTCATAGAACAAAGGGCACATTGGATTACATCCATTCTGATTGTTGGAGACCTTCCCGAGTTGAGTCACTGGGAGGTCACATGTACTTTGTTTCTCTGATTGATGATTACTCAAGGATGACTTGGGTTATCATGATGAAACATAAGAGTGAAGCTTTCTCGAAGTTCAAGGAGTGGAAAGCTTTGGTGGAGAATCAGACCGGGAAGAAGATCAAGAGGCTTCGAACTGATAATGGGCTGGAATTCTGCTCGTCTGAGTTTGATCAGTTTTGTAGGGATGAAGGGATTGCTCGTCATCATACAGTCAGGAATACGCCACAGCAGAATGGCATAGCTGAGCGGATGAATCAGACATTGCTGGCGAGAGCGAGGTGCATGCTCTCTAATGCTTGTTTGGAAAGGAGATTCTGGGCAGAGGCGGTGAGTACAGCTTGTTACTTGATCAACCGCGGGCCTCACACGGGTATAGAGTGCAAAATACCTATGGAGCTGTGGTCAGGTAAAGTTGTTGATTACTCCAAGTTAAAATTTTTTGGTTGTACATCTTATTATCATGTTAGTGATGGTAAGTTAGAGCCTCGAGCCAAGAAGGGTGTCTTTGTGGGTTATGGAGATGGAGTTAAAGGCTCCAGGATATGGTCTCCATCTGAGAAGAGGGTTATTCTGAGCAGGGACGTTGTCTTTGATGAAAATTCTTTGCTTAGATCTATGGTGAAGCCCACAGTTGTGCCAGAAACTAGTGGAGTTGATAAACAGGTGGAGCTTGAAGTCACTCAAGGTGAAAATAGATTGGAACAATTTGAGGTGGATCAAGAGCCACAGACAGAATCTGAGATACCGGAATCTCCACCACCAGATCCTCAACCATCAGGAGCTACAGTCCACAGTTTAGCTCAAGACCGACCCAGGAGGGTTGGAGTTGGGGCGCCAAAGAGATATGGGTTTGAGGATATGGTGGGTTATGCACTGTCAGTTGCCGATGAAGTGGATACTCAAGAGCCATCAACCTTCAGAGAGGCTACTTCATGTACTGATGCTGAAAAATGGCTTGCTGCAATGGGAGATGAGATGGAGTCTCTTCAGAAGAATCAGACATGGAAATTGGTCAAACAGCCTCAAGGGAGAAAGGTAATCAGTTGCAAATGGGTTTTCAAGAAGGAAGGAATATCACCTGCAGAGGGAGTCAAGTACAAGGCAAGAGTTGTTGCAAGAGGTTTCAGTCAAAGGGAGGGGGTAGACTATAATGAGATTTTCTCACCAGTGGTCAGACACACTTCCATCAGAGTGTTGCTAGCCTTGGTGACATATCAGGATTTGGAGCTCGAGCAACTTGATGTGAAGACCTCTTTTCTACATGGAGAGTTTGAGGAAGAGTTGTACATGACTCAGCCAGATGGTTTCCAGGTTCCTGGCAAGGAAAAGTATGTTTGCAAGTTGAAGAAGCCTTTGTATGGACTTAAGCAGTCTTCGAGGCAGTGGTACAAGAAGTTTGACAGTTACATGCTTCAGCTGGGATATACGAGGTGTGCTTATGACTGTTGTGTCTACTACAGCAGGTTGAGAGATGGGTCATTCATCTATCTGGTGCTTTATGTAGATGACATGCTGGTAGCCGCAAAGAGTAAGCACGAGGTTCAGAAGTTGAAAGGACTTCTTAGTGCTGAGTTTGAGATGAAGGATCTGGGTGCAGCTCGGAAGATACTAGGAATGGAGATTCTTAGGGATCGAAGTCAGCGGAAGCTTTTCTTGTCACAGAAAGACTACATTTAGAAAGTGTTGGCTAGGTTTGGCATGTCTACAGCCAAGCCTATAGACACTCCTAGTGCTGCAAATATTCATCTCACCACTATGTTTGCTCCTCAGTCAGACGAGGAGAAGGAGTATATGTCTCGGGTTCCTTATGCCAGCGCGGTGGGGAGCTTGATGTATGCTATGGTTTGCACGAGGCCATATTTAGCACAGACAGTCAGTGTTGTAAGCAGGTTCATGGGGCAACCGGGGAAGGAATATTGGCAAGCTGTGAAGAGGATTTTCAGGTATCTTAGAGGTACGTCTGATGTGGGTCTCATTTATGGAGGTGATACCGAGTGCTTAGTTACAGGCTACTCTGATTCTGATTATGCTGGTGATGTTGACACGAGGAGATCGATGACTGGTTATGTATTCACTTTGGGAGGTTCTGTGGTTAGTTGGAAGGCGACTTTGCAACCTACAGTGACATTGTCTACTACGGAAGCAGAGTACATGGCTCTGACAGAGGCTGCAAAGGAGGGAATATGGCTGAAAGGGCTAGTTAGTGATCTTGGTCTACATCATGATCAGGCTACTGTGTACTGTGACAGCTTGAGTGCAATCTGCCTAGCCAAGGATCAGGTCCATCATGAGAGGACCAAGCATATTGATGTCAGATATCATTTCTTGAGGAGTGAGAGGAGAATCAGGGTGAAGAAAGTGGGAACTACAGATAACCCCGCTGATATGTTCACCAAATCTGTTCCACATAGCAAGTTTCAACATTGTTTGGACTTGCTGAACATCAGAGCTGATTAGGTGCTCTATGGGCAGTCCCGGGAGTGGAGGGCGAAGTCTACTCATCTGGCACTGTAATGGTGCATCTGGAGTTTTCTGCTTTGAGGATTCAAGTAAAGGTGGAGATTTGTTGGTATGCCTTGAATACTGTAATAGCCGTTTCTGCGACCCTGGCCTGGGGGTCCGGGGGGGTGGGAAACAAATGGGGGTCTCGCTGCCCGGTCAGCGAGTCGGGGGGTCCAGGGGGGCGGAGCGCACCCTGGCCTGGGGGTCCCAGGGGGGGGGGGGGCGGAGTCGCCCTCGGCCCGATGGTATAGCTTGTCTCTTTATTGGACTTCTGTTGATTTGGGCCGAATTGTGTTTTTGGCCCAGTTTGTTAGGGTTTAGTGGAGACAGCATATAAAGTGTCTCTCTTCTCTCTGTAAACCAACTCTAATTCTGTTCCGCACAAAATTAGTGAATTCGTCTCTCGTGGATGTAGCCAAATTGGTGAACCACGTAAATCTTGTGTCTTGTTATTTTCGTTCATATTTTCTGTTCTTTCTCCATTCCGCACAACAAAAGGCGATTAAGAACACAAGGGGGTGCATTGGGTTTCATGGGAGTAAATGTACAACTCTACTAATCACAGCGGGCTGGGGCTCAGATCAGCACAGCAAATGAATACTGCTCTACTGGCTAAGCATGCATGGAACATTATTGCGCAAAAGGACTCCCTTTTAGTCAAGATATTTAAAATATAAATACTGCAAACAAACAAATTTCATCCACTGTAGGCTAAGGTCATCAAACAGTTGGGCGTGGAGATCAGTACTTGCAGGCAGGGATTTACTCAAACAACATGTACGATGGGAGGTTAGAACAAGTGAGAATATAGGGATTGTAGAGAATTGGATCCCGCAATGCCTCCCACAGGAGATGGGAACACGAGCACAAACAGTGCAACAGTACATGACAACGAAGGTTGCACAACTCATTGACAGAAACAAGCAGTGGAGAGGAGCACTTCTAAACACAATCTTCCCTGCTGATGTTTTTCGAAGAATATAGGCGATACATATTCCAGCGATTGGGAATGAAACAGATAAACAAATTTGGTTGTATATAATAGATGGTGTTTATCAGTCAATTCGGGATATTGGACGCAAAGATAAAACTGTGGCAGTACAAGCCAATCTACAGCTCCAAGATGGAAGCAATTCTGGAAAATCAAAATTTCCAAGAAAGTGTAGATTTTCATATGGAGAGCACTAGGGAATGTGCTACCTACTGCACAAAACATAAGGGCCAGAAGCATTCACATACATGAGGTAAGTTAGTGTTGTAATTCAAAAGAAGTGGAGGACGTTGAACATCTCTTCTTCAAATGCATTATGTACAAACGAGTTTGGAAGACAACTTTGCTGGGGTTTGATTTTGATCAGGGACAACCAATTGCATACACAGACTGGTTCTCGGACTGGGTGTCTACAACACCTGAGGAGGAATATCTGCACCCTGATGCACATTTTGTGGCAGATTTGGTTACAAAGAAATATGAAAATCTTCCATAACCAAGAGAATGAACCTCGTATCAGGGTGCAGATGGCATACACGACATCTGGATATAATCAGACTAGATAGACCATAATGGACATGAAGGACACGCATATTTCTAAAATAGTTACGTTAGATAATCTGGATTCATGGTGTCACGAGCCACAAATTATGCCAACCATTGGAATTGATGGAGCCTTCTGGAAGGATCGAATGTACGGGTCAGCAGCATGGATTGTACTACATAGTCTTTAAGAATAAGACATAATGGGCACTAGTAGAAAAACCTCTATTAAAGGCACCATTTGAAGGCGGTTACATTGATTTTTTGAGTAACCGCCTTTGATTGAGATTCGAATGAGGTTCCAAACTTGGAACTACTTTCGGGTCTGATTAAAGGCGGTTCAACATAAGTCAAAGGTGGTTCTTAAGGAACTACCTTTAATGTACATCAATTAAAGATGGTATCGTAGAATCACCTTTGATGGAGGTCCAGATAAGGTTCCGCACTCGGAACTACTTTCTGATCCATATAATTGAGTGATTTTTTGACCCACTATAAAAAGAATTTTTTTAGTGTTTTACCCTTAAACATTTTCCGAGGGAAATCAGATTCCCTCTGCCTCTCCCTCTTCCTCACCCCTGCGTATCACCCTCCTCCGTCACCTTTCAACTAGCCCCTCTGACATTACCCCCACCCATGCCACCATGTCTCTAGTGCCGGTCTTCCACAAACATCCTCTTCGTCATTCTGCTCCACCTCCATCACCCCTCCATTTCCAGCGCTCCACAACACCGTCGTAGGCGTCTCCAACACCGCCACCAGTTCTCCCTCACTCTGCCAACTGTTCTCTTTCTCTCCACCACTAGTTCTCCCTCGCTCCACCACCAATCCGACGAATTCTCCCTGCCGTGAATTCCCCTTCAGCGAGAAGCCATCCCTCTTTCCAGATCTGGATTCGACTGGCCCTCCACCGCGTTGGACGCCCTCTCCTTTACAGTACCGGGGCGGCCTCCCATTTAAAAAAAATATTTTCTTGTTCTTCATTGTGCTTATGTTACAGATTGGGTTAATGTTTTATTGTTTCATAGTTCATTGATTTGGGTAGTTTAATTAATGTTTTTTATGTTTTATTTCATAGTTTTCATATATGGTCTCTTTGGTTAGCTGCAATTGGTTTATGGCTGTCTTTTTTTGGGAGTTTGGAACCTATTTAGAATCTGATAGAAGACATTTTTCGGAACCGCATTTGATTGATTCAATCAAAGGCGGGACCAGAGAAGATACTTAAAGGGTAAAACTGCCTTTAATAGGCCCTTTCTCCACTAGTGAGGGGTGGCTCACTTTCCCACTACCACACCACTAATGGCTGAGGCAACAACATGCCTAAAAGTAGAGCTGTCAATCTCTGACCCGAACCGAGAACCCGACTTGGACAGATACGAACGAATCAACCCGAAATTCGATCTGATCCGAGAAATATTAACCCGAACCCGACCTGACACGACCACACCTAACCCGAAACCCAATTTTGACCCGAGAAATATTGACCTGTACCCGAACCCGACACGACCGAATTCAACCCAAAACCCAAATATGACCCGATAATCTGGACCCGAACCCGACCTGAATACGAACCCGAATATGACCTGATAATCTGGACCCGAACTCGACCTGAATACGAACCCGAGATCAACCCGAACCCAATTTAACACGAACCTATTTCAACCCGATAAATCAACTATATAACCCTGCATGTAATCAACCTAAAACAGATGCAGTTATAAAAGTCAATTAACATTTAATATGGAAGCAAGTCAAGTTGGTCGTGCGTCAAACTAATAACAAATGGGGTTTTTAGCCATATGATTACTAGTACATAAAGTCAATTCATAACAAATGTGAATACACAATGTTAAATTAAAACACGACTAAATATATAAATCTAATGAATAATAGTCAAATAAAGAGAGATGTCTCATTAATACCGTATTTCCATTATTCCATAGGCTTATAGAAAGATAGGGTTTAATTATAATAATACAAAGTAAAAGGTCTTAGTTGAAATATTTAAATTTTATTATGCAACGTGTAGTAGTTATAAAGTTTATAACCCGATTCATTCAACCCATAAACTTTATCTTCATTTCTTCTAATTTGCATTTTAAACCATAATATTTCCATGACTTATGGAAAGACCGTATTTCAAGAGACAGACTCATAATAAATTCAATTAAAAAAATAATGGAAGAAAAGGTGGAAATGGAACATGAAATAAAATTGAAGCCGCATGAAGTCAAGAAGGAAGCAAGGCAGCAAAGGGCCAAAGGCTCTTAGCCTTACTACATTTTCCCACATCGGAAATGGGGGAGAATTTGCCTTCAATTTCAACTATAAATAGGGAACTCCTCCCTTTTATTTAAGGCAAAGCAACGAAAGCATAACATGCAAATGCCAAATGGACCTTTAATGGCAAATTACTTGGCCTTAATTTTTGGCCTGTAATTATTCATTTGGAATTAAAATTTAAGTATGTTTATGGGCTTTTTGGTATGATCCAAAACCAATTTAATCGAATTCAATTTGATGAAAATTGGAATTAATTTGGTTTATTTGGTTGAATTCGGTTTCAAACCGAATTTGAATTTTAAATTCGGTTCGGGTAATTTGGATTATTTGAATGGTTTGGGTCGGATTCGGTTTTTGATTTTTGAGAAAAAAAACCGAATAATCCAAACCGAATAATCCGAACCGAATAGACTGAAACCCGAATAAACCGAACCGACGCCCACCCCTACCGACGCCAACCCCTAATGTACTTGAAAAATACAATGGGGGTGTATAGGGTAGCATCACTTTTGAGCGGATTTTAATTTGGAGTTACGAGTCAAGTTTTTATATTTTGCAAGTTACAACGAAACAATACATGATAATAGTGCAGTTGTAACAATAGTATTATTGAAATATAACCTAAATCAACCCAAATTTAATTGGGTGACATAAAACCCGATCTAAAATGAACCAACCCAAAATATATCTCAATTCAATGTGAAACATTATAAAAAATAATTGACATAATCAGACCCAAACAAAACTTCAGTACAAAAAATGACACGACAATAACCCGATCCAATCCAACCCGACAATATTCTGACCCGACCCGATCTAATCCGAGTATAAAAATTACACGACACTAACCCGACCCGATATTAACTCAACCCGACACGACCCAATCCGAGAAAAAAACTGACACGTTTTCAACCCGACACGATAAGTACCCAATCCAACCCGACCCGACACGATAAATGAAATCAACACGATTCAACCCGACAAGTTTCAACACGACACGTTTCCAACCCGATACGATAAATGAAATTAACACGATTCAACCCGACATGTTTCAACACGACACGTTTCAACACGACACATTTCAAACCCGATACGAATGTGATACGATAACCCGAATTGACACCACTACCTAAAAGGCATTTTGGCTGCAATAAGACAGGGTTTGAAGGAAGTTCAAGTTTGGATGGACTCAGCCATAATCGAAAGGATTCTCAATCATCGACAAACCAGAACACCGACTAAAATGGAACCGATCATCACTTAAATCAAGCTTCATTGTTTAAACTTCAGAAAGTTCTGGTGCATTAAGATATCTAGGGAAGTTCTATTGTGAACATATGTATGCTAATAGTACTAAGTGTCAATTGTGTGTATGTTGTAACTAAGTATTAGTAATAAAAGCATTATTCTAAAAAAAGTATAAATACGAGGACCCTAAAAAAGTTAAGTATAATAATTAAATACAAAATATAATTATTATGTTAAAGATTGTTTTTAAAAAATATACGAAGATATTAGAAATAGAGTAAACACATCTATAATATCTCAATTAAATCATAAACATTAAAATTTTCTGTAAATATATTTTCATCTTTTTAAAGTTGTTGCTGCTAAAATTCGGGAAAAATATGAGCCCGTCTCTTGAAATATGGTCTTTTCCTAACCCATGAAAAGATCAATGTTTAAATTATGAATTAGAAGAAATGAAGATAAAATTTTTGAGTTGCATCAATCAGGTCATAAACTTTATAACTACTACATGTTGCATAGTAAAATTTTAATATTGCAACTAAAATATTTTATGTTTTTATTTTTTAATTAAACCTGTCTTTCCATAAGTCTATGAAAATACGGTGTTTTTCAAAACTTTGCGAAAAATATAGTAGGAGTATTTAAGAAGTGTTTATAGAGAATATTAAATATTTTTTAGAAATTATAATTGAAAAGGAAAGAATTGAGGTAGAGTTAAAATTTAAAAGGTGCGTGAACGCAGTGAAATGAAAAATTTAAAATATATACAATAAGTTAAGACGGGAAATTAGAACTATGACAATCTTTCATAAGTTATGAAAAAATCAAATTTTAAATGACAAAATATTTGGGTTGCATAATCGGGTCATAAACGTATAACTATTGCTCGTTGCATAATAAAATTTTAATATTGCAACTAAAATCTTTTAATTTTCTATAATTCTAAATCAACCCCATCTTTACACATGCCTATGGAAAGATAGTTTTTCCCAAGAATTTTCAAACTAAATATGAAATTGAAATATCAATAAATTAAACAGTCTCATCTTTTCACCATGGCGGTGAAATGAAATACTCCCTTCGTCCCAATTTAATCTACACGTTTACTATTTGACAATCAACATTGTAAAATTTTGACCACATATTTGAATAGATATATAAAAAATAATATTATCCTATGTGATGTTATTAGATCCGTCGTAATAAGTAATTTTTAAATATCAGTTTTTTATTTGATGTTGTTATACATAGTTAAACATATTAACGGTCAAATATGTTTCTTGAATACCATGAAAAATATTCTATGCAGATTAGGGTGGGACGGAGGTAGTATGAAAATTAGAAGATCGAATAGTTTTAAAAAATAAGAAGAATCCATGAATCTATTCAAATAATCGCTGCAAAATGTATAGTTGATAAAATATAGAGAACTTTATTATGGTGCGCTGATATTAATCAATGACACATCTCATCAATGATGAGTATTACAATATATAGGCTTACAACAAACCAAAGTCTAATAGGAATATAATTCTAAGTCTATAAGGAAACTATCATCTATAACTAATTCTATAAGGAAACTACCATCTATAACTAATTCTATAAGGTAACTACCATCTATAACCTTTCCTACAAGGAAAGAGTTTCTATTTCCTTAACACCCTCCCTCAAGTTGGAGCATGATGACAAGAATGTCCAACTTGCGAAGAGGATTGTGAAATTGCTAATAAAAAAAAATTAAAATTCTCAGTAGGGGTAGAAGTAGCAGGAACAACCGTAACAGTAGCAGCTGGTAGAGCAGTATTTGTAGGAGACCATTCAAGGTAATTCTCTTGACCCTTCGGGATGGTGGGTGCAATAACCAAACCAGACCCGTCAGAAGTGCCAATGAAGTAGGGCTTAGTCGACAAACGACCAACATGTATAGGTATTTTAGGGCCACATTGCAACTGCAACTGTTTCAGTAAAGTCGCAATTACCTCGTAGCCATTATTGTTCTAAAGCGCAGTAGCCTCAAAACCAACATTAGTATGGGCGGTGCAAGTTGTAAACCTGGACCATTGCCAGGACCAATGAAGTAAGGATCAGTCGACACACGACCAATCGGTAAAGTAGTACGAGACTGCTGAAGTAAAGCTGTAATCAAATCATAACCACTCATATCCTGAATCTTCAGAGCAGCAGAACGAGGCTGATCTTCAGAGCCAGACATATTGTAGAAATCAGGTACAAATCAGGAGCACATGACACACCGACGGAGAGTAAGCGGCGGCGCGTGAGTGCGAGCAGCGGTCGTCGGACGTTGGACGGCGGCGAACGGCGATCGGCACGTGGCGTCAAGATCGGCGGCGCGTGGACGTCGGACGGCAGGTTTTAATGCAGCGGAAAATAGAAAATTTTCTATTCAGGTTTCAGAATTTTAGGTTCTGATACCATGATAAAATATAGAGAACTTTATTATGGTGCACTGATATTAATCAATGACACATCTCATCAATGATGAGTATTACAATATATAGGCTTACAACAAACCAAAGTCTAATAGGAATATAATTCTAAGTCTATAAGGAAATTATCATCTATAACTAATTCTATAAGGAAACTACCATCTATAACTAATTCTATAAGGTAACTACCATCTATAACCTTTCCTACAAGGAAAGGGTTTCTATTTCCTTAACAATTTGATTGATTAGGAAGCTATTAAAAGCCAATTTACTCTTTTCCAAAAAAAAGAAGTCGTCAATTTACTATCCATATCTGCCTTGAAGATAATCAAGAAATGAACCACTCCGAACCTCTTATTTAAGAATCCACCCAACTTCAAAATCCCCCCACACAAATTAAGCTTCCCAAATCCAATGGCAAAAGGCACCAAGTTAATGTTGTTCTCATTCCTCTTGGTTTTGGTCATTCTTTCCAACCTTGATGCTACAGTGTCGGCGGCAGAAGATTCCGGCATGATCCCAACCGTTGTGAACAGAAAGCTCAGTTCCCATTCCGACCTCTCAACCAATACCTCAATCATTCCGAAAAGAAGTCACAGGCTTTGCACCTGTCTCTACCTGCCTTGCATATGCATGTGCCCTTGTGATGCTTGTCAATGTTGAGAGGTTTTAGAATGGTTTTTGTGATGTATGCATCTTAAACTGGTTCTCTTTCCGGCGGCTAATTTGCCTATATATGTAAGGTTTGGAAATTTTAACTACTAGATTACTGAAAATAATGTGAGTAAATCAACTTGTATGAACATTTTCATTCGTACACCTTTTTGCCTCAAATTTTCTTCATTTGGGTGAGTATTTTAATCGATACATCTCCAATAAAAATATGAGGATCAAGATTTATTAATTAATCCAATACGATAAATTGTATTAAACGTTTTAGAACTTGTACAAATTCATTATTAATAACCCCTGAGAGCAAGTCCAGCATATAATGTAAAATGGATATTTTTGCTATATATGGAGATTTTGATTATTTTTCATCTCTAACAAATGCAGTATATGGTTCTCTAAAATGGAGAATGGTACGAAAGAGAAGTAATCATTCTCTACATTGGTCGAAAGAGAACAAAATACTTGGAGAATTAGAAATTTAATGCTATTAATGTCAATCACCTTTAATTTATAAGTAATTTTCATATTTATGTAAATAATTTTCATTTCTAGCTTTCATGACTACCATAGCTTTTATGCGTAGGATCAAACCTTGACTAACGACATTCATTAAAAAATAGTCGTTACTTACAAATTTCTTTAAATAGGTATATATTCATTAATTTTAAAAAATAGTCGTTATTAAAATTTATTTAAAATAGCATACTCATTTATGTATATTGTATTTTGTAGCATAGAGTCTCGTTTTAGACCGATTAACCGTTAGACATGATCATTTTTATGATTGACGTAATTAATGAGGTGATTTGATGTTCATTTTATCAATTGCAGAGCTTCCTTTAACTTTTAATTTTTTTTAAAATGTATTACAATTTATAAATAATTATAATTTGACCATAAAACGAACTCCGATAAGATCACCGAGCCCAAATCTACAAAAGAAGAGCTTTGATGAAGTGACATCAATTACATGATCTAATAGGTCAAATTTGACGAGCAAAAAGATTTACCTTTTTGGCGGCCTTCACATTTAAACTCTAACATAAAATCTAGCTAGGCACCCTACCACTACCTCTCTCCAAAAAAATTACCCAGTTTGTAATTTTTAGTCAATAGCAGGTTGACATAGCATAATCTTGTGTAATAGCAAGCCCTAAGCAGAGAGCTCTTTTCATACATGAAAAAGAAAAAAAAATTCAAGGCTATCCTGATAACTCTGCTCATTAACTTGTTTCAATGTCGCGGCTGCCCTCTATATAGTTTCACAACGAAAACATTACCTGATAGTTAGATACGATCTTTTGTCTATACTCACGGTGTCTCTGATCCTGTTAAAATGGACTAAGAATCTGTCAGAAATTCGCCAATATCACCGCATATGTTTGCATTTCCATTCATTTTTCAATTCAACTGTACTACCACCAACTATTTCCTTGGATTTAAATCGACGATCCTCAAAACAATAACTCAATCAGGTTACTTCAGTTGTAAAATTCTTAAATACTATGTGATGGGGCCCTACCCAACGACGGTTTTTTCCTTTGGAGTATTGGGAGAGGACATCTCACATGAAGTTAACCTTGTCGTCGCGGGAGGATTGGAGGAGATTCAGAGGTAGATATTTCTCCAAAGAATAGAAGAGCAGAGGATTGAAGTCCACATCCAAGTCATCGTAAGCTATCCGATGGGAAATCTGTGTCGAGGTTTAGGCATAGCAGGTTGCCGAGGTTGAAAGAAAACATCACTCAAGTGTGAGGATATTTGATGTGTATAAATTATGTTGTTTATTTGTTTGGGTTTATTGTGATTTTATTAGATTAATGTGCACTTTATGTGTATTAAACTATTGATTGTCACAGATTATAGGTTTGTAGTCTTAGAAGAAATTAGGAGGAAATTGAGAGAGATTTGACAATTATGGCAGAAATAAGACAGTCACAATATTACGTAGAATCATTCGGGCATGTGCAAAACCGTGGAGCAGATCTAGAGACATTTTGGAGATATTTTAGAGTGGATATGGTGAAGATTTTATGAGATATCCATGGAGATAATTTAGAGAGATGATAAGATTGTGATTCTTATCCCTTATTTAGATACGGATAGGATTAGAATTCAAATTTTGAATGGATATAGATGATGTTTTGGGCTGAGTCTCTCCTCTATATACGAGACATTAGTTCAGACATTGCTTTACACATTTTTTAGTTTATAATCAGACTAGAACTCCGCAGATATTATTTTCTTAATTATTTCTAGAATTTTTTCCGCCGAAGAGGTTTCAGTTTACCCAAATGGAACCCATCTTTCTCGGTGTAATATTTTTCTTAGTTTAATTCAACATGATGTTTTCAGATATTTTCTTTTGCGATTTTTAATGCATATTATGAGTAGATAATTTGTTTATTGGCATAGAATAATGATTGTTAGTTATAAATTGTTTTACCTAATTGCTTAGTAATTGATTGTTGCATGTTTATGATTGTTCTTGATTTAACTTTATTTATAATATGCTTAAGTCTGGCCAACTTGAACGTTGTTAGGATATCGCTATCTAATTCTTCCAATACATAATTGTTGGATGGGATTAATAAGTAGCACAATCATGTGAAAAATAGCTAACTAGATAAGATTGTAATAGCAAGATAGAGAATAATTAAGTGTGCACTGCTATTTACTTTTAGTTTGGTAAGTGCTATATTTGGTTCTTTTATTTCTTACTGCTATCAAAGTGTGTTTTGGTTCAACGAATACTTTATGAGAGCATTTTGGTAAGGGAAACAGTTAATTAATTATAATTGATTAACTATCGATAAAGTAAGAAATAATTGGGGAGGTTAAGCGTACATACTTCCCTGTAACCAATAGATATGTAAGGATTGATTCATTAGTGCGTCTATGATCGATATTAACTAACATGGGTTATTCTTAGCCGATATCATTCACATATATTTTATTTCTTATTTTTAGATTCATCATTTGCATTTTAGTGTAGCAAAACTATTGAAATATAAGACGCGGTGGCTACACCAAAAGTGTTTTCGAAATTAGTTGAATTTTTTTTTATAATTATTGTTTTTGCTCCTCATGGGATCGACTCTGCTTACCGGTATACTAATTCATATTTTACCGAGTTTACAGATTATTTGGCGAGTAAAACGACACTCACCACCCAAGGTTGAAGCATTCATATCCATAGAGCATTAAAAGTAGTAAAGTCCATCGACGGAGAAGGCAACCGACTAAAACAGAGGCCAGTTCACAAAATTATACATAATTCAAGGCGCACACACACAAAGAACAGAAATGGGAAAAATGGTCTTTTGACAGTTATAAGGTAGGAGCATTCAAACACCTCGAACATTAAAAGCAGTAATATCAATAAAAATTATAATAATCCGAGGCTCCTTATTACACCACACTTACATCTACACACAAAGCAAAAGACATGAAGGGGGGATCCAAAGGCAAGTTTACATAGCATTTAAAGATCATAGAGATTAAAAAGGGTCCAAACACTACAAGAGAAAACACCTTTTACCTCGGTTCAATAGTATTTTTACCTCGATTTTTTGTCCAAAAAAATCGAGGTAAATACTGTCGGAGTAAAAAGTAGGTTTTTTTCCTCAGTTGAAAATCGAGGTAAAAAATATCTTTTACCTCAGTTTTCAACCGAAGTCGATAGGAATTGTCTGCGATGTTGGTTATAGTAAGAAGGCTGATAACTGAAGAACATGTGTGACCTCGTATAACGCAACGTTAGCTTTCACTTGCTGCGAGGTCGTTGAATGCGTGAATGCAGTCAAAGGTGATGAAATATTGCAATGCCATCATGACAGACGATAGTCCACACAACGTGCTTTATTGCATGATGTGGATCACCCATGTTGTGTGCATGCTGACATAAACAATACAAAAATGACATCATTTTGATTGGCTGAGGTCGCAACAACAAAAAAGCTGCCGATAACTGCGACGTCGATCAAGTGTCGTTTGGGCACAAGTCCACGTGATGTTGTAGACCTTTTTGTTTAGATTTCAATTATCGTACAATATTATAATATTTAATATTTTATGGTTAAATGATTAAACGTCATACCACATTCATTGTTTTCAATCAATGAGGGAAAGAAGGACATGTTCAAACCAACAAAATTGTAGCATATATTAAAAATACATGTCACATATTGAAATACATAGAGTTAATTTGAAATTAACTAATTATTTGAATTGAGACACCATTTTCTACGTTGCACGCCATTAAAACTGTTAAGACGACTAGTGAAATGACAAGTCAATCCATCTACATACAGAAGGTCCATCGATGACTCTTCGCGGGCCTATTAATATCATTACATGCAAAACAAAATTTATTTTAGAATTGGGTAGTTATCAAATGAAATACACATAATTTAGTAAAACGTAGATGACAATAAGTCCAAAATGGTAAAAGTAAACTGAACTAGTTACATGCAACGTCGCGGAAAAGAAATGAAGACGTCGCAAGGACCGGCTAATTAGCAACGTCAGACATTCATTCACATGACAACAATAAGAAGTTATATTCGAAGTAGGTAATGGTTCGGTAACATTTCGCATGGGACGGCAACATGTGACCGACATCGCACATTCAAACTATGTTCATAGAAATCTCAGGATCTCTCTTCATAATCGAAACAAACATGGCACTATCTTAGAGATCACAACAAAAGGAAACATGTAAGTCAAACATCACACCTCGTGTAGTGTAAAAATCTTAGAACAATTATTGATTAAAAAACGTATAGAAGGATCATCAAATAATTGGTAATTGAAATGGAATCGATGGAAAAAATACCTCAACTAATTAGGAGTCAGAGATGCTCCATCCTTGGACACTTGTTCATGTTTGAGAGAATCAACTTGATTAGATCATTAAATGTTGGAAGGTTGCGAATGAAATGGATGGTGGGAGTTTGAGTTGTAAGATTAGTGTTGGAAATGGGAAATGAGTGTTAGTGTTAAGATTTATTGGATTGAAATAGGGTGGGGGTGGGGGGGGGGGGGAATTTTGGGTTCAAAATTTTTGCTGAAAATTTGAATTCCTGCAAGAAGTTTTAGAGTTACTGACGTCGGTTTGTATTTGTATTGGTGTCGTGTAAATCGAAACACGTGCTACCTCAGAGATAATATAAATTCCAGGGGTAATATACACCGTTCTATACACCGTTTCAAGATCGTAGCCCATCTATCGACCCGTTCGTACCAAAAGCTGAACTTTGTTGTTAACAAAATTTGAATAAAAAATGTTATCTCCAATTATGCATTTTAAGAAGGGAAATAATGGAATGCTAACACAAATGACAGACTTCTTTTTAAAATTTGATGGCCAAACTTTTATTAACTATTAATTTCTTTAAATACCTAGAATATATAATTTCATGCAATTCTACGCGGTGGAAATTATTGTATTTATAACGCTTATTATAAGGATAATAAGTACTAACACAGATGACGAAGGTAACCTTGGATTGCAGCTAGGACACTTGCAATCCCATGTCAAACTCTTTACCACCGTGACTGATAAAGCAACTCGCATAATCCATTATTAAGTTGTTCCACAAGTTCCTTACGAATGACCCTTGTATCAATTTACTCTGGACAATGTACTTGCGCTATTTAAAATTGTCTGCCCGACTTTTACTACCTACTAATTTCTTTAAAAATCTAGAACATAAAATTTCATGCGATTCTACGTGGTAGAAATTATCGTGTTCCTACCGTTTATTGTAAGGGTAATAATGGAATACTAACAGAAATGACAGATGGTAACCCCGGATCGCGGACGAGACATTTGCAATCCCAAGTCAAACTCTTTACCATCGTAAGTGATAAAGAAACTCGCATAATCCCATAGAGAGTTCCACAAGTTCCTTACGAATGACCCTTTGTATACTTATAAGTAATCATCTACAATTTACTCTGAAAAATGTACTTGTGCTTTTTAAAATTTAATGGCCGGACTTTTATTACCTTTTAATTTCATAAAAAACCTAGAACATATAATTTCATGCGATTCTATGCGCTGGAAACATTTATAAAATTGATGGATGGAATTTTATTAGCTTTTAATTTACAATTGATTCCGATCATATAGGACGCTAATAAATTCCAGTAACAACTGTAAGCTTAAAATAGCAGTTTCTAATATAAAATTAACCGTTATTATGGTAATTTTTTCCTTCTTAGTCAAATGCAGACCTAGTTGAAATGCTATAGGGCTGAAATAGTGAGGCCTAATTCCATAAAACTGACGTCGCTCATCTATCGTTGTACCAGAACAAGTATGCAATGTCGCACATACATAGGTACAACGTGGGCCGTCCCATGTTAGTGACCTAAAATGGTGAGACCCATACTCCTACTAGCCGAAGTCGCATGGTTTTCGGTCCAACAATCTCTATAGAAGATTATTATGCGACGTTGCATACACCCTAGGTGGAAGCTTTACAAATATTTAAATGGAGCCTACCTCATATACATCACTTCAAACTTTCATATTTCCCTTGAATTTTTCAGTGCCCATGCCAATCTTGTCAAAGGTATGGTTTCCACATTTTGTTACATTACTTTTGTTATTCTATTTATCCTAGATTTTGTTATCAATATGGATTAGGGTTAGAATGGGTTAATTGTTTAATTTTTTTATGTTTCTATGAATTGGGGTGGTAAGGGTTTAGGGCATTAGTATTTGGTTTCTATGTCTTTTAGCTACTGAGTGGTTCAATTGTTTGGTTTAGAACCTAGAATTGTTCCCAGTTTTCTGCTCTTAATTCTGTAGTTAATCTGCTGTCATGCGAGGTTGCTTACATATCATTAGGCCCTCTGTTATACCGATATATGTGTAACGTCGCTAGGTCAGAGTGACCTCATCGTTCTCTCGGTTAACTATTTGGTTATAACAAATGGTTAGTGACTTTGCGTTGACTTGGTCAACTTACCAAAATTTTTGTGATCATTAACCCACTTATGTCTACTACAACATTTAACACCCGTGACAATATGAATTACTGAAATCATGTGTAAGAATGCAGTTTCCAACCGTGACTCGATCGAGGTAATCGGTTCTTGGTTCATTTTTAATATTTCTTCTATTATATTAGTAATATTATAAATTAAATGTTAATAATTTCTTTGACCATT
Organism: Rubia yunnanensis; assembly: GCA_037428765.1. NCBI lineage: Eukaryota > Viridiplantae > Streptophyta > Magnoliopsida > Gentianales > Rubiaceae > Rubia > Rubia yunnanensis. The sequence continues at coordinate 107,287,124 of CM075063.1, read as the reverse complement.
TTAGATCCGTACTGATTCGTATGAGGATAGTCCCCGACGAATACTTTCAGGTAGATGTCCGCATTTTTTCCATATTCTGACACAGACAAACTTCGGGTCAACTCCAATTGTGGTAAGCCCTCACCATTTCAAACAATTAGAATTTCCAATTGAATTTTTCTATATATTACTTTCATAAGTACTAACAAAGGTTTTTTGTTTATAATTCAGTACATCCCTAACAAAATTGTGGAGTTCCTATAGCCGTACAAGGTGGATGCTGGGATCAGGTGCAAAGGGAGAGAGTATCATATGCACTATTCTGGGAGCGGGGTGCTCAAGACCCTTACCCCAAAGGGGTTTGGCCAGTTTCTTGCCGCAGAGCAACTCGTGGTTGGGGACACCCTATAATTCGAGCTCCTAAATGGTGCTGGGCCAGTAATTTTCCGTGTTCTCAGTTTTCCCAGTGATTTGCCAGTGATTTTCTTAGTATTCGCATGACAATGTACTTTGAAAAAATTGATTCGTATTTGGAAGAATAAAGGACCTTGGTGTATTTCCTGTATGAAATTTTGATTGTTAAATCAATGCTACTGAATGTTTATCCGTAAATTCAATGTTATTGAATGTTTTCATATTACTTCAATTAATGTTATTGAATGTTCGCATATTAATTTAATGTTATTGAATGTTCTAATATTAATTCAATGGTATTGAATGTTCTCATATTAATTCGATGTTATTGAATTAATATTGAATGTTTATTATTAGATACAATGTAACTCGCTGGTGGGCTGAATTTGTAAGGCCCATGCACATATGCAACGTCAATCACTATTTTGACGTAGTTTTGGACTAACCGACGTACGTGCGACGTTGCTGTCTATCAGGTGGACAACAAAATGTGGTAAAAATGACTTCGTTTCATAAATGTTATGAGCACCCCACCGGCGAGTTCAAGTTTCTCTTCATAAGCTTGCGGCAAATTCCAACGGTCTCTCATCTCCCTTCACTTCTCCACTGGAAGAAAGGTAGGGTTTTTCTAACCTTCAAACATGTAATTTGAGTAATTCTTACATTGTATTGTCTGATCTGTGGTTTGTAAATATTTTATGTTTTTTTTTGTGTTTTTTTTGTGTTCTAGTTGTTACTCACATTTTTGACATGGTTAACTTTTGTTGGATATAGACTTGGGTACTACATTGATGTAGGTCTCCATAGGGTTTTTTTTTATAATTTTAAGTTGTTAAATCTTAGTTTTTTTTGGTGTTAAGTTTTGTTACCCGTAGCTTCCTCTGATATACGCGGCCTCAGTCAAACATCTGTTACAGTTCATTTACTGCGATTTATATCAAAGTTAAATACTGTTATTTTTAGTACCATATTATTTAGTATGTAACGTCGCGCGTAGGTCGGTCATACCTTTGGGCTAACCGATGAGCTCCCGACATTTTGGCGACGCCGCACCTTGAAATTTATGCTGCTTCCCTATTCACATTTTTATTTCTTATGCAGGACTAATGGTTGGCAAAGGATTTTCAAGTCCATTTTTCCAGGTCCTCAAACATTTCATAACATATAATTAGTAAAACACATCTTCACACTTTACCACAATATTTATTTTTCATGCAGTTCTCCACACAACGAAGCAATCCCGAGCCTGTTGTGTTCGACATTGAGGATTATACAATAGCTCCCAAAAGCCCATACTTCCACTGTACTCTGAAGCAGCAGAACTTCAGGAAGAACCTAACTTTGGTAAGGCATTTAAACTTAATATGCAATTTAAAATATTTCCACACACACACACACATATATAAATATATTTCTAATCAATATATTTTCTTCTGATTTAGTACATCCCGTGGAAGATTGTACCACTACTACCGAGTGCGAAGATCCCCGTAGTGCTGAGGTGCTACAAGATAGAGTACCATATGAACTACTCGAGGGGTGGAAAGATCAGGCCATTTACCCAAAGGGTTTTGGCGAGTTCCTAAAGGGAAAGAACCTACGCATCGGGGACAATTTTGTTCTTCAAGGTGATCAAAGCTGGGGGGGCCTATCATCTTCAAGGTCATCATTATTAGAGCTGTTTGAGTTTATTGCACTATTATGTTTGAATTAAGACAAATCGTATTCGAATTATGTACTGATTGTGAGAATGTTTTCACGACTAGTAGTACTATTTTTCTAGTTATTTAACTATCTAATTTGAACATCATAAGATTGACTGTACGTGTTCATATGTGTGTTTTCATATGATTTGAACATCATATGATTGACATCCATTTCCTTTTTGATTTTTATCCTATCACCGTCAAATTCTTTACTATAATTTATCTTTTCAAATATGTGCGACGTTGCTAGGTCATTCACTAAAAGTATCAGTATAAGCGAAGTTAATGGAGAAATTGATCATGCTTCCAACACAACATATGCGAAATTGCACGCTGCTTGGTCACATCATTTACTTTGTTTTTTTTAATCTTTTACTACGGTTCTTTTATCAACCAAGTTAAAAAACCAATTATTTACCTCTATTTTTTTATGACCGAGGTAAAAAATACCTTTTACTTCAAAAAATAAATGCAACCACGGTAAAAGAACTTTTTACCTCGGTTTTTTGGGGTTAAAAAAAAACTGAGGTAAAAGGGGCAAAGTAAAAGATCATTTTTCTTGTAGTGAAAATTAAAGGAAAATGCAACAAAAATGTTTCCAAGTGCTTAGATTGCTTTAGCAATAGAATAGTTGCTCTCTTCCAAGAATAACTCAGCGATAAAAACAATTTATTACACATATCAAAGCGAAATGGAACTGTCGAAGGAGAACCTGATAACAGGAGAGTATACATCAGTAATGATATGGGAGGTCATCGCTGTACCTCTTAAAGTTAAATTTATAAGCCCTAAATGCTTCATATCTACAACTAAGTAGATAATGGAAAGTCGGGGTCGTCCATGAAGAGGAGGGATTTTCTTAAGTGTTTAAACGTATAAGGTTGATATGTTGATATTTGGCTAGAAGTAGATATATATAGATATATAAAAGCAAGTAAATGGGGGGGGGGGGCTGGTTGGTTGGTTTTGGTCCTAAGTTATGAAATTAAAAGACATGATAACTGGAAAAGCCAAGTAACTATGCTCATCATAAAACAAACTGAGCAAATGGGTTTAAAACTACAAAAGACAAAGCCTTGGGGGCAATTGATTTCCATTTCCAAACCTCTTATCTATCCTTGAATCTATAACCTATTCATTACTTTAACTACTTGTTGTGAAACTAAATCTTCTATCCTTCTTGGATATTAGTTTGCAAGAGTGAATTCGACATCTCTTGTCAAACCTCACTAATGACTCCTTTAGTCGGTAAACGGCTAAAAGTATCGCATTAATGGTGTCGAGCATAAAGAATCAACAAGCTTGTTAATGCTTATAAACACTACACCGTGTCTAAGCATTGAACCAATTTATGCACTTACACAAGATTAATCAAGAACAATCAACATTCATAGGCCTTTCTCATTAGCTATCTAAAACAAACATGACAACAAGTTCAACATCAGCACATTCATCTAGCAATTCTCAACACATCAACATCATTATAAGCTCTAACTCATGCTCTAAATTTCATATTAAAAGAGGGGAAACATAGCTACTTTCTCCCAACCCTAACAAGGAATCATACAAGCAATTCATATAATCAAACAACCAACAACATTGATGCCATTAACAATCCAAATTCAAAACTCAATAAATGCATAATAGCAAAAATAATAAATAGATAAATAGAGTTCTCGAGATATGGCTTAGAAGCCTCAATCAATTGCTCCCAAGTACAAAACTAAGCTAGATAATCAACAAATAACATAGAATATAAATCAACAAAGAAAGAAGAAGAAAATGGAGGAAAAGTGAAAAAACTAGGGTTTTGGAGCCCCAAGGCCGGGCTTAGAGAATGGGGAAGAAAGGAGGGGTATTTCTAGTAAAAGAGAGGAAAACAAAGAAAAAAAGAAAGGTGCAGCAGGATCCCGCTCGGGCGGAAATGAGCTCACCCGGGAGGTGGAGGCTTCAGCCCAACATTCAGATCTTAGCTCACTCATCCGCCCGGGCGGATGAAGATCAGCGCGGGCGAGTTAAAGTTTGAAATTTTTTGTTTTGCTTCCCACGGTGAACCGTTGATCTGTTTCGGGAGTTTTTGTAGTCGATTTTATAGAGCTCGAGAAGAAAAATCCAATGGTACCACCCTTGGGTGCTGGTTCTTCTCAGATAATTCCCAGAAATTTGTTCAAACTTCCGGATCACAATTATTCTGCTTCTTTGTCTTCCTTCTTCAACCCTACTATCTTCTACCACGTTTTGACTCGTGGCCTTGAATCTTTTACCATCCTTTAGAATGGCCTTCACTAAACCACTCCAAAGGGCTCACGAGCAATCTAAAAATTAAGCTCACAAAAAGGAATCTAGATGCTCGTAAGGACAAAAAAAACATTAGACTAAACATAGGTTACAAAATGAAGGATTTAGATATGAAAATCTAAAATGGTTATCTAAACCCCTTATGATGTTAACCTACCTAAATCTAGCAGTTTTACAACAAAACGATGACAAAAGAGATGTTAAATGCTCTGGAAAATATATGCATTTGATGTGTCATCATGATGCCACAGTCGTAAAGCAGCAAACATGAAAATATAAACAATTCTTGTGCATTTGTAACAGGAAAGTGCATAGAGCCTACCTGAGTAAACACTATCACTGGTATCAGTTTTTTTAGATGTAGCACTGGTTTTTCAGGAAAAAAACCGATGCCTAAGTAACCGATGAAACGGTTTCACCGGTTGGAAAAAAACCATTGCTAATTTCCTACTTGTAGCACTGGTTTTTTTTAGCACCAGTTTTGAAAAACCGGTGCTAATATGTACCGAGATAGCACCGGTTTTTTTGTAACTGGTGCTATAAAAACCGTTGTTAAATTCGTGTCCTAGTAGCACCGGTTTTTGAAACTGGTGCTAAAAGTGTGATTGGTTAGCACCGGTTTGTTTTAGCACCGATTTTAAAACCGGTGCTAAATGTGTGATTGGTTAGCACCGGTTTTTTAGAACCAGTTTTAAAACCGTTGCTAAATGTATGATTGGTTAGCACCGGTTTTAAAACCGGTGCTAAATGTGTATTGTTAGCACCGGTTTTTTTAGCACCAGTTTTAAAACCAGTGCTAAATGTGTGATTGGTTAGCACCGGTTTTATTAGCACTGGTGTTAAATGTGGGACCCATTTGCACCCATGTTTTTTGTTGTAGCACCGGTTTATAAGAACCGGTGTAAACTTTGTGACAAATCTTGTCGCTAAAAGTTGTGGCGCGTTGCCGCTCTTTTAGTCCATCTTCATGCAGCCTGTTTTACATTTACGCTTGTTTTCCAAACTGGTGCATTCTTTTTCATAGATGGCACCGGTTTTTATTTGTGCATAGATTACTTAAATCGGTGCACCAATTAAAATAGCACAAATTCCCAACAACAATTCCCAATAAATACAACAATCATCACCCATGGATAACAAGTTGGTAGAAAAAATCATTAAATATGATCAACTATAATTTTTGACTAGCGAAAGAAGTACATGAAACGTGGTTCTTAGTGACCAAAATTTGGGTTACAACCCTACATAAGATACGGGAAGCCCCCTTTTCATTGAGATGACGAGTATCAAAAGTGGAGGACAATTACCTTTCATAAGAGATAATACTAACTTCTATCCAATGATGGAGGTAAGTCCATGTATGACATTCTATTGAGCTATGCATTTTGGCAGAGTACATTTCGTAAAAATACAAACCCATTTCAGAGCAATGCTGCACAGTTGATCGCTCCCCAGAGGAGTGTAATCTTCTAGAAATTTCTGAAACAATGTATTAAATTGCATGTTAGAAAAGGATATATGTGAGAGACAATACAAATACAAAAAAATAATATAGGAAAAAATACCGGAATTATGTCAATGTCATGCTCGTCCTTAACATTTTTGTCCATATAATACATGCAATGGTATCCACATTCCCAAGTACTAATTTGTATCTTGTGTTGATATAGAAGAGAATTTGCTGAAATGATTACGAACATAAAATTGACAGAGGAAATATGACGTTACGGGATAATACGTACATTGATGTTTATGACATTCCATGTATAGTTCGGAGGGTAGGATATATTTTTCTTGGAATTGAACCGTCGATATTTTGTTGCAATCCTACAATAGATGAAAATATATTTATATCGATATATAAAAATATATTTTCAGAAAATGGGGATCACACATAATAGTTTAATTAGGTATAACTTTTTCCAACATGTAATGATGAACGCAAGTAATGAATAGAACAATGAATGTCATTGTACCGAATATTAACAGTAATTGTAAATAATCGAGCAAAGAATGTGTTCTACCTATAAGAACACGTTTACGGGAACAAAAATTTTTGTAAAACATTAAAGTAGATGGAATGTCAAAAATGTGTTCTACTTACAAATGAATCAATTTAAGGCATAGCCTATTACGTTTGCAAATTCCCCCCACTCATTGAGTCGATACAATGTACTCGATCGATTTCCGGTACGAATACGAGCAAAAAACCAATGGCTCCTATACAAAAAGTAAACACCAAAATATCTAATGCGGTTTTGAATACTTTAAATTGTTTTTTTTAAAAAATACAACATATGGGTGCTATTGCTTCCAGTGGGTTAAATAACACAAAAAAGAATAAAACTTACTCTCGATTGTATGGGAAGACGTACATCTTTGCTTGAGTGCGGCACATGACAGTTGAAACCTCGTCCGCAGTCAATTCGACCCTCTGATTTGCCTTTTGAGCTAGAGAATATGAACCAGCCAGAATAAAGTAGACGTGGCCTTGATCAACCACCCCATCACATATGTATCTGGAAAAATAATATTGTAAATGAAACAAATATAATGAAACATCTATAAATAATGTAAGCATGCAATTGTTACGAAGCCCATACATCAAGTTAGCACCCACTGATCCACTCCATTTCATTTTCTATGTCCAAGCTGCTCATGAATAGTTTTAGCTTGTCAGTAAATATGGTTGTGTAAACTTCTTCTGATCCAAACACCTCCGCATTGAAATTGATGCCGAAGAATTTCTTAGGTTCACACATTGGTGTAGATAGCCTTAAAACATCATTAATCTGTTGAATAACAACAATGCATTCTTTGTCTTTTGTGACTCCCTAAAAGATACATGATATTGTAATTAGATTTGAGAATCTAATAATGTTAGTTGAGCTGTATATGTAAATAATTCAGTAGTGTATCATATTGTAAAGGCTAAAATGAGTTCTCACAAAAATGTAATGGTCAAAAACCGACATGGGAGGATTTGATTGCCCATTCTCTGTCAATGTAGTATTTTCTTTTGCTACTTGCTAATGGGTAAAATGTTAGTCATGCATTGAAAAAATAGGTCGGAATGAAAAAGCGTCTGGGGGTATGTTAGACCTCTCCTTTTACTGATCGAGTGACCACCTCTCCATTCGGAATATCTTCCTAAGCCACCACCTCCTATAACAGAGAGTGTGTTAATATGTATCTGGATGTCGTAGTTAGTTAATATAATTATTTGTTTAACCTCTTCTCTCTCCATGGTAGTTTTTGGTGTAAGGTTTATTTCAAGACTTCCATCTTCATCCACTACCAATTGTTTCCGAGGCGATTGCTTCTCGTTCTCCTATGTAAGCAGATGAACAACAAATTATGTTTAAGTAATATCTGGAAAGATATATATGATAGGATCTATACAAAAATACAACTATCACACCTCATCATCCTATTGCCCAATGACACTTATTAGCTTTCCCGGCCATAGAATGTTATATCCAATGCCCTCAGTGACAAACTCAAATTCTTCGTGTTCAATCGACAAAGGTGCCTTGGGAGTGATCACAGGTCCACAAAGATTTACTCGCTTCCACTTGATGGGTAAGTACATTTCCTTATCCTTTGGAAACAAGATACCAAATGCAGCTATGCCCCTTTCTCCATTATGGTTCAAAACATATATGCATCACATTTTTCCTTTTTGAAAAACAATTCAGAAAAGGAGAAAAAATATCAGTTGGACAATGAGTAAGTGTTATTAAGTAATCAAAATTAAATACTGTTAGAAATGTAATCAATATCGATAGGGACCAAGGTTCCTTGAAGATTCTATGGCCCATAAAGTTAATTATAACAAAAAATGAATTCCATATATAGCAGCTGAAGGCTGTAGCACCATGCCGCTCTTTTGGTCCCGCTGGGATAAAATAAATGCCTCAACTTAGATTTTTGCAACTAAGAGCCGTAGTGCGCTGGTGCTATTTTGGCACAACTGGGATAATATAAGCCTGAAGTTACTAGTTTGCGACTGAAAGCTACAGTGCGCTGCAGCTCTTTAGGTTCAGCTGGGATAAACTGTCTCTCAATTAACCGTATCGGCAAAGACACATTTTCTCAGTGCAATTGAGAAAAGAACAACATGAAGATATTACTAGGCCCAGACTACCAACATCCAAAATGAACGTGACAACAGTAAATTTAAGGGTTTCGATAAGGTTTTGTTATTTTTTTGGTGTAGAAAAGGGTGATCACAACCAAGAGTGTCAAGTTTATTCAATTTTTCCTATCTTTTTCATCTTTTGGTGGCCTTATATATTCAGAAAACTTTACCCTTTTACTAGTAAAGTTTCTTTTGCTGGCCCATTTAGTCACATTACACATTTATTTTTCATGTGCTGACATCTAGATGCAAATTTTACATGTGTTTACATCTTGCTGGCCCCTTTCCTTCCATTAAGAATTTATTTTACCAGGTATGGCCCCCCAAAAAAATGCACTCAAGGGTAAGACCGACACCCAGAAATCTAGAAAAAAGCTCAGAGTTGGCGATATTGAGGAGCTACACAACGGTTCTCAGATGCAACCAGGGAACTCAGATATACCAATGAGAGTGGATGAATGTTAGGAGGCAATGAATGTATACAAAGAATTCATTAGCAAGGGCCTTATACTCATAAGAGGGTTGAGACTTGAAAAGCCTTACAAGGACTACGTTAACCAGCATGGGTGGGCATATTTCATCGCACAAGCGGATAGTGCAAACAATTCGCTAACATGTGAGGTTTTATTCCTCATGATGTACAAGAACTCAGTAGAGATTTTCTTCCGTGGCCAGTACGTTGAGCTTGCAGTGGATGTTATCAGCAATTTCTACAAGATCACTCCGAAGCCAACAACTGTATACCAGGCTGCGAAAAAAGTAGTTGAAAAAGTTTCTTGGGAACAGATCATAAGAGAAATCTTTGATGATGGTGATGAAGTTATCCAGAACCTTCCACCATAATGGTCTAGCATTGAGACGAAGTACTTGAGTGATGAGATGGATGTGTGGTATAGTTTCATAGTTGCGCGCCTACTGCCGGTGAAAATGAACAGTGAAGTGCATCGTTCCCGTATGTTGCTGCTGTACAAGATCAAGAAGAACTTGAGCATCGATGTTGGGGGTACGATAATGGCATACATATGGGATTGTATGAATGCGCACAACTGTTTAGGCTTCTTCTTCATCATTACTGCCTTGTGCGTGGAAGCTGGTTGCAAATTTAAAAAGGATGATTTTACACTAATGCCAAAGCTTCCCACCAACCCTCAGATATTCTCAAAGAAGATGAAAATTGCTATTTCATCAAGGCCAACAACAAGTAAATCGTCTAAGGAGAATTCAGATGGGGACATAGCAGAATTCAGATGTTGACAGACTGAGCAGGTTGGGAAGATCCCGACATCCATGTGTGGTGAGAGAATCAAGGAATTGGGGCCAATACCTACTTTAGATTCGCCATCTACCAACACTAGGGAAGACATCTCGCGCGGGATTGAATACCCTTATTCAGCTCACATCTTAATTTTCTCTACTTGTTTATTTCGCTTGGTTAATATTGATGTCTATTTTTTTGGATGTTGATTTCCAAAAAAATTGTTACTTCTCTGTTGATTTGACTAGTTAGTTTATGAATGTGAATTTTAGATGCTATTAGTTGTGGGCATATATTTGCTCTGATTTTGGATGTTGACAGTTCTAGACTTGTTCCATCTTCATGTTTTTGTCTCAGTTGAACTGAACGAGCAGTTGCACACAACTGCTCTCAGTGGAAGTATAGGTAATTTTAGGATTACTTTTTCCCAGCTGAACCAAAAGAGCTGCAGCGCTCTGCAGCTGGCAGTCGCAAAAAAAGGAAAATGAAGCTTATTTTATCCAAGATTTACCAAAAGAGCAGCAGCGCAATTAGAACAAAACACAACATTTCTTACACCCTTTTATCCATATAAGTACCAATTAGAACAAAGTTTAAGAGTGGTTAAGAGTCATACAAAACACAACATACTACAAAAATACATAATTTTCTTAGAGAATTCACTGCTTGTAAGCTGCTAGTCTTTAACCATCTTCCTCTTTTTGGATCGAACGTCTCCAATTTCTTAGCCATCTTTATCTATCCAAATTCCATCTCTATGTTTCCTCCGTATTGCTCCCGCCTCAATCCTGTCGTTAATCAGTAGGGGAAATAGAGGGGAACTCTAACTTTTCACTTGTAACTTCAAAATCAATTTCGTCATGGAAAGAGTATTTCTTACATTGTAAGACAACAAACCAACCTACATTGCACAGATCATTAACGTAGAAAACTTGTCTTGCTTGTTCGGCCAAAACAAATTGATCATTTTCATATGCTTCACGACTCTGGTCAACTAGGGTAAATCCCATTGGGTCCTCAGTTCAAACTCCAGTTGTGTTATCAAACCCTTGGCACTTGAAAACTAGAATCTTGAATTCTCCATAGTAAAGCTCCCAAATCTCATCAATAACACCATAAAACAACATCCCAGCTAGGACATGTTTATTGTCTTTCTTACTTGCTTGCCATATTGTCTCCGACTCAATGTATACCCCACTATTTTGTGTTGTGCTCTTTGAAACTTGGTCCCTAGTAGCAAAAGAGAAACCATTCATGTCATATCCGGAATAACTCAAGACCGTGCAATTAGGTTTCCTTGCAAATGCTTTAATTTTTGGGTTGTAATCACCTACATTGCATCGATCATAAAACCAATTCACAAACGTGTCATTGTGCTCCAATTGGACTTTATTAGGGAGACACGTGGGATGAAAATCTATGATCAAATTAAGGTGCTCGGTCACATAAGCAGCAGCCTCCCTACAATTCCTCAAGACATACAAATGAACTGACATCAGATCACTATTAAATAGAGTAAATAATATTTCCCTTGACCTCGGTTTTCCCACCTTCTTTCCAACATGTTGATTCCGGGGCACCCCAAAATTTCTATGTTCCTTTAAATAGCTAGAGAAAAATTCAATTACTTCTTCGGTAACATACCTCTCAACAATACTAGCATCCGGCCGACTCATACATTTCACGTATCCCTTGAATACTTTCATATGACGCTCAAAAGGATACATCCAATGCATACCAACAGGACCACATATCTTTATCTCCCGCACTAAATAAACAACCAAGTGAACCATTATATCAAAAAAAGCTGGAGGGAAATACATTTTCAACTTGCATAGCACAACAACAACCTCTTTTTGTAGGACATTCAAATGGTCCCGGTCAATTGACTTCCGACATATGGAACCAAAAAACAAACAAACTCTAGTGATTGAGTATCTTACGCCGGCCTCCATTACTACGCGAATAGCAATGGGTAACAGTTTTTGCATCAAAACATGACAATCATGAGATTTAAACCCAGTCATCCGACAATCCTTTGTAATTTCCCGACTAAAGTTTGACGAATAACCAATTAGGACCTTCACTGATTTCAAACTATGACAAACTGAGATTCTCTCCTCCTTTGACAATGTACAAGGTGTAGGGGGCAAGTAAGTCCTCTTACCCTTCACTTGTAAAGCGAGGTCATTTCTGATTCCCAAACCTACCAAGTCCAACCGGGCATTCAAACTAACTTTTGTCTTCCACGTAATATTCAAGAGGGTGCCTATTAAACTTTCACAAACATATTTCTCAATATGCATCACGTCTAGGAAATGCCTAACCTGAAGATGCTCCCAGTACGGTAGATAAAAAATATTGATCTTTTCTTCCATGGACCATCACAAATGTATTTTGTCCCTGCCTTTATACTTTCCCAACACCACTCTCAATTTCTTAACCTTCTTGTCAATCTGAACACTAGTAAGTGGTGTAGGGGATTTCCTTCATTCTTTCCCCCCAACAAAATTGACCACATCATCCCGGTATTTATGATTTCCTTGCAGCCATTTTCTATGGCCAAGATACACAGTCTTTCTTCCTTGGCTTAGCTGTTTGAATTTTGTATTTTCTTCATAAATAGGACATACTTTAGGCCCCTTCACAACATACCCCAAAAAATTTCCATAGGCAGGAAAATCATTTATCATGCAAAAAAGCATGGCACGCAATTGAAACACCACATTCATATGGGCATCAAATACCATCACCCCTTTTTCTTCCCACAATATCTTCAAATCATCAATCAATGGTCTCAAATACACATCAATGTCGTTACCAGGTTGTCTTGGACCTGAGAATAACTGAGGCATCATAACATATTTCCATTTCATGCACAAATAAGGGGGAAATTATATATAACCAACATCACGGGCCAAGAACTATGTTTCGATGACATATTTCCAAATGGATTCATCCACTAAGTACACAAAGCAAGGCGTAAATTTCTAACTTCTGAACCAAATGTAGGATATCGCTTGTCAAAATTTCTCCACTGTTCACCTTCTTCTGAATGTCTTATCTTGTCGTCACTTGGTCCTTCCCACTCTCCATTCCATCGCAAGTTCTTTGCATCCTTTGAATTCGCAAATAACCTCTTCAACCTTGGAATTAAAGGAAGATGCCACATACACTTTGACATGATCTTATTCTTCTTCTTAGCCAAACACCCACCATCATCATTCCTTACACACTTATATCTTGGATGTTTGCACACATGACATTCAACCGCGTCTTTAAAATCACCGCCATACAACACACAATCATTAGGACATGCGTGTATTTTCTTGTATTCCAAACCGAGTGGACACAATATTTTCTTAGCCTCATAAAAGTTTTCAGTATTCCCTTCCCTTCTGGAAACTTATCCTTTAGAATCTTTAGGAGTGAATTGACACTTGTATCAATCCAAGAACTTGTAGCTTTCAAAGTGAAAACCTCCATAAAAAAGGAGATTATGGTATCCTTACTTTTACATCCCGGATACAATGGCTTCTCTTTTTCGTCAAGCAAAGCACTAAAAATTTCAGGCTTCCCATGAAAATCTCTTACAATGTCATCGAACATAGCATCAACTGTACAATTGTTTCCATCTACCTTGTCAAACCCACCACCCTTATGTTGATGCTCTACCTCTCCATGAAATGTCCAAACAACGTAACCTCCGTCAAATCCGTACTTAAGCAAGTGAAATCTAACAAGCCCACGTTTATCAAACTGTTCACGACACAAGCATCTTTTGCATGGACAAAGTATCCTCTCCTGCTGACCATAGGCATAATCAAGAAACAAATCTATAAATGCAATATATTCACCACTCCCTCTAGCTACACTTGGATAACTAACCTTTTTTTTCTCCATGCAAGCATCGGTTCTCGGTCCATTGTATCTAAACATAATAATACAAACAATTAAACAAATATTCATTGTTCAAACATAATAAAAAATAAACACAATCAATTTGCTACACAATACTAAAAATGTCATGTGTATGTGTATATGTATATGTACGTATCAACTTGTTCTTGGGAGATATATATATATATATCTATACATATATACATATAGATATATATACATATAGATATATATACATATGGATATATATATATATACATATGGATATATATACATATAAACATATAGATATATATACATATAGATATATATACATATAGATATATATACATATAGATATATATACATATATATATATATGTACCATCTACCAAACAAACACAACCATGTTTAGATCCACAATCATTTACACTCTCATAACATGATACTAAACCAACTTGAAGCATAGAAACCATTAATAAATACAAATAAACTCTCTCCATCCATGCATTAATGGTTATTATAACTACTATTTAATTGAAATTCACAAAAGAAAAGGAAAACTTACATCCATGAGTCTTCATTGCTTTGGGTTAATACTCACCATCCAAACAAATCTTCTATCAATGAAGAGAGAAGGAGATTAAAAGTTCAGATCTAATATTCGAGTGGTAGTTTGGAGCATTTAATGCATAATTTAGCACCGGTTTTTGTGAATAGTACATAAAATCAGTGTCATTTTTTCCAATAGCACCGGTTTTTAACCGGTGATGCATCAACTGGTGTCATTTTTTCCCCTTTTTTTATCCGAATTTACTTTAGCACCGGTTTTTGTTATTTTTTAGCACCGATTTTTAAAACCGGTGCCAAATTTTTCGTAGCACCGATTTTTGTCCTTTTTAGCACCAGTTTTAAACCAGTGCTAATTTAACACCGATTTTTGTGATTTTTAGCACCCGTTAATTAACACCGGTTTTTGAGATTTTTAGCACCGATTTTTTACGGTGGCGTGGTGTAATTGTACCTTAGCTGTGGCGGTGCAGTCTGGTGGAGCAGTCCCCCAGTAGGTATGGGCAATGGAGAGTTCGGGCTGCTCGCAACTGAGATGAAGCTCCTCGGTGATTCACAAAGGCGGTGGCTCTGGTGACATATAAGGGATTTGATTAAATCCTTATCTTGACCGAAAATTTCAAAACTTTTGCCGGAGTCAGGGATTCTGCAAGAGGCCATGACAGGTTTGGCCATTCTTGAATGGCTGATTTTCTGGATATTGTCGTTGGGGGATTAAGGCCAGAGAAATTAAGTTATCTTTCGAGCGTAAATCCCGGGCGATTGATTGCTATTTGGTTAGGTTGGCTTAATCACCATGTAAAATTTACCTTTTCTATAATTATGGTAGTTACCTAAGGATACCAAAGTCGGTTCCGATCAAAGTAAATTTTCACCCTCCTTTCAGATTCAGAAAAAGAAAAACCCTTTGTCATCTGATAAATACAAACATTAGGTGCAGTATGGGAACCAACTTGCAGCTTTCTTCTTATCCCCCTTTTTTGGAAATAATGAAACCTCACTGCATGCTGAAGGAAAAGGAAGAAATATTGATGGAGATAAAGCAGAAGAAAAAGGGGGACTACGGCCGTTATGGCAATGGAGAAGCTAGGTTGCTGCTTTACTTGATATTTTCGTCGTGGAATAATGGCCAGAGGAATTAAGTTATCTTCCGGGCGTTAATCCCGGGCGATTGATTGCTGATGCGTCAGGTCGGCTTAATAACCATGTAAAATTTACCTTTTCAATATTTATGGTAGTTACCTAAGTATATCAAAGCCGGATCCAATACAAATAAATATTCACCCTTCCATTTCCTTTTTGGATTCGGGGAAAGTAAAACCCTTTGTCATCCTATAAATACAAACGTTGGTTGCAGTGTGGGAACCAGCTTGCAGCTTTTTTCTTCTTTCTTTTTTTTGGAAATAATGGATCGTTACTGCGTGCAGAAGGAAAAGGAAGAAATATTGAGGGAGATAAAGCAGAAGAAGAAAAAGGGGCACAAACATTCTCTGACAGTTTGTGAAACTGCGGTTGAACGAAGTAGGGAGGTGAAAGCTTCTGGAATCGAAGAACAGCCGGATACTGTGACAGATGTAATTGTGGCCATCTTTGTGGCCTCCAGCAAGACCATCTTTGTCGCTGCATCACCTTTAACCTCCATAATTTTGATGGGAAACATTTGATTGTCCTCATCGGTCTGGGCTTGAAGAACTTTCGGCATCGCACTGAAGCTAAACCCCGGCGGTGACGAAGTTGTGTAAATGTACCCTGGCGGCACGCATTTCTGTGGGGCAGTAACTCTTGCCAGTATAGAAATAGAGAAGCCGGGCTGCTCCCCTCTGACATGAAGCTCCCCGGTGATTCACGAAGACAGTGGATCAGGTGACATAAAAGGGATTTGATTAAATCCTCATCTTGATCAGAAAATTTCAGAACTTTTGCCAGAGTTGGGGATTCTGCAAGAGGCTATAACAGGTTTTGCCATTCTTGAACTACTTCTTTGCTGGATATTTTCGTAGGGGAATGAAGGCCAGAGAAATTAAGTTATCTTCCGAACGTTAATAATGGGTGATTGATTGCAAATGGGTAAGGTCGGTTTAATGATCATGTTAAATTTACCTTTTCTATTACTATGGTAGTTACCTAAGTATACCAAAGTCGGAGAGGTTTGAGTGGTACTGGGTTCGAGCGGAGAGGTTCGAGTGGTACTGGGTTCGAGTGTAGAGGTTTGAGTCGAGGCAGATGGTTGATGTTTGAGGGGTGAATGGTTTGAGTGGTGGCGAGGCGGATGGTTGATGGATCGAGGGGTGATGCCTCTAGGAGGATGGTTGATGGTTCCAGAACCTCGAGGGTTAATGAATCTATGGAGAGGTCCGAGTGGTACAGGGTTCGAGTGGTAATGGGTTTGAGTAAAGAGGTTCGAGTGGTATTGGGTTCGAGTAAAGGGGTTCAAGTGGTACTGGGTTCGAGTGGTGAGGGTTCGGGTGGTGAGGGTTCGAATAGAGGATTCGAATGGAAAGGGTTCGAGTGGTACTGGTTCGAGTGGTGGGGGTTTGAATAGAGGATTTGAATGGAAAGGGTTCGAGTGGTACTGGTTCGAGTATAGGTTAGAGTGAAGAGGTTAGAGTCAAGGGGTGATGCCTCGAGGGGGATAGTTGATGGTTCCAGGGCCTTGAGGGTTAATGAATCCTGTGGAGATGCCTCGAATCAACACCCCTTAAGGCGGATGGTTGATGTTCGAAGGGTGGATGGTTCGAGTGGTAGGGAGGCCTCGAGGCAAATGGTTGATGTTTGAGAGGTGGATGGTTCGAGTGATGGCGTGGTGGATGTTCAAGAACTGAGGTTCGAGGGGTGATGGTTCCAAAAATGGATGGTTGGTGTTCGAGGGATAGGTCGTTCGAATGGTGGTGTCGTGGATGGATCGAGGGGTATAGGCCTTGAGTGGGTCATGGTTCGAGAGCTAATGTGGATGGTTCGACGCTTTCAGTGGTATACTCTCTCGATGGGTGGTGTACCCTCAAGGGCTAGTGTACTCTAAAGGGGT
Organism: Rubia yunnanensis; assembly: GCA_037428765.1. Taxonomy (NCBI): domain Eukaryota; kingdom Viridiplantae; phylum Streptophyta; class Magnoliopsida; order Gentianales; family Rubiaceae; genus Rubia; species Rubia yunnanensis. The sequence goes on along the minus strand of CM075063.1, from coordinate 107,269,857 downwards.
GAATGTGTAACCTCTCTAGGGGTGGTGTACCCTCTAGGGGATGGTACACCTCTCTTGAGACGTAAATGGTGTACCATCGAGTGGTGGAAGGTGTACTCTCTCCAGTGATGGATGGGTGGATGTGTGACCTCTCGAGGGCTGGTACACCCTCGAGAGCTAATGTGGATGATTCAACACTTTCGGTGGTATACTCTCTCGAGGGGTGGTGTGCCCTCGAGGGCTGGTGTACTCTAAAGGGGTGGATGTGTGACCTCTTGAGGGGTGGTATACCCTCAAGAGCTGGTACACCTCTCTCGAGATGTAGATGGCATACCCTCGAGGGGTGGAAGGTGTACTCTCTCTCCAGTGGTGGATGGTGTACCCTCGAGGGCTGGTACACCCTCGAGGGCTGGTACACCCTCGAGGGGCTGGTACACCCCTCTCGAGATGTAGATGGCGTACCCTCGAGGGGTGGAAGATGTACTCTCTCCAGTGGTGGATGGAGTACCCTCGAAGGCTGGTTGACAAACTTCTTGAGGGGTGAAAGATGTCCTCGAACCCTTACCCCTCGAGGGTATGACATCATCGTCTCAAGAGAGGTGTACCAGCCCCTCGAGGGTACACCATCATCGTCTCGAGAGAGGTATAAGCCCTCAAGGGTACGCCACTCGAACCCTTTCCAATTGAATCCTTTATTCGAACCCCACCACTCGAACCAGTACCACTCGAACCCTTTCCATTTGAATCCTCTACTCGACCCCTCACCACTCGAACCTAGTACCACTCAAACCTCTTTACTCGAACCTAAAACCACTCGCATCTCTCCATCGATTCATTAATCCTCAAGGTCCTGGAAGCATCAACCATCTTTCTCGAGGCATCATCCCTCGATCCATCAACCATCTGCCTAGCCACCACCAAATCCACCCCTCGAACATCAACCATCCGCTCGACTCAAACCTCTCCACTCAAACACTGTACTTCTAGAACCTCTCCGCTCGAACCCAGTACCACTCGAACCCCTTTACTCGAAGGGTATATGTCTCGAGTTGTTGATGTTGAAAGGGTGGATGATTCGAGAGGTATATGCCTCGAGTTGTTGATGTTGAAAGGGTGGATGGTTCGAGGGGTATATGCCTCGAGTGATGCTTCGAGAGCTAATGTGGATGGTTTGACACTCTCAGTGGTATACTCTCTCGAGGGCTGGTGTACTCTAAAGGGGTGGATGTGTGACCTCTCCAGGGGTGTTATACCCTCGAGGGCTGGTACACCTCTCTCGAGACATTAATGGCGTACCCTCGAGGGGTGGAAGGTGTACTCTCTCCAGTGGTGGATGGTTTACCCTCTCGAGAGGTGGATGGTTTACCCTGTGGTTGAAAAACTTCTTGAGGGGTGGATAATACTCTCTCCAGTGGTGGATAGTATACCCCTCTTGAGGGGTGGATAGTACTCTCTCTAGTGGTGGATGGTACCCTGACCACTTGACTCTCACCACTCGAACCCTTACCACTCGAACCTCTCCACTCAAACTTCTCCAGTCGGACCTTCCCACTAGAACCCTCGAACCTCCTCTACTCGAACCCTTTCCACACTAACTCAGTACCACTCAAACCTCTCTACTCGAACCCTCTCTACTCGAAACCTCTCCACTCGAACATCTCCACTCGATTCCTTATTACTCGAACCTCACCATTGGAACCTGTTTGCTTGAACCTCTCCATTCAAACTTCTTCACTCGAACCCTCTCCACTCGAGTCCAGTATCACCTGAACCTCATTCAGACCCAATTTACTTGAACCCTCTATTAGAATGAGTGAAGTATTCCTCTCTGGATTATTCGTATACAAATTATCTAAAATAAGTTAACTTAGGCTCATTACAGAAAATGGAAGCAAATCTAGTACACATTGTTAAGTTCTAAGGAATATTAAGTATTCTGAGCATTTCTCAGGAACTGGATTGCACCCAAGAGAACTTTAAACCATGATGAAACATAAATACCATCATTTTTAGTTGTATCATATAACATAACCAACATACAACCAGCTACATAAGGACTATGGTAGAAAGGAAAGGGAATACTACCATTTTTTGACAAAGTCTCAACAAAAAAAAATCCAAGAAACTTGTCATAAAACACAGCAAGACACTAAATGTTTTAGGTGACACAAAAGGCTCAATATAAACAACGGCATGATCAGAGCAACAACATAATTAGATAATTCCACAAGCAAGTTGATGAATTACACAACTAACAAAATGATCAGAGAAATCATCAACAGGATTATCAAAGCTAAGATATAGCCAGGGAAACCAGATGACTTGCCATGCCCCATATAATTCATCCTATACAAACCAAATCTTGATTTTGCAAGACTAACAATAGCATTTACAACAACACCCAAAAACCATACAAGTGTAAACTTCTTTTAATGTCTTCTTGAATCTCAATTCTTTTGAAAAAAGGGGGAAAATATCCCATAAAACATCTGCTACCTTTCATTGAGACACTGCACTCCATGACATATACATGGCATAAGAAAATCAGATCTTTAATAGAGAATGAATTCCTACACAACCATATGTGGCATGAACTTGTCTTTCAATTTATAGAATGGCAGAGAAAGAGCACTTACTTGGCAACAAATCCATAAACTGACACATTAAATTATGATCATTTTCATAAACCACATTTACTTTTTCAAGGAAACTAAGACTGAAGTTTGGATCTGTGAAAGAAACCACAGTAGAATAATTCGTCTAACTCACTTATATAGAACAGAGTTGATTGAGATATTGCAAAAACTGTCGAGCACGAAGAATAACTAAAGTCCAGCAATGACCAGCTTGCAGAACAGTACCTTCAATTAAGTTTTGTACAAATCTGACACAAGAAATATAAAAATATGGCAATGAAAGATTCATATTCAAACACTTATAGGATATTTTTATGAATGTAATGAAACAAGCAAAGATCCCCAAGTTGATGAGAAAACTTTAAGTAGTTAAACTAAGCAGGGTAGAATGAATCTCATAAAAGATTAAATAATGACTTACTATTAAAAACTTCTTCAAGTGCCTTCCAGCAGCAAATTCACACGACACAACAAGAGCAATGTTAAGTGCGCTTCTATAAGACTTGGGAAATTCTGAAGGAACTGATTCGAGCACTTCAAAATCTATTTATCATATTTTGAAAATAATTTTCAGGCCATTGAAAAATTTTGAAATGTCAAAAAAAATATTTAAAACTATGATGAATAAGTAGGTAAACCTCTATCCTAATGCTCCAAATCTCCAGGGTCTTCAGATTACACATTATGTCTTCAGAGAATGATGAGCCCCTTTGCTTCTTGTGCTTGAAGGATCCAGACCAAGTAAAACTGAAAGAAGATGGCCATAGAATGCAAGCCTCTTGCTTCCAATTGCTGACAGAGTATAGAAAACAAATGAGCGAAGATCGAATGAGGCGAATAGAAATAAGATAATTTATAGTGAACTTAGCATAGTCATCTACTTTCTGGTTTCAACAACATGAACTGAGAAAGAAGTTAGGCTTCAGTTCCACAGAATCCAACAACTTCTACTTGGAAACAAACACCATTCAGTAGAAGTTGAAATTTTACAAGTAAATGGTTTGAGAGAACCTATACATAAACATTTTTAAACCTTCTTGTAGGACTTTCAGACACATATATACAGCAATCAGAAGCATATAACTCTCTGGAAGTTGTACAATGAAAGAAAAAGTCAGCAAATATTTTGAAAAGCTAATAATGAAACCTGATACAATACTAGTGAAAAATACGATAAGAAAGTTCATTACCCTAAACTTCAAGCCGGAACAAACATGAAGATTAGACACAAATTAATTGATATCATTTGTGCAAGTTTCTATTTTTATGTTTCTTCTACCTATTTTAGCTTCTTCCCGTAAGACAATTAAATGGAAACAACTCGAGATAAGCAGCTGCCGGTGAAAATAATGACCTTAAAGAAATGAAATATATAGTGGACAACCAATATGGAGATCATGTTCATACAACAACTAACCAACAAGCAAGATGACTGAATATAGAAGCTAATTTCTAAGAGCTTTTAGCAAACACCATTATAACTTTAAGAACCAAAACTGGGGTAGCTCGAGCCAGAATCTCACAATTTCAAAGTTTTCCACCGTCGTTGGCCCCTAAAACATAAGCACTGTAAATTTCACTATCAATAAAATAATCAAAGTAAACAAACACGGATACGATATAAGCTTAACCACTCTTATCATAAGTCGGATCAGAATTGACTCCAAAAACTGGAACCGAGCTGTCCACGAAACACTGCAAGTTACAAAACATTGAATTACAAATTAGGTAAGATAGATCACAGAGGTATAAGAGAAACAAGTAGGCAAAACAAATGTCATTTTAACCAAAAACATTCGTAGAGGCTAGCATATGAAAGGGAAGAAAACTATGATGGTCCTATTGCATTCTTCAATTAGTATTCCAATCAAATGAATGACCGATAACCAGAATAAGGATTCCCTGGTTGACTCAAATGCATCGAATAGATATCAATTGATCGAAAGGCTTTCAACAAATCAAACAGTACTCAGAAGGAAGTGCACACGACTTAAGAGTCCATTGCAATAAACCTTGCTAAAATAGTAAATACAAAAGGACTATAAACACTTGTCAAAAATGCAAAGAAAGAGAAGAAGACAGATCCATCTTGCAAAAAGAAACAAAACAAGAACAATTTCACAAGTGCAACGGTGTCACTAATGCAAAATTTTGACAAATTAAAAACCCTGCAATAAATATTGACATAATCCAATCGGATATACAAGGAAAGAAATGAATTAGTCATGTTTCTGTGACTAGTCTTCTAAAACAAGCTAAAAGCATAAGAACCATTAAAGAACTTATGTATTTCCCTTTAGAGCTTAGTAGCCCAGCTTTCTTTACTTCTACAATCACTCTCTATTATCTAAAAAAGCCAAGTGATTTTAACCAATCCCTCACATTTCTCAGTTTAACCACATGTAAATGCCTTTGTAAATATATTTCACAGTGAAATGCTATAGTCCTCACAGTAGGAAGAAAAATCAGCATCCAAATAACAACAACAACAAACTTGAAATTGATAAGCCCCATTAGTTGATCAAAACCATCACAGTAAAATTCTATAGTTCTCACAGTAGGCAAAAAAACCAGTATCTAACTAACAAAAGCTTTCCAATAACATTTGAAACAAAACTCAATTCTTCCCACCCATCGAAAACACAAAAGGTGCCATCTTTCCCCAAATTCAAAACATCATAAACAGCTCTAGAGCAAAAGAAAAAAGACACAATCTTTCCCCGAATAAAAAAAAATGGAAACCAAAATGGATAATCTAAACTGAATGCTAACTGCATTCCTCTGGGAATAGCCTACTTGAGCAACAACGATTGAAAAAAACTATTAAAGAACAAACTAATGCAATTGAATTTGTTTTAATGAACTACCTATATCACTAACCTTAGTATTCACATCAGAAAGGGAAAATGTCTGGTCTAGATTTTCACTAGAATCTGTAGCTCTCACAACATTTGGAGACGTTTCAGCAAAACGACGGTAAGCCACCAAAAATGCATGGGCAGTTAAAATATGTATCCAATACTCACACCTCCATCACTAATAAGTTCAATACTCACACCTCCAAAAGCAACAAACATCAAGGGCAAATCATTAGTAAGAAGCCTATAAGATAACAGTAAATATTATAACATATAATGTATTAAAGGGTAGGAAAAACTAAAAAAATAGATCGGATCTCACCTCCGAACAACTTAACTTTTGGGAAACTATTGAATGGTGTAATCTAGTTACCAGTAAGAGTAGCTACTACAAAGGCAAAAAATATCGGAGCCTTACTAGGAAATCGAATAAAAGGACTTTCCTTTTAAGATAAACTAATTATACATTTCATATGTTATAGAATATAAATACACCCGCAAGACCTTGGAATTCTATAATTGCTCAAAAGTATCCCTTTTAAAATAATTGAAGCCTAAATAAACCCAAGAAATAAGATATCATGGTAGCTACAGCCCAATCTCCACTGGATAATTGCACCTATAAGGGGAGAATAAACATGTTTCACTTCTGCCTTAAGTGCTGATTATTCTGTAAACCTATAAACTCAACAAACTCCAACAACCATCGATTTGAAAATTCCTCAGCTGATTGATCATCCACGAATTTGCTCTATGTATCCTGTCTTGAGTCCTGCAACTCACCTACAACATTTATTTGCTAGGCAAAGTGTTAATTTGGTCATTTAACCGCAAATATGTTTTGAGGCATCACATTCAAGAATAGCAGAAAGAATATAATTTTCAACTACAAACTAACATTATTAACCAGGCAAGAACCATTGATTGAATTTGCAACTGACTTACCTTATAATTTTGTTATCGCCTCCACCAACAGATCTAACTTTACCTTCTGTTTCAAGTTTAGCACCTTTCCGGCAACCCTAGCGACGAGAAACAACTGTAGCCGGCGAGGAGCAGGGCAAGGGGAAAATCTTTCAGGAAAACGTATTTCATACATGAATCAGTATGATATCACAAGAAAATCAACAGGAAACACGCAACAAATACAAAATTCAATAAACCACTGGCACAAACAACACAAATAAATGCTAAAACCTTAACACTACTAGAAAATTGAGAAAAAAACACAAGCTAGGAGTATGCCATTGATAGTTTACTTGTGTTCGGATGGATCAAGTGAAAATTAGTCCCTAACCAACAACTAAGCACCGGCTTGGTGGAGCAAAGTTGCGGAAAGAAGTTAGATCAAAATGAAGAAAAAGAACGTGATTGAAAATGAAGAAGAAAGAGGATTGAAAAACAGAGGAAGTAAATTAAATAGAAACTGACGACGTTTTCCTAAACCAGGGCAGTCAAAATGACCTAAAATACCCCCAGTTGACAGATAGAAAGCAAAAAATATCTATTATAGGATGCTTGGGATAAGACAATTTTTAAGGGTAAGTAGAAGTTGATGCACCTCTGCTCTCAAAATAAGTCAATTTTATATACCATCCCACCAAACACACCAAAAATTCTCCCAACTTAGTTTCTCTCCCAATTCTCCTTTATTATTTGTTGCTGCTATGGGCGGTTAGATTTTTATCAATTTAAAATGAAGACCTTTCAACCCATTTTTCCTACGATCTCAAGCATTGTAGTTCTCTTCCTTGCTCTTGTCTTTGTCTTCCTGTCCACGGAACCATTTTTGCACATTGCAATAATAAATTTTCAATATTGCAACCAATTTTTTTACCATGTTATTATACGAACATTTAAACCCCGTATGGAAAGATGATCATTCCCAAGACTTTCCGTCTCTTGAAAGACTCTGTTTCCAAAAATTATGGAAATGCCAAGGTTGAAAATGCAAATTAATAAAATTTTCAAGTTACCTTAATCAGGTCTGTAGAAAATAAGGGTAATAATTGTGTGTCTGTATTCATGATCTCATGATACATTATATAGTGGTACATGTTACCTATATAAGCTGGGAAAAGGTAATAGAATAAAATTTCAATTACAAGTAATATTCTAATTCCCTAATACTTCTCCTCAAGTTGGAGCATGCGGATCAAAAAGGCCCAACTTGCCAAGCAGGGAATGAAATTGGGTACGCCTAAGAGCATTAGTGAACAAGTCCGCAAGTTGGTCTGATGTGCAGATATGCTGAGTAACAATAGTGCCAGACTGAAAAGATCCCAGACAAATGACAATCAACTTCAATATGCTTTATGCGTTCATGGAACATTGGATTTGCCTCAATATGAAGAGCAGTTTAACTGTCACAAAACAGTCGCATAGGAGAATAATGTATAACCCCTAAGTTATTCAGTAAAGACTTAAGCCATAACAACTCCCAATAGGTAACAACCATAACACGATACTCCGCTTCAGTAGAATACCGAGAAATAGTAGGTTGCTTCTTAGTCTTCCAAGAAACTGGAGAATCACAATTCATCACAAAATATCTGGAAAGAGAACACCAAGTAATCGAGCATGCAACCCAATCCGAATCACAGTAAGCAGTCAACTGTAACAAACTACTAGAAGAGAGAAATAAACCATGACCACGATGACTCTTCAGGTAGTGCAACACACGAACGATAACTTACCAATGAGGAACACAAGGAGACTTCATGAATTGCACAAGGGTATGAATCGAATAACTAAGCTCATGATGAGTAATTGTCAGATATATCAGGCACCCAACCAGACGTCTATATTGGTCTAGGTCATGGTAGGCTGGACCTTTAACACGTGCCAGATCTTGTTGTTGCTCCATCGGAAAGTAAGTCGGTTTAGAGGCAGATAAACCTGTTTCCGATAAAATGTCCAAAGCATATATCATTTGTGAAAGAAACATCCCATCCGGTTTTCTAGCAATTTCTATGCCCAAAAAATACTTAAGCATACCAAGGTCTTTCATATGGAAACAAGAACTCAAGTATTTCTTGAACTTAAAGATGAGCGTAGAAGGAACTACCAGTAATGACCAAATCATCCACATAAATTGAACATGCAATGAAACTGATCCACGGGAAAAGACAAACAAAGAGTAATCTACCTTACTCTGAACAAAACCAAATTCTCGTAAAGCCTGCGCCAAATTGGCAAACCAGTTTCTAGGAGCCTGGCAAAGATCATAAAGAGATTTTTGTAGGCGACATACCTGTCCAGGGGGCATGGCATAGCCCGATGGGGGTCACATAAAAGCATCTTCATGAAAATCACCATGCAGGAAGGCATTATGAACATCCATCTGATGTAGTTCCCAACCACGAATAATCGCAACATATAAGAATAGGTAAACATAACTCATTTTTGCAATCAGAGCAAATGTCTCAGTATAATCAATTCCTTCAACCTGGCGATTCCCGAGAACCACTAGGTGTACCTTATGATGTTTAATAGCTTCATCTGAATTAAACTTTATCTGGTAAACCCATTTGCAACCAATCACCTTCTTATCCAGTGGCAGAGGAGCCAAAGTCCAAGTCTGATTGCACTCAAGCGCAATAAGCTCTTCAGTCACAGCATCTCGCTAACGAGCATGCTGTGAAGCCTCAGAGTAAGTGGTGGGATCTGCACTTAATGTTACTGCACCCAAAAATCTAGAATACATACTAGAAAAATGACCACAATTTACATAATCAGTAAGAGGATAGAGAACACCTGAGGATAGTGAAGATGCATGAGTGAACGTAGACGTAAGGGGAGGGGGGGGGGTCTTTAGTAGTTAGAGCACATGCATAATCATCACAATCATAATCTTCCAAATAAGGAGACGGTCAGCGAGCACAAGTACTCTATCAGATAGGTGGCATATTGGTAGCGGAACCATCCGGAGCTGGAGATGCTGTAGAAGGAGACTGGGCAGGCGGCACCGGGTAGTCAGACCATGGGGTGATCGGTGTAGAAGAGCTGGTGGCTGCCGGCAACAATGGATAGCTGGTAGCGACTAGGGTTGAAGATTGGGCAGAGGTAGGTGACAAGTGTCTGGCGGCTTTCGGTGGCGGTGCTCTGATGAAGGCTGGCAACGGACCCACGATGAACGACGGTGTTGGACTAGCAGTGGACGGTGGAGAAGGATCGACCGCGGCCGGTGACAGTAGACCATGTGACTCTGGCTGCAGTGATGAGAAGGCCAGCAGTGAGGTGATGGCACTGCCGCGTTCTTCTAAAGAGGCCGATATCAGAGTTGCAGAATACAAGAAATGGTCTTCAAAAAAATTGGCCTCCCGACAGATAAAGATCATGCAAGAATCCAAGTCAAAAAGGTGATAGCCTTTCTTTCCAGCATGATAACTGAGAAACAAACAATGTCGACTTCTTGGTGTAAACTTGTCACGATATTTGGGAACATGAGCAATAAAACACAAGCATCCAAAAACTCTTAATGATGAGTAATTTGGAGGTTGCCCATAGAGCAACTCAAAGGGAGTATGAGCGTTGTGATGCTTTGTCGGTGTTCGATTAATCAGATAAGCAGCAGTAAGAATACATTCTCCCCAAAAATCAATTGGAAGACTGGCTTGGAACCATAAAGCACGTGCCACATTGAGTAAATGACGATGTTTTCTTTAAACTCTACCATTCTGCTATGGTGTATCAACCATATATGTCTAAAAAATGATCCTAAATGCACCAAAATGAGATCTCAAAGGCAAAAATTCAGTTCCATTATCAGCCCAAACACAGAGTATGGTTTGGCCCCACTGGTTCTTCACTAAGGCATAAAATTTCAAAAATCTAGAAGCTACTTCTGATTTAGCCACTAATAAATAAACCAAACAGCTCAGGAATAATCATCAACTATAGTTAAAACAATAAAATGCACCACTAGAAGAAGGTGTTCTACAAGGACCCCAAACATCACAATGAATTAATTGGAATAGTGCAATAGCATTTGTAGAACTCAATGGAAAACTATGTCTAGTCTATAACATATAGACAAAGGAACAAAATTCTTATTAGTGCTAAAATAAATAGAAGAAATAGAAGATAACACCGTAGAAGAAGGATGTCCAAAATACTGATGCTATAAATAAGAAGAAGACACAGAAGCAAATGTTGGAAAAGACTGCGAGATAGGAGGATGATCAAGAGTATCCAGCAGGCGAAGCCAAAACAGCCCCCTTTTGTTCACTCACGCCAATCACTTTCCTCATACTGATTTTTTGTAAAATGCAATAGTTTTCAGTAGACAAAGCTATACATTTCAAGGAAGATAACAATCTAGAACATGATAGTAAGTTGCACCACAAAGTAGGTATATATAGCACATGAGCAAGGGTGACATCACCAAAGAAAATAGAACCATATTGGGTAGTGGATGAGCCATCAGGAAGAACAACATTCATAGTATTAATAGCAGTAGTAAGATTAGTAAGAGAACCCTTGTCACCGGTCATGTGATATGAAGCTGCCGAATTAAGTATCCATGGTAAAGTAGACTTACCTGACCCATTGTCAGTAAGAGAATGAAACTTATTAAATAAATGCATGGTCGTGCTCCAGTGGTCATCAGACAGAGCAGGGACAAAGTCGGATTGGCTTGGGACGTGGCCAGAGGAAAATGCCACCACTAGACTAGGCGGCAACATGGCGATGGGAGTGGAAGTGACGTGGTGGAACCTCCAGTTATGGTTGTGGCGGTCGGCCGAGAGGCTGGCACCGTCTTACTGGCGGCGCTGACTTTCTCCTTCAACTACTTGTACCATTATGGTACACCAATGATCTGGAAGCAGGAATACTTATCGTGACCCTTGCGATGACAACATGTACAAACAAGACTCTTGTGGTCAGATGCCATAAGAACAACTAGCGAAGAACTTGTAGGTGGTGGGTGTCTTGCAGCATACGCCATGGAGTTAGAAGAAGGCTCACAAGCTCGAATGACAGCTCAATGATTCTCCTCCTGGGCAATAAGGGCACATGCTTTCATGACAGGTGGCATTGGATCAATGCTCATGATATGTGATCGCAGGGTGTGAAAGCCTTTGTCGAGGCTAGAGATGAATTGGTAAATCAAATCCTTGTCTCTCTCTCTTGGAAGACTTTTGAAAAAATATTGGAATGGCACAGTGCCTTGCTCTCTTCACAGTCACAAACCAAAGGAGGCTATTTGCAGTGATAATCTGCAAACAACTTCTTCAGTTTGCAAAGTAAATGTCAATGGGTTGACCGTTCTTCCAGCAACTCTGAATAGCCTCTTGCATTTGCAAAACTTTCATACCATCGCCAAGAATAAATCGTGCCTTCAGGTCATCCCACAGTTCCTTAACTGTGGCAAACAAGCTTGTAGAAGATCTCAACACCGGATCCAGGGGTTGCAAGATTCATCAGACAAGAGTAGCATTAACCCTAGGTTAATCAGCAGCATCAGGATGAGCTTCCTGGGGTTTGGGAATGGATCCATCAATGAACCCAATATTTTTCTTAGCAAGGAATGCACGACACATCACGTCAGACCATTTAATGTAATTTTCTTGACTTTTCAGCATGTTGGGTATAGGTTGTAAACCTGGACCATCGCCAGGGCCAATAAAGTAAGGATCAGTCGATATACAACCAATAGGTACGGCAGTCCGATGGCCAGATTGCAATTGTAACTGCTTCAGTAAAGTAGCAATCACATCATAAACCACTCATATCTTGAAGCTACGGAACCTCAGGAGTAGAATCCTTATGGGCCAGTTCTTTGGGATTTCTTCCAGACTCAGACATAGTGTAAAATTAGGTTAAGATCAGTAGAAGGTACAACAAGCAGTGGCAGATTAGATCAGCCAGACACACCAGCGTGTTGAAGGAGCGGCAGTGCATGGAGACCTGTGCAGTAGCGCTTGGAGATCAACGACGGTGTGTGCGAGTCGGTAAGGGTAGCAGACGGCGGCCGCTAGGTCATGGTGGCCGTGGTCAAAAAATGGAGAGCTTCAGTGGTGGCACGACGGCACGTGGAGGAACGCATATTCGTTGGTAGCGGTAGGAGCTCGGGAAAAATGGCAACAAAATTTTCTTTTAAGGTTTCAGGATTTTAGGCTCTGATACCATGTAGAAAATAAGGGTAATAATTGTGTGTCTGTATTCATGATCTCACGATACATTATATAGTGGTACATGATACTTATACAAGGTAGGAAAAGGTAATAGAATATAATTATACTTACAAGTACTATTCTAATTCCTTAATAGGGTCATAAATTTATAACGGATTCACGTTACATATTATTTAATATTGTGACTGAAACTTTTTTTAAAAATTTAAAATTCACCAAAGTGAGGGGGTATATGTTAGCCTCTCCAAACCAAAAAGAAAGATACAATGAGAGGTAATATTTGTGACTTGTGTACAAACTATGTGCAGCCTAAAAGGATTAACGTGGAATAGCTAAGCACAAAAATCTTTAATCCACACCCTTTATCTTCAACCCCCTTGTAGATAAAGGATATGACCCTTGTCCCATTTCGAGATCTAATATAGCCTCCCACTTTTCTGCCTCAACACCTCTGTGTTGATAAAAAGAGGTGGCCTTCCATAATAGTCTCTCATAAATCACTTCCACGTAAGAGATTCACTCTTAAATCATCATGTAAGAAGAAGTAATCTGAAGTGTTGCAGCTTAAGGAATCTCCTCCAAGTCTCCAATCTAGGTCCAAACTCCATCAGTGGGTAAAAAATATCTAGGTTCAGAACCAAGGTAAAAAATATCTTTTACCTCAGTTTTCAATCGACGTCAGTGGGTGTTGTTTGCGACGTCGGTTAGAAAAAGAAGGCCGACCATAGGAGACCATAGCTACTACATTATTTTGATCGACACCGGCTTCCACTTGTATGCGATATCATCCAATGCAAGAAGGCAGTTGATGGGGGATGATATGTTGCGACGTCATTTAAACCGGCATTAGTCCAAGTAAATGTGATATCACATGCTATGGGGCACACACGTCGTGTGCCTACTGACGTGGAACGCTGATAAAATTGACGTCATTTTAATTTGCCGATGTCGCTAAAAATGATGTCGATTAATGCACTGTTTGTTACGTGTCATCTGGGCATCGGTTTTCAGGATGCGCTGACCAATCGGTCAGACTTCGTTTTCCGTACAATATTATAATATTTAATATTGATGACACAACTAAGCATTCATCGATAGCTATGACATATTATTTTAAATGCGATAAATCGTTACATGTTTAAATGCCATACCACATTCAAGTGTTTTCAATTAATGTGGGAAAGAATGATATGTTCAAAACAAAAAAACTATAACGTATAATACAAATACATGTTACAACATATTGAAATATATAAGGTTAATTTGAAATTGACTAATTTCTATGTTGCACGCCATTAAAACTGCCATGACGACTAGTGAAATAACAAGTTATTTTGTTTACATGCTGAAAGTCCATTCATGACTCTTCTTAGTCTTATTAATATCAATTCATAGGAAACAAAACTTATTTTAGAATTGGGAAATCCTCAAATGAAATACACATAATGTGGTAAAACATAGACGACATTAAATCCAAGATGGTAAAAGTAATAGAACTGGTTTAAAGCAACGTCGCAGGAATGAAATGATAACACTGGAAAGACCAATACATAAGTAACGTCGGACATTTATTGACATAATTTCTATGCAACGTCAGTCTTGGTTCGGTAACATTTTGCATGGGCTGATGAAATGTCACCGAGGTCCCACATTCAAACTATGTTCATACAAATCTGAGAATCTTTCACTACCACAGGGACCCCCCTCTAGCACTGGTTATTAAAACCGGTGCAAAAATTGTAATAGCATAGGGTTTTTTTCTTAGCACCAATTTTCAAACCGGCATAAATTTTACACCGGTTTTTGTAATTGTAACCAATTTTTTCTTTCTAATAACCGGTGTTAATTTAACACCAGTCTAAAAACCGGTGCTAAAAATGATGAAAATTGATGTTAAACTAACACCGGTAAAAAAACTGCTGCTAAAAATTACAAAAATCGGTGCTAAAAATCTCAAAAACTGGTGAAATGAAAATTTTGGCACCAGTTTTTAAAACCGGTGCTAAAACATTACAAAACATGGTGTTAAATTAGCACCGGTTTAGAAAAACTGGTGAAAACAAAATTTTTGGCACCGATTTTAAAAACCGGTGCTAAAAAATTACAAATACCGGTGTTAAAATAATTCCAGAAAAAAATGGGAAAAATGGCATCGGTTGATGTATCACCGGTTAACGGTGCTATTGGGAAAATGGCACCGGTTTTACATACTATTCACTAAACTGGTGCTAAATAGAGCATTTAATGCTCCGAACTACCACTCGAAAATTAGATCTGAACTTTTAAACCCCTTTTCTCTTCTTTGATGGAAGATTTTTTAGATGGTGAACAATAACCCAAAGAAATGAAGACCCATGGATGTAAGTTTTCCTTATCTTTTTGTAATTTCAATTAAATAGTACTTATAATAACCATTAATGAATGCATGGAGAGAGTTTATTTGTATTTATTAATGGTTTCTATGCTTTAAGTTGGTTTAGTATCATGTTGTGAGAGTGTAAATGATTGTGGATGTAAACATGGTTGTGTTTGTTTTGGTAGATGGTACACACACACACACACATATATATATATCCCAAGAATAAGTTGATCGATATACATATACACATACACATGACACTTTTAGTATTGTCTAACAAATTGACTGTGTTTATTTTTTATTATGTTTGAACAATGAATATTTGTGTAATTGTTTGTATTATTTTGTTTAGATACAAAGAACAGAGAATCGATGCTTGCATGGAGAAACAAAAAGGTTAGCTATCCAAGTGTAGCTAGAGGGAGTGGTGAACATATTGCATTTATTGATTTGTTTCTTGATTATGCCTTTGGTCGGGAGGGGAGGATACTTTGTCCATACAAAAGATGCTTGTGTCGTGAACGGTTTGATGAATATGGGCTTGTTAGATTTCAATTGCTTAAGAATGGATTTGGCGGAGGTTACATTGTATGGACATTTCATGGAGAGGTTGAGCATGAACATAAGGGTGGTGGGTTTGACAAGGTAGATGGAAACAATTGTACAGTTGATGCTATGTTCGATGACATTGTAAGAGATTTTCAGGGGAAGCCTAAAACTTTGAGTGCTTTGCTCGACGAAAAAGAGAAGCCATTGTGTCCGGGATGTAAAAGTAAGGATACCATAATCTCCTTTTTGATGGAGGTTTTCAATTTGAAAGCTACAAGTTCTTGGAGTGATACAAGTGTGAATTCACTCCTAAAGCTTCTAAAGGATAAGTTTCCAGAAGGGAATGGAATACCGAAAAACTTTTACGAGGCTAGGAAAATATTGTGTTCACTCGGTTTGGAATACAAGAAAATACATACATGTCCTAATGATTGTGTGTTGTATGACAGTGATTTGAAAGACGTGGTTGAATGTCCTGTGTGCAAACATTCAAGATATAAGGGTGTGAGGAATGAGGATAATGGGTGTTTGGCTAAGAAAAAGAAGAAGGTCCCATTGAAGTGTATGTGGTATCTTCCTTTAATTCCAAGGTTGAAGAGGTTATTTGCGAATTCAAAAGATTCAAAGAACTTGCGATGGCATGGAGAGCGGGAAACACCAAGTGACGACAAGATAAGACATCCGGAAGATGGTGAACAATGGAGATATTTTGACAAGTGATATCCTTCATTTGGTTCAGAAGTTAGAAATTTACGCCTTGCATTGTGTATTGATGGTATGAATCCATTTGGTAATATGTTATCGAAGCATAGTTCTTGTCCCGTGATGTTGGTTGTATATAATTTCCCCCCTTATTTGTGCATGAAAGGATATATGTTATGGTGCCTCTGTTAATCTCAGGTCCTAGACAACCTGGGAACTACATTGATGTGTATTTGAAACCATTGATTGATGATTTGAAGATATTGTGGGAAGAAAAAGGGGTGATGGTATTTGATGGCCATATGAATGTGGAGTTTCAATTGCGTGCAATACTTTTTTGCACGATCAATGACTTTCCAGCCTATGGAAATTTTTCGGGGTATGTTGTGAAGGGGCACAAAGCATGTCCTATTTGCGAGGAGAATACATAATTCAAACAGCTAAGCCGTGGAAGGAAGACAATGTATCTTGGCCATAGAAAATGGCTGCAAGGAAATCATAAATACTGGGATGATGTGGTCAATTTTATTGGGGAAGAACGAAGGGAATCCCCTACACCACTAACTGGTGTGCAGATTCACAAGAAGGTTAAGAAATTGAGAGTGGTGTTGGGAAAGTATAAAGGCAAGGACAGAATACACTGTGATGATCCATGGAAGAAAAGGTCAATATTTTTTTATCTACCGTACTTGGAGCATCTTCAGGTTAGGCATTGCCTAGACGTGATGCATATTGAGAAATACTTTTGTGAAATTTTGATAGGAACCCTCCCGCATATTCCCTGGAAGATGAAAGATAGTTTGAATGCCCGGTTGGACTTGTTAGATTTGGAAATCAGAAATGACCTCGCTCCAGAAGTGAAGGGTAAGAGGACTTACTTGCCCCCTGCCCCCTGCCCCCTGCACCTTGTACATTGTTTAAGGAGGAGAGAATCTCAGTTTGTTATAGTTTGAAATCAGTGAATGTCCCGATTAGTTATTCGTCGAACGTTAGTCGGGTAGTATACAAAGGATTGTTGGATAACTGGGTTGAAATTTCATGATTTCCATGTTTTGATGCAAAAACTGTTACCTATTGCTATTTATGGGGTACTGGAGGCCGACGTAAGGTACTCAATCACTAGACTTTGTTTATTTTTTTATTCCATATGTCGGAAGTCTATTGACCGGGACCATTTGGACGTCTTACAAAAAGAGGTTGTTGTTGTGCTATGCAAGTTGGAAATGTATTTCCCTCTAGCTTTTTTTCATATAATGGTTCACTTGGTTGATCATTTAGTGCGGGAGATAAAGATATGTGGTCCGGTTGGTATGCATTGGATGTATCCTTTTGAGCATCACATGAAAGTATTTAAGGGATACGTGAAATGTATAAGTCGGCCGAATGATAGTATAGTTGAGAGGTATGTTACCGAAGAAGTAATTTTCTCTAGCTATTTGGAGGAATATAGAAATTTTGGGGTGCCCTGGAATCAACATGTTGGAAGGAAGGTGGGAAAACCGAGGTCAAGGGGAATGTTATTTACTCCATCGAATTATGATCTGATGTCAGTTCATTCGTATGTCTTGAGGAATTGTAGGGAAACTGCTACTTATGTGACCGAGCACCTTAATTTGATCACAGATTTTCATCCCACGTGGTCCCTAATAAAGTTCAGTAGGAGCACACAGATAGGTTTGTGAATTGGTTTTATGATCAATGCAATGTAGGTGATTACGACAAAAAATTTAGAGCATTTGCAAGGAATCCTAATTGCACGGTCTTGAGGTATTCCAGATATGACATGAACGATTTCTCTTTTACTACTAGGGATCAAGATTCAAAGAGCACAACACAAAATTGTAGGGTATACATTGAGTCGGAGACAATGTGGTAAGCAAGTAAGAAAGACAATAAACCTATCCTAGCTGTGATGTCTTTTTATGATGTTATTGATGAGATTTGGGAGCTTAACTATGGAGAATTCAAGATTCCGGTTTTCAAGTGCCAATGGTTTGATAACAAAACTGGAGTTCAAACTGATAACCAAATGGGATTTACCCTTGTTGACTAGAGTTGTGAAGCATATGAAAATGATCAATTTATTTTGGCCGAACAAGCAAGACAAGTTTTGTACGTTAATAGCCTATGCAATGTAGGTTGGTCTGTTGTGACAAAATTTATTTTGAAGTTACAAGTGAAAGGTTTGAGTTCCCCTCCATTTCTCCCCTACTGATTAATGACAGGATTGAGACAGGAGCAATACGGAGGAAACACAGAGATGGCATTTGGATAGATGAAGATGGCCAAGAAATTGGAGACGTTCTATCCAAAAAGAGGAAGATGGTTGAAGACTAGCGGGTTACAAGCTGTGCATTCTCTAAGAAATTTATGTATTTTTGTAGTATGTTGTGTTTTGTATGACTGTTAATTATTCTAAAACTATGTTCTAATTGGTAATTATATGGAGCAGCTCTGAAAGCGGCAGCGCACTGCCGCTCTTTTGGTAAAGCTTAGATAAAATAAGCTTCATTTTTTTGTGGCTGCCAGCTGCAGTGCGCTGCAGCTCTTTTGGTTCAGCTGGGAAAAAGTAATCCTAAAATTCCCTATACTTCCACTGAGAGCACTTGTGTGCAGTTGCTCGTTCAGTTAAACTCAGACAAAAACATGAATATGGTACAAGCCTAGAACAATCAACTTCCAAAATTACAGCAAATAGATGCCCACAACTAATAGCAACGAAATTCCACAGTCATAAACTACCAAGTCAAATCCACAGAGAAGCAACATATGTTCTGGAAATAAACATCCCGAAAAAACATAGATCCATATTAACCAAGCAAAATAAACAAGTTGAGAAAATCAAGATGTGAGCTGAATGAAGGTAGTCAATCCATGGCGAGCTGTCCTCCCCAGTGTTGGAAGATGGTGAATCTATAGTAGGGATTGGACCCAATTTCTTGATTCTCTCGCCACACATGGCTGTTAGGATCTTCCCGAATTACTCAGTCCATCGCACCAAGTGATCCACCTTCACTTTCAATGCTGCCATGTCCCCATCCGAATTCTCCTTAGATGATTTACTTGTTACTGGCCTTGATGACATATCAATTTTCTTCTTCTTCAAGAATATTTGAGGGTGATGGGAAGCTTTGGCATCAGTGTATAATCATCATCTTTAAATTTGTAACCAGCTTCCACGCACAAGGCAGTAATGAGGGAGGAGAAGCCTATACAGTTGTGGTACAATCACAGATGTACACCAATATCGTACCCCCAACATCAATTATTAAGTTCTTCTTGATCTTGTACAACACCAACATACGGGAATGATACACCTCACTATTCATTTTCCCCGGCAGCAAGCGGACATCTATGAAACTGTACCACACATTCATCTTATCACTCAAGTACTTCTTCTCAATTCTGGTCCATTCTGGTGGTAGGTTCTGGATAACTTCATCACCATCATCACATATTTCTCTTAGGATCTGTTCCCAAGAAGATTTTTCAACAGCATTTTCCACGGCTTGGTACAAACTTGCGGGCTTCAGTGTGATCCTGTAGAACTCGTTGATCATATCTGGTGCGAGCACAATGTACTGACCACGGAAGTAAACCTCTGTTTAGTTGTTGTACTTCATCAGGGACAAGAACTCACATGCGAGCATCTTGTTTTCATGATCCGGTTGTGCGATGAAGTTTTCCCACACGTGCTAGATAACGTAATCCTTGTAAGGCTATTCAAGGCTCAACCCTCTCTCCAGTATAAGGCCCCAGCTAATGAATTCTTTGTATACATTCATTGCCTCCAGACACTGTCATTGGTATTTCAGAGTTCCCTGGCACCATCAGAGACCCATTGTCTCGTTCCTCAATATCGCCAACTCTGGCCTTTTTCCTGGATAACTCGGTGTTGGTCTTCCCCTTGGGTGCACTTTTTTTGGGGGCCATACATGGTAAAATAAATGATTCATGCGACGAAAGGGGCCATCAAGATGTTAACACAAGTAAAATTTGCATATAGATGGCAGCACATGAAAAATAAATGTCAGCCCATGAAAAGAAGAAAAATCTTTCCATCCAGATGTTAGCACATGAAAAATGATAGGAAAAATGGCATAAACTCCACACCCTTGGTTGTGATAACCATTTACACAAAAATAACAAAACCATATCGAAAACCTTAAATTGTAGCCAAGATTCAACAAAACAAGATACACAAAAAACAATTAAGCCATATAAGAAGAGTCGTTATACCAAATCTCTCAAAACTTTTGAACTAAATACATGTCAGAGCAAGATAGAACAAAACAGTGGCTATGATAACATAACATAGGCATAGAACTGTATTCTCATAAGCAAACCAGTATTCGCATAGAACATAGGTATAGAACTGTATCAAGAACAGAGGCATAAACTGTATCTTGAACATAGGCATAGAACTGTGTCTAGAATTTAGGCATAGAATTGTATTCGCATAGAACATGGGCATAGAACTGTATTCCCAAACACAAACACTCTTAAAAAAAATCTCCCGCATCTCCAAAACAAATCACAATTAATTATTTTCACAATTAGGTATTTTCATGAAATTAAACAATCAACATACCAATAATGTGGACAATTCCTAGGAAACCCAAAATGAACGGGTATGCGCTTACCTAGTTCGGATAAGGGTTTGTTGACGGAAGATGTTTGGACGACGGATGGAGCTTGGCTGAAAGAGCTTGGTAGACGGAGCTTGGTAGATAGAGCTTGGTAGACGCTAGCTTGGTGGATGGTGGATGGACAGTGAACGGTAGATTGACGGAGGACAGAAGGCGGAGGGAGCGTGGGACGGCAGAGCTTGGCAGAGGTGGAATGAACGGAGCTTGGCAGAGGTGGAATGGAGCGGGGATGGCAGAGGGAGCGGGGATGGAGCTTGCCGGTAGAGGGAGCGGGAGACCGTGGAGGGAGCGGGAGACGATAGGGGGAGCGAGGAAGGTGGAGGGAGCTTGGCGGAGGAAAGGTGTTAGGGTATTGGGTCGAGTGACCAATTTTACACACATGGGCCGAATTCTACAAACACTAATACAAACAAATGGGTTGAAAACATATGGGCCAATGGGCTGAATTGTAAAAAAGAATGCTACAAACATAAAGAATATTAAACTATGTACCTTCTCACATACAAACTACTTTAATAAAAAATATTTTATTATGTAAAAATTTGATTTTCCAAAAATTGTTTTATGTATAATATAATCGTAAGTTAAGAAATTATTTTACATATCAGTATTCTATATACACTAGTTAACTATATATGATCGTATTTTATACAACTAAGGGTTGGTCAAAACCTAGTTAACATACACGTGCACCAACTTTACCGTGTCCATTACTTGATAACCCATACATTTGTCTACAAGTCGCCCATAGTCAGTGAGCATTCCATGTACACTGGTTAATCGACTATAACTGAATTGGCAATCCATATACACTAGTTATCTGCAATCATATAATACAAGGGTTGGTCAAACCCTAGTCAACATAAACATGCTCCTTTTTTAACGTATCCATTACTTGGTAACACACATAGTTGTCTACAAGTTGCCCATTGCTCCGTGAACATTCCATATACACTAATTGATTGACTGTAACTTAATTGGCAATCAATATACACTAGTTATCTGGAATCGTATAATACAAGTGTTGGTTAAACCCTAGTTAACATAAACATGCTCCTATTTTACCGTATCCATTACTTGATAACCGATACAGTGGTCTTCAAGCCGCCCATAGTCAGTGCGTTCCATAAACACTGGTTAATCGACTATAGCTTAATTGGCAATCCATATACACTAGTAATCTACAATCGTATAATACAAGGGTTGGTCAAACCCTAGTCAACATAAACATGGTCCTATTTTAACGTATCCATTACTTGGTAACCCATTAAGTTAACGAAGATCGTCCCTTACTTTCTGAGGCGGCGCAAATACAGTCTTTCTCAAGTACAACTAAGCGAGCCTACATTAATGTCATTATATTATCACACATATGTTTGAATTGACTTATACTAATTCCTAGTTAAACTCTATTTCTCTGGCCATTCTATATATACAAGTAATAGTATGAAAAACTAAATACACAATTCTAGATATGAGCGTCTATTGTAATTAAACAGTATCCAGACCTTAATTAATCTGTCCAGGAATATTATTTTTTTAAAAATATATCTACTATTTATGCTTTTCCTATGCTTTGTATCTTTCAAAATTCTGTACCTAACTCAATATGAAATAGTATAAAAATCTCACGAAAATGAGCAAGTTGGGCAACAAAGGTGCATGAAAACTTTAACTCCCAAGTGGCCCAACAAAGTAACGGGAATGGTTGAATTTAACTCCCGATTGGCTCAACAAAGCATCATTTGGGTTCCCTCCCAAATTTTCCCTCTTCCCTCCATAACCTTATCCCCAAATTTTTGCAAGTCCCTCCCCAACACACATGCCCTTCTACCGCTTTTTCCCAATCATTTTCTCATTTTCACCATTTCTTCAACCCCCAACGGAGCCATTATCGCGAGTCTACTTCCCCTTCTCATTGTTTGCATAATTTTGGTCGCGATTCTACTTCACCATTGCTTGCAATTTTGGTCGAGTAAAGCTGGTGCAGAGCCGGCCAGTGGCAAAAAACATTGCCGAGAGTGTGTAAAGAAGAGCGTCTATTGTGATTGGTTTTTGGGTAAGTCTTCAAGAACTCGTTATATGGGTAGTAGTTTGCTTTTTTTCCCAGGTTTATTGAATAGATATATATTGGTGGGTCTGTTAGTTTGTAATTTTTTGATTTAATTTGTTGGGTTATTAGTGTGGGTAGTTGTTTATGTAGATAGATGATTTGTTTGCTAAGAATTTTATACTTTTTTCCTAACTTTTTTTTGCCCCCATATGAATTTTTTGCATATTAGCTTGATAGGTAAAAATCTTCTCGGTTGGCTGTTTGTGGATATCCGTCTTTGGCTGTGTTATGATAAGATTTCATTTTTTTGTTTTACTCATACAAGTGAGTGAATGGCGAGGGCGAAGAAGAAATTGTTTAACTCCGGTACTAAAGCCATAGAAGACAATTGTGTTACCCCTACAAAATATGGAAATTTTGATGTCAATAACGAGATGGTGGATGATGCATACAAATCTTGCCCGTGATCTGAAAACTCAGGGGAGGAAGAAGGAACTATATCAAAAGATGACATGAGTGGGAACCTTGACAAGTTTGAGATTAAAGAGTATTGCAAGCGTAGAGGCATAGCCACATGCAAGTCCATGTTTCTAGCAAAGCAAAAGAAGCCCCTTAAAATATTCTTCGACGATGACTTCGAACCCTTGGTTATGCGCAGCCGGTGGTCGATGTATGTTGGCTATGCCTTCCGATGAAGAATCCGCTTCGGGACATGGCATAATTGGAAAGCTATCCTAGACCATGTAAAGAAAGATTCATGGGAAGACATTCTCGTAAGTGTGTCCTAATCCTCCATTATCATTTCTTCATTTCAAGTTCATTACATTTTGCACTAACAACACATATATTTCTCCGCTAGATTAGCTAGGATATGCAAACAAATGACATTCAATGAGATGAATCAGTTCTGAAATAAATGGACAATTTATGCTAGTGAAAAATAGAGGAATTGGAAGGCTAAGGTGGCTCACAAGTACATCGTGAAAAAACACCAGGTTCTTGTACATGGACTGATTATCGATGAATGGACAAAAAAGAATGTGAGCTATTTGTGAAACATGGATCAACCCCTTAATTCAAGGTTATTCCTTAAAAATTCTTAATTTCTAGTCATTAATTTGTGAGAATTTTACTAATCAATGAACATATAGGCATTAAGTGACGCAGCAAAAGTATGCGCCTCACATAAGGACTACTTCCATCACCCTGGCAGTGGAGGGAATCGTAGGCTTGCTATATAACTCGAGAAAAGGAAAAGAAGTGCTAAAATTGACAAGCTTATGGATCAAGGTCAAAGTGTAGAAGAAGCAGAGGCTTTAGTTCAAGTCATGGATTTCAAACTGGACCGCTCAGAGGTGTTCCTAGAAGCTAACTGGGATAAGAAATTATTGATCTACACCAACGACTCCGTTAAAAGAGTAGCCCCCACTATTGTGAGCCAAATTCATAATTGATTCTTTCTCTATTAATATTCTCAGATGCAATGGATACTAATGGCTTGCATATGTTTTTTTTAGTAGAAAAACATTTTGGATAAGAAGCAAAAAGGAGAGTTGGTTATAGAATGAAAAGAAGATATTCTCGTTCAAGCAACGAGTAAGAAAGATCATGGGGGTCGTTGGAGAAGTTTCCCCACAATGGCCAAGGTGAACAAGGCCCTACCACATATTGCTGTGAGCTGTTATGCATCTAGTCAATGTGGGAGCACAAATAAAAAACCATTTGAAGAAATCTCAAATTCAAAAAAATTACCCACAGATGTCATCGAGCTCAACGAAAGATTTGTTGCCTTTTTTTAGGCCCAAACAAACTGGCTAGCTGGACAACTGGGTAAACCTATTCCCCCACATTTGGATGCCCGCAATTTCTTTGCTACATCATCGAACCCCGTAAATAAAGACAGACGGGTATTCATTCCTTTAGCATCTGGATGTAGTGACCCATAAGGCATCGTTGCGTATGATAAGGTATTCTATACCATGAACCTCGTCGTTAGCTACTGTCACGTTCATTTTGGATGTCAGTAGTTTAGACCTAATAATATCTTAATCTTGTTCTTTTCTCAGTTGAACTTAGAAAATGTCTCTTTTCCAGTGTAGTTTATTGAGAGACAGTTTATCCCATCAGTCGCAAAAAACTAAGTTGAGGTATTTATTTTATCCCAGCTGGACCAAAAGAGTGGCATGGTCCTCCAGCCTTCAGTAGCTATATGTAGAATTCATTTCTTGTTATAATCAACTTTTCGGGCCATAGAATCTTCAACAAACCTCGGTCCCTATTGAAATCGATTACATTTATAACATTACTTAATTTTGATTACTTAATAACACTTACTTATTGTCTAACTGTTGTTTCCCCCCCCCTTTTTTTATAGAATTTTGTTCTCAGATAGGAATAAAGTGCAGCCTATATGTTTTGAATTCTAATAGAGAAAGGGATGTAGCTGCATTTGGTATCTTGTTTCTAAAGGATCAGGAAATGGACTTACCCATCAAGTGGGAGTGATTAAAGCTTCGTGGACATTCTATGGCCAGGAAAGCTAATAAGTGTCATTGAGCAACAGGATGATAAGGTGTGATAATTGTATTCTTGTTCTGATCCTGTCATATATATCTTTCCAGATATTACTTAAACATAATTTGTTGTTCATATGCTTACGTACGAGAACGAGAAGCAATCGCCTTAGAAACAATTGGTAGTGGATGAAGATGGAAGTCTTGAAATAAACCTTACACCAAAAACTAGCATGGAGAGAGAAAAGGTTAAACAAATAATTATATTAACTAACTATGACATCCAAATACATATAAACACACTCTCCCTTACAGGAGGCGGTGGCTCAGGAAGATACTTTGAATGGAGAGGTGGTCGCTCGATCAGTAAAAGGAGAGGTCTAACATAACCCCAGACTTTTTCATTCTGACCTTTTTTTTTCAATGCCTGACTAACATTTTACCCATTAGCAAGTAGCAAAAGAAAATATTACATTGATGGAGAATGAGCAATAAATCCTCCCATGTCGGTCTCTGGCCATTACATTTTTGTGAGAACTTATTTTATCCTTTACAATATGATCCACTACTGAATTATATACAAATACAGCTCAACTAACATTATTAGATTCTCAATCTAATTACAATATTGTGTATCTTTTAGGGGGGTTACAGAAGACAAAGAATGCATCACTGCTGTTCAACAGATTAATGATGTTTTAAGGCTATCTACACAAATATGCGGACATAACAAAGTCTTCCGCATCAATTTTAATGCGGAGGTGTTTGGATCAGAAAAAGTCTACACAACTATATTTACTGACAAGCTTAAACTATTCATGAGCAGCTTGGACATTCAAAACGAAATGGAGTGGATCAGTGGGTGCCAACTTGATTTATGGGCATCATAAGAATTGCATGCTTACATTATTTATAGACGTATCATTCTATTTGTTTCACTTACAATATTATTTTTCCAGATACCTATGTGATGGGGTGGTTTCTCGAGGCCACGTCCAGTTTATTCCGTCTGGTTCAAATTCAATAGCTCAAAAGGCAAATCAGAGGGTTGAATTGATTGCGGATGAGGTTTCAACTGTCATGTGCCGAACTCACGCAAGGATGTACGTCTTCCCGTACAATCGAGAGTAAGTTTTATTATTTTTTGTGTTGTTTGACCCGGCCACATGGAAGCAATAGCAACCATATGTTGTGATTTTATTTTTCAAAAATATTTAAAGTATTCAAACCGCATTAGGTATTTTGGTGTTTCCTTTTTTTTATAGGAGCCATTGGTTTTTGCTCGTCTTCATACCGGAAATCACTCGAGTATATTTCATTGAATCGATGAGTGGGGGAATTTGCAAACGTAATAGGCTATGCCTGAAATTGATTCATTTGTAAGTGGAACACATTTGTGTCATTCCATCTACTTTAATTTCTACAAAATTGTTTGTTCTCGTAAACGTGTTCTTGTAGGTTTCTCACTTTCTTTGCTCGATTATTTATAATTACTGTTAATATTCGGTACAATGGCATTCATTGTTCTATTAATTACTTGCGTTCATCAGTACATGTTGGAAAAAGTTAGACCTAATTAAACTATTATGTGTGATCCCCATTTTCTGAAAATATATTTTTATATATTGATGCAGCATATATTTTCATCGATTGTAGGATTGTAACAAAATATCGACGGTTCAATTCCGAGCAAAATAGATCCTACCCTTTGAACTATACATGGAATGTCATAAACATCAATGTACGTATTATCCTG
This sequence comes from Rubia yunnanensis, assembly GCA_037428765.1. Taxonomy (NCBI): domain Eukaryota; kingdom Viridiplantae; phylum Streptophyta; class Magnoliopsida; order Gentianales; family Rubiaceae; genus Rubia; species Rubia yunnanensis. Next base: position 107,242,664 of record CM075063.1, on the reverse strand, counting down.
TAATGCCATATTTCCTCTATCACTTTTATGTTCGTAATCATTTCAGCAAATTCTCTTTTATATCAGCACAAGATACAAAGTAGTGCTTAGGAATGTGGATACCATTGCATGTATTATATGGAAAAAATTGTTAAGGACGTGCACGACATTGACATTATTGAATGCCATACAGAGACTTGCCTTCATCATTGGATAGTAGTTAGTATTATCTCTTATGAAAGGTAATTGTCCTCCACTTTTGATACTTGTTATCTCCATGATGGGGGGGGGGGGGGGAGTTCGTGTATCTTATGTAGGGTTGTAACCCAATTTTTTCCACTAAGAACCACATTTCATGCACTTCTTTTCCTATTAAAAAATAATAGTTGATCAAATTCAATGCTTTTTTTATACCTACTTGTTGTCTATACGTGATGATTGTTGTATTTATTGGGAATTGTTGTTGGGAATTTGTGCTATATTTATTGGTGCTCCGATTTAAGTACTCTACGCACAAATGAAAATTGGTGCCATCTATGAAAAAGAACGCACCGGTTTGGAAAACAAGTGTAAATATAAAACTGGCTGCGTGAAAATGGACTGAAAGAGCGGCAGTGTGCTGCAGCTTTCAGAGACCATATTAGTCACAAAGTTTACAGCGGTTCTTATAAACCGGTGGTACAACAAAAAAAAACTGGTGCAAATGGGTCACACATTTAACACAGGTTTTTGCTAAAAAATAACCGTTGCTAAAAAAATGGTGCTAAAAAATAACCGGTGCTAACCTATCATACAATGAGCACCAGTTTTAAAACCGGTGATATAAAATTACTGGTGATAACAATACACTTATAGCACCGGTTTTAAAACTGGTACTAACAATAAAAATTTAGCACCGGTTTTAAAACCAGTGCTGAAAAATAACCGGTGCTAACAATACACATTTAGCATCAACTATAAAACTGGTGCTAACAATACACAATTACCACCGATTTTAAAACCAGTGCTACTAGGACACAAATTTAACACCGGTTTTTATAGCACCGGTTACAAAAACTGGTGCTATTTTGGTACATATTAGCTAAAGAAAACCGGTGCTAGAAGTAGTAATTTAGCACCGGTTTTTTCTAACCGGCGAAACCGTTTCAACGGTTACTTAGGCACCGAAAAAACTGGTGCTAGAAACAAAATAAACCGGTGCTACAGGAGGGTTCTTGTGATAGTTTTTCCTCATAATCAAAATAAACATAGCACTACCTTCGAAAGAAAAATAACAAACGGTATATAACATGTAACTCAAGCATCATACCTCATGAAGTGTAAGAATCTTTGATCAAATATTTATTAAAAGAAACATTAAATAGGATCATCACATAATTGCTAATTGAACATGGAATAGATGTAAAAAATACCTCAATTAATTAGAAGTTGGAGATGCTTCATCCTTGGACACTTGTTGATGTTTGAGAGAAGCAACTTGATTAGATATTTAAATGTTGTAAAGTTGTGATTGTAATGGATTGTGTGGAGTTTGGGTTATAGGATTGGTGTTGAAGATGGAAAATGGGTGTTGGTTCTGAGATTTGTTGGCTTGAAATAGGGTGGGGGGAAATTTTGGGTTCAAATTTTCTGCTGAAAATTTCAGTTCCCACTTGAAATTTTAGAGTGACCGACGTCGGTCTAGCTACGGTTTTAGTGTCGTAATAATTGACACAAGTGCAAAGTCGCACATAATTCAATTTTTTGGGGGTAATATACAACGTTTCAAGATTGTGGCCCGTCCATCGACTCGTTCATGCCAAAAGATGAACTTCATTGTTGTCAAAATTTGAATAAAAGAAAATGTTATCTCCAATTTTGCATTTCAACCTCTCCCATTTTTTTGGAGGGACTCAATTGTTAAAATTAAAATGATCACATGTCCCAGCCTCGACACCAATCTTCCCAAAAATGAACTTTGTCACTCCCTAGTCGAACTTATAATAATCGATTGTAATAAAAGAAACTGGTCTTATTCAACATAGATTTCCACAAGTTATTCACAAATGGCCCATGTATACTTATAAGTATTCATCTACAATTTACTCTAGACAATGTGCCTGCGCTTTTTAAAATTAGATGGATGGAGTTTTACTAGCTTTTAATTTCATAAAAAACATACAATATTAAACTTCATGTGATTCTATATGGTGGAAATTATCATGCTCATAACGCTTATTGTAAGGGTATTAATGGAATACTAACAAAAATGATGGATGATTACCCCGGTTAGCAGACGGGACCATTGTAATCCCCAGTCAAACTTATGATCACCGTTAGTGATAAAGAAACTGGTACGATCCCACAGAGACTTCGAAAAGTTATTCACGAATGACCCTTGTATACTTATATGTAATCATTTACAACTTACTCTAAACAATGTACTTGCGCTTTTCAAAATTTTATTGATGGAGTTTTATTATCTTTTTGTTTCATAAAAAACCAAGAATATTAAATTTCATGTGATTCTATGTTGTGTATGTTATCGTGTTCATGACGCTTATTGTAAGGGTATTAATTAAATACTAACAAAAATGATGGACGATTACCTCGGTTCACGGACGGGACCCTTGCAATCCCAAGTCAAACTCTTTATCACCGTTAGAGATAAAGAAACTGGCATAATCTGACGGAGACTTCCACAAGTTCTTTATGAATGACCCTTGTATAAGTAATCATCTACAATTTACTCTAGACAATGTACTTGCGCTTTTTAAAATTTGATGGACGGTGTTTTATTAACTTTTAATTTTATAAAAAAAACCTAGAATATTAAATTTCATGTGATTCTATGTGGTGGAAATTATTGTGCTCATAATGTTTATTGTAAGGGTATTAATGTAATACTAAAAAAAATAACGGACGATTTTCCCAGTTCGCGGACGGGACCCTTGCAATCCCTAGTCATACTTATGACAATGGCATGAGATTATTGGGTAGCTCCAATTTTGCATTTCGTCCTCCCTCGCCATCTTTTCAGGGACCTAAGTATAAAAGAAAAGTTCATCAGCTATGTTAAAATTGATTTCGATCGAACCGGATGTTAATAAAGTTCATAGACGGTTATAAAATTTAAATTAGCAGTATCTAATATACAATTACCCGTTATTAAGGTTAATTTTTTTTCTTGGTCAAATGCGGACCTAGTTGATATGCTATTGGGCTTAAATGTTGAGGTCCAACTCCAGATAAGCTGACGTCAGTTCTATGTTGGTCACATGTCGCTGAACTAGAATTTACATACAACGTCGCACATGCATTGGTCCATCGCATACCCCTTCCCATGCTAGTGCGCTGAAATGGTGAGGCACACACTTAGACTAGTCGACATCGCCCGCTGGTCGATAATTTTTCGATAACGACTTGTATGCGACGTTGAAAATACCCTAGGTGGAAGCCACAACTCATTCATAACTAATATATAAATGGAGCCCACCTCTCATACATCACTTCAAACTTTCACATTTCCCCCGTATTTTAACATTCCCCCAGCTAATCTTCTCAAATGTATGGTTTCCACATGTGGTTACGTTGCTGTTTTTTTTGTATTTATCCTTGAACTTGTTATGTATATGTATTAGGGTGTGAATGTGTTAATTATTTTATGTTTTGAACTTTCTATGGATTGAGGTGCTAGAATATGGTTTTGGGGTGTTAGTATTTGGTTGTTTTTGTCTTCTAGCCATGGAGTGGTTCAATTGTTTAGTTTAGAACCAAGATTTTTCCCAATTTTCTGGTGTTGTTACTGTTATCCATCTGCTTGAATGCAAAATTTCTAGCTTGTCCACCATCCATCTATTTTACCGATACTCATGCGACATTGCAAATAATGTTTTCTTTAGTACATTGGTCAATGTGACGTCACACCCATTTTTATTAACCAATCGGTTAAACCAAAGGTTAAGGGACATCGCTTTGACTTGGTAAACTAAATAGATTATTTGTGTTCATTAACCATTTTTTGTTTACTACAACATTTAACACCACCCACGACAATATGAATTACAGTAATCATCACTAACAAAGCTGGTTCCGGCCGTGACCCGATTAAGGTGACTAATTTTTGGTTATGTTTTAAATATTCATTATATTATATTAATAATATTCGCATTAAATTTTTAATAATTTCATTGACCAATTTAGATCCGTACTAATTCAGATGATGACAGTCCGTGTCGCATATTCTCAGAAAGATATCTGCATTTGGTACATACTCTGACCCATAGGAACTTCGGGTAAATTCCAATTCTGGTAAGTCCCCACTGTTTAAAACAAATTGAATTTCCAGTTAATATTTTCTATAGATTACTTTGATATGTACTAACAATGATTTTTTTGTTTGTAATTCAGTACGTCCCTAGCTAGATTGTTGAGTTCCTACCGTCGTACAAGTTGGATGCGGTGATTGGGTGCAGAGGGATGGAGTATCACATGCATTACTCATGGAGCATGAGGCTCAAGAATCTGAGCCCAAAGGGGTTTGACTAGTTTCTTTCCATAGAGGAACTCGAGGTTTGGGATACCCTTTACTTCGAGCTCCTAAATGGTGGTGAGCCAATAGTTTTTCATGTCGCCATTCTTCCCCACCAACACTAGATGGTTAGCTTAGATTTCGTGTGACCATGTATTTTAAACAAATTGATTTTCATTTGGAAGAATATTTATTCGAGCGTATTTTCAATATGAAATCTTTATTGTTATTTTAATGTTTTTGAATGTTCAATACTTAACATAACATAACTAGTTGGTGGGCTGAAATTGTTAGGCCCATGTACAGATGCAACAACGGTCAATGATCAGCACAATTTCAGATATACTGACATTAGTGCGATGTTGCACTATGTCGGGCGGACTTCACAATGTGGCCAAAACGATGTCGTTTTGGAACATGCATAAATATGAGAACCCTAACAAAGAGTTCAAGTTTCTCTTCACAAGTTTCCCGTGAATTCAACGGTCTCCCCCCTCCCTTCACTTCTCTCTTGGAAAAATGGTAGGGTTTTTCTAATCTTATAACACCAAATGTTAGTAATTACTACTTCGCATTGTCTAATCTTTGGTTTGTCAATGTGTTATGTTTTCTTTGTGTTCTAGTTTTTACCCACATTTTTGAGAGTGTGAATTTTCCTTGACTATAAACGTAGGTACTACATTTTGGTAAGTCTCCATAGGGTTTTTTTAATAATTTTATATTGATAAATCTTTGTTTTTTCCGGAGTTATGTGTTTCTTCCCATAGCTTCCTTTGATATATGCGACATCGGTAAGAAGTCTGTTAAAGTTCAGTTTATGCTATTATGGTGTGATGTTGTGTACTTTTATTTTTAGTAGCATATTCTTGAGTATGAGATGTTGCACATATATCGGTCTTACCTTCAATTTAACCGATCTGTTGTTAATGTCGCTTCCAAGCATTTTGGTTTTCTTGCATATGTGTTGTCGTTCTTGCATCGACATATCATTCGATATGACCAACGTCTTAGTAACATCGCCGGTACATGTCATCCATGCCACTGGTTTGGACTGAGACGTACCTGCAATGCGTAGCTGATGTCGCACGTTGCAATTCATGGGCAGCTCCTTAAAAACATTTTCATTTTTGATTCAGAACTAATGGCTTGTGAAGGATCTCAAGTCATCCATTTTTCTAGGTCTTCTAACATTTCACAACATATATTTACTAATATATCTTCATACTTTTCCACAATATTTTGTTTCCATGCAGTTCTCCACACAATGGAGTAATCCTGAGCCTCTTGTGTTCGATAATGAACATCATACAAAGGCTCCAAAAAGCTCACATTTCCAATGTGCTATAGGGAAAACCCCAACTTTGGTAAGGCATTTAAAATTAATATGCAATTTTAAATAATTGCATATATATATTTAATCAATATTTGTTTTCCTGATTTAGTGCATTGTTTGGGAGATTGTACCACTACTACCAAGTGAGAAGACCCTCGTAGTGCTCAGGTGCTATGGGATAGAGTACCGTGAACTACTCGGGGGGTGGGAAGATCATGGCCCTATCCCCAAAGGGTTTTAGCGAGTTCCTTAAGGGAAACAACCTACGCATCGGGGACACTTGTTCTTCGAGTTGATCGAAGCTGGGGGGCCTATTGTCTTCAAGGTCATCATTATCCAAGTTGATTGAGTTTATTGTAATTTCTATTATGTTGGAATTAAGACAATTATTATTCAAATTTATGTACTAATTGTTAGAATGTTTTCACGGATACTATTTTTCTAGTTATTTAACTATCTTATTTTAACATCATATAATTGACGATACATGTTTATATGTGTGATTTCATTTGTGCACAATTTTATAAATAATTTTATAATCCTATGATTAATAAACATTGAAAAAATTAAGGGGGTACTGGTCATCTAAAAATGAGGGGAGGATTTCTTGGATGTTAATTTGTAGCACAATGATTACTAGCAACTATAGTTCCGAATTGTCCTTTCACATTCCCCCAAATTAATAAAGGAGCACAACATCCATTTCCTTACTTTAACTTATCTTTAAAAATATGTGTGACTTCTCTAAGTCATTCACAATACGTATTAGTATAAACGTTGTTAATGGAAAATTTGGTCAAGCTTCTAACACAACATATGCGACATTGCACGCTATTCAGTTATATCACTTAATTTGTTTTTCAACCTTTTACTTTGGTTCATGTAATAACCGAGGTAAAATACCAATTATTTACCTTACTTTTTTATAACTGAGGTAAATAAAATCTTTTACTTCGAAAAAAAACCGAGGTAGAGAACTTTTTTCTCGGTTATTTGGGGTTAACAAAAAAATCGAGGTAAAAGAAGCAACATAAAATATCATTTTTCATCTCAGCTTGCAGGCATGAGCAATTTCCAAGAGCCTTGGATGCTGCAATGATAACTTCACCCTGTGAATCTTTGATAATAGCACCAGCTCCATATTCTCCATTTTCAAGAACAGATCTATCAGTATTAAGTTTATAAGTTGCAGGGAGATGAAACTTGATAATCCTTTCTTTGTTTTTTATTCTTTTGCCTATAGCTTTTGAGCAAAGGAGAACTGGAAAACCAAAATTCATACTCCACTTGTATTTCAACTTATGAGTATAAAAAATGTCTTTGAACTGAGAAAAAAGATTTTTTTTCATCAAAAGTTGAGTATTGGTTTAGTATATTCAAAGAAGTATTTATTTATAGCACACCATATAAATATGACAACACTACAAGGGATGATTCTGATTAGATTCAAAAGATCAGCAGATGTGTGCTTAACATTTCAGTAAAAATAGAATCAATCCCAAAGAGTGTTATAAACCAAATTTTGGATGTAAAAAATTATGTTTATCATACTCCATATATTTGTAATGAAACTGCAAGAGTTGAAAATATGATGTAAATCTTCAGAATCATTCTCACAGAAGCAACATTTTCAAGGGAGGTGAAAATTGAAATCTTCAAACAAATATGGTAATGCTAAAAGTCTATTAAGTATCTTCCAGATGAACACAGTGATTTTCCTAGGCTTAAATTTATACCATAAAAATTTGAAGATTGGAATGGCATCCCTTTTAGCCCTAATCAGTTCATATAACAGAATAAATACCATTCTCAACAGGTTTTCAAATCAACATATTATTATATTCTGGAAATGAAATCACTTTATTTTTTGAAAAGGATATTACTTGAGTTGGTAAACCAAGTTCAACACGTTTTGAAAAAATGGATTGATTTTCAATGAAATCACTGATAGAGACTTCTGGAAAGGGAAAAGGATGATTTGAAGTCCATAATTGTGACAAAGATCCATAATTAGACCAACTAGTGTCCCAAAAAGAGACTTCACCTTTCAAGAAAGAGTTACTTAAAGCCAGATAAAAAATCTCTATGATTCTTTTTCATGTTTTTGATGTTTTTAAGTGATCTGGGATAGACCACATGATTTGGGACCATAAAGATTGACCTTTTTGTAATTTCCACCATAGTTTTAAAGAGAACTTTGTACCATGGTGTTTAGATTTTTAAAATCCAGACCATTTTCAGATTTGGGGTAACATAAATTAGGATAGGATTTCCAAACTTTGTTAGTTCCTTTTTAATTGTAAGAAATATTCCAGAAGAATTTGGAAAGAATTATATGAATCTTGTCCAAAATAATTTTTGTAGGTTTAACGACTGTTAACAAATGGATTGGAATTGCAGACAGTACATGTTTAATTAGGATTAGCCTTCCAGCATGATTCCTAGAAATTATTTTTCCATTCGATTATTGCAGAAAAAACTAAATCTACTAAACATTGATAGCAGATGTTCATGTTTCTTCCTAAATAAATTGGAAAACCCAAATATTTAAAAGGGAAGGACCCTTCTATCATCTTAGTTTGACTTAATATATAATTTTTTACTCTGGGAGTTGCAAATTTTGAAAGGTAAAATTTTTATTTCTCAAAATTCACCGTCAGACCTGTAGCCATCTCAAAAGATTTAAGAAAAAATAGAAGGGTTTTTAGTCCTTTCTTTGATTACTTTAGGAAGATAGTAGTGTCATCTACAAATGCTAAATGAGTAACTATTTTCATCTGCAAAAGCCTTCTGCTAAAAGTATAAAAAAAATAGGGGGGTAGAGGATCCCCTTGTTTAAGATCTCTTGAAGGTTTAAAGAAGCCATTTGAGATGCCCTTAACCAAAATATAAAAGTGTGCAGCTTTAATGTTTTCCAAAATTAGATTAACCAGAGATATTAAACCCCATTTTAATGAGAAGACAGTTTAGAAAATGCCAAGAGACTCTGTAAAATGCCTTCATCATATCCAATTTGAATATAACATTGAAACCTCTATGTTTTGAGTTTAGGAAATTAGTTAGCTCTTGCATTGGAAGAACATTGTCTGCAAGTTCTCTGTCCTCTATAAAGACTGATTGCTTAGGAGAAATAAGTGAAGGCACGATAGGTTTAAATCTGAGACTTAGTAAATTTGAGAATATTTTATTTACGAAGTTACATATACTTATGCGTCTATAGTTTTTGAAAGAGGATATGACTTCTTTTTTTAAGATAAGTATAATAAGGGCTGAATAAATGGCTTTTGGAATAGAGTTACCAGTCGAAAAATCATTTACAACTGATAACAGATCAACCTTGTTTATATCCAAACAACTTTTGAAGAACTTTCCTGAATAACCATTAGGTCCTAGAGCTGATTCACAGGCCATAAATGTAATAACATCTGATAACTCTTCCATTGTGACTGGTTGCATTAATTTATGGTTCATTTCCTCACTCACCAATTGAGGGATATTTTCTGTTAACCAAGTCGTAATAACATCAGAAGCATCTTCATTTTCTTCAGAAACAAGGTTTGAGAAGAAATCCACAACTTCTTTGCCAATGTATATTTGATCAACTAACCAATTTTCTTTTGAATCTTTGATAGATGCTTAGCTTTGACTAAATTATGGAAAAATTTACTTTTCAAATCGCCCTCTTTTAACCATTAAATTATGGATTTTTGTTTCCAAATATATTCTTGCTAGGAAAGAGCCAATGTTAACTCAGCTTTAGCTTTATTATAAGTAATAAGATTGTAATCATTTTCCAAATATTGTAAATCTAGTTTAGCCTTTAAGTAGATTTCATCAAATGTTTTGACCTTATCAAAAATATTGCCAAAAATGTTTATGTTCCAAGATTTTAAGGCTTGTTTAGTATTTTTTTAGTTTAAAAGAGACATTTTCCATTCCTGAAAGATTAGAATTAATTATCCAAGAGTTATGAATTAGTTGATAGAAAGTTGGATGGCTTATCCAACAATTCTAAAACATGAAGGGTTTAGGACCTGGTGTTAAACCTTGGGATTTAATATGTAAAATTAAAGGGGAATGATCAGATGTTCTCTAGCAGTCACATCTGTATGTGAAGTAGGAAAGTCATTAAGCCATAAAGAATTGCTATGCCTCTGTTTAATATTTTTCACACTCTACCTTTTGGCCTCATTCCAATCCATGTAAAGAAGCTTCCAGAGGTTGGTAATGTTATGAATTGGCTCGAGGATTTAAAATTATTTAAATAAGCCATTACATTTGGTTCAGGGATCAATTGTCCCAAGTATTCAGATTGATCCTCAATTACATTAAGGTATCCAATAGCTAAATGAAGGATATCTTTATGAGTTAATAAATATTCCCATAATTTAGCTTTAGCTTTTTGTGAATGCTTTGCATACAAAAAAGCAATATGGTATACATTAGGTATAGAAGGATGTTCAATTTTGGTAAGGATGTATTGCTTATGGGAAATGACTATATCAGTCTTGACACAATCATTCTAAAATAACCAAATTTTGAATCCATGAACTGAGAAATTTTTTTTATAGCCTAGTTCAAAAGCAATTTTATAAATTTGAGAAGCTTCCAAGATTGGTTCAATTAATGCAGGCAAAGATATATGGGACATGTGCTTAATATCTCTAACTCTAATTTTAGAAGTTTGATTTCCTATCCCTCTAGCATTCCATGTACAGAGGTTTATATCTATTAAAAAAATTAATGTTTAGAGGACATTAAGGATCTGGTTTAAACAGTTTTTGGGGTGGAGGAGTAGTCTTTACTACTATACTTCTTTGTTTGAGATTTTGGAACAGTGTTATTATCCTCCAATGGTTGCTAAAGCAATGCATTGAACCTGTGTTTTGAAGCTACCATGTCTGATATGAAAGAACCTTGAGACAGAGTTATATTCAAGACATTTGTGATTTCAGGTTCAGAATTATATCCAGATCTAAGTTCTCCATCAGAGCTAACATTTTCATTAAATCTTATTGGCTTTGGATTTATAACCCGAGGAGAGTATAGGAGATAAACATGCATTTATTTCAATGAAACTCTTATTTTGATTATCCCTGATTATAAGGTTCTCATTGTTAGATGGAAGCATATGCTTGTTCATAGTTATTGTAGCTTCGTTGATAGAGTTGTTTAGAACACTAACAGAGATTTCAAGCATCAGTAATAGAAATAACATCATTAGACATATTAACATTTGGGATCATAGCATCAATAGCAGGAGCCACAACAACATTAGACATATTATCATTTGGGACCATAACATCAATAACATGAGCCACAATATCATGAGAAGAAATATCCTTTGGATAACAATTTTCCATCTCCACATTAGGGGTAGTACTTTCTATAGTCCGAACAGGATTTTTCTCATTGAGATTAGAAAGAACCTGAACCTTCATAGCAGAGGTTTACACTTCAGTACTTTTTTCATTATTATAATCTTGAAAATCCTTAGTTTCTGAAGCTCTTGCTTTCGGTCTCCAAATTTATTGCACCACAGGGATAGAAACAGATTAATGAGTAGGAATAAGTGATTTTTCCTTGGGAGGGATACCTGAGGAAGAAGGAATTTCTCCTTTTTGCTTTGTTTTTAACTCCCTATATGTTGGTCTTCATGCTTGGGCTTTTTCCTCCAAAACATCATATTTAAAGCTTTTATCCAAATGACCCAATTTAAAGTATTTGGCACAGTAATCAGGGACACTTCATAATCTATGCAGATTCTTTTAGTTCTAGGAAAAGTGATATCTTTCAACACATACTTTAGCAACATGAGACCTAGTCCTATTCAATGTAACTTTGTTAACTTTGAGAGGATGACCTATGATATTCCCTATTGACATCATCACATCTATATCAAAAAAATTTTGAGGTAAACCATATAAAGCCAAAAAGATGGGAACAATGGTGTAATCAACACTGGGATTAAAGTGAGGAGTCAATTTATAAATTCTTAAAGACTAACTGCCAAAATTCCGAACTTTATGAATCCAACAATGATATAAATCATTAGAAAGAGAGAAAGAAATTAAAACTTGACAAGTATCTAAAAGATGGATCTCTGTGTGGCCCTTGAAACCAATTGTCTGAAAATCCTGGCAATGTTTGTCCAATTAAGGTCTACGTTGTGAGAATTTTCCAACCAGCGTCAATTTCAGAGGGGCTTCCAACTTCTCACAATCTCCTTTGGAGAAGAAAAGCTTGGGTTTTCCTAGACGATCAATACGTGTTTTTGGATTTAAGGAAACTCCATTAGAAGGAACTACAACGATCAATACGTGTTGTTGGAGAAGGGACTATTTACCTCGGTTTTTCAGTGTTTTTTACCTCAGTTTTCAGCCCCTAAAAAACCAAGGTAAATGTGGGTGTAGTAAAAGCATACGTTTTTTACCGCGGTTCAAAACTGAGGTAAATAGTCCCCTGTACCTCTGTTTGGGACCAACATCACCATGAATTTAGATCGACATCGTACCTTGGCAGGAGGCCAATGTTATGATACCCCAGCTACGACATCATTGCACACGACGTCGATATCATGATGCATGTGGCATCAATGTAAGGAATACATCAGCCGATGGTAGAAGAAGTGAGATGATGTCGCATCGGATGATGTCGTTCATAATACGAGCAATGTCAGAGTCGCTAAGAAGAAACATCACACATAGTGGGGGATCCACATCATGTCCATGGTGACGTGGAATGCTGAAAAACCAACGTCATTTTGTTTGTTTGAGCCTGCAAAAAAGAGTGATGCCGGTCTATGTAACATCACTAATATGTTGTGCCGCAACTTGTTAATGCAATGTCGCATTGTAGTCGGTCAGCTCTCATTCCTCGTGTCACATTATAATAAAAAATATTCGATGGCGTAAACAATCGGCATTCAATAGCCGTTACATGTTATAAATAATTTGATAAATCGAGTAAAGGTTGAACATCATAGAACACTCAATTGTTGTTCAATTATTGTGGGAATCATTAACTGAAATGTTTATTTAAGCAGCAAGATTATGAGATACTAGTATATTACAATTAAATGTAACAATATATTAACATACATAAGGTTGTTATGAAATTGAAATAATAATTGGATTTAACCTCCGATTTGTACGTTTTATGGTGTTCATCATTCTAGGGCGACCAGTGAGAAGCTAATTATGTCCTTCTGATACGCTAGAATCCACTGATAACTCCATTTGATGCTATTACGACCAATACACAAGAAACAAAAATTATGTTACAATTGGCCTGTACCTAAAATAATGCGTAATATATTCATATGTAGATGACATTATTTGGAATATGGTAGTAGTAAGTGAACAGTAGCCAGTGAATAGTAGCAAAGTGAGGTTGGACTCTTAATGATCGAGGTCACAGTGATCGATGCAAAACCAAATTTGGATATACATGGATATTAATGCTAAACTCAACAATTCCTCACCTCTGCGATGTCGAGTCTAACTCGGTATCATATCGTACTGAGTGATTAATGACTAACTTCGCACATTCATATTGTGTTCATCCGAATCTAAGACATTTTTCTCACTTCTTACAAACACATCATCTTATTGGTAACAAACACAACATACAATATATAACACGTGACACAATGATTCACCCTTCATGAAATTCTTTGATCTTCCATGAATGAAAAAATAACATATAGAAGGTATAGATGGTAACAAATTTGGTAAACATGTAAAAGATGGAAAAGTACCTCAATAAATTTGAATCTAGATGCTCCATTCTTTGGATACTTATTAATGATTGAAGGAATCCATTTGAATGAGCCCTTTCATTATGGTGTGAATGGATAAGGTGGGTTTGTGGGATAAGCATTGGAGATGGAAATGAGTGTTACGGGTGATAGTTATTGAAATGAAAAATATGTTCGGGGAGAAATTTTAATTCAATTTTTTGCCGGAAATTTTTAGTTCTCGCTAGAAATTTCACAATGATCGATGTCGCTAGCTATTCAGTATGTCTATCGATCCATGCGACATGTGTGCGACACTACATATGTGGCCATAGTGTAATAATCAAATTTTTCGTAAAATCTCCGTTTAAAGGTTCCATGCCTTTCTGTCGACCCATTTATGTCCTAATCAGGACAACATTGTCGTCCAAATTTGAATAAATAATGATACATCCAATTTTGCATTTTGACATCTCCCAGTTTCTTAGAGGGACCTAATTGCAAAAATATACAATGTGTGGTCTCAAACTCGATTCCGATTGTCCCGAAAGGAAGCAGTGCTATCCATATATAGTTGAACTTATAATAATAAATAGTAATGTTATATTTCCCCATAGACGTCCACAAGATCAAATGACCGACAATCGTATACTTGTAAGTAATCCTCTACAATTTACTCTAGACCGCGTACTGGTGCTTTGTAAAAATTGAAGGATGTTATTTTATTACTATTATATTTTCAAAAAAACATAGAACATGAAATTTCATGTGATTCTTTATATTTGGCGGAAATGTTCATTTCCATAATTCTTATGGCTACAGTATTATTAGATTACTATATGAAAACCCATTATATTACCAGTTTTGCGTGCCAATAAGAGAGTAAGCATAATTCCATATGAAACACTTGTCATTTTGTTCGGGTGAATGTCTCTTAACACACATCAACAACACGGAAGTTTGGGCTGTAGTGTAATTTCCCCAGAGTTTCGTAATGCACTGTTGTGAAAAATCTAGGCCCGTTCCGGAGACTAGGTCATGGCCAAGTTCGAAAAATCAAGTCTTGACAATGTGAATTACATAAGCGTATATCCAATTTTCCATTTTAACATCTCCCAGTCTCTTGGAGGGACCTAAGTGAAAACAAATAGGCAATGTGTGGTCCCTAAATCGATTCCAATTGTCCCAAAAAGAAGCAGTGTCATCCACATGTAGTCAAACTTAAAAATGACCAATAGTAATATTATATTTCCCCAGAGACTTCCATAAGAACATACGACCAAAAATCATATACTTGCAAGTAATCATCTGCAATTTACTCTAGACCATGTACTGCTGCTTTGTAAAAATTGAAGGACGTTATTTTATTACTATTATATTTTCAAAAAACCTAAAATATGAAATTTCATGTGATTCTTTATATTTGGCGGAAATGTTTGTTCTCATAATGCTTATAGCTACAATATTAATGGAATACTATAAAAAAATGGAAGATTACCCAGGTTCACGTGTTTGTAAGACAGTACATATTGTGTAATTTCCCTAGAATTTCAAAATGCCCCGTCTATCAATAATTTTAGCCCGTTCCGATGATGGGTCCATGGCCAAATTTGAACATGGTGGTCATAATTTGATGGACGTAATTTTATTACTTTCATATTTCATGAGAAACGTAGACTATGCAATTTGGGCTTTTCGGCCCACAATCTATTAATGCGATGTTGGTCTAGGGTCAGTTTGGACTCGGTGGTGAAGGCATTGAAGTGACGCTGGGCTTTTGTGCTTTACATTCACCACTGACCAGGGCCATAGTTATTTCTGGGCTAGGCAGCTACTCTAATACGGCCCAGTGTTTATTATGTGTGATGTTGGGGTGTCTTCGTTTTAGTCTCGTACGGGCAATTATTATCACGATATCGCTGTCTATTATTTGGCCCCTTATGTTGGGCCCAAACCTATGATCCACAACTTTGCACTACATTCCATGTCTTATTCGTCCTATGTGACACACCTGGGAAGTTGCATGAAATGGAATCATTCCACTGCGGGTATATAAATACCCGACCACCCTACCTCTTCGCATTCCTAATCGACGACATCGAACCCAAACCTCCCAACTAATAAATGGTCAGAAAAAAATGCTAATCCCAATGAAATCGGTTACTCACATATTATAGTAGCACCAAAACCAACATTCAATTACTTTGGACGTATTGCATTAGCTGATTTCTCCAAATTTGAAGAGCAGCAAACCCTAACAAGGTAAGGATTTTTGGATGAAGTTTGATGTTGGTTTTTCAGGTTTCATATACCTCTTTAGTTTCCCATTGCTAGGTTATTCAATCGTGGCACATTAGTTTTTTACTTTGTGATGTTTTAGTTGAGATTGTAGGTGTTTTAGGACCATTCATATTGTAGCCATATTCCTAGCCGATTGAACTACAATGTCGTATATTTAAGAACATTAATATACGAAATCACATACATAACATCGGTCCAAACAAAGTGTCTGCGACATGAATACAAACTCGGCTAAAACACATTGACATCTTTGAGTTCCTCACTTTTGTCCTGACTGTTCTACGTCCCTTTGATCCTTAGATGGCTCAAATGAAATAGACAGCAAGGAGGAAAAGGGAAGAAAGCAAGGGGGCAGCTCCATCATGTACGAAGAAGGTGAAGAAACGGCCACCCCTCCATCTCTAAAATGGGATAAATTAGCTTCATAAAGGAGGAGGCAGCAAAGAATTTTGAAAAAATCTAGGGCTGTAGGATAAAAGAGGTCAGGGTGATGAAGCCCAAAGATGTGGAATGACTACACCTCGATGGTTTCCCCGAACCCTTCAAACCATAATGAATGGAGGGTTTAATATGCTTGGATAAACCAACGTATGATACGGAGGTCAAGGAGTTCTACGCCAATTTCCGAATGGAAACAATGACCTCCTGTAAACAAAGAGTGAATGGAATGGACGTAGTGATATCGAAAGAGCTCATCAATAAGGTGATTAACTGCACAACCAAAGGGGAGGATCAGCCAGAGGTTAAGCTTCTACAGCTGTACTGCCAGGACAATTGGCCTCGATGCATCTACAAGAAGGACCATTTGGGGCGCTTAATACAGAGGTCAAGGAGTTCTACCCCAACAGAATGATGAAGAAGTACTTAAAGATTGAAGGAGGTCAATCTTCTTGCTCTCAACCTTCATGAGAGAATGATGTTCAATATAATTGTACTACTTATCCCAGCCGGACATCCTATGGAGTGCACGAATAACGGGAGCATCATGTACTACCACGTCGTGGAGAAGAAGATAGTCGACCCCGGGTACACCATCATCCAGGAGATGCATCAAGTCACTCTCTCCACAAAGAGCGGGTGTCATCAACGCCATTCTAGAGAAGAAGGCGGTTCCAGTACAATTGAAAGTGAAGATCCAGCCTAAGTACTACTCCCTCCGTCCTCGCTATTTCTGCAAATTTTGACTTTTTCAGATTGACCAGAACTAATTTTGACCTTTTCAGATTGACCAGAACTAATTTTGACCATCAATATCTTTAATTGTGCATATTTAAAAATGATGATTAAATAATATTATAAAAATAGATGTTAACATGATTCTAATGATATCACATATGATAATATATTATTTTATGCATTACTTGAAATTTATTTTTCTAATTAACAATGTTTGACTAAATGAAAAGTGACAAGTGAAAAAATAGCTGGGACAGAAGGAGTACGATGCAAACTACTTCGGGCTGAAGCATTGGGTTTGGGAGTCGGGGACGTGGATTGATCACAATGTCCCTAAAGGGGATATGGATGTGCCTCCCACACCCGGGCCCGAGGCGACTCCATCGGCTTCCACAGCTATGGACGTACACTCCGCCATTATTCCCGTGCCCCTAACAGGTTACAAAATTTTGATTTTTTTTTGGTTTTTTTTTACAAATTATCATGAATTAAAATTTTAACATTTTCATTTAATGTAACTAATTTCTTATCCCATAGGACCTAAACAGAATACCCGGGGCATCCTCCTGAAGAACATGGCCTAGACCAAGGCTATGGCGCTACGCATGGAACACATCATGCGTAATCTTAAGGAAGAAATGGAGGTGTTGAAGTGTATGATTGCCGATGCGATCAATGGAGATGGGGGGGATGAGGGGTCTGGGGTTGACGAGGATGGGATGGATACCACCGATAATGAAGGAGGGTCAAGCACTTGCGTTAGCGAGTCTTCCACCAAAGAGTCGACGACTAGTTGTCAAGAAAATGGAAGCAGTTCATCGGCAGACGATATTATCCCACCTCTGTGACCCTTCCCATTGATTGCCATGGATCATATATTTGTTTGTCCTAGAACATGAAGAATGTTTATTCGAATTTTATTAGGATTCTATGTCTTCTGTTTCATTTTCATTTGTAGGGATGTTACATGTGGTATGTAGCATTATGTGGTTTGGATATATATATATATATACATACATACGTACCAAGCATTAGTCCTACACATGTAATTTGATGAAATCTGAGACTGGCTGTGGTGAACTTGGAATGAAACCTTTAGATGGTACATTCCAAGTTTTGGTCGCATTGGTTTAGTATCCTTAATGTATTAGGTATGATAGATATGTGTGACCTCGCACTCCATTCGGATAGTAATATTTTCCCTAACCGACATAATACCGATGGAGGTGCGAAATCGCATATATTAATTTATTTTAAAGGATTTTTGGCACGTGTTTGGTCCGAGGAGCATGTTTGATTTTGTCGAGTGAAACAATCTGCTTACGTCGAGTGGAAGTCGGTCACATCGAGTGATGGTGCAAAGTTAATCTTGTCATCGATGACTCTTTCTGCTGGGTCATACCCTTACTGTTGATGTCGTACATACGTCGATAATAACTTTTACTTCAATTTCATAGCCGATTTACTTTGGTTATTGTAGAACCATGGTAAAAAACCCATTATTTACCTTTAAAAAAAACCAAGGTCAATAATATTATTTATTTTAAAAAACCAAGGTAAAAGAACTTTTAACCTCGAATTTTTTAGGCTCAAAAAATCGAGGTAAATAGGGCGAAGTAATAGGTTCAGTTTCTTGTAGTGAGGGGTTCAATTTGTGCGGTATAAGAAGCTGATTTGACTAGAACGTAAGCGTAGGATATGGGTGGTTCCGCCATGACGGTGGCGCCGGACGAAGGTGGGAGGAGCGTATGTAGGAGAAGGGCGTTCCAAGATTCTTGGAGCGTTTTAGAGGAGCGTTACATTTTCGTTAACAAGAAATAAAGATCTTTGCAACTGAAACCTTATAATTAAATACCATTTTTCTATAAACCCTTGGACACACGGTCTTTGCCTCTTATAAAATCATTCACTTTACAAAATATAAAATAAAATTAAGAAGGCATACGAACGTCCAAAAAATATGTGATGCATTAAGATGCTTCCAAATAGGTAACTGAGAATCCCAATAAATAAATGCACTCTCAATTTTTTTATAAATTAACACACATTTTAATTTAAAATTTTAAAATTTAATATATTCTAATTATAGAAAATTTGAAGTTATTTTCATTCATTCATTTTACGTTTTATTTTTCTTTTAATTAAATTTCCCCACTCATTTAACCTCTCCTAAATTTTAGTATAGTTTTGTTGATAAGCTAGCGCCATATATAAAAGCATTTTAACAAGAAAGTTATTTTAAAGAAAATTTTATACTAATATACAAATTTATAAAAAATATTTGAATAGTAAAATATTCTATTTGATTTTTTTTACTATCTATAAATTTGGCAAAGGCAAAGCTAAACCAAACCTTAATCAACCAAGAGGTTTTTTGGAAACAAAAATCCAGATTAAAATGGATCTATGAAGGAGATGCCAACTCCAAATTCTTTCACCAGTCAGTCCAGAATAAACATAAGAAACAGATAATTGCTTCAATTAAGAACATTTAGGGTCAATGGCTACAACCAGAATAGATAGAGAATGAATTAATTAGGTATTTCTCAAATCTACTGACTAATGAACATCAGGATCCATCAGGAATAAACACTGCATGGATCCTGGAAAACATCACAAGTGTTGTAACTAAAGACATGAACTCTGACTTATTAAACCGGTAACAATGAAAGAACAAACAGAAGTAGCAAATCAGCACCTGAACCTAATGGTTTTTCAGGAATTTTTTTCCATAAATGCTGGGATATAATAAAGGTTGATGTTCTAGTGGTTGTTGAAGAATTATTTGAAGAAAAAGAAATACCTAAAATCATTTCATCAGCACTCACTATACTAATCCCTAAAAAAGATGTGTGCTCTGCATTCAAAGACTATAGACCTATAAGCCTTTGTAACTTTAAAAATAAAAAAATTTCAAAAATAAAATCTAACAGGTTAAAAAAAATCCTAGACTTGATAGTAAGTCCTGAGCAGCCAGCTTTTGTTTCAGGCAGGGAATTGGCCGTCTTCGCTCGTGATCGCTTAGAGCTCCTCTTCCATCAATAGGTACTCCCAACGCGTCGACCACACGCCCTAGCATAGCCTTTCCCGCAGGAACATCCACAATAGATCCAGTGCGTTACACACAAAAGTAAAAGGTCATAGTATGATCATCAAATTGGATATGATAAATACCTTTGATAGAGTTTCATGGTCCTTCTTATCCAAAGTCCTTATCAAGCTGAGGTTTGCAAATAAACTGGTTAATCTAATCATGTTGAATATCAAATCTGCCTTCTTTTCATTATTAATCAATGGAAAAATAGTAGGTTTCTTCTCAGCATCCAGAGGGCTTAAACAGGGGATCCCCTCTCACTTCTTCTTTTCATTTTAATGGTTGAAGCTTTCTCCAAAAACATAAATTTCCTATTTAACTATGGAAACATTTAGCCATTTAAGCTACCTTAAACAATGAAATCATCAACCCATCTTTCCTTTGCTGATGATAAAATAATTTTACTAAAGTACTCAAAGAATGGTCTAAAAACTGTAATCGGTTTTCTAAAATCTTATGAGCTAGCAAAAAGGCAAAAAGTTAACTTTGAGAAATCATCTTTTAACATCTCAAAACACACACCCAATAAAATCATTAACTTAATCAAACAAGAAACAAAAATGGTAGAAGGTTCCCTACCCTTTAAATACTTGGGATGTCTTATCTACACAGGGAGAACAAAGAACTCTTTCTTCTTGGGAATGCTAACATCAATTAAGGCAAGAATAAACCAATAGAAGAATAAGCTATTACCCCCATGTGGTAAGGCATTTTTAATTAGATATGGTTTGGCAACGATGCCAATTTATTTAATTACTGTCATGAAGCCAACCAAACAACATATAATCTCTCAGATTCAAAAAACTCTTGCAAGGTTTTTCTGGAATTTAGATTCCAGTTCGGCAATGAATCAAAAAAGAAAACTTGGAAATCATATCCTAAACTATACTTTACAACAAATGAAAATGGATTAAATTTTGAAAAAATATAACAACTGTAACTAAAAGCTTTTCCATCAAATTATGGTGGAAATTGCAACAAGGGAATTCTCTTCGAGACTAAATCATGTGGTCAATAAGTGACACTCTATAGACCTCAAAAAAATGGAAGAGAATCAAATAGATTCAACAAATAGTAGCTGATCACACACTAGTTCAGATGGGCAAAGGATCAGTCTCCTTTTGGTATACAAACTAGACTGAGATTGACCCCTTAATTGACCATATTTTAACTTCTAATATTCCTTACTCAGATATATCAGTTGCTACATTCTTAGAAAATAAGTCTTTTTATGTAAACGCTTTTAGAACTGTATTACCTGATAACATAATCAGCATTCTGAATTTGGATCATAGAATTTTGTCAGAATATGAAGATAAATTAATATGGAAGTTAACATCAAATGGTCAATTCACTTTAAAGTCATCTTATGACTTAATTAGACCAAGGAAAACAATAATACCATCATTTAAACATCTGTGGTCTAATTTAATACCAAACCAAATAAGCTACTCAAACTGGAAACTAATGAATAGGTTAATAGCCCTTCCTGATGTGCTGGAAGACTTTCAGTTTTATCTTCCATCAAGGTGCTGCTTCTGCTTCAAAGAATCAGAGTCTATACATTATAGCTTTAATAACTATGATCAGGTGCAACAAATATGGAATACCATCGACAGTGTTTTTACTTTGAGCTCTAATTAGTTTCAATTCTTGTGGGATAGATATTAGTACTATTATAATCTTGATAACTTTGATGCTACATTTGCTAAACTTGTTTGAATAATTCCCTGCGTGATTATCTGGTATCTTTGGTGTGCTAGATGCTCTTATAATTTTGAAGGGATAAAGCCATTACCAAGAACTATCATCAGTAGAATTCTGATTCACTTTAATAATACTCTTCTGGCTTACAAACTCGATTTTAGATGGGATCTAACTACTATCCCTAGAATTCTATATCTCAAAAGAAGAAATCAAAAACCAGTAAAAATCATTAGGTGGACTTTACCAACTAACTTTAAGTTAAATACAGATAGATATTGTTTAAGGAATAGGAAGGCAGATGTTGGATGCATTATAAGAGATCGCTGGGGTAAAGTGATTGTAGCTCTATCAAAAGTTATCAATGCTGACACTAGTTTGCAGGCTGAGACTATAGCTCTATTAGATGGAATTCGATTAGCTCTATTCCACCACATCTGCAACATAGACATTGATAAAGATGGTGCACAAACAATACATAATCCATTGTAAATGTCTTCAACACATGAGAATAATTTGGCAGCTGCTCCAGCAAGTTGAATTAACAATTCAACACATTTTCAGAGAGGCTAATGGAGTTACTGATACACTGTCGAAGTTGACTAGCAAAAGATTACATTTGAAATCAAATATCTGGAAATGGCACAATACTAGAAGGAAAAGGATATGAGATTCTGGGGCGACCAAACCGGACTGATGTATTGTTGATAGCCCTGTCAGCTCTGGACCACAAGTATTGCACCAGAGCATCACATCATTCTTCATCAGCTTTGAGCCTGAGCATCGTCAACTATATGCTACGATGGTTATAGAGTGAAGCACTTCAGGGGAAGTGTTTTTCCAGGGATTATTACGAAATGTCATCCATTTATGCTAACACGGGGTGTGGAGGCATAAAAATGGCAATCCGTAGTGGAATCCGACTATGGTTTTAAGGGCCAAATCTCTGTTTACACGGGGGCGTAAACAAGAGCTTCAGAACAAAGCTTAGTGTAAATAGCTTTCCACTTGTTTATCTTGTATGTAAAACTTATTGAACTCATGAAGCTTCATTTATTCATGGTTTGGGAAGCCTAATATATACCCCTCACAACAGTGTGTTTACAATAATAATAAAAAAGGAAACTATTAAAAGTTAATCTTCTATCCATATCTGCCTTGAAGATAATCAAGAATTGAACCACTCCGAACCTCTTATTTCAGAATTCCCCCAACTCCACAATCCCCCACACACAAATTAGGCATCCCAAATCCTATGGAAAAAGGCACCAAGTTATCCTCGCTCTCATTCCTCTTGGTTTTGGTCATTCTGACCAACTTTGATGCAACAACGTCGACAGCAGAAGATTCTGGCAGCATTCAAACCGTATATTGAACAGATCGCTCAATTCCCATTTTGACCATGCAACCAACACATCAATCCTTCCGGCGAAAAGTCACAGGCTGTGCACCTGTCTCTACCTGCCTTGCATATGCCTGTGCCCTTGTGATGCTTGTCAATGCTGAGAGGTTTAAGAATGGTTTTCATGGTGTATACATCTTAAACCGGCTCCCTTTGGGGAGGCTAATTTTCCTATATATGTAAGGGTTTGAAAATTTTAACTACTGGAGTACTAAAATAATGTGATTAAATCAATTTGTATGAATATCTTCATTCATACACCTTTTTGTCTTGATTTTTCTTCATTTGGGTGAGAATATAATTGATACATCTCTATTAAAAATACAAGTAGGATTCATCAATCAATCTAATAGTGTAAATATGATGATTAGCATTCAACTTTTTAGAACCCGTGCACATTAAGTGTTGAAAGCTCGGTTGAAAGCTCTAGAATGCAAACTTAAGTGCTGGGCACTTAAGTGTTGTATTAACCTTGGAAGGAAAGATGATCCAAGTCAGTTTGCAAATGCTCGAATGTAAGGCAAAGACACGTTAAGAGATGCAACGTTTCTGCTGAGGGCTCGGAGAGTCTGATGGGTTGTCCAAACCGCCAGACTAAGGGACACGACTGTTAGTACGAGACAGCCCCTATGAAGAGGTGCGACCCTTTGAGTAAAGTGATAGTTTTAGTCCCTACTTTTGAAGCTTTTGTAACCTTTGGCAGTTAAGGGTGTTAACCGTCAATTGCGTAGTTTCCTATAAATACTCCAAGGTTAGAGCAAAGTCCCTAACAAGTTATGGTGGTTGTTTTACCGACCTAGAAGAATTTCTTTGATTTAATACAAAAAAGGTAGGGCCTAGGTTCCCGTAAATATTGTGCCTTCGCTTGATTACCATTAACCTTGTAACCTCGTTCAATCCTGTTCGCAGTAGTGCAGAGAGGGGTCATTAAAGGAAGTTTTATTGAACCAGAGAAGGCAGGCTCCACCTTTGATCATTGTTGATCAAAGATGGCTCAAAAACCACCTTTGTCAACTTTAGTGCACTCCAAACACATGTTCCAACTTCAGAAGTGCACAATAGTAAACAGAGCTATTGTACAACACTTTCAACGGCAGTTCAAGCCCAACTTCATGTAGTGGAATGTACCATCATTAAAATACTCTTCTCGTATCAATTGACTTTAATACTTATTTCATAATTGATACGGGAAGAGTATTTTATTTCATAATCCAAGAAAATAATAAAAAGGTTGTATTACTTTTTAGCAAATAATAAACAGGTTGGGAGGAGTCGGAACAAAAATCTCATAGTTTTGGGCCAGGTCGGATTGGATTACAAATAGACCCAAATCATATAAAAAATTGAAAAAAATTATATTTTATTCAAATAAAATGAATAATTTTTAAATGTACTAATATTTCAAATAAAAAGTTACAATTTATTTTCATATGATTTAAAATAATAATAATATATTTTTTATTTAATTATAAAATTATTCACTAAATAATGAATAACACAATTATTTTCATTCTACTTAGTTAGAAGACTTTTACTATTTCATTTAAAATAATATAATTTAACTAAAAAATTTTATATAAATATTTGATTAGTTATGATTATATATTTCATATTTTGATCAATATATTTTTTATAATTGATTGTTTTGTTTACATAATTAATATTATCTTTGTAAATATATATATATTCATCATATTTATTTTTTATTTATCAATAACTATTAATATAAATATATTTTAATTCTTGTTTTTAAATAAAATAAAATATTTTTTTCGGGACAAACTTACTTTCATTAATACCTCTTCAAAACCGTTCTGTACAAATCTTCAAAACCCCTAGTCACCCAACATAAACGTAACACATTTCCCCCTTAATTTTGTGTTTTCCCAAGCTCTATAAACTATACACTCAATAATGCTATAAAAAACATTTTTCCCGATCTCTTTCTTTCCAAATCTTCTATCATTTCTCCAACTCCATAAGGCATACACCGTTTCCGCAATAGCTATTTTCAGAAGTTGAGCCCTGCTGCCCTTACCTTTACAATTCACTGCTATCCACTGCTTTTCCTCTTCCCACCCCGTTGGATTATGCTTCCGTTGCATCCAATTGAAGATTTTGCACCAGATGTCCTTGAATGTAGCACATTCAAAGAAGAGATGCTGCACCGTTTCTGCTTCCGTACAAAATACACACCCACCATCAACCTTCATTCCAAACTTCTTCAACCTCTCTTTGGTTGGTAACCTGTTATGGCAGCACATCTATAACATAAAAATAGCTCTCGGCTGTGCCTGATTAGCCATGCGTATGTGTCACCAAAATACAGCCTCTCGCTCACCTCGTAGTGCCATGTAGATGTCTCCAGTACAAAATGTTTTGCTCGCTTCAGTTCCTGCCATTTCTCCATACCGTGAAGGACATTTCAGCACTTACCTACTCGTTTCAAAATCCACGAACAATCATTTGGAACCTTCACAGTCATGATATCAGCCCCTTTTATGTAGTAGGAGTGAATCCACTTAATCCACATTTGATCTGCTTTCCTACACAGATTCTACAATGTTTTAATCAAGTTAGCCTCATTCTATTCTACAAGTGCAATCATATTCAGCCCTCCAGCTTTCACCGGTGTACATATTTTTCCCATGAAACTGGTGTCCTTGTATAGAAGTCAGTTCCACTCCATAGGTACGATTTACAGATTGTTTCCAAGTGTTTCAAGACATCCTTTGGTAAGGGAATGACTTGCAACCAATAGTTAGCAATCAAAAATAGAACGCTTTTGATTAGCTACACCCGTCCTGCATAGCTTAGAAAGCAAGCACTCCAGTGATTTATTCTGCTGATCATCTTATCAATAAGTGGCTAGCATTGCTGTATTGTGAGTTTCCTGCTCATAAGTGGCACACCCAAATATTTGGAGGGCAGTGTGCCTTCCTCAAATCCAGTGATTGCAAGTACTTCCAGTTTTAGCTCTTCTTCACATCCCCCAAAGAATACCTTGCATTTAGATCGGTTCACCCTCATGCCTTTGGAATCAGTAAATTTGTGGAGAGCATTCATTAGTGCCTGGACAGATTTAGCATCAGCCTTTGTCATCAAAAGTAGGTCATCTGCAAAACTTAGGTTGAGTATCTTCAAACCATCACACCTAAAATGATATTGATACTCACAGTTCCCATCCAGTTTTCTTAAACATCAATAATTGTATTCCATGAAAAGCACAAAAAGCAGAGGAGACAAGGGGTCACCCTATCTGAGCCCTCACTGTGCTTGAATGAACTTAATGGGAAAACCATTAACATGTATTTATATGTAAAAATATTCACACATGTCATAACCCATCTAATGAACATACCTGGGAAGCCCAGCTCTCGCAGGATGGTCTCTAGTGCTATCCACTCAACTATGTCATAGGCTTTTTGAAGATCAATTTGGAGCATACATCTCGGTCCCCCAGCCTTCCTGTTATAGCCCCGGATAAGTTCATGGGCAATCATCACATGGTTATGAATACTGCATCCCGGGACAAAAGCTGCCTGACTTTCATGAATAATATCTGCTATTAGACCACTTAACCATACTATTAAAATCTTTGATATAATCTTATATACCATTGTACATCATGAGATAGGTCTCAAATCACTCACATTTTTTGCTGCCTGATGTTTCAGTATTAGCGTCACCATTGTACTATTCACTGCCTTATACATCCTCTCTTCATTAAAGAATTCCATCACAGTCTCAATAACATCCCCTTTAATTACTTTCCAGTTGGCCTTAAAAAATTTTGAACTGAAACCGTCAATTCACGGGGCTTTCTGATCCCTAAAGCCCTTTAACGCCTTCCAAATTTCCTGCTTTGTTACCCTGCCAATCAGTTGTTTTCTAGTGTCACTGGTCAGAGTACAACTAGCCCTTATCACTTCAACATCAATACCCATCATTCTCTCAGCTTTTTTTTTTCCATTCAAGTGTTTATAAATATTCAGGACTTCAGCTTCCATGCCCTCCTGAGCAGTGATCTCAGTACCATCCTCCCTTTCCTTTCAATAATCCAAACATATTTTTTTAAAAACTTTAACTGATGTGCGGAAGTATACGTTGTTTCCGTCCCCCAATCTGAGCCAATCCATCTTTGCTTTCTGCAGTGCTATCTTCTCATCAATCTCATTCCACCTCAGTAGCTCCTCTGTACATTTCACAACCTTCACTATCCTCTCCCTGTCCATTCTATTCGGGATAAGTTCCTGTTGTGCCACTGAGAGCTCTTGTCTTAATGCCTCCAGTTTGTTTTTAATTCCTAATAGCTTTTTGGTGTGTACTCCTAGAACCTGTTGAAGCCTCAAAAGCTTCCTCCACACCACAAACATAGGCCTGCCTTTTAACTCTTCCTTCAAGCTCTCCTGAATCACCCTTAAGACTTCATCATTCTCAAGAAAGAAATTGAAGAACTTAAACTGTTTACTCCATTTTTCCTTCCCTTCATGTACTTTGATACGGAGCATGGTGTGGTCTGAAACACCAGGCTCTAAGACCTCCACCTTGCCATCCGGATACAATTAAAACCACTCTAGGTTACCAATTGCTTAGTCAATTCTCCAGTAAATAACCCCGTCTGCTTGCCTATTCGGCCAAGTGAAATAATCTCCCAAGCTATCACATTCAAATAAGCCTGCCTAATTCATCATCTGTTCAAGATCCCAATATTCACTGATCTGTACATCATTACCACCTATCTGATCATTGACAGACAATACATTGTTGAAATCCCCCATTGCAAGCCAAGCGGTACCCTTAGTTTTCCTCTGCAGCTTTTCAATATCTTTCCAAAGTACCTTCCTGTCTTTCAGTTGGTTAGCAGCATATATAGCTATAAACCAGTGGATCAGCACATCATCAAGCCTATAAACTCCCACATGAATCATCTGGTCTGTTGTTTTCACATGTTTCACACTGACCCTAGATTTATCCCACATGACCCACAATCTTCCATTAGGATGACCATCATAATTATCTATTTAACTCCAGTTGGATCCCATCTTATTCCTGATATCCCCTGCTTTCTCTTTTTTTACTCTTGTTTCAATAAGTACAGCCAGCGTTAAACTCATGTTTCTGAGACGGGAGGCAATCTCTTTGTTCTTGGCTGCTTTATTCAACCCCCTAATGTTCCATGTTACGATCATGAACCTTGTCATAAGAATCAGCAGGATCAATCCAAATCCTCTGATTCCATGACTTAGTAACCATACTACTGCTTCCTGCATCACCAATACTTTCCACCATCTGCTCAACAATAATTTCTGCAGGCTGCTTTCCCATGTTTTTTTATCCCACCACTTTCCATTCAGTCAATAGATCGATTTTGGCTCCTCTCCATATGGTTCCCCAGCCTTGCTTTCCACTGTCTTCTCATCCTTCCTCTGCCATTTATGAACTATTTTCTTTTCATTTACATCATTTTTGCATTGATGGCCTCCCACCTGGCATACCTCACTGAACATTGGCTTCCACTCCAACTCTATATCCTGTTTGAGATCTGTCCCATCAATATCTTTTATAGTGATACTCTCAGGCACTTTCGCTGATACATTAATTTCAATCAGCAGGCGAGCATATGATACTCCCAGCTTCTTTGTCGTGTATTCATTAGTGCACAACGATTTGCCTAGGGCACTCCCAATTTTTCCCAGACTTCTCGGACCCCAAAGATAGAGCTGCAACTTTGGGAATTTCACCCATATAGGAACTGTTCGCGCCATGTCTTCCTTCATTGAAAAATCCTTGTTCCAGATATGCAAAAACATTACCCTGTTATAGATTGTGTACGGGCCTCTGCTTAACACTGCATCTCTATCTTCTCTACACTTAAATCTCATGATAAAATACCCATCATCGTTATACAACAATTCAGGTAAGGTAACAAATGACCAAAAATTCATCATAAACCTTTTAACTGCATTCTTCATTAGCTCTCCATCCATTACATACATAATCAAAGAATTCTCCCAATACTTGAGCTCAGATTTAACATCCTCCAATTCTATCTCCACTTCGATTTCACCATCAATTACTGTAGGAGCAATAAAATCAATCTCCATACCATTAGAATAAACCCTATTCCCATTTATGACAACAACCCAAATCTTTTTCTCAATTAGATCATCATCGTTACAAGTAGGGTTTTCTAGTGTTACCTTTTTGTGCTCAAATTGCTCTACCTCAGAATCTCCACCTGGTACTTCCAAAGGTTCCTCCATCGCATCTTCGTCTTG
This sequence comes from Rubia yunnanensis, assembly GCA_037428765.1. Lineage (NCBI taxonomy): Eukaryota > Viridiplantae > Streptophyta > Magnoliopsida > Gentianales > Rubiaceae > Rubia > Rubia yunnanensis. The sequence continues at coordinate 107,213,146 of CM075063.1, read as the reverse complement.
ACTGATAGCCTCTGTGATCCCGTCCTCAATCACAACTCCATTCTAATCTGCCGAGGCTGAGGTCGCCCATTTTTTTGGCCTACCTCTCCTCATTTTCATGGTCACCGGCAAACACCGCTACTGCATGTTAATCGCCCGCACAGTCACCGCTACTGCGTGTTCCGTTATAATATTTTTATAATAAAATATAATATAAATAATAACACTCACTTAATTTCAATCGTGAATTTACGGGTGCTCTGCTCGCCGAAAATAATCCAAATAATATCTAGCCACTATGAACACGTTCTCATCGGCAATTTTGCAAGAGGCAGAACAGCCATGGAATGGATTGAAACGGAGTTCTAAATAATTGGTTTCACTGGAAAGCACTAAATCAAATCCATAGATCATCGCAACATCCTCATCCATTTTCAACCTAAGGAGGATTTTCACAGGTGCTGGATTAAGGCCATCTGGTCTTTCAATGGAATCAATATGCGAAATCTCCGTCGGACACCAAACTTCAAGCCGGAGCTGGAATCCTCTGTTGTACCAGTACGAGTAATGCTAAAATGTTCCACTTTATTATTATAATACCCATCGATTGTAGTTATTTGTAATCATATTAGTACCCATATGAAAATGGATCTAGCTACAGAGAAACTGACTAGACCCTCGGTTATGAAACTCTGTGTAAAAATAGATCTTTTAAGTACCTTACTCACTTTCATTAGGCAAGGTTCGATCAGTGAAAATGAGAAATATGATATCGAGTATGAGAACCTACCCATGTACTACGCCCACTATAAGAAACTAGGACATGAGTGAACTAATTGCAGAGTGTTGAACCCAGAACTGAGGACTAAATTCATCCCCAGACCAAAGCCTAGCCTTAAGCTGAAGCCAAACCAAAACAATGATACCTGGATATCTGCAAAAAAAAAAAAGCAATGCCAAACTTCCCAGGATGTACTGTATCCAAAAAATACAGTGGAGTTGCTGAACAACTAGGTGATGGACTCAATACCAAGCCCTCAATACTAGATACAACTCTTTTCATAAACCCGAGACCTGAAGTGAGTAACAAAGCAATAGATAATCCACAACCTGAAACTGTCAAAGACAATGAAGCACCAATTGCTCAAAAAAAACCTCCTACCATCCACCACTATGGTTAAAGGAGCCTCATTGGATGAAACCTCAGGTATGATTCCAAAATCCCTACAAAAGGATATTGATGCTAACAATGAACTCTCTTTTTCACTCAGAAATAGCCCAGAGAGGGAAAAAAGATTCAAGATCCTTTGAAGACTACCAAGAATGAGAAGCTGAAACTGATTTGGAGAGTACTGAAGTGCTTCAGCTGGATCAGGTAAGTCTTCTGAACTCAATTTCCCTCACAGTTGATACCATGAAAACTAGGAAGATGACTCTGTTTAATAAACTAAACCATATGAACATTATATCTAGTTCAAAAAGAAAGAAAGATACATTTAAATGATTACTAAGGCCCTATAATTTAAAGGACTTGTGTGGAATCTGAGAGGACATGAAACATTAATTGATAGGCTAAGGAAATTGATAAGGATTCATCACATACAGTTTCTAGGCATACTAGAACCTAAACAAAAACATGATAAAATTGACACATATAGGAGAAAACTAGGAGAAAATTAGGCCTAGGCAGCTGCTTTGGCTCCACAACTAATAATATCTGGCTTATGTGGAATAATCCAATTGAGTTAATAGTGCAGGTAGAATCTGTACAATACACACTAACTAAATTAACTCCTCCAGTTTTAATCGGGAAATGAGGATAGTTTTTGTTCATGTTGCAACTAATGTGAAGGGATAGAAAGACTGTATGAAAGAACCTAGGAAACATCCCTCACACATCCAAACTAATCATAGGAGACTTTAATGTCATGACCTCAATTACTGAATATAAGGGACCCTCAACACCTAATTCATAGAGCATTAAAGATTTCTCTAAATTTATTGCCTCAGCACAGATGACAAACTTTCACACAGTAGGCAGACACTTCACATTGACTAATGGTAGAAGGAAACCAACCCTAGAAAGGCTGGACAGAGCTCTTGATGACATTGAAAGGTTCAATGATTTTCCAAACAGCTCAGTTCATGTCTTAAATAGATGTACATCTGACCACAGCCCACTTTTGCTTACCATTGGTAGTAAAATCCCCTCGGCCCCAAAACCATTCAGGTTCTTAGATGTTTTTAGAACTAGGCAAGAACTTAGAGACATCAAGACTAACTGGGACTTTCCTATTCAACTTGTAGGAATGGCTAAAGTGTTTCTCAAACTGAAAAGACTTAAACCTGAACTTAAGAAATAGAATAAAGAAACCTTTAGAGACATAAATGCCACCATTAAGATAAAAGAGAAAGCCCTTAAGACTCAAGAAACAACATATAAAGCCACTAACTCATACCAGGATCACATCCTGTTGAAAGAAAAAAATACTTTACTTCTGAAGGCCTTAAATGAAGAAAACTTATACTGGAAGCAAAAGGAAAAACTAAAATGGCTATTAGAGGGTGATGAAAACAAAAAAAAATTCCCTGCCTCGGTTAAACAGAGAAGGGTGAAACAAAACATAGTTAAAATTAGAGACAGAAATGGAGTATAGATTGAGAATCTTGCACAAATTGAATCTGAGGCCATACATTTCTACCAAGAACTTCTAAGTGAAGACCAGGAAACCATTCACTCATAAAACCATTTCCACGGCCATTTATAAAGTCAGATTCCACATGCCATCTCACCATAGGAAAAGGCATCACTAATGGCTAAAACATCACTAGAGGAAATTAGAGAAGTTGTTTTTTCCATCAATATCAATAGCTCACCAGATATCGATGGTTATACCTTCAGCTGTAACTGGGAAACCATAGGGTCATACCTTCTTTAAGCTGTAAATGAGTTCTTATCAGGAAAACAAATCACAGCTGGCATAGCCAGTTCTTGGACCTGTCTTATCCCTAAAATAGATACTCCTAATAGTTTTTCTAAGTCTAAACCTATTAGTCTAACTAATTTTGTAAATAAACTCTTCACTAAATTATTAGTTAAAAGGATTACCTCATTACTACCTAATTTGATTACTGAGAATCAATCTGCATTCATGAAAGGGAAGGAAATGGAAAACAATGTAATACATTTGAAGGAGATGGACAAGTTTGTGAATAACAAAAGAGGAAGTTTGAACCGTATACTGATATTGGACCTCACTAAGGCCTTTGACAGAGTTAGATGTACTTTCTTAGCTGTTATTCTAAAACAAATATTGGTTTCAGCCATGGCTTTATTAAGTGCAATATCTCTAACTTGTCCTCAACTTTCTTCTCTATAATCATTAATGGAAGACCAGCAGGTTTTTTCCAACCTTCAAGAGGCATCAAACAGGGAGATCCCTTATCACCAATTCTTTTTAACCTATTTTCTAAGGCTTTCAACAGAAGTCTAAAAGCTTGTTTTGATAGAGGAAAAATGAGGCATTTTCAGTTTCCAAATGGTGTTATACCCACTTCGCACATTAGCTACGCAGATCACACAGTGTTTTTTTCCCAAGCCACTACACTGACACTCACTAGACTAAAAGCCTTCCTAACTATTTTTGAAGAAGTGAGTGGACAAAAAATAAACTGTGATAAGAGCAACTTCTACTTAAGTGTATCAGCTACATACTCCCAATTGTGTGAAGTGAAGAACAAATTTGGAATGAGACAGGGCAATTTCCCTTTCACATACCTAGGATGCCCTATCTATCTAGGGAGATCTGATCCTATCTATTTCTATCCTTTAATTGAAAAATATGACAATATGCTTGAAAAATGGAAAAACAAATAGCTTAGTCAAGGAGGAAAATTAACCCTAATCAAGACAGTTATGTACTCTATTCCTCAACACCTCTGGGCTGTTATGAAACCTCCTACCCTAATTCTTAAAGAGCTTAGGAGAAGAATCACAAACTTCCCATGGGACAAAAATGAATCAAATACCAGGAAAATTTGGATGAGCCTTAAAAATATTTGTTTTCCTATAGACCAAAATGGACTTGGACTGAGAAGTTTCAAGGATTTATTAAACACTTTCTCACTGAAACTATGGTGGAAGTTCCAACATGGAATAACACCTTGGTCACAATTCATATGGTCACTCCCTATGGCTTAAAGAAAATCTAAAACATGGAAGAGGATTGTTAACGATAGCACCATAGCTGAACAGAATCCAGAGTCATATATGGAAATGGCCTTGTGAATTTTTACTCTTCAAATTGGAAAGGCTTTGGACATGTGACTGATTTATACAATCATTTACATGATCTCTTACCTCTAGAATCCACCATTGCAAACCTCATTTATGCTAAGGATCAGCTGCTTCCATACCTCAGTGGCCAGCCCTCTGATCTCCAAAGTTTCCTGCAATCTACACAAGTTTACCACACAAGACAGGATAAGCTCGTTTGGAAGCCTTCAATCAAGGGACAATTCACCTTCAAAGATGCTTACAATGTCATAGAGTTGAGAAGAAATAGAATTATAAGAAAGATGTGGCATGGGTATATCCCAAAAAAATTAACTTTTTTATGTGGAGACAATCTAATGCCTTATTACAATTTGATTATATCATTATCTTCTCTAACATTAGCTTAGCATTAAAATGCCCTCTATGTGTAAACTCTGATTCTCTGTCTCTTTTTTTCCAATAATTGCACACTGGCTACCGCCACTTGCCACCATTTTCAGTTTATTTTAGGCATTATACCACCATGTCAGTCTATTTATGATACTCACCTACTGCTGGGCTAAGCCTGGCTCTACCTCTGTGCACAATAAGCTACTAGTAATTACCCCATCCTTGATATGCTGGAACTTATGGAAAGATAGAAATAGGTATATCCATGATAACCAAGCCCCAAATCTGAACACATGTATTAAATACATCAAAAAAGACATTTTTGAGGACTTCTATGCACATCCAACTTCTAGCAACAAAAGGGAGGACAAAATCTTGATTACTCTTGGCCTGATTCCATTTCTCACTCAGCCAAAAAAAGCCAAAAATTGCTGCCATTCACTGGACTTTCCCTCACCATGACTTCAAAATAAATGTAGATGCTCATGGAATCATACTGATGGTTTCTGTGGCATTGGTAACATTCTAAGGGATAAAATTGGTGTTTCTATTTATATTATAACAAACGGATATAGCCACATCTGCTTCACAAGCAGAACTTATGGCCATTAGTCAGGGTTATGCTTTAGCACGATCACATAATATTTTCTCCTTCTCAATTGAAAAATTAATATCAACAAGCAGTAGACTGCATAAACCAGCCAGATAAAGCACTTTGGGTATTATTTAACCTTGCCTGGGAGCTGCATATTTTGCTTAGACTAATCCCAATTTCTCACACCTTTAGGCAAAGAAATTTAGTGGCTGACTATCTATCAAAAAATACTAAACCTGACTGGTCACTTACAACCACATCGTAACTTGATTAGAAACTGAATAGGCTTCTTCACCTTAACAAAATGAAAGTTCCAACACTTAGGTTCAAATAAGAGTCAGATACTGCTGGTATTCTCTTTTTACAGGGATACAAGGAAAAATACATAGCACACAAAAACAAAGGATGCACCTCACCAGCTACAAACAAAGCACAACTCTGCACAGACGCGCATTTTTTGACCAGGCCTGGAACAAATTTGACAGTGGAAGAAGCAATGCACATCCAGAAGGAAAAGTCTAGCACCAATGATTCAAGACTTTTGGGACACTACTTTGTACAAATCTAAAGTTTTTTTTACATGCACTTGGGGCACTTTGGGGGTCCGGAAATTCCTCTACATTAACATATGGGGTGGAGGTGTAGGGAATAGAATCACTTACGATGTCCCCCTTTGTACAATGATTGCTTATGTAGAAGCTAATCTAAGTTCAATTTTGAGGTTCAAGTCGACACTTGAACCAACCTTGTATTACAAACCTTTTAGTTTAAGGATTGGGGTCCCTATTACATAATCCTCCCTTCATTGGGTTTCATTTAAAAAAAACAAAAACACGGTTCCACTTCAAAAAAAAAGAGTTAATTGTATGGGTATTAGTTTAGCTTGCCTTATTATTCAAGAATGTTAAACTTGTTTATGAAATAAATTAATGTTGAATAATTTGTATTAAAATAACTTTTTATTTTTATTTTCAAATATTGTATCTTTTAAAAAAAATAGGGCAAAATTACAAATGGGTTAAAATGGGTCAATACAGCTCAAATCTGACCTGGCCCATAAACGATCAGAACCAAATTGAATTAACCCACTTAACCCAAATGAGACATTGACCCGACCCAATCGAATGCGTTGGGTCAAAATAAGTCTGATCAGGTCGGGTCAAGACACCTTGATCTAAATAAAAGTCAAAGTTACTTGTTAGGGATGATTGATATCTTATCCCGAGCATTTAAAGTTCAAAATGCTCATCCCTCTTCCAAAGTCCTCCCTCTGTCCCAATTCTATTTCCACTTGCACTAGTTATTTAGTAAAAACTAATTAATTTGAAAAGTAAGAATTGAGTGACATGTAAGATTACATTATCACGTGAGATCTTGTTATAATTGCATCAACATCTATTTTCATAATATCAACTTCTTATTTAATATATCAGTGGTCAAAAACAAGTTTGGTCAAATTAAAATAGTTAACAAGTGCAAATAGAGTTGGAATAGATGGAGTAATATATTTGGCTCTATGACTCTAATTTATTCATACAATTGTAACAACAATATTATTTAAACATAACCTTAACCAACTTGAATTTAATCGAGTACCGTAATAGCCTGATCCTAAGTAAACCCCCCCCCCCCCCCCCCCCCCCCGTGAATATACCCAAATCCAATATAAAACATAATATAAATGAAGCCCCCTAGCCTGATCCTAAATAAACCCCCCCCCCCCCACACCCGTGAATATACCCAAATCCAATATAAAACATAATATAAATGACCCCCCCCTGTGAATATACAACAAATGACACGAAGTAACCCGACCCAAAAAGAACTTGACCCGAGATCCAACTCGATAGTATTCTGAGAAGACTTGACCTGATCCGTGTAAAAAAATTACACAACAGTAACCCAACTCGATAGTTCTCAATCCGACACGACCCGACAAATAGAAATCAACATGTTTCCAACCTGCCACGAATCAGGCACTATACTCGAACTGACACCTCTACTTGTAAGCACATAATTATCAATGCCACGAGATACTTTCCGCTCAAGGAAGAATTAAAGTATTTTCTACAATTCCTTAAAGGGGTGGGCTTCGGGTCGGTTGAATCAATTTTTAGTTTATTTGGTTTGGAATATTCGATTTTACCCCTAAAATTCCCAAAACCACAATCGATCAAAATATTCAGAAAACCAAATTATACAAACCAAATTCTGAATTCGGTTTTGGTTTGAATTCATTTTGAAACAAACAAACCGTATTCATTGGAACATTTTTAAACAATTATTAAAAATATTAAACTTAATTTAAAATCCTATAAAGATGTGAAATTTAATTTGTACATCAATAAACTCAAATGTTAAACATAAAAATCTAAAAACTATAATACAAATTCAACCATAACAATTTTAGTATTGTATTTAATACTTTTTATCAATAAAAATTATTAAATTTTTAGTTAAACAAAAGATTGAAACAAAAATCATAGGCCAATCCACCGCTATGTGAAGTTCAAGTAGGTACAGAGGTTGATGCTACTTAAAAAGGAAACCCAACAAACGTAATATGCTACTTTGTCCACCAATGAAGGAAGTTTTTCCTTGCGCCTATTGATTTTCTTCTGTAGTCGGAGAAATACATAAAGAAAGTTCTCAGGAGTAGGTGGAAAACTAAGAACATATATTCGGGTTAGGTTGGTTCGGAATATTGTCAGGTTGGATAAGATCACGTTACTATCGTGTTGGTTTTTGTATTGGAATTTCGTTAGGGCCAGATCATGTTAGCTATTTTTATTATTTTCCATAGTGAGTTCGGGTATATTTTGGGCTGGTTAATTTTTGGGTTGGGTTATAATTCTACTAGATAATATTTTTGTTGGTTTAATTTATGTTTTAATAATATTATTGGTACAATTTCATTATTATTGGGTTTTGTTCCACTGTAACTTTTTTTTAAAATTTAAAACTCACCTAAGTGAGGGGGTGTTTATTGGGCTCCCCAAGCCCTTAAAAAAGAGCCATAAGCTCAATAGTTGATACATAAGAGGAATCTCGTGGAATTGCTATCTACAAAGAGCCTTTTTCGAATCATTTGTTTACACATCTGTATAAACATCCGATTCGGCCTATGAAACCCAAATCGAAATCTATTACAGCCTACCATTATTATCTCTCCACACCCCGTATTATCATAAATAGATGGCCTTCCTAGAAGCTCCTAGCAAACCACCTCCCTTCACTCCATCCTAGTATGGAAATATTATCCCTCCCTCTTTAACTTATCAACAATAATCCAACAGGAAATACCAAGAACAGAAAATGTAAATTTAATCACGACAATGATCTTAAAATGCAATATTCCTAAAAGATTAATAATGATAGAGAGTGTGAATTAGTGAGGTGAAATGCTCAACTAGAGGTGATGATGTAACATGAACGAAACTTAAATTAAATAATCTTATACTTTTATAAATGATGAAAAAATATTATGAAGTTTTCTAATTTCTTAAAAAGACACTTTCAAGAAAAACTAAACCGTTGAATTAAACGTTTTTCTGGATCTGATCAAACTATTTAACTTTCATCATTTTTAATTAAATCATTTTCTGGAGATCAAACCATTTGTAAGTTAATAGAAAAATATCAATATGCAACTTAAAACAATTAGAGTTGTGGTTTTGAATTAGTAATTATAAAAGGCAAAGTATTGGGAAAGATAGCCTTTCCATAAACATATGGAAAGATGGGTTGAATTAAAATTATAGAAGGTGAAATGTTTTAGTTGAAATATTAAAAAAACTAGTATGAAACGTACAGTAGTTATAAGTTTATGACCCGATTAATGCAACCCTAAAATTTTATCTTATTTTCTTCTAATTTGCAGTTACACATTGATATTTCTATAGCTTATGCAAAGGTCGTCTTTCAAGAGATTGACTTATTATAAGAAGACAACTAAATATTGATTTCAAAAATAACCAGTAGGAACCTTTAGCCTGTAGATACAAATGCACTAATTGCTCCAACTAAGTGGAAGAAGTGTGCCTGTCTCTTCTTTCCTTGCATGTGGGACGATTAGTTGGTATAAAACAGAATTTTGTGAGAGATTTTTCATGTTCGCGAGTATCATTTGCAAAATATTTAATTTCAAACCACTTAAATGTTAGATAAATCATTTTATTAGTATTATAATTATTAAGATTATTTTTAAAAACTCTTTTATTGCAACGGTGTTTTATATGAATAATTTTAATATGACCGTAAAAATTTTCGGAACGAGGTTGTCCAGGATAGATCTAACTTTTAGGCAGTCTAACAAAATTAATTCTCTATCATTTATATTTTGGAAGGTACACATATTTTCTATTATTATTCAAATATTAGACTTCCCAAATTGTATATTTTATTTATATAAATTTATATGCAACTGATAATAGAAAAGTTATATCTATTTTATATTCAACATGCACATATTATATATATATATATATATATTTGTATATATATACATATATTTATATATGTGTATGTATATATATACATTTATATATATGTATGTACATATATACATTTATATATGTATGCATATATATATATATATATCACTACAAAAAAATATTCCAGTAGTGACACATATTTTGTGAAAGGTAAGGAAATGTCACAATATTTACTCCACGTTCAGGTGTCACAAATATTTATGAGATATATACATGTCACTAAATTCAATCAATGTCACAAAATTTAATGACACTTCTAAATTAAATTGCACCTTAAAGTGTCACAAAAAATATATAATGATACTTCAATGTGTCACGATATTTTAGTGACACACTCAATAGGGGCACTTCACAAGGCGCCACTAACACTACAATTGTGACAGCTTGTGAAGTACCCGTATTCAGCGTGTCACTAAAATATTGTGACGCGTTGAGGTGTCATTATTTTTTTGATGCTTTAAGATGTTGTTCAATTTAGAAGTGTCACTAAATTTTGTGACATGGATTCAATTAAGTGATATGTACACATCTCATAAATATTTAGTGACACCTGAAGGTAGAGTAAATATTGTAACATTCGTTACCTGCCACAAATTATGCGTCACTACTGGAATTTTTTTGTAGTGTATATATAATTTATTCTGAAGAAACATAATAATTCTTCTATAAATATTAATGATATAAAAATTACTCCAAAGAAATATTTCACTATTCATATTTCACAAAGTCTTATTTTAAACTGACTAACCGCTCTACTAGACAATGGTGTTGAAAAATAAAAATGTTGTGAAAATACCCGTATAATGACACTTTTTGATATCTAGTATTATTATAAGTTTAAAGTGTTGCAATAAGTATTTTTGGATCTCAATTAAATTATTGAAATATATATATATATATATATATGTATATATATATATATTGGTGTTGGGATAGATATAATATTCTCACACATTATATTGTACTAATATATATTAAAATTTTGATGGTAAGTGATCATCATTTAAAAATTAGTGAAAATTAGAAAATGGATATTGTGGGGATAATATTTCGACAAACAACGGTGTAGGGATGGATGAGTTAATACCATATTAACTTCTGTTTTATTTGGAAAATGTTAGCACAATAGTTTGATATCCCAATGGATCCAGTTGGGTGACACATTTATGTATGTCAAGATTATATTAGTGATAAACCCACACGTGTAATTGGCACACTATAATATACCTAGGACAATATTTAATGTTGTATTAAAAGTATTTTAACACACTAATGGAATGTCTCATTAGAATATAAATAATAACACTTATATGTGTGACAATTATACAAATAAAGCACATTTAACTATGTCCAAATGTATACATAACTACTCATATTTAGCATGTAATATGAATTCACACTAGTGGAGAGCCTTTGATTAAAGGCAAATTTCAAAGGCGGTTCCGTGGAAAACACCAGGAACCACCTTCTATTACAGCTTCCAAACTCGGAAGCCATGAAATTAGGCTCCCCCAGATTAAACGTTGTTAAATGTATTTCAAAGGCGGTTCTCTTAAAACTGCCTTTGATCCAATACAACCAAAGGCGATTCATGTTATAAACGCCTTTGAATGGTCTAATTTAAAGGCGGTTCTACCACACCACCTTTAATTGAAGGTAGTTATGAATTTCAAACATCTACACGAAGAACTTACAATTGAGGAGGTTGTGTTTTATCTGATGAACAAAGAGCTGAAAACTCTTAAGGTTTCGTAACTTTATTCGTGTGTGAGTTCCGATATCGTAACTTAGTCAGACGTTTATGTAGGGTTTTGGGTAACAACTTCCGAACTCGGAACCGGTGTTTGTGGGTAAAAAACCTTTAGTGGTTAAAAACCCTTTATTGGGTCAATGTGGATAGAAGCCTCATTTTTGTGTTAACAAATGGAGTTTGGAGATCATGAACAACTAAGCTAGCTGCCCGTGTGCATTGGATTAGGTATGTGTACAACTTAATGAGTAGATATTGGGAAGATTTTGTTTTTGTGCATTTAATTAATGTTGATGCTTTTGTGCCATTCATGAATGTTTTTGGAAGCTTATGTGTTGAGTGGATTTTAATTGCATTTTATTTTAGGTGATTGACTGTGGATAGAATTGAATTAATTGATAGAGATTTGAGAAAATCACCCGATTACATCCCTTTGGTAGAATCCTTTATTGTGGTTGCCTTTAAACATGCTTTGAAAAATGGTGTTATCCGAGCACATTGCCCATGTAAGGATTGTAATAATGATGTATGTTTGAGAAGGAACAAGATAGGTGAACATCTTATCATCAGAGGGTTTCAAACTAGTTACACGTCTTGGGTGTGGCCCGGAGAGGTTGTTGCGCCTAGTGTTGAAGATGTTAGCAGTAAAGAGGTTGAAAATTTAGATGTAAATGATGGATTCAAGGAGATGGTGGAGGATGTGGCTAGATAATTCCATGGTAAACCCAAATTCCTTGAAGCTTTGCAAAATGACAAGAAGATGCCATTGTACACCGGTTCTAAGCATTCAGTGTTGAGTGCCACTTGCGAATGATGAATTTGAAAGCTAAATTTGGGTGGACTAATAAAAGCATGACAAAAACACTTGAACTAGTTAGGGAATTCTTCCCGAAGGGTTATTTTTCCTATAGGAATGGAGTTGAAAAAAATACATGCTTGACCGAATGATTGCATGTTGTACAGAGGTCCAGAAGATGAGGACCGACAAATTTTGGGTCTGTGGTGAGTAGCGTTACAAGTTAAAGCGAGGAGGCATTGCAGTTATGGTGGATGCTGATTTGATTTCAAAGAAAGAAAACCAGATAAATTCTTATGGTATCTCCCTATCATTCCTCGGCCTAAGAAGTTGTTTGCTTGCAAAGAAGATACAACATTTTTGTGTTGGCATTCTGATCAACTTGTGGATGATGTGATTAGACATACATCTGACGTGAGTAGTGGAAAAATATTGATGTTATGTACCTCGAATTTGGTGGGGAGCCCTGGCATTTGAGACTCAGGCTTTCCACATACAGTATGAATCCATTCGGTAATATGAGTAGCACACACCGCTCGTGAAATATTATGTTAGTAATATACAATCTCCCATTGTCGTTGACAATGAAACATAAGTACATGTTATTATTGATGATGATATCAGGCCCTAAGAAACTTGGTAATGATGTAGACGTGTACCTTGCTCTGTTGGTGGATGATTGGTTGAAGTTGTTCAATGAAAGGGTCCACACTTACGATGGTTTTGAAGGAGAATATTTTACATTAAAGGCGTTGTTGTTTTGTACAATAAATAAATTTCCTTCTTAAGACAATTTGTCTAGGTACTTGATCAAAGGGAACTACGCTTGTCCAGTGTGTGAGAATCAAACCTCATTTTTTCAACTAAAGCATGGTTGTAAAACCATATATGAAGGACATAGGAGATTCCTTCCAGATAGTCACCCATTGATATTGGCGAAGACATGGTTCTATGGGGAACTAGAGGAGAGAGTGGAACCAGTACTACTTATGGGCATTGAGGTTTATGAGAGAGTTAAGGAATTGGCTAATGACTTCGAGAAGAAGAAGCATAAAATTTCAAGGGAAGGTAGTTTGAAGAAATGCTCCATTTTTTTTCAAACATCCTTATTGGAAGTATTTGGATGTACGACATTGTCTTGATGTAATGCATATTGAGAAGAATGTGTGAACATTTTTTAATACCCCAAGTAAAGCGAAGTGGGAATCAATAGTAGTTTGAGGCAAGTGACTAGGGGTGATGACTATTATCTTTCGCCTGCATGTTATTCCATGTCTCAGTCAGGAAGAAATTGTACTGTGATTCATTGAGCAATTTGAAGGTTGCAGGTGCTTACTCATCTAATATCAGTTCATGCGTGTCTTTGGAAGAGCGTAAGTTGCCTGGATTGAAATCACACGATTGCCAAAGTTTGATGCAGGGATTAAATGCCACTGTGACCAGGGAAACTTTGCCTCCTCATGTACAATTGTGCATTACAAAAAACAATTTTTTCTTTAAGTCTATATGTTTGAAAAGCATTAGTCACTGAAGGCTTGACCATTTGCAATCAATGACAGTTAAAGTTTTGTGCCGCATTGAGATGAACTTTTCCCTCGTCATTCTTGGACATAATGGTCCATTTGATTGTGCATTTGGTTTGTGAGATCAAGTTGTGTGGTCCTGTGTTCTTGAGGTGGATGTATCCTTTTGAGAAATATATGAAAATCTTAAAACATTTTGTGAAGAACTGATATAGACCTAATGTGAGTACTGTTTAGCATTACGTGGAGGAGAAGGTGATTGAATTTTGTACAAATTATTTGAAGAAAGTCGATTATGTTGGCCTCCTGAAGTCTAGACATTATGGGCAGTTAGAGGGATAAGGTGTAAGGCATGGTAAGATTTTGAGCCCTAGTGCGGAAGATTTGTGTTGGGCCTACCTCTATGTTCTTCGTAATCATGAAGATGTTGTCCCCTATTTAGAGATTCACATGGAGGAGCTAAGAGTCAAACATCCAACGTACAATGAAGCACGTGTTCTCCAACAACAAACTAGATACTTTGCTTCATGGCAACGATCTCACATCTCGATTGGAGATAATCCACATTTGGTGAAATGGTTGCCCCGGGGACCCTTGGGTACTATTACCTCATATGGTGCGTATGACATTAATGGCTTCACCTTTGGCACCAAATTAGCTAATGATAAAGGTTTATCACAGAAAATTGGTGTGACACTTGTGTTAGAGGCTTTACACGTTGGGAGTGCAAGTGACGCAAATCTCATGTATGCACAGACTTGTTACATTGGGACAATAATCGACATATGTGAGCTTGATTATGTCACATTTAAAGTTCATGTATTTAAATTCCAATGGGTAGATGTCAACATCGACCACAAAATTGAAGATATAGGTTTCATCCTTGTTGATCGTAGTCGAGTGGGTTGGAGAGAAGATCCATTTCTTTTGGCATCACATGCTTATTAGGTTTTCTATATCAAATACCATGTAGATCCTTGGTGGGAGGTTGTTGTTGAAGGCAAAAGATTTTTCAGCGAACAAAATGAGACTGGAGATGTAATTGGCTTAGGTCAAAATTCCCTCACTGAATCCATTTTTTGAAGACACTATGCTTGCGGAGGATGATATTAGTATATATGGATTCCTCGGATGAACAAAACATGAAGAGGGAATCTAGGTCGATAAGAGTGGAAAAGTTTTTTTAAAAAAAGGCATTGCAAATTGAAGAAGACTGGGAAGAAAAAGAAGCATAGGTAGGGATAAATTTATCTTGTTTCTTAGACGGTTTTTTTTGCTTTATGCAGCATCACCCGAACAACTTCCGGTTCCAAAAGTCAATCGGCTGATGTGGTAAAAAATCCCTGCAATGCGTAACATTCCATACTTGAAACAATTGTGGCCGAACAAGTAACTTCATTAACCTAATTTTTTAAACTAACTTAATCCATCACATCACTCAAAATTATTTAACCAAATCAACGTAGAAACATTCTTCATCTGAATCATTCAAATATTCCGTAGGTCAAATTCAATAATCCCTAGTGCGAAATGATCCAAAGTGCAAATTTAACCATAATTCCATACTACACCACAACTAACACATACAAATTCACTAATGAAATAGAAGAGCTTCTCCTAAGCCTTGATGTTGAAGGCATTGCCAAGTGATGTTTGTAAGCGCGCTGTCTACGTTCCAACTTCCAAATTGTACTCCCTTATTTGAGATAGTTCAACACTTACCCATTTGTGGCATGCCCTGAACCCCTTCATGAAAGTATTACTTGTTTCTTCTAAATGTAAAAATATATTGAAATAAGTGAAAAAGGTAAATGATAAAAAGAAAGATAGGTGTTTATTAAAATAATTGTTTTATACCTTCTTCATACCTTGGCCTTTTGTTCGGCTCCATCGCATCTTCTGGTTTGTGAGCCCACCAGGCTCGGTGAGGCGGCCGATAATGGGTTCAACAGATCTTGCTATCATTTGATACAAAATATGTTGATCTATGGTAAGGCGTTTCAAGCTAAAACTCTCAAGCTTCCCTAAATTGGCTGGGTTACGATTAAAGTACCTATGAATACATAGGATTGGGTAAACATATGGATAGTCTGACTGGAGTGGCCAAGCATCCCTACGATATATCATTCAAGGGTCCTTCAACGTCATCAGGAAACACTTCCTCGGGGCCTTTGTATGGACAATCTATATATACATTAATTATCTCAGTGCTAAGGTCAATAATGAATCCATTCACCATAGTTACGTATTCACCTCCCTCCTTCTGATGAAAATTAGCGTAAAACTGACAAAATTCATCAAAGTGTGATGGTTCATTTAAAGCGAACAACTTCATAACATGTTGGTCCTTAAAAACTTGAATGGGATTAGCTAAGCCTATACTATGATTTAACAATTTACCATGTGAGCGCAAATCATCGTACCTCATTTGAGCTTTGGTAGACATAAACCTAGCCCTTTGACCCGCATTGCAGCTGGACTTCTTCGAAGCAACCTTTTTTGTACGCACATTCCCACCTTTTCCGCCTTGTTGCGACAAAGACATAATTCAGAGCTACCTATGCAAAGAATGCGTTTGAATTTGGGGGTTTTGGACCGTTTTCGGTGCTGGAACGTTTGCCTTTATTTGGGATTGGGTTTTTTGATTCTCTGATTTGAGATTTTTGCCCGATTTTTTTTTAAATACTCGTCTAACTTCCAAATGAGGAAGTGGATTGCGTCATTTAAACAAAGAGCAAATTTGTGGGTTCCGACTGAGGAAGCGGAATTGAATTATAAAAAAAGGGCCACGTTAAGCAGGTTCACACCCGAAATGACAGTTGAATACGGAACCCTGCTTTCGATTGAGTAACATGAATCAACTCTTATTTCTAAAGATATGAATTTATTTTCCGAGTGAGGTGCCATTGGTAAACTTTAAACGAAAAAAAATAAAAAAAATTTCAAATTGAGCCTCCTTTCCACCAGGTTTGGACTGTAATTGGCACCTTATTTTGGAACATTTGCTTCTGAGTGAGGAAGCGCGTCGGCTGCTTGTAGTTTAATACAACTAGTTAATATCCATCTTAGACGATCATGTTCCAAGTTTGGAATTCAGCCCTATTTTTTTCATAGACACAACTCAATTCCGGACTCGGAAGTTATTCGTGTCTGATGGTAAATTGAATTAAAAAAACATAAACTTCCAATGCTGGATTGTTATGCATTAACCACCGACTTAATGGATATGACTCCAATAATTCAAAATCCCATGTAGCATAAATTCTTCATAACAAATTGTAGCATAAATTCAAAATACATTGTAGCATAACAATGTTGACGAAAATTCACAAAACCATTCCACTTAATAACATAAATCCAAATGTTCAAATGTTTTAATTAGAAAAGTCATCATCATCCTCTTCTTCATTGGTGGCATCTGCATCTCTGTCATCGGAGATACTCTCGAAAACTTTAGGGGTTAAGTTGTGCATGGTGTCATCGTCACTTAATTGCAAATGCACCCTAGCTGCTTCCTTGATCTTGGCATGATGGGCTTTGAAACGACCCAATTCCTTATTTTCATTAGTAATGACACCACAGGTGCATGCTAAGTACCCCTAGACTCGACTCTTCTAGTCACCTCTGCCACCTACCATAAACAAAGATATAAAATTGAAGAAGTCAACATATAGGTTTGTATGAATTACAGCAAACGATAATTTATTTGTAGGACATTTAAAAAACTCACGTGATGACTCTGCCCTATCCAAAACTACATCCCTAGTTCTCTTTGCAGCTTTAGCAGCTGCGCCGGGGCCCGATATCACCTTGTGATGCCATTTTACATCCTTGCCCATTTCTAATTTATTGTGTACAAATCAACTCTCATCATAGAATTATATTTTTAGTGGCCTATCAACATTTATGACCCAAAATTGCTTCAGTAATGCAATGATCAATCCCCCGTAGGGGAGATCTTTTTTATAGACCCCAATTTTTTCAACATGTAATTAATTATAGCATATCCCGGGTTGATTGGAATGCCCTCCATAACATAATAGAACAACATGAGATTACCTATTGTTGGCTCACAGTCGTGCCCCCCCCCGACAACAAAACATTCATACTTATTCAATCATTCACAAGCCTCTATTGAACAGCTAGTTTACCCACATCGTAACGATCGGCCCTGCCCAGGGTATCATCTACCCTTACAAAGTACTTCTTACCCATTGCAACCGAGCACAAGGGTGTAGAGTCACTATCACCCGGCCACTGTTATTGATGGTAGATTTCAAAAGGACCATCGGAGTTATCAGGCCTAAGTTTGGTCAGGGTGGTATACTCATTTCCTAACACAACATTGATTGTGTACTTTGTGACAGTGAAATTAATTTTGTTAACCATTTTCAAATCACCATTTCCAAATTTCTGACCTAAATTAGCATAAAATTGGACAACCTCGTCCGTATGGACCCATCCTCTAATGTCATAAGTTTATCCATTCCCTGATTCTTAAAATACCAAAGTATATATCCTAGTGAAAAATTCTCCATTTCCGAGCTACGAACTACCTTAGGATTAGTACATTTTATAAGGTGAAGAAAATCCACATACCTCTTTTCTGCCTCCTCGTTAAAAAATTTTGATCTCTGGCATATCTCGTTGTACAGTTTGTGGCTCTGGGTCAAAGCATTTCCATTGTTGCTCTTCCTTTCGGTTCTCCTCATCCTCGACATTGTGATACAATAGAGCGAATGGGTTTTTTTTCTAACTTTGTAATGGTGGACTGGGGTTTGAGTTTGTGTTTGATGAAAACTTGGAATGCTCAATTTGGGGGTTTTATATATCAGATTTGATTATCAAGTGAGGAAGGTTATCTTCTATGTATTTTTAAATGTACGAATCACTTCCAATTGAGAAGGTTATTTGGGTATATAAATAAGAATAGGTGACCATCTTCCACACTCGGAAGCTATTCTGACGGGCTAGCCCTAAAAGGCATTAAAGCCAATTCAAAGGGGTAATTATTTTATTCAACAAGGCGGGAGCTTCCCACCATTTTTCTTCCGAAACCTACCCAAAACATCAAACCCACCATCCTGTATCAAATTTTTCCCCTCTTTTGTGCTTTGGTTTCAAAAAGTTCAAATCCCTACCATGGTGTTGTATTATGCAAATATTTGGGGTGATTTGAAGCTCGTGAGGAAATTTACAAGGGTTTTGATGGTTGTTCAATATTCAAGGCAAATGGATCATCATCATCAACTTGAATTCTAGGTCAGTTTTCCATTCTCAAATACTTAGAAGTGATTTCCATTCAAGGGTGATGTTAAAATATATGTTATTTGCTAAAGCTCGATTGTTTGATCGGGTTATTATTAGTAATATTGTGTAGAAAAACTTGTGTGGATATCATATAATTTTTATGATGTTGTTGTGTTTGAAATGCTCCATAAAATCAAGAATTTATTCATTGTCTGTGTAATTTAATCTAAATGTTATTGTTGAAATATTTTATCTAAATTGTGTAGATATAATATAATGTGTTTTGGTATAGTTTTGGTTGAAATGGTCCATAGAATCAATCATATAATGATTGTGTCACTAGTGGAAAAGCCTTGATTAAAGGCAGCGATCAAAGCTGGTTCTTGAGGAACCGTCTTTGATAGAGGAGCTGAAAGAGGTTCTGATGTCGGAAGTGGTTTCGGGTCCAATTAAATGCAATTCAAAATTGATCAAAGGTGGTTCCTCAAGAACTTCCTTTGATGGACATCGATTAAAGCCACTTCTACAATAGAACCTCCTTTGAAAGAGGAGCCGAAAAAGGTTTCGATGTTGGAAGTGGTTTCGTGTCAAATTAAAGGAGGTTCTACAATAGAACCGCCTTAGATGGAGGTTCTGATACCGGAAGTGGTTTCAGGTCCACCTTTAATAGGCTGCACTTGGGCTTATTATATGGTCACTATATAAAGAAACCTAGTCCCTTAGTCATTTTTTCTCCTTCTCCCTCCCAGCTTAATACTCTCCTCGCGCCTCCGCCACTTCATCTCCCAATTCAAAACTCCATCACTCCATCACTCCTCCACTTCCTCTCCACCACCAGATATCCACCACTCCACCACTTCAACTCTCCACCAGATCTCCGCCATCTCTCTCCATGACCCTCTCTCTGCTGCCGCATCATCCACTCCACTAGAGCCCCACCACCAAGACATCACCGGTCGCGAAGCTTCCTCCGGTGAGAAGATTTTCCCTATTGTGAAGATCCTTCCACTATCGCATTGAATTTCTGTCCAGATATGGCCGTGAAGCTTACTCTAGCCATGAAGCTTTGCTTCTGTTTGTTTGTTTTTGTTTCATTGTTTATTTGTTTTATTTTGGTTTACTGTGTTCTTTGGGTCATTGTGTTCATTGTTTTAACCTTTGGTTTGCTGTCGGAAACTAGTGTTGGAAGCCATTGGTTTCCGACAGCTTTTTTTTTGGACAACTGATAGAGGTTCCGAATTCAGAATCTTTTTTTTGGAACTCTGAAAGAGATTTCGAGTTCAGAACCTATTTTGGGTCTGATAGAAGGCGGTTCTCGAAACCACCTTTGATCAAGGGGATCAAAGGCAGTACCAGAGAAAGTACTAAAAAAGTACCTTCTCTGGTCCAATGAAACTGCCTTTAATCCCCCCTTCCTCCACTAGTGTGTCCAAAAACTATACTTTTGATACCGCATAGAAGAATGTCTAAAAAATGGAATCTTGAAAATCACTTATGTTCTCCAGATAGAAACACTGATACAATGGTGGATGAGGATGAGGATGAGGATGAGGATGAGAACGAGGAGGATCCGGTAGTTGTAGGTATCGTGAACACATTGTAGAACGCTTGAGCAGACGATTGCAAGAAAGGAATTAACCCCCTTGGTTTTCAATGCAAATGGCTTGTGCTTGTCAGAAGAACATGCTAAGTGGTCATCTAGGGTGGGAAGGTGGGTCTGACAAGGGTTGACATACGTTACGATAGTTTGCACGATGTGCCTCCAGATTACAAAGCCACCCTATGGATGGAATGCAAGGTACTACTATTAACTTGTTTGTATCTCCTTTGTAATCCCATTTTTGGTCTCTTAACCATAGTCTCAATGTTTATCTGGCCTTTTTTTTCATAATAGAGACCATTTAATATTGAGGCGCATGACATGGACGACTTAAGAAAGAGAATGATAAAAATGTTTTCAAAAAGTTGGAGAGAACACAAGTACACATTGTCAAGAGATTATATCTTCTCAACAACAAAAGGCGATCATTCATGGCTTACTTACACGCATATTCAGCAGGAGAGTTGGGAGATCCACGAGAGAAGAGCTTTAGGGAATGGCAAAAATGTTAGTACGCTACAAATCAATAGATTACTTTGTCTTGATTTTATAGTGTTCATGTTACATAGATTCTAACATTTCTCATAGGGTATGAGAGATGAAAAAAAGAAATGTAAAGTTGAACATAACTCCGCACCATAAAAGCCGTGGAGGTCATGGTTTGGCAGCACTAGAGATTATAAAGGAAAATTTTGAACTAGATTCTTATTGGCAATGGAGAGGGAGATGAATGAGGAAGAGGCTAGGAAATCGTTGATTCCATTATAAGTCGATCAAATTGATCATTATGATCTATTCCTAAGAGCTTGACGAAACAAGATGATGGTCAATATGTGAAAGTAGAGGAAATCGAACTCGCGGAAAAAGTTGTACAAACTATTGAGTTATTTTATATCAACTATCATAATTTAGGATGTTCATGCCATTTTTTTATTATTTACTCCTTCGTCTTTGTCGTTTCAATTAATTAGGCTATGTTGAAACAAGATGAACTTGAAGTTCGATTCATTCCAATCGGTAAGCATGGTATTGTGTGTAAGGCCACCATTGATCCTAGCAATTGAAACACACCGGACTTCAATTGCCCAATGATCCTAATGATCTAACTAGCGATTGAGAGCCACCATCAAGAGGATCCCACCACTCTTCAGGTGAGATAGAGGTGGACAACAAGAGAGTGCTACCCAGGCCGGATTCTCCCAAACATGACATCCTCTCATCCCCAAAAAAGGTGAGATCAATTATTTATTCATATCGCTAAAATTTTGGATGAAAATATGTTCACATTATGTGCTTTATGTAGGGTTCTCCACTATGTGAGCTTATCATAGAGGTTGGTGACAGTGGAAACCCGCTCCATGTTGCAGATGGTGTTTTCTACGAATCGATGCAACATTATCATTCAATTCCAATTCCGGATGGAACCGCAAGGGTAACGGTGTTGAAATCCTTGGTGTAAAATACAATGTTACTAATGTCAGAAGGAGATTTTAAGAAGGTAGAACCGCTCAAGGAATTTTCCTTCTTTGGCCTCGATGACTAGTATACGTCAATCCCAAGAAAGACAGTCATTTGAAGGTTACCAGGCCACAAACAAAGAAAAAAATTGTGAACATAACTAATATAAAGAAATCCACTGTAACTAAGCCAGAAGTCCAAAAGGGTTCTCCACATTTTATCCATGTTTTGTTCAATTGGATCAACTCACATAATCGTAACTCTAGGTACCCATTTTTTAGGAATTAATGTTTATTTGGAAGAAAATGAGACATAATTGTGTTGTGGAGTGATCTCCAGGTACATGCATTACTTTTCAATGATATGTCTGAGGTACATGCATTACTTTTCTAATCAAAAGCGGAAAAGTTGGGTAGGGTATTTGTGTCCATTGATGACCCCAAAGGGATTGGGTGTTCAAGGGAAGAACAAATTGATTACATCTGAAAGTGCATAGGCCGCAATGATAAGAAATTATTCGTTTCACTTTACATTGAGAGGTGATGTTTTAAATTTTATTATGTCCTACATGTCGTTTGATGTTAGTGCTTGTGTAAATATTTAATTAAATTACATGTTTGTAGGTAGTGATCATTGGAGACTAATTTTGATTGTTCCGGAAAAGAAGCTTGTGTACTGGATGGATCAGTTGCGCTTTCAACCTTCACAAGCTTTTGTGGGTATCTTGGGGAGTGCATTCAATGGGTTGAATGCCATAAGCCACTTACGTGTAGTACGAATCAAGGTATTGATAAACATTTACAATTACTTTAAAGTTGTTATTTATTATTTACTCATAATACTTTCTAAATATCACTACAAGAAACAACCACAAACGTGGGATCGTTGGTACTTTGTAATGTTTTATGCAGCGGAGTGAATTAAGGATATACGATTGGATTTCCTTGAAATGGATAAGGTGAGTATTTTTTTCAATATTTATGCCAACTTTTGTTCATCTATGAACTAACACATAACAACAAATATGGTGTAACACCTGCACAGATGTTTCCTAGGGATTCTAAGGCGTATTCACAAGATGACATCAATAATGCAAGAAATTGTTTGGCAAGGAATTTAGTTCATGTACAATCCCTGGCTCTCTGATCTCCGAATGTGGTACCTTAGCAATTTTCTTCACGCTCGTGATATGCATTTGTGAGGAATAGGATTAGCATGTTTTTCATTCCTATCTATAGATAGTTGCTTGAGTAGCCTTATCTACATTTTGTTTTTACTAAGCTCATGTTATTGAGTGTGAAGTAGTCTTAGGAATTGACATGTTAATTGTGGAATAGAAATCTAAGTGAAATTTATTCCTATGTATAGATACTTGCTTGTTTAGCATTATCTATACATTTTGTTAGCTTAAACAGTGTGTACGATGTTTTTTTCAAAATAGTATTAGTTCATTCTTATACCATTCCAGCCAATTTAACTTCCAGTTTTGGAACCTCTGGGTCCCCAAATAAAAAGGCACAAATTACTGTTCCAGACTCGTAAGCCATGTGGCTGATTATGTTTCTGAATTCGAAAGTTTTTTAAAGCCACACAATATTTTTGAATTAAACCACCAGGTTTGGACCTGAGACGACAAGAAATTTAGAAACCATATGCATGCTCCAATAACGGAAGCGAAAAAAATAGCCGACTCTACATTGCAGGTTCCGAGTTAGTAACCATAGACCTGATTATACACCTAATTCAGGAACCAAATATTCTTGCCTGAAACTCTACTCGGTTTCGGAAGCTAGCGCAGTTCCAGTACCAAAAAGGTGATGTGAAGCCGAGGGGCAGAGACTAATCGACTTCAAAGGTAGAAAATAATTGACTTCTTTAGTGTACACTAAAGGCGGTTCTTGGAACCGCCTTTAATAGCAGAGGATCAAAGGCAGGACCGGAGAAGCCACCTTAAAAGTGACTTTTCTGGTCCAAAAAACCTGCCTTGAATCCCTCATGCCTACACCAGTGTCAATAACATCACATAATAAAGTGTCATTTTATGTGACATGTGAAAACACTTTGAGATTTGATGTCTCAAAGCATACATAAAACAATTATAATATTCTCTTAAATCTAAATTAAATAAATAAATTTGACAATTGTAAGCAATTAAGAAAATTTTATAAGGTGAATTTAAGGTTAAATATACTTTATTTATGATAAAAAAATGAACAATTTATATTATTGATAATTTAATTAAAAGAAATAAAGTTTGACTCAATAAAATAAAATGAATATCCTAATGAACATCTATATAGTGAGAGTTTTCAAAATTACAAATTATTTAATAAAAAGAATATGTAGAGAATCCACCAAATCTGCTAAAATAGTTCTTAAATCTGTTCAGCGTTTGTCACATGTATAAAAAATATAGAAGTGTTCAGATTTCTTATATATCCCCATATAAATTATATGCCACGGGTAAAAGCACTACAACCACTTAACCTAGACACGCAATCAGTTAAAAACACATGACACACAAGGTCTAAAAGTCAAACGTGGAACATGGGTGTTAAACCCAAACACAGCTGTGCACAAAGTTTAGAAATGGAGTGAAACCAAATCTGCCATTTCAATTCACTAATTAATGTACTTGATGAAAATCAGTGAAGGTCACAACTAAAAGAAGTTGCATTATGTTAGCCTTGATGTAGATAATAGATACTGCCACCCGAGCCACCGTCGCTTTTACATCCATTTACATTCCCTCGAATTTTTTGACAATTCTATCTCCTTATTCATTTTCTTTACCGTGATTAAACATCAATTAATATAAGTGTACAAAAAATAAACATCTACATCAACATATTCCAATGTATATAATTAATTTCTTCATGAAACTCAAACTTAAGTTCATAATAAAATTACTTCTTGACAAAATACTACCACAAGAATCTTCAAAATTGTCATAAAACCCACATAAGAAAAAGCAAGTATAGTTATGTGTAAAGTAAAAAAGCAAACAACACCTGATTACATATATGAGAATAAAGTAGTACCTAAAACGGGGTCGTGCTTGGCTTCATCAATTCCCGTAATGCCAAGGCTCTGAAGCCAATTTCCTCATAATCAATTACTAAACAATCTAGGGCATGGGGGAGAAGATGAAGAGGACGCCAGACCTTGTTTAACATTTGAGACAATGTAATTTTTGAGGTATTAGGAAGTCATAATAAGTTCAAAATAAATTAATCAAAAAGTAATAAAGATTTCTAAAACTACACACTCCTCATCCCACGTACCAGGTTCCCTCACCATCTTCAGCCATCGCAGCAGGTCCCTCCAGGTTTTCTTCATTTTAGGGCAAGCAAAAAACAGATGTTGTATCGTTTCCTCCCTGTCGCAGAAACTCCACTTTCTATCTGTGCATATGCCGAACTTGGCCAATCTGTCTTTCGTTGCCAATCTCTGAAAACAGCACATCCAGAGAGTAAATTTTGCCTATGGCCGTGCATAGTTGTTGTAAAGGAGTTTTCTCCAAACCATTTTGGGTTTCCCCTGCTTCAGCTCCTCATAAACACGCCTGATACTGAACGTTTTAAGCCCTTTCTGCTTCTACCACACCTCCAAGTTCAGTACTCAGTCCCTGCATTTACCCAGACTTTTGATAATGCAGGATGCATTGGCTGGGATCTTAACACTCAGTTCATCCCTTTCCTTTATGTAACATGCATGAAGCCAGCGTATCCATAGCCTATCTGCCTTTCTACTAACATTCCATAAGGTTTTACTCTCGCCTGCCATACTCCATTCCTACAACGAGATTAAACCTAGTCCCCCGGCTTTCCTCCTGCCACATAGTTTTTCCCAAGCCACTGGTGACTTTCTGGAAATCGTCTCCCCTCCACACCAAAGGTAGGTACGGCATAGAGCCTCTATGTGTTTAACTACTACTTTCGGCAAAGGAAACACTTGCAGCCAGTAATTAACAACAGAGAAGATCACGCTTTTAATCAACTGTAGTCTACTCGAGTAACTCAATAGCTTAGCACTCTAGTGTTTAATTTGTTCAATTATTTTCTCAATCAAGGGATGACCCATATGGATTGTTAGCTTTCTACTAGCTAAAGGGATGCCAAGATACCTGAATGGAAGTTACCCTTCTGTGAACCTTGTCAACTCCAGTATCCTCCCTATCTGGTCCTGTGCCACATTGCCAAAGTACACGTTGCATTTGTTCCTACGGACTCTAAGACCAGTGGATCAAGAAAACACGGGACATATATATATGGTTATATATATATAATAACTCGTAACGCTTCATGGAAGATATGAATGCAGGAAGGAATTCTGTGACATCAAGCCTCAAGGACTCGCAAAGATCAATGTCTGGAATTGTCCATTGTGGTTGCCTTTGATGAAACTCCTCAAACATGTTAGGATAAGATGAGATATGATTGGGATATGATTGAGATATGATTGAGATATGATTGAGATATGATTGGGATATGATAGGATTCTTATGTCTAGATACATTATATATCTAGGCTAGTATTTCTATATGTATTTCATGATTCACAAACATTAATCTATGGAGAATTACCTCATTTACATGGTATCAGAATAAGGTTTACAATCTTTTTTTTCCCAGCAGCCGTGTCTGCTCTTCTTTTCTCTTCTCCAAACCGCCGCCCCCTCTCTTCTCCTCCTCAAGAAAATTTTCTTCTCCTCTCACCATGACTGAATCATTCAAGCTTCCTTACAATACTCTTCTACATATGTTCACCATCAAGCTTTCTTCAACAAACTACTTGCAATGGAA
This sequence comes from Rubia yunnanensis, assembly GCA_037428765.1. NCBI lineage: Eukaryota > Viridiplantae > Streptophyta > Magnoliopsida > Gentianales > Rubiaceae > Rubia > Rubia yunnanensis. Next base: position 107,186,232 of record CM075063.1, on the reverse strand, counting down.
ATGGAAAGTTGTTCATATTTTAAAACCACAGGGACTATACGGTTTTCTCGATGACACCAAACCATGTCCGATTCTTCCTCCACCACCATAGGATTCCACGCCATTGTCTTCCTCCTATGCAACGGTCACTGGCTCTTCTTCTGGTTCCATGAAGGAGGATTTGAATGCTGCTTATGAGCAAGCCTTGGTTGCGCGTGAAGCATGGCTTGACGAGGATCAGCGAGTCTGTAGTATCTTGTTCTCGTCCCTATATCCGGAAGCCCTGGTTGAGCTTGACGATTATAAGAACTCGCAAAAAATGTGGGAGAACATTGCTGCTGTTTGTCAGAACCAAAGTAAGTCGACCATTCTACGCCTTCGTTCCACTGCCTCTACTATCCGTAAGAATGGTTCGGTGCATGATTTACACCTTCAATTTAAGAGTGTGTTCGATCAACTTGCTGGTTTGGGTGCTCCTGCATCAAATGATGACCAACTTCTTTGGTATTTTACCGCTTTGGATTCTGAATTTAAGGATTTTTCTGCCCCATTTATCACTGCTTCTCTGACTCCTTTTTATGCCGAGATAGTTAATCATGCAAAGGACCATGAAGCATTTTTGAACAATTTACAGGGACAATACGCTTGTGGTGGTACTGCAGTTAGGCCGGTCTCATTTGCAGCATCAGAATCCAACTCCGGTGGCCATGCGTGGTCTCACGCACCGACTGGTGCAGCGCTTGGCGGTGGCGCGTCTGGCACACGCGCCAGGCATTCTTGCCGGTTCTCAGGTCGCGGATGTGGCAAGTTTTTGGGGCAGTCCTCAGGTGGTTGGGGCTGTGGTCTACAATGCCAATGGTGTCGCAAAATGGGTTATGATGTTGTTCACTGTTATCTTTTGGTTCGACGTCCATCCTAGACTTCCAATCTTGCTCAGCAGTTTCAGTCCTCCCTTCAGCTTGAGCCGGCCGCTGTCACCTCTGATTGGTACCTTGACTCTGGAGCTTCTGCTCATACGAGTTCGTCTGCTTCGAACCTTGAGAGTGTCACGCCCTACAATGGTAAATCCTTTGTTTCTGCTGGAAATGGTGATAATATATGTATTTATGCTATTGGTGATTCTCAACTTACGCCTTCATTGCGACTTTCTGATGTTTTGGTTGTTCCTGACATAACCAAAAACTTATTATCTATAAGCAAGCTTACCCGATATCTTGGTGTACTAAACACTTTTGATGACCGTTCTTTTGTGATTCAGCACAAAGTCACCAGGGCAGTCATGGGCAGAGGCCACAGTGAGGATGGTTTATATGTGTTGAATCGTGGTGAAGAAGCTTTACTTTCCTTTATTAAGCAAAATAAATCTTGGGCCTCTTTTGAACTGTGGTATGCCCGTTTGGGACATGTATCCCCTAGTACTATTTCCTTATTAGTTAAAACTGGTGAACTATCTGTTTCCTTTTTATTGCCTAAACCTAATGCTTGTGCCTCCTGTGTGATGGCAAAAGGGCATAAACTGTCATTTGTTGAAAACTCTAAACGAGTTATGCATGTCTTGGATTTGATTCATTGTGATTTATGGGGACCATCTCCTATTTTATCTGGTCATGGATTTGTTTACTATGCTCTCTTTGTGGATGATTTCTCAAGATTTACATGGCTTTACCCTCTTTGTCGTAAATCTGATTTTGTTGATGTATATATGAAATTTGAGGCGTTTGTTGAAAATCAATTCTCCTCTCGGATTAAAGTGTTTCTGAGTAATGGGGGCATAGAGTTTCTGAACACACGTCTCCGAACTCATTTTGAGACAAAAGGAATCCTTCATCGGGTTTCCTGTCCGTACACGCCCGAGCAGAATGGGCGTGCGGAACGAAAACACCGTCACGTGGCAGAAATGAGGCTTACTATGCTTTTTCATTCACATCTGCCACTATCCTTTTGGGATGATGCGTTTTCGACAGCTACATATGCCATTAATCGTCTTCCCACCCCGGTGTTTGATGGCGCTTCTCCTTATGGTATTCTGTTTTACCGGGCACCAACATACTTTAACTTCTATCCTTTTGGTTGTAGAGTATATCCATTTGTCCGTCCCTATGCTGAGCACAAGTTGTCGCCTCAAAGTATTCCTTTTGTGTTTGTTGGGTATAGTTCTCAATACAAGGGATTTCGCTGTCTGGATCCTACCTTTGGTCGGGTGTATATCACTCGCCATGCCTGGTTCGATGAAACTTGCTCTCCTTTTGCCGCTTCGTCTTCGAGTTCTTCAATTTTCTCTTCTCTTAATGTATCTTCATTTATTGATCCAGTCCTTCTAGATACTATACCGCCATCACCATCGCCTTCTCCTTTGGTGCCTTGCTCGTTGTGTTCAACGGACTCACTTATTTTGCCGGACCCCCTGTCTGCTACCCCTAATCAAATCCCTGGTTCTCCTGTGTGCTCTGAGTCTACTGCTGATGACTCTTTTGAAAATTCACCTAGTCCACCATAATCTCGGCCTCATCACATGGTCACTCAGCCTCGTCCCATTTTGCATCGACCTCGACATCTTGATGATTATGTTGTCACTGGCCTTACTGCGGCTGTACTCGACCACTCTGAACCCTGAGATTATCGAGCTGCTCTTCGTAATCCTCAGTGGGTTGCTGCCATGAATGACGAGATGTCTGCTCTTCGAAAGTAACACACTTGGGATCTAGTTCCTCGGCCATCTAATGTAAATGTTGTTGGCTCCAAATGGGTATTTCCAGTCAAATATCTGCCTGATGGCACGGTTGAGCGCTACAAAGCCCGACTTGTGGCTCAAGGGTTTTCCCAGCTACCGGGATTTGACTTTGACCACACTTTCAGTCCCATGGTCAAAGTATCCATTGTTCGTACGGTTCTTTCCATTGCTACTATTCGAAAATAGCCCTTGCACCAGTTAGATGTGAAGAATGTGTTCCTGAATAGTGTTCTCGATGCCCTAGTGTACATGGCTCAACCCGTTGGCTTCAAGGATCCTACTCGACCTGATCATGTTTGCTGTCTGCGGAAACCCATTTATGGGCTTAAGCAGGCTCCGAGGGCTTGGTTTGATTGGTTCAGTTCATTTCTTTGCGAACTTGGTTTTGTCTGCAGTTCTGCTGACACATCTCTATTTGTATTTTCTCGAGGTACTGTTCTGCTATATCTACTGGTATATGTGGATGATATTATCCTTACTGGCAATGACTCTGCTGCCATTCGTCAGTTCATTTATCGCACTCATCAGGAGTTCGCCATCAAGGATCTTGGCTCCCTTAGCTACTTTCTTGGTCTTGAGGTCTCTTCCACTACCTCTGGTCTCTTCCTAGGTCAAGCTAAGTATGCTAGGGATATTCTTCGTCGAGCTGGTATGGCTGATGCGAAGCCGGTTTCCACCCCCTTTGTATCTTCTTCTCAGCTTCTAGTAGTTCGAGCGAACCTTTCAGCAATCCCACTTTGTATCGGTCTTTGGTTGGTGCTCTGCAGTACCTCACCATTACTCGACCACATTTGGCCTTTGCTGTGAACTCTGTTAGTCAATTTCTCCAGGATCCTCGTGATGATCACTTTGCGGTAGTTACCCGGATTCTTCGCTATGTCAGTGGCTCTCTTCATTTCGGATTATCCTTTCATTCTTCTGCTTCCACAGATGCGTTAGGATATTTTGATGCTGATTGGGCTCGCTGCCTTGAGACTCGGTGCTCGACTTATGGCTACGCAGTTTTTCTTGGGGGTAATTTCATTTCTTGGAGTGCCAAGAAGCAGCCTACTGTGTCCCACTCCAGTTCAGAGTCTGAGTATCGTTCTTTGGCCAACACTGCGACAGAGGTTTTCTGGCTTTCTCACTTGCTTCGTGATCTTTGCTTTCCGCTTTGTGAGTCACCCATCCTGTTGTGTGACAACAACAGCGCCATTTCTCTTGCTCAGAATCCGGTGGCTCACAAGTGCGCCAAACATATTGATATCGACTATCACTTCATTCGGGAGCTGGTTGCCTCGGGGAAGCTGCGTGTTCGTCATGTGCCGACATCTCTCCAAGTTGCTGACATATTCACCAAGGGCCTTTCTCTCCCTTTATTTGAGTTTTTCAGGTCCAAGCCGTGCATCTCAGCCAACCCGACGCTTTGCTTGAAGGGGGGGTGTTAGGATAAGATGAGATATGATTGGGATATGATTGAGATATGATTGGGATATGATTGAGATATGATTAGGATATGATAGGATTTGTATGTCTAGGCTAGTATTTCTATATGTATTTCATGATTGACAAGCATTAATCTATGGAGAATTACCTCATTTACAAAACAGAATTTTAAAGGTCTTGAACCTCTCTTGATGTGCCACTCCTGTCGCCTGAGTAGAGCTCCTCCAGCAGAAGGTTTGTAACACTGTGGAGAACTAGGTTGGTGTTACCGGGAAGCCATTGCTCGTGGTGTGTGATGATGGTGATGTTATCGACCACAAACTCTGGGTGTGCTAGCCTGGTTATCGTACACCACCTCAAACGGCTGCCCAAACACATTGCCTGGCTACCACTGTTCTTGACAACACAAATAAAAAATAACTAGCTTACTAACTTCGATGATTACCAATTTTAATGATCACAACCAGATACATAGAGAAAATTCACAAATTGGAATTGAAAAGTATAAATTCTACAATTATAGAAGATTCCGGGAGATTTGAGCTCAAATTATTGTGTACATTCTGAGATTGACTAAATAAAAAAGACAAACCAAGCTGAGAATGCCAAAAAAGATAGAAGAAATCATATCTAAAGGCAAAAACATATTCACAAGACAAGTAAAAATTATGCAGCAGTATTATAGGCCAATGGAACTTAATTGCGTACCAAGGCTATCAAGAAGGGAAAACGAGTACACAGTTTATCATATTCACTAAAATGACCAATAAAACAAATTTCAACGCACGAACTCACAACTCACAAGGGAGTGATGCTAAACAAAACCAACCTGCACAATATTTCATCTATGCAAGAGACTCTTGTCTCCATTTGGGATCCTTTGCGCACAATAGATCTCACCATCAGCTCTTGTAATTGGTGCAGCTTCACAATAATAATCTCCTTGCAAAAAATGATAATGACCACCACACATCATAATATGAAAATACCAAACTACAATAATTACACCTAAGCTTTTAGTGGGGAAGTGAAATGCAAATGGTAAGAGATCACAGTATAACCCTAATCCTAATCCCTAGAACACTATTTTAACATGAAATTGGACATGTTGTCGAGGTATCGCATCCAGGCGGTTAAGAAATATGCAGTATCCATGGGAACAAAGTGGGATCGATGCTGATGAACTTGCGGCTGGTTGTTAGAAATACAAATCTCATGAGATATCTATTAGCCTGAAAAGATGGATAACAAAGACAACGTAAAGATAATAAAGGAAATAATGGACACAAGGATTTACGTAGTTCGGTCAAGTTGACCTACATCCACGGCCGGAGGAGATCGGAAGCTTCACTATATGTGGAGAAAGTATTACAAGGCTTTACCTACCACCTGTGAAGGAATTATGTGGCAAAATATAAATATGAGGGCATTGGGTTCTACAACTACAAAGGAGAGTTAAAGGGAGAAGAAAGCAAGTAGCAAAGGAATGCTATGCTTGAGGTGTGTTTGAACTACTAAGTTCATCCCTTATTTATACTACTCTAAGTTCACCAATGGCCAAGAGCTCTCAAACAAAATTTATCCCAATATCCCAAGAAACCCTCCTTACTTCAAGCATGGGTTGTGAACATTACTTCCAAATGGTTCTTGCCAAAAAAACCATGATAGTTGAACCCCAATAGTCAAAGAAATAATGCTTCAACTTGCTAAGCATGGGATGAGAATAGTGTTGCAATTTAATGCTTTGAATGATTGTCTTTGCTATCCTCCAAAGAAGTGAATGTCCATGGATAATTGGGTGAAGATCACATTTCTTCACAAATCTCCACCTTGGTCTGAACCCCAAAAGTAATAGCTAACTCACCCTCCTGCGGCATGGCCCTAATGAGCCGAATCACCAACAATGAACACCAATCAAGTCCAAGCACTGTTTGAACTTGAAATAGGGAAGAGCCTTCGTGAACATATCAGCAGGATTATCCTTTGAATGGATTTTCTTAACAAGGACCTTCTTCTGTGCAATGGTATCACGAATGAAGTGATACTTAATATCAATATGCTTCATCCGCTCATGATACATCTGATCTTTAGTCAAGTAAATTGCATTTTGACTATCACAGTGAATGGTAGTAACCCTTTGTTGTAGAGTTAATTCACCGAAGAGACCTCTCAACCATAAAGCTTCTTTGATTGCCTCTGTGACTTTCATATATTCTGCCTCAGTAGTAGATAAAGCAACTACATGTTGTAGAGTAGCTTTCCAGCTAATTGCACAACCTCCAATGCGAAATACATAACTTGTAAGAGACACGTGCTTATCAAGATCGCTGGTAAAGTCTAAATCTACAAAACCAACCATAGTGTTATTGGTTCTACCAAACTCCAAACACATATTCGAAGTACCCTTTAAGTATCTAATAATCCACTTCACAGCCTGCCAATGTGATTGGCCCGGATTGGCCATATACCTGCTAACAACACTAACAGGATGTGAGATATTAGGGCGAGTACAAACCATTGCATACATTATACTCCCAACTGCATTTGAATAAGGAACTCCAGCCAAATAATCTTCTTCTTCCTCTTTTTTTGGTGATTGGGCAGTAGATAGCCTGAAATGGCTACCAGCGGGAGTGCTAATTGGTTTGGCATCATGCATGACAAATAGCTCGAAAACTTTCTTAGGGTAACTCTCCTGGGTCAGGTACAACTTTCCAACTCCTCGATCTCTTCTTATCTCCATACCAAGAATCTTCTTAGCTACACCCAAATCCTTCATCACAAATTCACTATTCCACAAGGCTTTCAACTCATTAATTGCCGCAAGATTCTTAGCCGAAATGAGCATTTCATCAACATATAATAACAAAAAATGAATGACTTATCTTGTAACTTCTGGAAGTAAACACAACTATCATACATACTCATGGAGAAACCATTACCCAACAAAAATGAATCAAACCTCTTATACCATTGTCTTGAAGACTGCTTTAATCCATACAAGGATTTCTTCAACAAGTAAACCCGGTCTTCTTTACCTTGAACTTCAAAACCTTCAGGTTGACTCATATAGATATGCTCATCTAATTCATCATGCAAGAAAGTTGTCTTGACATCCAACTATTCTAACTACAGATCATACATGGCAACCAAGGTAAGCAATACATGAATAGATCTATGTTTCACAACAGGTGAGAAAACATCATTGAAATCTATACCTTGTACATGACTGTAGCCCTTTGCGACCAGTCGTGCTTTGTACCCTGCATTCTCAACACCTGAAGTACCTTCCTTTCTCTTGAAAAACCATTTGCAACCAAAATTTTCTTTCCTTTTGGTGGCACCACAAGATGCCATGTTCTATTCTTGTGTAGAGATTCCATCTCTTCGTTCATAGCCACCAACCATTTGTCTGAATTAGCATCTGAAACTGTCTCTGAATATGTGGAAGGTTCCTCATCTCCACCCGTTTCTTGTGCCATTGATAAAGCATATGCAACCAAATTTACATACCTTAATGTGGTTGAATGTCACGTCTTGGTCTATCTCTTGCAATGGAATAATACTCATCTCCCAGTTGATCTCCAGCACGTTCATGACTAGATTCTTCAACCACTTCTTGGGTTGGGTTTCTCCCAGAAGAACCATCAATCTCTAACTCCACATGCTTTTGTGCACTATCCTCTTTTGTGAATCTCAAGGATTACAAGACTTTATTCAAGGACGTAACTTATAAGATTCATCAAATGTAATATCTCAACTAGGTACAAATTTGGGTGATTTGGGATCAGGATACCACAATCTATATCCTTTCACCCCTGAAGCATAACCGAGGAAAATACATTTCTTAGCCCTAGGCTCTAGCTTTCCCTCGTTAACATGCATATAAGCTGGACACCCAAATATTCTTAAATTAGAGTAATCAACAGGAGTACCTGACCAAAATTCCTCTAGAGTCTTGAAATCAAGAGGTGCACATGGAGAGAGGTTGACAATGTGACAAGCCGTAAATATGTCTTCTACCTAAAAGTCTAATGTCAACTTGGCATTTGAGTCCATGCACCGAGCTCTTTCCAAAAGAGCACGATTCATCCGCTATGCCACACCATTCTTTTGAGGCGTCATTATAATAGTATGATGTCGAGCTATTCCTTCATTTTTGCAGAATTCATTGAATTCATTTCCATAAAATTCCAACCCATTGTCAGTCCTCAGTCGCTTAATTTTTTTTCCATTATGTTTTTCAATCAAAGTCTTCCATTGTTTAAATGTTAGAAAAACATCGCTTTTAAGCTTCAAAAAATATACCCAAACTTTTCTTGAATAGTCATCAATAAAAGTAAGCATATATCTTGCACCACCCTTAGAAAGAACATGAGAGGGCCCCCAAAGATCAGAATGAATGTAGTCCAAAGTACCTCTTGTGCTAACAGTAGGTGAATGAAAGCTAACTCATTTTTGTTTTCCAAAAATACAGTGTTCACAAAAGTCCAACTTACCAGTACTTTGACCACAAAGTAGACCTCTCTTCCAAAACAATTTAAGCCCTTCTCACACATATGTCCCAACCTCATATGCCACAATTTGGTGATGTCTTCATCTGGGGAAGTTGAGACAACCATTGCTCCAGTTACTGTAAATCCCTACAAAACATACAAAGTGCCAACTCTACAAGCCTTCGTCGGCACAAGAGCACCTTTACATATTTTCAAGATTCCCCCATCACCTGAATATCTGTACCCGAGAGCATCAAGAGTACCAAGAGAGATGGGATTTTTCTTTAAGTCAGGAACATGCCTAACATTAGTGAGTGTCCTAATAATGCCATCGTACATTTTAATTTGAATTGTTCCCCTACCAACATCCTTACAAGGAGCATTATTACCCATCAAAATAATTCCACCATCCCATTCTTCATAAGTGGAAAAAACACACCCTATCATAACTCATGTGGTAAGAACAACCCGAATCAAAGAGCCACTCACTAGAAGACCTTGACTTATTATCCATGGCCACAAATATGATTCCATCACTCTCATCTTCTGCTACACTAGCTTCACTAGCATTGCTGTTATTTTGCTCATTTTTATATGTTTCTTTATTTTTCAATTTAAAACAATCAGCCTTAATGTGCCCTTTTCCTTGCAATAGCTGCAAATTTTATTTATGTATCTAGACTTTGACCTCCCTTTGGATCTACCACCTTCAGAATCACTATTTTCACCTCTACCCCTCACAAACAAGCCCTCAGCATGAGTTCCACTAGATTCCCCCGTAATGTCCCTATCAATCTGCTCTTTAGATTTTAATGCAGATTTTATACTATTGTATGAGACCGACTCTTTCCCATAAATCATAGTATCTCGAAAATACTTAAAGGACAGGGGCAGGGAACATAACAATAAAATGGCTTGATCTTCTTCATCAACTTTAGCATCAACATTCTCCAAATCCAAAATGATGGAATCAAATTTATCAAGATGTGAGAGTATAGATGTACCTTCCGCCATTTTCAACATGTACAACTTTTGTTTCAAATAGAGGTGATTCTCCATTATCTTCTTCATGTATGTAGATTTCAATTAATCCCACATACCTTTGGCAGTTCTCTTACTAGCAACTTCCTGCAAAACCTCGTCAGAGAGATTTAAATTAATGGCGGATCTAGCCTTCTTGTCTAGATCACCAAAATCTTTCGGCGACATATCCGCTGGCCTTTCCTCCACTCCTTCAAGGGCTAGCTCACATCAATCATGGATTATGATGGATTCTATCTTGATTTTCCACATACCAAAGTTTACACTCCGGTCAAACTTTTCAATAGAAGTCCTTGTTACCGACCTGATGGCTAATAGATAAAAAATGAGATATGGCTCTGATACCAATTTGTTAGGAATACGAATCTCACGAAATATCTATTAGCCCAAAAAGATGGATAACAAAGACAATGTAAAGAAAATAAAGGAAATAATGGACACAAGGATTTACGTGTTTCGGTCAAGTTGACCTACATTCACGTCTGGGGGAGACCGGAAGCTTCATTATATGTGGAGAAAGTATTCCAAGACTTTTCCTACCACCTATGAAGGAATTATCTGGCAAAATATAAATATGAGGACATTGGCTTCCACAACTACAAAGAAGAGTTAAAGGGAGAAGAAAGCAAGTAGCAAAGGAATGTTATGCTTGAGTATGTTTGAACTACTAAGTTCATCCCCTATTTATACTAATCCAAGTTCACCAATGGCCAAGAGCTCTAAAACAAAACTTATCCCAATATCCCAAGAAATCTTTCTTCTTGCTTCAAGCATGAGTTGTGAACATTACTTCCAAATGGTTCTTGCCAAAAAACCATGATAGTTGAACCCCAATGGTCAAATAAATAATGCTTCAACTTGCTAAGTATGGGATGAGAATAGTATTACAATTTAATGCTTTTGAATGATTGTCTTTGCTATCCTACAAAGAAGTGAATGTTCATGGATAATTGGGTGAAGACCACATTTATTCACATTGGTGATATCTAGGTCTTAGTCATTAATGCAGGGGGCTCTAGGTTGGAATTCAAAGGAGCGGAAATTGCACTGGTCATCATCGTTGCAGGCGTCACACTCATGTGAGAAGTGCATGCTCATGGCTCGCTTGTTGGTGAGTGGGATGAAACCGAGGCGGTGGGTGATGAACTCTTCATTGGGGATGGAGGAGCTGACATCAATCTCCACTAGGTCAATGACGATGGCAGGAAGAGAATTTTGGTGAAAAAGAAAGGAAAAATTGGAATGAAAGTGAATACAAAACAAAAGAAAAAGTATAGAGGGTTACGTGGATATTTCTTACTCAATATAAAATAGCTGAGTGCTTATATAACCCTCAGTTCTTTTGTATATGCAAATATAACCTCGAGTTTTTTGAAAGTGCAGTTGTACCCAAAGTTATCTAAGCAGGCAGTTGTACCCATTCATATTCTCCCTAATCTTAGCAGACACTCGAGTATAAGTTTACATATTTTAGCCAGCCATGGGTATAATTGCACTTTTGAAAAAATGGGGGTTAGATTTGCACTTTCCAAGGAACTGGAGGTCATCTAAATATTTTACTCAATATAAAAACAATAAATAGGGGAAGCTTCGAGATGGTCTATCTATAAGTTTATGGACAGATCTCTAACTTTTTAACTTAAAATTATAATTTTTCTATAATAAACAAAATATTATATTTTAGAAATTAAAACAAGAAATATTTTATATTTAAATGTGAAAATATTTTTTTAAAAATAATAATAAGTAAATTTTAAATTTTGTATGTAACTGAACATTTGCATTGTATAAGTAAAACAATTCAATGGACTGTTCCTAACTTAAGGATAGGTCATCAATCATGAGACTTCCTCTAAAAAAATTAAAATATTATTGTGAGGGGTGAAACAATTTTGGATGACAAAAAATGCCTATTACAAGTGTATGTTACAGTGCTAATTTCCTTTAAAAAAAGTATACTCCGTAGAGAAAGTCTCAGGAAAGGCGGCATGTCCATAAGCTCATGGACAGGTCAGGGACTTAGTTGCAAAATGGGGCTCAATTTACAATAATCAAAAGTTGAGGATTTCATTAATTTATTAAAGAAAGTGAAGAAGACTGATGCTGCAGAAATAGCGTCAAATATTTACTCTCTTCAAATGCTTGAGATTTTGGATTCAACAACACCACACACCTTTCCTATATGAATCGCCCAATTTTTGGAACTCGGTCGCGCTTAGTCGGCGTCCGTTCTGCAGACATGACGAAGCCTCTGCTCAACATCTGACTCGTACAAGGTAATTCCATACTAAATTTTCAATTCTGCACATTTCTATTGCCATTTTACTGATTTCACAATCTCAGTTAATTAGGGCAACAAATCCTCAATTTATTTGTTCTTCGATTTAATTGAAATGATCTTTATTTTAATTTGGACATGTTTCTTTGGAGCTCAAACAAGTAGCCCTGGAAACGCTACAATGGGAAGCTACTAACTCCAATCTAAGAGTATAAAAGCTCCAGCAAGATATAGAAATAGTGCAAGAAGAGATCTATTCATTTGTGCTAGTATTTGAAGGGTTGGAAAAGAATACTTTTGCCCCTCCTACTGGGACTTATGTGGATGGATCATATCTTACAGATCACAATCTTGATCTTGATAGCTTTACTGAAGCTGAGATGCAGAAACTAGAGATAGCTAGACAAGCTTATGCACATGCTGTTGCGGCTGCCAAAGAAAAGCAAGACGATGAATACATTGCAACAGCAGCAAAGTCAAGGATGCATCTTCAGTCCTGTTTTATTCAAACAATCCTGATGTAGTCAAAAGGAAAGCTTAAATGGAAACTAGAGGCAACAAGGAATTGTTGCAGAATGGTTTCCTTTAAATTGTAGTTAGTTTGTCCACTAAATGCATGTCTGGTGTGCTATAAAGTTTAGATTTAGCTTCTTGCTGATATTTAGGTGGTGTGTGGTGTCTCTAAGCTTCTTCATGTTTACTCCGTTGTATTTCAATTGTAAAAGAAGCCAAATGGTGGAATGGGATGGGATTTATGTTTAAAATAAAGTTCCTCTGGAGCTTTGCTGGCAACCCTAATATTCAAATAATGCAAGAAGGAAATATTTCAATGTGGAGAGACAAAACAATGCATCTGCCAAAATCAATGATTTTCACCACAATCAGAAATGCACTCATCTGAGCTCAAGTGTTACCAAACAAAGGCTAGCTGTCTGAAGATGTTGCGAAGAATGAAGTACTTAAGGGCAAGGTTACAAAAAAAACAAATTTAGTTGAGAATTATCTATGACCAAAAATGCAACATTAAGAAACAGTAGTTTAGTTTCTTCAAGAAACGAACTCCTAACTCCTAACTTCTAACTTCTAACATGGTTTTAGTTTGATTGTTATTCAATTAGAAGTTGCAATTGTTTAGAAAATTTATGTATATGTTAATTTAGAAATTGCAATTGTTCGTTTTGAATTCCTAATTGCATCTGTTTACTTATATGTTGCACCTGTTAGTATTCAATGTGTACTTGTTAGTTGTACTGTCTATGACCTTTTGTTTTCATTTGCTATTAGTTGTACGTTTTGAATAAAAAGTTGCATCTATTTACTTATATGTTACATCTTTTAGTATCTCGTGTGTACTTGTTAGTTGTGTTGTGTATTTTTTTAAAAAAAATTTGTTGTTGGTTTTTAATTTTAAATTAAGAACTGCATTTGTTTACTTATATATTGCATTTGTTAGAATCCAATATGTACTTTAGTTTTATTGTGTTTGACTTTTACTTACATTGTTTGTTATTGTTCATTTTGAATTAGACATTGTACATTCTTATATGATGCAACTATTAATATCCAATATGTATGACTTTTTTTTCAGGAGTTAGATCAATAATTTTGTCGTTTTAACTTTTAAGGAATCACACTACACAGAACATTGGACTACACAAAACACTCCGACACGAGGAGGATTCAGACAAAGATGACATTGAACTTCGAAGATTTGAAGATGATCCCCTTTTAAAGATTAATAATTGATGATTCATTGTATTAGAGACTATTAGTTAGTTTAGATAGGAGTACTGTTGTAATTGTAAGTTCCCTAATGGAAGATTTCTATCATGGGCACTTTATCTTCCATTTTGTTTAGATGTTGAGATCCCCCCTCGCATTTGAATTTGACAAAATTTGCATTATTTTATACAAAGTATGCTTTCCCACCGACAATACTTTAGGTGACCTCTCTTTGATTTAAATCAGGGAAATATGCTCATGTTTTTTTAAAACAAACACATGTTTTGATGTAATTAGTACACATTATAATGTATTAAATACAGTTCATATGAAAATTTTAAAAAAAAATTACAAAATTTCGTAACCTCTCTTCTGTAGTATACTATAAGAATACTAGTTGTAGTCTTACATATGCATGTTTTAACAAAATAGAAACAATTCATAAGGTAACTTATGCACTACCTCATTGCAAAGCTTTGTTATTCATAAAAGGAATTGATAATTTAAAATCATATGCGTGTTTTTATATAGACAATACATGTTGTAAAGTAATTAATGCAGAGTTAATATGACGATGTTAAATTATCAAATTTTAGTCTCCTATGTCTGTGTAAACTATAACATATACTAGTTGTAGACTAACATATGTATGTTTTAACAAAACATAAATGATTCATAACATAACTTATGCATCACCTCAAGGCAAAATTTAGCTATTCATAAAAGGAATTGATAATTCTATATCGTATGCATATTTTTATTTTAAACAATACATGTTGTAAAGTAATTAATGATGAGTTAATATGACAATTTTAAATTGTAAAATTTTAACTTAAATTATACGTGATCTCCTGGAAAAGTTTCATAATTCAAATTTAGAGCTTTAAAAACAAATGCATGTTTTAATACAAACGATATGCATTGTAAGATAGCATGTTCACCAGAAGTCAGTGACTAGGTTAAGCCACAAGTTAAATGAGTTCCGACACAAACTGAATGACATTTGCAACTCATACGAGTAAGATACAATTCAGAAATAATCCTGAAAGCCAAATTCATTAACAAGTTGGTCACTGAATCAGCCTTAACATATACAGCTCTAGTTATTGAGATGAATGTGCTCTCCGAGTGCATTTCAATGCACTATTGGTCTCACTAACTTCGCTAGAAATACAATTACAATTACAATTCCCTGGACTGTATGTACCCCAATTCTGAGCGACAGCTTGCTCCTTTGCATCGTTTGGGTACCTAAAAGGAATTTTATGCAAGACCCCATCCATGACAATTCTTTGCCTCTCCTTTCTGGTCTCCTTCATTGCATGCTTAATTTTTTCTCTAAGGTTTTTGAAGCGTTTCATGATAAGTTTATTCACAAGCTGATGCTGCTGCTTATATTCCTTTGGTGAACCAAAAGCAGCAGCAGAATCAAGAGAATCCTGTATCATAAGGGCCTTATTTAAAGGCTCGCCATCCACACGTTTACCTGTTTCTCTCAATGTATTATCCCGACATTCTGAATATCTGAATGCAGTGCCATTTGAGTCTGCAGTGCAGACATGATGATAATTAATGGCCGGAGAAGGAACTCCGCTCCCAGAAGAACCAGGCGTAGGAAATGACACCGACTAGGTTAATCACAATCTTGAAGTGGATTCCCTCTGATTTTGTACTTGATGTGACAGTGAAGTAGTTGGATCTTGCATAATTCCTTCCTAATGTTAAGCAGCTCCAGAGCATCAAAAAATAATCTTCGAAGCAATTTTGATCTCACTTTCTCTAATGCAATCCTTAGTAAGCCTGGCAGCACACAGAGAGCAAGTCGCACCATTAGTATCCGGTTCACCATAGATTCGAGAAATTGCTATGTTTGTGGCTACAGTAGCCACAAACGGCAATTTTCTATAGAGGACGCATTACCGTAATGCGTCCTCTAATTTTTTTTTTTTTTTTTGCCTTTTTTTCGGTCAAAAATATCAGATGGTGGACTGTGGCGCGACACGTAGCGAGGACGCATTATGGTAATGCGTCCTCTCCTTTTTCTTTTTTTTTTCAGTTTTCGGTCAAAAATGTCATGCGGCGCACAGCGTCGCGACACGTGGCGAGGACGCATTATGATAATGCGTAGCCATTTTAATTTTTTTTTTTTAATTTCTGATCAAATTTCTGGTAAAAAATTTCTGGTCAATTTTTTTTAATTTATATATGTGTATATATTTATATTTATATATATGTATATATTTATATTTATATTTATATATATATATATATATATGTACATCCACACATTTACATGTATGTACATCCACACATTTACATGTATGTATATATTTATATATTTATATATATTTATTCATATATATATATTTTTATATTTATATATTTATTTATATTTATATATCTTTATTTATATTTATATATATGTATATATTTATATTTATATATATCCTTATTTATATTTATATTTATATTTACTTTTATTTTTATATTGATATATATGTATATATTTATATTTATATTTATCTTTATTTATATTTATATATATATATATATATCTTTATTTATATTTATATATATATTTATTTATATTTTTATATATATATTTATATTTATATATATCCTTATTTATTTATATATATATTTATATTTATATTTATTTTTATATTTATATATATATTTATGTTTATATTTATACATCCACATATTTACATGTATGTACATCCACACATTTACATGTATGTACATCCACACATTTACATGTATGTACATCCACACATTTACATGTATGTACATCAACACATTTACATGTATATATATATTTATATATATATATATATATATTTATATATTTATATATATGTTTATATATATATATATATATATTCATATTTATATATAGGTATATATATTTATATATATGTATATATTCATATATATATATATCTTTATTTATATTTATATTTATATATATGTATATATTTATATTTATTTATTTATATATATATATATATGTACATCCACACATTTACATGTATATATATTTATTTATTTATATTTGTATACATATCTTTATTTATATTTATATTTATATTTATGTATATTTTTATATTTAAATTTTATATCCCTTTAAATTTTGTTATATGTATATATTTATATTTATATATATCTTTATTTATATTTATATATATTTATTTATTTATATATATATATGTATGTACATCCACACATTTACGTGTGTGTACATCCACACATTTACGTGTGTGTACATCCACACATTTACGTGTGTGTACATCCACATATTTATATATTTATATATTTGTATATATTTATATTTATTTTTATTTTTATATTTATATATATGTATATATTTATTTTTATTTTTATTTTTATTTTTATATATATATTTATATATTTATATTTATATATATTTATTTATATTTATTTATTTATTTATTTATATATATATGTATGTATATCCACACATTTACGTGTGTGTACATCCACACATTTACGTGTGTGTACATCCACACATTTACGTGTGTGTACATCCACACATTTACGTGTGTGTACATCCACACATTTACGTGTGTGTACATCCACACATTTACGTGTACATCCACACATTTACGTGTGTACATATTTATATATATTTATATATTTATATATATATATTTATATTTATATATTTATGTATATATTTATATATATATATATCCGTATATATATATTTTATATATTTATCCGTATATGTATATATTTTTATATTTTTATTTATATTTATTTATATTTATATTTATACTTATATATATATGTATATATTTATGTTTCAAATTAGAGTCCTCTAAATAATTTCCAGAAAAAAAAATTTCAAAAAAACAATTCACCTGTTCCGAGGAGTCGTTTCAAAAATGAGTGCTACGAAAATCATTTCGGAAAAAATAAAATAATGCCACATTAGAAAAATAAAATAAAATAATGCCACATGAGTCCTCTAATTGATTTAAAAATAAAATAAAATAAATCCTAACCATTTTCGAAAAGAAAAAATTGTGCAGCCTAATGGCATTCGAAAAAAGAAAAAAAAAGTGACAAACTTGCGGAAGGAGAGAATTAGAAAAGAGGAAGGAGAAATACAAAAGGGGAGGACGCATTATGGTAATGCGTCCTCAACCCTCCACTTCCAAACCCAAAAACTACCACATTTTGGGCCAAAATTCTACTTTCCTCCACAGTAAAATCATGCACTCCCATAGATTCTTGGCAGAGCTAGATCCAATAAGCTGGAAAGTAACGAATGTGAACCATTCAGCTAGTCTAACGAGCCATTCAGTGTTCCAGTTTCAGCAGATGGAGCTCTACCAGAGACATCTACACGATGCATTGAAGACACCCGGTCTAGAGGCATTCACGTCGGGTATAAAGAACTACGATTATGGCGACCTTTCCTTCTACAATTCGGGTGTAAAACCGGTGCTAATTTAGCATCGATTACTTAGGCACCGGTTTTTTTTTACGAACAAACCGGTGCTAGAGCATAAAAAAATCGGTGCTAGAGGTGGGTTGCTGTGGTAGTGAAATTATCCCCTCTTTTAATGTGGAATCCAAGAGCATGAGTTAGAGTTTTTTAAATGATGTTGGTGTGTTGATAATTGTTAGATGAATGTGACGATGTCAAACTCGTTGTCATGTTTGTTTTATGTAGAAAATGGGAGAGGTCTATGAATGTCAATCGTTCTTGACTAATGCGTAAATGCATGAATTTGTTAAATGCTTAGACACGGTGTAGTGTTTATAAGTGTTTCCAAGCTTGTTGGTTCTTCGTGCTCAATGCCATCAATGAGATACTTTTGGTCGTGTTTTGGCTAAGGGAGTCATTGGTGAGGTTTGACAAGAGATGTCAAATTCACTCTTGCAAACTACTATCAAAGAAGCATGGAAGATTTATCTTCACAACAAAAAGTCGAAGAAGTGAATAGATTGGTTCACTTATTCTTGAAGCATTTGTTATTTAGTATTCATGTGTTCTTAAAGCTATGTTTTGCTTCATTTATTCCATGGAAGGTTTGAGACTAGGAAATGTTTGCATGATTGAGACTAGGAAATGTTGGCATTCCCCACAGGTAACAAATGTGATAGGATGAGTGAATGGTTCAATGATCTATATTAGGTTTGGAAGTGGATATCTATTGCCCCCAAGGCTTTGTCTTCTGTATTTTTTAAAACCTTTTTCTTAGTTTTGTTTGATGATTAGCATAGTTACTTGACTTTGCTAGTTATCTTGTCTTTTAACTTTCATATCTTAGGACCACCACAACCAACCAAACCACCCCATTTACATGATTTTATATGTGTATATATATCTACTCCTAGCCTAATACCAACCATTTGTGCTTAAAAGCTTGAGGAAATCCCCCCTTCTTCGTGGACGACCCCGACTTGCCGATATCTGCTTAGTTGTAGATAGTAAGCATAAAAGGGCTTATAAATATTAACTTTGAGAGGCACGGCGATGGCCTCCCAAATTTTGGTGCCACTGCCAAGGAAGAGGCGTTTATTTTCAAGTGTTTAGGTATATTTGGTTGCATATTAGCTAGTGGTTTTTATTTTCCACTCCTTGGTGGTTTTTTTTGTTCGGAGTAGGTAATGCTTGAGTTCTTGGTGAATTTTTATTGAGAATCCTTGTAATATGATTTCGGACTTTTGAAAAAAAATTTAAAAAATAAAATAATGGAGCATCTCACCTTAAGGGAACTCATGATGAGAATAGAGAGTCAACAAGCAAGGTTTTGTAGGAAGTGTCATTCCGACCATCCTACCGAGTCTTGCTATTTGTTGAGGGAAGAGAACTATGAGGGAGAAAGAACCCTTGGTTTTCAAAACCAAGGGTATTATGAAGAGTGCTACCAAGAGGTAGGAGATGTTGGTTTTCAAGGGCAAGAAGCCCAAGAATGGTATCCATACCACAATTTATACAATCTAGAGTGGAGTGGTAATCCAGATTGGTGGTATGAGAATGAGCCGGGAAACCAACAGTACGAGCAAAATAGTTGGCCATCACCACCTTATGCCATTCCCCAAAACCAAGCTCAACAAGAAAGTTCAAGTTTGACACGTGAGGAAGTCATGAATACAATAGCAAACTTGAACACTTTTACTAGTGAGGAGCCGGACACTCGGCTCTCCTCTAGTGTTAAGGCTATTGAGGGGCATGTGAGGAGTATGTTAGAAGTTTTGGCCCGAATGAAAGCTTGAGATTCCGAAAATACTCCATCCCAAATTGAACTTGAGGATTTGGTAAGTGAGGTCACCAATGGAAATGATTTTGAGTTCGAAAGGGATGAGGAATTGGTTATTGGGGATAAGAAAATGGAGGAATAGGTGATTCTACTACATTCATTAGCACCATCAACCCTTCTCCCACCTAGTGAACCGACTCCACCATTTTTGGAAGTTTTGAGATACGAGTGGAGCCGAAAGACAATCCCAAGTCTCCTAACCACCCAACTCCCTTTAAACTATCTCCACCTCAACAAAACTTTCCTCTTGAAATTTTTGTACCCCCACCTCTCTACTTTTGGCCACTCATGGTGAAGGGGTTCAAGCCTTCACCATATGGATAACATTCGGGTCATGCCGACGACCTTAAATATATGGAGCTTTTTCGTGCCGACAATGTAAATAAACTCGGCCTTTTATTTTAGGTTTTTGTTGTTTAGTTTTTGTTATCTTGTCTTGTTCTTCTTACGGTGTGTTTTCTGTGATTTAGTAGCAAAGTGAAGTGCATTGCATTGAAGGAGATGAAGGAATGAGATCCATGAGAAATGGAAGAAAGGTTGGAATGTTGGTAAGCAAAGATTGAATTCTTTCTAAGTACTGGGAAATCCTATCGTCGCGAGTCGCGATGTGTCCATCGCGAGTCACGACCGAATCAGAAACTTTCTGAAAGAAAGTGAGATTACAGATCAAAGATATCGCGAGTCGTGACATCCTCGCAATGTGATCAGAAGTTTCATGCTATAAATTAACCTCCCAGCCACCACTTTCCGAGAGTCGAGATGGGCCGTGGCGAGTCGCAACCAACAGGTCCTCAAGACAGTATCCACTCAAGACCTCGAGTCGAGCCGAACCCAAACTGCCACCAGTCCTCGAGATCTTGGGTCATCGAGGCCACAAGCCCTCGAGGCTAGTGAAGTCCTTGAGATCTCGGGGCTACAAGTCCTCGAGTCAAGATGAAACCCTCGAGACATCAGCCCTCAAGACCTTGAGACGGTAAACCCTCGACTCGAACAGAACTTAAAAATTCCATTAGGTCCTCGAGGCCTTAAGCAATCTACTCAAACCGAATCCCTCGAGACATCATCCCCTCAAGACCTTAGGTCCTCGAGGCCATAAGCCTTCGAGCCGAGCCGAACCTGAAATGCCTTAAGTCCCTCGAGACTTGACCTTTGAGACATCAATTCCTAGAGGCCGAAAGCCCTGGATTCAAGCCGAAACCTTGGAGATATCAGCCCCATGAGACCTTAGGTCCTCGAGGGCACATCAGGCCTCGATTTGAGCCAAAGCCCTCGAGACATCAACGAGACCTTATGTCCTCGAGGGCACATCAGGCCTCGATTCAAGCCGAAGCCCTTGAGACATCAGCCCCTCGATACCTTAGGTCCTCGAGGGCACATCTGGTCTCGATTCGAGCCAAAGCTTTCGAGACATCATCCCCTCGAGACCTTAGGTCCTCGAGGGCACATCAGGCCCTCTAGACCTCGAGACATCATAAGGTCCTCGAGACATCCTCAGACCCTTGAGACCTCGAGATACCATCAGGCTCTCAAGACCTCGAGACATCATCAGGCTCTCGAGACCTCGAGCATCACAAGCCCTTGAGACTAGCCCTCTTCGCGATCATACATCGCGAGTCGCAACCAGTTCTATCGCGACTCATGGCGATGAATTGCGAGTCGCGATCAGTTTCGTAGCGAGTTGCGATGTAAAAACCAACTTTTCAACTGTGCTTAAACACTGTATGATCATTCCTTCTTCTCCACCAAATACTCTAAGAACCACCACACATCTACTCATTCCTCCACCCTCTTACATATGTTGACATGAAAACTCTTGCATCTTTATTGTACCTTTGTTGATTGTAGTGTGCCGACTACATCATTGAGTCTTTAATTGCTATATTCTATAATGATGCTTTGATATGTGTCGATATATGTTGGATATTTTTATTGGACAATGTTATAGTGGTGATAGTATGATGGATTGGTTGATTTGATAATACTATAGTTATTAACTTTTATGTTAAACCTAGCATTACAATTCCTTATGTACTTGTGAGTTTGATGTTGTTCTTTGTGGTGTTAGTCTTGATCAAACGGCGCCAAGGAGACAACTTTTTGCTCGAGGGGTGAGTTCTTCTACGACACTCTTGCTCCCCCTTTCGGTTCCGAAGCCAATTTTGGGACCGAGTCTATACAAGTACATTGGATTGCGCCATATCACCAGCGACTATGCGGAGAAACGGGTGTCACTCTACCTCTTTCCTTGATTTTTATTGCTATTGCCTTACATGTTTACATTGAGGGCAATGTAATGTTTTAAGTGCAAGGATGGGTTAGAGGACTCACATGCATGTTAGCTTCATTTGGAATGCTTTTTGCTACTTTTGATTGGAAAAACATGAGAAAAAGAAAGAAAAAAATTAAAAATTGAAAATTTTGAAAAAAATAAATAAACTAAAAAAAGAAAAAGAAAAAGAAAAGAAAATCTGCTAAGTTGAAAACCTGAGAGGGAAACTTAGGCAACATTGGGGGCCCGGATAGGTTGAAAACCTGAAAGGGCGGCCTAGGCAAAAATGAGAGGCTAAAATGTGCGGAAAAAATTATATGTGAACCAAAGAAACATGATGTGTGGCTAGGATGAAAACCCGAAAGGGCTCCTAGGAAAAATGAGAGAAAAAGAGAGAAAAGAAAAATGCTATGATTTCACTCATTTGCCTGCGTTGGAGTCATAAGGTTGCGGTTGTCATACGGATGGATCGGGTAGCTCAACATCTAGAGACCTCTTGGGATTGGGTAGCTTAGCGGGTTATGAAACGAAGTATGGTTATAAAATTCTTGATTCTTTTATACTTGGTTTTGGCTTATATATTGCCATTAGGTGAAGTATGTGGTTAAACCTCCTCTATGGTTTTGACTTCATTTTGTGTCATTGGATTTTGGTTGATATATTGGTACGAAGTGAAGTATGTGCTTGAACCTCCTAAATAGTTTTAACTTCATTTTATGCCATTGGACTTTGGGAATATCGATTCGGGACTTTGAAACATTTTTATGGGTAGTGAGTTGATAAGTAGTAGGTTTGGTTAGATATAGGAATTTGGGTTGTGTGTGTGAAAAATTCTCATTTGAGCTTCAATTTTGGGATTTATGATATTGATAGTTTTTGTAAGGTTTTGATTGGGGGAATAGTAGATTAGGATATGGACATATCAATTCCTTCGTGTGCTTGAATCTTTTCTTACTCGAGGGCGAGTAAGGTTTAAGTGCGGGGAGGTTTGATGTGCCCATTTTATACGGTTATATTAGGACTTTTAGGATTCACTTTTGTACACTTTTGTACTCCAAATGTGACAGTTTACCTTGAAATTCTCTAAGGAGGGATAAAAGCGACTTGTACACTTTTATTACTTTTCTAGAGAATTTTGTGTGACAAGGTAATTTATTTGAAGACTTTGGAGAATACCTTTGAAGATTTGACGATTTGAAGAATTATAATTGAGCTTTTGAAGATTTGAAGAATTGAAGAAGTGGAGAGAAGAGGAGGATATGCAACAAAAAAAGAGAAAGAAGAAATGGTGCTGGACTTGGAGTCCGTCGCGAGCACGTCGCGACTCACGACGGACGAGTGGTATGAAACTCTTCTTGGTTTTTGTACTATAAATACTCACCTTATCCTCTCCTCTTCATAGACAATTTTTGCCTTCTTCTTCCCGCGTTTTCGGGGTTCTAAACCCTAATTTTTCTCTTCTTTCTTTTCTTAGTTTTTGTAGGTTAATCATGTCTTTTAGTTTTCAGACATAGTTTTACCTTGGGAGCAAAGGATTGAAGCTTCCATTTCCATGTAGTAAGAACCATATGTGTGTGTATATATATATATC
The DNA here is from genome assembly GCA_037428765.1 of Rubia yunnanensis. Taxonomy (NCBI): domain Eukaryota; kingdom Viridiplantae; phylum Streptophyta; class Magnoliopsida; order Gentianales; family Rubiaceae; genus Rubia; species Rubia yunnanensis. The sequence goes on along the minus strand of CM075063.1, from coordinate 107,162,404 downwards.
TATCTATTTGGTGCTTTTGCTATTGTGCATTTATTGAGCTTTGAATGTTAATTGTTAATTGCATTGATGTTGTTGGAAGCTTGAGTATATTAATTGCTTGTATGATTACTTGCTAGGGTTGGGAGAAAGTAGCAAATTCTCCCCTCTTTTAACGTGGAATCCAAGAGCATGAGTTAGAGCTTCTTAAATGATGTTGGTGTATTGATAATTGCTGGATGAATGTGACGATGTCGAACTCATTGTCATATTTGTTTTAGGTAGCAAATGAGAGAGGTCTATGAATGTCGATCGTTCTTGACTAATCTTGTGTAAATGCATGAATTGGTTAAATGTTTAGACACAGAGTAGTGTTTATAAGTGTTGCCAAGCTTGTTGGTTCTTTGTGCTCAATGTCATCAATGGGATACTTTTAGTTGTGTTTTGGCTAAGGGAGTCATTGGTGAGGTTTGACAAGAGATGTTGAATTCACTCTTGCAAACTACTATCTAAGAAGGATGGAAGATTTATCTTTACAATAAGTAGTCGAAGTAGTGAATAGATTGTTTCACTTATTCTTGAAGCATTTGTTATTTAGTATTCATGTGTTCTTAAAGCTATGTTTTGCTTCATTTATGCCATGGGAGGTTTGAGAATAGGAAGTGTTTGCATGGTTGAAGTGTTAGGGTGTTAGGAGAGTGACGAATTCCTTAGCTTCTTTGCATGAAAGTCTAAGAACATGAACTTAGAACTTTTCGAGTATAATGTGTGGTGATTCTTGCTAGATAAGTATGTTAATGTGGATTGTTCTCATATTTATTCTATAGATGCAATGCAAGGTTGAACCTTGAATGTGGTTTGTTCTAGGTTTAGCCTAATGAATGCTATGTTTGGTTAAATAGAAGGCTTGTCGTTGTCAAATCTATGGTCCTTCGTTTATAATGCCGTTGATGAAATACCCCTATGGCCGTTGTTTGTCTAGGGTGATCATCAAAGAGGTTTGCAAATGGTCGTTGTTTGTCTTTGCAAACTACTCTTAAGAAAGAATGAATGTTAATCTTCCATTGGCATTCCCCATAGGTAAAAAATGTGATACGATGAGTGAATGGTTCAATGATCTATATTAGATTTGGAAGTGGATATCTATTGCCCGCAAGTCTTTGTCTTCTGTAGTTTTTAAAACGATTAGCATAGTTACTTGACTTTGCTAGTTATCTTGTCTTTTAAATTTCATAGCTTAGGACCACCACAACCAATCAAACCCCCCCCCCCATATACATGATTTTATATGTGTATATATATCTACTCCTAGCCTAATACCAACCATTTGTGCTTAAACGCTTGAGGAAATCCCCCTTCTTCGTGGACAACCCTGACTTGCCGCTATCTGCGTAGTTGTAGATAGTAAGCATAAAAAGGTTTATAAATATTAACTTTGTGAGGCACGGTCACGGTCCTAGACAACCTAGCCGCTATCTCCTTTGACAATGTTTCTGAATGTTTGATAAGCACCCTCTTGAATATTCCTTGGAAGACAAAAGATAGTTTGAATGCCCGGTTGTACTTGGTAGATTTGGGAATCAGAAATGACCTCGCTCCAGAAGTGAACGGTAAGAGGACTTAATTGCCCCTGAACCTTGTACATTGTCAAAGGAGGAGAGAATTTCAGTTTGTGATAGTTTGAAATCAGTGAAGGTCCCAAATGGTTATTCATCAAATGTTAGTCGGGTAGTTACAGAGGATTGTTGGATGAGTGGGTTGAAATCTCATAACTGTCATGTTCAAATCAAACAATTTTTTGAATACTTTACAAGCCTAGAAATTTCAACTTCCAAAATCAAATCAAATAATCAATAGCAACATAGTAGCACCATATATTATGGGAATTAAAATACCTATAAAACATAGTTCCATGAAAACCAAGCACAATAAAGAACTCGAGAAAATCAAGATGTGGGCACAATGAAGTTAGTCAATCCCCGTGCGATCTGTCCTCCCCAGTGTTAGAAGATGGCGAATCTATAGTAGGGATTGGACCCAATTCCTTGATTCTCTCGCCACACATGGCTGTAAGGATCTTCCCTACCTGATTAGTCAATCACACCAAGTGCTCAACCTTCACTTTCAGCTCTGCCATGTCCCCATCCGAATTCTCCTTAGACGATTTACTTGTTGCTGGCATTGATGACACAACAATTTTCTTCTTCTTCGAGAATATTAGAGGGTTGATGGGAAGCTTGGGCATGAGTGTGAAGTTATCATCTTTAAATTTGCAACCTGCTTTCACGCATAAGGCAGTGATGAGGTAGGAGAAGCCTATGCAGCTGTGGGCATTGGCACAATCCCAAATTTACACCATTGTTGTATCCCCAACATCGATGCTCAAGTTCCTCTTGATCTTGTACAATAGCAACATCCAGGAACGATGAACCTCACTATTCATTTTGACCAGTAGCAGGCGAGCGGCTATGAAACTGCACCACAAATTCATGTCCGCACTCAAGTATTTCTTCTTAATGATGGACCATTCCGGTGGCAGATTTTGGATTCATCCCCATCATCACAAATTTCTCTTATAATGTATTCTCAAGAAGCTTGTTCAACAGCTTTTTCCCCGGCTTCGTACAACCTTACGGATTTCGGTGGGATCTTGTAGAACCGGTTGATCATATCCGCTTCTAGCTCTACGAACTGACCACGGAAGAAAACAGCTGTTGAACTTTTGTACTTCATGAGGGACAAGAACTCGCATGCAAGGGTCTTGTTCGCATGAACTGGTTATGCGATGAAGCCTTCCCACCCGTGCTCGTTGACATAATTCTTGTAAGGTCTTTCCATTCTCAACCTTCTCTCCAGAATGAGGCCCCGGTTGATGAACTCGCTCAATACACTCATTGTCTCATGACAGTCCGCCTCTATCATCGGTATTACGGAGTTCCCTTGAACCAACTGAGACCCGATGGCTCGCACCTTCACAATGCATACTCTGGCTTTTTTCCTTGAGTCTTGGCTCTTGGTCAATTTCTTGGGTGCACTTCTTTTGGGTCTCATACCTGGTAAAATGAATGTCGTATGGTGACAGGCGGGCGGTCGTCGCGCCCTCCGTGCAAAAGATAATTTATAAGCCCTTTTTGCTTACTTTCTACAACTAGGTAGATAGCGGCAAATCGGGGTCGTCCAAGGAGAAGAGGGATCTTCCTAAGCGTCTAAGCACAAAATGGTTAATATTAGGCTAGGATAAAATATATACACACACATAAAAGCAAGTAAAATGGGGGGGTTGGTTGGTTGGTTTTCCCAAGTTACGAAAGTAAAAAAGACAAGATAACTAGCAAGGTCAAGTGACTATGCTAATCATCAAACAAAACTAAAGAAAAGGGGTTTTAAACTACAAAGATAAAAAGCCTTGGGTGCAAGGGATATCCACTTCCAAATCTAATGTAGGTCATTGAATCATTCACTCATTCTATCATATAGCATTACATGACTCAACATCAATATACCCATCTAACAAGAATCACAACACATAAATCACAAGAAGTTCTAAGTTCATGCTCATAGATTTTCATGCAAAGGAGCTACGGAATTCGTCACGTTCCTAACACCTAACCAATTCAATCATACAAGCACTCCCTATGCTCAAGCAACTCATGGCACAAGTGAAGTGAAGCACACCATCAAGAATACACAAATGCTAAATAACAAATGCTTCAAGGATGAGTTAAAATCATCTATTCAATACTTCAACTACTTGTTGTGGAGACTAAACTCCTATCCTTCTTAGTTCGTAGTTTGCAAGAGTGAGTTCGACATCTCTCGTCAAACCTCACCAATGACTCCCGTTGTCGCGACCACGACTCAAGGTATCATTGGTGGCATTTAATCACGAAGAACCAACAAGCTTGGCAATGCTTATGACCACTACACCGTGACTAAGCATTTAACCAATTCATGCAATTACACGAGATTGGATGAACGTGCAACGCACATTCATCCAAGAGCATATAACTCTCTCGTTTGCTACACAAACGAACATGACGAAGAGTTCGACATCAATCACATTCGTCTAGCACATTATCAATCCATCAACACAATCAAAAGCCCTAAATCATACTCATACATTCCTAACAAGAAAAGGGGGGAAATTAACCCAAATCCCCCAAACCCTAGCTAGCAATTCATACAAGTATTTCATTCAAGCTTTCAACAACAACAATGGCATCAACAATTAACATTCAAGCACAATAGAAGCACAATAGCAAAAACACCAAATAGATAGATATAAATGCTCCTTACTACATAGAAATGGAAGCTTCAATCCTTGCTCCCAAGTACAAAAACTACTCTAGAACAACAAAAGACATAAAAACTAAGAAAACAAGAAGATAAAACCTAGGGTTTTGGCCCAAAACAGGGGCCAAAAGCTGTGGAGAAGAAGGGGTGAAGAGGTATTTATAGTGGAAGAAAAAAGGGAAGAAAAACGCTGCTGCAGGGCTGACTGGATGCTGTCGTCGCGACTCGCGACCAAGTTCATCGCGAGTCGCGACCAAATCAGTAAACTGCAGCCCTGTTTTGTTTTGCTTCCTCCGGGTGAACCGTTGATCCGTTTCGGGAGTTCTTGTAGTCGATTTTATAGTGCTCGAGAAGAGGAATCCAATGGTGCCACTCTTGAGGGCTGATTCTTCTCGGAAAATTCTGAGAACCCTGGATCATCATTCATCCGTTGCTTTGCTCTCCTTTCTTCATCTCTTCACTTCTTCAAATCTTCACAAAGCTCAAATGTAAAGGTCTTCAAATCTTCAAATCTTCAAAGATAAATCTTCAAAGTCTTCAAATCTTCAAAGTCTTCAAACAAATCACCTTGTCACACAAAATCATCTAAAAAGTGATAAAAACGTCAAAGCCGCCTTTATCCCTCCTTAGATGATTTCAAGGCAAAATGCCACATGTAGAGCACAAAATTGCACAAAACCTAATCCTAAAAAGCCTAAAATAACCATCTAAAATGGACACATCAAACCTCCCCACACTTAAACCTTACTCGCCCTCGAGTAAGAAAAGATTCAAGCACACGGAGGAAATGACGTATCCACATCCTAAAAACCCTAAAATAACCACATAAAATGGCCTCATCAAACCTCCCCACACTTAAACCTTACTCACCCTCGAGTATGAAAAGATCCAAGCACACGGAGGAATTCATATGGCCATATCCTAAACTAATCCCCCAAACAAAGCCTCACAAAAACTCTCAATATCATAAATCCCAAAATAAAAGCTCACATGAGAATTTTTCACACACACATTCCCAATCCTAAATCTAACCAAACCTACCACTTATCAATTCACTACCCCTAAAAATATTTCAAAGCCCAGAATTGATATTCCCAAAGTCCAATGACACAAGATAAAGTTAAAACCATTTAAGAGGTTTAAGCACATACTTCACCTAATGCCAATATATCCACCAAAATCCAATGACATAAAATGAAGCTAAAACCATATAAGAGGTTCAAACACATGCTTCACCTAATGCCAATATATCAACCAAAAATGAAGTAGAAAGAGATAAGGAATTTCATAACCACACTTCGTTTCCTAACCCACTAAGCTACCCAATCCCAAGAGGTCTATAGATGTTGAGCTACCAGATCCATCCAAGTGACAACTGCAACCTTATGACTCCAACGCCGGCAAATGAGTGAAATCTTAGAATTTTTCTTTTTCTCTCATTTTGCCTAGGAGCTCTTTCGAGTTTTCATCCTAGCCACACATCATGTTTCTTTAGCTCACATCTCACCTTTTTTCCGCACATTTTAGCCTCTCATTTTTGCCTAGGCCGTCCTTTCGGGTTTTCGACCTATCCGGGCCCCCAATGTTGCCTAAGTTGCCCTCTCGGGTTTTCAACTTAGCGGGTTTTCTTTTTCTTTTTTTTTCTTTTTCTTTCCTTTTTTGTTTTTCTATATTTTTTTTTCTCTCATGTTTTTCCAATGAAAAGTAGCAAAAATCATTCCAAAACTATCTAGCATGCATGTGAATCCTCTAACCCCTCCCCACACTTAAAACATTACAATGCCCTCAATGAAAACATATAAGGCAAGAACAATAAAAATCAAGGTAAGGGGGTAGAATGACACCCGTGTCTCCGCAATTCGCCGGTGATATGGCGCAATCCAAGCACTTGTATGGTCCCGCAATAGGTGTCGGAATCGGACGGGTGAGCAAAGATGCCGTAGAAGAACTCACCCCTCGAGAAAAGCATTGTCTCCATGGCGCCGTTTGATCAAGACTAACACCACGAAGAACACATTAAACTCACAAGTACATAAGGATATGTAATACTAGGTTTAGCATCAAGAGTTAATAACCATAGTATTTTCAAAGAACAACCAAATCACACTCAACCAACACTATAAGAATAATCATGAAAAATAACCAACATATATTGACATGTATACAAGAATCATTATAGGATATGCATTTACGATCACAATGATGTAGTCGGCATACTACAATCAACAAATGTACTATAAAGATGCAAGAATGTTCATATGCCAATATATGTCGGATGGTTGAGAATGAGTGGAGATGTGGTGGTTCTTGGGAGTGTTGGGTGGAGAAGAAGGAAGAATCATGCAATGTTTAAGATCAGTTGAAAACTAGGAATTTTCATCGCGACTTGCGACTGAAGTGGTCGCGACTCGCGACGGACTTCATAGCGACTCGCGACGGGTTCGTCGCGACTCGCGAAAAGTAGAGGCCGGGAGCATAATTTTTGGAAAAATTTTCTGATCACGTCGCGACTCGCGATGGGCCATCGCGAGTCTGTCGCGACTCGTGGAAAGTTGGTTCCGAGAGCCCAAAAATTCTGAGCTCGTCGCGACTCGCGACGAAGCTCATCGCGACTCGCGATGAGCATCGCGAGGTCATCGTGACTCGCGAAAAGTTAGTGCTGGGAGTGGATTTTTCTCCCTTGTTCGTCGCGACTCGCAACGAAGCCCATCGCGACTCGCGACGACAGGGTATCCCAGGCTTAAAAATTTTTCGTTTTCTTACCAACTGTCCAAGCTTTCTTCCCTCGTTCATTGATCTCGTTCCTTCATCTCCTTCATTGCAATGCACTTCATGTTGCTACAAAATCACAGAAAAACATGCCATAAAAAGAACAAAAGAAAACAACAACAAAAACAAACTAAGAAACACCAACTAAGAAACAAAAACTAAAAGAAATGCCAAATTTATTTAACGTCGTCGGCACGACGAAGCTCCATATTTTTAAGGTCGTCGGCACGACCCTAATGTTATCCGTATGGTGAAGGCTTGAACCCCTTCACCATGAGCTTCCAAAATAAGAGAGGTGGGGGCACAAAACTTTCAAGAGGAAAGTCTTGTGGAGGTGGAGATGGTTCAAAGGGAATTGAGTGGTTAGGGAGCTTGGGATAATCTTTTGGCTCCTCTCTCGTTTCCCTCAAAACTTCCAAAAATGGTGGAGTTGGTTCACTAGGTGGGAGAAGGGGTGACGATGCTAATGGATGTAGCACTATCACCTCTTCCTCCATTTTTCTATCCTCTACAACCAACTCCTCATCCCTTTCAAACTCAAAATCATTTTTATTGGTGACCTCACTCACCGAGTCATCGAGTTCAAGTTGGGATGGTGTATTTTCAGAATCACGAGCTTCCATGCGGGCCAATACCTCTAATATGTTCCTCGCATGCCCCTCAATGGCCTCAACACTAGAGGAGAGCTGGGTATCCGGCTCCTCACTAGTAAAGGAGTTCAAGTTTGCTATGGTATTTAAGACATCCTCACGTGTCAAACTTGAACTTCCTTGTTGGGCTTGGTTTTGAGGTATGGTATAGGGTGGTGATGGCCAACTAGGTTGCTCGTAATGTTGGTTTTCCGGCTCATTCTCATACCACCAATCCAGACTACCACTCCATTCCGGATTGTTAGAGTTGTGGTATGGAAAACACTCTTGAACATTTTGCCCTTGAAAACCAACATCTCCAACCTCTTGATAGCACTCTTCATAGTACCCATGGTTTTGAAAACTAAGGGTTCTTTCTCGGTCATCGTGCTTTTCCCACAACAAAGGGCAAGATTCGGTAGGATGGTCGGAATGACACATCCTACAAAACCTTGCTTGTTGAGCCTCTCTTCTCATCATGAGTTCCCTCAAGGTGAGACGCTCCATTTCAAAAAAAATTATTTTTTATTTTTCAAAAGTTCGGAATCATAGTGCAAGGATTCTCGATAAAATAAATTACCAAGAACTCAAGCAATACCTACTCCGAACAAAAACAACCACCAAGTAGTGGAAAATAAAAACAACTAGCCAATACACAACCAAATACACCTAAATACTTAAGAATAAACGCCTCTTCCCCGGCAGCGGCGCCATTTTGACAGGCGGGCGGTCGTCGCGCCCTCCGTGCAAAAGATAATTTATAAGCCCTTTTTGCTTACTTTCTACAACTAGGTAGATAGTGGCAAATCGGGGTCGTCCAAGGAGAAGAGGGATCTTCCTAAGCGTCTAAGCACAAAATGGTTAATATTAGGCTAGGATAAAATATATACACACACATAAAAGCAAGTAAAATGGGGTGGGGGGGGGGGGGGTTGGTTGGTTGGTTTTCCTAAGTTACGAAAGTAAAAAGACAAGATAACTAGCAAGGTCAAGTGACTATGCTAATCATCAAACAAAACTAAAGAAAAGGGGTTTTAAACTACAAAGATAAAAAGCCTTGGGTGCAAGGGATATCCACTTCCAAATCTAATGTAGGTCATTGAATCATTCACTCATTCTATCATATAGCATTACATGACTCAACATCAATATACCCATCTAGCAAGAATCACAACACATAAATCACAAGAAGTTCTAAGTTCATGCTCATAGATTTTCATGCAAAGGAGCTACGGAATTCGTCACGTTCCTAACACCTAACCAATTCAATCATACAAGCACTCCCTATGCTCAAGCAACTCATGGCACAAGTGAAGTGAAGCACACCATCAAGAATACACAAATGCTAAATAACAAATGCTTCAAGGATGAGTTAAAATCATCTATTCAATACTTCAACTACTTGTTGTGGAGACTAAACTCCTATCCTTCTTAGTTCGTAGTTTGCAAGAGTGAGTTCGACATCTCTCGTCAAACCTCACCAATGACTCCCGTTGTCGCGACCACAACTCAAGGTATCATTGGTGGCATTTAATCACGAAGAACCAACAAGCTTGGCAATGCTTATAACCACTACACCGTGACTAAGCATTTAACCAATTCATGCAATTACACGAGATTGGATGAACGTGCAACGCACATTCATCCAAGAGCATATAACTCTCTCGTTTGCTACACAAACGAACATGACGAAGAGTTCGACATCAATCACATTCGTCTAGCACATTATCAATCCATCAACACAATCAAAAGCCCTAAATCATACTCATACATTCCTAACAAGAAAAGGGGGGAAATTAACCCAAATCCCCCAAACCCTAGCTAGCAATTCATACAAGTATTTCATTCAAGCTTTCAACAATATCAATGGCATCAACAATTAACATTCAAAGCACAATAAAAGCACAATAGCAAAAACACCAAATAGATAGATATGAATGCTCCTTACTACATAGAAATGGAAGCTTCAATCCTTGCTCCCAAGTACAAAAACTACTCTAGAACAACAAAAGACATAGAAACTAAGAAAACAAGAAGATAAAACCTAGGGTTTTGGCCCAAAACAGGGGCCAAAAGCTGTGGAGAAGAAGGGGTGAAGAGGTATTTATAGTGGAAGAAAAAAGGGAAGAAAAACGCTGCTGCAGGGCTGACTGGACGCTGTCGTCGCGACTCGCGACCAAGTTCATCGCGAGTCGCGACCAAATCAGTAAACTGCAGCCCTGTTTTGTTTTGCTTCCTCCGGGTGAACCGTTGATCCGTTTCGGGAGTTCTTGTAGTCGATTTTATAGTGCTCAATAAGAGGAATCCAATGGTGCCACTCTTGAGGGCTGATTCTTCTCGGAAAATTCTGAGAACCCTGGATCATCATTCATCCGTTGCTTTGCTCTCCTTTCTTTATCTCTTCACTTCTTCAAATCTTCACAAAGCTCAAATGTAAAGGTCTTCAAATCTTCAAATCTTCAAATCTTCAAAGATAAATCTTCAAATTCTTCAAGTCTTCAAAGTCTTCAAACAAATCACCTTGTCACACAAAATCATCTAAAAAGTGATAAAAACATCAAAGCCGCCTTTATCCCTCCTTAGATGATTTCAAGGCAAAATGCCACATGTAGAGCACAAAATTGCACAAAACCTAATCCTAAAAAGCCTAAAATAACCATCTAAAATGGACACATCATATGGGACACTGAAAATAACATCAAAATGTTATCTCAACTAAAGACATCCAGGAAGAATGTCAGCACATGGAAAGTCAATGTCATCAAATGCAAAAAAGATTGGAAAAACATCACAAATTTCACACCGTGGTTTTGATCACCCTTTACAACACCCAAAAAATAATGAAAGGTATGAGGATTTGCATCCAGATGTCATCACATGAATAAATTTGCAACCAGATGTGAGCTAAGTTCTTGTAACATAACATAGTCATAGAACTGTATTTCCATCAGCAAATTTAACTAGGATTCGCATAAAACATAGGCTTAGAGGTGTATGAAGAACAAAGGCATAGAACTGTTCCTTGAAGTTAGGCATAGAACAATTCAACAAACATAGACATAGAACTATATTCACATAGAACATATGCATAGCATATAGTTGTAATAATTGTATTCCCTCTGCATTTCCAAAACAAAATCATAATTAGGTTTTTTCCCAATTAGGTTTTTTTATTAAATCAAACAATCAGCTTACCAAAAATGGTGACAATCCCTAGGCAACTAAAAATGAAAGGGTATATGCTTACCTAGTTTAGAAAAGGGTTTGTTGACGATAGGTGTTTGGAGGGCGGATAGTGGTTGGCAGAGGGAGCTTGGCGGGTGGTGCTTGGCGGATGGAGGTTGGCGGACGGTGCATGGAAAACGGTAGCTTGGTGGATGGTGTATGGACTGTGGATAGTAGACTGACGAAGGACAGAGCTTCGCTGCATTGGAATGGAAGGAGTTTGGACGAGGTGGAATGGAGCGGAGATGGCTGAGGGAGCAGGGACGGCCGAGGGAGTGGGGATGCCAAAAGGTGCAGGAATGGCGGAGGGAGCGTGGACGGATCTTGCTGGTGGAGGGAGTGGTAGACAGTGGAGGGAGCGGGGAATGTGGAGGGAGCTTTGTAGAGGAAGGTGTTAGGGTATTGGGTTGAATGACCAATTTTACACACACCTTGGTTGCATTGTACACACAGATGGGCTGAATTTTATAGACACATGGGCTGAATTTTACACACACATGGGCTAAAAGGTAGGAGGTGCAATGTAGGAGGCTTGAGGTAGGAGGCTCGATGGTAGGAGGCTGATGGTAGAAGGCTCGATGGTAGGAGGCTCGATGGTAGGAGGCTCGATGGTAGGAGGCTCGATGGTAGTGCTCGAGGGGCTCAATGGCTCGATGGTTCGAGGGGCACGATGGTTTTAGGGATCGAGGAGCTTGATTGCCCAAGGAGGTCGATGGTTCAAGGTGCTCAAGGGCTCGATGGCTCTTGGGCTCGATGGGCTCGAGTGCATGAGGGGAGAATAATTTCGAGGGGAGCGAAGGGCTTGAGGGGCTCGATAAGCTCGAGTGCTTGAGGGGAGAATGATTTCAAGGGGAGCGAGGGCTTGATGGGCTTGAGGGGCTTCAGTGGGCTCGATGGTTCGAGGGTTTGATGGTACATGATGAAGGGCAAACCGGTTCAAGGGTTCGATGGTTCAAGCTCTTGGGGTCTAGGTTCGAGGGTGTTACAGTAAATCAGGATTGATTTGATTGATTGTGGATAAGTCTTGTTGGCTAAGCCAGAGTCCTCGTGTATTCTATGTATTCCTAACATCAATACATCACCACTTTCGAGCTCAGGTTGAAGTTGTCTGAAATCTGAGACCTAATTTCCAAAAATTATATTATGTATAATATAAGAGTAATGATAGGAAGTATTTGCCATAACCAATTACTGTATTCTTGATAAGAATATATACAGTACAATAAGGAAACATAATATGAGTAGAACTCTAGCTTAGTCAACATGACTTATCCTGAATCAATCAAGATCGGAGGCTTGTTCCCCTCTGTAGTTTGGTTTAACCAAAATTTTCGAATTATTATTAGTATGTTCCAACATAACCTATCTAACCAAGTATGAAATAAATTAAAGCATTAATGACACAAGACTTGGTTAGGTAGTTCGGTGAAATCCACCTATGTTTGCAGGGCCTGGCCCAGTTCAGAATGAATCCACTAATTAGAAAGATATAGTACAAAGTACATCATACAAAATACTTATCTTTACTAACTATAACGTGTGAATTCTGCTAGCTCCCCTGGCCTCAAAACTCATCGACGCTGGATCTCCTCCTCCCGAGGAATTAAGGCATATGATTCTGAACTTTGAACGGCAAGTCACGTATGTTGGAACATAGAATTCTGGCTCTTTGCAATTCTCTCAAAGGATTGAAACTTTGTATTTAGATTTTCTCTGATTAATACCGTAATGAATGCAGCCGTGGTTGTCCCCTTTTATAGCCATGAGTAGATCGGAACTCTCCATGATTATCTCCATAATATTCCTATTTCATATCTGCTTCTTGAAGCATATACAAATCCCATAAATAAATGGATTTTCCTTATCACAATATCTCCCATATATTCAATAATATCAAGTCCATATTTGTAGGGATTTTCCATAAAACAACTATGCTTCTACACGCCTAATATATAGTAGAATATTCAGATTTCCATAAATCACAAATACCATAATATTCTGTCTTCTTTTTCCGCAAATCTTCTTGGCGTAAATATGTTGTTTCTTATGTTCCAACATGGAAAGTTTTTCTTTTTCCAAATATGTTCACAAAAACTACCAATTAAATATTCAATGCATATCACTTGACTTTACACCCTCGAAATCATATCAGTATTCTATATACAGTGGTTAACTATATATGATCGTGTTCAATACAACTAAGACTTGTTCAAACCCTAGTTCATTATTTGATAACCCATACGGTTATCTACAAGTCGCACAGAGTCAGTGAGCGTTCCATGTACACTGGTTAATCGACTATAACTTAATTGGTGATCCGTATACACTAGTGATATGCAATCGTACAATACATTCTTCCTCAAATACATAAACATGTTTGAATTGACTCATACTAATTCCTGGTTAAACTCTATTTTTATGGTCGTTCTATGTATACAAGTAATAGTATGAAACATTAAATACACAATTCTAGATAGAGGTGTCTATTGTAATTAAACAGTCTCCAGACCTTAATTTCTTGCTTTGAAATATTATTTAAAATTGTGTACCTAACTCAACACGAAGTAGTAAAAAAATCTCAAGAAAATGAGCAAGTTTGCCAACAAAGGAACTTGACAAATTGAACTCCAAATTGACCCAACAAAGCAGCAAGAATGGTCAAAATAAACTCCCAATTGGCCCAACAAAGCACCATTTAGCTTTCCTCCCAAATTTTCCCTCTTCCCTCAATAACCTTATCCCCAAATTTGAGCTGATTTTTCTAGCACTTCTACCAATTTTCTGAACACTTCTACCGATTTTCCTCTTTTCCCTCTTCGCACCGATTTCACTCTTCCCTCTTCCCTCTTCCCACCAATTTCACTCTTCCCTTTTCCCTCTTCCCTCTTCCCACCCATTTTTTTTATCTTCCTCTTCCCTCCTGACTTCCCCTTCTCGTTGCTAACAATTTCGGTCGAGTAAAGAGGGCGCTTAGCCGGCCGGTGCCAAAAACATTTTCGACAATGATTGGTTTTTGGGTAAGTCTTCAAGAACTCGTTAAATGGGTCGTAGTTTTCTATTTTCCGGGGTTTAATGAATAGATATATATTGGCTGTTGGTCTCTTAGATTGTTTGTTTGTGTTAAAAATTTTTGGGTTATTAGTGTGGGTAGTTGTTCACGTGCATAGATGATTCGTGTTGCTAATAATTTCAGTGTGGGTAGGTTTTCATGTTCATAGATGATTCGTGTTGCTAATAATTTTAGACTTTTTGCATACTTTATTTTTGTCCCCATACGAAATTTTTTGATATTATGTTGATAGGTCGTTTTAAGATTTAAATTTTTTGATTGACTCATACAAGCATGAGTGAATGGCTAAGCTGAGGAAGAAATTGTTTGACTCCGGTACTAAAGTCGTAGAAGACAATTGTGCTACCCCTACAAAAGATGACAATTGTGATGTCAATAAGGAGGAAGTGGATGATGCACCAAACTCAGGGGAGGAATAAGAAACTCTATCAAAGGATGACATTAGTGGGAGCTTTGACAAGTTTGGGATTAAAGAGTATTGCAAGCATAGAGGCACCGCCACGTGCAAGTTTGTGTTGCTAGCAAAGCCAAAGAAGTCCCTTAAATGCTCTTCAACAATGACTTCGAACCCTTGGTTATGCGCAGTTGGTGATCGATGTATGTTGGCTATGCCTTTCGACGAAGAATCCGCTTCTTCACATGGCATAATTGGAAAGCAGACCCAGACCATGTAAAGAAAGATGCATGGGAAGACATTTTCTTAAGTGTGTTCTAATCCTCCATTTTCATTTGTTTAGTTCAACTTCATTACATTTTACACTAACATCACATATCTTTGTCCACTAGATAAGCTGGGATATACAAACCAAAATGACATTAAATGAGATGAATAAGTTCCCAAATAAATGGACAATTTACACAGGTGAAAAGTGGAGGAATTGGAAGGAAAAGGTGGCTCACGAGTACATCGAGCAATAAAAATGAGGTTCTTGTGCATGGACAGATTATCGATGGATGAACAAAAAAGAATGGGAGCTATTTGTTAAATACAGATCAACCCCTGAATTCAAGGTTATTCCTTAAAAATATATTATGTCTAGTCATTACTTTGTGAGCATTTTACAAATAGATGAACATGTAGGCATTAAGTGACGCAGCAAAAGTAAGCGCCTCACATAAGGAGTACATCCATCACACAGGCAGTGGAGGGAATCGTAGGCTTGTTATAGAACTCGAGAAGAGGAAAAGAGGGGCTAAAATTGATGAGCTTATGGATGAAGGTCAAAGTGTAGAAGAAGCGGAGGCTTTAGTTCAAATCATGGATTTCAAACCGGACCGCTCGGAGGTGTTCTTAGAAGCTAACTGGGACAAGAAATTATCGACCTACACCAATGATTGCGTCAAAAGAGCAGCCTCGACTATTGTGAGCCAAATTCATAATTGATTCTATGTCTATTAATATTATCAGATGGAATGCATAGTTGATGTGTGTTAATTATGTTGTTTATTTTATTGGGATTAACTGTGATTTTACGTGATTAATGTGCACTTTAAATATTTTATTTGTAACAAATCACATTGTTCGGGCTCAAAAGGAATTTGTAGGAGAATAAGGAGCATTGAGCAATTATGGCAAATGAAGCAGTCAAAATGGAGAGCAGAATCGTGTCAGCTATTTTGGAAATATATTGGGCTGAATTAAGAAGATAATTGTAGAGATATGGTGGAGATATTTCAGATCTTATCTTTTAAGAATCAGAATTTAAATTGGAAAATGATTGTAATTGATTTGGATTGATTTGGAGGATGGCCGGGTATAAAGAAGGAAGGGTTTTCGGAGAGAGCTAGTTTTTGAGTAGTTTTATTCCATACAGAGACAAAAAGATATTTTCTTCAAGAAGTTCAGTTGGCATCGGTCCAGGATTATTGCAATTTTTTTTGTTGATTGGAATTTTGTTTCGAATTAATCAGTTAGCATCGGTTTCCGTGCACTGAATTAATCACTTTTACTATTGACTGTTTCCGCTGCTTGCTGCATTGCAGTATATATTTTATACCTTTTGTTATCATTAATTTAGTTAATTCTATAATCATGTTTCGTCCTATTAGTAATTTAATCAGTTTAATCATCATGAATAGCTAATTCATATATCGACAGAGAATAACAAATGTTAGTTTATAAATCATGAGGCCTAATTGCATTATAATTGATTCTTGCATGTTCTTGATTGTTCTTGGTTGAATTTTATTTCTAATATGTTTAGGCCTGATCAACTTAAATATTTTTAGAATACTGCTATCTAATTTCTGCCAATACGTAATTGTTGGATGGGATTAGTAAGTAGCACAGTCTTGTGAAAAATAGCTAACTAGCTAAGACTGTAATAGCAAGATAGAGAATAATTGAGTGTGCATTACTATTTACTTTTATTTTGGTAATTGCTATATCGGGTTCTTTTAATACTTAATGCTATCAAAATGTGTTCTGGTTAGCGAATACTTTCTAGGAACATTTTGGTAAGGGAAACAGTTAATTAATCATAATTATTTTACTGTCGATAAAGTAAGAAAGAATTGGGGGGTTAAGCGTACCTACTTTCCTATAACCGGTAGATGTGTAGGAATTGATTCATTATTGCGCCTATGATCGATATTAACTAGCATGAGTTATTCTTAGCCGATATCATTCATTTATATATTTCTCATAATTTTAAGTCTTCATTTGCATTTTTAGAGTTAGTAAAATCACTATATTTAAGGTGTGATGGCATCACCAAAAGGTTTTAAAAATTAGTAGAAAAAAATAACTATTGATTATTGCTTTTGCTCCCTGTGGGATCGACCCTGCTTATCATTGTACTAATTAGTATTAATATGAATTTGCAGGTTATTTGGCGAGTGAAACGATGCTCACCAATACTAATGGCTTACATATGTTTTATTTAGTAGAAAAACCTTTTGGATAAGAAGCAGAAGGGAGAGTTGGTAATACAAGGAAAAGATGATATTCTCGTTCAAGCAACAGGTAAGAAGGATCATGGGGGTCGTTGGAGAAGTTGCCCCACAACGGCCAAGGTGAACGAGGCCCTACCACATTTTATTGTGAGCCGTTATGCATACTCTCGATGTGGGAGCACACACAAAACCATCTGAAGAAATCTCAAATTCAAACAAACTACCAACATATGTCATCGCGCTCAACGAGAGATTTGTTGCCTTATTTGATACCCAAACAAATTGGCTGGCTGGACAATTGGGTAAAGCTATTCCCCCACGCTTAGATGCCTGCAATTTCCTTGCTACATCTTCCAACCACCTGAATAAGGACAACCGGGTATTCATTCCTTCAGCATCTGGATGTAGTGACCCACGAGGAAGCATTGCGAATGACAAGGTATTCTATACCATTAACCTTATCGTTAGCTGCTTTCTTGCTCTGTGAACGTGAGTTTCTGGATTTCAATTTCCTGTCAAATTGTGTTTTCTGGCTTTTAGACATTTAATCCCAGACAACACGCTGAAATTTGCAGTGCGCTGCATCCTTCAGCAGCTACATATAGAATTCATTTCTCGTTATAGTCAACTTTCCGGGCTGATTACATCTTCAACGACCCTTGGTCCCCCTATTAAGATTGATATCATTTATGACAAAATTTAATTTTCATTACTTAATAACACTTACTTATATTCCAACTTATGTTTTTACCCTTTTTTTGAATTTTGATCTCAGAAAGGAAAAAAAATGCTGCCTATATGTTTTGAACCATAATGGAGAAAGGGATGTAGCTGTATTTGGTATCTTGTTTCTGAAGGATAAGGAAACGGACTTACCCATCAAGTGGGAGCGAGTAAAGCTTCGTGGACCTATGATCATTCCCAAGGCACCTTTGCCGATTGAACACGAAGAATTTGAGTTTGTCATTGAGGCCATTGGATATAACATTCTATGGCAGGGAAAGCTGATAAGTGTCATTGGGCAACAGGATGACGGGGTGTGATAATTGTATTCTTCTTCTCATCCTATCATATATATCTTTGTAGATATTACTAAAACATAATTTCTTGTTCAACTGCTTACATAGGAGAACGAGCAGCAATCACCTTGGAAACAATTGGTAGTTGATGAAGATGGAAGTCTTGAAATAAACCTCACACCAAAAACTAACATTAAGATTAAAGAGGTTAAACAAATAATTATACTAACTAGCTATGACATGTAGATACATATTAACACACTCTCCCTTACATGAGGTGGTGGCTCAGGAAGATACTCCGAATGGGGAAGTGGTCGCTCGATCAGTAAAAGGAGAGGTCAAACATACCCAAATACTTTTTCATTCTGGCCTATTTTTTTAAATGTCTGACTAACATTTTACCCATTAGCAAGTAGCAAAAGAGAATACTACATCGACGGAGAATGGGCAACCCAATCCTCCCATGTCGATTTTTTACCATTACATTTTTGTGAGAACTCATTTTAACCTTTACAATATGATCCACTACTGAATTATATACATATACTACTCAACTAACATTATTAGATTCTCAATGTAATTATGGGGTCACAGAAGATAAAGAATGCATCGCTGCTGTTCAATAGATTAATGATGTTTTAAGGCTATCTACAGAGATATGTGGACCTAACAAAGTCTTCCGCATCAATTTCAATGCGGAGGTGTTTGGATCAGAAGAAGTCTACACAGCCATATTTACTGACAAGCTAAAACTGTTCATGAACAGCTTGGACGTAGAAAATGAAATGGAGTGGATCAGTGGGTGCCAACTTGATATATGGGCATTGTAAGAATTGGATAGTTACATTATTTATAGATGTATCATTATATTTGTTTCACTTACAATATTGCTTTGCCAGATACCTATGTGATGGGCTGGTTGATCGAGGCCACGTCCAATTTATTCCGGCCAGTTCAAATTCAATAACTCAAAAGCAAAATAAGAGGGTCGAACTTACTGCGGATGAGGTTTCAACTGTCATGCGCCGCACTCAAGCAAGGATGTACGTCTTCCCGTACAATCGAGAGTGATTTTTATTCTTTTTTGTGTTGTTTGACCCGGCTGCATGGAAGCAATAGCAACCATATGCTGTGATTTTTTTTAAAAAACAATTAAAAGTATTTTGGTGTTTCCATTTTTTTTATAGAAGCCATTGGTTTTTGCTCGTCTTTGTACAGGAAATCGATCGAGTATATTGCATCGACTCGATGAGTGGGGGAATTAGCAAAGGTAATAGGCTATGCCTTAAATTGATTAATTTGTAAGTGGAACACATTTTTATCATTCCTTCTACTTTAATGTTTTACAAAATTGTTTGTTCCCATCAACGTGTTCTTGTAGGTGTCTCACTTTCTTTGCTCAATTATTTACAATTATTGTTAATAATCGGTACAATGACATTCATTGTTCTATTCATTACTTTCGTTCATCATTGCATGTAGGAAAACGTTAGACCTGATTAAACTATTATGTGTGATCCCCAATTTCTGAAAATATATTTTTACATATTGATATAAATATATTTTCATCGGTTGTAGGGTTGCAACAAAATATTGACGGTTCAATTCCGACCTAAATACATCCTACCCTTCGAACTATACATAGAATGTCATAAACATCAATGTACGTATGATCCCGTAACATCATATTTCCTCTGTCATTTTTATGTTCGCAATCATTTCAGCAAATTCTCTTTCATATCAGCACAAGATACAAAGTAGTAATTGGGAATTGATGTTCGGTATTCGTGCTTTTTTTTATTGGTGCATTGATTTAAGTAATCTATGCACAAATGATAATCGGTGCCAACTATGAAAAAGAATGCGCCGGTTTGGAAAACAACTGTAAATATGAAACTAGCTACGTGAAGATGGACTGAAAGAGCGGCAGTGCGCCGCAACTTCCAGCGACCAGATGAGTCTCACATTTAACACCGGGTTTTGGTAAAATATTAACCGGTGCTAGCCTATCATATAATTAGCACCGATTTTAAAATCGGTGCTATATAGCACTGGTTATAAACCAGTGCTACAAAATAAACCGGTGCTAAAAAAATAGTTTTAGCACCGGTTATAAAACATGTGCTACAAAATAAACCTGTGCTAAAAATACACTTTTTGCACCGATTTTTAAACCGTGCTAATAATAACCAGTGCTAAACCGATGCTAAACATACACTTTTAGCACTGGTTTTTAAACTACTATGACACAATTTTTACACCATTTTTTTAGCACCGGTTATAAAAAACTGGTGCTATTTCAGTACATATTAGCACCGATTTTGTTTTACTGGTGCTAAAAAAACCGGTGCTAGATGTAGCAATTTAGCACCTGTTTATTTTTCAACCGGTGCAATCGTTTCAACGGTTACTTAGGCACCGGATTTTTTTTCCTGAAAATAACAGGTTCTACAACATAAAAAAAATGGTGCTAGAGGGTGGTCTTCGTGGTAGTGAATGCAACATTACGAAAAAATAGTTCAGTTTCTTCAAGAAAAGAACTCCTAACTTCCAACATAGTTTTTATTTGATTGTCATTTTTCAATTAGAAATTGCAATTGTTTAGTAAATTTATGTATATGTTAGTTTAGAAATTGCAATTGTTCGTTTTGAATTCATAGCTGCATCTGTTTACTTATATGTTGCAACTATTAGTATTACGTGTGTACTTGTTAGTTGTGCTGCATATGACCTTTTGTTTTCATTTGTTGTTAGTTGTACATTTTGAATGACGAGTTGCATCTATTTACTTATATGTTGTATCTCGTGTGTATTTGTTAGTTGTGTTATGTATTACTATTGTTTTTTAAAAAAAGTTGTTGTTGATTGTTCATTTTGAATTAAGAAGTGCATATGTTTACTTATATATTGCAGTTGTTATTATCCAACATGTACCTATTAGTTTTACAATGAATGACCTTTTTTTTTCTTCTCTTTTTTGCTAATTGCTCATTTTGAATTCTAAGTTGCATCTATTTACTTATATGTTGCACCTGTTAGTATTTAATGTGTACTTGTTAGTTGCACTATCTATAGACCTTTTGTGAATGACTTTTTTTTCTTCTCTTTTTTGCTGATAATTCATTTTGTACGAACTGCATCTATTTACTTATATGTTGCATGTGTTAGTATTCAATGTGTACTTGTTAGTTGTACTGCCTATGACCCTTTGTTTTCATTTGTTGTTAGTTGTGCGTTTGAATAACGACTTGCATTTGTTTACTTATATGTTGCATCTGTTAGTATCCAATATCTACTTCTTAGTTGTGTTGTGTATTGCTATTTTTTTAAATTTTGTTATTGGCTGTTCATTTTGAATTAGGAACTGCATCTGTTTACTTATATATTGCAATTGTTGATTTCCAGTATGTACTTGTTAGTTTTATTGTGTTTGACTTTTACTTTCATTGTTGATTATTGTTCGTTTTAAATATTAAATTGTACTAGTTTGCTTATATGATGCACATGTAAATATCCAATGTGTACGACTTTTTGCAAGAGTTGGATCTGAACTTTTTTTTTGTTTTAACTTTTAAGGAATCAGACAGCATTGACCATTGAACTCCACAAGACGTTCCGACACGAGGATGATTCATATGAAGATGACACTGAACTTGAAGATTATAAAATGATCCCATTTTGAATATTAATAATTGATTCATTGTATTAGGAATTGTAAGTTAATCTAGATAGGAAAACTGTTGTAATTGTAAGTTCCTTAATGGAAGATTTCTGTCACAGGTATTTTATCTTCCATTTTTTTTAGATGTTGAGAGCCCCTCTCGTGTTTGAATTTGATAAAATTTGCATGTTTTTTTTATACAAAGTATGCTCATGTTTTTGAAAACAAACACATCTTTTAATGTAATCAGTATATATTGTAAGGAATTAAATGCAATATATATGAATTTTTTTAAAAACTATAAAATTATGTGATCTCTTTTGTGTATATTATAAGAGAGAACTAATTGTAGGTTAACATATGCATGTTTTAACAAAACATAAATGATTCATAAGGTAAATTATGCACTAGTTCATGGAAAAGTTTTGATATTCATAAAAGGAATTGATAATTTAATATGCGTGTTTTTATTTAAAGAATGCATGTTGTAAAGTAATTAATGCAGGGTTAATATGACGATGTTAATTGTCAAACTTTAGTCTCTTCTGTCTGTGTAAACTATAACATATACCAGTTGTAGACTAACATATGCATGTTTTGACAAAACATAAATGATTCATAACTTAACATATACACGATCTCCTAGAAAAGTTTCATAATTCATATTTAGAGCTTTAAAAACAGGTGCACGTTTTAATACAAACGATACGTATTGTAACGTAACAGGTGCATAGTATATACAAAAATTTTCAGCAACATTTAGTTTGTTTTTCGGATATTTACCATATATTTTTACATGTTCATAGCAGAAAAATTCATACATTCAGAAGTTTCAACAACTATTTCACAGCGGTCACCTCATCTTCATCATCCAAACACTAAAACTATTGAAACTGTTCTAAAAGCTTTGACAACATAATGAAAAATAGATTCTCGGCGACATAAGAAATCAGGAACAGGTGGAAACTATGATTTCAACACTTGCTCTTTGTGTGTAGAACGCCATGCCTTGCCCTATCACTTCATCTTTCTCTTGCGTGATTCTCGGGCGATACCTAGTGGGCAAACTTGACGGGTTTTGAGCCATTGACTGATGCAGTGGAAATGAAAAGCATGATTGCAAACACCTACAAACAAATGCCACAAAGATATCCCTATTAGATGCAAGGAAAGTTGTTTTCACTTTTTTTTTTCACAATGACTGAAATTACCTTTAAATGGATCAGCTTGGTGAATGACTTTTGATATGTGAACATGCAGAAACTTGTAATCCTTAATAGATAGGCCTCTGAACTCCCGAACAAATTCAAGGCTCAGCTAGCTGGGATGGAAAAAAGAACGAAATCAAGGAATGCAAATGGTAGAGGAAGATTAATTGTGGCTCGGTAACCTTACTTCACTTGTTGCATGAACATTTCATGCAACAACATTTTCTGAAAGCAAAAATTAGTGAAGCATACTGTTAATCAATGAAGATTTGATTTTCAGATAATGGCATACAAATTATTAAGCTCATTCACAGTGTGATTATTCAGACAGAAGTGGCAAACAAATTCTAGTTGGATTAGTCTTATGAACAATACTGTTGCAAAATCTGCTTAGTTGAATCTTACAAAATCACACAAAAATGAGTTCCATCATCTATATTGTAATCACTACTCTCTTTCAACAAGCACGTCTCAAGAAATTGTGAGCACATACAGGGCGCTTCCCCGCCGCGCTTCATGGTCTACAACTTTTTATCGTCTTGAGATAAACTCCACATAAGATTTCTTTTCTTAAGTTTTTGATGTAGAAGATTTCTTTTCCTGATTTACTGATGCTATTGGATTAAATTAACAAAATGAAATCACCTGAACCAAAATAAATTTAACCCCAAAACGGTTCAAACTTTATAATAACCAAAATGCACTTGAAAAAAACATGAAAGTACTGCTACTAGTTTACATATTACAATAACTTGTCTAAGAAAAAAGCATGACAAAACACCGTAGAAAGTATACATTTCTACATCCTCAATAGTTTATACCAATTGTTGCAGCGGCCAACTTATCTATGACAAGTTTAAGAGCAGGGGCGCTCACCTGACATCTAGCATTGGAAAAACATTATCTTCCTTCTTCGTCTGCCTTGCCTAGTTGCTGGTCTGGTATAATGTTTTCAAGAAAAGGAACATCCATTCATGAGCACATACAACTTCAGAGCAAAACTGAACTAGGATTCTTATACATTGTAATAAGCAAACTCATAGTGACAATGGGATAATGATGTAACAATTCTCCTATCTTGTACTTTTAATATGCACACAAACTTCAACAAGATGCAACATTAGAGTGTAACTAGAATCACATACTTTATAACATTCAAGGAGAATCATAATTCAATTAGCATTAAAACACTCCAAATACATGAGATTCGACATACTATATTCAAGAGCGATGAGCAGATGAATTGCGTACCCGCATGATTCTGGGGATGGATGCCAAGTGCTTCGCCATGAATCCGGAAGGCTGCATCGGGGTTCAAATAAAACTAGGGTTCTTGGTGAAATATGAATTTGGGGATTTTGATGCTCTCCCCACGTTCGTCCTTAACATCTGTGTCGGTTCCACCAGGGACTCCGATGGCCTCATGCGGTGGGTTTGGGACGCCAATCGGAACCGTCCCATCGAAGAAAACTCCACCCTTTCCTTCGGCCAGGACGGGAACCTCGTCCTCACTGACTTCGACAATCCCCTTTCAGAACCCCAGCTCTCTGATTTCGAATCCAAGTCGTAGCGATCGCAGTCGTAGTCGCCATCGTCGTAATCCAACAGCACGGCGGCGGCGGCGGCGGCGGATCCATCGGATCCATATCCACGGGCCATAGAAGAACGGCGGAGGAGCCTGAGGAACGGCTGAGTATTTTAGGACGTGAGGCAGCTCAAACAAGATTCGCGTGTTTTTCTTGTTAAATTTGCATTGTTTGCAAACAGGCCCCTGGCCCCTCCACATGACCCTTGCCTGTACCCAAGCTTATGGGCAGGTCATTTATCATAACTCATAATTAGAATTGGGCATGTAAATAAATTTATAGACAGACCGTTTGTCAGGAGAACTATTCATATTTCATAGTTAGAATTAGATTGCAAATCTTACCTTTGCTGTTGAGCTTCAGCTCAATTTCTAGCCCAACTGAGTTGTACCATCATGCTTGGGCCCAAATGGGAAGCATTGGCTCGACCCTTATTTAATTAGAGGAAAAAAAAGAAGCTCCATTGCGCTCTAAAAATTGCTCCTGCACTGCTGCTGTTATTTTAGCGTGTCTTTCCACGATGTCTTGAAGTTGTTGGACGGTAGTAGACATATCGGCTACCAACTTCTTGTGCAATTAATTTCTCATCACTTATAATTATGTCATTCATGTATCTTGAGATGATCATCACGTTTGTTCTATCCATAACGCCAAAATTTCCTTTTTATAACGTATGCGAAAAGCCTTAGTCAATTCATCGGGGGCTCTGCCGAAGGTGGTTGTTAAGTGAATTTTCTCAACTGGTTAAAATGGGCGAGGGGGCTTTGACAATAAACATGGTAATCGGTAAGTTTCCCTTTTGGATTGGGTACTATTTTTAGAAGAGGAAGCCAAACTTTTTTCCCCTTTAAAGTGGGTCTATTGTAATTTTCTCTAAAAAAATATCCAACTAATTAAATAAAAACAAGTCAAGATAAAGTGGCACACATGAAAATTAAGAAGAAGAATATTATTTCTCTCGATCATGGAAATCACTAAAACAATATGGCGATGTCACAGTTGACCCATCTCATTTAATTCACTAATTTTTAATTAGTGTAAAAGATAAGATTGATTGATAGGGAATTGAATGTTAGCCTAGCGGTTGAAGTTTAGTGCTCACCAGGGCAAGGGTAGGGGAGGGATTTTATTGGGGGTTCATTAGAGTTATTACCCAATTTTTTTAAAAAAAAAAAAGAAAAAAAAAGATAAGATCGATTGACTTCAACTGATGAGTTCGTTAAATTGCCACCCTGTGTTACTGTTGGGGAAGATGTTGTAATGTTCCATTCCATTGGAATCGTAAAATCACGATTGGATGATTGTGGTAAAACTTTACTTGGATATCGATGTGTGTCGCGTTACGTATGCTTTCGTTAAAGAGTAATTCGACCCTATTACAGCCTTGGGTTACACGAATTCCCTTTAAGGATAAAACAATCGAGAATCCCTCCTGTTCTAGGCTTGAATGAGAAGAATACTTTTGAGTACCTGTGTTTTTAGTTGTAGATATGTCCGGGAAAATTAATAGTTTTCCCGTGTGTATTCTGTGTTCTTTCCTTCTGTATTGTGTGTATATAACCATCCATGCGAATGCATGTATTTATAAGAAACTAGTGTCGTGAAAAGACATAACACTTCATCATTCCACACTAAACCATGAACCTATCAGAATTATAAATTATGAAATGATTCAATTTTTCACACGATACATCTTTCCACATTGCACTACAACATTCAATGTATCGTATTTAATCTGATATCATCCTTATCATTTCCATCAAAGAGAAGTTAGACAATACACACCACCATATCAAAATTATAATGAATTCTGAAATCATATATCTTTCCAGGACAAGCCATGTTAGCTATTACCAACACAATTAATCCTTATCATATGAACCTGTAAACTCGTAGATAGTTTATACAAATGTGCACTCCGCACCACCAAACTTGTTTTAACATCCGGAGTTTACAATTACTCGAATCCAATTATACTTAAATGGCTTTGTGTTTCATAAAACACCAATAGTTACCATACGTCGCAAGATGAAGCATCATGTTAGCATACATTGATTAGATTATAATTTATATTGTTTTCGTTTCTCATGTTTTGGTCAACTTTCTTATGTCACGTTTGATCATTATTTTAATTATTTAGTAAATAACATGATAAATATCATGTGATACATTGTTAAATTCTATGCAATATATATTTTTTTAACTATCAGTTTCTTATGAACCATTTATGTATGTTATTGAAGTTATCGGTTGTCAAATATGATCAGAGAAAGTTGACCAAAAAACATGAAACTTTCTCTAGGATGTTGTTTCATTTCAAGGTGTAATTTAAATATTTATTTAATCAAGATTTCTTAACTTTGACCATAAAATTTAATTGATATATAAATGTAGTAGATTGCTTACCTTTGTAGATTGCGAGAATCTCCTAGAATGGAACCATGTCCAAATCAAAGCCTATATAAGAACACATAACCTCATAGCTAGGAACTGAAAAAAAATTACAAGCGGCTTCCAAAACAAAATGGCAAGAGCCATCCTGTTCATCTTTTTGTCATTCCTCTTGGTTTTGGTCTTCTGGACCAACCTTGATGCAACCGACACAGCCGCGATGGAATCCGGGAGTTTGTTCCCGGCAATAAGAAATACGACGGCGGAGTTTGGGAGCATCATCCCAGCAATAAGCAGCAGGAAACTTGCCGAAGTATCTAAAGTCCACTTCAAGTTTAAGGCGACCGTATGTACCTGTTTATACCACCCCTGCTTTTGCTCTTGCCCTTGCGAATGCAAGGAATGTAATTGAGAGTCCAGATATGCTACTCATAAGTCTAATTTTTATTTGATATTTATCACACACATAATCACTTATCTTAATTAGTTGTTGATAAACTTCCATATACGTGTTTTGTTGATATTTTAACTCAATAAATACAACTCTTATGGGCAATCAAACCCCACTCCCCAACAGATACATAGATGCCTAAATATATATAATCCAGATAATACCACGTGTCGATGCACAGATTTATGAATGAAAATAAAAATAGCATAATTTACAACTCTAATAAGTAATAATTTTTTTGTTATAGATAGGAAATTACACACAATGCAGTATTTAAAATAAAATAATGATTTTGTTAGTATTTTAATATATTTATTTTAAAAAATTAAATGTGTAGGTGCCAATTGGCCAATAATTTACTCTTTTAGTAGAGTTACTGCATTAATTATCATCAGTTTCCAAGAAATAAGTATATTGAAATTGGAAAGTAAATAATGTCATATTAAATTTTTTTTTAAGTTGATGTGGCAAGATTAGGGAGTACCACTTATAAATTTTTTATAAAAGGTGATGTGGTTAAATGTGGAGATGCCACTTAACTAAGAGTTACTGTTTTAGTATAAGTTATAGATTACATGTGTACATATTTTGTTTGGATCCAAATGTACATATGGAATCAACGGGTGTAGAACACCTTGATAACAATGAAAATTGTAAAGTCTAGATTTATGTAGTTGGCAATTTGTGGAAATTATGCAAATATGGTAATATTGAGTTGCAACATCAAAGAAGGAATTTTGGTGAAATAAGGAAAGGTTGAAAACTGAATCCAAGAAGGATACATCTAGTCCAAGTTGTATTTGATTTGGAGAATATACCAGTTCCTATATATGTGGGATTGAATTACTGTTATGGAATTGGAGATGGAATAAACTTCATGTGTGATTGAAAAATGCGGATGGGGTGTATTTACGCCAAGGATGATTTACAGAAAAAGAAGACAGCATATTATGGTATTTGTGATTTATCGAAATCTGAATATTCTTCTATATATTAGGCGTATGGAAGCATAGTTGATTTATGGAAAATCTCTATAAATATGGAGTTGTTATTATCGAATATATGGAGATATTGAGATAAGGAAAATCCCTTTATTTATGGGATTTGGATATGCTTCAAGAAGCAGATTTAGAATAGGAATATTATGGAGATAATAATGGAGAATTCATATCTGCTCATGGACTATATATAGAGGACAAACACGGCTGCATTACTCACGGACTAAATAGAAAAAATCCGCATACAGATTTTTTATCTTTCGAGAATTGCAAAGAGCCAGAATTCTATGTTCCAACACACGAACCTGCTGCAAAAAGTTCAGAATCATATGCCTTAATTCCTCGGGAGGAGGAGATCCAGCGTCGATGAGTTTCGAGGTCAGAGGGAGTCTGATCAAGGTGGATCGGTAGCAAGGGGAGCTTGCAGGATTCACGTTATAGTTAGATAAGATAAGTATAATTGTATGGTGTACTTTGTACTGTATCTTTCTGTTTAGTGGATTCATTCTGAACTGGGCCAGACCCCGCAGATGTAGGTGGATTTCACCGAACTGCGTAACCAAGTCTTGTGTCTTTTATGCTTTACTTTATTGCATACTTGGTTAGATAGGTTATGTTGGAACACAGTATTGATAATTGAATTAATTAGGTAAAACCAAATTTTATTTGGTATCAGAGCTTGGTCACTTATTATTCCTTTGGTTGTGTCAAGGAAAGTGAGATCCGGTTTTACCAATGGCGACCAGAGAAGGGGCTTCTGTGTCTCGGCCACCACTGCTGGAAGGAACAAATTACAATTACTGGAAAGCTCATATGCGGGTGTTCATAAATTCACTGGATGAATTGGCTTGGTACTATGTTGAAACAGAATGGAAACCCCCTGTTGTTGGAAATTCTGAAGGAGGAGAATCTAAGCCTAAAGAGTCGTGGACACTAGGTGAAAGAATGGGAAGCTTGGCGAACTCAAAGCATTAAATGCCATATTTACTGCAGTAGATGAAGATCAGTTCAAACTCATCTCTACATGCCAACAAACAAAGAAAGCATGGGATATCCTACAAACTGTACATGAGGGGACAAGTCGTGTACGTGAATCCAAACTGCAGATGTTTGCTACAAAGTTTGAGGAACTGAAGATGGAGGAGGATGATACTATTTCTATACTCAATGGGAAACTCAGAGACATCTCCAATATGGCGTATCAACTTGGGAAAGTTTACAAGGAAACAAAATTGGTGAAAAAGGCCTTGAGATCTCTTCCTAAAAGATTTGCTATGAAAGTAGCAGCAATAGAAGAAGCAAGAGATGTAGCCACCATGACCTTGGATGAACTAATGGGATCACTACAGACCTATAGGATGACAATACAACAGCCTGTAAAGAAAGTCCAGAGGGAGTTGGCTTTCAAATCCTCTTCATCAAGGGCCATCCATGAATCTGATAGTGATGATGGAATTGAAGAACTTGCTCCTATCACTAAGAATTTCTCAAGAATGCTGAAGAAGGTGGTAAAAAAGAATTCACATGAAAGATCTTCTGGAAACAAAACTCGTCCTCAAGATTTTGGTAATGGTGGAACTCGGATGGAACAAGGAAGTCAGCAATTCTCTAGAAACCAAAGTGGTGAAGGAAGGCAGTTTGAAAGAATTCAATGTCGAGAATGTGGAGGATACGGCCACATCCAGGCTGAATGTGCTAATACCCTAAAGAAGCAAGGAAAATCATACAACACCTCATGGAGTGAAGATGATAGAGAAGACGAAGAGGAACTTATAAGCAATTATGTGGCATTTGGAGCAAAATTTCACGGTGGATTAGATGAGGTATGTTTCAACATGTCAGAGAAAGACGAAGTTGTATGTTCCAACATAGGTTCTGATGGCTTGTCCAGTGATGATGACGGACTAGTTGTGAGTGATGAAGATATCTACAATACATATGAGCAGATGTATGCCATGTGGCTTCAAGTTGTTATTACAAATAGAGTGTTGAAGGAAGAGAAAAATCATCTAGGCAAGAAGGAGAAGGAGTTGCGAGTTTTAGTGGGTGAACTCGGAAGAGAGATTGAAGAGTTAAATTTGAATCTAAGCTCAACAACTAAGAGAGCTGAGATGGCTGAAGCAGCTATTACTAAGTTAAACACTGGAACAGTGAAACTTGATGACATTCTAATCATGGGAAAAAACTTTGGAGATCGACATGGAATCGGGTTTGACAATTCATCAGGTAGTAAGGTCAATCTCAAGTTGAAGATTCAAGGGGTAAAAAGAAAGTTTATCAAGACTCATCAAAGGAAACCTCTCATCTGTAGCTACTGCATGTATCAAGGTCATACAGAGGAACAATGCCAAAAACTGCTCAGAGATATCATGAAAGGGCGACAACTCTCAGTATGTTCCAACATAGACGATGTCCAGCGATAAAAAATGGTCAAAAGATATGGGTTGTTAAACGCACAAGTACTTGCCTTTTTGCTCATACGTCTCCTATTGCACATTCTAGAGACTCGTGGTACTTTGATAGTGGTTTCTCTTGCCACATGACTAGAACTCAGGAATTACTAACAAACATCCAGCCATATGATGGTGGTTTTGTTACGTTTAGCGATGGAAAAAAGAGTCGAGTGGTTGGAAAAGGTGAACTGCATATTGAAGGATTCCCCGTATTCACTGGTGTTTTGTTGGTGGAAGACCTAAAGTCTAATCTCCTAAGTATCAACCAGCTATGTGATGATAAGATGACCGTGGAATTCCATAAGGAAAAATTCATAGTGAAACATGGCAACAACAAAGTTCTTACTGGTATTCGGTCATCAGACAAATGTTACTTATTGGAACAAGAGTGAACTGCTACAGTGTCAAATGTGATGAAGTAGATCGTCAGGCTGACCATGTTCCAACATCGGTTGATTTTTCAGAACAGGGACGTAATGATGTTGGAACATCAGATGAGGCAGATCTTAAAGATGAAGGTGATGACTCTTATAACTTCAGCAATGTTGGAACATCGTCCTCTCCAGAACTCTCCCATGTTCCAACATCAGTGCAGACTGAATCAAGCAGAAGAAGGACTCGATCGATCCCTCAAATTAATTATGGGGAACTTGTTGGTCTGCATTGTTTTCTCTCCCTCATTGTTGTTTCCTCAGTTGCCAGGTTAGAATCTATTCACATTCTTCTTGTTATGGCTTACACTATGAATTTTACGATGTACCAAAAAGCTGTCAAGAGTGCTCCCCTGCATGGTGTGGTTAATGTGGAAGTATATCATCGACTCAAGAAGGCTTTGTATGGGTCAAAATAAGCACCACGGGCGTGGTATAAGAGACTCACGACCTTTCGTATTCAGAAAGGTTCTCGTCGAGGGGGAGAAGATCGCACCTTGCTTATTTTTCGAGAACAAGATTTTGTGACTTTGATGCAAGTTGAATTGAAGATGAGTATGGTGGGAGTATTTGTAAGAATTCAGGATGATCTTAAGAAATCTCACTTGAATAAAGTCAAAAGGATAGTTTGGGTTGAGATAAAAGTTGTGGTAGCCAATGTTCCAACATCGAAACCATTTGCAGATATTTTCACAAAGCCGTTGGACACTGTTACGGTTGAGCTCCTCAGACAACACTTAGGTGTTTTTCAGATTTGAGGTATTTCCTTAAAGCTTTTATTTAGATGTAGAAGTTTTGTTTATTTATTTTGTGTACAGAAAACTAGAAAAACACAAAAAAAATAGAAACAAGAAAAAGTGAACAAAATAGGAGTTGGAAGACAGTGATGCTGGTCATGTTCCAACACAGAGTATGGAGAGAGGTTGAGAAGATGTGGACATGGATTAGAGATTCAGATGTTCAAACATCAGTAACTGTGGCTGGAGAAGATTATGATCTGGATGGTGAACAAGTCTATGTTCCAATACCAGATAGGGGAAGAAAGTACTGATGAAGTGAAGGAAGCTGAGTAGGTGATGTGTTGATTCTGAAGCAATGAAAGGATCTTATGTTCCAATATAGAGAAAGCAGGTGAAGATGAGAGATGTTATGGTCCAACATAGGTGACTGATGTTCCAACACAAGGTGAGCAGATTATTGAAGGCACTTCTGATCAAACTGCCATGAGAGATTGTAGAAGAATTCTTTGGGAGGCAACATTGATCCAGATTTTGAGTGGTACAATGGTGTGAAGTTGAGTGCTCAATCCATTTAGATGGTAGATTTGGAGGTAGAAAATGCCAGATTAGATGAGGCACAAATAGCTGCTCCTGAAGAGGTTTAAAGGTTCTGCTATGGCTATGTTCTAACATAAGCAAGATATTTGCTTCAAGGGGAGCTGCATTTAATGGAGATTTTGGTTTTCTGTGTCTATTGTGTTTGGCATTTTTATGGTCCCAAGGGGGAGATGTTTTGGATTTCTTGGATGAATTTATTGACTCCGTTGGGTTGATGTTCCAACATGATCATTATTCCTAGATGTTGAGGGAATCTGGAATTTAGGGGGAGATGTTATGTTTCTATGTTCCAACATCCAGAGTGGTTTAAAAGGGTTGATGTCTTTATTTGCATAAGCTCTTGTGATGAAATACCAAAAGATAATTGGTCCACAAAATGCCAAAGGGGGAGATTGTAAAGTCAAGATTTATCTAGTTGGCAATTTGTGGAAATTATGCAAATATGGTATTATTGAGTTGCAACATCAAAGAAGGAATTTTGGTGAAATAAGGAAAGGTTGAAGACTGAATCCAAGAATGATACATCTAGTCCAAGTTGTATTTGATTTGGAGAATATACCAGTTCCTATATATGTGGGATTGGATAACTGTTATGGAATAAACTTCATGTGTGATTGAAAAATGCGGATGGGGTGTATTTACGCCAAGGATGATTTACAAAAAAAGAAGAAAGCATATTATAGTATTTGTGATTTATTGAAATCTGAATATTCTTCTATATATTAGGCGTATGGAAGCATAGTTGATTTATGGAAAATCTCTATAAATATGGAGTTGTTATTATCGAATATATGGAGATATTGAGATAAGGAAAATCCCTTTATTTATGGGATTTGGATATGCTTCAAGAAGCAGATTTGGAATAGGAATATTATGGAGATAATCATGGAGAATTCAGATCTGCTCATGGACTATATATAGAGGACAAACACGACTGCATTACTCACGGACTAAATAGAAAAAATCTGCATACAGATTTTTTATCTTTCGAGAATTGCAAAGAGCCAGAATTCTATGTTCCAACACACGAACCTGCTGCACAAAGTTCAGAATCATATGCCTTAATTCCTCGGGAGGAGGAGATCCAACGTCAACGAGTTTCGAGGTCAGAGGGAGTCTGATCAAGGCGGATCAATAGCAAGGGATGCTTGCAGGATTCACGTTATAGTTAGATAAGATAAGTATAATTGTATGGTGTACTTTGTACTGTATCTTTCTGATTAGTGGATTCATTCTGAACTAGGCCAGGCCCCGCAGATGTAGGTGTATTTCACCGAACTGCGTAACCAAGTCTTGTGTCTTTTATGTTTTACTTTATTGCATACTTGGTTAGATAGGTTATGTTGGAACACAGTAGTGATAATTGAATTAATTAGGTAAAGCCAAATTTCAAAAGTTAAGGTTGTTGGAGCCAAAAAAATTTCGGGCAAGATTTCGTTGAGCTCTAGCCATTATTTGTGCTGGAATAAGGGAACATTGGTTTCATGTCCACGTGTACTATATTGTACCATACTTACACGTTAAATTCGGGTTCCGTTTCAATGAGAAATGAGGGCTCAAAAGTTTTTACTTGAAGAGTAACATTAGGTTTTGTGTGATATTGGAAATACCACATTGAAAATGGGAGAGCAATATTTCTAGTATAAAGACTCGGATGAAAACACTAGGGATATCAACTAGTGTTGCGGGAAACCTCGACTTAAACCACATGCGCTCCATTTGGATTGGATCGGGACAAATCGAGTTCTGTTGTCTGTAAGGTTCGGTTTGGGTAGGTATTTTTGGACTATGACCCAACTTCAAATTTTGAACCCCTGGTCAACCCTCCTGACTGTAGAGGTGTGAAAGCCTCCTAGTCTTCCTCCCTTTTCATTACAGGGGGGCGTGGATGACTCATGGTCTTCCTCCCTTCTGAAATGAAGAGGCGTGGATTGCTCCACCATTTCCTTCTTCCCATTATTAGCTTTGGTCTATGAAAGACGGCCTCTACCCTCGTTCTAAACACACCAAACATCTTCCTCTCTTCAATTCTTCCTTGTTCTTCGTAGTCTTCTTGTTCTTCATCGGTTTTGAGAATAAGCACAAAATCGTTGGTTCAACACCATTCCTAAAATTCGGAACGCCATCAAACAATCACACACTACATGTTCAAAATTAAGGACATAGATTGATGTGTTCATTTTATGTAGCAATTTTAGGACATTTTGGACTTAATTTTGTATATTTTTGTGCTCTAGATCTTGTATTTTACCTTGAAATTCTCTTAGGCAAGTTAAGATAGACTTTTGCACCCTTATTACTTTTCTAGGGAGTTTGGTGTGACGAGGAAAATATATGAAGATTTGAAGAGCCGAAGATCATCTTTAGGGGTTTGAAGGGTTGAAGAATCGAAGAAAACAACACCTATAATTTAACCCCTTTTACCTCAGTTTTTTGCCTTAGTCCAAATAACCTAGGTAAAAAGTTCTTTTACCTCTGGTTTTTTTTTGAAATAAATAATATTTTTAACCTAGGTTAAAAAAAACCGAGGTAAAAACTATGTTTTTCTACTTCAGTTATTATTTTAACCAAAGTAAAATGTTAAAGAAACAAAGTAAATAATCCGACCGAATAGCATGCGACGTTGCATATGTTGTTTAAGAAGGCCTGGAAAAGTCGCGTTATAAGTTGTTTTCACTGATATGTAATGCGATGGGTAACCGACATCGCACTTATGTAAGTTGACTTTGAAAAAAGTGGAAGTTTTATTTAATATTTGAACATGTGAGTTTTGTGATGTTACAATTGAAAAGGGTGGAATAAGAGGGAGAACCACAACAACCATCATCCACATTCCACTCCACTTCACTTCACTCATACCAAACCGCTTCCTTCACACAGTCACACAGTAAGTTCCCATGCCTTTTCTGCTTGATTAATATTTTCATTTTGTTTTACCTCACTTAACTTTTATAGGTTATATTTGTTTGAAGGTGATTGACATCGGTGTACAAAAGTACATGTTCAATGGTTTTTGAAATGATTGTAGAAAATGTTGTTTAATGGTACGGTTGAAAATCGTTTTTAAACTCACGCACATATCAAATCGTACATACACTCAATTACATATTTTTCAAATAAGAATTGTAAAGTATTAGAAAAACAATACTGCTCATAAAATTTGATCCAAAAGAACAGATGATGAGATGTCAAATGCATGTATTTTCCCAAGCATTTAACATATCTTTTGTTATCTTTTTGGTAGAATATTTATAGATTTATGTAGGTTTACATTATAAGGGGTTTAGATTACTATTTTCGGTTTTCGTATCTAAATCCTTCATTTTGTAATCTATTTTGATTCTAATGTATTTTTGGTCCTTACGAGCATCTAGATTCCTTTTTGTGAGCATAATTTGTAGATTACTCATAATCCCTTCAGAGTAGTTTAGTGAAGACCATTAAAAAAGATGGTTGAAGATTGAATGCCACTTACAAAGTGGTAAAAGATAGATTGAAGAAGGAAGGCAAAGTAGCGAATGAAAAATGATACAGGTTTTTGTGGCCAATTTCTGAGAACTATCTGAGATGAATTGGTGTCCATGGATAGCATCATTGAATTTTTCTTTGCGAGTACTATAAAAATAGCTACAAGAACTCCCAAAATGGATCAACGGCTCACCCATAGCGAAGGAAACAAGAAGAGGGCAGAAGCACCTTCGCAGGTCGTAACATATAGCGCGGCCAACAAAATAAGCCCAGAATTTGACATTTTTTAGCCTTTTTTCCTCTATTTCCTTGGACTATATATAGCCCTCTTCTTCCCCATTCTGGTGAGCCCGACTTGGGGGCCTCTAAAACCCTAGGTTTTACTTTTATCTTTCAATTTCTTCCATGTTTCTTTGTGGATTGTGCTCTATGTTATGGGTTTTGTTAATCTATGATAAATATACTCTTGGTAGCAATTGGTAAGTATTTATAGTATGAATTTGTGAGATTTGATTTCTCCTATTTGTTGCTTTGCTTATCAAGTGTGTTTTCTACTTTCTTGTGTGCTTTATGCATGATTTAGACTAGAATAATCAACTAGTAGATGATTGTGGATTAATTATTTGCTAGGTTTTTGGTCCTGGAAGACTTTGAATTTTTGTCAATGTGATTATCATTGGTCAATTCTAGGTTATAATTGGGAGTGACAACTAATTATGATTATTGATGATGAAATTGCTTAGAATGGGCAAGAGGCTAAAAACCCCCCAAAATCTTCAATTCGAAATCAGCATGTACCCAGACCCTAAATTCCTAAAATCCACCCCTACCACAACCACCAAACCCCAACATTTCCAACAATGAGTCGTAAGACGAACACTAGCATGTCATAAGCGATCGATAGTAGTCATCGCCTGTTGAGGGAGATTGGAAAATCCCCAAAATCTTCAACGAGGATGTAGAGGCGAGGTAAGTAGCTTTCTGACAAAAAAGTTATAAATTCAAAGGGTTTTAATATGTCTTATATTGGTGATTTAGGGGTAGGTTATTTGCTGGCCCATTATTCAACATCTAGAAAAGTTGCTTTGCATTGGGAAACATGTTCATGTGTAAGAGGTGATCCAATTTTACACAAATTTTGGTCAAAGTAGCAATAATCGAGAATTAACTAGAGTGAATGGGAAGAATGTTATTGTGTCTAAGTACACCATAAATGAAGCCCTAGAATGCCCATACACAACTCCCAAAAATTTGAGACCTGATGATCCCCATGGTCTGCTAGAAATCTACCACACTCATTGTTGGTTGGGGTGAGTGAGAAAATCCCTCTATGTCCCGTGGCAATGGCGAAAAATATTTTAATAGGTTGGGTAGTGATGCTAGGAAATCTGAGTCCTATGATATTAGTGTTTTGACCGTCGAGCAACGACTCATCTGCTAGTAGATTTGCCTTAACATCTCGTTCATTCTTAATCCACTAGTAGATGAATCATGCGAGCCTACGATTGGTAAATTGATGTTATTTTACTATGTCATGGAGGGGGGAAAAATTAACCCTGACTACATTATCATCTCGTTCATGCTTAAGGCGGCTCTTACGAAAAAGAAGTTTCTGCCATATGGTGGTTTAATCTCTGCTATGTTGTAGAAGGTGGGGGTGCAAGCAGTCAACATGCCCTCCAACATTTACTATTATGGTGAAGCTTGGTTCCAACACAAAAAAAACTCCATCTTAATTTTGGTGGTAAATAGGAGCCAAAGGTAATTCCCGATCAACAGGCAAAGAATACAAAGAGAGCTCGTGAGGTAGACCTAGATAGAGTCGAGACATCGAGCTCTGGTAATTTATAAAAAAAATTTCATTTTACAAGAAATTTATGTTGCGTTTAATATAATCTTGTTTTATAACACATTTACATTGACAGGTTCACAGACCGGTTGAAAGGCAAGGTCGAGGAAGCATTTTGATTGCTTGCGTGCGGACATGACTGAGACACACGAGATGTTGAGCTGGGCCCACTCGGAGCATGTGGCATTCATTGAATCCCAAGGACTTCACCTTGAATTGAGCTAAGATGAAGAGGAAGCAAATAACAAAGTACATTGCATGTTGATGAGGTGATCCAATTTTACTCTAATTTTGGTCAAAGTAGCAAATATTGAGAATTAACTAGAGTGAATGGGAAGGATGTTATTGTGTCTAAGTATACCATAAATGAATCCCTAGAATACCCATACACAACCCCCAAAAAATTGAGACCCGATGATCCCCATAGTCCTCTAGAAATCTAACACACTCATTGTTTGTTGGGGGTGAGTGAGGAAATCCCTCTATATCCTGTGGAAATGGCAAAAAATATTTTAAGAGGTTGGGTAGTGATGCTAGGAATTATGAGTCCTATCATATTAGTGTTTTGACCGTCGAGCAACGACTCATCTACGATTGGATTTGCCTTAACGTCTTGCCAATGGGTTGCCACACGTGCAAGCCTACAATTGGTAACTTTATGTTGTTTTACTATGTCATAGAGGGGGTAAAAATTGACCCCAACTACATTATCATCTCGTATATGCTTAAGGAGGCTCACACAAAAAAGAATGACCAACCATATGGTGGTTTAATCTCCGCCATGTTGAAGAAGGCGCGGGTACAAGCAGTCAACATTCCCTCCAACATTTACTATTATGGTGAAGTTTGGTTCCAACACAAATAAATCCATCTTAATTTCGGTGGTAAATGGGAGCCAAGGGTAATTCCCAATCAATAGGAAAAGAATGCAAAGAGAGCTTGTGAGGCGGACATAGATAGAGCCAAGACATTAAGCTCTAGTAAGTTATATAAAACATTTCATTTTACAAGAAATTTAGGTTGTGTTCAATACAATCTTGTTTTATAACACCTTTACATTGATAGGTTCACAACCTGGTTGGAAGGAAAGGTTGAGGAAGTATTTTGATTGCTTGCGTGCGGACGTGACCGAGACACACTCGCACCATGTGGCATTCATTGAATCCCAAGGACTTCACCTTGAATTGAGCGAAAATGAAGAGGAAGCAAATAACAAAGTACATTGCATGTTGATGAGGTGATCCAATTTTACACTAATTTTGGTCAAAGTAGCAAATATTGAGAATTAACTAGAGTGAATGGGAAGGAAGTTATTGTGTCTAAGTATACCATAAATGAATCCCTAGATTGCCCATACACAACCCCAAAAAAATTGGGACCCGATGATCCCCATGGTCCGCTAGAAATCTACCACACTCATTGTTGGTTGGGGGTGAGTGAGGCAATCCCTCTATGTCCTTTGGCAATGGAAAAAAAATATTTTAAGAGGTTGGGTAGTGATGCAAAAAAGCTAAGTCCTATGACATTAGTGTTTTGACCGTCTAGCAACAAATCATCTACGAGTGGATTTGCCTTAACATCTTGCCAACGGGTTTCCACACGTGCGAGCCTATAATTGGTAACTTGATGTTGTTTTATTATTTCATGGAAGGGGAAAAATTAACCCCGACTACATTATTATCTCGTTCATGTGTAAGGCGGCTCACACAAAAAAGAAGGACCTACCATATGGTGGTTTAATCTCCGCCATGTTGGAGAAGGCGAGGGTGCAAGCAGTCGACATGCCCTCCAACATTTACTATGATGGTGAAGCTTGGTTCCAACACAAAAAAATCCATCTTAATTTCGGTGGTAAATGGGAGCCAAGGGTAATTCCCTACCAATAAGCAAAGAATGCAAAGAGAGCTCGTGAGGCAGACCTAGATTGAGCCGAGGCATTGAGCTCTAGTAAGTTATATAAAACCTTACATTTTACAAGAAATTTATGTTCCGTTCAATATAATCTTGTTTTATAACACATTTACATTGACATGTTCACAGAGCGGTAGGAAGGTAAGGCCGAGGAATTATTTTGATTGCTTGCATGCAGACGTGACTGAGACACATGAGATGTTGAGCCTGGCCCACTCGTAGCATGTGGCATTCATTGAATCCCAAGGACTTCACCTTGAATTGAGCGAAGATGAAGAGGAAGAAAATAACAAAGTAAATTTCATGTTGATGGGGTGATCCAATTTTACACTGATTCTGGTCAAAGTAAAAAAAATTGAGAATAAACTAGAGTGAATGGGAATGATGGTATTGTGTCTAAGTATACCATAAATGAATCCCTAGAATGCCCATACATAACCCCCAAAAAATTGAGACTCCATGATCCCCATGGTCCACTGGAAATCTACCACACTTATTGTTGGTTGGGGGTGAGTGAGGCAATCCCTCTATGTCTTGTGGCAATGGAAAAAAAATATTTTAAGAGGTTGGGTAGTGATGCAAGGAAAGCTGAGTCCTATGGATTAGTGTTTTGATCGTCGAACAACGACTCATCTACGAGTGGATTTTCCTTAATGTCTTGCCAACGAGTTGCCACATGTGTGAGCCTACGATTAGTAACTTGATGTTGTTTTACTATGTTATGGATGGGGTAAAAATTAACCCTGACTACATTATCATCTCGTTCATGCTTAAGGCGGCTCACACAAAAAAGAAGGACCTTCCATATGGTGGTTTAATCTCCGCCATGTTGAAAAAGTTTGGAGTGCAAGCAGTCAACATGCCCTCCAACATTTACTATTTTGGTGAAGCTTGGTTCCAACACCAAAAAACCCATCTTAATTTTGATGGTAAATGTGAGGCAAGGGTAATTCCCAATCAATAGGCAAATAATGCAAAGAGAGCTCGTGAGGCAGACCTTGATAGAGCTGAGACATTGAGCTCTAGTAATTTATATAAAACATTTCATTTTACAAGAAATTTATGTTACGTTCAGTATAATCTTGTTTTATAACACATTTACATTGACAGGTTCACAGACCGGTTAGAAGGTAAGGTTGAGGAAGTATTTCGATTACTTGTGTGCGGACGTGATCGAGACACATGAGATGTTGAGCTGGGCCCACTCGCAGCATGTGGCATTCATTGAATTCTAAGGACTTAACCTTGAATTGAGTGAAGATGAAGAGGAAGAAAACTTCGAGTCTATTTTCTCAGAGACAAGTGATGATGAGGGAGGTCAACGTAGAGAAGACACATCCAGGGATGGAGATCAAGGCGGTGAAGAAACTAGCGGGAACTCGGGGACTCAAGGGTTGAAAGAAGTGGGCGGTGATCCAAATGATGAGACCAACCCAGAAATTAAAGACATGTTTGAATAGGTGTAATAAAGAGGTTTTGGACGATGATTTTCTTTGAAGGAGATTTGGATTTTAGATTTCAATATTTGTCAGATTTTAAACAATGTTTTAGTGTTTAATGTTTGGAGGGTACACTTATTTTATATAACTAATCTTTTCATTGCACATTTATGTACATTGTAAATGTTATGAGCGAGTATTATGTACATATGATTGAGTTGTGTCAAAATAGATTTGGAATGCCAAAAGTTTTGAAGATAACCATTGGTGCAGAGCTGATACCAAACTCTGAGTTAGCTCTTCCCTTCATATCGGGGAACAGATGCATTTCCGAGCTAGTAAATAGTCACTATAAGAAACATCACCATTTACCTTTGTTCTGCAAGACTTTTTACCTTAATTTTTAGTACAGAAAAAACCAAGGTAAATACAGCCGGAGTAAAAAGTATATTATTTACCTCGGTTAAAAATGGAGGTAAAAAATATGTTTTACCTCAGTTTTCAACCAACGTCAGTAGGAATTATTAGCGACGACGGTTATAGAAAGAAGGCCAATGCTTGGAGAACACATAAGCGACCTCGTTTTAATTTAAATCGGTATCCACTTGTAAGCGAGGTCATTCAATGCAAGAAAGTAGTCGATGAGAGATGAAATGTTGCGATGTCGTTCACACACGACGACAATCCATATAGTATGCAATTTCGCACGACCTGGGTCACCTGCGTTGTGTACCTGCAGACATGAAATGCTAACAAAAATAACGTCATTTTGATGGCCCAATGTCGCAAAAAAAATGCTAATAACTGCGACGTCGGTCACGTGTTGTCTGGGCCCTAGTCTGTGTGACGTCATCGACCCAGTTGGTCAGACTTCGTTTATTATACAATATTATAATATTTGATATTTGATGGTTAAATGATTAAACATCATACCACATTCAATGGGTTTCTGAAAATTCTCTCTGAAAACGCTCTCTGAAAAAAGACGATTTCTACTACCTTTCTGAAAACGCTCTATCGCCGGTAATGGCTCTCTCGCCGGCAACGGCTAGTCCCGTCGCTTTGGTTCTATGACGGTCATCCAATTGGCGATGCCGATGGAGATGGCGCAACCTATTGTAAACTAATTCCCCCCCAAAAATTTTGCTACAGTACTTCAAAACAAAGCTCCGCCCCTATCGAAAACTTTACCAAACAATCCAGAGCTCATTCCCAAATCCCAACACCTGGGGGAGCCCTCATGCTTATACTCTGAAGACCAGATAACTACCCTCTCAGCTCACTATGCGAACGCTCTGGTCGGTAGGTTTACAAGAGGCAGACTCTCAATGGAACATCTGGAGCAGGCTTTTAAAACTGTGGGTTTCGAAGGTAAGTATCAACTTGGCTCCTTAGATTATAAGCATGTTCTGATTCGCTTTGAACATATAAACGACTATCAGAAATGCTGGATGAAATGTGTTTGGAACTTCAATGGCATCTTCCTTAAAATGCTAAATGGACCCCTGAATTTTCAACTCATAGAGAATCACCAATAGTTCCTATTTGGTGTACTATCAGAGAGGTGCCCTTATACTATTATAATTCAGCTTCAATAGAGGCAATAGGGAACAATATAGGAACTTTCATTAAAAATGATCTTGCCACTGATATGCTTACAAGACCTTCTGCAATTAAATTCTGCGTTGAATTAGATATCCAAAAACCACTGAGTACTTTCATCAGGTTGGGTTCGATAACCAATAATAGGAAATATCAAATTGAATATGAGGATATCCCTCTTTACTGTAATCACTGTGCGAAACTAGGACACTCTTTGTCTCAATGTAAAGCTAACTTTCAGGGTGCCAATGAGAAAACTCAGGATGTCAATTTCGATCATAATCTACCCCAGTATCTATAGCAGGCCACAACTAAGAAATTTGAAAAAGCTCCACTAATCCTAGACTCAAGGGTTGACCAACTCCTCTCAGAGAAATAAAATGTTGTTGTGATAGAATCCTCTAAAGAACAGAATCACTCACCTCCTCCCAATTACCCTCTGTCAGTTAACCAGGATACTAGGTATATCTCTAGTAACATCAGTCAGTCTCTTGACATTTCTGATAACTCTATATCAAGGTTGTTAAAGGACACAGCAACATCGAAACCATCATTATCGACTTTTGCTAAAGATGATATTCAAATTGGCTCTGTTTCTATATCTATGTATAGCCCTAATCACAAAAATTCACTCTCCCAGCCTGGGAAGATGGCAAACAGGTTTTCAGTTTTGCAGGTTCCGGATATCACCAAGGAATATGAAGTGGAAGCTGGGACTTCAAGGCCTATGGATGTGATCATGACTGAGCATCAACACATCTCCTGCACTTCCCTTCCAGGTAATATCCAGGGTAAGTCCAAATCCAAAAAAAAATTATCTGAGCCAGCTTAAT
The DNA here is from genome assembly GCA_037428765.1 of Rubia yunnanensis. Taxonomy (NCBI): domain Eukaryota; kingdom Viridiplantae; phylum Streptophyta; class Magnoliopsida; order Gentianales; family Rubiaceae; genus Rubia; species Rubia yunnanensis. The sequence goes on along the minus strand of CM075063.1, from coordinate 107,118,910 downwards.
AAAATGATGCTTAGATCATCTACAAAAAGTAATAAATCAAGTGAACAATGATAGGACATCTCAATGTAAATTTCTTAGTATGGAATCTTAGGGGAATGGACACTTCATTGCTAAGGCTGTCTAATTTATGCAAACTAAAGAAAATTCAACTGTTGTGTATCATTGAACCAATGCATGACAATTCTCAATCTGAAGCTTATATGAAAAAACTCTCCTTCACACATAATTTGACTCTGCCAAATGAGAAAATATGGCTTATGTGGTCTAACTCTTTATCTATCTCATTAATATCCACTCACGAACAGTTTATGCATGTTTCCATTGCTCATCATTCTGTTAATTTCATAATGGAGGCAGTTTTTATATATGCTCTCAGAGATAGAGAGGGTAGGAAGTTTTTATGGTCTGAACTTCAGTCTATCCCGAAGGGAGATACTATCTTCATAGGAGATTTTAACTCAATAACTTCTTTATCCGAATATAAAGGCCCTTGTTCACCGGCCTTAGGAAGTATTAGAGATTTCAATTCCTGGATTATCACTAATGGAATTCAAGAAATTAATACGGTAGGAAACCTTTTTACATGGTGTAACTCTAGACTGAGGAACCCCACTTCTAAAAGACTGGACAGGGGCCTAAGTACTATGTCTTGGATCACTAAATTTCCATCCTCTTCGATCCAAATTTTAAATAGACAAACCTCTGACCATGCCCCCCTTCTCCTTCACATTTCCAATCTGACCTCTTCTAATCCTAAGCCATTTAGATTTATTGATGCCTGGTTTCAGAGAGATGATTTTACCTGTGTGATAAGTGATAGTTGGAATTCCCCAATGGCTGAAACTGGCATGTTAAGATTTTATCTTAAATTGATTAGACTTAAGAAAACTGTAAAAAGTTGGAACAGAGATAAATTTGGAAACATTGATGTGAATGTTAAAAAGGCTGAGGAAGACTTAAGAATCCAGGAGGTTAATTATGATCTAAACCCCTCATCCTCTGAGCGTGTCAAACTAAATGAAAAAAATGCTTTACTGCTTAAAGCTCTAAAGGAAAAGGAGAAATTCTGGAAACGGAAAGCAAGATTAAGATGGCATAAGCTTGGTGATAACAACACATCCTTTTTTCACAAGGTTGTGCAAGAAAGAAACTGCAAACTTCAGATAACCAAAATAAAAAACAGGGAGGGACAGTGGATTAATTCACAATTGGAAATCCAAAAGGAAGCAATTGACTATTTCTCTGATTTACTAACTGAACCTGATTTAGTCACTGATGATACCTATTTTTCTCATTTTTTAAGTCAGGTTCCAGTGATTATAAATGAAAATGATAATCATGCTCTTGCCAGGCCTGTATCAGAATCAGAACTTGAATGTGTCATTAAGAGTTTAAATAAGATAAGCAGTCCTGGGCCTGATGGTTTTTCACCTAAGTTTTATACCAAATGTTGGCCTATACTTAAACATGATATGATTGATGCAGTCAATGAGTTTATTTCTGGTACTGAAATTCCAAGGGGAATTTCTAGCACCTGGATTACTCTCATACCAAAAAAACCAACTCCATGTTCATTTAAGGATTTTAGACCAATTAGCTTATCAAATGTGTTGAATAAGATTTGCTCTAAAGTGCTAATGGAGAGATTAAAACCTCATATGGAGAATTTGATATCCCCAAACCAAACAGCATTCATGAAAAATAGGGATATATCGGATAATATTCTGTATTTGAAAGAAATGATTAGATTTTTGGATAAGAAATACAGAATACCTAACTGTATACTGAAGTTAGATCTTAGGAAAGTGATGTGTGTTATATTGTGTTCATATTTTGTGGGATTATTATGATTTTATTGAGATATAATTTGCACTTTAAGGTATTTTTGGTGCAGGAATTCATTGATTGCGGAGAATTGAGAGGGAGTTATACATTGTACTCTTTTTCCCTTAACCAACGGTTTTTTCCCACTGGGTTTTCCAGGTTAAGGTTTTTAATGAGGCGATGTGCTCCAATGGAAAATGTTCTTATCTTATAAGACATTTTTCCAGGGATGAAGGAAGAGAGGAAAAAGAATAATTGCTGAAGTTATGGGGTGAAAAGTGAATTATTGAAGAGATGTGGATTTGAAGGAAATAAATATATTCACTGCCCATATTGATAAAGATTGTATTATCTCCTTCCATTTGAAATTCCTTAATTATAGGAATTAGTTATTTAGAATTAGAATAGATATTATCTTTTTTTCTTATTTTTTCATAAGAAGAAAAGTAATTAGAAGTTGCTTTGGATTTGGTTTTGGTTTGGTGTATATAAATATATACGGCCGGGAGGAAATTGGTAAGAGGAGAAGACGCATGCATATATTGATTTTAAGTTTTCAGATTTAGATATATTATAGTAATAGTTTAATACATCAGATTTAGTTAGTTCGATCGGCGGCCGGATTCCTTGGATTGCAATTCGAAGTCCGGTTTGATTTATTGGTTTAATTCGTTTTTATTATATTATTAGTTAAGTTGTGTTTATTTTTTATTTGTTTAGTTTAATTATTATGAGTAGCTAATTTATATATCGGCATGGAATAACAAGCATTAGTTTATGAATCGTGAGGCCTAATTATTTTATAATTGATTCTTATGTGTTCTTGATTGTTCTTGGGTTATTTTATTCTTGATATATTTAAGCCTGATCAACTTGAATATTATTGGGATAATGCTATCTAATTCTACCAATACGTAATTGTTGGAAAGAGTTAGTAAGTAGCGAGTTCTTGTGAAAAACAGCTAACTAGCTAAGACTGTAATAGCAAGATGGGGAACAATTAAGTGTGCATTACTACTTGCGAATACTTGGGTAATTGCTATATCAGGTTCTTTTCATTCTTAATGCTATCGAGGTGTGTATCTGGTTCAACGAATACTTTCCGGGACCATCTTGGTAAGAGAAACAATTAATTAATTATAATTGGTTAATTGTCGATAAAGTACGAAAGAATTGGGAAGGTTAAGCGTACCTACTTTCCTATAACTGATAGATGCATATGAATTGATTTATTTTTGCGCCTATGATCGATGTTTAACTAATGTGAGTTATTCCGAGCCGATTGCATTCATCATATATTTGCTAGATTTTTATATTTGTTAGTTGCATTATTATTTTATATTAGTTAGTTGCATTATTAGTTGTTAGATAAATCTGAAAATTAAGGCGTGGTGGCTACACCAAAAGTGCTCTATATTAGTAGGAATTTTGTTATAGTTATTGCTCCGTTCCTCGTGGGATCAACTTTGCTTGCTACTGTACTAATTTCATCATTAGAGTTTGCAGATTATTTTGGTGAGTAAAACGACGTTCACCAAATTGGCGCCGCTGCCGGGGAGCGGTAGTTAATTTCTATTTATTTTGCTACTAATTTTTTGTTCTTTAGTTATTGGTATATGACCAGGTCCCAGGAGCAGGAATTGATAATTGATTCTGAAGTTGAAAAGACAGCTAGGAAGAATTACAAACTCGCCAGGGAGAGAAAGCTGAAAGCTGCCGCAGACCCTCTGTTTGGCCAAACAGAGGCTGTTTTCGAGACAGAATCCGAATCTGAGATTGAATCCTTTCCCGATACTATAATGGGGGACAGAGGAGAGGCAAATCCCAATGCTGACAATCCGTGCATGTGGGAATTAATGGGGCATAGTGAAGAAGACCCTCCCACACCAATTTCTTTGCCAGATGTTGCGACCCCTGTGGCGATAAAGCTTGCACTGCTGAATGTTCTTCCGAAGTTCTATGATACTTCTCAGGTGGCAATAGTGGAAGAAATTCCATTATGCCCACCCCACTTTGATTGACCGTATCAGAAAGTCTAGCCAAAGACTATAAACAAAAGCGTTAGTTGGGAGGCAACCCAATTTTCTTAGTTTTTTTTTCTTTCTTCTTTTAAGTTTTTATTTTTTATCTTTTAGGAATTTCAATGTCTCATCTGATCTCAATTCTTGATCTACAGATTTGAAGTACTTGAATTTGCACCATGGAGAATTCACACATTTGGAAAGCTGGACTCGCAGGGTTCCGTTTGGCCAAACGGGAGGCCTACGGCAGAACCTGATTATGATCAAACGCTTTCCGCTTGATCAGGAAATTTCTCCAAAACCCACCACTATAAGTTCCCTCTTTCCCTTTTATTTTTTATGATGTTGTCTCTGTGTTAAACCTTTTCTCATAAGAGCTTTGCATTATTTGCTTGAGGGCAAGCAAAGTTTAAGTGTGAGGAGGTTTCTTGTGTGTTATATTTTTATATTTTTGGAAAATAAAAAAAATTATTTCAGTTTTTTTTTACAGTCAAACATGTGTTTTTTTTGTGTTGTTTGAGTCGATAATTTGACATGAGAAAGTTCTAGTGGCTCTTGATAAAAGTACCCTGCCGGTTGTAAACTTCATTGTAACAAACTTGGTAAATCTAATATGCCTTGAAGTTATTGAATGAGATTTTCCATGATTTGTGAAATTTGATTGATATGATTTTTGGGATGACGAAAAAGGACGAGTTTAATTGAATATTTTAGCCTACTAAAGTGAGGTTTGAGCTAGAGTAGAGCACTCTCTACATCAATCTTTATTCTGAGAGATCACATTGTTATAATTAGAGTTGTTATGTGTGAAAGTGATGGAAGGCACTAGGATGAACCACACAGCTTAAATTGCCTACCAATTACATTAACCCCTAGTGAAACACTTTGAAGCTTTGATTATGTTCTTTGATATGAGTTACTATATATTTAGCCAAAGCCTTGTTTTATCCTTTCTCTTGGCCCTATTATGCATGTTCTTGGAGTTAATGTTGATGAATTCATCCATTGTGTTCTCTTGAGTTGATGATATTACTGAGTATGTGTCCAGTTTGCCCAGACTGAACGGTTTCGAAAAATGAAGGCTGAATTTTATTATGAACAGTGACACTGGGGTTCTGTTTGGCCAAACTGGAGGGGCATAACAGTGAAAAAAAAAGAGAGAGAAAAAATCATATTTTTATGTTGCGATTTTCCTCTAAAAAAAAGTACCAGTTTTGGACTGTATTGAAGAAGAATGGTGCTGAAAAAAAAAGAGAAGAAAAAAAAAGAAAAAAAAAGAGAAAAGAAAAAAATAAATAGCACCTACTTTGATGTGATCTTATTTGGCTTTCTCTTAATAGTCATGAGATGAAGATTGTTGGTGAATGTCTACTATACATGGATGATGGTTGAAGGAAAAAAACATGCATAATATTTTGATCGATATTGTTTGAGCTTAGAACCCTTAGGATCTCACCAATCTGAATGGTCCCTAGCCCCGTTACAACCCTTAAGAAAGACCTTCCTGATTTGCATATTAACTTCTCTATGTTATAACTTGTGAATTATTTGAGTGATTGTCCTTCATATATTGAGAGTGATTGAGTGAAACTGTGAGAAAATATTCATTGCTTGTCCAATTTTGACTGAATTGATGATTAGATTTCCTGATCTTGAACATTTTCATTTAAATTACTTTAAGGGTTGATGATTTCCAAGTGCGTTAACGTGATCCTTTACTCCTTAGCAGGGGAAAATTTATCGTTATAAGAGTGGAAGCTAGAGTTTTTAAATGTTGAATTTTTATCTGTTTAGTTGTGTGAATTGTGTTTTTATCTTACTTTTCTTTTTATTAGGTCATTTTAGATAGAGTCGTATGAGGGAATGAGAATTTATGAACGTTGTGGATTGTTGATTACTCTTATATTCTTCACTTCATACTTGAGGGCAAGCATGATTCAAGTGTGAGGATATTTGATGTGTGTTATATTGTGTTCATATTTTGTGGGATTATTATGATTTTATTGAGATATAATTTGCACTTTAAGGTGTTTTTGGTGCAGGAATTCATTGATTGCGGAGAATTGAGAGGGAGCTATACATTGTACTCTTTTTCCCTTAACCAACGATTTTTTCCCACTGGGTTTTCCAGGTTAAGGTTTTTAATGAGGCGATGTGCTCCAATGGAAAATGTTCTTATCTTATAAGACATTTTTCCAGGGATGAAGGAAGAGAGGAAAAAGAATAATTGCTGAAGTTATGGGGTGAAAAGTGAATTATTGAAGAGATGTGGATTTGAAGGAAATAAATATATTCACTGCCCATATTGATTTTTTTAATTAGAAGCCATCCTTAGATGGGGGAAATTCTATTAGGCCTTCCCGAGCCGAAAAAATAGACAGAAAAGAAAAGCCGAAGCAATTGTAGGATTTACATGAATGCTCAATGGCTAACAGAGCAACGCTTGTTGCCCCCAAAAAGAATGATAAGAAATACATATTAGCAACAAAGTCAGAGGAGAGGTCTCTTTATCTATGGTGGAAAGGATCGAAACTTATTAGTGAGTCCAAGAAGAAACACAAGGCAGTCGAAACCCTCTCCACATAAATAAAGAGCAAGCCTCCACATAGTAGCCTGAAGTTGAAATGAAAACCTAATCTAGCTGCTTGCAGAAGGAGAGAGATGGGCAGTGATATCCATCCTTAGCATCATGAGTAACCAAAACCATCTATGTCCGAATCCAACTACAAAGCGGCAAGGGACCCCATTTGCATGAAGCCTGATAGCAACATTTAATCTGCAAGAGAAAATTTTTTTTCTGAGTAGCATCCAAAGTAGGAGGCAATCCGCAGAGAAGGAGTATTCATTTGGTCTGCCCATATTGATAAAGATTGTATTATTTCATTCCATTTGAAATTCCTTAATTATAGGAATTAGTTATTTAGAATTAGAATAGATATTATCTTATTTCCTTATTTCTTCCATAAGAAGAAAAGTAATTAGACGTTGATTTGGATTTGATTTTGGTTTGGTGTATATAAATATACACGGCCGGGAGGAGATTGGTAAGAGGAGAAGACGCATGCATATATTGATTTTAAGTTTTCAGATTTAGATATATTATAGTAATAGTTTAATACATCAGATTTAGTTAGTTCGATCGGCGGCCGGATTCCTTGGATTGCAATTCGAAGTCCGGTTTGATTTATTGGTTTAATTCATTTTTATTATATTATTAGTTAAGATGTGTTTATTTTTTATTTGTTTAGTTTAATTATTATGAGTAGCTAATTTATATATCGGCATGGAATAACAAGCATTAGTTTATGAATCGTGAGGCCTAATTGTTTTATAATTGATTCTTATGTGTTCTTGATTGTTCTTGGGTTATTTATTCTTGATATATTTAAGCCTGATCAACTTGAATATTATTGGGATAATGCTATCTAATTCTACCAATACGTAAACGTTGGAAAGAGTTAGTAAGTAGCGAGTTCTTGTGAAAAACAGCTAACTAGCTAAGACTGTAATAGCAAGATGGGGAACAATTAAGTGTGCATTACTACTTGCGAATACTTTGGTAATTGCTATATCAGGTTCTTTTCATTCTTAATGCTATCGAGGTGTGTATCTGGTTCAGCGAATACTTTCCAGGACCATCTTGGTAAGAGAAACAATTAATTAATTATAATTGGTTAATTGTCGATAAAGTACGAAAGAATTTGGGAGGTTAAGCGTACCTACTTTCCTATAACTGATAGATGCATATGAATTGATTTATCTTTGCGCCTATGATCGATGTTTAACTAATGTGAGTTATTCCGAGCCGATTGCATTCATCATATATTTGCTAGATTTTTATATTTGTTAGTTGCATTATTATTTTATATTAGTTAGTTGCATTATTAGTTGTTAGATAAATCTGAAAATTAAGGCGTGGTGGCTACACCAAAAGTGCTCTATATTAGTAGGAATTTTATTATAGTTATTGCTCCGTTCCTCGTGGGATCGACTCTGCTTGCTACTGTACTAATTTCATCATTAGAGTTTGCAGATTATTTTGGTGAGTAAAACGACGTTCACCAGAAAGCTTTTGATAGAATTAGATGGAAGTTCCTCAAACAGATTTTAATTAAGTTTGGTTTTAATGGAAACTTTTTAAAAGCTGTTATGAATAATCTGTCACAAGCCTATTTTTCAGTACTAGTTAATGGAAATCCAGTTGGATTTTTCAAGGCAACAAGGGGAATCAAACAAGGTGATCCTCTATCCCCCTTTCTCTTTAATTTATTTTCAGAAGCTTTCTCTAGGAGTTTGTCTTTTATTTTCCTGAATAGAAGTTTAGCTACATATCAAATTTCGGGCTCTACCCCTGCAGTTTCCCACTTGATGTATGCGGATGATACGATAATATTTATGCAAGCATCTAAGCCAAACCTTATTAAGATCAAAGCCTTTCTTGAAATCTTTGAGTATACCTCGGGCCAAAAGTTTAACTTTGAAAAATCAGATTTCTACCTAAGTAGTAAGGCTACAGTGACCAAGAGGAATCAGGTTAAAGCAATCTTAAAAATGAAAAAAGGTTCATTTCCTTTCAAATACTTAGGATGCCCCATTTTTAGAGGAAGAACATTAAATAGATATTTTTCCCTATCTTGGCTAATGTAGATCTTAAGCTTCAAAACTAGAAAAACAAATGGCTTAGTTCAGGGGGGAAAATGATCTTAATTCGATCATGTTTATACTCAATGCCTCAGCATATATGGATGGTAACCAATCCCCCAAAAGGAATCATTAAAACATTTGAAAAAAAACTGGCTCGTTTCTTTTGGGGACCATCAGAAGGAAAAAAGAATAAGGTTTGGAAAAGATGGACTGAAATTGCAAAACCTACAAATATGGAAGGTCTAGGTTTCAGATCTGTTAAAGCCATTGTAGATTCCTGTTCGACTAAACTGTGGTGGAAAAGCCAATTAGGTACTTCATTGTGGTCTAAACTTTTATGGTCACTTCCACCTTCCCACAGAAAATCTGTAACATGGAAGATAATTTGTTATATTAACTCCTTTGCTGAAAATAATTCTTCCATTATTCATGGAAATGGAATGTATAATTTCTGGACTGCAAACTGGTGTCCTCAGGGTTCGTTGCTTAACCATGTCCCTGATAGTATATATGATGTTTTGGCTGGTATTTCTGTGGCAGATTTTATAGCAAACAAAAATAACATTTTAAATCAAATCTCATCTTTTCTGGAACATGATACGCTGTTATTTCTACAGGGTGCGGAACTCACACAGATTAGGGAGGACAGGTTGATTTGGAAACAAGAAATCTGCGGTAAATTTACATTTAAGTCAGCCTATAGGTCTCTTGTTCAATTAACAGGTAATTCCCTTGCTACAAAGTACTTATGGAATCCACTTTTTCCCAAAAAGATCTCCATCTTTGCTTGGAAATTGTTACATGCTTTTCTCCCTTTTGATGATGTACTCATAACATGCGGTTTTAGTTTAGCTTCTAAGTGTCCTGTTTGCTGTGAGTCGGATTCAATCCAACATTATTTCATCTCTTGTCCACTGGCTCAATCTGTTTGGTCTAAATTTACCTCATCGATACAGTTTAATCTTAATGCTCAACATTCTATCCCCCAAAGATTCTATCTGTTTTGAAACTGTCAAGATTTACTTAAGTTTTACCAAATATATTGCATGATTCTTCCCTCTTTGATATGTTGGAGTCTATGGAAAGCTAGAAATAATTTTCTATATGATCATAGGCCTTTCTCTGTGAATCTTATCTGCAATGAGGTTGATGTTTTGATTAATTTAACACTAAGTGAGTGCCCTCCTAAGCTGTTATCTACTCACTCAATCCCTCCATCTTTCAAGCATCTCACCCCACTGTTTAGACCTCCCCCAAAGCCAAATATTATGACAGTTTACTGGGTTAGGCCTAAATCTGGTCTTATTAAAATCAATGTGGATGCATCTTGGTTCTCTAACAAAGCTTCTGTTGGTCTCATAGCTAGGAATAGTTTAGGTCAACCTCTCTTGATTAGTTCTGCATCTATTTCGGATGTATCTTCTTTACATGCTGAAATTGAAGCAATCTTGTATGCTTGCTATACTTTCAACCATCTTGATCATACTTTTATTATAGAATCAGACTCTAAACTTGCGGTGGATATGATTCATGATCCTTATGCTGCTCAATGGCAAGTTTTTGAGATGGTTTTTAAAGCTAAATCTTTACTCAGAAGAGTTGAATTGAAACATGCTTATAGGGAGTTTAATTCTGTGGCTCATGCCATCTCCAAACACCATTTTCAACATAACCAAAGTCTCAATCTTACTAATGCTACACCTGAGATCAGAGGGCTAATTAATATGGATAGAGCAAATGTACCTCATATTCGAGTCTCCAAGACTATTATGGTTTAGGAACAGATACTGCTTAATATTGTTTCTCTGGTTGGCTTATGCAGGTTTTAAGACTAGTCGGCAGTTTTCCAATCGGGAGCCTTAGCTTGGCATCCCTCTGTGTTGGCCTTTCCAGTACTCCTGTCTTTTGCTGTGACACTCATGATTTGGAGGTTGGATGATGTTTTAGGGACCTCTTCTTTCCTAGGCAGCATCCCGACTGATTTCACATACTGCACCTTTGGCACAACTGCATCGTTTGGACGGATGCTATTCACTCCTTGGAGACAGAATTTTGTTTCATAAATTTGCCTTACTTTGGGTATTTCAACTCGGTAGTGTAGGCTTAACATGTGTTTGAAGTTGCCTGGCCATTAGAAGGAATTAACACACAGGGTGGAGATCCTCTCTTTTGGATCGCAACTTCGACACCTACCCACTCTCTTTGGATACTTGTTTCACATAATCTAGTATAGAATGGTAGGACTTTTGGAGGCAACTATGTTGCTTCACTACTCGTTACTGAACAATACTCTCTAAAGTAAATTTTATATTTCTGCGACTAGGCTTGGGGAACCTTAATATACTCTCCCTCACCCTCGGGTGTTTTCATTAAAAAAAAAAAAATCATACCACATTCAATTGTTTTCACTAAAATTGGGAAATAATGACATCTTCAAGTCAACAAAACTATAACATATAATGCAAATACATGTCATCAGATATTGAAATACATAAAGTTAATTTGAATGACTAATTGTTTTGGTGAATATGGATCTATATTAAATCACCGGTCAAAAATGAGTTTTTGGGCATTCACTCCAACCCTTTACAGTCCATTTTATAGCCCACAGTCTATTTCTATACAACCTGTTAAAACCTGTGATGTTCTGTTTCATCCTGCCATCTGCTTCTTCCTCTAATCTCGTTTTCCTGTCTTTCTCTTCTATCCCTTTACATTTAGTGGCAATATGGGAAGCTATTGTTTCTTCTTTCAACTCCTCCTTATAGAATATAGGATTGTTTCTTTCAGTCAATGTCCGATAAAGAACTGTGGTAATTCTTATCATCCTGCTTTCTTGCTTTCGTCTTATAGCCACCAACATACCTTTTCTCAACATCCTAATATTCTTTGGCAATACAATCTTCAGCATTCTTCCAAATTCACGTACGAAATTGCATCTTGTATATAGATGTGCAACATTCTCCTCCTCCAATCCACACATTACACATTTCTTTTGTTCTTCTAACACCTCATGAGCCAACAATCTGTCTACAGTTGGCAGACACCCCTTCAGTAACATCCAAACAAAGAACCTGTGCTTGGGTAGTATTCTTTTAAACCATACTACCTTGGCGTATACATTCCTGTTGTTTCCTTCTGTCATTATATTGTATATTGATCTCACTTTCAGGTTCCCAGAATGATCAACACAGTTCTTCAGATCCACCAGGTATTTATTTTTCAACCTGCATAAAGTGTTCCAGATCCAGCTGCTTCCATCTGGGCAAACTTAGCTTTTGAAGTCTGTTTTTTTTCCAGGTAGTAAGCCTGACCCATAATATGTCTTTTTTATAATGTATGTCCCAAACCTGTTTACATAAGGTTGTTTTGTTCCAGGTTGATGGATCCTAATACACATCCCACCTGAACTCTTACGCCTACTCAGAGAACTCCAGGATGCTGGTGTATACCCTTTACACCAGCAATTCGTTCATGAATGCTCTCTAGAATACACATGATGCTCCCCCAGTAAGACCATGTTAATAAAGTGAACTTTGCCTGCATGAGAAGGTCTCTCAGAGTTCCAGCTACTCAACCTTTTTCGAATATTATGTATCAGCTGCTCACAGTCTCCTTTACTCCACTTAGTTTGTGACAGTGCATGGGAAATTCTCCCATTTTCACCTTCAGCACATCAGTTAGCATTATTTTCTCAGCCTCGTCCATTTTAGAAAAAGAGATGTCAGACTTTTGCTCATTGATTGCGAAACCACCAACTATCATAAATTTAGTCAAGCTCTTCTTAACACCTTCCAATGATCTTTGATTAGCACCACAAAATATTAAGAGGTCATAAGCAAATTGCAGTGTATGAATTCCAACCCCACTTCATCTCTGGTGGTAGTCAATCACTCTTTCTTTATAAATCTGGACAGGTATTCCATTCTAATAACCAAAATTAAAGGTGTAAGAGGATCACCCTTCTTTACTCCTCTTTTTTCCTCAAAATGTTCTATCTGACTTCCATTCAGTGATATGTAAACTCGAGAATTCATGGCAATCCTCCTTATCCATTCAATCATTAGGCTAGGAAACTTCAATAACTTCAACCATTTGATCAGGAATTCCCAGTTTATACAGTCAAAAACCTTGCTGATATCAACCTTTACTACACAACTATGCTTCATATTGTCCACATTATATTTATGAAGTAATTCTTGAGTCAACAAAATGTTGTGTGCAATGTGTCAGCACCTAACAAATGCACTTTGGTTTTGACTAATCAGATTAGGCATTTTATCACTAAGTCTATTGCATATCACTTTTGTAACAGTTTTATAGACCACAGAACAACATGATATTGGTCTAAAATCAGTAGCAAATTGTGGATTTGTAACTTTAGGGATCAAGGTTAAAACTGCTTTATTTAGAATATCTGGTATCATTTCTCCACTGAAGAAGTTCTGAGCTGCTCTAGTAAAGCTACTCCCTGTGATTTTCCATGTACTCTTTGAAAAATTGCTAGATTAACCATCAGCTCCTGGACTTTTGTTCCCATTGATGCTCCATAAAGCTTTACTGATTTCAGCCTCTGTCACTGGAGCAATTAACTCTACCAGCTGCTTGATAGACAAAGTTCCCCCCATTTCCACCACTGCTTCCTCAATTTTCCCTGATTTGCTACTGATACCCAGGTGTTGTTTGAAGTGATCCACCATATACTTTTCGATTTTTCCCTGATCAGACTCCATACTACCATCTATATTCATGCTGACCACACTGTTCCCGTACTATCTGTTTTTTAAGGCAGGATAGAACATATTTGTTGGTCTATCCACCTCTTTAAGCCACTGTATCTTAGCCTTCTGTTGCAAATACCAATACTCAGCCTCATCAAGGTCTTCTAATTCATTCATAGCTCTTGCCTCCTCAGCCTGCTTATTTCTGCAATCAGGTTCCATATTCAGGTTCTCCTGAGCCTTTAACCACTTTTCTTTTGCAGTACTTACGCTCTGATCTATCCCTGAGAAATCCCTCATGTTTAAACTCTACAAAGGTCTTTCTTGCCATTTCAACCTTTCAGCTAAATTCTCCATTGAGCTCACGGGTTTCAGATTCTACACCCTCTTTACAATGTCTGCAAAATCTGGTGAAAACTCCCACATATTTAAGTATTTGAATCACTTCTGAACTTTCTTTTCCCCTTCCTTCCAAATCAGAATTAGAGGAAAACGATCAGAAAGCATCACTTTTTTGACTTCATAGTATGCATTCTTCATTTCTGTCAACAACTTCACGTTCACCACACAACTATCTATTTTACTTTGCACTCTGTCTTCTTCATCCCTCCTATTACTCCATGTGTAAAACTGGCCTACTGATTTCATTTCCCCCAGTTGGCCTTCTTCCATTACTTCTTGGAAATCAATCACCTCTTTTTCTTCAATCTCATTCCCTCCAATTCTATCCCGCAGATCCAGTTAAGCATTGAAGTCCCTCATTAAGATCCATGGCATGTCATCCCTTGAGCCCTGTAGTTTTATGTACTCCCATAAGGGTTTCCTCCTTTCAATGGTATTATACCCATAGACCATAGTGAGGTATATCTCCATGTGCCTTCCTTTAAGGTTCATCTCCACATCAATCCACTGTTCCCCCCACATTTATCACTCTTACTTCCATGTAATCTCTCCTCCAACTTAACCTGATTCTGCCTCCCTTCACTGTTTTCCCATTTGTCACCCTTTCCCAGCCTAGACCAATGTTACCTCATATTTTTTCCTGATTTTCAACTTTAATTTTTGTTTCCAAAATACTCAAACAAACAATATTATTCTCCCTACAAAATTTCCCAATTCTTCTATTTTTCTCACACTTATTCAGTCCTTGAATATTCCAGCATGCTATTCTATCATTCATAATAATCTGGCAGGTCTGACAGCAAAGTATAGCTGGTACCTGTTTCATAGTTCCTTCCCTCTATTGTTTTCTTCTGAGTTTTCACTTCTTTCCCCTTGGTCTTCTGCACCTGATCATCTGCATTCTGTTTTATTACCTCTCATTCCTTCTGTTTCATCATCTCCTTCATTTCCCCTTTATTTCTCCTCTCTTCAGGTTTTTCTTTCCTCCTGACTGGCATATAAATTTGATTCACTGTCAGATTCTCCTTCTCTTTTTTTTCTACATATCTCCTCTTGATGTCCATATGAATCACATATGCTGCATTTGACATGCTTCCATTCATATCTAACCTCCTGACTGGTTATCACCTTTTTCTCATTTAGAAAATGCAATTTGTCTGGCAACTTCTCACTTATCTTCATCTCTAATTGTACCCTTGCAAATGTCAATCTCTGCTTCTCCTTTATCATTCTATCCAAACAAATCAGTTTGCCTAAAGGGCATACAATCTTACTAATGATCCTCGTTTCCCAGTAAGGTTAGATAACTGTATCCATACCAGAACTTCAATTGGTTCTTCCAAATCATAGTTTGGATCCCATGCTTGTAATAGGACATGTTTATGATCAAATAAAAAACTCCAGGTTCTAACAGTTCCTCCCTAACACATTTACTTAAGCATTTCACCAGAAAAACACCAGGTTTTAGTTGCCATACCTTAGTAATTTGTTTCCGCCAAATTCTGAAGGGAAAGCCTTCCATCACTTTCTTAATGTCAAGAGATTTGTATTGAATATTTAATTGGCAGTTTTGGTGAACATATTTGGAAACGAAAAACTTTCCATGTTGGAACATGCGAATTAGCATATTCACGCCAAGATGATTTTATGGAAAAAGGGAGATAGAATATTATGGTATTTATGATTTATGGAAATCTGGATATTCTTCTATGTATGAGGTGTGTGAAGCATGGTTGATTTATGGAAAATCCCTTCATATATGGAGTTGATATTTGCGAATATATGAGATAGATTGTGATAAGGAAAAATCCTTTATTTATGTGATTTGGATATGTTTCAAGAAACAGATTTGGAATAGGAATATTGTGGAGATAATCAAGGAGTATTCTGATCTGATTCGTGGATATAAAAGGGGACAAACACGGCTACGTTCTACATGGATTTAATAGAGAAAAATCTGCACACATATTTTACATACTTTCGAGAATTGCTAAGAGCTAGATTCCTGTGTTCCAACATACCTGACCTGCCGTTCAAAGTTTAGAATAATATGCCTTAATTCCTCGGGAGGAGGAGATCTAGCGTCAACGAGTTTCGAGGTCAGAGAGAGTCTGATCAAGGCGGATCGATGGCAAGGGGAGCTTGCAGAATTCACACGTTATAGTTAGTAAGGATAAGTATTTTGTAAGATGTACTGTGTACTGTATCTTTCTAATTAGTGGATTCATTCTGAACTGGGCCAGGCCCCGGCACAGATGTAGGTGGATTTCACCGAACTGTGTAACCAAGTCGTGTGTCGTTCATGCTTTAAATTATTACGTACTTGGTTAAATAGGTCATGTTGGAACATACTAATAAGGATTTGAAAATTCGGTAAAACCAAATTTCATTTGGTATCAGAGCAAGGTCACTTATTATTCCCTTGGTTATGTCAAGGAAAGTGTGAAGGTTTTACCATGGCCACTAAGAAGGAGTTTCGGTGTCTCAGCCACCTCTGCTAGAAGGCAACAATTACAACTATTGGAAGGCATGCATAAGAGTCTTCATCAACTCACTAGATGAACTTGCGTTGTTCTATGTTGAGAATGAGTGGAATCACCCCGCGGAAGATGCTGAGGCGATAGAAGGAGAGTCAAGTCAAAGGAAGCAGAAACTCAGAGACAAAGCTAGTTGGACGCCTAATGACCTCAAAGCATCTCTGGAAAATTCAAAGGCACTGGATGCAATCTTCACTGTGGTTGATGAAAACTAGTTCAAACTCATCTCTACATGTCATCAAGCCAAGAAAGCATGGGATATTTTGCAAACAGATCATGAGGGAACAAGTCGAGTTCGTGAGTCTAAACTTCAGATGTTAGCTACAAAGTTCAAGGAACTCAAGATGGAGGAGGATGACACTATTGATATATTCAACGGGAAACTCAGGGACATCTCCAACATGGCATATCAACCTGGAAAGGTTTACAAAGAAACGAAGTTGGTGAAAAAGACCTTGAGATCACTTCCTAAGAGATTTGCAATGAAGGTTGCGGAAATAGAAAAAGTAAGAGATGTAGCCACCATGAGCCTAGATGAACTAATGGGATCATTACAAACATATGAGATGACTTTCCAACAAGCTAAAAAAAGAGTCCCTAAGGAGTTGGCATTCAAAACATCTTCATCAAAAGACAATCATGAGTCTGACAGTGATGATGAATTTGAAAAACTTGCACTTATCACGAAGAACTTCTCAAGAATGCTGAAGAAAGTAGTTAACAAGAAATCTTGGGAAAGGTTTGGTGGAAATCGTGGAATGAGGTATGAGCAAGAAAATCAGCAGTTCTTCAGAAATCAAAATAGTGAACCAAAACAGCCTAGACGAATTCAATGCAGAGAATGTGAATGACATGGTCATATTGAGGCTGAATGTGCAAATACCCGGAAGAAACAGGGAAAATCATATGTCACCTCATGGAGTGAAGTTTAAGAAGATGAGAAAGATGAAAAGGAACTTACAAGCAACTCTGTGGCGTTTGGAGCAAAAATTCATGATACATTGGAGGATGGATGTTCCAATACACTTAACAAAGTCGAAGCTGTATGTTCCAACATAGATCCGTATGAAGCACCTAGTGATGAAGACGATGGACTTTCTGTAAGTGATGAGGAAATCTACAGCACTTATGAAAAGATGTACACTATGTGGGTTCAAGTAGTTGACACAAACAAAGAGATGAAATAAGAAAAAAAGAAGTTGATGAAATAGAAAGAGAATTGCGTGTGAAAGTTGCTGAACTTGGAAAGGAGAATGAAGAAATAAATGGGAAACTGATATTAGCAATTAAGAGAGCTGAGACTTCTGAAGCAGCAATTTCTAAGCTAAATGCTGGAAAGGCAAAGCTTGATGATATTCTGGACATGGGAAGGAACTTTGGTGATCGACACGATATTGGGTATTGCAACACACACAAGACTGAAGCACACGAGAATCCAGTAATCCTCAAGACCAAGATTCGAGAAGTAAAATGAAAGTTTGGCAAGCCTTATCAAAGAAAACCTCTCATCTGCAGCCTCCTTTCAGAATTAATCTTGCATTCAGAATCACAAGTTTAGCCTTCTTTCCTGCAGCTACTGTATATATCAAGGTCATTTAGAGGAACGATACAGGAAATGGATCAGAGACCAAATGTCAGGACGACAACTCTTAGCATGTTCCAACATAGGCGAGGTCCAGAAAATAAAATTGGTTAGAATGGTATGGGTTGTCAAACGATCTGGCACATGTCTGGTGGCACACACTTCGCTTATATCTTATTCCAGAGATTCATGTTACTTTGATAGTGGCTGTTCTCGCCACATGACTGGCACTCCAGAATTTCTCACTAATATCACACCATACGATGGCAGATATGTGACTTTCGGTAATGGAAAGAAGAGTAGAGTGATTGGAAAAGGTGAATTGAGGATTGAAGGTTTTCCAGTGTTCACTAGTGTGCTGTTTGTTGAAGATCTGAAGGAAAATATGTTGAGCATAAGTCAGTTGTGTGATGATAATATGACGGTGGAATTTCAGAAGGATAGACACGTTGTGAGACACGGAGAAACCAAGGTTCTTTCAGGCATAAGATCATCTAGATAATTGCTAACTGTTAGAGCAAGAAGTACGCCGTATGATCTCAAAGCAAGATGAAGGAGTTCTGTGGCACAGGAAGCTCAGTCACATCAATTATAAAACATTGGTGAAAATTGCAAATGTGAAAGCTGTACGAGGTATGCCTAACTTAACCAGCCAGGACAGAATTGTTTGTGGACCATGTCAACAAGGTAAGAAAATTCGATCTTCCCACTCTTCAGTTTAGTATATAACCACCTCTAGAAATCTGGAATTATTGCACATGGATTTAATGGGTCCAGTTAATACACCTAGTATAGGTGGAAAGAAATATATCTTTGTATGTGTTGATGATTTTTCCATATTTACGTGGGTAGCTTTTTTGAAAGATAAATCTGATACAGTGGAAGTATTTAGAAGCCTGGTAGTAAAATTACAAACTAAAAAAGGGAATTCCATTGGGGAAGATTGTTCAAATTCGTAGTGATCATGGTAGAGAGTTTGAGAATGCTCCATTTAGTGACTTTTGATATGAGCTTGGGATTCAATATGAATTTTCTGCACCTATCACTCCTCAGCAGAATGGTATTGTAGAACGGAAAAACAGAACCTTGCAGGAGATGGCTCGAGTCATGTTAGCTTAAAAAGAAATTCACAAGAAATGGTGGGCAGAAGCTATTAATACAGCTTGTTATACAATTAATCGAGTATATCTGTAGCCATTCACCAGTAAAACATCTTACAAGATTTGGAAGGACAGGAAACCTAATGTAGCATACTTTCATGTGTTCGGAAGCAAGTGCTACATTCTCAGAGACAGAGAGCAGTTGGAAAAATTTGATAATCGCAGTGATACTGGAATTTTTCTTGGGTATTCTTTCAACAGTCGTGCTTATCGAGTTTATAATCATCGAACCAACACTCTTATAGAGTCTATCAATGTTATTGTGGATGATTCAGAGGAAGAACAACAGTCAGATGTTGTAGAAGAAGAACCCAACAACACTCATGTTCCAACACAGCCGCGTCAACCTGACAAGGAAGATCCATCAGTTGAAACTGAAACCCATCAACATGTTGGAACAACTAAGCAGAGTAGTGTTGAACCTGTTGAAGCTGAGCATGTTGGAACATTGTCCCCTGCTACCAAATCCTATGTTCCAACACAGGACCAACCTGAATCCACCATGAGAAGTACTCGATTGGTTCCTCGAGTGGATTACCGAAGGCTAGCTGGATGGCATTGCTTTGTTTCTCACATTGAACCTAAGAATTACAAAGAAGCTCTGCAGGATGAGTATTGAATTACTGCTATGCAAGATGAACTAAGTCAGTTTGCACGAAATGACGTCAGGTATCTTACCCCTCGCCCCAAAGGCATTAATGTCATTAGCACGAAGTGGATCTTCAAGCACAAGTCTGATGCTGATGGCCTATTTACTCGAAATAGGCCAGAATTGTAGATCAAGGATATACGCAAGTGGAAGGAATCAACTTTGATGAGACATTCGCACCAGTTGCCCGGTTAGAGTCAATTCGAATATTACTTACTATTGCCTGCTCTATGAACTTTATGTTGTATCAAATGGATGTCAAGAGTGCGTTTCTAAATGGAGATGTGAATGAAGAGGTTTATTTTGAACAACCTAAAGGCTTTGAGGATTCTTATTATCCACATCATATGTATCGCCTCAAGAAGGCTCTATACGGTCTAAAGCAAGCACCCAGGGCATGGTATGAATGACTTCTTAACTTTCTTTTAAAGAAAGGTTATCGTTGAGGGGGAGTAGATCTCACTTTATTTGTGCTTAAGAAGGTTTCAAAATTTCTGATTGCTCAAATTTATATTGATGATATAGTATTTGGCTCTACTTTGTCTTCTATGGTACAGGATTTTGTCACCATCATGCAATCCAAATTTGAGATGAGCATGGTTGGAGAACTCACATACTTTCTGGGATTACAAGTCAGGCAAGGAAGGAATGGTTTGTTCATAAACCAGAGTAAGTATGCTCTAAACTTAGCGAAGAGGTTTGGTATGAGCAATTCTAGAGCAGTTTGAACTCCTATGAGTGTTTATGACAAACTGGTAAAGGATGAGAAAGGAGTTTTGGTTGATCAGAAAGTATACAGAGGCATGATTGGAAGCTTATTGTATTTAACAACTAGTAGACCAAATATATGTTTCAGCGTTGGGATTTGTGCAAGATTTCAGGCTAATCCAAAGGAGTCGCATCTCACTGCAGTTAAACGAGTTATTCGATATGTAAGTGGGACTTCTGAGTATGGTGTCTGGTACTCTAAGAGTCAAGATTCTGAGTTAATTGGGTACAGTGATTCTGATTGGGCTGATAATGCTGATGATTGAAAAAGTACCACAGGTGGATGTTTCTTTATTGGTATGAACTTAATGTCTTGGTATAGTAAGAAACAGAATTCGATCTCTTTGTCTACTGTAGAAGCTGAGTATCTTGCAGCAGGAAGCTGTTGTGCACAATTGTTGTGGATGAAACAAATGTTGAAAGACTATGGAATTCATCAAGGCCTCTTGAAGATTTTATGTGACAACACAAGTGCTATTTATATCTCAAAAAATCCAGTCCAGCACTCAAGAACCAAACATATTTATATAAGGCATCACTTTATTAGAGATATGGTTGAAAGGAAGGAAGTGGAAGTAGTCTATGTTCCAACACACGAGCAATTTGCTAATATCTTTACAAAGCTGTTGGACTCCGCCACTTTTGAAAGCCTTCGACAACACTTGGGTGTTTGTCAAATTTGAGGTAATTCTTGCCTGCATTTTACTGTAAATATTCTGTTTATTTTTGTTTAGAAAATTGAAAAAGAACAAAAAAATAGAAAGAAGAAAAGAGTACAAAAATAGAAGATGGAGTTTATGGTATGTTGGAAGTTGCTTTTGATGTGATATCTCGAGTTGACAAGAGAGAAAAAGGTCATCATTATACTTCTTGGAAAACCAAAAAGAGTTTCACGGGAAAAGAGGAAGAGAGTTGAAGAGTTTGTGTTGGATTCAAAACTGTCCAAATCCCTTCGAATCCCTCTTTCTCGGCTCATTACCATTCATCTCGGCATCCTTCGAAACCTAGTTGTACACTATCCCCACGATCCTTCTCCACAGAAACTTCTTGCCAGAGAATGTCAAACCCCAACTCTCCCACACGAGAAGAAGAGCTTCTAGGAATTTCTCAACCATTAGAGGGGATGGAGGAGAAACAGATGATAGTCAATGTGGAGTCGGCATTGTCCGAAGGAAATGGACATTGTGCAGAAGAAGTTGAGGCCAAAGCACTTTTCGAAGAAAATCATGGTCAATCGGAAGAGAATGCTGTCGAGGAAGAAATAACAGATGGCGGTGAAAAGCTCAGTGGTTCTGTCATCGATGGTGACGGAGAAGAAGAACTCACCAGTGCTAAAAGAAAGGACCCGTATGGAAAGGTACCTCGTCCTGATCCCCCCTCATTAAAAATGATAGGTATGAAGTTAGGGAGCGTGATGAGATCATTGAATGGTTAGAGGCAAATCGTGTCGCAGTTGATTTAACCAAAATCAAAAGTATAGAAGGTGAATATTTTCATGTCAAAGTCCAAGAATTAGTGACGGGTGATGTAGGAGATGCTTGGAGTATTGAAAATTGGAAAGTAAAATTTCAAAGAGGGAAGTATGGGATGTACAGAGGAAAAGATAAATTTCATGTGTATTGTCGTATTCCCCATCCAAGTTATGTATTTTTGAGAGAGATAAGTGATGAAGAAGCTACAGGAAGGGAGATTATAAAGCATAGAAACAGATTACATGTTGGGTTCTTTGATCCTCGGGCTGCTCAGAGGATGGAAAAGCTTAGAAAGCCAGTTATAATTGAGTTGTCTGATAGTGATGAAGAAGACATGGTTGTGTATGTTCCAACATAGTAGGTTAAAGATGAAAGTCATAAGGAGGTGGATTCTGATGCTGACATGGGAGGAGAAGACCAGAATGATATATCTGGCAATGAATATGATGACAAAGAAGAAGATCAAATGACAAGTGATGCTGAGCAACCTAGAGAACCAATGTCTGGACAGAATGATTCAAATCAAGACAAGCATTGTGGGACACAATCTGAAGAAGAAGGAGAAGCTGAAGGTCTTGAGTATGTTCCAACACAGGAACTCCCTGAGTTGAACTACTCGAGTGATGATGTGCTTGATGAGTTTTTCCAGATGGAAAAGGGCAAGAGGAAGGTGACTACTTCAGAGGTTACTCCACCTACTAAGAAGCTCAAGACAGTTCCGAAATTACCCAAGAAGAAGGCACTGCCACCTGTATCTATAAGTGATGCTTTGTCTTTCACTTATTTTGATTTACAATGTGAGGAGATGGGTGAATTATTTGCTGAGAGGAGGATTATCTTGGAGAGGCCCATAGGCTTAGAAGCTTATAGGGAAAGTGGATTTTCTGATTATCTGGAACTAATTGAAATGAAGAGAGCTGCAACCATACACCTACAGTATAATAGATAGATTGTGATAGAGGTCTATGCAAATTTGATGACTGAGAATCTGGACATTGAATCTCCCTGGTTTGATAGAGTTTATTTGAGAGGAAAGATTGTGGATTTTTCGGCTGCTAGGATCAACAAAATTTTGGTGTTGAAGACACCAAATTTTGAGGGGGTATTTCTTGTTGAGTTAGGAGTAACTGATGATCAAGTCCTAGAAATCATCTCTGGAGGATACAAAGTCAACTGGCCTAAAACAGGATATTCACAGGCTCCATGCCTAACTTCCAAATTTTTTTGGCCTATACCAAATTGCTGTATATTGCTGGATGCCATCGTTAAATACTACTGCACTGACTAGGGAAATGACAGAGCTTCTGTTCTGTGTTGTAACACAGAAACAAGTGAATCTGGCTTGTTCATTCAGCAAAACTTGGTGAGGCAGGCTACAGCTCCCAAGGCTAAACATGCGATAGTATATCCCTATCTGGTTTCAGCAATGGATAAAAGTGCAAAGGTGAAGGGAAAGACTAAATACTTGATCATATATGCATACTTCCTGAGGTCGAATAAGAAAACTTTTGGAATGAGGCACATTCATGATTTACCCTGGAAACCGGAAGGCTCTACATTAGCAGCAACATGAAAGGAGACTAAACTTGTGATTCTGAATTCAAGAATGCTTCTGAAATGAGGCTGTAGATGAGAGGTTTTCTTTGATAAGGCTTGCCAAACTTCCGTTTTACTTCTCGAATCTTGGTCTTGAGGATTACTGGATTCTGAATGACCATGATATGTGCAGTAGCTGCAGGAAAGGAGGCTAAACTTGTGATTATGAATGCAATATTGGGAGCCATTGCCATTCAAATGGCAGTGCTGGAGGTAGAAAAGACAAGTCTGGAGGAAGAGAAAGCATGGTTGAAGCTTGAACCTGATCTGAATTTCTGCTCTATGTTCCAACATAGAGGTCAAAGACAAGAGGAGTCTACTGATGCTTAGGAAATTGTCATTTTTTTGTTGTCTTTGCCATATGTGTGGTCCCAGGGGGGAATTTTTGGAGTTATGTTTGAAGCTTGCTACTGTGGCTCTGTAATCTGAATTTTAACTTATTTTAACTTTTGACGGAATTCTTGGATTTCTGGTATTCGGTTTCTCGTTATTCATGTTTTATGGAAATTCTAATGTTCAATTTTTGTTCTAGATTCATTAGTATGCATATGTTCCAACAAAGGTGGAGTTATGTGATTATGATGATAAGTTTTTTCGTTATGTGATTATTGGCCAAAAAGTTATGGGTCCACAAAATGCCAAATGAGGAGATTGTAAAGTCAAGAGATTTGTATTGAATATTCAATTTGCAGTTTTTGTGAGCATATTTAGAAACAAAAAACTTTCCATGTTGGAACATGTGAATTAGCATATTCACACCAAGATGATTTTACGGAAAAAGGGAGATAAAATATTATGGAATTTATGATTTATGGAAATCTGAATATTCTTCTATGTATGAGGCGTGTGAAGCATAGTTAATTTATGGAAAATCCCTACATATATGGAGTTGATATTTGCAAATATATGAGATAGATGGTGATATAGAAAATCCTTTATTTATGAGATTTGGATATGCTTCAAGAAGCAGATTTGGAATAGGAATATTGTGGAGATAATCAAGGAATATTCTGATATGATTCATGGATATAAAAGGGGACAAACACGGCTGCGTTCTACATGAATTTAATAGAGAAAAATCTGCACACATATTTTACATACTTTCAAGAATTGCTAAGAGCCAGATTCTTGTGTTCCAATATACCTGACCAGCCGTTCAAAGTTCATAATCATATGCCTTAATTCCTCGGGAGGAAGAGATCCAGCGTCGACGAGTTTCGAGGTCAGAGAGAGTCTGATCAAAGCAGATCGGCAGCAAGGGGAGCTTGCAGAATTCACACGTTATAGTTAGTAAAGATAAGTATTTTGTATGATGTACTATGTACTATATCTTTCTAATTAGTGGATTCATTCCGAACTGGGCCAGGCCTGCAGATGTAGGTGGATTTCATCGAACTGCGTAACCAAGTCATGTGTCGTTTATGCTTTAAATTATTATGTACTTGGTTAAATAGGTCATGTTGGAATATACTAATAAGGATTAGAAAATTCAGTAAAACGAAATTTCAACTTTGAAAGGAGGATTGCTTCCCATGACTCTGCATACCATCGTATCTTCCCATTGTTTAACACTTCCCTTCAAATCTTCCAACGTAATCTCCCCCATTGTAAATCAATCCACTAGAATCAGCTCATAGAATCTCATGTTTTTCTCTGCCACAATCAAGCTCTAAGTTTTGTTTACCATGAATTCAATCTTCTCTACCTCTTCTGCCCATGACAGTCTCCCTCCAGATTCTCCCAAATTCTCCCGTTATTTCCCCAATTTTCCCAATAAGGCTTCCTCATTTCTCATTTTCCCCTCTGCTCCCTCACTATAGTACTACTTGTCTCCACCAAAACCTATTTCAAACCTTCCGTTTATTCATTCTCATTTCCCTTTCTCGTGTCTCCTCTATTGACTAAATTAACATCCCCCGGAAATTTAGATGTTGTTAGCTTCCTCGGCCTTCCCCAAATTCTGATACCCGATCTACCCATTGGGCGGTAAATCTATCAGATTACCAGATCAAACTCACAGAAAAGGGAAAAATACATAGTAACGGTGTTATCGCCCGCAATCAAGAGAGTTGAAATGAAATTGAATAATTTGTTATCGTCTGGAGATGCTCCATTCTTGGACACTTGTTTATGTTTGAGAAAAGCAACTTGATTAGATCCTTAAATGTTATAAGGTTGTGAATGAAATGGATGGTGGGAGTTTGGGTTGTAAGATTGGTGTTGGAAATAGGAAATAAGTGTTAGTGAAAAGATTTATTGGATTGAAATAGCGTGGGAGGAAATTTTGGGTTCAAATTTTTGGCTTAAAATTT
The DNA here is from genome assembly GCA_037428765.1 of Rubia yunnanensis. Lineage (NCBI taxonomy): Eukaryota > Viridiplantae > Streptophyta > Magnoliopsida > Gentianales > Rubiaceae > Rubia > Rubia yunnanensis. The sequence continues at coordinate 107,093,222 of CM075063.1, read as the reverse complement.
GAGTTTCCGCTTGAAATTTCAGTGTAGCGCGTGGGTACGAAGATAAATCGACGTCGGTTTATCTTCGTTTCAGTGTTGTGCCAATCGACAAAGGTGTGAACTCACACATAATTTAAATTCTAGGGTTAATATACACCGTTTAAATATTGTAGATTGTCCATCTACCCGTTCATGCAAAAATCTGAATTTTATTGTTATCAAATATTTAAATGAAAAAATGTTATTTCCAATTTTGCATTTTGAAAAGGGTAATAATGGAATACAAACACAAATGACAGACGATTAAAATTTGATGGGCGCACTTTTATTAGCTTTTAATTTCATAAAAAAACTTGAATATATAATTGCATGCGATATTATGGGGTCAAAATTATCATGCTCATAATGCTTATTGTAAGGGCAAAAATGGAATACTAGCACAAATTATGGATTGTTACCCTGGATCACGGACGGGACACTCGCAATCCAAAGTCAAACTCTTTATCACATTAACTAATAAAGAAACTCGCATAATCGTACAGAGAGTTTCCCAAGTTCTTTACGAATGACCCTTGTATACTTAGGGGCAATTATCTACAATTTACCCTAGACAATGAACTTGGCTTTTTAAAATTTTCTTGAGGGACTTCTATTAGCTTTTAATTTCATAAAAAAGCTTGAATATATAATTTCATACGATTCTATGTGGTGGAAATTTTCGTGATCATAACACTTATGGTAAGGGTAATAATAGAACACTAACACAAATGATGGACGATTGCCTCGGATCGCGGATGGGACACCTGCAATCCCTTCAAAATATTTATCATCGTAACTGATAAAGAAACTCGCATAATCCCACAGAGAGTTCCACAAGTTCTTTACGAATGACCCTCGTATACTTACAAGTAATCATCTATAATTTACCCTAGACAATGTACTTCTGCTTTTTAAAAATTTTTGGATGAACTTTCATTAGCTTTTAATTTCATAAAAAACCTTGAATATATAACTTCATGCAATTCTATGATGTGGAAATTATCGTGCTCATAATGCTTATTGTAAGCATAATAATGGAAAACTAAAACAAATGATGGACAGTTACCCTGGATCGCGGATGGGACACTCGCAATCCCTAGTCAAACTCTTTATCACCGTAATAGGTAAAGAAACTTGCATAATCCCATAGAGAGTTCCACAAGTTCTTAACGAACGACCCTCGTATAATTACAAGTAATAATCTACAACTTACCCTAGACATTGTACTTCCACTTTTTAAAATTAATTGGATGGACTTTCATTAGCTTTTAATTTCATAAAAAAACCTCGAATATAAAATTTCATGCAATTCTATGATTTGGAAATTATTGTGCTCATAACGCTTATTATAAGCGTAATAATGAAATACTAACACAAATGACAGACGATTACCCCTGATCGAAGATGGGACACTCAGAATCCTTAGTCAAACTCTTTATCACCGTAACTGATAAAAAAACTCACATAATTCCACAGAGAGTTCCACAAGTTCTATACGAATGACCCTGTATACTTACAAATGACAAATTACCCTAAACAATGTTCTTGTGCTTTTTAAAATTTGTTGGACGTACTTTTATTAGCTTTTAATTTCATAAAAAACCTTTAATATATAATTTCATGCGATTCAATGTGGTGGAAATTATCGTGTTCATAATGCTTATTGTAAGGGTAATAATAGAACACTAACACAAATGACAGACGGTTACCCCGGATCGCGGACGGGACACTCATAATCCCTAGGGAAACTCTTTTTCACCATAACTGATAAAGAACCCCCCCCATAATCCCACAGAGAGTTCCACAAGTTCTTTACGAATGCCCTCTGTATACTTACAAGTAATTATCTACAACTTACCCTAGAAAATGTACTTGTGCTTTTTAAAATTTGATGGACGGACTTTTATTAGCTTTTAATTTCATAAAAATATGTGGTGGAAATTATCCTCCTCGGGGACCATCTTTTAGGGACCTAAGTGTAAAAATAGAGAAGTTCACCAGCTATGTTAAAATAGATTCCGATCATACCAGATGCTAATAAAGTATGGTAACAGTTGTAAGTTAAAAATATACAATTGCATGTTGTTAAGGTCAATTGTTTCCGTCTTTGTCAAATGAGGACCTAGGTTACGTGCTATTGGGTTGAAATGCTGAGGCCTAATACCAGATAAGCCGACGTTGGTGTTCTGTCGGTTAGATGTCGATGTACCGGAAATAGTATGCAACGTCGCACATACATAAGAACAACGCAAGCCCTCCCAAACCGGTGGGTTGAAATTGGGAGGCCTATACTCTTATTAGCCAACGTCGCCTGCCTTTCGGTGAAATAATTGATATAGATGACTATAATGCAACGTTGCAGATAACCTAGGTGGAAGCATACGAAAATACAAATGGAGCCCACCTCTCATACATCACTTCAAAGTTTCACATTTTTCTTGGATTTTAACAGTGCCCCTGCCAAACTTGTCAAAGGTATGGTTTCAACATGTGGTTACATTACCTTTATTATTCTATTTATCCTAGAAATTGTTATCTATGTGGATTAGGGTTTGAATGTGTTAGTTTTTTTAAAATTTGAAGTTTCTATGAATTGTGGTGGTAGGATATGGGCTTAGGTATTTGGTTTCTAAGTCTTCTAGCTATAGAGTGGTTAATTTGTTTGGTTTAGAACCAAGAATTGTTCCCGATATTCTTATGTCTTTCCTGTAGTCCACCTACTATAGTGCGACGTCGGTTGCTAGTTGATCACCCCTCTATTTTATTGATACACGTGCAATATCGCGAACAATGTTTTCTTTATGAGATTGGTCAGTGTGACTTTGCAAGCCTCTCGGTTAATACCAAAGGTTAAATGATTTTGTGTTGACTTGATCAACTTACCAAATAATTTGTGAACATTATCCAATTTCTCTCTACTATAACATTTAACACCCGCGACAATATGAATTACAACAATAATGTCTAACAATGATGGTTCCAGCCGTGACCGAAGCAACAATAATAACACAATGCAAGCACAACACCAACACGAGCAAATCAACACACTCAAAGTGAGTATAATGTTATCTCACATCCAACCAAATTATAAGCACATTAAGCACAAGTCCTAGTCAATGTTAAACTATCAAACATCACCCATATTTATCATTGCGAAATATTCAACATAATGATGTATACAAAATATTTGCCATTCAAGGCTAAATTGTGAAGAACTATCATAACAAGCACTACATATCATCATTCACAAAATACACAATTTCCACCTAAATTAAACTACACACAATTCACAATTCAAATGTTCGAAAGTGAGGAATCATACCACTAGTGTGTGTAGGAGGGTGAAACAATGAAGCCCATAACGAAGTTGAGCCAAATTTGCCCAAATTTGAGAAATCCCCAAAAATTAGGGTTTCGGGATTTTCAAAAATTCGTTAGATTTGGGGATGTTGGAGTATTGAGAGTTTGGGGAAGATGGGTTATAGATAAGGAATGGATTTGCAGTGGTGTGGTTGTTGGTTTTGACGGAATTCGGTGGAGATGATAGAGGATATTAAGGGAAGAAGATGGAGTTTTGGTGAAGGATGAATGTAGAAGAAGAGGAAATGGAAGATGAAGGGAAGTCTGCCCATTTTTTAAACTGCTCTGCATGCCCATTGCGAGTCGCGATGTGTAGGTTAAGAGGAAACTGAGGTCAATGCTCTGGTCGCGACTCGCGATAGCATTGTCATGACTCGCAATAGTCCATCGTGACTCACGATGGGACTGTCAAAAGTCACGAAAAGTGGAGCCTGAGAGTTCCATTTTTCAGCAAAAGTTCTAATTTGGTTTTCAACTCACGACCACTTCGTCGTGAGTCGCAATGTCGTGATTCGCATTGGTCTGTCGCGATTCACAACGAGTCTATCACAGCTCGTGAAAAGTGGAGCCTGCGAGCTCCATTTTCAGCCAAAAGTTCTGATTTGGTTGCATGTCGCAACCTCCAAATGACAATGATAAACTCCATAGGCTAACTCCATGGGAGGTCATCGCCGTACCTCTCAAAGTTATATTTTTAAGCCCTAATGCTTCCTATATACAATTAAGTAGATAATGGCAAGTCAGGGTCGTCCACGAGAAGAAGGATTTTTCCATGTGTTTAAACATATATAGGAGAAAACATGCTAGATATAAGCATATATATATAAGCATGTAAATTGGGGGGGGGGGAGTTTGGTTGGTTTTGGCCTAAGTTATGAAATTAAAGACAAGATAACACATCATGCAAGTTAAATATGCAAAGCATGCAACAACAACTAAAAGGCAATTAAACCAACAATTAACTGAACCTTGGGCACAATTGATTTCCACTTCCAATTAAGCCTCTTATCCATCATTGAACATGCAATCTATTTAATACTTTCACTACTTGTTGGGAAGACTAAACTTCTACCCTTCTTAGATAATAGTTTACAACAGTGAATTCGACATCTCTTGTCAAACCTCACCAATGACTCCCATAGTCGAAACACGGCTAAAAGTATCCCATTGATGGCATTGAGCACAAAAAATCAACAAGCTTGGAAACACTTATAAACACTTCACCGTGTCTAAGAATTTAATCAATTCATGCATTTACACAAGATTAGTGAAGAACGATTGACATTCATAGACTTCTCTCATTTGCTACAAACAACAAACATGACAAAGAGTTCAACATTATCATATTCATCCAGCAATTATCAATCCATCAACACAATCAAAAGCTCTAAATCATACTCTTGGATTTCCTATCAAGAAAAGGGGAAGTTAACCCATTTCCCCAACCTAACAAGTATATCATACAAGTACTTCATATACTCAAGCTTTCAATAAAATTAATGACATTAACAAACACATTCAATGCTCCATAAATGCATAATAGTAAGAGTACCAAATAGGCTACAAATTGTTCTTAAGACATGGGCTTGGAAGCCTCGGTCAATTCCTCCCAAAAACAAGATTTAGCTACAAGAGTTCATACTAATTAATGCTTACAAACCAAACATAATACAAAAGAAATCAAAGATGAAAATGGTGAAAAACTAGGGTTAGAATAGTACCAAAATGCAAAAAGAAGATGTTGTGAATGAGAGGAAAGGGAATTCTATTTATAGTACAAAAAGGATAAGGCTAGGTTCTGGCTACCCATGCATCGTGACTCGTGACATGTTCATCGCGACTCACGATGGGTGCCAGAATTTGACATTGTCTTCTTTTCTTCTTCTTGTGGAAAGCACTCTTATTCACAATGATTCCTCTCATTTTTCAAGTCTTTAAATCATTGAAGAAAGTCTTCAAAGTCTTCAAAAGATGGCCTTCAACGGCCTTCGGTCTTCAAGTCTTCAAATCTTTGAAGCAAGTCTTCAAAGTCTTTGAAAGGTGATCTTTAATGGCCTTCGGTATTCAAGCCTCCATGTTCTCCCTCTGTCACACAAAATCTACTTAGAAGAGGTAAAAGAATGTAAAGTCGCTCTTACCCCTCCTAAGAGAATTTCAAGGTAAAACACAAGCTCTTAATAATAAAAGAGCACAAAAGTGATCACAAAAAGTACTAAATTATGCACATAAAATGGACACATCACTCCATCAGAGGATAACCACCCTCCATCAGCGAGATGTCCAGTAAGAGGATAATCACGTTCACATCCAATAAGAGGATATTTACTCTTTATCTTCGAGATTTTCTATCAGAGGATAATCTCGGTCGGCTGATATCTAAACAGAGGATAGTTTCTCTTCATTGGCGAGTTATCACATGAGAGGATAATCTCCATTGGCAAGATATCATCAAAGGATAACTATCCATTAGCAAAATGACATTAGAGGATAGTCTTAATTGGTAAATCCTATAGGTGTTTCATCATAAAATTCCCAAAAAGAACAAATAAAATGGTGAAGGCTTGAGTGGGACAATCACCCAGCCGATCAATCATTTTGTGTATCATTTTTGGATGACCTCTAGTACGTAGTCTAGAATAAAACATAGATGATTACTTGGAAGTAACAATGGTTAAACAGAAACACTTGTGGAAGTGTTCTTGGGACCAAACCCACTTATATTTTACTCTTGAGGCTTGTAAATTCCACTGGGGATTCCAATAGTTCTATCCAGTTCGATCGAATCGAATTTGAAGTTACAGCTGAACTTTTTTGATTTTTTGCACTTAGGTCCATCCAAGAAAATGAGATATGTAAAATCACAAATCTCGAGATACACATATTCAATTCACTGACCCGTTCAGGTCATGACATGTCAATTTGGACCTGAACGGGTCAATGGAAGGGCACGGAAACTGAAAGTGAGTATTCACCTAAACTTTTTTTCAATTACATTGTAGCCCCAAATATTCCAAAATGTACCCTAATCTTCTGATGTGTTTCATTTTGCATGCATTAATGTTGCACCGGGCATAGTTTTTGGTATGTTTTGTATGGTGAATTGTTAGTATTACGTGACAAGGGGATTAGATGGCCATGTTTGGTTTTATCGATTACATCCTGAGTTTTGTAGATTTAATTAGTACTGATGGACATCATGTATCCACGGGCTCCTAGATCTTCCATTTGATCATCTTTAGTAGGTTTCCCGTGGGTACTTTTTGGTTACATTCTATGTGAAGGCCGTTTGTAAGGGTGGTAGAAGATATTTAAGGTCGTTCGCAATGACAGTAGAAGAGATTGAAGGGCATTCACCTATAGAATGGTAGTAGACAAAGGCCACTAACATCAATGCATGGTAGAAGGAGATTAAAGCCAAAGATAGGTGGCATTGTAGTTCAAAGCGGCTAATGAAAAAATAGGGAATCGTGGTCTGATGAGTTGTGCCAAAGTCTGAAAACTATCCGAGAATAGTTATCCTTCAAGGCTATTTCCATTGGATTTTCTTTCTTGAGAAGTATAAAATCTACTAAAACTAAAAAATTGGACTAACAGTTCTCCCATAGTGAAGGAAAGAAGTTCAGCCAGCCAAGTCACCACAGATCAACATTGACTGTTCATGGCCAAGCACCAATGGTCCACGCCAGAGGAGATTCCCCGCGCTAACAGTTCCAACGTGAGGCAATGGCATGACCGGCACCATATGCTATGTCCACTCATCTTAAGTTCAAAGTTTTGCTCCAAAAATGACTAAGTATGGGCGTGGACCATCCTGTTCACAATGGCCCGTGCAGTTCCAAGATCAAGATACCAAGACCAGCCGGTGACCCTCGCCAAAGTTCTTAGAAAACCGTGCCTTCTGACCACACCCCGTGCCATAAGCCACGGTCGGCACCAAACTTCTGAGTGAACCATGATTCCTGACTGTGGCCTGCGCCAAAGCAGATGGTCCGCGCCCCATGCCAAAGTTTTGAGCAATTCGTGCCTTCTGACCACGGCCCGCCTCATAGGCCACAGTCTGCGCCAAAATTCTGGATGGATCATGCTTCCAGACCGTGGCCTATGCCGAAGCAGACGGTCTGCACCAAAGCCTTACGCCACATCACCATGATATATAAAGTGCCCCACACCTTTGAATACCCAAATCCGTGTGCGATGATGCATCCCGGGATAAAGTACTTTGCGCAGACCTCGCCATTCGCAAAGGTCCATGCCAGGCAGCGGCTGATTTAGTGTTCTAGCATTTTTGGCCTATTTTGGGCCTATTTTTAGGCCCAATCCCTTTCTCCTATATATATTATCTTAGTCTACTAGGTTAAACATGTAAAAAGTAGATTAGATCATTAGGAGAGTTCTTAGAGAGGGAGAAACACTCTCTCCTTTTCCTTTTTCTTTTCCATTTTGTGTTCATCCTAGATGTGGAATTGAAATCTATATTTGAATTCCATGTCTATGGAGTAGTCTCCATAGCTCGGGGATAAATGTAGCGCATGATTTAACCTTTATGTTTATGTGAGATTCAATAGATTCATCCTATTATATGTGTTCATGATGTTATTATGATTTTTCTTGAACGTTATAAATGCATGAATATTACACCACATACTGGCAAACACTTTGGTCTGTATTCACATATGGTGCATTTATCGATGCTTCCTCAGGAATAGAAACCCAGATGTTACAATTGTTAAGGGAGTATGTTGCATCCGCGTGATTGTGTGCACGAGAGACCCGAGTCATACTTTAAATTATTTGCCATTGCACCAGTCTTAGCTGATTACGTAAATTTTTTTGATATGTTGCAGGTAGAGATAGCTAAAAAGGTAGCAAACTAGGGTGTGAGAAACCCTAAATCACAGATAAGGTGCCAATGACTCTTGGTCCTAATTGATAGGATACGTAAGGAGTTGTGCATTTGTGGTGGAAGCTCGGACGTAATCGTACGGGGGGAGAAACAGACCTACAACAATGGTTGGACCTTGTTATACTCCCCTAATTATGATAGCGGCAACAGCGGAGGGTTGCGAGCGCACCTGACGTGATAGGTATATGGAAGTGTATACCAATGGCCACACCACGTGTTCTGAACACAATATTAGGTTGTTTAGTAAATCTTGCATGTGAATGAATCGATGATCAAAATATTAGGTTAATTATGGTGCTCATTGACTCCCAAGTTCTTAGTTTAATTAGATTACTTGTCTTTTTACTTTTATGATTCGTAGTTGTTAAATCTTAAAATCCAACCCCCCTTCTTTTTGTTGCAATTACTAGCTATTCCTTTCATTCGTATGGATGGATGACCTGTACGGGGTTGTGTTTTTAGTTGATACTTAAGCCCTAGCATCTCTGTGGAAAAACTCAGGGCTTTCCACTAACTACCCTCTAGGTAGCGTAGCAGTGAGAACGGGTGCAGAACTATAAATCTTATCTTTGACCGTCCCATGGGACAAGCCTTTGCTTTGGTTAATTAGCTATGATTAACAACCCTGAGTGGAGGCGGGTCAACTTTTGGTGCCATTTCTGGGGATTCTATTCATCTTAAGTATCAATTAGGCATAACATGTTAGTTGAAGTAGTTAGTAGTTTCCTTTTACTTTTGTTTTAGTTTTGTGTTAATAGTTTGGTTGTTGAGTTGTTATTACAGTTGCTTTGTTACCGTTTGATCCATTTGCTAGTGTTGTATTAGGAAGGGTGTTGCTATCCTTAGTTTATGGTACACACATGTACCACTAATCTAGGTGTCTTACACTACCTAACTGATAGAATAGGTTTTCGAAGGAGAAGGAGATGGAGAACTAGGGCAGAAGTTTAACCGAGGTAAGCAGTGTTAGTTGAAGATCCGCTAGTGATGGAGGAAGACAATCACACCTTACGAGAGCTTATGGCCCCTAACCTGGAGAATCAACCATTATGCATCACCTTCCCACCATTACCTGCCAATGTCATTTGTGAGCTGAAAAGTGGCATGATCCATTGCCTACCTACATTCTATGGATTGGCGGGGGAAGACCTGAACAAGCATCTTTTGGATTTTCACTTGGTGTGTACAAACACGAAGCCACCAGGAGTTTCTCAAGACGACTACAACTTGAGAGCCTTCCCATTTTCCCTTCAAGATGGAACTAAAGACTGGCTATACTACTTGCCATCGGGATGCATTGGTTTTTAGATGGACATGAAGCATAGGTTCTTATAGAAGTATTTTCCAGCGTCTAAGTCGGTGGGGCTAAAGAAGAAATTGTCAAACATTACCCAGGGGGCTACCGAAAGCTTATATGATTATTGGGAATGCTTCAAGCAACTTTGGCGAGTTGCCCCTACCACCCCTTCAAGGAGGGAGATTTGGTGTATTATTTCTTCGAGGGGTTGTTTGATGAAGATATGCGAATGGTGAATGCTCTTTGCAATGGTTCAATAGTGAACAAGAGTCCTAAGGATGCAATGGCCCTCTTTGAAGAAATGGCAAATGGCATACAATAATTCGGTACAAGGTCAAGGGTTAAGGTTTTTGATGAACCCACACAATTACCCAAGTTGGAAGAGCAAGTCCAAGCTCATGCTTCCATGATGAAGGAGCTTTTTCCAGGAGAAGTGCATCAATTCAAAGTGTGCGCTGTTTGCAACCTCAACCATAACTCCAAAGAATGTCCCGAGGTAGTAGAGGATTTGCAAGAAGTGAAGGCTATTGAGAAAACAATTGGGAGAGGCCATAATTTTCTAGGGGTTAACCAAAAGGGTTCCGGGGGAACCATAGAGACATAAGGCCGGATCCCTATGCAAACTCATTCAACCCAAGGTATCGAGGTCATCCAAATTTCTGATGGATAGAGGATAGCTAACCTCAAGGATACCGGGGTGGACAAGCCTATCCCCAACCATACCCTTGAGCTGAAGACCCTCCTAACAACCATACCTTGCTCCACAAGTCAGATTGAGAAGAGATTTTAGAATCCATTGGTTAATTGAGCAAGAAATATGAAGTCTTCATAGAGAGGACAAAACAAAAGATTGGAGACCCTTGTAATAAAGCCTTCTCAAGTATCGAAAATCTCGAAGTTCAAGTAAGCTGACTTGAAGCCAAGGAGTCTGGAAAACTCCCTTCCCAACCGAAGGTCAATCCAAGGAATGTGAGTGCACTCAAATTGAGAAGTGGGAAGGAAGTTCGTGAGTCCGAGAAAAGGGTTATATAAGGGGATGACAAGGTATTGGAGGCTACCAAGGAACACTTCAAAGAAGAGGAGATTGTGGTCACGGAGGCACCGTCCAAGGAGCTTCAACCACCCAAGGCCCAAACTACCATTCCACATCCATTTCCAAATGCATTGAGGGGAAAGCCAAAGGTGGCGACCAATGATGCAAACATTTGAATTTTTTTCAAAAAGGTCGAGGTAACCATCCCTGTCTTAGAATTGATTAACATGTGCCATCGTATACTAAATTTCTTAAAGTTTCATGTACAAAGAAAAAACGTAGGACAACTAAGAGGTTAGAACATTTGAAAATGGAAGGAGACACCATTTTGAATCATAAAAATTTGCCTAAGAAATGCGATGACCCTGGAATGTTTTCTATCCCTATCTTTTTAGGTATTAAAATTGTTGAAAATGCCATGATAGATTTAGGCGCATCCATCAATGTGATCCCATATAGTTTATGTGAACGCCTAGAACTTGGTGAGCTTTGGGAAACTAGAGTGATTGTCCAACTTGCCAATCATTCCCAAGCTAGTCAACATGGACTAGTGAAGGATGTGATGGTGCGAGTTGGCAAGTTGGTTTTTCCAACGGACTTTTATGTCCTAGACGTGGCGCACAATAGTAGTGCACCCAAAATACTTTTGGGGAGACCATTCCCTAAAACTTCTAGGACTAAAATTGATGTCCACTTGGCAACCTTAACTCTAGAAGATGAGATGGACAAAGTGGAGTTTGACATTTATAAATCTAGGCATGATTCAACAAATTCTTCTCTTATGTGCAAAGGTGTAACCCTATTTGATGAGCATGAAAATTATTCTTGTATTACCAATAAGGATGAATGTTTGAATGAACCCCATGTTGATGATATTAATGATGAGTCCGATGAGTTGCATGATTCTATAGATAATATGTTTGTGCTAGATTGTTTTTCCATGCTAACCAACTTGCAACGGGAATGGGAGATGGTCAAGAGTTTAAAACCTCCTACACCTCCCCCTAACCCCAAAGAGACATTCGCAGACTCAATGCTAGCAAGACACGGTGATTCATTCCTTCTGAAGGACAAGAGGTCCGAAGGTAAGGATGGCTCGTTGGGGAGATCTCTCCTCAACGACGTCATCGTGGGTAGAATCGCCGATGGCAATTTTGGGGACCCACGGGTAGATGGTTCTAATTGGAAAGCATGAAAAAAGGAAATAAGTAGTGAGGAAAACAATAAATATGTGGTATTTCTTTTTGCTTGTGTGTTTTTTGATTAGAGGTTAGATAGTTTTGCATGTTTTCCAATGAGGACCTTTGATATGAAACTCTTTATTGGTTTGGAAATTTGAGTTCGAGACTCGTGATTGTGTTTGAATGGACTCAAATTTGATAAGTGACATAGCCTTTTGAAAAAGAGGGGAAAACTAAGGATTGGGTCAAAATTTTGGCAAGCTCGAGCCAAGACCAGGCATGGTCCGCGCTAGGAGCTTGGTGCGAGGGGAAGCTTCGTGCCATCTTGTTTGGCGCAAAGGGATACCTCGTGCCAACATGTTTGGTGCGAAGGGTTGTTTTGTGCCAGGAGATTTGGCACTAGGCTTTGGTCCACGCCAAACATCTTCTACATTGATTTCTTATTTTCCATTGCCAACTTGTTCTAAAAGAGCGAATTTTCGAAAAATTCTGAATTTCCAACTGAAAAATGCATTTTTTGTTCAATTTTTTTAAAATTCCTTAACCCTTAGGATATTTTTATGCAAATAGTACTTCCTATATTCCTAAGAATTAAATGATTTGTACTATTGTCCCCTAATATGCAATTTTTAAAATTCAATTCTTATCCTAATTGTACCTCTCTCACTCGTCACCTAGGCTAAAATTCTAATCCCATAGTTCATTTCTTCACCTATTCAATCATTTGACACATTCTTCCTTCTCAAGAAACACTCACTCTCACACACTCTTGGTGAAACTCAAAAAGTGAAGCTTTTCTTCCAAGAATTAGCAATTTTTGCTTCTTCTTTTGTGGGTCTTACAAATCCTAGCTTCAAATTTTGGGTAACCCATTGAAATCTTTATGTATATGCTTTATTGAAAGATACAATTTATGGTCCACTCATCCTAGGATTAATCTTGTCAGTTGTGTGAGTTTGTGATCGTACTTTTACTAAATACTCTATCATTTTCAAAATAGACAAAAATTTATTGCACATAATCATAGGGCTAAGGGTGTTTTAGTAAGTAACCATGTCCATATGGCAGAGGTAAACGTGGAGAAGCAATGGAGCTCGATCACCCAATGCTTCAGAAACTTCTCCCACCACGGAACCAAAAACTCCTCCGTCCTCATTCCTCAAAATGACGTTGTTCAAGGAGCTCCAGCACTTGTTCACCGACTTCCAATTAGGTCCCGCGATGTCGTACAGCTTCGACTTCATGTTTGCACACACTTTCAAACTCATCCTCATTCTCAACATAGTGAAAATTTTTTATTAAATGATGTCAAACTTTTACTGTGAAAATATAAAATAATGTCAAAATTATACTTCATCGCATGAAAAACTCACCCCCATGCCAAATATCAAGCGCGCAAGGGCAGCTCTGAAGCAGATCTGGCAGGAAAGGTTCATGTGCAAAAGAGGATTGATGAAACAGTCGCCCTGCTATACGTCTACCTCGCCCGGATCTATGGGGGAGAACGGTTGTACGGAAGCGGAGCAGTACCGGATGGTGGCGGATTGGAGATGGGAAATTGACAATGAATGAGAGCTTGAAGACGAAGGGCCAAATGAAGAGAGGAAAAGAGACTAATTTATTCATCTTTTTTCATTTTATATGTTGGGTTAGGGTTTTTCGAATTGGGCAAATGTTTTGTGCCAGAGTACACTAACAAACATATAAAATGTTAATTAAAAATTAATTAGGTAGAGATAACTTGATTAAGTACATGTATAAATGTTTTAAAAAATAAAGTAAAAATGATTGTCAGGAATAAATTTTTAAAATTTTAATTTTAAAAGAAATAAACTTTTAGAGGGTTAGAACATTAATAAAAGGTTAATTCAATATGACCCATTAAAAATAAAATTATTATTTCAAATATGAGTTTAAAAAATCGGAAATTTGATACAAATATATAATTTAAAACAAGGTTTTACCCTTAATTAGTTAAAGTAAACAATTAGTTATTAGTGTTTATACATAGAAAGTCATGTAAGGGTTGATCGTTGATTAGCTTAAGTCAACTTAGTTATATAGAAAGTCAAGTAAGGGTAGACTGTTGATTAGTTAAAGTCATGTTAGTATATATAAAGCCAAGTAAGGGTTAACCGTTGATTAGTTAGAGTCAACTTCGTTATTAGTATTTATAAATAGAAAGTCAAGTAGGGGTTGACCGTTGATTAGTGAAAGTCGACAAAGTAATTAGTGTTTATGTACTGAAAATCAAGTAAGCTTTGACCGTTGAATAGTTAAAATTAACTTAGTTATTAGTGTTTGTGTATAGAAACACAAGTAAAGATTGAACGTAGATTAGTTATGGTGAAACATTTGATTAGTTATAGTCAACCTAGTTATTAGTGTTTACACATAGAAAGTCTAGGAAGGGCTGATCGGTAATTAATTAAAGCAAACTTAGTTATTGGTGTTTATATATAGAATGTCAAGTAAGTGTTAATCGTTGACTAATTAAAGTCAACTTAGCTATTAGTGTTTGTGTATAAAAAGTTAAGTAAGGGTTGACCACTGATTAGGCAAAGTCAACTTTGTTATTAGTGTTATTATATAGAAAGTCAAGTAAGGGTTGACTGCTGATTAGTTAAAATCAATTTTGTTATCAGTATTAAATAGAAAGTCAAGTAAAGGTTTACGGTTGATTAATGAAAGTCAAGTAAGCTTTGACAGTTGAATAGTTAAAATGAACTTAGTTATTAGTGTTTGTGTATAGAAAGTAAAGTAAAGGTTGACCGTAGATTAGTTATGGTCTGACATTTGATTAGTATATACTACAAATTAAGTCAAATAAGAGTTGTTCGTTCATTAGTCAAAGTCAACCTAGTTATTAGTGTTTACAATATAGAAAGTCTTGGAAGGGTTGACCGGTAATTAATTTAAGCAAACTTAGTTATTGATGTTTATATATAAAATGTTAAGTGTTGATCGTTGATTAATTAATGTCAACTTAGCTATTAGTATTTGTGTATAAAAATTCAAGTAAGGGATTACCGCTGATTAGAGAAAGTCAACCTAGATATTAGTGTTTATATATTGAAAGTTATGTAAAGTTTGATCATTGATTAGTTAAAGTTAACCTAGTTATTACTGTTTATATATTGAATGTCAAGTGAATTTTGACCGTTGATTAGTTAAAGTCAACTTAGTTATTAGTGTTTATATATTGAAAGTCAAGTAAAGTTTGACCATTGATTAGTTAAAGTCAACCTAGTTTTTAGTGCTTATATATTGAAAGTCAAGTGAAGTTTGACCATTGATTAGTTAAAGTTAACTCAGTTATTAGTGTTTATATATTGAAAGTCAAGTAAGGGTTGACCGTTGATTAGACAAAGTCAAACATTTTTATTAATATATATTATATACTAACAAATAATGTTTGACCGTTAATTAGTGAAAGTCAACTTTGTTATTAGTATTTATATATTGAAAGTCAAGTAAGGGTTATCGTTGATTAGTTAAAGTCAACTTAGTTACTAGTGTTTACATATATAAATTCAAGTAAAGTTTGGCCGTTGATTAGTTAAAGTCAGCTTAGTCATTAGTGTTTATATATAGAGATAATCAAGTAAAGTTTGACCGTTTATTTTTTAAAATCAACTTAGTCACTAGTATTTTTATATAGAAATTCAAGTATGGTTAGACCGTTGATTAGTCAAAGTCAATCTAGTTATTAGTGTTTATACATTGAAAGTCAAGTAAAGTTTGACCGTTGATTAGTTAAAGTCAGCTTAGTCACAAGTGTTTACATATAGAAAGTTAAGTACAATTTGATTGTTAATTAGGTAAAGTCATCTTTTTTTTTAAATGGAAAGACACCCGAGAATGGGGGTTGATATATTGGTACCCCAAGCCAAAAGAACCATAGTATAGTGGCTAAACTTTACAGAAGGCAACCGAATTGCCCACAAAATATTAGACAACCTAAGCTAAGAACTGTACATGATGAGAAACATCAGTCAAGTTTAGTTAGTTGCGATTCCAAAGCTACGAATCTCCACACCCCGTGTTAATTCGCACTTTGGCCAGGCAACTAACTAGGAAGTAGTCAGGTATAAAATGATATAGTAAAAATGGGAGAACCCATGCTGATGGAGTCTGAGCAACAATCTCCGAGAGAGCACCAAGCAGAAGCGCAGCAAGGTAAGTAATGGAAGGGAGATTTCCAAAGTGAGGTCAGTCAAAAAAGTACCTACATGAATAAAAACCATAAGCAGTATTAATCCTATCCCAAGCAATTGGAGAGAATTCTAATCTGGGGAGTTTGTTTCTTATCAAGTGCAATAAGACCCCTAATATGCACAGGTACATTACTGAGATTCAAAGTCTGATTAAGTGCAGAATGATATTTAGCTATTGCATCTGCCACCAAATTACCCTCCCTAGGCACATACATAAGCACAGTGCCACAAAGAAGATGATTGACTTTGTAGGCAACATTAAATAAAGGCCAATGAGCAGTATATGGATCACATATCATCTTGACTGCCAATAAAGAATCCGATTCAATGATAACAGATTCATCCAAGTTGGTATAACTTTGACAAGCAATTTTCACCACAAGAATTTCAGCAAGAAGGGATGATTCAGCAGATATGGATGCAGAGTTAATCAGTATGGGTGAACCACTACAATTCCTTATTACTACCCCTACTGCAGCTTTATCCGGGAACCAAGATGCGTTAGTATTGATCTTAATGCAATGTTCTGGAGGTCTCTCCCAGCATACAGTTCAAATAATCGGTTTAGGAGGGGGCCTCAACTGAGGCAAAAGATTTTTTATTGGATGAGGCATGCCATTTGAGGATTTCAGATATGTAGGATTAGAGAATAGTGCTATCCTGATAAGATCAATAGCTTTCTTACAGATGTAGTCGGCAGAAAAGGGGATCTGTTCAAAAAGATATCGAGTCCTAGCTTTCCAAAGGCACCAGCAAGTAATGGGATGGAGTATGTTACATAACAGCTGGTGACCTTTAGGTAGATCTTTACAATTCCAAAAAATGAAGAAGGTTTGAGCTATGGAATGAGGTTCAAGTATTTGGAATTGAACTAAAGAAGACATATAACACCATACAGATTTGGCCAGAGGGCATGCAATGAAAAAATGTTCAAGTGAATCTATATGGCAACAAACAGGACATTTCGATGCAAGACTAAAACCACAGGAAATTAGCACATCATCAAATGAGAGAAGGGAATGTAACATCTTCCAAGCTAAAATAGATATCTTTTTTTGTAAAGCCCTATGCCATAAAAATTTGAAGGCCAGAGAATTACCCGAAGGACCTGTAATTGCGCTATATGCAGATTTAGATGAAAACTTTCCAACAGGATCAGGCTTCCAGATGATCCTATCCTCTCTTGTCTCTACAAGATCAGCTTCCTGTAAGAATGAGAGAGTATCATTTCCTAAATAAGGAGAAATCAGTGCAATAATCTCAGTTTTATTCCTAATAAAATCTGCTACAGTACAAAACAGAATTGGTGCGGAGATATGATCAGGAACATGGTTTATGAGTGGACTTGTCATGCACCAATTTGGTGTCCAAAAATTTCATAGCCCTTTACCATGAATTATGAAGGAGTTTTGTTCAGCAAAAAGGTTCACCGAACAAATCCTTTTCCAGGTTACAGATTTTTTATGGGTATCAGAAAAAGACCATAACAGTTGAGTCCATAATGTGTTCCCTAGTTGACTTTTCCACCACAGTTTAAGGGAGCATACGTCCAAAATAGCTCGAATTGATCTAAAGCCTAAACCACACTGAGAGATTGGAGTTGCAAGGTGAGCCCATTTTTTCCAAACTTTATTTCCTTTCCCATCTGACTCACCCCAGAAAAACCTAGATAATATTTTCTCTAGGCTCTTGATTACTGTTTTTGGTGGTTTAGTAACATTCCAAATATGTTGAGGCATTGAATACAAACAGGACTGGATTAGGACTAGTTTGCCCCCTGAGCTAAGCCACTGATTTTTCCAATTTTGCAGTTTTTTATCAAATTTCTCCATAAGTGGCTGATAGTACCTATTAAGTGTTTTACCTTTAAAAATAGGACATCCTAGATACTGAAAAGGTAGGGAGCCTTGCTTCATTTTAAGAATCATCTTGATCTGATTTAGTTTGCCAATTGAAGCCCTTTTACTAGTATAGAAATCAGACTTGTG
Source organism: Rubia yunnanensis (assembly GCA_037428765.1). Classification (NCBI taxonomy): domain Eukaryota; kingdom Viridiplantae; phylum Streptophyta; class Magnoliopsida; order Gentianales; family Rubiaceae; genus Rubia; species Rubia yunnanensis. The sequence continues at coordinate 107,075,225 of CM075063.1, read as the reverse complement.
AAAATTAAATTTTTGGCCAGAGGTATATTCAAAGACATCCAGGAAGGCTTTAATCCTAACAAGATTGGATTTAGATGCTTGCATAAATATAATGGTGTCATCAGCATACATAAGATGGGTTGCTGCTGGAATTGGGGAGGGTAGCTGATAGTATGAAAGCTTGTTGTTATGGAAAATGAAAAATAAACTTCTAGAGAAAGCTTCAGAGAAAATATTAAAAAGAGAGGGGGATAGGGGATCACTTTGCTTAATTCCTCTTGTGGCCTTGAAAAAACCCACAGGATTGCCATTGATAAGTATAGAGAAATAGGCTTGTGAAAGATTAGACATAACAGCATGTAAAAATTTACCTTGGAAACCAAATTTCAGCATAATATTCATCAGAAAATGCCAATTAACTCTATCGAAAGCTTTCTGTAAATCTAATTTCAAAATACAGTTAGGGATCCTAGCTCTCTTATCTAGAAATCAAATCATCTCCTGGAGGTAAATTATATTGTCTGAGATGTCCCTATTTTTCATGAAGGCCGACTGATTAGAGGAGATCAGTTTATCCATATATGGTCTAAGTCTTTCCATTAGAACCTTAGAGCATATTTTATTAAGGGCATTAGACAAGCTAATAGGTCTAAAATCATCGAATGAACAAGGTGTGGTCTTTTTTGGTATTAAAGTAATCCAAGTACTGGAAATTCCCTTGGGAAGGGGAGTACCATCAATAAAATCATTAACAGCCTGAACTAGATCAGCTTTTATAATAGGCCAGCATTTCAGGTAAAATTTAGGTGTGAAACCGTCGGGGCCAGGACTATTGTTTTTATTTAAACCTTTAACTACTGCCTCTACCTCAGTTTCAGTTGCAGGTTTAGATAATTCACAATTATCAGTTGCAGTAATGACATTAGGTATTTGGTTCAGAAAATGTGAGTAGTATGTGTCATTTGGCAATAGATTGGGATCCTTTAACAAATCCGTGTAGAAAGAAATGGCTTCATTGTTAATGTCTGCTTGGGTACTAAGCCATTGACCATCTTTATTTTTAATCTTACTAATCTGTAATCTACAGTTTTTCTCTTGAACCACTTTATGGAAGAATTGAGTGTTATTGCCACCTAACTTATTCCATTTCAACTTGGCTTTTTGTTTCCAGAACTTTTCTTTTTCCTTTTGAGCTCGCAACAGTAAAGCTTTTTTCCGATTTAATTCCATAAGTTCAGTATCCGAGGGATTTAGATCAAAGTTAGATTCCTGGATTCTAAGGGATTCCTCAGCATTTAAAACATTAGTATCAATGTTCCCAAAGCAACTCTATTCCATATTTTTATCTCCTTTTTAATCCTAATTAGTTTAAGGTAGAAACCTAATAAACCAGATACTGTCATTTCTCTATCCCAATTTGTCTGAACTAGTGTGATGAAGTCCTGCCTATTAAACCATACATTAAGAAACCTATATGGTTTAGGATTAATAGTGGTCAACTTTGAAATCTGTAAGAGCAGAGGGGAATGATCAGAAGTTTGTCTGTTCAAGATTTGAATGGAAGAGGAGGGAAACCTATAGTTCCAGGATATAGTACATAAACCTCTATCAAGCCTGGGTTCCTAAGTCTAGAGTTGCACCATGTAAAAAGATTCCCAACCGTGTTGATTTCCTGAACACCCGAGGTATTTATCCACGCATTAAAGTCTCTAATGCTACGTAAGGAAGGTGTACTAGGGACCCTATATTCAGTGAGAGAGGTGATAGTATTAAAATCTCCAATAAAAATGGTATCACCCTTAGAGATTGGAGCCAAGTCTTTCCAAAGATTCTTCCTGCCTTCTCTATTCCTAACTGCGTAAACAAAAACAGCATCCATTTGAGCATTAATGGTCAGATGATTTATGTGCACATGTAAAAATTGCTCATGGGAAGATAAAAGGGAAACTGTGATTGAATTAGTCCACATAATCCATATTTTACTATTAAACAGTGTCAGGCCATTTGGATAGTTAAGTTTATCCATATATGAATGAATCTTAGAATTGCCATGCATAGGTTCAATTAGGCACAACATTTGAATCTTTTTTAGTCTAACCAAATTAATTAATCTTAACATTGATGATTCCATTCCCCTAATGTTCCATACTAAGAAATTTATTGAAGGGAGACCAGTCATTGCTCACTAGATTTACTACTTTTAGTAGATGATCTGAGCATCATTTTGTTAATCTGGGAGAAATAGTTAGTTCTTTTACCTTTAGACTTACCTTGCAATGTTTCCTAACCCAGATTGGGAGGAGATATCATGCTGGCTTGGTGAAATGAATTGAGCACTGGAGCTGCCACATCATCCTGATTAGAGATTGAATCCTCCTGCTCATCCTGCAAAACTGTAAATCTATTTCCTACTCTTCCTTGAGAGGAGTTAGTAATATTCTTTTGTTGTTCCATACATAATGTATGTTTTCCCACATGGATATCATCTATGGCATATGTCCTTGGGGTGAAGTTAGTGAGGGCAGAGTCATTGAGCAGCTTGGATAAAGAGTTATCCGTGTTCGCATAGTTTTTGGGACTGAAACATCTTTCAGGTGTGGTATCCAGCTGTGTACCTACAGTACTAGGAATCTCAATGTTGGGGCTGGATTGGGAATTATGAGAGGAGGATGGCAAAGCCACATGACTTGCAATCTTGTCTTTATCTCTACTAATAGGACCAGGTTGTTCATCAAGTATTATCAAGGGAGGAGATTCGAACTTTTTCCCAGTTGGCTTCCACAGGGACTGGTTAAGTATCTTGTTTCCTTCTTGCGGTTTGACATTTTGGTTAGGAGGAAAGGCTCTGCATTGGGCCATAGAATGACCTAATTTGGAGCAGTGATCACAGTACAGTGGGATGTCTTCATACTCAATTAGATATTTCTTATTATTTGTTACAGATCCCAAACGAATATGGTTACACAGTGGTTTTTGCAAATCAATTTCAACACATAGCTTAATTGCTGAGGGTCTTATGAGCATATCTGTGGCTATGTCATTTTTTATGAAACTCCCTATACTATTACCAATAGATTCTATTGAGGCCGAATTGTAATAGTATAAAGGAACTTCTCTAATAATACACCACACAGGAACTATGAGGGATTCTTTGTGAATTGAGAATTCAGGGGTCCATTTTAATAGTTTAAGTAGGATTCCACTAAAATTCCACACTCCCTTCATCCAACAACGTTGATAATCATTAAGCAGTTCGAATCTAATAAGCACATGCTTATAATCTAAGGATCCAAGTTGATACTTACCTGAGAAACCAACCGTTCTGAAGAAATGCTCCAGTTGCTCCATTGAGCATCTCCCTTTTGTGAATTTGCCTACTAGGGCATTAGCACAATGAGATGACAATTTTGCAATTTGATCATCAGAGTACAAGCAGGCCATATCGCCAAGGTGTTGGGATTTGGGGATTAACTCAGGGTTGCTGGGTAGGATTTTAGCTAAAGGGGGGATTTGCTCTGTAAGGCTACGGCGAATGATAGCGGAGGAGGAGGAGTTATATTTGGGTTACTGTTTTCCGGGATGGGTAGAACTTAGGCGGTTGCCATAGCTAAGAATGTCGGATAGGCCTTTACTGGCGTAAAGCCATTGCCGGCGGATAATCGTTGCCAGAAGATTCGGCAACGAGTATCAAGATCAGATATGAAGAAAAGGAATTGGAGATGAGAAGGAGGAGGAGAAATGGAAATCGCACCGTGATTGCACTGTTGTTCGCACCTAGTAACAGTATTTTCCACCTAGTAACCGTTGCTCGACCAAGATTTTTTGCAATTGCCTCTGGGTAAAGTCATCTTAGTTATTAGTATTTAATTGAAAGTCAAGTAAAATTCTACCATTGATTAGTCAAAGTCAACCTAGTTATTAGTGTTCATATATAGAAAGTAAAGTAAGGGTTGAACGTTTATTAGATAAATCCAACATAGTTATTAGTGTTTATATATTAAAAGTCAAGTACAGTTTGACCGTTGATTAGTCAAAGTCAACCTAATTATTAGTATTTATATATTAAAAGTCAAATAAAGATTAACTGTTGATTAGTTAAAGTTGTATTTATGTACACTAAATCAATTAAAGTTGAACGTTAATTAGTTAATGTGAACAAATTTTATTCTTATATATATATATTAGATCGGTAAAGGTTGATCGTTGATTAATTTAATTTAACTTAGTTATTAGTTAAATTCAACAAAAGAAGTGAATGATTTTGAAATTTAGAAAACAATTAGTTTAGAGCGGCCGCGCACAGTTGCTCCTATCCCATGAAATTTCTGGCAAAATTATTTTAAATCATTTGTAATATATTTTTTGGCGATTTTTTGAATTCGTTGGTGGAAATATTGAACTTCAAAAATTTTTGACGAATATTTTGAAATTTTTGGATGGAAGATGGAATTTTACAAATTTTTGGCAATTTCTTTGGTGGGAAAATGAATTTTTAAACTTTTTAGCACCGGTTTTTAAAACCTGTGCTATTCTTTACCAAAACCAGTGCTATTTTTTAATTTTTAGAACCGGTTTTAAAAACTGGTCATATTTTTTCGAAACCGGTGCTATTTTTAATTTTTTGGCGGGAAGATAGAATTTTTAAAATATTTAGCACCAATTTTTAAAAACTGGTGCTAATATTTCCAAAACTGGTGCTATTTTAAAATTTTTGGCTAATCTTTGAAGGGAAAAATGAATTTTGAAAATTTTTAGCACCGGTTCTTAAAAACCGGTGCTATTTTTTTCCAAACCCAGCGCTAATTTTTTATTTTTAGCACGGGTTTTTAAAACCGGTGCTATTTTGAATTTTTAGCAATATTTTTGCTGGAGGATAGAAATTTTAAAATATTTAGCACCGGTTTTTAAATATCGGTGCTAATTTTTCAAAAACCGGTGCTATTTTAAATTTTTTGGCTATTTCCTTGGCGGGTAAAAATAATTTTAAACATTTTAACACCAAAAAACTAGTGCTATGTTTTCCAAAATCGGTGCTATTTTAAAATTTTTAAAATCAGTGCTATTTTTTATGAAATTGGTGCTATTTTAATTTTTTTGCCGGGAAGATAGAATTTTGTAAAAAATTAACAAATGGTGCTAATTTTTCCAAAACCGGTGCTTTTAAGAAATGTTTGCTATTTATTGGGCTGAAAAATGACTTTTTAAAATTTTTAGCACCGATTTTTAAAAACCAGTGTATTTCTTTTTTCAAAATTGGTGCTATTTTAATAATATTTAGCACCGATATTTAAAAAATGGCTATTTTTTCCAAAACCGGTGTTATTTTAAAATTTAGCACCGGTTTTTAAAAAACCAGCGTTAAAGTTTAAAATTTAACACTGGTTTTTAAAAATCAATGTTAAAATTAAAATACTAGTGTTAATCAAGTTCTAGCCTCTCCGGTCTCGGAATCTGAGTTAGATAAAGTGATTAAAGGTTTGAACAAGAAGAGTAGCCAAGGTCCGGATGGATTCTCTCCTAAATTTTATACCAAATGCTGGCCTATCATAAAATTGGATCTGATTTCTGCTGTAAATGAATTCATAGCTGGTTCTGAAATCCCTAGGGGAATTTCTAGTACCTGGATTACCCTGATACCAAAAAATCCCACCCCATGTTTATTTGAGGACTTCAGGCCAATTAGCCTTTCCAATGTTTTGAATAAAATCTGTTCTAAAGTGTTAATGGAAAGGTTGAAACCTTATATGGAAAATCTGATCTCTCCTAACCAATCAGCCTTTATGAAAGACAGGGATATCTCAGATAATATTCTGTACTTACAGGAAATGATCAGATTTCTAGATAAAAAATATAGAACACCAAACTGTATTCTTAAACTGGATCTAAGAAAGGCTTTTGATAGAATTAACTGGAATTTTCTTAGACAGATCTTGTTAAAGTTTGGTTTCAATGGGAAGTTTTTAAATGCTGTTATGAATAATTTGTCGCAGGCCTATTTTTCTATACTTGTTAATGGAAATCCTGTAGGTTTTTTCAAGGCATCAAGGGGTATTAAACAAGGTGATCCACTTTCCCCCTTCCTTTTCAACATATTCTCAGAAACTTTCTCTAGGAGTCTATCATTTATATTCTATAATCGTAGTTTGGCTAGTTATCAAATTCCGGTTTCAATTTCTGCGGTTTCTCATCTTATGTATGCGGATGACACGATTATTTTTATGCAAGCATCAAGATCGAACCTTATTAAGATCAAAGCTTTCCTTGAAATATTTGAGTATACCTCGGGCCAAAAGTTTAACTTTGACAAATCTGACTTTTATCTAAGTAAAAGAGCTACACCAGCTAAGCTTAATCAGGTCAAAGTTATTTTAAAAATGAAAAAAGGATCTTTTCCTCTTAAGTATTTAGGTTGTTCAATTTTTAGAGGAAGAACTTTAATACTTTCATCCTTTGCTGGCTAATGTTGATCATAAGCTTCAAAATTGGAAAAATAAATGGCTTAGTGGAGGAGGGCAAATGATCTTAATAAAGTCTTGTTTGTACTCTATTCCTCAACACATTTGGTCTGTAACTAATCCCCCTAAAGGTATAACTAAATTATTTGAGAAAAAATTGTCTCAATTCTTCTGGGGAAAAACTGATGACAAAAACAATAGAGTTTGGAAAAGATGGGCAGAACTAGCTAAACCTACAAATTTGAATGGTCTAGGTTTTAGATCAATCAAAGCCATAATAGACTCTTGTTCGGTTAAACTATGGTGGAAGAGCCAACTAGGTATCTCTTTGTGGTCTAAACTGCTATGGGCACTCCCACCATCCCACAGAAAGTCAGTGACTTGGAAAAGAATTTGTTCTATTAACTCTTTTGCTGAAAATAATTCGACTATAATCCATGGCAAAGGCAGTTGTAATTTTTGGACTGCCAACTGGTGTCCAAATGGCCCTCTTCTTAATTACGTTCCAGATAGTATTATCTCTGCTATGTCTGACATCTCTGTGGCTGATTTTATCAGCAATAGAAACTTTATTTTAGACCAGATTTCGTCCTTCTTGGAACATGATACACTGTTATTTTTGCAGGGGGCTGAACTAACACTGGATAGGGATGATAGATTGATTTGGAAACCTGAACTCACAGGTACTTTTGTTATCCTCTGTATAACATGTGTGCCCTTCTAAATTGTTATCCTCTGTATCTATCCCAGCATCCTTTAGGCATCTCTCCCCCCTGCTTAGACCTCCCCCTAAGCCAAACATATCGACGGTCCTGTGGGAAAGGCCTAAGACTGGTTGTATAAAGATTAATGTGGATGCAGCTTGGTCCCTTAACAAAGCATCTGTAGGTCTTATAGCTAGGGATTCCTCTGGTTTCCCTATACAGATTAGTTCTGCAATCTTTTCTGCTGCTTCTCCATTACAAGCTGAAATCGAAGCCATTTTGCATGCTTGCCATATTTTCCCTCATCTTGATCATACTTTCATAATTGAATCTGATTCTAAACTTGCGGTTAAAATGATCAACGATCCCTACTCTGCTCATTGGCAAATTTTCGACATGGTTTTCAAAGTGAAATCTCTTCTTGGTAGAGCTGAACTTAAACATGCTTTTAGAGAGTGCAATGTTGTAGCTGATGCAGTAGCCAAGCACCATTTTAACCACAATCAAGGCCTCCATCTATCTAATATCCCTATGCACATTAGAGGCATTATTACTTTAGATAAAGATTTCACACCTCACATTCGGGTTTTTAAAAGTGCTAATGGCTATGAATAGATACTGCTAAGATGTGGTTGCGTTTATGCAGGACTTCCGATAATCTAGATGATGAACTGGAGTTGCAACTCTTTCCACGGATGATCTGGAGTTGCTGCCAATATAGCTCCCTAGTGACAATTGAAATGCACGGATGATGAACTGGAGTTCCTAGCTCTTTGCCAGGGATAATCTGGAGTTGCAGCTCATTCCAGTAACACATTTAAGGACTCCTAAATGCTGTTGCTAATAGTTTAATTTTGTGCAGTAAAATATCACTAATCTTACTTCTGGTTTAGAAACTTTTTAGTTTAGTTATCGACTTATTGTCATTGGAGTTGCCTGGCCAAAGGAGAGAATTAACACAGGGGGTGGAGATTCTCTCTTCTGGATCGCAACTTCAATTCAGATTACGTTCCCCTTGGAAATTTGTCCATACATCCTAGATATAGATAGTTTAGGACTTTTGGAGGAAAATATGTAGTCTCACTGCTCATGATGAACTAGCTACACTCTATGTAACCTCTGTTGATCTTGCTCTAAGGCTTGGGGAACCTAATACATATATCCCTCACCTCCGGGTGTTTTTATTAAAAAAAAAACTAGTGTTAAACTAACACCAATTTTAAAAATCAGTGTTAAAATTTTTTTAAAAATCCGGTGCAATAACATTCTTGGTACCAATTTTGTAAATTGATGCTAAAAAACGGGTGTTTAAGGAAAATCTCTGTGGTAGTGTAGTGATGTTATAAATTACAAATTTGGGATACGCGACAATCTTCCACATTTTTATTGTTCATTGGATCAAGTTAAAACTGCCAACTCCATGTAGTGAATTTAGGCACCTCAATCTAACACTGAATAATATTGGGTATTATTTTGAGAAGAGGAAGTCAAACTTGTTTTCCCCTATCTCCAATGCGAGTTTCGTTAGAGTAAACTTTAATTGCCATGTAAGATTTACTAACGTATATTATTAAATTTAATCTCCAATCCAGGAGTCGAAGGTGAACGTTGATATTACGTGGCTAAAAATATAAGTGATCATGTGAAATGGGCTTCTATTCTCCGAGGATGATATCGAAGGCCGCACTTTGCCAAATCAGCCACACAACAAAAAAACAAAATCGCCATACTTAATTTTTTTATTGGGGTAGATACTTTGGTGTTTTGAGGTAGTTTTGCTTGGAAAAATTCCCAAATTCACGTTTACCATAATTTTGTACACCACTACAAATAAACCAAACTGCATTGGAAAATGAAATGGCAAAATTAATTTTAAACGTTGATTTATTTTTATATATAAAATAAAATAATAATTTAAAGAGATTTAAAAATATTTTCAATATATGTGGTAATATATATATATATATATATAAATTTATACTCAAAAAATTATAAGTATTAGTCTATTAACATTAGAATTCAATTTTTTTTTTCAAATTCTAAAAAGTAACTATGAATTTATAGGTTATAAAATAATTGAATGATATATTTTAATAATAATGAAAAATCCACATGTTAAGTGCTAAATATATTAATTTATATTTAATAATATATAAATAATAATGATGCATATATTATAGATTGGCAAAAATAAAAATTAATTTCAATTAATTTTTGTTTTTTACTCTTTCTCCATGAAAGTAAAATCGAGACAAAAATTAGAAAGTTTCTTAACTCATTGTCTATTTAATAATTAGTTAATTTAATTAGAATAACAAATTAATTTCTAGAATAGAATCAATTTTATTTTAAACATGAACTAAAAATAAGTTAGTGCCGATTAATGTTATACTCAAGTTCATAAAAACTATTTTATTGAACCAATATAATTATTTATTCTCCATCATTACTCTTGTCAAATAATTAGATGCATCCAAAATATAATTAATTATATCAATATAATATTTGTTGAAATCAAATATAATATTAAAATACAATTTCAATATTATTTATATACACGTCACATAATAATTGGGAGTTTGTAGCATATCCACGTTACATAATAATTATTCATTTGAAATTTGGATGGGAGAATGACTTCAAACGAGACCCACAGTCGAAACATTTAATATTATGTCAGAATGAAGGTGAATCGATGTTCCAATCAAATTTTACTATTTGTACCCGTTAAATAAGAAAAACCCTCCATGCATTGCAGATGCTAGGGTACATTGTAAGTTTCTCTACAAAAAAAAATATCTTGTTGATTAAAAACAAGTCAATATAAACTGGTACATGTGATAATTAAATAGAATATTATTTCTCCAGATGGAAATCACTAAAACTATATGGTGATATCACTGGTGACGCATCTCATAATATTCACTATTCACTAATTTTAATTAGTGTAAAGGATAGATCGATTGACTTCGAAGAGTTTTTTGCATTGCCACCTTGTGTTTCCATAGATGGCAAGATGAACATCATCTGATACTGTCTAATGCTTTTAGATTAATCAAAATGAATCTTATTTATATTATTTTAGATTAATCAAAATGATTCTTATTTATATGATTTTTAAGATAAGATTATAATTTGTATATTTAAAATATACTATATTTGTCTCATATTAAATTGTAATTTAATTATTTATGTTGTGCGGAATGGAGAAAGAACAGAAAATATGAACGAAAATAACAAGACACAAGATTTACGTGGTTCACCAATTTGGCTACATCCACGGGAGACGGATTCACTATAATAGGTATCAGGTTACATACGCCAAGAAATTGGCCAGATTTCTACCTATCTAAGTGCAGAACAGAATTAATGTTTACAGAGAGAAGAGAGACACATTATATATTGTCTCCACTAAACCCTAACAAACTGGGCCAAAACACAATTCGGCCCAAATTCAAGGCATACCAACAAATCTCCACCTTGACTTGAATCCTCAAAGCAGAAACTCCAGACGCACCATTACAGTGCCAGATGAGCAGACTTATCCCTCCACTCCCGGGACTGCCCATAGAGCACCTAATCAACTCTGATGTTCAGCAAGTCCAAACAATGTTGAAACTTGCTATGTGGAACAGGTTTGGTGAACATATCAGCGGGGTTGTCAGCAGTTCCCACTTTCTTCACCCTGATTCTCCTCTCACTCCTCAGGAAATGATATCTGACATCAATATGCTTGGTCCTCTCATGATGGACCTGATCCTTGGCTAGGCAGATTGCACTCAAACTGTCACAGTACACAGTAGCCTGATCATGATGTAGACCAAGATCACTAACCAGCCCTTTCAGCCATATTCCCTCCTTTGCAGCCTCTGTCAGAGCCATGTACTCTGCTTCCGTAGTAGACAACGTCACTGTAGGTTGCAAAGTCGCCTTCCAACTAACCACAGAACCTCCCAAAGTGAATACATAACCAGTCATCGATCTCCTCGTGTCAACATCACCAGCATAATCAGAATCAGAGTAGCCTGTAACTAAGCACTCGGTATCACCTCCATAAATGAGACCCACATCAGACGTACCTCTAAGATACCTGAAAATCCTCTTCACAGCTTGCCAATGTTCCTTTCCCGGTTGCCCCATGAACCTGCTCACAACACTGACTACCTGTGATAAATCTGGCCTCGTGCAAACCATAGCATACATCAAACTCCCTACCGCGCTGGCATAAGGAACCCGAGACATATACTCCTTCTCCTCGTCTGACTGAGGAGCAAACATAGTGGTGAGATGAATATTTGCAGCACTAGGAGTGTCTATAGGTTTGGCTGTAGACATGCCAAACCTAGCCAACACTTTCTGAATGTAGCCTTTCTGTGACAAGAAAAGCTTCCGCTGACTTCGATCCCTAAGAATCTCCATTCCTAGTATCTTCCGAGCTGCACCCAGATCCTTCATCTCAAACTCAGCACTAAGAAGTCCTTTCAACTTCTGAACCTCGTGCTTACTCTTTGCGGCTACCAGCATGTCATCTACATAAAGCACCAGATAGATGAATGACCCATCTCTCAACCTGCTGTAGTAGACACAACAGTCATAAGCACACCTCGTATATCCCAGCTGAAGGATGTAACTGTCAAACTTCTTGTACCACTGCCTCAGAGACTGCTTTAGTCCATACAAAGACTTCTTCAACTTGCAAACATATTTTTCCTTGCCAGGAACCTGGAAACCATCTGGCTGAGTCATGTACAACTCTTCCTCCAACTCTCCATGTAGAAAAGCGGTCTTCACATCAAGTTGCTCGAGCTCCAAATCCTGATGTGTTACCAAGGCTAGCAACACTCTGATGGAAGTGTGTCTGACCACTGGTGAGAAAATCTCATTATAGTCTACCCCCTCCCTTTGACTGAAACCTCTTGCAACAACTCTTGTCTTGTACTTGACTCCCTCTGCAGGTGATATTCCTTCCTTCTTCTTGAAAACCCATTTGCAACTGATTACCTTTCTCCCTTGAGGCTGTTTGACCAATTCCCATGTCTGATTCTTCTGAAGAGACTCCATCTCATTTCCCATTGCAGCAAGCCATTTATCAGTATCAGTACATGAAGTAGCCTCTCTGAAGGTTGATGGCTCTTGAGTATCCACTTCCTCGGCAACTGACAGTGCATAACCCACCATATCCTCAAACCCATATCTCTTTGGCGCCCCAACTCCAACCCTCCTGGGTCGGTCCTGAGCTAAACTGCGGACTGTAGCTCCTGATGGTTAAGGATCTGGTGGTGGAGATTCCGGTATCTCAGATTCTGTCTGTGGCTCTTGATCCACCTCAAATTGTTCCAATCTATTTTCACCTTGAGTGACTTCAAGCTCCACCTGTTTATCAACTCCACTAGTTTCTGGCACAACTGTGGGCTTCACCATAGATCTAAGCAAAGAATTTTCATCAAAGACAACGTCCCTGCTCAGAATAACCCTCTTCTCAGATGGAGACCATATCCTGGAGCCTTTAACTCCATCTCCATAACCCACAAAGACACCCTTCTTGGCTCGGGGCTCTAACTTACCATCACTAACATGATAATAAGATGTACAACCAAAAACTTTTAACTTGGAGTAATCAACAACTTTACCTGACCACAACTCCATAGGTATTTTGCACTCTATACCCGTGTGAGGCCCGCGGTTGATCAGGTAACAAGCTGTACTCACCGCCTCTGCCCAGAATCTCGTTTCCAAACCAGCATTAGAGAACATGCACCTCGCTCTTGCCAGCAATGTCTGATTCATCCGCTCAGCTACGCCATTCTGCTGTGGCGTATTCCTGACTGTATGATGACGAGCAATCCCTTCATCCCTACAAAACTGATCAAACTCAGACGAGCAGAATTCCAGCCCATTATCAGTTCAAAGCCTCTTGATCTTCTTCCCGGTCTGATTCTCCACCAAAGCTTTCCACTCCTTGAACTTCGAGAAAGCTTCACTCTTATGTTTCATCATGATAACCCAAGTCATCCTTGAGTAATCATCAATCAGAGAAACAAAGTACCTGTGACCTCCCAGTGACTCAACTCGGGAAGGTCCACAACAATCAGAATGGATGTAATCCAATGTGCCCTTTGTTCTATGAATCGCCTTAGGAAACTGGCTGCGGTGATGTTTCCCAAAAACGCAATGCTCACAGAAGTCCAAGCTCTTGATCTTGTGGCCACCAAGAAGATCATACTTCGACAGAATCTGCATCCCTCTTTCACCCATGTGACCAAGCCTCATATGTCATAACTTAGTCATATCATCCTGGTGAACCTCCGAAGATGCAACATTAACAGAATCCATAACCGTGGAACCTTGTAGAAAATACAAGGTACCATGCAGAACACCTTTCAGAACCAGCCTAGAACCTTTGCAGACACACAGAACTCCATCACTCCCTGAGTAGACGAAACCCTTTCTATCTAACGTAGGAAGAGAAATCAGATTCTTTGTCATCGATGGAACATGGCTGACATCGTTCAAAGTACAGAAACTACCATCATGCGTCTTGATCTTGATTGAACCAATCCCAACTACCTTGCACACAACACCATTTGCTGTAGTAATGATGCCCTCAGCTTGCTCATAAGTTGAGAAATAATCTCTCCTTGGGCATACATGGTAAGATGCCCCAGAATCAAGAAACCACGCATTAGAATGATTATTTTGCTCAGTAACAGCTAGAGCAAAATCATCTTCAGAACTGAAATCCCCTTCAGCCACAGCAGCAGTACCAGATGTACTCCCAGATTTACTAGCCTTCTTCGGACACTCCTTTTTCCAATGCCCCTTCTCCTTACAGTAGTTACAAACATCATTGGCCTTAGGACCCTTTGAAGATGACTTCTTGCCCTTCTTCTTATTGCCGGTTTCTTTGCCTTTTGTGTTTCCGTCACTAGCAAACAAGCCAGTGGCCTGACTTTCTGTACCTGTATTGTTTGCCTTATGTCGCAACTCTCTACTATGGAGAGAGGATCTTACTTCCTCCAGAGACACAGAATCTTTACCAACAATAAATGACTGAACAAAATTCTCATACGAAAGTGGTAAAGAAACTAGCAAAATCAAAGCAGCATCTTCATCTTCAATTTTCACATCTATATTTCGCAATTCTAATAACAAAGTATTCAATTGCTCTAGATGGTCTCTGAGTTGCGTACCTTCCTGCATTCGGAGACCGAAGAGGCGTTGTTTCAGAAGCAACTTGTTGGTTAGAGATTTCGTCATATACAAACTCTCCAACTTCAGCCACAGTTGTGCAGCAGTCTCCTGATCTGAGACCTCGGTGATGATTTCGTCCGCGAGACACAACATAATCGTCGAGTGTGCCTTTTCTTCCAGACTCACAACATCGCCAGAACTGCTCGCGAAATCCTTCGTCAGCGGAGTCCACAAACCTTACTGTTTCAGCAAAGCTCGCATCTTGATCTGCCATAAACTGAAACTGTTTCTCCCGGTAAACTTGTCGATCTTCACGTTCAACCCAGACATCTTTCTCCCCGATCAGCCCCGATCTGATGAGCCCAGAATCCGATACACCCACTACGGATCTCACCGGAAAAGGAAACCGCTCTGATACCAGTTTGTTGTGTGGAATGGAGAAAGAACAGAAAATATGAACGAAAATAACAAGACACAAGATTTACGTGGTTCACCAATTTGGCTACATCCACGGGAGACGGATTCACTATAATAGGTAGCAGGTTACAAACGCCAAGAAATTGGCCAGATTTCTACCTATCTAAGTGTAGAACAGAATTAATGTTTACAGAGAGAAGAGAGACACTTTATATATTGTTTCCACTAAACCCTAACAAACTGGGCCAAAACACAATTCGGCCCAAATTCAAGGCATACCAACAATTTATTTAGTGTAAAAAATAATAATTTAGACCTTAAAATTGAATTGGTATATAAATACAGTAGATTGCTTACCTTTATACTCCCCCGTCACACTAATTCTTACTTAATTTGACTTTTGAGAGTCAACTACATAAATTTTTAACTATTGCTATCTTTATTTACATGTGTAAATATATTATTAAAAATTAATATTTTCAAAATATATTTTATGATGAATCCAAAAACATATAATAGATAATAATCTTACATGTATGATAATACTCCCTCTGTCCCATGAGTACGGAAATATTTACATTTTTACGGTTTTCAATGATAATGTTTGACCACCAATATCTCACTACTTTAAGCTAGAGCTATCATAACATTTTTCTTGCAACACTTATTAAAATGTTACATTAACTTATAAAGTGTTAGTTGAACCCTTGAAAAGTGTTGCATTAGATCTAATGCAATATCGATCACCTTAATTAGGTAATACTTGTAAAAGTGACGAATAAAAATTTGATATTCAAAAAATATTTGTTAAGATGAATCTAACAGTTTCAAATGATTTTATTATTTACATACATATATATATATATATATATATATATATATATATATTAATTTGTATTTATAGTCTAAGTTTACTAAATTTGACTTTAAAAAAATAAATTGGTCAAAATTAATGGGTTGCCCAGTTTAACTTTCAAAAATCAAAATATGTATGAAATAATGGACGGAGGGAGCAGTAGATTGCCCAAGAATGGAACCATTTCCAACTCCAAGTCTATATAACAACTCCTCCACGTACATTATATCCTCACAACAACTAAAAAACAAGCAAATGGCAACAACCATTCAGTTCATCTCTCTGATAATCCTCTTGGTTTTGGTCTTCTGGACCAACCTTGATGCAATTGACGCAGCCGTGACGGATTCCAGGAGTTCGTTCCCAGCTATGAAAAACACGACAGTGGAAACCAAATTTTGCCAAAACTTTATATAAGAAAGACCATCTAACTCTATCAAAGGCCTTTTTGAGATCTAGTTTAACAATGCAGTTAGGGTCTCTTCTCTTCCTATTAAGAAATCTAACCATTTCCTGTAAATAAATTACATTATCAGAAATATCTCTACCATGAAGAAAAGCTGTTTGGTTAGGAGAAATAATCTTAGGCATGATAGACTTAAGTCTTTCCACTTTAGAACAAATCTTATTGATCACATTGGAGAGACTTATAGGTCTATAGTCATCAAAGGAGGTTGGGGTTTTCTTCTTGGGGATTATAGTGATCCATGTACTACCAATACCCCTGGGCAAGTTAGTAGGAGAAAGAAAATAAGGGAAGTAATAACAGATTAAAGATCACAAAAATTAAGGGAAGTAATGGTCAGTGGTTAGAGAACACTCAGGATATTGAGATGGAAGCTATACACTATTTCCAGGATCTTCTGAGTGATGATTGCCACCCTGAAAGCTCTCTTTTTCAATTTCATTTTCTAAATCATATCCCTAATCTGGTTACTCAGGAAGATAATGAAAAATTGCTGCAACCGGTTACATTAGATGAGCTTAAAGGGATAGTCTGTAGTCTTAATAAATCAAGCAGTCCAGGTCCGGATGGATTTACAGCCAAGTTCTACATAAAATCCTGGGACATTATAGCTAATGATCTACTTCTGGCTGTTCAGGATCTAATGCAATATCGATCACCTTAATTAGGTAATACTTGTAAAAGTGACGAATAAAAATTTGATATTCAAAAAATATTTGTTAAGATGAATCTAACAGTTTCAAATGATTTTATTATTTACATACATACATACATACATATATATATATATATATATTAATTTGTATTTATAGTCCAAGTTTACCAAATTTGACTTTAAAAAAATAAATTGGTCAAAACTAATGGGTTGCCCAGTTTAACTTTCAAAAGTCAAAATATGTATGAAATAATGGACGGAGGGAGCAGTAGATTGCCCAAGAATGGAACCATTTCCAACTCCAAGTCTATATAACAACTCCTCCACGTACATTATATCCTCACAACAACTAAAAAACAAGCAAATGGCAACAACCATTCAGTTCATCTCTCTGATAATCCTCTTGGTTTTGGTCTTCTAGACCAACCTCGATGCAATCAACGCAGCCGTGATGGATTCCAAGAGTTCGTTCCCAGCTATGAAAAACACGACAGTGGAGTTCGGGAGCATCATCCCAGCAATAAGCAGCAGGAAACTTGCTGAAGTAGTTAACCGTATCCCTATCGGGTTTAGGCCTAGCACATGTACCTGTTTAGAGTATCCTTGCTTTTGCTTTTGCCCTTGCCCAGATTGCGAAGATAAATGTGGACTATCATGAACATAAATGTCAAGTGGGACAATATGAATATAGTCCATATATATATCGTTATTTACCCCAAACTACACCGAATCCTAGAACATTCCTCCCACCAACTATGTCTGCCCAATTACCTCCTGCAACTTGATTTCACCATGCATAAAATGTAGGAAAGTTAGAAATATTTTGATCTTGAACTATTGAAGAGCAAGAAACCATAAAATATCTAGTGGTATACAGCCATACAAAATACACAAGGAACCTAAACTTAAGGATTTCTAGGATTCATATTGTTAATCATCGGAATACTATCAAAAGTTTAAAGAGTTTTGATCAAACCTGAGTGAAAAGATATCCCCACAAAAAGGAGGGTTGTAATAACCCAACAGTTGACGGGCTCAAATTGTACTCAGTGGCCATTGGAAGTATGGCAATGGTCATGTTAACTTGCACAATAGAACTGCTCAATGAATAATCAATAAACACCAACAGAAAAAAAAATATTCCACTAGGTCAGGAGGGTGCAACACCATCTCAGAGGTCACTTACTCTAGTGCTACACAATTTGATTACTCATTCGTTAGTGTTGTATGATCGCACGTGATTTACTCTATCAATTCCAAACGTAATACTATATCTGTCCCTCTCACAGTTAGAGTCTCATTCGTAATATTATTTTAATTCAACAAATGGAACTTTAGTTAAGGGGCAGCGAGAGTACTATACGCAACTTATGGTTACTCAAAGATACAATTTATGGTCCACTCATCCTAGGATTACTCTTGTCAGTTGTGTGAGTTTGTGATCGTACTTTTACTAAATACTCTTATCATTTTAAAAATAGACAAAAATTTACTGCACATAATCATAGGGCTAAGGGTGTTTTAGTAACTAACCATGTCCATATTGCAGAAGTAAACGTGGAGAAGCAATGGAGCTCGATCACCCAATGCTTCAGAAACTTCTCCCACCATGGAAGCAAAAACTCCTCCGTCCTCATTCCTCAAAATGAAGTTGTTCAAGGAGCTCCAACACTTGTTCACCGACCTCCAATTAGGTCCTGCGATGTCGTACGGCTTCGACTTCATGTTTGCACACACTCTCCAACTCATCCTCATTCTCAACACAGTGAAAAACTTTTACTAAATGATGTCAAAATTTTATTGTGCAAATATAAAATGATGTCAAAATTATACCTCATCGCATGAAAAATGCACCCCCATGCCAAATATCAAGCGTGCAAGGGCAGCTCCAGAGCAGATATGGCAGGAAAGGTTCATGTGCCAAAGAGGATTGATGAAAGAGTCGCCCTGCTCTACGTCTACCTCGCCCGGATCTATGGCGGAGAACGATTGTACGGAAGTGGAGCAGGACCGCATAGTGGCCGATTGGAGATGGGAAATTGACAATGAATGAGAGTTTAAAGACGAAGGGCCAAATGAAGAGAGGAAAAGAGACTAATTTATTCATCATTTTTCATTTCATATGTTGGGTTAAGATTTTTCGAATTGGGCAACTTTTTTTCGCCAGAGTACACTAATAAACATATAAAAAGTTAATTAAAAATTAATTAGGTAGTGATAACTTAATTAAGTACATGTATAAAATTTTTTAAAAATAAAGTAAAAATGATTGTCAGGAATAAAGTTTTAAACTTTTAATTTTAAAAGAAATAAAATTTTAGAGGGTTAGAACATTAATAAAAGGTTAATTCAATATGACCCATTAAAAATAAAACTATTAATTTAAATATGAGTAAAAAAATTTGGAAATTTGATACAAAAATATAATTTAAAATAAGGTTTTACCCTTAGTTAGTTAAAGTAAACAATTAGTTATTAGTGTTTATACATAGAAAGTCAGGTAAGGGTTGATCGTTGATTAGCTAAAGTCAACTTAGTTATATAGAAAGTCAAGTAAGGGTTGACTGTTGATTAGTTAAAGTCATGTTAGTATATAGAAAGCCAAGCAAGGGTAAACCGTTGATTAGTTAGAGTCAACTTCGTTGTTAGTATATATAAATAGAAAGTCAAGTAGGGGTTGACCATTGATTAGTGAAAGTCAACAAAGTAATTAGTGTTTATGTACAGAAAGTCAAGTAAGCTTTGACCGTTGAATAGTTAAAATTAACTTAGTTATTAGTGTTTGTGTATAGAAACACAAGTAAAGGTTGAACATAGATTTGTTTTGGTCAAACATTTGATTAGTATATAATACAAATTATGTCAAATAAGAGTTTATCATTGATTAGTTAAAGTCAACCTAGTTATTAGTGTTTACACATAGAAAGTCTAGGAAGGGCTGATCAGTAATTAATTAAAGCAAACTTAGTTATTGGTGTTTATATATATAATGTCAAGTGAGTGTTAATCGTTGACTAATTAAAGTCAACTTAGCTATTCGTGTTTATGTATAAAAAGTCAAGTAAGGGTTGACCACTGATTAGGCAAAGTCAACTTTGTTATTAGTGTTATTATATAGAAAGTCATATAAGGATTGACTGTTGATTAGTTAAAATCAACTTTGTTATCAGTATTAAATAGAAAGTCAAGTAAATGTTTACGGTTGATTAATGAAAGTTAAGTAAGTTTTGACCGTTGAATAGTTAAAATGAACTTAGTTATTAGTGTTTGTGTATAGAAAGTAAAGTAAAGGTTGACCGTAGATTAGTTATGGTCAGACATTTGATTAGTATATACTCAAAATTAAGTCAAATAAGAGTTGTTCGTTCATTAGTCAAAGTCAACCTAGTTATTAGTGTTTACAATATAGAAAGTCTTGGAAGGGTTGACCGGTAATTAATTTAAGCAAACTTAGTTATTGATGTTTATATATAAAATGTTAAGTGTTGATCGTTGATTAATTAATGTCAACTTAGCTATTAGCATTTGTGTATAAAAATTCAAGCAAGGGTTTACCGCTGATTAGAAAAGTCAACGTAGATATTAATGTTTATATATTGAAAGTTATGTAAAGTTTGATCATTGATTAGTTAAAGTTAACCTAGTTATTACTGTTTATATATTGAATGTCAAGTGAATTTTGACCGTTGATTAGTTAAAGTCAACTTAGTTATTAGTGTTTATATATTGAAAGTCAAGTAAAGTTTGACCATTGATTAGTTAAAGTCAACCTAGTTATTAGTGCTTATATATTGAAAGTCAAGTGAAGTTTGACCGTTGATTAGTTAAAGCCAACTTAGTTATTAGTGTTTATATATTGAAAGTCAAGTAAGGGTTGACCGTTGATTAGACAAAGTCAAACATTTTTATTAGTATTTATTATATACTAACAAATAATGTTTGACTGTTAATTAGTTAAAGTCAACTTTTTATTAGTGTATATATATTGAAATTCAAGTAAGGGTTATAGTTGATTAGTTAAAGTCAACTTAGTTACTAGTGTTTAAATGTAGAAATTCAAGTAAAGTTTGACTGTTGATTAGTTAAAGTTAGCTTATTCACTAGTGTTTCTATAGAGAGAGTCAAGTAAAGTTTGACCGTTGATTAGTTAATGTCAACTTAGTCACTAGTATTTATATATAGAAAGTCAAGTATGGTAAGCCCGTTGATTAGTCAAAGTCAACCTAGTTATTAGTGTTTATATATTGAAAGTCGAGTAAAGTTTAACCGTTAATTAGTTAAAGTTAGCTTAGTCACTAATGTTTACATGTAGAAAGTTAAGTACAATTTGACCGTTAATTGGGTAAATTCATCTTAGTTATTAGTGTTTAATTGAAAGTCAAGTAATATTCGGCCGTTGATTAGTCAAAGTCAACCTATTTATTAATGTTCATATATAGAAAGTAAAGTAAGGGTTGAAAGTTTATTAGCTAAAGCCAACTTAGTTATTAGTGTTTAAATATTAAAAGTCAAGTACAGTTTGATCGTTGATTAGTCAAAGTCAACCTAGTTATTAGTGTTTATATATTGAAAGTAAAATAAGGATTAACCATTGACTAGTTAAAAGTTGTATTTATGTATACTAAATCAATTAACGTTTAACGTTAATTACTTAATGTAGACAAATTTTATTCTTATATATATATATAAGGTCAGTAAAGGTTGATCGTTGATTAATTTAACTTAACTCAATTATTAGTTAAAGTCAACAAAAGAAGTGAATGATTTTGAAATTTAGAAAACAATTAGCTTAGAGCGGCTGCGTACAACAGCTCCTATCCCATGAAATTTCTGGCAAAATTATTTTAAATTATTTGTAATATATTTTCCAGCAATTGTTTTGAATTCGTTGGTGGAAATATTGAACTTTAAAAAATTTCGACGAATATTTTGAAATTTTAGGCGGGAAGATGGAATTTTACAAACTTTTGGCCATTTCTTTGGTGGAAAAATGAAATTTTAAACTTTTTAGCACCGGTTTTTAAAATCTGTGCTATTCTTTCCAAAATCAGTGCTATATTTAAAGTTTTAGAATCGGTTTTTTAAAACCGGTGGTATTTTTTCGAAACCAATGCTATTTTGTATTTTTTGGCGGGAAGATAGAATTTTTAAAATATATAGCACCAATTTTTAAAAATCGGAGCTAATATTTCCAAAACTGGTGCTATTTAAAATTTTTTGGCTATTTGTTTGATGGGAAGAATGAATTTTGAAATTTTTTAGCACCGGTTCTTAAAAACCGGTGCTATATTTTTCCAAAGCTAGCGCTATTTTTTTATTTTTAGCCGTAGTTTTTAAAACCGGTGCTATTTTTTCTAAAATCAGTGCTATTTTGAATTTTTGGTAAAAGTTTGGTGGGAGGATAGAAATTTTAAAATATTTAGCACCAGTTTTTAAAAATCGGTGCTAATTTTTCAAAAACCGGTGCTATTTTAAATTTTTTGGCTATTTCCTTGGCGGGTAAAAGTAATTTTAAACTTTTTAACTCCAAAAAACTATTGCTATGTTTTCCAAAATCGGTGCTATTTTTAACTTTTTAAAACCAGTGCTATTTTGATTTTTTTCCCGGAAAGATAGAATTTTTTTTAGAAAAATAAGAACTGGTGCTAATTTTTCCAAAACCGGTGCTTTTAAAAAACATTTGGCTATTTATTTGGCCGGGAAAATGACTTTTTAAACTTTTTAGCACTGATTTTTAAAAATCAGTGCTATTTTTTTTCCAAAATTGGTGCTATTTTAATAATATTTAGCACCGATTTTTAAAAAATGGCTATTTATTCCAAATCCGGTGTTATTTTAAAACTTAGCACCGGTTTTTAAAAAACCAGTGTAAAAATTAAAAATTTAACACTAGTTTTTAAAAATCAATGTTACAATTAAAAAACTGGTGTTAAACTAACACCAATTTTAAAAATCAATGTTAAAATTTTAAAAAAAAATCCGGTGCAATAACATTCTTGGTTCCAATTTTGTAAATCAGTGTTAAAAAGCTGGTGTTAAAGGGAAATCTCTGTGGTAGTGTAGTGATGTTATAAATTACCTATTTGAGAGATACGAGAATCTTCCACATTTTTATTGTTCATTGGATCAAGTTAAAATATTCATTTAAATCTATATTTTGATTTTTTGGCGTGAAGATAGAATTTTAAAAATATTTAGCACCAATTTTTAAAAACCGGAGCTAATATTTCCAAAACTGGTGCTATTTAAAATGTTTTGGCTATTTCTTTGATGGGAAGAATGAATTTTGAAATTTTTTAGCACCGGTTCTTAAAAACCAGTGCTATTTTTTCCAAAGCTGGCGCTATTTTTTTATTTTTAGCAGTAGTTTTTAAAACCGGTGCTATTTTTCTAAAATCAGTGCTATTTTGAATTTTTGGTAATATTTTGGTGGGAGGATAGAAGTTTTAAAATATGTAGCACCAATTTTTAAAAATTGGTGCTAATTTTTCAAAAACCGGTGCTATTTTAAATTTTTTGGCTATTTCCTTGACGGGTAAAAGTAATTTTAAACATTTTAACTCCAAAAAACTATTGCTATATTTTCCAAAATCGGTGCTATTTTTAACTTTTTAAAACCAATGCTATTTTGATTTTTTTCCCGGAAAGATAGAATTTTTTTAAAAAAATAAGAACTGGTGCTAATTTTTCCAAAATTGGTGCTTTTAAAAAAAATTTGGCTATTTATTTGGCTGGAAAAATGACTTTTTAAAATTTTTAGCACCAATTTTTAAAAATCAGTGCTATTTTTTTTTCCAAAATTGGTGCTATATTAATAATATTTAGCACCGATTTTTAAAAAATGACTATTTATTCCAAATCCGGTGTTATTTTAAAACTTAGCACCGGTTTTTAAAAAATCAGTGTTAAAATTAAATATTTAACACTAGTTTTAAAAAATCAATGTTACAATTAAAAAACTGGTGTTAAACTAACACCAATTGTAAAAATCAATGTTAAAATTTTTAAAAAAAATCCGGTGCAATAACATTCTTGGTTCCAATTTTGTAAATCGGTGTTAAAAAGCTGGTGTTAAAGGGAAATCTCTGTGGTAGTGTGATGTTATAAATTACCTATTTGAGAGATACGAGAATCTTCCACATTTTTATTGTTCATTGGATCAAGTTAAAATATTCATTTAAATCTATATTTTGAATTTTTTGGCGTGAAAATAGAATTTTTAAAATATTTAGCACCAATTTTTAAAAACTGGAGCTAATATTTTCAAAACTGGTGCTATTTAAAATGTTTTGGCTATTTCTTTGATGGGAAGAATGAATTTTGAAATTTTTTAGCACCGGTTCTTAAAAACCAGTGCTATTTTTTCCAAAGCTGGCGCTATTTTTTTATTTTTAGCAGTAGTTTTTAAAACCGGTGCTATTTTTCTAAAATCAGTGCTATTTTGAATTTTTGGTAATATTTTGGTGGGAGGATAGAAATTTTAAAATATTTAGCACCAATTTTTAAAAATTGGTGCTAATTTTTCAAAAACCGGTGCTATTTTAAATTTTTTGGCTATTTCCTTGGCGGGTAAAAGTAATTTTAAACATTTTAACTCCAAAAAACTATTGCTATATTTTCCAAAATCGGTGCTATTTTAACTTTTTAAAACCAATGCTATTTTGATTTTTTTCCCGGAAAGATAGAATTTTTTTAAAAAATAAGAACTGGTGCTAATTTTTCCAAAATTGGTGCTTTTAAAAAAATTTTGGCTATTTATTTGGTTGGAAAAATTAATTTTTAAAATTTTTAGCACCAATTTTTAAAAATCAGTGATATTTTTTTTCCAAAATTGGTGCTATTTTAATAATATTTAGCACCAATTTTTAAAAAATGACTATTTATTCCAAATCCGGTGTTATTTTAAAACTTAGCACCGGTTTTTAAAAAACCAGTGTTAAAATTAAAAATTTAACACTAGTTTTTAAAAATCAATGTTACAATTAAAAAACTGGTGTTAAACTAACACCAATTTTAAAAATCAATTTTAAAAAAAAATCCGGTGCAATAACATTCTTGGTTCCAATTTTGTAAATCGGTGCTAAAAAGCTGGTGTTAAAGGGAAATCTCTGTGGTAGTGTAGTGATGTTATAAATTACCTATTTGAGAGATACGACAATCTTCCACATTTTTATTGTTCATTGGATCAAGTTAAAATATTCATTTAAATCTATATTTGTCTCATTTTAAATTGTAATTTAATAATTCATTTAGTGTAAAAAGTAATAATTTAGACCTTAAAATTGAATTGGTGTATAAATATAGGAGATTGCTTTCCTTTATACTCCCTCATCACACTAATTCTTACTTAATTTGACTTTTGAGAGTCAACTACATAAATGTTTAACTATTGCTATCTTTATTTACATGTGTAAATATATTATGAAAAATTAATATTTTCAAAATATATTTTATGATGAATTCAAAAACATATAATGGATAATAATCTTACATGTATGATAATACTCCCTCTGTCCCATGAGTATGGAAATATTTACCTTTTTATGATTTTCAATGATAATGTTTTGACCGCCAATATCTCACTACTTTAAGCTAGAGCTACCATAACATTTTTCTTGCAACACTTATTAAAATGTTACATTAACTTATAAAGTGTTAGTTGAACCCTTGAAAAGTGTTGCATTAGATCTAATGCAATATCGATCACCTTAATTAGGTAATGCTTGTAAAAGTGACGAATAAAATTTTGATATTCAAAAAATATTTGTTAAGATGAATCTAACAGTTTCAAATAATTTTATTATTTACATACATATATATATATATATATATATTAATTTGTATTTATAGTCCAAGTTTACCAAATTTGACTTTAAAAAGATAAATCGATCAAAACTAATGGGTTGTCCAGTTTAACTTTCGAAAGTCAAAATATGTATGAAATAATGGACGGAGGGAGCAGTAGATTGCGAGAATCTCCAAGAATGGAACCATTTCCAACTCCAAGTCTATATAACAACTCCTCCACGTACATTATATCCTCTATTGATGTAAAAGAATCATCTATCTTTGGAAGTAGTTTGATCCTATCCATTTCATGTTCATTTCATGTCCAGATTCATTATCTAATTATGGACATGATCTGTACTTATCACATATGTATCAATTAGAATAGCCATTAGCTGTGTATAAATAGGTGTGTATTATAATGAAAAACATTAACCCTCACCATATTCATCGTTCGATCATATCCTCACAACAACTAAAAACCAAGCAAATGGCAAGAACCATTCAGTTCATCTCTCTGACAATCCTCTTGGTTTTGGTCTTCTGGACCAACCTTGATGCAATTGACGCAGCCGTGACGGATTCCAGGAGTTCGTTCCCAGCTATGAAAAACACGACAGTGGAGTTCGGGAGCATCATCCCAGCAATAAGCAGCAGGAAACTTGCTGAAGCAGTTAACCGTATCCCTATTGGGTTTAGGCCTAGCACATGTACTTGTTTAGAGTATCCTTGCTTTTGCTTTTGCCCTTGCCCAGATTGCGAAGATAAATGTGGACTATCATGAACATAAATGTCAAGTGGGACAATATGAATATAGTCCATATATATATATACATATATATATATATATACATACATATATATATATATACATATATATATTTGTATTACTATTGAATAAAAAGAACAAAAATCCATCTTATCCT
This sequence comes from Rubia yunnanensis, assembly GCA_037428765.1. Taxonomy (NCBI): domain Eukaryota; kingdom Viridiplantae; phylum Streptophyta; class Magnoliopsida; order Gentianales; family Rubiaceae; genus Rubia; species Rubia yunnanensis. Next base: position 107,048,789 of record CM075063.1, on the reverse strand, counting down.
CGTACTGAAGCTAGCAACAACTAATTCAGAAAAGTGATAATGTTTGTAATAAATTTCAAACAATATGAGTAGCGCGCACACACATATATATATATATATATAAATCAATAGTAATATAAATCTTATGCGCAAAAAAATCTCCAACAGATCGATGTCTCAAATATATGAATAAGATGTATACATATTTTGTTTGGATTCAGATGTATATTTGGAATATATCAACGGGAGCATCGCTGATAAGTGGTGCCGAATTTGGTTGTGATGGATTTAGAAGGACGATACAGATTATTTTTGTTTGATAAAACAACGATGGTAAATTGGTTAGGAAATGGAGGATGAACTGGAGGATTCATAATTAAGATGGAGGATGAACTGGTTAGGAAATGGAGGAGGAACTGGAGGATTCATAATTAAAATCAATGATGACGACAATTTTTCGTCACAAAAACTGTCACAGGATTGACCTTCAAATTGAGCTTTGACCGTTGTTTTTGTTTTTTTTTTTAATTAAAACCATCAGGGATGGGGGAAATTTTATTAGGCCTTCCCAAGCCATAAAATAGACAGAAAATAGAGTACAAAGTAGGGTATCCGTAGCTAAGTCAAGATGTACAATGGAGAGCTCTAAGCTCTTTGAGGCAACTCTAGTTGCCTCCAAAAAAGTAGAAAATAAATGAGCAAATCGTTAGGGAAATTCCAAAAGCTCTTATGCTAGGATAGAGATGATCTAAACTTGTTAGTGAATCTGTTAAGAGACACAAAGCAGTCCCAATCCTCTCCACCTAGGTAAGAATCGAATCTTCTACTACCCAGGAGAACTTACAGCCATCCTAGATGGTAATTATGTACTACAATAATGCAGTACATCCATCTGAAAACCGTAATTATGTACTACAATAATGCAGTACATCCATCTGAAAACCGAGCTTGCTGATACAGACAAACAGCAAATCCAATCCATTTTGAATCCTTCCACCTGCAATATGAGCTAATCAGTAGCATCCATTCCGATAGCAATCCGAATAGAAGGTGTACCCAATTGATCCAATCTAATCAAACCCTGTACAGCATTTGTTAGACTCTGAACCGAAGGAAAGAGGAGGATGTAAGCTGACTTAAATAGTCTTTAGCTAATTTATCTGCCACCAAGTTTCCTTGTCTGTGTACATGACTGAGATGGATTCCTCCCAACAGGTTATTAATTGCATCAGCCAATAGAAATAATTTCCATGGAGCATTATAGGGATCAGCCACATACCTTACAGCATTCAAACAATCAGTTTCTATGCAATAAGAAGAACTAAACTCTGAACCTGTTTGTATAGCAAACAAAATTGCATTCATTTCTGCCTCCAAAGGGGAAAAAGCAGGGGAGATCTTAGTATGAGCAACAATGAACCCACCCCTGCAATCTCTAACAATCAAACTGATTCCACTCATCATAGTTAGACAGCACCAAGCAGCATCAACATTGATTTTATACCCTATGTCTGGTTTTGTCCAAGAAATCATTTGAATCTTTGGTTTGGGAGGTCGTTTGATCAATGGCAGAAAGGAGTGGTCAGCAATTATCTTATCAATCCTAGATGCAACAGAGATCGGTTTTGCAGTGAACATGTAGAAGATATGTGTCCTAATTTGATGTAGTACTGCACTTATCACAGGATTGTCAGAATCATACAAACACTTATTTCTAACTTTCCACAAATTCCAACATGTTATGAAAGCAGCAGAATGTATCATTACCAATTGTACCTTGCTGAATCCATTATAAGTAAGATAGAAAGATAGTCTATCCCAAATAGAAGGAAACCCTCTGTCCCTAATTCCCATGAAGGAGTGAATCCGTTTCCAAACATGCACAGCAAATGAACAAGAATTGAAAAAATGATCTAGTGAATCTTCATGATTATGACACATACAGCATTTCGAAGCAAGTGAAATTCTCAAAGAATGCAGAACATTATCAAATGGAAGAAAAGAATTCATCAGTTTCCACATGAAGACTGCAACCTTTTTTTCAATTCTATAGTTCCACAGATGTTTAAAAGAAGCCACATTACCTCTTTGGTTTCTTAGCAGAAGATATGTAGCTTTAAATGAGAACTCACCATTGATTCCTGGTTTCCATATTAGCCTGTCCTTTCTGTGGGTAAATAGCTTAGAATCCTGTAAAAAATTTATTGCATGAGCAGGAAGAACTGAAAATATTTTATCAATCATGACTGGTTTATTAGCAATGAAATCAGAAACACTACAGGTAGATGGAATATTGACATTCATTTGTTCACAAAGGTCCTGAAGTGGCCCTATATCTAACCAGTTCGAAGTCCAAAAATTACACTCCCCTGTTCAAATTATGACTCTAGATTGGGATTCTGCCCACACATTGATGGAACAAATCCTTTTCCAATTTGGTGAAGTTCTGGAAGAAGGTGGGAGAGATGCCACAAATTGAGTCCAGGGAGCAACAGCCTTTTGATATTTCCACCAAAGCTTAACCGAGCATGTTTTAATAATGGTGGTTATTGATCTAAATCCTAGACCATTTTGTTTGGTGGGATAGCAAAGGTCATCCCACTTCCTCCATACTCTTTTAGGATTTAGATCCTCATATCCCCAAAAAAACTTGCTCAATTTCTTTTCTATAGCTAATATGACTTGCTTGCCTGGTTTAATAACTGACCATATATGATGTGGAACCGAGTATATACATGACTGAATAAGTGTAATTTTCCCCCCCATTGAGAGCCACCTATTTTTCCAACTACCTAATCTACTCTCAATTAGTTCCATTAAAGGTTGGAAATAGATCTTCTTAGTTCTCCCAGTAAAAATAGGAACCCCTAAGTATGTGAAGGGAAACCTTCCTAATTTCATACCTAAAGTTCTCCTTATTCTACTCACTCTATTAACAGTTGCATGCTTTCCTATGTACAACTCACTCTTATTATAATTAACCTGTTGTCCAGTAACTTCCTGAAATGTATCAAGGAAAGCCTTAAGTCTGATCAGAGAGTTGTTATTAGCTTTAAGAAAGACCACAGTATCATCAGCATAAGATAGATGATAAATTTGACTTGCATTACCTGGCACACCATAATATGACAAACTACCATTCTGAAAAACAAAAGACAGGCTTCTTGTGAAAGCCTCAGAAAAAATATTGAAAAGAAATGGAGATAATGGATCTCCCTGTTTGATTCCCCTGGTAGGTTGAAAGAAACCCACTGGCTTACCATTAATGAGAATCGAAAACCAAGCCTGAGACAAGTTCTTCATAACCAGAAAAATGAATCTAGCATGGAAACCAAATTTAGCAAGCACAGAATAGAGAAAAGACCACCTAACTCTATCAAAAGCCTTCTTAAGATCCAATTTAACTATTCAATTAGGTTCTCTTTGTTTCCTATTTAAAAATCTCACCATTTCCTGAAGGTAGATTACATTGTCAGCAATATCTCTACCTTTTAGGAAAGCAGTTTGGTGATCAGAGATAATTTTTGACATTAAAGGCTTTAATCTTTCCATTAGTATCTTAGAGAATATCTTATTTATAACATTAGAAAGACTAATCGGCCTGTAATCCTCAAAGGTAGTTGGTGTACATTTTTTGGGTATAATTGTAATCCAGGTACTACCAATCCCCTTAGGGATATTGCTAACTGATAGAAAATCTTGTACAGCTGATAAAAGATCATTGCAAATTATTCCCCAAGATTTAATGTAAAACTTTGCTGTAAATCCATCAGGTCCAGGACTACTCTTTTGGTTAAGCCCTAAAACAACATTTTTAAGTTCAGAAATTGAAACAGGTTGCAGTAATCTATCATTATCTTCCTGAGTGATCAATTTGGGGATCTGACTTAGAAAGTGAGGTTTGTAAACATCACTTTGAGGAGGGTACTGCTCAGTTAAAAGGTCCTGAAAGTAATGGATGCATTCATTCTCAATATCTTGTGCATTATATATCCACTGTCCATTTCCACCCTTGATTTTTGTGATTTTTAACCTACACTTTCTTTCTCTAACCGTGTTATGAAAAAAACTAGTATTGTTATCCCCCTCCTTCAACCATTTTATTTTTGCTTTATGTTTCCAGAAGCTCTTCTGTTCAATCAATGCCCTAACCAATTTAGCCCTAGCCTCTTTCATTTTTACCATATTATCTATTGTAGCATTCAGGTCATACAATCCTTCTGTTTCTTTCAAAGTTAATTCAGCCTTTAGAACATTATCATTTATATTTCCAAACACCTCTTTATTCCAAATTTTCAGAGTTTTTTTCAGCCTCAGAAGTTTTATGAAGAAACCTACCATTCCTGATTGTTGGACCGGAACATCCCAACTCTGCCTAACTACCTCATTGAATCCATCCCGTTTATACCAAGTATTAAGGAATCTAAATGGCCGTGGAGAGGATGCAATATCACTACCTATGGTGAGTAGCATTGGATTGTGGTCAGAGGAGATTCTGTTCAAAATGTGCATAGAGGAGTTAGGAAAATTGGATGACCAAGAAGATGTACATAACCCCCTGTCTAACCTCTTGACCGTTGGATTTCTTAGTCTGTTATTACTCCAAGTAAAAAGGTTACCTACAGTAGTAATTTCCTCCAAGGCCATATCATTTATAAAGTCTCTAAAGTCTTTCATACTACCCAGTTTTGGAGTGGAAGGTCCTTTATATTCATTTATGGATGTTATAGCATTGAAATCACCAATGAATATAGAGTCTGATTGAGTTAAGTTCTTAAGATCTGCCCAGAGATCTTTCCTACCATTTCTAGTTCTAAGTCCATACACAAAAATAGCATCCATACATTTATTCAGAGTATTGCTATTCATTTGAACAGCTAGAAATTGCAGATTATCTGATTTACATACAATTGAAACACTATTTTTCCAGAAAAGCCAAATCTGGCCATTATTAGCATGCATGCAATTATCAAAATGAAGTAACTGTCTATAATGATCACATTGTGTATTATCATGCTTAGGCTCAATTAAACATATTAGCTCAAAATTGTGCCTATTTATCAGATTATGAAGCCTAATCATAGAAGTGTCCATTCCCCTAAGATTCCAAACTAGTATCTTAATCTGAACATTTGTGCTATTCATAAGGAAACATTATTAGAGCTTTTTGATCTAGTCATAATTTTATTTAACTGGGTTAAATAGTTCTTATTACTATATGCCTTAACATTACTGTTGTGATGTTTCTCACTTGCTTTCTCTGAAATAGATCGAGGAGGTACAGGAGTTACCTGACTTACCTCAGGAGGGTCAGTATCCTTGTCTTCCATTTGGGAAATTGTTTTTCCAGTAGAGCCAACTTGAACATCAGAAGAATCCTCATCCTCGAGTAACAGGAACCTATTCTGATTCTCTATTTGTTGGGAGAAAATAAAGCTTTTAGCAGCAAGAATAGGGTTAAAGGGTGAGAATAGCTTACTCCTTTTGCTTGGTATGTCATCTTTTGCAAAACCTGTCCTTGTTATAAGATTCGGAGGAGCAGACAAGGACTTCTTATACTGATCAGTAGAAGACTGAGGACTGACAATGAGAACCTCCTGAACTTCCCCCTGAGACTCATTTGGATTTCCATCTGTCAGGTGATCCTCAGAAGTTCGGATTGGTGATTGTGCCTGGACATCTAGGAGATTGTCATTAGTATTAATTGTTCCAATGTTTAAACCAAAAGATTGATCATTGTGGACATGTTTTTTGCCATTACTATCTCCCCCCTGAATTGAAGAATCAGGAACCTCCAATTGGACATCCCCAGAACCAGAAACAGCCTTCTTTTTGGGAATATACTTTAGTTTCTGACCATAAAGAAACTAGCAGTTATACCCGAACCACCAGCTTTATTATGATCTTCTGAGGGTAGAGGTATTCCATCATTAGTCATATTTTCTTGGCCAATCTGTTGATCACTGTGGTTAATCACCTTTTTTTGTTCATTAGTTTCCTTATGTACCATTTTTGCTTTATCCATCCTATTATACTTTGGCTTCTTTAGTTCTGGATGTAGATAGATACAGAGACTGTCATCATGCCCTATAGATTTACAATGATGGCAGTAAAGAGGCAGTTCCTCAAATTCAATGGGGAGCTTTACTACATTATACTCGATTCCATCCTCTTCAATACCTACCTTAATGCAAGATGGTTGTTTCTTTTTTAGATCGATTTCAATACACATCTTAACTGCAGAGGGCCTAGAAAGTGCAGCAGTTGCTGCATCCATTTTAATGTAATTTCCTATTTGATTCCCCATTGATTCTATCATGGCAATATTATAGAAGAAAACCGGAACACAAGGGATTGTGACCCAAACTGGAACAATAGAAGATTCGATTGCAGGATTGAAATCAGTGTTCCATTTAAGAACTTTCATAGGAGCTTGATTAAAGACCCACTGACCTTTAATCCATAGCCTCTGGTAGTCCTCCTTATCCTGAAATCGGATAAGAATATGCCTGAAATCTATTGAACCCAATTGAAACTTACCTTTGAATCCAACGGAATTGAAAGCCTCATTCAGAGCAACCATTGATGGTTTCCCCCTAGCAAACTTCCCAACTAGGGCATTACTGTAATGTGATGCTAGCGTTTCAGCCTCTTTCCGAGTCACTAGACAGGAGATTTCTCCCTTGTACTGAGTTTTTGGTATTATTTCAGGATTTGAAGGAAGGGAAATATTGAGAGGAGATGGCCTATTGCCTAATGCTTGCAGAAAATTTTTGGACACGGTAGCACCACCGCGACCAGGCGAAGAAGAAACTATAGTGGTGTTCGTTACACAGTTGAGGAAGAAGAAGAGAAGGAAGAGATTCGATTTCACCAGAAAATTCTGTTAGTGCGTGTTTCGCACCAAGATCGCACGTAGGAACAGTATTGTGACCGTTGCAGAACTTGTGTCAACGAATGCTGCTTTGACCGTTGTAGAAACTGAAAGCAGTTCTTCAACAAGAACAAGATCAAGAAATCAGAAACTGAAAGTTAAAACCAAGAGCTAGGAAAATTTTCTGAGATTTGATTAACTTATGGAATGAATCTACAAGGCAGTATTTATACATGTTTCTCAACTGAAAAGCTACTAAACTAATTGCACAAAAGCTATACAAGCAGCCTAACTAATTCATAACCGAAAAACTAACTAATCTAAGCTAATTGCTAATCAAAGTTAAGCTTTCATAACAGTTTCCACCGACTTAAGGAAAGGGTGAAGTATGAATCCCAGAAGGTTAATCTTATCCAACGTGTTTTTGATATAGAGAATATATCAGTTCTTTGAAGAAAAGTGTGGTCTTCACCTATGAACATTCACCTCTTCGGAAGATAGCAAAGCATTAAATGGCAACACTATTCTCATCACATTCTTAGCAAGTTGAAACATTATTTCTTTGACTATTGGGGTTCAACTATCATGTTTTTTTGTCAGGAATCATTTGGAAGTAATGTTCACAACCCATGCTTGAAGCAAGAAGGAGGATTTCTTGGGATATTGGGAAAAGTTTTGTTCGAGAGCTCTTGGCCATTGGTGAACTTTGAGTAGTATAAATAGGGGATGAACTTAGTAGTTCAAACACACCTCAAGCATAGCATTCCTTTGCTACTTGTTTTCTTCTCCCTTTAGCTCTCCTTTGTAGTTGTAGAAGCCAAAGCCCTCATCTTTATATTTTGCCACATAATTCCTTCATAGGTGGTAGGCCAAGCCTTGTAATACTTTCTCCACATATAGTGAAGCTTTCAATCTCCTCCGGCCGTGGATATAGGTCAACTTGACCGAACCACGTAAATTCTTGTGTCCATTATTTCCTTTATTTTCTTTACGCTTTCTTTGTTATCCACCTTTTTAGGCTAGTAGATATCTCGTGGGATTTCTATTCCTAACAAGTTCCTATAATTGTGGGATTGGATTAAGATTTGTGGAGTTGGAATTGAGTTTGGTTTCGGCTATCTAAGGCTACGGACAAAAATATTCTAATTCCTATCTCCAAAGGATTAGATTGGGTAATTTTATCTCTAAAAGATTTTATTGTTATTAGAATATTATGTAGAAATAGAATTCCAGTCGCACAAGTAACTGAAGACGTGCGACCGAGCTATATATGGTGGATATTACTGGCTAAGCTACTTACAATTTTATTCTGAGAAAATCAGCAGCCAGGTTTTTGGTATTCAAGAAGTAGTGTAAAGTTGTATTGTTGTGTTCCAACATGATCAAACTCTTTTGATCTAAAAGTTCATAACGTAAGCCTGAATTCCTCGGGAGGAGGAGATCAACATCGATGAGTTTCGTGGTCAGGGGGACTCTGATCAAGGTAGATCGGAAACTAGGTGAGCTAGTAGAATTCACGTGTTTAATTAGAAAAGATAAGTATTCTGTATGGTGTACTTTGTACTATGTTTCTGATTAGTGAATTAATTCTGAACAGGGTCAGGGCCCGCAGATGTAGGTGACATTCACCGAGCTGTGTTACTAATTTGTGTGTTTCTAAGTTTTTACTTTACTGTGAACTTGGTTAATCAGGCTATGCTGGAACACGGTAAACACAATTGAAGTAATTAGGTAAAACCAAATTTCAATTGGTATCAGAGCTACGTCACTTATTTTTACCTTGGTTGTGTTAAGGAAAGTGTGGTGAATAGGAAATCTCAAGACATGTCATGTAGAAATAGACCTCTTCCATAGGAGTTTGGCACTTCTTGAGGACTTCGAATGGAATGAAACAGTCAGCAGTTTTGAAGAAATCATAATAGTGAATCAAAGTAGCAAGGAATAATTCAATGTAGAGAATGTGAAGGTTTTTGTCACATCCAGGCTGAATGTACAAACACTCGAAAGAAGCAAGGGAGATTGTATGTCACTTCTTTGAGTGAAGATGAGGAAGAGGCTGAAGACGAAGAACTCACTAGCAACTATGTGGCATTTGGATTAAAGATTATTGAATTTGTCGGTGTATGTTCCAACATCGAGAAAAACGACAAGGCAGGATGTTCCAACACAAAAATACTGAATGGAAATTCTTTAGGAGATGACGATTAATAAGTGAATGATGAAGATATTTACCAGGAATATGAGAATATGTATGCAATGTGGCTCAAATTTGTTGAGACAAAAAAAGTCCTCAAAGATGAAAAAAGATCGACTGGTGGAAAAAAAGACGGAGTTATTAGGTATGATTGAGAAATTAGATTACGAGATTGAACTGCTGAAACAGAGTCATAAATCTGCAAATGTCAAAACACAGATGGATAGAGTTACAATCACAAAGTTGAACACTAGAAAGGTAAAGCTTGACCATATATATTAGCAACGGGAAAAAATGTTGGAGATAGACAAGGAATTGGAGATACCAAAGCTGGGAAAGGTCCGATTGATTTTAAAGCAGATATATAGGGCATGAAGAAGAGAATCATGAAGACACGACACCGCAAGCCTATCTTATGAAACTACTGCTCTTATAAAGGTTATGAAAAGGAACAATGCCTCCAACTTCTCACAGATATTATGAATGGGCGACAACTGTCGGCATGTTCTTATATGAGTGGTACCCAAAGAGCTAAATTATTCAGAAAGGTATGGATTCCTAAACAAAGTACTATATGCCTTTTTTCTCCCACATCTCTTATTGCACATTCTTAAGATTCTTGGTATTTCGATAGTTGTTGCTCCTGGGATATGACTGGAACTGAAGAATACTTGAACAACATCAAACCTTACGATGGTGGCTTCATTACTTTTGGTGACGGAAAGAAGAGCCATGCCGTAGGTAAAGGAGAAATAAAAATAAAGGGATTCCCTAGCTTTACAAGTGTTCTGCTGGTAGAAGATCTGAAGGTGAATCTATTGAGCATAAGTCAATTGTGTGATAACAATATGACAGTCGAATTCCAAAAGGAAAAATGCATTGTGAAGCATGGAGAAAACAAAGTGTTGTCCGGAGTTCGCTCATCAGACATCTGCTATTTTCCGGAACAAGTGGTGAGGTGCCTAAGCTCTAAGAGGATGAAGGAACTTTGTGGCTAAGGAAGCTTGGTCACATTAACTTCAAGACACTGGTAAAGATTGCAAATGCTAAAGCAGTTCGAGGTCTGCCCACTCTTACTAACAAAAAGGGAATTGTGTGTGGACCATGTAAACAAGGTAAACAAATTCGATCTCCTTACTCTTCTGTTCAGTGTATTACCACCTCAAGATATCTTTAATTACTTCACATGGATTTAATGAGTCCGGTTAATACTCCTAGTATGACTGGGAAAAAGTATATTTTTGACAGTGTTGATGATTATTCCATCTACACTTGGATGACCTTTCTTAAGTCAGATATAATGGATGTCTTCAGAAGTCTGGTGGTCAAGTTACAAATGGAGAAAGTGTGTCCTGTTGGAAATATTATGAGAATTCGTAGTTACCATGGAAGAGAATTTGAAAACTCTCAGTTTTGTGATTTCTGTGATGAACTTGGCATCCAGGATGAATTCTCTGCTCCCATTACTCCTTAGAAAAGTAGGATTGTAGAACGGAAGAACAGAACACTGCAGGAAATAGCCCAAGTTATGTTGGCAGAAAAAGGAATTCACAAAAAATGGTGGGCGGAAGCAATCAACACAACATGTTATACTATAAACAGGGTGTATCTACGTCGATTCACAAACAAGACCTCGTATGAAATCTAGAAAGGCATAAAGCCAGTCGTGGTGTATTTTTATGTGTTTGGAAGCAAGTTCTACATCTTCAGGGATAGAAAATAGTTGGGAAAGTTAGACAACCGCAGTGATGAGGGAATCTTTTTGGGATATTCAGTAAGCATTCGTGCATACAAGGTGTTTAATTTCCATACAAAAACTCTCATAGAGTCAATTAATGTGCTGATGATTTGGATGACAAGTAAGTATCAGGAAAAGGAAACGATGAACCTGATCCATCTCATGTTCCAACACAAGATACTTCAACCTGCCAGCTTATCGATGCTGGAACATCACAGCTATCTGAGAATCCTGATGACCCTGATGAGATCGATGTTGGAATATCAACCCCCGGTTCTCCACCTCATGTTACAACACAGGCTGAATGTGAACCAAGTGCAAAGAGAACTCAAACTTTACAACGAGTTAATTACAGGGAACTTGCAGGATTACAATGCTTCATTTCACTGATTGAGGTGAAAAACTATAAATAGGCTCTCATTGATGAGTACTGGATTGCAGAGATGCAGGAAGAGCTTGAACAATTTTCAAGGAATGATGTGTGGTATCTTACTCCACGTCCAAAAGGGGTGAACGTCATTGGCACCAAGTAGATCTTCAAAAACAAGTCCGATACTAATGGCTAGGTCACTCGAAATAAAGCAAGACTAGTGGCACAAGGGTACACTCTAGTAGAAGGAGTTGATTTTGATGAGACATTTGCACCAGTTTCCAGGTTAAAATCTATTCAAATTTTACTTGCTATTTCGTGCACTATGAACTTTACCATGTACCAGATGGATGTGAAAAGTGCTTTTCTAAATGGAGTAGTGAATGAAAAAGTTTATGTAGAGCAGCTAAAAGGATTTGAGGGTAGAAACAGACACCAACGACATGGTATGAGCGACTTACTAGCTTTCCTATTAAGAAATATTACAGTCGAGGGGGTGTTGATCGCACTCTGTTTGTGCTCAATGGGTCATTAAAATTTTTGATTGCTCAAGTTTATGTAGATGACATTGTTTTTAGCTCTACTTCACCATTTTTGGTGCAGGACTTTGTAAATCTTATGCAGGATGGGTTCGAGATGAGCATGATTGTTAAACTTACTTACTTTCTAGGAATTCAGGTCAAGCAGCAAAAGAATGGTCTATTTATAAATTAGAGTAAGTATGCCATGAATCTGGTGAACCGGCTTGGCTTAAGTGCTACGGATAAATTGATGAAGGGTGAGAAAGGTGTTTGAGTCGATCACACATTGTACAAAAGTATGATTGGTAATCTTCTATATCTTATAGTCAGTCGACCAGATATGGCCTAGCTTATTGTGTAGAGCTTCAAAATCAATATTAGAGGGAATATGAACAAAACTAAGTTCAGAAAGAATCATCAAATGATCTATATCAAGAGAATCTAAACATTTCTTAATGATTTCAGTTTGAAAATACTTCTTGTTCAGTATGTATAGTCCTAAGCTCTCAGTAGCAACTCCTAAAATTGAACTAGTCTTGTGGTCCTGTATAATACACACATGAGGGTAGAAGGTGAGATGAACCTTAGAATCATGTGTTAACTTCTGAACTGAGAGAAGATTGAACTTAAAACACTTAAAAAACAAGCAGTTTCTGAGTTTAAGATGATTATTCAGTTTAATGGAACCTATGGTATCTATGAAGACCTTTGAAGGATCAGGCGAAAGAATAGGGGTTTTATGTGTGATAGGATTAAGTGTTTGGAACAAAGAAAGATTGATGCACATATGTGAAGCAGCACCATTGTCTAGAATCCAATCTTCACTCTCAAAACATGTAGCAATATTAGCAAAATGAGGTATAAGGCTACCTTATAAATCCAGATGAGCAAAGTTGATCATGTCTCCTGATTCGAAAACCTGTCATTTTCCTACCCCTTCAACATTTTTCCTAACTCAACCTGAATCATGTTAGCTATCATTGATTGCATATTTCCAATTCCTTTACGATCCCCAACCTTAAAATAATTTCCAGATGCAACCTACTCAGTTTCATCCCCAAAGCCTGAAGAATTAGCTGCATTTGCATAAGGCTTATTCTTCACCTTGCTTGTATCTGGCCACCAATCGGGGTATCCTTTCAATTTGAAGCAAGAATCCTTCAAGTGTCCATTCCTGTGGCAATAGTCACATTCAACAACTTCTTTTCTCACCATGTCTCTTCTTCTAAGCATATTTTATTGAATTATTTTGTCCTCAACCAGGTTTGACAAGCATAGCTACTGATTGATGCACAACCTACATCACATTATTTTGCACACTATTATGTTTTTCTTGTTTGCTAAATTGTGAGTAAGTCTTTCTAACAGTACGTAGGGGATCCATTACTAGAATCTAATATCTTAAGGCATCATACTCCTCATTCAAACCAAGCATTGATTGTTGCAATCTATCTTGATTAGCTTGCAACAAAAATTTCTTATTAAATCCAAAGGTACAAGTACAATGACAACATGTTCATTTGAGTCTAGGTCCGATTACATCAATTTCATCCAAAATCTCCTTCAAATTGAGAAAGTATCGAGGCATTGAATCAGTACCTTGTTTATGCTTTGTCAAGTTTGTCATCAGTTGATAGTATAAAGGTCCATGACTGAATGAGAATCTCTCCTCAATTTCATCCCAAAGTTTCTTTGCATCACTCTGAAACACGAAGCTTCTAGCAATGTCTCTGCTAATTGAGTTTCTGATCCAGGAAAAAATTGTGGAATTAGCCTTCATCTAGATCTGAATCACCACAGAATTGTTTGTAGGTTTAGGCACTTCATTGGTGATGAATTTCAGTTTTCCCCTTGCTGAAAAAGCAGTCACCATTTCTTCTTTCTAGATCACATAGTTCTTCTCTATCACAAGGCTAGTATGATCTAAGGACGTGAGAAACAGAGGATCATCTGGTTTGATTCTCACAAAACCATCCGCATCTTTTTCTGCATTTACAGATCCAGTGCTCATCTTTGATCACTAGATTTATTTTTTCAAGGTGTTTGTCAAGAAAGGTTGGATTGAGAGCCTAAAAGCTCTGATACCATGTAGAAACTGAAAGCAATTCTTCAACAAGAACAAACTCAAGAAATCATAAACTAAGAGTTGGGAAAATTTTTAGAGATTTGATTAACTTATGGAATGAATTTACAAGGCCGTGTTTATACATGTTTCTCAACTGAAAAGGTAACAAACTAACTACACAAAAGATATACAAGCATCCTAACAAATTCATAACCGAAAAACTAACTAATTAAAGCCAATCAAAGCTAAGGTTTTAAAATAGTTTCCACCAACTTAGTTTGGCGCCAAAATTTAATCAAGCCTTTAAGGCTGATCTTGAGTCTGATCCTTAGTGTGTTGATGTTGCCTCTGTGATTCCAGATCTCCTAAGCTGTTCTCCATCATATAATCCTTCAACCATCACTTTACATAATGGTGATGATATTTTCATCACTAGTAATGTTGTCACTAAACGTTACGTTTAGTAACAACCCATATAATTGTAAAAGAAACCCTTAAGACTTTACTTATGACTAGTGACCAAAATTTTTGTCATTACAGATGATAAATATTTTACTATGAGTTTGTATCCTTCTAGACCAAGGACTAATTAGAATATAAGATAGGAACTGGTCAAATTCAGGGATTAAATTAGAGTTTATATTTTTTTCGAGCTAAGTTTCAGGTGACACTATAAAATTTAGGGGCTAGAATGCAAAAACTTAATAAAAATAGTGTCATCGGAGCTGCGATTGACACTAATTACCCTTCACTCTCTGCGCCGCTACCTCTACTCAACTTCGGGTCAAAATTTTCCCATCTTTGTTGGGTGTTGAACATGGCGTTAAATTATTTAAGTTTCAGATCCAAACGCCGCTCATTTTTGCCAGAATTTCTATTTTTTGTCGGTTAATTTTATCGTGTTTCCAATTAGCCGGTTGTCTTTTCCATCATTCATGCCTCTGCTATGTTTCTCGATGTGTTCTTCCACTGATGATACCCATGCTTTCTTCTATTTTTTTTTGGTTCTAGCATGTTTTCATTTTCCAAGCTCATGCCATTTTTCTTGTATTTGGACTTCAGAAAATATTTGGCCCAGTTAGATGGACTTATTGTTTACTTCCTATTGAAAAACTATTATATAGATGTTGTGATTTTTACTAATTTTACACTAATTTATTGACAAATTAGGAAAGGACTTGATATGGGAAGTAGGAAGGAGAGAACGGAGAAGAAGATAAGATGGAGAAGAAGTGAGAAATGAGAGAAAGAGAGGTGCATTTTTCTTCATCCTTTTAGGGGGTATTTATAGGAGAACATTGGGGTAATGGCATAGTATTCCCCTATGGTAAATACATAGTGATATAATTAATTATCACAAATCTAGATTATTGCTAATGAGCATTTATTCATAGCACTCCCCCTGGAATGCTCATTACAATAATTACGTGTGCATGCTGCCTCATTGAAAACCTTGGAAAAATCCAGTGGGATAAAAACCACAGTAACGGAAAATGAGTGCAATCACCTATAGCTCCCCCCATGTTGACATTGATGATTTCTTCATAAACTTCATAGTCTTCGCATGCCGATGTCATGAACATGTTTTCTGAACACTGAAGGGGAGAGCCTTTGTGAGGAGATCAGCTGAGTTTTCACATGAACAAATATATTGGATGTTAATAATATTACTCTCTTCCAGCTCTTGAGTACATGAAAACAACTTTGTAGGAATGTGTTTTGTTCTGTCGCTTTTGATGTACACTTCCTTCACTTGATTAACACATGTGGCATTATCTTCATAAAGTGTGATGGGATTATCATTTGATAGCAGACCACTTGTGGTTCTGATATGTCGTGTTATTGATCTCAACCAGACACACTCTCGACTTGCTTCATGCAATGCAATAACCTCTGCATGATTTGATGATATTGTGGTGAGTGTTTGTTTTCAGGAACACAATGAAATCGCAGTTCTTCGCAAGTAAACACATACCCAGTTTGAGATCTCCCTTTATGTGGATCTAACTGGTAACCTGCATCTGCATAACCAACAAAAAAATGTTCCGTAGTGTTGGAATAATATAATCCCAAATCAATTGTCCCTTGAAGGTAACAAAACATATGCTTGATTCCGTTCCAGTGCCTTTTAGTAGGAGATGAATTGAACCTCGCCAATAAATTAAAAGCAAAAGCTAAATCAGGTTGAGTTCTGGACCAAGAACCTGTTCAAATTTCTCACATAGACGAAATAGATCCTTTTTCCAATTAAGGGGTCTTACGACCATTGGGGTACTCAGTGGATTTGATTTATCCATATTTAATCTCTTTAATACCTTTTTCGTAATTTGATTGATGCACAAGTATCCGCTTTGCAAGTGCTCAATCTGCAAACGAAGACAATATTTTGTTTTCCCAAGGTCTTTCATTTCGAACTCCTTCTTTATGTAAGAGATTACTTCCAGAATATCTTCATTGGTCCCAATGATATTTAAATCATCAACATAGACATTGATAATCACACACCCGGATGCTATCTTCTTTATGAAAACACAGGGACAAATAGGGTCGTTGACATACCCCTTTTGTAACAGATATTCGCTTAGTCGGTTGCACCACATGCGTCCAGATTTCTTTGACCCATATAAATATCTTTGTAATTTGATTGAATATATTTCTTTGGTTTTGAACTTAATGCTTCATGCATTTTGAATCCTTCAGGGATCCTCATGTAAATTTCAGCATCAAGCGATTCGTATAAGTATGCGGTGACAACATTCATAAGGTGCATATTAAGTTTCTCATGAACTGCTAAGTTGACAAGGAATCTGAATGTAGTTCCATCCATGATAGGAAAACATGTTTCCTCAAAATCAATTTCGGGCCTTTGAGAAAAACCTTGTGGAACGAGTCTAGCCTTGTATCTCACAATTTAATTTATCTCATTTCTTTTATGCACGAATACCCATTTGCACCCAACGGGTCTAATATCTTCAGTGGTGAGTACTAGAGGCCCAAGAAATTTATGCCGGTTAAGCGAGTCTAATTCAGCTTCAATGGTCTTTTTCCATTTAGTCCAATCGTGTCTATTTTTACACTCGGTAACAGATCGTGGTTTGGGATCTCCATTATTTTTGTCCATAATATCGCATGACAAATTGTAAGAGAATTCTTCAGCGATTTCCTCATTTTGGTTCCACCTTATACCCATGTTGGCATAATTAATCAAAATTTCTTGATTTTCCTCGTTTTGTATTTCTACAGAAATACGTTCCTCCATTTTGGGGTCATCTTGTTTCTCTGATCTCTTTCTTTTTTTAGGATTTTTATCTTTGGAAACGAGTGGTCTTCCATGCTTAAGGCGTGTCATGATTTTGTGAGTGACTTTATTTTCAATTTGCCCTTTCTGAATTTTAATTTGAGTAGGAGCATTCTCAGCTGGGATGTGAGATTTAGTCACTCTCTTTATGTCTGTAAATGCATCAGGAAGTTGATTTGCTATATCTTGCATATGTGAAATCCTTTGGCCTTTTCCATCACACTCTTTTGTATAAGGACCAAAATGCAATAATATTGGTACAGACTAGGTAAAGTTTCTTTCTAGCCGCTTTCTTGCTCCCCTTACTCCTGAAATTTTTTCTTCATCAAAATGACAATCAGCAAAACGAGTTGTACTACTATTCCCAGTTTAGGGTTCAAGGTATTTAACAATAGATGGGTTTTCAAAGCCT
The DNA here is from genome assembly GCA_037428765.1 of Rubia yunnanensis. NCBI lineage: Eukaryota > Viridiplantae > Streptophyta > Magnoliopsida > Gentianales > Rubiaceae > Rubia > Rubia yunnanensis. The sequence continues at coordinate 107,031,338 of CM075063.1, read as the reverse complement.
ACATAAATGCTAAGACTTTTATGTGGTCCCATCTTTGTTCTTTGAGGTGGTGCAATAGTCACATTAACAAACACATTAACAGCGCAACCAAAAATTCTTGGATGAGATATATTTGGTTCTTGGCCAGATGCAAGTTGTAGTGGGGAGTATTTATAATATGCACTTGGTTTGATGCAAATCAATTCTTCTTCATGTAATATTGCATAACCCCATACTAAAGTAGGGAGCATTTTTCTCATTATTAATGGTCTAGCAATGAGTTGGAGACGTTTGATTAGTGATTCAACTAGACCATTTTGTGTGTGCACATGAGCAACGTGATGCTGAACAATAATCCCAATTATTATACAATAATCATCAAAAGTCTGGAATGTGAATTCACCGGCATTATCAAGTCTTATTTTCTTAATCGTATGATTAGGAAATTGAATTCACAATTTGGGAGGCCATTGCCGTGCCTCTCAAAGTTAATATTTATAAGCCATAAATGATTACTATCTACAACTAAGTAGATAGCGGTAAGTCGGGATCATCCACGAAGAAGGGGATTTTCTCAAGCGTTTAGACACAAAAGGTTGCTATTATGCAAGGAGTAGATATATATACATATAAAAGTGAGTAAATGGGGGGGGGGTTTGGTTTTTTGGTGGTCCTAAGTTATGAAAATTAAAAGACATGATAACTAGCAAAGTCAAGTAACTATCCTAATCATCAAACAAACTAAGAAAAAGGGTTTTAAAACTACAAAAACAAAGCCTTGGGGGCAATTGATATCCACTTCCAAACCAAATGTAGAACATTGAATCATTCACTCATCCTATCACAATTGTTACCTATGGACGAAGACCACAGATTTGGCAAGGAAAAGCCTTCTACCAAAGACATAGCCATTTAACCAAACATAGCACTCATTAGGCTAAACCTAGAACAAACCACATTAAAGGTTCAACGTTTCATTGCATCTATAGGATAAATATGAGAACGATCCACATTAACATACTTATCTAGCAAGAATCACAACACATTATGCACAAGAGGTTCTAAGTTCATGTTCTTACATTTTCATGCAAATGGGCTAAGGAATTTGTCACTTTCCTAACTCCCTAACACCTAAGTCATACAAATACTTCCTATTCTCAAACAACCCATGGGATAAATGAAGTGAAACATAGCATCAAGAGCACATGAATGCTAAATAACAAAGGCTTCAAGAACGAGTGAAACAATCTATTCACTTCTTTGACTACTTGTTGTGAAGATAAATCTTCCATCCTTCTTAAATAGTAGTTTGCAAGAGTGAATTCGACATCTCTTGTCAAACCTCACCAATGACTCCCTTAGCCAAAACACGACTAAAAGTATCACATTTATGGCATTGAGCACAAAGAACCAACAAGTTTGGCAACACATATAAACACTATACCGTGTCTAAGAGTTTAACCAATTCATGAATTTACACAAGATTAGTCAATAACAATCGACATTCATAGACTTTTCTAATTTTCTACCTAAAACAAACATGACAACGAGTTCAACATCATCACATTCATCTAGTAATTATCAACACACCAACATCATTTAAGAAGCTCTAACTCATGCTCTTGGATTTCACATTAAAAGAGGGGATAATTAGCTACTTTCTCCCAACCCTAACAAGTAATCATACAAGCAATTCATATATTCAAGCTTCCAACAACATCAATGCCATTAACAATTCACATTCAAAGTTCAATAAATGCACAACAGCAAAATAACCAAATAGATAGATATGGTTCTTAATACATAGAAATGGAAGCTTCAAACCATTGCTCCCAAGATAAAACTAATCTAGATAATTAAAAGGCATGATTAATCTAAACACTAGGGTTTTGAAGAGGAGAGGATAAGGTGAGTATTTATAGTACAAAAAGTAAGAAGAATTTCTTGCCATTCGTCCGTCGCGAGTTGCGACGGGCTCGCGACGACCTCATGACGGACTCCAGTTCCAGCACCAGTTCTTCTTTCTCCTTTTTGTTTCATGCCCTCCTCTTCTCTTCACTTCTTCAATTCTTCAAATCTTGGAAAAATCAAGTACCTGTCTTCAAATCTTCAAAGGTATTCTTCAAAGTCTTCAAAGTTTAGACACAAAGAAGGGGGATATTCTTAAGTGTTTAGACACAAAAGGTTGCTATTATACTAGGAGTAGATATATATATACATGTATAAATGCATGTAAAAGGGGGGGGTTTGGTTGGTTTGTTATCCTTAGTTATGAAAGTTAGAAGAGAATATAACTAGCAAAGTCAAGTAACTATTGATATCCACTTCCAACCCAAATGTAGATCATTGAACCATTCACTCATCCGATCACAATTGTTACCTATGGACGAAGGACCATAGATTTAAAAACAACAAGCCTTCTACCAAAGACATAGCCATTTAACCAAACATAGCATTCATTAGGCAAAACCTAGAACAAACCACATTCAAGGTTCAACCTTTCATTGCATCTATAGGATAAATATAAGAACAATCCACATTAACATACATATCTTGCGAGAATCACAACACATTATGCACAAGAAGTTCTAAGTTCATGTTCTTAGATTTTCATGCAAAGGAGCTAAGGATTTCGCACTTTTCTAACTCCCTAACACTTAATTCATACAAAAACTTCCCATTCTCAAACAACCCATGGCATAAATGAAGTGAAACATAGCATTAAGAACACATGAATGCTAAATAACAAAGGCTTCAAGAATGAGTGAAACAATCTACTCACTACTTCGACTACTTGTTGTGAAGATAAATCTTCCATCCTTCTTAGATAGTAGTTTGCAAGAGTGAATTTGACATCTCTTGTCAAACCTCACCAATGACTCCCTTAGCTAAAACACGACTAAAAGTATCCCATTGATGGCATTGAGCATGAAGAACCAACAAGCTTGGCAACACTTATAAACACTACACCGTGTCTAAGCATAAAATCAATTAATGCATTTACACAAGATTAGTCAAGAACGATCAACATTCATGGACTTCTCTCATTTTCTACCTACAACAAACATGACAACGAGTTCGATATCATCACATTCATCTTGCGATTATCAACACACCAACATCATTTAAGAAGCTCTACTTCATTCTCTTGTATTCCACATTAAAAGAGGGGAGCATTAGCTACTTTCTCCCAACCCTAAAAAGTAATCATACACGCAATTCATATACTCAAGCTTCCAACAACATGGATGCCATGAACAATTCACATTCAAAGCTCAATAAATGCACAATAGAAAAAGCACCAAATAGATAGATATGGTTCTTACTACATAGATATGGAAGCTTCAATCCATTGCTCCCAAGATAAAACTAAGCTAGATAATTAAAAGACATGATGAACCTACAAAAACTAAGAAAAGAATGAAAGAAAAAACTAGGGTTTGACCCCAGAAAAATGCAAGAAGAAGAAGCTGGATTTGTCCTCTTTTGAGGAGAGGATAAGGTGAGTATTTATAGTACAAAAGGCAAGAAGAATATCTGGCCATTCATCTATCACGAGTCGCAATGGACTCGCGATAACCTCATGACGGACTCCAGTTCCAGCACCATTTCTTCTTTCTCCTTTTTGTTTCATATCATCCTCTTCTCTTCACTTCTTCACTTCTTCAAATCTTTAAAAGCTCAAATAAAAGTCTTCAAATATTCAAATCTTCAAAGGTATTTTTCAAAGTTCTCAAAGTCCTTAAACAAAGTTCCTTGTCACACAAAATCCTCTAGAAAAGTAATAAAAGCGTAAAAGTCGCTTTTAACTCTCTTTAGAGAATTTCAAGGCAAAATGCCACATTTAGAGCACAAAAGTGTACAAAAGTGAATTCTACAAGTCCTAATGTAACCGTATAAAATGGGCATATCACAATTTGATTTCTCAGCCAATAATTTAGCAAATGCCATATTTCAAGTTCATAACAGGCATACCTGTGACCATTTGCTAGAAGCATCTATCAATACCATGAAGTAACAAAATGGTCCACATGGTGGATTGATAGTTCCACATATATCAACTTGAATATGTTCAAGAAACACTGGTGATTCTGTTTCAACCTTTCCTAGTGAAGGCCTTATGATTAGCTTTCCAAGGGAACAAGCCTAACATTGGAAGGATTTTCCATGAGGGGTCTTCTAGTCCTTCAATGGATGCCCATGTGTGCTTTCAATAATTCTTTGCATCATAGTTGAACCAGGACGGCTCAGCCGATCATGCCATGTGGTAAATATTGAAGGTTTAATCACTACCGTATTTGATTCTATTGCATTTATATGCGTGTAATGCAATCCAGTATGGAGCATTGGTAGTTTCTCAAGTATGTTTTTCCTTCCAGATTTATACACAATGAGACGCATATATTTCATGGTACCTTTAATTACAGACTGAGTATCAAATCCATGAGAATATATATCATTGAAACTCAATAAGTTCCTTTTGGAATTTGGAAAAAATAAGGCATTATTTATTATAAACATTGTGCCATTTGCCTCGCCAACTCCTTCAATCTGATCTACAGGACCCAATATTGTATTCACAATGATCTGTGTTGATTTTACCTTTGAGAAAAACCTTTTATCCTTTGATATAGTGTGCATTGTTCCACAATCAAGTATGCAAATTTCTTCATTTTAATCCTTTGGTTGGCTTCACGATTAGCTTTATCCATTTCACCTTTTAATTAAAAACAAAAAAAATTGATAAGAAGATAATAAATTTGAAAGTAGCGGACTTTAGATAAAACCATTTATATATATAAGAGATACAAACAGACATCGGACCATCTAGCTTCATTCCCAATAATAGTTATACAATTATCCTTCTTTCAGTTTCCACCACTTGGTTGCTCAGTAAATCACCAACTATATCCATGAAATCATCATTGAAATCAGAAGCTTCGAGGTGAGTGAATTAATTGAAGTTAGCCTCCTTCCTCTTTTCTTTTATAGCCTCTTGGTAGAGTTAGCATAAGTGCTTCAGGACTCTACAGACTCTTGACTAATGTCCATTTCCACCACATCTAAAACAAGAGGTTCCAAATCCCTTTGATGAATTGGTATCTTTTCCCCTTTTATGGGTACTTTCAAGGTTCCTCTCATAATGATGCTTCTTGTCGTAGTAGTTACTGGACATATGGGACAAATTGTAACCACCTCGACTGCATTCATAACCACGACCACGACCTCAACCTCAACCTCGTCCATGAACTTAACCTCTCCCTTGATCTTGTAAATAATTCATGCGTTCAGATTCATCAGAGTTAACAATGTTTGATTCAGGAAAGGCTCTTGAGCCAGTTGGATAAGATTGATGATTCTTCATAGGCAACTCATTATTCTTTTCCGCAATGAGGAGACAAGAAATTCAGAATATCTTTTAAAACCCTGCACACAATATTGTTGTTGCAAGGTCACATTTGATACCTAGAAAGTAGAAAGAGTATTTTCCAGCATTTCATTGTTAGTTATTGTAACCCCACAGTATGTCAAGTGGGTTACTGCTGTGTACATTACAGAATTATAGTCGCAAACTTTCTTATAGTCTTGGAGCTATCGATTGTTCTAGTCATTGGGATACATGGGGAGCATTACATCTCTTGTGTGATCATATCCTTCTTTCAAATTTTCCACAGCTCAAGTGGATCTTTCATAGTGAGATATTCAATTTTGAGACTCCCATCAAGGTGTCGATGAAGGAAGATTAAGGATCTTTCCTTGTCCATCCTTGATGAGTTATTCCCCTTTGGATTGTCTCAAGGAGGTTCATTGATTCCAAGTGCATCTCAACGTCTATCATCCACGGCATATAGTTGTTTCCACTGATGTCAAGTGGACTGAATTCAAGCTTCACAAGGTTTAACATGATGATAAATAATATGGAAATTAAAATAGTTCTTTACATTTAATTCAAAATAAAAAAGTTTATAATGATTGCAAACACTAAAGAGTAATACATGATTCTGATCATCAATGAAGAAAAACGAAAATCTTCCGGTGAAACTTCTCCGGTGAGAATAGTAACATGTAATACTAAAATAACTACAGCAACAAAGACAAATATAAGTCTAGACATTTTATCGGAAAATTTTAGAGAAAATATGAGGTAGAAAAGAGGATGAGGTTTTGTATCATTTGATGTTTTTGTGTTTATAGTGTAAAATATAGCCGTTTATAACCATTATATTACCAATGGAAATATAGCCGTTTATAACCATTATATTAATTAATTGTAGTTAAAATGTGAAGAGTAGATTAGCAATGTAACGTCATGAGATAAATAGTGAAATATGTTAGAGACATAATTAATCATTGAAATATTAAAATAAAGAAGTTAAAGATTAATTAGATGTAGATCAGACCATTTTACTATAAGGTGGCAGAGCCTCCTGTGCATAGAAATATGGTGTTATGCATTTAAAAAGTTAATAAATCACATCACATTACCATAAGGCTGCAAAGCCTCATGTGTATAGTAATATGATGCTATGTAGTTAGAAAGTTAGTGATGTTATACAGTTAAAAGGTTAATGATGTTATGAAGTTAGAAACTTAATTACAATAAATCACTTTTGAGAGTATTGAGATTGGGATACTATTTTTTTTGGTCCAGAATTTTGTGATTAATTTAAGGAATCTCAGGTGCAATAGCACAATAGCACTAGTTTGGTGTGTCCATTTTATGCGCATATTTTAGGACTTTTTGGGATCACTTTTCATCTCTTTTGTTATCAAGAGCTTGTTTTTACCTTGAAATTCTCTTAGGAGAGATAAGAATGACTTTACGATCTTTTACCTTTTCTAAGTGGATTTTGTGTGACAAGGGAAGAACATGGAGACTTGAAGACCAGAGGCCATTGAAGATCACCTTTTGAAGACTTTGAAGACTTGATTCAAAGATTTGAACACTTGAATAATGTGAGGAATTATTGTGAAGAAGAGTGTTTGCTACAAGAAGAAGAAAAGAAGACAAGGTTATGTTCATCATCGTGAGTCGCAACGGGCCCGTCGTGTGCCGTGACGCACGGATGGCCAGAACACACAACCTTATCCCTTTGTACTATAAATAGCATTTGTCTTTCCTCTCTTTCATTCATCTTCACCAACCCAACTTTGGAAATATTCAAACCCTATTTTCCACCATTTTCATCTTATATTTCTCTTATTTTATGTTTGGTTTGTTATCATAAATTAGTATGAACTCTAGTAGCTAAATCTAGTTCTTGGGAGCAATTGACTAAGGCTTCCAAGCCCATGTCTTAAGAACAAGTTGTAGCCTATTTAATACGCTTACTATTATGCATTTATGAAGTTCTTGGTTAATCCAAACCGGAAGGACTGGAGTTCTTGGTTGAACGACGCCTTGTGGGCATATATGACGGCTTACAAGACACCGATCGGTATGTCACCATACTGGTTATTTTTTGGTAAGCCATGTCACTTACCGGTGGAAATTCAACACAAGGCCTATTGGGAAATCAAAGAATTCAACCTTGATATATATGGGGTTGGTTTGCATAGGAAGCTACAATTGCAAGAATTAGAGGAGATCTGAAGGGAGTCCTATGAGAATGCTGAAATCTATCAGGAGAAGACAAAGGTGTGGCATGAAAAGATGATCAATAGGAAGGAATTTGACGTGGGTTAAAAGGTCCTCCTATTTCAATCTTGCCTTCGCCTATTTTTCGGTCAGTTAAGGTCTTGATGGATTGGTCCTTTTGAGGTGATGAAGATATTCCCGCATGGTGCGGTGGAAATCCTAGATCGAGAAAAGTCCAATACATTCAATGTCAATGGACAACATTTGAAACCTTACCACAAGAGTTTTGTCCCAGAAAAGGGAGAGGATGTCAATCTCCTTGATCCGATTTGTGAGTAAGCTACAAGAAGGGTAGTAAATCATGCTGAAGACGTTAAATAAATTTGGTTTTGATCACCTAAATCGTCATTCGTGACTTTTTGTTGATGTTTGGTTTTGAGTTTTGTCGTTAGTTTCAATATTTTGCTTTGTGTTTTTCACGGTTTTTTTTCCATGATTTTGTCAATTTGAACCCAAGGCATTGGATTGATGAAGGGAGAAATAATTGGAATCATGAAGGAAAAGCTTGGGTAATGGGTGAGGTTGAGAATTATTTTTTTAAGTACCAGGTAGGCAACACGTCATCGCAAAGAGATCAGAAAAATGATCCAATTTTGGTGCCCCCGGGCTCAAATATTTGCGAGTCGTGATAGGCGTGTCATGAGTCGCAGTGGCCCATCACAAGTCGCTACGATTTGGTCGCGATCGTGACCAAATAAGGAAACTTTTGCAAAATTTGAACCTCACAAAATCACTTTTTGTGACTCGCAGAATTCCCATCGTGAGTTGCGATGGTCCATCACGAGTCGCGATGGTCCATCACGAGTCGCGATGGTCCATCACGAGTCGCGATGGTCCATCACGAGTCGCGATGGTCCATCACGAGTCGCGATGGTCCATCACGAGTCGCGATGGTCCATCACGAGTCGCGATGGTCCATCACGAGTTGCAATGGTTCATCATGAGCCACGACGGATAGATCGCAAGCCGTGATGGACAGATTGCGAGTCGCGACCCTTTCTTTTACCAGCGATGACAGTTGACTTGTCCATTGTGACTCGGGACGAGCGTGCAGGGGTATTATAAGTTACATGCACACACTATTTCATCATTACCGCCGACCCAATTCCTCCTCTCCCACTTTCCTCCATTAAATCCAACCTCCAAACTCTTCCTTTAGGCTGGAATCTACTCCATATCTACACTCCATCAATCCCATTCCATCTCCTTCCACCAAATCCACCCAATTTCAAAACATCCATAACCCTAGGTTTCAGAATTTTTTTGAAATCTAGCTAATTAGGCTAGGATTGCTTGTGGGCTTAATTGTTTCATCCTCCTACACACACTATTAGTATGATTCCTCACTTTTAAACACTTGTATTGTGAATTGTGTTTAGTTTGATTTTTTTGAAAATTGCGCATTTTGTTAATGATGATATATTGTGTATGTTATGACAGTTCTTCACAATTTGTTCATTGAATTGCAAATATCTTGTGTAGATCATTATGTTGGATATTTTTCAATGGTAAATGTGTGTGATGCTTTGTGGTTTAGCATTGACTAGGCCTTGTGCATATTGTGCTTATAATTTGGTTTGATGGGCATCTTAGCTATAGAGTGTTGATTAATACATGGTGGATTGAATTGATTATATTCATATGGGATTTTGGATGTAGGATAGCATTGTGCTCGTGTTGATTGTGTTGATTTTCTCATGTTGGTGCTGTGCTTGCATTGTGTTTATATTGTTGCTTTGGTTGAGAATTTGGTTGTGGCTTGTACTAGAGATTAAGCATATTGGCTTGATTAAACATAGTGGATATTTGTATGAAATGTTATCATGCTTAAGGTAGTTTAGCTATAGCACTTGAATGTTAACGTTATGGACATACTAATGGTAGCTAAACTAGTCAGGAATAACTGTGATTATATGATTAGCATATTTGATGTTTAACTATGTGACAACCTAATGGACTTGAAATTATGGGCATGTTGAATGTGACATGGATTGTATATGCAATTGTTGTTAAAACTTGAACTAGTTGGCTTGGACTTGATTTAGTTTGTGATGTTGGCTAAACTAGTTTGAGATTGAGTGTGATTTTGGGATATTTCATGTATGTATATTCTTATGTGTTTGACTTGTTTGCTATGGTTGTTAGATAGGGCCCCTACTAAGAAACCTAGGGCTCCTCCACAAGGTGGGAGCACCGCCGCTCCACCTCTACCTCCGCCGCCGGCTCTAGAGCTGAACCTTATACCTCTCTCTCATGATAGGTACATGGGTTTAACCTGGATTACTGGGCTCTATGTGGAGAGGTGGGATGCCTTGGTCACCTGCCAGCTGAAGGATTCGATCTTTATCGATGTGCCCACACTAGACGCTCTTGGGCTATCCCATCCAGCATGGTGGTTCCTCACCAAAGGAGAGTTTGGAGGGTTTCATTGGCAAGAGTTCCCCCTCCTACCAGTGTTACACACTAGAGTTCCTATCCACGGTCATCATATACAGCATGCAGAATGATCAGCTATGCGAGAGGTACATCACTTTCCACGTAGATCATATACCCCGATAGATGACCGCCTTGTAGGTTGAGAAAGCTTTTGGATCGGACACGGCTGAGATCCCGGGAATGATTGGACCCATGGGCTTAGTACCAACCAATTGAGAATGACATGCATTTTTGGAGTGTCATCAACAAGAGGGCGAAGAACTCCCTCGACAAGAGTAGTGTCATCATCCATCCCGCACTCCGTTATGTGCACAGACTTCTAGCTGGCACAGTGCTTTGTTCGGCGGAGCCTACGAATGTTCCAGACAATGACATTTATTTACTATGGAACTTGACAAGTGAGGGGTTGGGATATAGGTTATGGGTCGAGCTATGGATGAAGAGGGTCGTACAGGTGGCTGAGAAGCCAAAGGAGAAGATTATCGTTGGAGGCATGATTGGCCTCTTAGCAGAGCACCTAGGATTGGTCCCACCGGCTAATTTTCCATGCTTGGGGAGGCACACTTCCTCCTCATCACTACAGAGAGGTTGGTGCGATTTGAGATGCTTGGCACCACGCGGACAACGAGGGTGTTTCACTGGTTATATGGCACCAGGAAGGTCACCTTCATGGCACTTTCTCAGGCCAAAAAACCAAGTTGGAGTTTGATACACCCTTGGCGGACTTGGAAATTCCACCCAACTCCTCGTGTAAGGAGGAATTTCAGCACAAGCTCAATGACCTCAATCCAGGTCCTGTTTAGCATGACGATAGTAACTTTCCTTTCACTGAGTCACAACATCAGCATTCTCTACAGCCTCCACCAGACACCGAGCCCATGCAGGAGGATTATGTGCCACCGCACTACTCCCAGCCTCCGCCTGACTTTTAGGAGCGTATGATGTAGACTATGCAGGATAGATTCTGATGCCAAGACCATATGATATTGGAGCATAATTTTTTTGTATCCCAGAGCTGGATAGACATGGATGAGGAGATTGACCATCTGTCAGCTCGCATTCATAAGATTCAGTCTCAGTTAGGTGGTACCTCAGGCCCTGATCCTGGAGTGGAGAGGCGTAAAGCGAGGAGGCAGAGGAACACCGTTTGGTTTACCTGCTATCTGCAGCGCTATTTTGGTGATAGTCCTTTATTCTCATAGTAGTGATTGTAAGCATTATATTCTTACCCTTTCCATACTTTTCTTTGTATGGTTTTGCTCTATTTTGTCTACATTGTGGTAAATTTAGTGTTTTAAGTGTGGGGAGGAGTATTTAATGATTTCATTGCTTGGTTTGGGGATGTTTTTTTTTTCTAGACTTGATGTTTTTAGGATATTTTTCTCTTTGTTTTGGATATATTCCCCCTTTGTTTTAGGGATGCTTTCCTTTTGATGTACTTGGATGATGTTAGCTTTGGTATTTTTCTTAGCCCTAATATTTGGAAACAATTTTTCTACTTTTTGATTGGAAAAAAGATGGGGAAAAATGACAAAAACTTAGTAATTTAAAAAAAATTAAAAAAATGAAAAGGAACAAAAAAAATCCCGCTAAGTTGAAAACCTGAGAGGTAAACTTAGGCAAGATTGGGGCTCGAATATGTTGATAACCCGAAAGGGTAACCTAGGCTTAAATGAAAGGCTAAATGTGCTGAAAAAGGTGAGATGTGAGCCAAAGAAACATGATGTGTGGCTATGATAAAAACTTGAAAGGGCTCCTTGGCAAAATAAGAAAGAGAGAAAAAGGAAAGATGTTATGTGTTCACTCATTTATTGGTGTTGGAGTCATTAGATTGTGGTGGCCATATGGATAGATCGGGTAGCTTGAAATCTTGAGACCTCTTGGGATTGGGAAATTTAGCAGGGAAAATGAAGTAAGTTATGAAATTATGGATTGTTGATATACTTCATTTTTAGGATGATATATTGGTATAAAGTTGAATATGTGTTTGAACTTTATGCATTCTTTTAGCTTCACTTTGTACCATTGGATTTGGTATTGTCAATTCGGGATACAGAGATATTTTAGGGATATCAGTGAATTGATAGGTTGATATGGTTTGGGTAGATTTAGGAATGGGGTTTGTGGGAAAATTCACATTTGATCTTAACGCTGCAATGTGTGATATTGAGAATTTTGTGAGGTATTGACATGGGGGAATAGTAGTTAGGATGTGGGTACGTTAATTGTTTCGAGTACTTGGATCTTTTCTTACTCAAGGGCGAATAAGGTTTAAGTGCGGGGAGGTTTATTGTGTCTCTTTTATGTGGATATTTTAGGAAATTTTGGGATCACTTTTGCGCTCTTTTTTTATCAGTAGCTTGTGTTTTACCTTGAAATTCTCTTAGGAGAGGTAAGAGCGACTTTACGCTCTTTTACCTTTTCTAAGTTGATTTTGTGTGACAAGGAAAGAACATGGAGACTTGGAGACCTTAGGCCGTTGAAGATCACCTTTTAAAGTCTTTGAAGACCTGGAGTGCTTTCTACAAGAAGAAGAAAAGAAGGCAAGGTTATGTTCTGGCACCCATCGCGAGTCGCGACGCACGGGTTCCCTTTGTACTATAAATAGCCTTTTTCTTTTCTCTCTTTCATTCATCTTCACCAACCAGACTTTGGCACTATTCAAACCCTAATTTTCCACCATTTTAATCTTTGATTTCCCTTTTTTATGTTGGGTTTGTTATCATTAATAAGTATGAACTCTAGTAGCTAAATCTAGTTCTTGGGAGTAATTGACCGAGGCTTCCAAGCCCATGTCTTAAGAACAAGTTGTAGTCTCTTTAATACTCTTACTACTATGCATTTATGGAGCATTTAATGTGTTTGTTAATATCATTAATGTTCTTGAAAACTTGAGTATATGAAGTACTTGTATGATATGCTTGTTAGGGTTTGGGGAAATGGGATGATTTCCCCTTTTCTTGATAGAAAATCCAAGACTATGATTTAGAGCTTTTGATTATGTTGATAGATTGTTAACTTCTAAATGTATATGATGATGTTGAACTCTTTATCATGTTTGTTTGTTGTAGCAAATGAGAGAAGTCTATGAACGTTGAACGTTCTTGACTAATCTTGTGTAAATGCATAGATTGGTTAAATGCTTGGATACGGTGGAGTGTTTATAATTGTTTCCAAGCTTATTGATTCTTCGTGTTCAACACCATTAATGGGATACTTTTAGTCGTATTTCGACTAAGGGAGTCATTGGTGATTTTTGACAAGAGATGTCGAATTCACTCTTGAAAACTAATATCTAAGAAGGATAGAAGATTAGTCTTCACAACAAGTAGTGAAAGTAGTAAATAGGTTGCATGTGCAATGATGGATAAGGGGCTTAGAAGTGGAAGTCAATTGAGCCCAAGGTTCCGTTAATTATTGGTTTCATCACCTTTTAGATGTTGTTGCATGTTTTGCATATTTAACTTGCTCGTTAGTTAATTTGTCTTTCAATTTTATAACTTAGAACCAAAAACCAACAACCCTCCCCCCTCTTTACAGGCTTTCATATGTATCTATATATATTTATGTCTGGTATGTTTTCTGCTCTATATGTTTAAACACTTTAAAAGATCCATCTTCTTCATGGACGACCCCAACTTGCCATTATCTACTTTATTATAGATAGGAAGCATTAGGGCTTATAAATATTAACTTTAAGAGGCACGAAGACAACCTCCCATATCTTTAATAGAGAAAGGAGACCTATTTGTTTGTTTCTAGTTTTATATGTTGAAACATCTTGCCATTTTGATATACTAATTGATCATTAGTCAATTACACTACCCATTCATATATCTTCAAGTTGAAACCAAATGAATAAAAACTCAAAGCTTAACCATATTCCATTGCAAGAGAAAAGCTATAGTCCAAACACTTTGATTCATATCATAAAATTCTCACAACTATTAGAAAATAACTTACTTAATTAAGATGGAGAGTGATCGTGCTGATAACGTGTTGTGATTTTTACTAATTTTACACTAATTTATTGAGAAATTAGCAAAGGACCTTATATAGGAAGTAAGAAGGAGAGAATGGAGAAGAAGGAGAGAATGGAGAAGAAGATAAGATGGAGAAGAACATAAGATGAGAAAAAGTGAGAAATGGGAGAATGAGAGGTGCATTTTTCTTCATCCTCTTAAGGGGTATTTATAGGAAGTAATGACATAGTATCCCCCTATGGTAAATACATAGTGATATAATTAATTATCACAAATATAGAATAACAATAGTTGACCATTAAATAAGAATTGAAAAATACATCAAATTTTAATATTTAGGCATGAAATAAAAATATATGAATTTTAACATCAAATTCTACACTAATATATAATGTTGATATTCAAAAACTAAAACATCAGTATTAAAATTATTTTAAAAAATATTTATACTATTGAAACATCAATTATAAAATTAATAAAAAATTAATATTCCAAAATAATAAACCCCGATATTAATTTTTATATATACATAATGAAAAACTAACACATCATTCAAAATGAAAGTATACATTAAAACTTCACAAACTAGTGTCAAAATGAATAAAGCGTAAAAAATTTAACATTTAAACACAAGATTTACCTTAAATGGTCAAATTTAGCTTTGAAACAAATGATTTTAGTGGAAGAAAAATGAATCATGAAAACACATCACATGATTTGGTAGGAAGATCAAGTATGGGAAATGAAACATCAAATTTATTTGGCACATTGAGGGAAAATGAGGAGAAAAATTGACCTGTAAATTTCGTCAACAATTGAAACATCAAGGATAAATCAAATAAAAATCTAATATTCAAAAAATAGGAAACATCGACATTAATTTTTAAAACAACGCGATGAAAAATTAACAAATTAATCAAAACAAACTATAAATTAAAACTTCAAAATCAAGATAATAAAGTATCCCAACCTAGTGTAAAGTAAATAAAATATAAAAATTTAACATATAAACACAAGAGCTACATTAAAAGATCAAGATTTAACTTTAAACATATGGTTTTAGTAGGAAAAAAAACATTTGGTATAACATAACAAGGACCGATTGAAATATCAAGTACTAAAATTGAAACATCAAGTCTGGCAATGAAAAGGCGCGCATTGCGTGGAAATGGAGAGTAAAATTGACCCGCAAGATTTTTGGCCCGGATTTTTGACCCATGAGATTCTTATGACCCGAAATCATTAATTTCCCAATTATTTATGGCCAGCACCCCCCAAAAAGAGGTATTTGCACCCAAATTCCTCCTTCCTCTCCTAGACTTTCTTAAAATAAATTTGGAACCCTATCTCTAATTGAACTTTATAATATTCCACAATAATCCTTGGTCTCGCTGTGAGATGGTCTCACACAAGACTCTGTCTTTTATTATTAAATAAGTTATCTAAAATGACGTGTAAATTTATTTATTTATTCAGAAAACACAAAGGTTAGGGAGTTGGGGCAAAAGTGGTTCGAGAATATGTAACTCTATTTCTTCAAAATCAGTTTTTACTTGATGTGGCAGTACAGTATCCTTTATTTCTTCTTCAGTGATGCATAAGAACGTATTTCCAGAAGCAAGGCATGTATTAACGTACAAAATTTATATATATATATATATATATATATATATAGCAATTAGAAATAATGATACAATATTGAGTGGATTCTTTTTTTGAGACAATAATTCAAAATCACATCTTTATGAAAGGAAGAATAAATCGTCACTTGTTACGCTGTCCAATGGTTAGATCAATTATTACAAATCTCATTTTTATAACTTTTTAGGTAATTATATTAGAAAGAAAATATGTTGTTAGACCGATTAACGGTTAGACAAATTATGAAAAAACTCATTTCAATAGCTTTTTGGGTCAAACAATAATTATTTATCCACTACAATACATTTTAAAAGTTTTTCAAATTTATATAAAATCTCATTGCAATAAATAAAAACAAACATCAAATTGTCTCATTAGTCAAATCAATTATAAATTACTGTTAGGATAAATCAAATTACTGATTAGATTGTGATTAGTATGATTAGAGTTCTTTCCTTATTTTACCTCTATTGTACTCCTATATATATTCAGTCATCAATAATACAATTCCTTAAAGAAAATAACTTTATCATGGTATCAGAGCCCCTCCTGATCCAAAACCTAAAACCTTAGCCTCCCCTCTCCTTTTTTTCTCTCGGCTGCACGCCTCTCTCTCTCTCTTCCCGGCGGCTCCACCCCTGTCTAAATTTTCAGCGTCCTCCCCCTCCTTCTCATGGCTCAAGAAAAACTCTCCTACAATACTCTGCTCTAGATGATGCAAATCAAACTCACTCCATCAAATTATCTTCTCTTGAAGTATCGGTTATGTCCTTCTTCGTCAAGGCCTGTACGATTTCATTGATGGCACTAGATCTCGTCCTACACTCCCACCAATGCCATAGATCCTGTCCTTTGCTGCCATAGTATGAACTCCTCCAGGTGGTAGCAAGGTTGATTCCATGGAGACTTATTTGAAAGCAAAAAAAGAGTATGATCAATAACGTCTCTGCAGTTTCCTGTTTTCTTCTCTCTCTGCCAAAGTTCTCATGAAACTCCTAAGTTGTACCACTTTCAAAGAAATCTGGGAAAATCTTGCTCTCATCTATCAGAACAGCAGTGCCTCCACCACTCTCCGTCTTCGACCAGATGCACATGGTATTCCTAATTATGATACTGTTCATGAACTTCATCTCAAATTTAAGGACATTTAGGAACAACTGTCTGTCATGGGTAATCCAGTTTTGAGTGTTGATCAAATTGTATGGTTTTTTTTACTACTTTTGGTCCATAGTATGAGGACCTTTATGCTCCTTTGATTAATGTTGTTCCCATTCCGTTATATGTGGATGCTCTGGCCTGTGTCAAAACCCATGAGGTCTTTTTGATAAATTTACAGGGAGATTTAAGACGACCCGTAGGGCAGGTTGCGTTCCAAACCAGTGATGCACCTCAAGCCGGTCGTGCATGGGATCATGCACCCACTCGAGGGGGCCACATGTGGGATCACACGCCGACTCGAGGGGGCAGCACTTGACCTTCACACGGTAGCCGCGTTGGCCGATTTGGTGCCAGGCACAATGGCCAACAGTTCTTCTTCGGCTCTCAGGCGACTGGGCAGGTCCCTAGTCGCGGTTTTCCCACTATTCCTGGTGCGGATGACTCGTTTACTATGCTGCAACGTGTTACTAGATGCAGGAACATATTAGTCATCTGACTTCTCTTAGCAGTCTGATACTCTTCTCGACTATCAGATTGGTGCCTTGATTCTGGTGCAACCAGTCATATGGAATCTTCTACCTCAGGCCTAGACAGTGTCACTCCTTATGCTGGTATGTCTCGTGTTCTTGCTGGTAATTGTGCTCCTGTTATGATATCTCATATTGGTGATTCTAAAGTTTATGAGAATTTCATTTGTCTGGTGTTCTGGTTGTGCCCCATGTTATTAAGAATTTACTATCTATTAGTCGGTTAACCAGAAATATAGGTGTACATATTACATTTGGTGATAAAAAATTTGTCATTCAGAACAAAGTAACTTGGACCATCGTGGGCCGAGGGCAGAGTGAGGATGGACTGTATGTTTTGGACCGGGGAGATGAATTATTTGTTTCAGTTTTACAGCAGAATAAGAGTCGAGCTTCATACGAGTTATGGCATGCACACCCATGTCATGTTCCTGGTGCAGTGATTACTACACTACATAAGTCTAGTTTACTTTTAATTTCTTTTTTGTTGCCTAAACCGCATACCTATGCCCCCTGTGTTATGGAAGGTCAACGATTGGCTTTTGTTGAGAACCATAAACGTGCTGAGCATGTTTTTGATTTAATATATTGTTATTTGTTGGGTCCCTCCCCAGTTTTATCTGGCAATGGCTTTGTGTATTATTATTATTTATGGATGATTTTCCATAATTTCTTAGTTGTACCCTCTTCGTCGCAATTCAGATTTTGCTGACACTTAATTGAAGTTTGAGGCACTAGTTGAAAATCAATTTTCAGCAAAATTAAAGTTTTTCAAAGTGATTGTAGTAATGAATTTTTGAACACTAGACTCAGATCTCATTTTGCGGAAAAAGGTGTCCATCATCAGGTTTCCTGTCCATCTACCCTGGAACAGAATTGGCACGCAGAACCCGAGAATCACCATGTTGTTGAGATAGGTCTCACGATTCTTTTTCATTCACAACATCTGATTTCTCATTGGGATGATGCGTTCACCACTGTTGTCTACATTATCAGCTGGTTGCCTAGTTTAGTGCTACAAGGATTAACATCTTATGGTATTCTCTATCGTTGGGACCCTATCTATGGTAAATTTTCATCCTTTTGGTTTCCAGGTTTTTCCTTTTGTTCGTCCATCTGCTGATCATAAGTTGTCTCCCCATAGTATTCCGTGTATATTTATCGGTTGCAGCTTGCCGTATTCGGGGGTTTCAAGGTTCATGTTACTCACCATGCTCGGTTCAACGAGACTTATTTTCTTTTGTTAAGGCTTCTACAGTTCGGACAGTCCTTGCTATTTCTACCATGTGTGCTTGGTCTCTTCATCAGTTGCACGTCAAGAATGCCTTCCTAAACAGTGTTTTTGATTCTCCGGTCTTTATAGCGCAGCCTATTGGCTATAAGGATCTTTCTTATTCAGACTATATTTATCGTCTACGCAAGACCATTTATGGCCTGAAGCAGGCGTTAGA
The DNA here is from genome assembly GCA_037428765.1 of Rubia yunnanensis. Lineage (NCBI taxonomy): Eukaryota > Viridiplantae > Streptophyta > Magnoliopsida > Gentianales > Rubiaceae > Rubia > Rubia yunnanensis. The sequence continues at coordinate 107,012,524 of CM075063.1, read as the reverse complement.
GCTTGGTTTTCGTTGTAGTTCTGCTAATACTTCTTTATTTGTGCTTTCTCGTGGCTCGTCCTTGCTGTATCTGTTGGTTTATGTAGACGGTATCATTTTGACTTGGAATGATTCCACTCTTATTTGGACGTTTATTGATCACACCCAGCAGAAGTTTGCTATTAAGGATTTGGGTGCCTCACACTACTTTCTTGGCTGGGAAGTCACGCCCACTTCCACGGGTCTTCTTCTAGGTCAGGCAAAGTATGCTCGAGACATTCTTTCTCGGGCTGGTATGTTAGATGCAGTGCCGGTCTCTACCCCATTTCTCCCTAATTCTCAGCTTCACAGTAGTACAAGTCCAGAGTTCAAGAATATGTTGTTGTATCGCTTCTTAGTTGCCACTCTCCACTAATTGACCATCAATCGCTCGGACTTGGCATTTGCAGTTAACTCTACTAGCCAATATCTTCAGGATCCTCGGGAGGATCATTTTTCTGCTGCCACTCGAATCCTGCGCTATGTCTGAGGTGCTCAGTTTTTATGCAGCCTCTTCCCCTGAGGTGCTCAGTTAGTGTTTTACAGATTGGACCAGATGTTTGGAAACTCGTCATTCTACCTATGGTAATGCTATTTTCCTAGGTGGAAATTTGGTTTCTTATAGTGCGAAGAAACAACCCACTGTATTCAGGTCCAGCACTGAGTCGGAATTATTTATATTTTAAATTATATATTATAAAATATTTTTAAAATTATTGGAATCTAATTACAATAAAGGAGAATAAATATTAAGTCATCCCATTTGATATATTATATCTAAAATGATCTTGCTTAACAGTTGGGCGGTGTATAACAAAATTTTGTGAGTGAAGAGAGTTTAGATTACTTTTAAAATAAGATTGATTTAATCTCAAAATTTCGGCGCAAATTCTATGTAGTGATCGATTGATGAAATCCCCAATCGATTTACTTTCCGCATCTGCCTCAAAGAAAATCAAGAAATAAAATATTCCAGCTCCTATTTAAGAATTCTCCCAACTCCAAAATCCACCACACACGAATTAAGCATCCCAAATCAAAGTAATGGCAAAAACCATCTGGTTAAAGTCGGCCTCATTTCTCTTGGTTTTGGTCTTTTTGACCAACCTTGATGCATCAAAGTCTGCGGCGGAAGATTCCGGCCGTATTCCGGCCGTCCTGAACAGAAAACTCAGTTCCGATTCCGACCGTGCAATGAATACATCAATCGTTCCGGCAAAACGCAAGCTCTGTACCTGTCTCTACCTTCCTTGCCTGTGCAGGTGCCCTTGTACCGCCTGTCAATGTTGACAGATTTAGAATTGTTCTTGATCATGATGTATGCATGTTAAACTTACTCTCCGCCGGTTGAAATAACTTTCCTTTTCACTTTTAGTAGTCCAACTTTATTTGAAAATGGAACAATTTTTCACTTGATGCGACAAAATCTTCTCCCATGGCAGCGTATCTTTCATTATGTTTTTCCTTAATGAGAATGATTTTTTAGATGTATGTCGTGTATTAAATAAAGGTGACCTATATGATTAGCTTATGGATATATCATATATAACTCTACTTTTTTAATCTTAAAAGTTGTATGGTTTTAAAAAAAATTATTAAATATTGTATTTTATTTTATTTTTTTAATTGAAACCATCGGAGGGATGGGGGGAAATATATTAGGCTCCCCGAACCAGTAGAAGAGAAAGAAGAGAGATTAAAAGGAACAGACCTTGAAGAAGGCATAATACTATACAAAAAGGTCATCCTAATGATGATCCCAGAGCTGTATTTAGCTCTTGAAGCAATGTAGCACTTGCTTCCAAAAGTGGTGTAGCCATCTATGGAAATAGAAATTATATTCTAAGCTAATGAACATCGATGACGGAGTAGGGCACTGTCCTTATATACCATCTAGTCTAATTTCCACGAACAGGTCGGCGAATCGAATTTTTGAAACCCCAGTTTGTCAATGGCAAGTCAGCTAGATGGCTTCGAATCAGTATTTGGCCCCAAAACAGTGCTCCTATAACAGGTTTGGAAAAAAAAGTGTTGGATGCGTGTTATCTCTGTAGAGCAGTTTTGCTTCCATCTGGATACCTTCTAATGTGTAGGGGCGATTTGCATCAGTTTGGTAATTGTATGTACAAGACCACGGCCGTTGTGATACTCTCCATGCCAAGGTAGGGCACCTGTGAAAACAAAAAACAAAAAATCATTGTGTAGTTTCTATTCACAGATGTCATTAGCAATTTTATAGTTTTATAGATGGGTAGAATTTTTTAGATAAAGTATCTAAAAAAATTAGATTCTATTTCTCGAAAACCTAAGGACTCAATCGTATGGATATGGAAAATACAGGATTTCCAATCCTAGCAGGAAAGGGATACTCGATTTTAAGTGAGTAAACAGAATTCCATAAAAGAATAATTCAAAAAAAAAGAGGGGGTCTTTTTTTTGATTCTTTTTCATTTTCATATATACATATTTATTTTAGTTCTAAAAAGGGAACTCTTGTTATGAGTTTTGAATTAAAATGTAAGGTCTAATTCTTTTTCGTAAATAAAAAAAATAGGTTGAAATATCGATAAAAAATTGTTGAAGAAACAACAAGATCTTTCTTTTGTCCCTTCCAGGCGATCGGAAAATAAAGAAATGGTTAATATATTCAAGATAATTGCGTAGGGAGGTTTGTGATGATTTTTCAATCTTTTCTACTAGGTAATTTAGTATCCTTATGCATGAAGATAATCAATTCGGTCGTTGTGGTCGGACTCTATTATGGATTTCTGACCACATTCTCCATAGGGCCCTCTTATCTCTTCCTTCTCCGCGCTCAGGTTATGGAAGAAGGAGAACCAACTATGTAGCATCTACATCGAGAATTCAAGTATTATATACGTCATTAGTCCGATCCTTTGTAAGAACTACCCGTAATAACGAACTTGCAAAATGGATCTGTTTATCATAAAAAGATTCGGCGTTCTTGCCCCGCCCGACTTCTCTTTGGTCGGTCTTAAGAACGCTGGTTTTAAGAATGAGTGATTGCCCTTCTCCGACCCTTACTGCCCAACCCGAGAGCGGACCATTGAATAAGTTTCTTCAGCTTGAGTTGGGTTAAAAGCACGGAATGTATTTGCACCAATTTCAATTTAAGAGACTCTTCTTTTCTTTTTTAATTTAAGATTTTTTATGACATTTGCAACCTTAGAACATATATTAACTCATATTTGCTTTTCAATCGTTTCAATCAGAATTACAATTTGGCAGTCGGTAGCTAGATATGGATAAGGAGGCATAGAATACATATGGTGAGCTACAACAATCGTCAAAGAGCCTAACATCGCTAGGTTAAGAGATAATTGAGCTACTGCTTATGCTTACTTAATTAATCCTTGTACGTAGGAAATGAGACTTAACCTCTTTTTTACTGCAAATTTTTAACAAACTTTGAGATTCAATTCAAATCGTTCCTCGATTTGCAATAGTTAATGGTTCAAATTTGTTTGACTTTTGTGAATGAAAACAGACTTTTTCTTTTTGGTTATTGATACTCATAAGTAAAAAGCATAAAAAGATAAATCAATATCGAATTGTGTATTTGATTGGAAAAATAAATGGCTTAGTGGAGGAGGTAAAATGATCTTAATAAAATCTTGTCTATACTCTATTCCTCAACATATTTGGTCTGTAACAAATCCCCCTAAAGGCATAATTAAATTAATTGAGAAAAAAATGACTCATTTCTTCTGGGGTAAATCTGAGGATAAGAACAATAAAGTGTGGAAAAGATGGGCTGAACTAGCCAAACCTACAAAACTGAATGGACTATGTTTTAGATCTATCAAATCCATAGTTGAGTCCTGCTCGGTTAAACTTTGGTGGAAGAGTCAATTAGGCATCTCATTGTGGTCTAATGGGCTCTTCCACCCTCCCATAGAAAATCAGTGACATGGAGAAGAATCTGTTCTATTAACAACTTTGCCAAAAATAATTCGACTATAATTCATGGCAAAGGCAATTGTAATTTTTGGTCTGCCAATTGGTGTCCACATGGCCCTCTTCTGAACATTGTTCCAGAGAGTATTATTTCTGATATGTCTGACATATCTGTGGCTTATTTCATCAGTAGCAGAGACTTTATTCTAGATCAGATTTTGTCATTCTTGGAACATGATACGCTTTTGTTCTTGCAGGGAGCTGAAATAACACTGGATAGGGATGATAGGCTGATTTGGAAGCCTGAACTCTCAGGTAATTTTTCTTTTAAGTCAACCTATAAGGCCTTAACTTTATCATCAGGTAATTCTCCTGCAAGCATTTCTCTTTGGAACATTCCTTTGCATAAAAAGATTATTATTTTTACATGGAAATTGCTGCATTCATTTCTCCCTTTTGATGATATGCTCATTACCTGTGGATTTAGTTTAGCTTCGAAATGCCCTGCTTGTTCTCATTTGGACTCTATCCAGCATTTTTTTATCTCTTGTCATCTAGCTCATGCAGTATGGTCAAATTTAACATCTCTGCTTCAGTTTAACTTAAATGCTATGCACTCTATCCCTCAGAGATTTTACTTATTCTGGAACTGTAGTGATCTACCTAAACTTCAGCATATTTACTGTAATATCCTGCCTTCTCTGATATGCTGGAGTCTCTGGAAAGCTAGGAATCTCTTCCAATTTGATAATAAACCCCTATCTGTTAACTATATTTGTAATGAGGTGCACGACCTGATTAAATTGACATTATATGCGTGCTCTCCTAAATTGATTTCTTCTGGATCTATCACAGCTCCCTTTAGACATCTCTCACCCCTGCTCAGACCCCCTTCTAAGCCTAACATATCGAAGATTCTGTGGGAAAGGCCTAAGCCTGGTTTCATAAAAATTAATGTAGATGCATCTTGGAGTCATAACAAAGTATCTGTTGGTCTTATTTCTAGAGATTCCTTTGGTTGCCCTATACACATTAGTTCTGCTACCTCTTCTGCTGTTTCGCCATTACATGCTGAAATTGAAGCTATTTTACATGCTTGTCATATTTTCCCTCAACTGGATCACACTTTTATAATCGAATCAGATTCTAAGCTTGCGGTTAAAATGATCAGTGACCCTTATACTGCACATTGGAATATTTTTGATAAGGTCTATAAAGTTAAGTCCCTTCTTGGTACAGCTGAACTTAAACATGTTTTCAGAGAGTGTAACGCTGTAGCTGATGTTGTTTCCAAACACCATTCTAAGTTTGATCAAGGCCTCCATCTATCTAATATCCCTAGGATCATATCAGGCCTTATTACTTTAGATAAACAATCCACACCGCACATTCGAGTTTTTACAAGTTCTAATGGCTTCGAATAGATACTGCTAAGTTATGGTTTTGTTCATGTAGGACTCAGATAAACTTGCTGCACATGACGATGGACTGGAGCTGCTGCTATTCCCACGGATGCCCACCTGGGATTGCAGCTCATTATGATCACATCACGGGACTCCTTTGGATGCTGCTTTTGCATTCCTTTGGTTCAGCTCAACTCCTTTAATCCTACTCCAGGTTTTGAAACTTTTCAACTTAGTTATTGATTCACTGTCATTGAAGTTACCTGGCCAAGGGAGAGAATTAACACAAGGGGTGGAGATTCTCTCTTTTGGATCGTAACTTCATTACAGATTAACTTACCATGTATAGCTGTTTATATATCCTCGATATTGATAGTTTAGGACTTTTGGAGGCAACTATATTGACTTATTGCTTTAGGGAACTAGCAACACTTGATGTATTAACTGTTGATCTTTTTATAAGGCCTAGGGATCCTTAATATATATTTCCCTCACCTACGGGTGTTTTCATTAAAAAAAGATTACTTTATCCTTGAGGGCAAGAAAAAAGTTTGGATTTATTGATGGTACCATGGGGAAACCAGATGATGAACAAAAAATTTCGACTCAATTACTTTGAACTTAATGATTGTGACTTGGTTGGTGCAAGGCATGGATCCGAAGATCATCCCCTCCATTCCATTCTATGAGGAGGTGCAGAATGGACCACACTGATGAGACGTCAAATGCATGTATTTTCCAAAACATTTAACATCTCTTTTGTCATATTTTTGTTATAAGATTGCTAGATTTAGGTAGGTTTACATGTTAAGGGTTTAGATGACCATTTTTGGTTTTTATATCTAAATTCATCTACATGTAGCCTATGTTTATTCTAATGGATCTTTGGTCCTTACGAGCATCTAGATTCCATTTTATGAGCATCATTTGTAGATGTCTTGTGATCCCTTTGGAGTGGTTTAGTGAAGGCCACGTGCCAAAACATGGTAGAAGATAGAAGGGTCGAAGAAGGAAGGCAAAGAAGTGGATGGATTGTAACCCAGAAGTTTAGACAAAGTTCTTAAAACTATTCGGGAAGAATCAGCCTACAAGGGAAACACCATTGTATTTTTCTTCTCAAGCGCTATAAACTCGACTACAAGAACTCCCATAACGAATCAATAGTTTACCCGTGGGAAGCCAAAAAAGGAAGCTGCAAATTGTAGCCCATCAGAATTTTTTGGGCTGAAACCTCCGCCACCCGGGAGATGCCGTTTCCACCTAGGCGGGAGCCTGCTATATTTTTTTGGTTTTTCTTGACCAAATTAGACTCTAAATAGCCCCCCTTCTTCCCCATTTTCCTACGCCCGACTTGGGGGATTCAAACCCCTATTTTTTCACCATTTTCATCCATTTCTTCTTCTTTCTTTGTAGATTTATGTTCTATGTTATGGGTTTTGATTATCTAGCTTAGTTTTTTTACTTGGGAGCAATTGATTGAGACTTCCTTGCTAATATCTTGAGAATCATTTATATCTATCTATTTCTTTCTCTATTGTGCATTTATTGAGCTTTAAATGTGGCTTGTTAATGACATTAATGTTGTTGGAAGTTGGAGTATATGAAAGTATCTAATTTTCCTCTCCTTTAATGTGGAATGCAAGAGCATGAATTAGAGCTTCTAAATGATATTGATGTGTTGATAATAACAAGATGAATGTGATGATGTTGAACTCATTGTGATGTTTGTTTTAGATAGCAGATGAGATAAATCTATAAATGTCGATCATTATTGACTAATCTTGTGTAAATGAATGAATTGGTTAACAACTTAGACACGGTGTAGTGTTCTAATTGTTGCCAAACTTGTTGATTCTTCATGCTCAGTGCTATCAATGGAATACATTTAGCCGTGTTTCGACTACAGGAGTCATTGGTGAGGTTTGACAAGAGATGTCGAATTCACTCTTGCAAACTACTATCTAAGAAGGATAGAATTGGTTCACTCGTTCTTGAAGCTTTTGTTATTTAGCATTCATGTGTTCTTATTGCTATGTTTTACTTCATCTATGCCATGGGTGTTTGACAATAGGAAGTGTTTGTATGATTGAAGTGTTAGGGTGTTAGGAAAGTGACAAATTCCTTAGCTCTTTGGCATGAAAATCCAATAACATGGACTTAGAACTTTTCGGGCATAGTGTGTTGTGATTTTTGCTAGATAACTATGTTAAAGAGGATTGTTCTCATATTTATCCTATAGATGCAATAAAAGGTTTAATCTTGAATGTGGTTTGTTTTAGGTTTATCCTAATGAATGCTATGTTTGTTGTTATCAAATCTATAGTCCTTCGTGTGAAATGCCATTGATGAAATACCTCTATGGTGTGGTTTTCTTAGAGTAATTGTCAACAAGGTTTGCAAATGGTTGTTGTTTGTCTTTGAAAATTACTATTAAGAGGGAATGAATGTTGATCTTCGAATGGGAAGTGATAACATTCCCCATGGGTAACAAATGTGATTGAATGAGTGAATTGTTCAATGATCTACATGAGGTTTGGAAGTGGATATCAATTGCCCCCAAGGCTTTATCTTTTATAGTATTTACCCCCTTTTCTTAATTTGTTTGATGATTAGCATAGTTACTTAACCCTTCTAGTTAGTTTGTCTCCTAATTTCATAACTTAGGAAAATCAACCAACCAAACCCCCCCCCCCATTTACTTGCTTTTATATATCTATATATATCTACTTCTAGCCTAATATGAACCTTATATGTTTAAACGGTTAAGAAAATCCCTCTTCTTCGTGGACGACCCCAATTTGCCACTATCTACTTAATTGTATTTAGTAATCATAAAGGGGTACGACAACAACCTCCAAATTTTGGCACCTCTGCCGGGGAAGAGGATTTTATTTTTAAGTGTTTGGGCATATTTGGTTGCATATTAGCTAGTAGTTTTTATTTTCCACTTCTTGTGGTTGGTTTTTTTCAGAGTAGGTATTGCTTGAGTTGTTGGTGAATTTTTATTGAGAATCCTTGCAATATGATTCCAGACTTTTGAAAAAGAGAATTTTTCTTTAAAGAAACGGAACGTCTAACCTTGAGGGAACTCATGATGAGAAAAGGGAACTCATGATGAGAAGAGAGGCTCAACAAGCAAGGTTTTGTAGGATGTGTCATTCCGACTATCCTACCGAGTCTTTCTATACGTTGAGAGAGGAACACTATGAGGAGGAAATAACTCTTAGTTTCCAAAACCAAAGGTATTATGAAGAGTGCTACCAAGAGGTAGGAGATGTTTGTTTTCGAGCTTACAATCCGAAATGGAGTGGTAATCCAGATTGGTGGTATGAGAATGAGCTAGAAAACCAACAGTACGAGAAAGATAGCTGGCCATCACCATCTTATACCATACCCCAAAACCAAGCCCAACAAGGAAGTTCAAGTTTGACACGTGAGGAAGTCATGAATGCAATAGAAAACTTGAACAACTTTACTAGTGAGGAACCAGACACTCGGCTATCCTCTAGTGTTGAGGCTATTAAGGGGCATGCGAGGAGTACATTGGAAGTGTTGGCCTGAATCGAAGCTTTTGATTCCAAAAATACACCATCTCAAGTCGAACTCAAGGATTCGATGAGTGAGGTCCCCATGGGAAATGAGTTTGAGTTTGATGGGGATGAGGAATTGGTTGTTGAGGATTAAAAAATGGAGGAAGAGGTGATTGTGCTACATTCATTAGCATCGTCACCCCTACCCCTACCTAGTGAACCATCTCCACCATTTTTGGAATTTTTTAGGGAGATAAGAATGGAGCCAAAAGACCATCCCAAGCCTCCTAACCACCCAACTCCTTTTAAACCATCTCCACCTCCTAAAAACTTTCCTCTTGAAAGTTTTGTACCCCCACCTCTCTATTTTTGGATACTCATGGTGAAGGGGTTCAAACATTCACCATATGGATAACATTAAGGTCATGTCAATGACCTTAAAAATATGAAGCTTCTCGGGAGGAAACCCGAGTTTCTAAGTTAGGTTAGTGTTTTTCTTTTCTTGAAAAAAAAAATCCTTAACCATGTCCTCAAACCCTTACCCAAAACCACAGGAATACCACCACAATCCACCACCAAAAACCACTACCAAAACCACAGTCTAGGAGTACTACTAGTTGTTGTCTTTTGTGAGTGTTAATCGGGATTTGCATATCCATGGCTTTGTAGTGGATGGATGAAAGTTTCATGTTAGGCAGAGTTCGAGAACATGGAGGAGAGAACATTCATTGAGAAGTGAGCATTTCCATGACCGAGAAGGACCTACAAGGTCCTAGTTGTGAGTATTTTTTTCTTTATTTCTCCCTTATTTCTTTATCTTGTCCTTTTCACATTGAGGACAATGTGTGCTTCAAGTGTGGGGAGGTAAAGAGAAATATATCTCATTGTATTCTATTGTAGTGTGCATATGCTCCACTTTGATTTGTTTTGTTTGAAAAAAAAATTGAAAAATGGAAAAAAAAATTCTGCTAAGTTGAAAACCCGGGAGGGCAACTTAGGCAAAAGTAGGAGGCCCGGATAGGTTAAAAACCTGAAAGGGCAACCTATGCAAAAATGAGAGGCCATATGGTGTGGAAAAAGGTGAGGGTAAGCATTGAAAAAGAAAAATGTGTGAAGCTTGGATGACAACCTGAGAGGGCTCCGAGGCAAAATGAGAGAAAATGAGAGAAATTGAAAAATTTTGTGCTTTTCTTGATTTTTCTATTGGATGGCTTTTTTGGTAGAGTAAGTTAGCTTGGCATTATATGTATACCTCACTTTTGTTATGGTTTGTTGGTTGTTTAGATTATCTTAGGCTTTGGGATGTGAGAGTGTAAGAGATTCTTCTGTCTCAGGGTTAAGGTAGTCTAGGAATATGATGTTGGATGTTTTGGGAAAAATTTTATGTGCTAGTTTACGCTTTGATCTTTGCTTGTTCTTGTTTACTTAAGGATGAGTAAGGTTTAAGTGTGAGGAGATTTGATGTGACGTCAAATGCATGTATTTACTAAAGCATTTAACATCTCTTTTGTCATTTTTTTAAAGCTTTCTAGATTTGGGTAGGTTTACATGATAAGGGGTTTCGATGACCATTTTCAGTTTTTATATCTAAATCCTTCATTTTGTAACATATGTTTAGTCCAATGGATTTTTGGTCCTTACAAGCATCTAGATTCCATTTTGTGAACTTCATTTGTAGATGTCTCATGATCCCTTTGGAGTGGTTTAGTGAAGACCATGTGCCAAAACGTGGTAGAAGATAGAAGGGTCGAAGAAGGAAGGCAAAGAAGTGGATAAATTGTCACCTGGACATTTAGACAAAGCTCTTAAAATTATTTGAGAAGAATCAGCCTACAAGGGTGGCATCATTGGATTTTCCTTCTCGAGCACTATAAAATCGACTACAAGAACTCCCAAAACCAATCAACGGTTAAAAAAGGAAGCTGCAAATTGTAGCCCATCTGAATTTTTAGAGCTGAAACCTCCGCCGCCTGGGCGATGCCATTTCCGCCCAGGTGGGAGCCTGCTGCATTTGTTTGGTTTTTCTTGACCAAATTAGACTATAAATAGCCCCCTTCTTCCCCATTTGCCTAAGCCCGACTTGGGGGCTCCAAAACCCTATTTTTCACCATTTTCTTCCATTTCTTCTTCTTTCTTTGTAGATTTATGTTCTATGTTATGAGTTTTGATTATCTAGCTTAGTTTTTTTACTTGGGAGCAATTGATTGAGACTTCCTTGCTAATATCTTGAGAATCATTTCTATCTATCTATTGTTTTTTCTATTGTGCATTTATTGAGCTTTGAATGTAGATTGTGAATGGCATTAATGTTGTTGGAAGTTTGATTGTATGAATTACTAGTATGATTGCTTGTTAGAGTTGGGAGAAAGTATCAAATTTTCCTCTCTTTTAATGTGGAATGCAAGAGCATGATTTAGAGCTTTTAAATAATGTTGATGTGTTGATAATTGCTAGATGAATGTGAAGATATTGAAATCATTGTCATGTTTGTTTTAGGTAGCAGATGAGATAAATCTATGGATGTCTATCGTTATTGACTAATCTTGTGTAAATGCATAAATTGGTTAAATTCTTAGACACGGTGTAGTGTTTATAATTGTTGTCAAACTTGTTGATTCTTCATGCTCAGTGCCATCAATGGGATACGTTTAGTCATGTTTCGACTAAGGGATTCATTGGTGAGGTTTGACAAGAGATGTCGAAGTCACTCTTGCAAACTACTACCTAAGAAGGATAGAATATTTATCTTCACAACAAGTAGTTAAAGAAATGAATAGATTGGTTCACTCGTTCTTGAAGCTTTTGTTATATAGCATTCATGTGTTCTTAATGCTATGTTTTACTTCATCTATGCCAGGGGGTGTTTGACAATAGGAAGTGTTTGTATGATTAAAGTGTTAGGGTGTTAGGAAAGTGAGAAATTCCTTAGCTCTTTGGCATGAAAATCCAATAACATTGACTTAGAACTTCTTGTGCATAGTGTGTTGTGATTCTTGCTAGATAAGTATGTTAATGTGGATTGTTATCATATTTATCCTATAGATGCAATGAAAGGTTTAATCTTGAATGTGGTTTGTTCTAGGTTTGGCCTAATGAATGCTATGTTTGGTTAAATGATTATGTCTTTGGTAGAAGGCTTGTTGTTATCAAATCTATAGTCCTTCGCGTGAAATGCCGTTGATGAAATACCTCTATGGTGTGGTTTGGTTGGTGTGGTTTGGTTAGTGTGATTGTCAACGAGGTTTGCAAATTGTCGTTGTTTGTCTTTGCAAATTACTATTAAGAAGGAATAATGTTGATCTTCGAATGGGAAGTGATAACATTCCAGATAGGTAACAAATGTGATTGAATGAGTGAATGGTTCAATTATCTACATGAGGTTTGGAAGTGGATATCAATTTTCCCCAAGGCTTAATCTTTTGTATTATTTACCATTTTTTGTTAGTTTGTTTGATGATTAACATAGTTACTTAACTTTTCTTGTTAGTTTGTCTTTTAATTTCGTAACTTAGGAAAATCAACCAACCAAACCCCCCCCCCCCCCCCCACGTTTACTTACTTTTATATATCTATATATATCTACTTCTAGCCTAATATGAACCTTATATGTTTAAATGGTTAAGAAAATCCCTCTTCTTCGTGGACGACCCCGATTTGCCACTATCGACTTAATTGTATTTAGTAAGCATAAGGGGTTTATAAATTATAACTTTGAGAGGTACGCTGATGACTTCCCACACGCCTACAACATGAATTATTAAAAATTGCATACAAATAAGTAATAGGTCCATTTATAATTACTTCAATTGCTTGATGGGATTTTATGATGAACTGGCATGTCTTAAACCTTTACATGTGTGCAAGTGGGGGTTGTATATCTGCAAACTGTAAGAGGAATAAAGCTAACAGGAAGGAAGAGAAATTGCATTAGTTCCTTATCAGGGTTGACTACCCTAGATGTGGAACAATTAGATCTAATATGTTATCCCATAATACAACACCATATATCTAAATCGAGCCTATCAAGTGATGGTTCAAGAGGAGCGTTCAAAAGACATTATGCATGGACACACTTCCACTGATGATGTTTGGGCTTTGGCTCTCCAAGCAGAACATCCACCCACTTGTTTCCTGACCAAACAGAAGAGGGCCAGTTTGGTCTGTTCATACAGCAAGAAGACTGGACACAACAAGTCTACTTTTTTTGGCCTCAATGGCATACCATATTGGTACAAAGAGAGGCACTATGAAGGAGGTGTGGCTAACCAGCAGTCACAACGACCAGCCAAGCCATTGGTGCCTCCTCGATAGCCAGATGCTACAGCTCAGGGAGCCGACCGAGGCCTTCTCCCACGTGTCCTTTCTATTGCAAACCCTCTTATTGGCCTCAAACCCGAGCATATCAAGGTTTTATTGAATAATATGGATAATACATCTACCTCTGCTAAACTCTCAGGAGATGTTTCGTGTTTCAAATAAATACTTGATATTTGGGATTCCCATCATGCTACTTGTGACTTATCCTGCTTAATGGTTGTTCATACCATTGATGCTTGTCCTATCAGACTCTCAGATGGCCGGCATTCTATTGCTAAAGTAGCAGGGTGTGTTCCTTTACTTTGTGATGTTTCTCTATCTCACGTCTACCATGTCACCGGTCTTACCTGTAGTCTTATTTATGTATCTCAAATGATTGATAAGTCGCATTGTACTGTCAAATTCACGAATTCATTGTGTGCTATACAGAACCTACACATGGGGAAGCTGATTGGAGCAGGTGAGGGGCAAGATGGACTTTACTATTTCCAAATAATTCCTACTCTGCATGTCGTGACTGGATTGGGATTATATGTGTTTGAGTTTTAGAATGGTTAATTGGGGCATCCTTCAGATGGAGTTGTCTTAATGGTTCTTGATGTTAGCAATACTAGTAGTAAGTTTTGTTTAATAAAGATTTTGATATTTGTCCTCATGCCCGGAAGACTCGCGATAGATTTCTGGTTAGAGATAGTAGAGCTAGTTGGATCTTTGATTTGATTCATTGTGATTTATGGGGCCTTCCTCTTGTGATGCAAAGTATTTTTTAACTTTGGTGAATGATTATTGAAGAGTTGTTTAAATTGATTTGATACATGATATAACTGAGGTTAAAAAGGCATTTATTTCTTTCTTTTCTTTCATTGGGCATCGCATCAGTTTAATGCAGAGGTTAAAATTGTGTGTTGACTATAGAACTGAGTTTAATTGCATACGAAAGGATTTTGAAAATAGTGGGATTGTTTTTCAAACTTCTTCTATTGGTACTCCTCAAAGGAATGAGAGGTTTGAAAGGAAACATAGCCACATTTTAAATGTAGCTCGAGCATTGATGTTCTAGAATGATCTTCCTATTAGTTTTTGGGGTGATTATGTACTGGCTGCAGTTTATTTGATTAATAGGACATCATCTAAGTTGCTAAATGGGAATAGTCCATACGAGATTCTTTGGATGTTTATGTTTGGCTCATGAACAATGATTAAAGGGGGATAAATATTTTCTATGCAGAAAAAATATATCTTTGTTGGATATTCGAATAATAATAAGGGCTGAAAGTTGTATGATATAAGTTATGGTGAGTACTTTGTTTCTCGAGATGTCAAATTTCATGAAGAAGAATTTCGATTTAAACCTGTGGCTAATCTAGGTTTACATATAGATCTAGGAACCATTACCATTCTTGCTGTAGAGGTTGAAGAACACTCAGACACAGTGGCTAGTGAGACCAAAGTCTAACCTGATCCTGAGCTAGGTACCACAACCGAGCCATCTGCCAGGTCTGGGGATACGGGTGTGGCTCTTGGAGGTGTACCGGATCTTGCCGCCGAACCTGAGATTGCCAGCCATGATAGCAAGGCTGTAGGTGGGGGTTTGGGAAAGGCTGCGACAAATGTAGGTTTCGGGATGAAAGAGCTCAGGTGGGGTAAGCATGAGAAGCGGGCTTCTATATTGCTAGTCCAGCTCTAAGTTCTCCTACCCTTTCCAGTTACCCAGGCAATCCTTATCCTTTAGCATATTTTGTGAATCATGATAAATATTTTGTACGTCATATTGCCTTTCTTATTGCAGTCACTAGTGGGGTAGAGCCTCATTCTTTTCACAAGGATATGAATGATGATGGTAGGCGTAAAGCCATGAAAAATTAAGTTGACGATCTTTAAGATAATTCCACTTAGTGTTTGGTTCTTTTACTTCCTGGCAAGAAGGTGCTTGACAGCAAATGGGTGTACAAGATCAAGTATAATTGTGAAAATTCGCTTGAGTGCTTGGAAGGGTGCCATGTGGTAGTTGGAAATCACAAAGTTGAAAGGATTTATTATCATGAGACTTTTGCATCGGTTGAGAAAAATTGTTATTGCTCGTGCTTTTTTGGATGTAGCTGTAGCCAAGTATATGAACAAGGAGGGGTATATGAAGCCTCTTCCTAGTTTTCATCCTTCATATCCAACTTTGGTTTTTCACTTGCAGAAGTCCTTGCACGGTCTTCGTCAAGCTCCTCGATGCTGGTTTGCCAAGCTGGCCGTATCCCTATCACCCTACAGGTTTTTCCAATCTTAATATGATTCTTTATTTACTTACTGCAATGGTGTGTTACATTTATCTATTCTTGTGTATGTGGATGATTTGATAATTTCTGGAGATGATTCTTCTGCTATCTCTGAATTCAAGATGTATTTGAGTAGTTGTTTTTATATAAGGGATTTAGGTATTTTGAAATAATTTCTTGGTTTAGAAGTTTCTCAGAGTCCTATGGTTGTGTATCTGTGTCAATGGAAATATGCTTTGGATATTGTTGGTGAGTTTGGTCTACTGGGTTCGAAACCTACAGGTTTTCCGATCGAGCAAAATCATTCGTTGACTCTTGCTAAGGGCGAGTTTTTAATTAATCCAGATGCTTATAATTGTCTTGTTGGTCACTTTATTTACCTTTCTTTTACTCATCCTGATATGGATTAATCTTTGGCAATGAGGCATAGGACAGGCTGGGTGAGCCCAAGAGCATCCAGTGTGGGTATGTCTACAAAGCTCGTCTCCTTGAGCTGACAACTCACCAGGGCCTTCCACCCCTCAGCATAGGACCCGGTGATCCAGGTCAAACCCATGTACTTATCCAGAGGGGGAAGGTACAGGGCTCGATTCTGAAGCCAGTGGTGGAGGCGGGTGTGGAGCGGCGGTGCACCCGCCTCGGGCCATATCTAACAACCAAAGCAAACAAGTCAAACGCACAGGAATATGTATATGTGCAATATTGCAAATTCATTGTTAACCTTAAACTCGTTTTTGTCAATCATCACAAGCCAAATCAAGTCCAAGCTAACTAGTTCAAGTCCTAATCACAATTGCAAATACAGTCCATATTATGTCCAATATGCCCATATTCTCAAGTCCATGATGTCCTCACATAGTTGAAATCTAGTTGGCACGCCTAACTAGTTTAGGCACCATTAGTACATTCATAAGGTCAACATTCAAGTCCCATGGCCATACTACCCTAAAAAAAATAACATTGAAAAGTAAAGTAACATTTTATCCAAATAATAGCTATGTCTAATCAAGGGCCAACGTGCCTCATATCGAGTATAAGCCACAATCCATTATCAGTCAAAGAAACACAAATGGCACAATGCAAGCATAAGATCATATGAGCAATTCAATACAGCTAACCAAACAGCAAACACAAAAGATGCAGATAATCCCCATCAAATCAAATTGCAAGCATAATATATTCACAAAAATCAGCCAAGGTCCAACAATCTATTTTCCTAAGTCATCACACATAATCTACACAATATCCAATAAATAGAGTATACAATCATAATCACAATTGAAGTTCAATAAGGTGAAGAAATGTACCAATTAGATGCCTAGGATGAGAAAGGAATGAAGCCAACAAGCAATTTGAAGTTTAATTGCCAAAAATTAAAACAAATCCCAAATTCTAGGGTTTTGTGTTCTTGAACAATTTTAGGGTGATTTGTGGGTAGAGCTTGGGAAGAAAGAATGGGGTATGGAGTGGCGGTGGTGAGCAGTTGTGAGGTGGCAGTGACGTGGAGGTGAGAGGCGGTGAGGTGGTGTGGATCGGTTGGAGGCGGCGTAGAAGATGAAAGGAGATTGGAAAGTTTTTGGCCAAACAATGTGATTCTGCCCATTTTTTAAAACAATTATGTACGCCTGTCGCGACTCGTGATGTGTTCATCACGACTCACGATGGGTAAGTCAATGGGTACCTAAAGTCAATGCTTACGTCGCGACCTACGATGGTTTGTCGTGACTCACGACGAGGCCATCACAACTTGCAAAAAGTGTAGGCCGGGAGCTCTATTTTCACCCTAAATTTTTGATTTGGTTGCGAATCACGATGAACATGTCGTGACTCACGATGGTCCCTTGCGACTCACAATGAGGCTATTGCGACTCACAAAAAGTGGAGCCTGAGAGCTCAATTTTTCAGCCAAAATTTCTGATCTGGTAGCGACTCGCGACCAATTTGTCGCGACTCGTGATGGTCCATCGCGACTCGTGACAAGGCCATTTCACCCTTCTCATTTTAGACTACCATCACCCCACTCTTCTTGGGTACCACTTGAGTTGGACTCACCCACTTGCTATCCAATATTGGATAGATCATGCCCGCTTCGAGTAACTTGAGGATTTCTGCCTTCACCACTTCCATCATAGGCTGGTTTAAATGGTGTTGGGGTTGTCACACGAGTCTTGCATCTACTTCCAAAAAAATTATATGCATGCAAGTGGATGGACTTATGCCTTTGATGTCGCTAATAGTTCATCCAATTGCTTCCTTGTTCTCCCGTAACACCACCATCAACTTTTCTTCTTGCTCCGTAGTGAGCTTTCTTGAAATGATAACTGGAAGTGTCTCCCCTTCCCCAATAAATGTGTACTTGAGGTCACTTGGAAAAGGTTTAAGCTCAATCACCGGAGCTTTCACAAGTGATGGGAGGAATTCTGGTTCTTCGGGTTCCTCTAAGACTAGAGGGTCGGGACTTTGCACCACTTCCTCAAGAATGATTAACTCCTCAATGCTTTCCTTCAAGTTAGTACTCATGGAATATACAAGACATGCATTTTCAACATCATTTTTCAAAGAAACTAACAAGGAATCATCACCACTCAATTCAAAAACATCTTGCAAAACATTGTCAAAAAAAAATCAATAGCATGGCAAGAATAATCTTCAAGAGGATACTTCATAGAGTCATTTATGTTAAAATCTACTTTAATCCCATCAAATTCCATGGTGAGGGTACCGTTATGCACATAAATGATGGTCCTAGAGGTCTTCAAAAATGGCCTCCCCAATAAGATTGGGGCGGCATGTTTATGATGTTCCATGTTTAGGACATAAACGTCCGGGGGGAATATTATGGAATCCACCCTAACCAACATATCCTCGACGATACCCTTAGGGTACGCACTAGAACGGTTGTCTAGTTGGATCACCCCCCCTGTTTTGTGCAAACTACCAAGATTGAGGCTTTCATACAAAGAGTAAGGAGTCACATTTATTGATGCACCTAAGTCGAGCATTTCTTTTTCAAAATGTGTATTTCCTGTCCTACAAGGGATCATGAACATGCTGGGATCACTATATTTAGGGGGTAACTCCCTTTGGCACAAAGAGGAGACATGCTCACTTCTCCTATTTTTAAGCTTGTTCTTCGTTCTTTGTTTCCTATTTATTACACATAATTCCTTCAAAAATTTTTCATAGCTAGGAATTTGTTCAATAGTATTCAAAAGAGGGATATTTACCTCACACCTATGAAAGTCTTCGTAGATGTCCTTGTTGGACTCATTAATCCGTTTGTCCTTTAGAGATTCAGGGAACGGTGGTTCCGGCACATATGGAGGAATTTCCACTACTCTTGCCTTCTTATGAGGGGGGTTGAAGGTTCAGAAATAGAGGTCGATTTCTCAACGGTGATCTCCTCTTCCTTCTCTATTCCCTTCCTTTCTTGCCCCTTGGCCACTTTCTCGTTCTCTTCTTTCACTTATTTCTCAAGCATTTCAAGCTTTCTAGGTTCATCCTCAACAACGTCACCAACCGGGGGAGAGCCAACCTCTTTACCACTTCTCAAAATGATAGCACTTGCATTTTGTCTAGGGTTGATCTCCAGTTGGGAGGATAGCTTACCCTTTTCCGGGGCTTCCATCTGATTCACCACTTGAGCTATTTGGATCACTGGAGTTTCCAAGTTCTTGATACTCGCCTTGGCTTCATCTTGGAATTTCTCACTTTTCTCCGCACACATACCCAACCGGTGAATGGCTTGAATCACCTCATCCTTTGTTAGCCCCGAGCTCTCCCCTTTGTCTCGGAGTTTGTCTTGGAGCCTTTGAAATTATTGTTGAGATGGCCTATATTGTTGTTGAGGAGGCCGATATGGTTTAGGGTCTTGGCTTCCTTAAGGGTTTCCATACCGGGGGTTCAGGTTATCATGATTTCCCCCAAATTGTACGGCCGGTTTTGGTACCCTTGATAACCTTGGTAGCCTTGCCTACCTTGATATCCTTGGAAGCCTTGATTCCCTTGATATCCCATAGCACTCACCTTCTCGACATAGTCCTCTTGAAATGTAGGGCAAGTGTCCGTAGGATGCACCAAGTAACAAATTTCACATGATTTAACATGTGGCGCATTCCCGAGCTTCGTCATCAACAATTTCACCATAGATGCAAGGGTTGAGACTTGGTCCTCGAGCTTCCCACTATTGAAAGAGTCACTTTTGGGCATGGGATTTCTCCTTCTCAAATCGGCCCTTGAGCTAAAGTTTCTCGATTCTTCCACTAGCTCCTCATACAATCGCATTGCTTCGGATGAAGTTTTGTTCCCAAGAGTTCCACCACAAGAAATTCTTGTAGAAGTAATAAACCAAATCCCCCTCCAAATAACCATGGTAAGGGTAACATTGAAGAAGCTTCTTGAACCTCTCCCAATAGTCGATGAGAGATTCTTCATGCCATTGAAGGATGTTTCTTATGTCCTTCTTCAAGGCAGTGGACCTCGAGGCTGGGAAGTATTTGGCTAGAAACTTCATTTTCATATCGAGCCAACTCTTAATTCTCTTGGGTGGTAGGTAGTGGAGCTAATCTCTTGCACCATCCCTTAGTGTGAAAGGGAATGCCTTCAACTTATAGAAATCTTCATCCACTCCATGGGGAACCATACCACCACACAAGAAGTGAAATTCGGTAAGGTGTTTGTTGGCATTCTCCCTTTGCCTACCAAGGAAGATGGGTAGCATGTTGATGAACCCGGTCTTTAGCTCAAAATACCTATTCGGTCCAACCACAGGATACTCAATGCACATTGGTTGTTGATCGAGGTTGGGGGCCATGATGTCTCTTAACAATGCTTGCACCAAAGAAATCTCCCTTTCTTGGAGAGGAGGATGTTGAGGTCCCCCTCCTGGATGCTCATCTTCGTGCTCAAATTGATGTTCCATAGAGGAAGAGGTATCCACAAAAGGGTCATTAGGAGGGGTGTTATTCACACTTTCCAAAGAAAGACTCCTAGCCCATCTCAAATTCAACTCTAACTCGGGGTCGTAGTGTAGGGGTTCTTGTGAAGAGGATCGCATACGAACCATACACCAAGAACGCGAACAATACGTCTCCAAGCCAAGTCAAAATGGAAAATCAACTAAGAAATCAAAATAAAAGAAAACTAACAAATATTTACAATTAGCATATAATCACACATAATATTCCCAAACACTTAAAAATAAATGCCTCTTCCCCGGCAGCGGCGCAGAAATTTGGGAGGTCGTCGCCATCGCTCTCAAAGTTAATACTTTTAAGCCTTAATGCTTCCGATATACAATTAAGTAGATAATGGCAAGTCGGGGTCATCCACGAGAAAAGGGATCTTTTTGAGTGATTAAACATATATAGGAGAAAATTGTTAGTCATATACATACATAGATACATATAAAAGCATGTAAGCAAGAGGGGGGGAGTTTGGTTGGTTTTTAAGCCTAATTTATCAAATTGAAAGCCAACAATTAGCAAAGAAAGAGAACTATGCTAATAATGCAATACAACTAAAGATACGATGTAAAAGATAATTAACGGAGCCTTGGGGGCAATCGACTTCCACTTTAAAATTTCCTATAGCTCATTGATTCATTCACTCATTCAATTACATTCATTGTCTATGGGGAATGTTATCACTTCTCATTCAAAGATCAACATTCATCCCTCCTTAAGAGTAGTTTGCAAAGACAAACAACAACCATTTGCATACCTCATTGATGATTACCAAAGACAAACAACATCATAGGAGTATTTCATCAATGGCATTTCACCCAAAGGACCATAGGTTTGATAGCAACAAGCCTTCTACCAAAGATAAATTCATTTAACCAAACAAAGCATTTATTAGGTTAAACTTAGAACAAACGACATTCAAGGTTTAACCTTTCTTTGCCTCTATATGACAAATATGAAAACAATCCACATTAAAATACTCATCTGTCAAGAATTACCACACATTATACACAAGAAGTTCTAAATCCTTCCTTTTGGATTTCATATCAAATGAATTTAGAAATTTGCAACTCTCCTAACACTCTAACATTTCAATCTTGCAAACATTTCATATACTAAAACAACCCATGGTATAAATGAGGTAAAACACAACATTAATGGCATAATAAATGCTCTCCAATAAATGTTCATAAATGAGAAAATATAGAATCTTACTACATAAGTTTGGAAGCTTCAATAAATTGCTCCCAAGAACTAGATTTAGCAACAAGAGTTCATACTAATTAATGCTAACAAACCAAACATAATACAAGAGAATTTATAGATGAAAAATGGTAGAAATTAGGGTGAGAAACAGTACCAAAAACGCAGAAAGAATAGATGAGAATGAGGGGAAACAGAGTGCTATTTATAGTGCAAAAAGGGTAAGGTTAGGTTCTGGCCAACCATTGGTCGCGACTTGTGACGGGTTTGTCGCGACACGCGATGGGCGCTAAAACTTAACCTTGTTTCTTTTCTTCTTCTTGTGGTCAAAACTAATCTTCACAATGACTCCTCTCATTTTCCAACTCTTCAACTCATTGAAGAAAGTCTTCAAAGTCTTCAAAAATGGTCTTCGATGGACTCCAGTCTTGAAGTCTTCATGTCTTCGAAGAAAGTCTTTGAAAAGTGATCTTTTAATGGCCTCTGGTCTTCAAACCTCCATTTTCTTCCTTTGTCATGCAAAATCCACTTATAAGAGGTAAAAGAGCGTAAAGTTGCTCTTACCTCTCCTAAGAGAATTTCAAGGTAAAACACAAGATTTTGATAATAAAAGAGCCCAAAAGTGACCCCAAAAAGTACTAAATTATGCACATAAAATGGACATATCACAGGGGAAAAAATTATTATAGAAAACTACTTCTCTTGCAACGAAGATTATTTTTGTGAAGAGGTTATAGAGCTTATAACCTTTTTGAATGGATGGATATCCTATGAAAATGCAAGGCACTGATCTTGGACTGAACTTATGTTTATCTGGACTGTGGTTTGTACCATAGCATAATGTGCCAAAGACCTGCATTTTAGAAATATCGGGAGGCTTTATGTACAAAAGTTCTTAGGGTGATTTTCAGTTCAAGACTGAAGATGGCAATCTATTCATTATATAAGTAGCAGTAAGGATTCATTCCCCCTAGAGATGTAAAGGTAAGTTGGATTGTATCATAAGAGATCTAGCAATTTGAATAATGGTTCTATGCTTTCTTTCAAATACACCATTTTGATGAGATGAATAAGGACATGATCTTTTATGAATAATACGTAAAGAAGCAAAGAAATTACATTTTTTTTACTGACAGTCCTTCTTTTCTTAATTTTGGCATTAAACTGAGTTTGTAACATGAGAATGAAGTCTGTTATGATGAAAGGAACCCGATTTTTGGTTTTGATTAGAATATTCCATGTGGCTCTACTGTGATCATCCACAATAATTAGGAAGGATTTTGCACCTTTGCTATTTTTGACTTGAAAGGCCCCCATAAATCCGTTTGAAGTGTTTCAACTGGTATAAGACTATGATCTAATTTCTCAGGAAATGATAATCTTGTTTGTTTGGCAAGGGGACAAACACTACATTTATTATTCATGACTAGAA
Organism: Rubia yunnanensis; assembly: GCA_037428765.1. Lineage (NCBI taxonomy): Eukaryota > Viridiplantae > Streptophyta > Magnoliopsida > Gentianales > Rubiaceae > Rubia > Rubia yunnanensis. Next base: position 106,989,472 of record CM075063.1, on the reverse strand, counting down.
TGTTCAATTTGTTAGTACAATATCAGAAGGATGGCCTAGCTTATTATGAGGAATTTATAAATTGACATCAGAGGGGATATATATATATATATATAGTTAAGTGCAGAATGACTCATCAAATTCTCTAGATCAAGGGAAACTAGACATTTCTTAATGACTTATGTTTGAAAAGTCTTCTTGCTCAGTATGTATAGGCATTTGCTCTCAGTAGTAACTCCTAAAACTAAACTAGTCTTGTGGTCCTGTATAATACACACATGAGGATAAAAGGCGAGATAAACCTTAGAATCTTGTGTTAACTCTAAACTGAGAGAATATTGAACTTAAAATTGATAAGAAACAAGCATTTTCTCAGCTTAAGATGATTATTAAGTTTAATAGAACCTATGGCATCTATGTAGACCTTTGAATGATCAGGAAAAATAATAAGAGTTTTTTGTGTGATAGGATTGAGTGTTTGGAACAAAGAAAGATTACTGCACATATGTGAAGTAGCACCACTATCTAGAGTCCAATCTTCACTTTCAAAACAGGTAGCAATACTAGCAAAATGAGTTATAGGACTACCTAAGAAATCCAGATGAGCAAAGTTGATCAAGTCTCCTGGTTCTGCAACCTGCTCCTTCGCCTTTCCCTTCAACATTTTTCTAAACTCAATATGGATCGTGTTTATTATTGCATGCATATTTCCAATCCTTTATTTTCCCCATTCTCAAATGAATTTCCAGATCCAATCTGCTTAGTTTCATCCCCAAAGCCTGAAGAATTACCTGCATTTTCATAAGACTTATTCTTCACCTTGGTTGTATCTGGCCACCAATAAGGATATCCATTCAACATGAAGCAAGAATCCTTCAAGTATCCATTCGTGTGGCAATAGTAACATTTCAACAAATTCTTGGCCTTTGCATCTCTCTTCTTCTAAGCATATTTCACTGCATTCATTTGTCCTGAACAAGGTTTGACAAGCATAGCTTCTTACAAATGCACATCCTTTATGATATTGTTATGCACACTCCTATATTGATCTTGTTTACAAATGAAAGAGTAAGACTTTCCAACAATAGGTAGAGGATCCATCAAAAAATCTAATCTCTTAAAGCATTATACTTCTCACTTAAACCAGACATAAAATTTTGCATTCTATCTTGAGTAGCTTGCATTACCAATTACTCATTAAATTCACAGGTACAAGTACAATGACAACAAGTTCATTTGAGCCTAGGTCTAGTCACATCAATTTCATCCAAAATTTCCTTCAAATTATAAAAGTATTGTGCAATTGAATCAGTACCTTGTTTTTGTTCCGTCAAATTTGTCATCGATTGATAGTATAGAGGTTCATGTTTGACTGAGAGTCTCTTCTAAATCGTATCCCAGAGTTTCTTTGCATTGGCCTAAAATGCAAAGCTTCTAGAAATACCTCTACTAATTGAGTTTCTAATCCACGAAACAATTGTGGAATTAGCTTTCATCTAGATCTGAATCACGAGAGAGTTGTCTACAAGCTTAGGCACTTCTCTAGTGATGAACTTCAGTTTTACCCTTGCTGAAAGAGCAGTCACCATTGCTTCCTTCCAGATCACATAGTTCTTCTCTGTTAAGAGATTAGTCATGATCACAAGGCTAGCTTGATCTGAGGATGTGAGAAACAGAGGATCGTCCAGTTTGATTCTCACAAAACCATCAACATCTGCAGCATAAGGATTGTTTTTCGTTTTCTGCATTTACATATCTAGTACTCATCTTTGATCACTAGATTTAGTTTGTCATGTTGTTTTTCAAGAAAGGTTGGGTCGAGAGCCTAGAAGCTCCGATGCCATGTTGAAACTGAAAGCAGGTCTTCAACAAGAACAAGCTCAACAAATCAGAAACTGAAAGTTTAGAAACTAAGAGCTGGGAAACATTTTTGAGATTTGATTAACTTATGGAATGAATCTAGAAGGCAGTATTTATACATGTTTATCAACTGAAAAGCGAACAAACTAACTGCACAAAAGTTATAAAAGCAGCCTAACTAATTTAGATCCGAAAAACTAACTAATCAAAGCTAACCATACCTAAGCTTTCAAAACAGTTTCCACTGACTTAGTTTGGCGCCAAAATTTGATCAAGCCTTTAAGGATGATCCTGAGTCTGATCCCTGTGCCCATGCCTCCATCCGATCGCGGGTCAAAATTGTACCGCCTCTGTCGGGCGTTGAACAAGGCATCAAGTTATTTAATTTTCCTATCCAAACGCCGCTCATTTTAGACAGAATTTCTAAATTTTGTTGGCTACTTTTTATCGTGTTTCCTGTGGTCTTTTCCATCATTGATGCCTCTGCTACTTTTTCAAGCGTATCTTTCAGTCGATGATGCCGGTGCATTCTTCTGCTTTCCTAGTCCTAGCATGTTTTCATTTTCCAAGCGCATGCCATTTTGCTTGGATTTGGACTTCAGAAAATATTTGGCCCAGTTAGATGGACTTATTGTTTATTTCCTATTGTTAAAAAATTGATTCAGTTGTTGAAAATTAATTCAGTTGACTTTCAAAAGTCAAATTGTGCCAATTTTTCTAGGACTGAGGGAGTATTATATAGCTTCTATTTTAATTATAAAAAATAGATCCTATTTAATGAAGCCTCTAACTAAATTCTTAAATATCAGGTTCAAATTATATTAAAAAAATCAAATAAAACCATAAATATAGAATAAAAATAGCTGAATATTAAATAAGAATTTAAAAATAAATCAAATTTTAATATTTAAGCATCAAATAAAAATATATAATGTTATACACTAATATATAATGTTGATGTTGAAAAACTAAAATATCAGTATAAAATTTTTTTAAATAACCATTTCATACTATTAAAACATCAAATTATACACTAATATATAATGTTGATGTTGAAAAACTAAAACATCAGTATTAAAATTTTTAAAATAACCATTTCATACTGTTGAAACATCAATGATAAAATAAATAAAAACTTAATATTCCAAAATAATAAACCCCAATATTAATTTTTGAATATACACGATGAAAAACTAACACGTCATTCAAAATGAAAGTATACATTAAAATAATAAAATATCATAAACTACATCAAAATGCATAATGTGTAAGAAATTGAACACGTAAACACAAGATTTACCTTAAATGATCATATTTAACTTTGAAACATATGGTTTTAGTGGAAGAAAAATGAATCATGAAAACACATCACATGATTTGGTAGGATGATCGAGTATGGGAAATGAAACATCAAATTTATTTGTTAAGACGTGCACATTGAGGGAAAATGAGGAGAAAAATTGACCCGTAAATTTCTTCAACTATTGAACATCAAGGATAAATTAAGTAAAAATCTAATATTAAAAAAATAGAAAACATCGATATTAATTTTTAAAATGACACGATGAAAAACTAACACATCAATCAAAACAAAAATATAAATTAAAACTTCAAAATAAAGATAATAAAATATCCCAACCTAGTGTAAAGTAAGTAAAATGTGAAAATTTGAACATATAAACACAAGAACTGCATTAAAAGATCCAGATTTAACTTTAAACACATGATTTTAGTAGGAAAAAAAAGACTTTTGGTATAGCATCACAAGGATAGATTGAAACATCAAGTACTGAAATTGAAACATCAAGTACTGAAATTGAAACATCAAGTCTAGGAATGAAAAGGCGCGCATTACGCGGAAATGGGGAGTAAAATTGACCCGCGAGATTTTTTACCCAGATTCTTGACCAACGAGATTCTTATGACCTAAAATCATTAATTTCCCAATTATTTTTGCTCAGCACCCCCCAAAAGGTTGTATTTGCGCCCAAATCCCTCATTCCTCTCCCAAACTTTCTTAAACTATATTTCGAACCCTATCTCTAATTGAAAGTCATAATATTGCACATTAATCCTTGCTCTCGCTGTGAGACAGTCTCGCACAAGACTTTGTCTTTTATTAAATGAGTTATCTAAAATGACGTGTAAAATTTTTTTCCTTAAAACACAGTGGGCTACTTCTCATTAGGAAGGTAAATCGTTGTTACAAGTAATGACAGCATGTGCAACATTCGCATTTGTTACTGCTAGCATATCAATTGTTACAATTATAAGGCATGGAAACACTATAGTTAGAAATTTAATTTCCCTAACTATTTGCTTTATGTTTAGAGGAACCTTTGGGTAGTTCTTGATGTATCAAAGTGCATTTTTGCACTCTGATCTGATTGTGAATCATCTTATCCCCCTTGTGCTCTGTGGCGAAACTAAACCAGGGTGAGCCGGAGCGGCCGCACCGGTAAACTCCAGCGAACTAAGTGAGTAATACTCTTCATGTCTTTTTCCTCCCTGCCTCATTAAAATTGAAAAGGGCTCCGCCCAAGAAGTTGTTTTGTCTGCCCCAGAGATGCCAGTGTAATTCAGCCCCCCTTCCCCCCCTCCCCCCCCCCACAAATTTTGTCCTGGTTTTACTACTGCTTGTGCTTGCCTTCTTCATTGCTCCCAGTATGGTTGTCAGTTATGCTTATATCGATGATAAGGTTTGAAATAAGCTTGAGCCGATCCAGCCTTGTAGCTCCCCACTTTGTCTAGTGCACCATGTTGCTGCCTCTTTCTTGTGATTCATAGAAAGCTACGTTCGTGTTGATAACTGAGCTGATTCCCTGGAATATGTGATCAATTTCCATGCTATTCTTATACCATACCAAATTAATGTCCCCCACCTTTTTTGCCTCTTGTATTGGGTCCTCTTGTGAAATAGACTGACTATGTGGCTTTTCTGTTGTTACATGTTGTTGAGGGGCATTCATTTGTGCCTGTGATATGCGTTTGTTGTCCTCCTTATTAGATCCCCAGTGGTTGCAATTGCATAGTCAATTGAGAATCGTGTCAGATTGAAAGTTTCCCTAATGGCCCAAATCACTAAGCATGCAAGCTCCTTATCTTCCTTTTGTGGGGCCAATTTGAACCATTGAGTCAGCCGGGCTCTCTTAGGGATGATGGCCATTCTCTATTGAAGTCAATTCCTACTCTGCTAAGCCACCAAACTCTCTTTGCAAACTCACGAAATAGCATTTGTTTAACCATGTTTTCCCCCACAAACTTGTTGAGAGATCCTTTAGCTAACATTCATAGACAAATTGTTAAAAATGTACATTATCTAAATTTGATCTCTTAGTGACAAAAATGAATTATTAATAAAACCATAATTTTTTGCAAGGAAAGTTGGTCAGAGTTAGAGGTGTCAATTCGGGTTATCTTATCGGGTTCATGTCGAGTTTAAAGTAGTTCGGGTTGAAACATGTCAGGTTGAAATGTGTCAATTTCTATTTTTCGGATAAATTTCCCATTTGTTGGACTGGGTATTAATTGGGTACCCATAATTACCCAATTTTAAATGGGTAAATGGGAAGATTGAGATCCTAATCCCATTTCTCCCTGTAACCCAATACTATGAAACTCATTTGATCATAATCCCAAATTAGAAATAGGGGAAACTTCCTATCCCGTTGGTTTGTTTTTAATGGGTGCCAATAGTTATTGAGATTGGTTGCCCCCTCTAGTAACAACCCATAAGACTTTACTGACGACCTCTTAGTGACGATAATTATAGTCACTACAGAGGATAATTTTTTTATTAAATGATTTATTTAATAATGAGTAAACTTGTTGAGAGTAGGGGTGGACACCGAGTCAGTTTAATCGATTTTCAATTTATTCGGTTTGTCTAATCGGTTTTATCCCTACAAATCCAAAATCGAAATTGGCCCAAATAACTCATAAAAATGAATTATCCAAAACCGATTAAACCGAATTCATGAATTTTTTTTAAACAATTACTTGAAATATATAGTAACTTAATTTAATAAAAATATGTAATTTAATTTAAGCATAATCAAAATCTAGTTTCAAAAAAAAAATCAAACAAGTACAATACAAATTCAATCATAACAATTTTAGGATTACATTCAACATTAATGATCAGTAGTTTATTTTAATATCCATCTTCAAAGCCTTCAAGGCCTCAAGCACGTCCGATTCGCACTTCACTTAAGGCGAATAGATACCAAACAAGCACCCTCAAGATTTAATACAAAAAAAATTATAGTTATAGTTTGGGAATAATTTTTCAAATTTATAGATTGTCCCTCTAATTTATATCTATTAATAAATTTAATTTTTAGAGTTTTGAAATTATATTATTTATATATTTTAATTTATTTATTTTTGTTGCAATTTCGTATTCGGGCCAGGTTTCTAATTGAGTTTCAATATCCAAAACCAAATAAAAAACTATTTTCAAAAATCAATTTATTCTATTCGGTTATACATAGAACCATATTTTAAACTTGATTTGGGTACTCAATTTCAGATTATTTTGATTTCGATTCAGTTTCAAATTTTTGTTGTCTGTGCCCACCCCTAGTTGAAAGATTCTTTAACGAATCAATAAAGAGTGACAATGTCTAAATTCGGTCTCCTTGTGACGAAACTGAATCATCAATAAAAACCAACTATTTTTGCAGTGAAATTTGGTCACAGTTAGATGTGTCAATTTGGGTTATCGTGTATGATTTGTGTTAAGTTGGAAGTGGCTCGGGTTGAAGTAGGTCAGAATGAATCATGTCAATTTCGACTTGTTGGGTAGTGTTTTTTTTTATGAAAACACCCGAGGGTGGGGGAGACTACATTAGAGGTTCCCCAAGCCTTGTTCCAAATGGATAGAATATACATTATGTGCAGATTGTTCTGGGTGAGTATTGAAGCAACTGGGTTGCCTCCAAAAGACCTAGAAATGTATACTAAATTATGCGAACCACTATCCAAAGAAAGTGGATAGGAGTCGAAGTTACGATCCAAATGAGAGAATCTCCACCCTGCGTGTTAATCCCCTCAAATGGCCAGGCAACTTCACTCACAAAATGAAAGAGTCTACACAACAGAGATGAGTACCCAAGAGTAGGCTAAATGAAGACAAGAAAATCTTAATCCTAAGACTAGTGAGGATCGGCTCCAACGTTGCCTTTATGCCAAAGTTATTGTTGATATAGACAGTAGAGATGCAAGCCGGGAGAGGAATCCCAATTCATCCCCCTCCAAATGATGAGAAATACAGCAGCAAGCTGGAGGTGCAAGCACTGGAGCTGGCAACACAGTATGGATGCTAACACCAGACTTGAGATTGAGTACTTCGGAAAATGCGACATCCATTCTCCAGTAAATAAGAACTGCCGAGTAGCCCCGAACCCTGCATAAACAAAACCAGAGAACCAATATTTAGCAGTATCTATTCCTAAACCCTTAAAGTCTTGGAGACTTGAATATGAGGAACATTTCCTCTGTCCATAGAAATTAGCCCCCTGATATCTGGTGTAACATTGGTCATAAGCAGGCATTGGTTATTTCGCAATAGCGTGAGCTATAGAATTACACTCCCTATAAACATGAACTAATTCAGCTCTCCCGAGTAAGGATTTTGCATTAAAAACCAAATCAAAAACTTGCCATTGTGCAGCATAAGGATCATGAATCATTTCAACTGCAAGTTTAGAATCTGATTCTACAATAAAGGTATGATCAAGATGGTTGAAAGTATTGCACACAAACAAGATTGCTTCTATTTCAGCATGTAAAGGAGATACAGCCGAAATAGTTGCCGAACTAATCATGATAGGTTGGCCTAAACTATTTCTAGCTATAAGACCAACCGCAGCTTTGTCAGAAGACCAAGATGCATCTACATTAATTTTAATAAATCCAGGCTTAGGTCTTTCCCAGTAAACTTTCATTATGTTTGGCTTTGGGGGAGGTCTAAACAAGGGGATGAGATGCTTAAAGGATTGAGGGATTGAGTTAGTAGATAATAACTTTGGTGGGCACCCACTTAGTGACAATTTAATCAGCACTTCAACCTCATTACAGATTAGAGACACTGAAAAAGACTTGTGATCATACAAGTAATTGTTCCCAGCTTTCCATAGACTCTAGCACAGCACAGAGGGGAGAATCATACAATATATTTGGTAGAACTTAGGTAAATCAAGACAGTTCCAAAATAGATAGAATCTTTGAGGAATGGAATGTAGAGCATTGAGATTAAACTGAATCGAGGAGGTCAAATTAGACCAGACAGATTGGGCCAGAGTACAGGAGATGAAATAATGTTGGATAGAATCCGACTCACAACATACAGGACACTTAGAAGCTAAACTAAAACCACATGTTATGAGTACATCATCAAAAGGGACGAAAGTATGTAACAGTTTCCAAACAAAGATGGAGATCTTTTTAAGAAAAAGGGGATTCCATAAATACTTAGCAGCAGGAGAATTACCTGTTAATTGAGCGAGAGACCTATAGGCTGACTTAAATTTAAAATTACCCTAGGTTCTGGCTTCCAAATCAGTTTGTCATCCCTGACTTGTGTAAGTTCTGCACCCTGTAGAAATAGCAAGGTATCATGTTCCAAAAAAGATGAAATTTGATTTAAGATACTATTTTTGTTGGCTATAAAATCTGCCACAGAGATATCAGCCAAAGCATCAGATATACTTTCAGGAACATGGTTCAGCAAAGGTCCCCGTGGACACCAATTGGCAGTCCAAAAATTAATCTTTCCATTTCCATGAATGATGGAAGAGTTGTTTTCAGCAAAGGAGTTAATGTAACAGATTCTCTTCCATGTAAATGATTTTCTGTGTGATGGTGGAAGAGACCATAAAAGTTTAGACCACAAAGAAATGCCTAATTGACTTTTCCACCACAGTTTAGCCAAACAAGAGTCTACAATGGCTTTAACTGATCTAAAACCTAAACCATCCATATTTGTAGGTTTTGCAATTTCTGTCCATCTTTTCCAAACCCTATTCTTTTTTCCCTCTGATTGTCCCCAAAAGAAATGAGCCAGTTTTTTCTCAAATGTTTTAATGATTCCTTTTGGGGGATTTGTTACCATCCATATATGCTGAGGAATTGAGTATAAACATGATTGAATTAAGATCATTTTCCCCCCTGAAATAAGCCATTTGTTTTTCCAATTTTGTAATTTAAGATCTACATTGGCCAGGAGGGGGAAAAAGTACCTATGTAAAGTTCTTCCTCTAAAAATAGGACACCCTAGGTATTTAAAAAGGAATGAGCCTTTTTTCATTTTTAATATTGCTTTCACCTGATTCATCTTAGTCATTGTTGCCTTTCTACTTAGGTAAAAGTCTGATTTTTCAAAGTTAAACTTTTGGCCCGAGGTGTACTAAAAAATTTCAAGAAAGACTTTGATCTTAATAATATTAGGCTTAGAAGCTTGCATAAATATTATCGTATCATCCGCATACATCAAATGGGAAGCTGCAGGAATTGAACCAGGAATCTGATATGTAGCTAAACTTCTATTCAGAAAAATAAAAGATAAGCTCCTAGAAAAAACTTCTAAGAATAAATTAAAGAGAAAGGGTGATAGAGGATCACCTTGTTTGATTCCCCTTGTTGCCTTGAAAAACCCAACTGGATTTCCATTAATAAGTACTGAAAAATAAGCCTGTGACAGATTATTCATAATAGCTTTTAAAAAATTGCCCCCAAACCCAAACCTAATTAAGATCTGATTGAGAAACTTCCATCTAATTCTGTCAAAAGCTTTCCTAAGATCCAATTTTAGAATGCAATTCGGGATTCTGTGTTTCTTATCTAAAAATCTGATCATTTCTTGTAAATATAGAATATTATCCGATATATCCCTATTTTTCATAAATGCTGTTTGATTTGGGGATATCAGATTTTCCATGTGAGATTTCAATCTCTCCATTAGCACTTTAGAGCAAATCTTATTCAACACATTTGATAAACTAATTGGTCTAAAATCGTCAAATGAACATGGTGTTGGTTTTTTAGGTATTAGTGTAATCCAAGTACTGGAGATTCCCCTAGGAATTTCAGCACCAGCAATAAACTCATTAACAGCATCCATCAAATACTGTTTAATTATAGACCAACATTTAGTATAAAACTTAGGTGAAAAACCATCCGGCCCAGGACTGCTTGTCTTGTTTAAACTCTAGATAACACCTTCCAATTCTAATTCTGATACTGGCCTAGCTAGAGTCAGGCTAGAGTCATTCTTATGTTGAAACGTGTCACTTTTTTTCAAGATTCATTTCGGGTCAGGTTATTTTCGGGTATTGTCAGATAGGATTGGATCAGGTTACTGTTGTATTGTATTTTATACATGAGTTGTGTTTGGGTCGGATCATGTTAGTATCTTTGTTTCATTGTAACTTGTAACTTTTAGTTAAAATTTATTATTTTCTTGTATTCCTTTGCAGATTAATTAATTTTGTAATCAATATTTAGTAAAATTTCTATGTTTCCTAATTGAAAATCACAATTCTAATTAGACATCTCTCTTTATTTGACTAGTATTCATTAGATATTAGACTAACAGTACTTGTGCATATTTAACTTAATCACGTGTATTCATATTTGTTATGAGTTGACTTTACGTAATCATATCGGTAGATCTTTTATAAATAAAAATACTACCTTATTCTCATAAGTATGTCTAAAGAATTTATCAGTTTGACTAATAACCAAGTTGACTTTATTTCATATTAAATGTTTGGTGTTGGGTTGATTACTTGTGGGGTCATATAGCTGATTTATTAGGTTGAGGTTCGAGTTGTTTACGAGTTCAGGTTAATCTCGAGCTTCTGTTCAAGTCGTGTTTGAGTCCAGATTATCGGGTCTTATTTCAGTTTCAGGTTGAATTTCATTGTGTCAGATTTGAATTTGGATCAATATTTCTCGAGTCAGAAATAGATTTTGGGTTGAGTTCGATTGTATTGGTCTGAGTTAGGTTCTTGATTTGGGTTAGAAATTTATAATTCTAGTCAGAGTTGTTTGACACCCCCCACGCCAAGGTTGATATCATATAAGAAGAGAAGTGAAGGGAAAAGTAAAAAATTTAAAAACAAAACAAATATTGAATTCAAATTTGAATGATCCGAATCAAATTTAACTAGATTTTTGAGTACAGGGTTTTCAGATATCCAAATGGACTAAATCGAATTCTGAATATGGTTTCTGAATTAATTTTGGATATTAAAACTTAAACTTATCTCGATAAAAAAATTGAATTGTTATTATTTATAAAATAAATAAATAATATATACACAAGTTAATAATAAATAATTTATACTATAACTTTAAATGAGAAATTTATAATATTGGAAAGAACTTGAGAGACCATTTGACAAATAAAACAATTAATGTTCAACCCCGACCAAACCTTATTGCCCGATCAATGATCGAATTTCAAATCTCATATATTCACAACTCAATCTCATAAGTGTTTCAGTGAATCCATTGAATTGGTGTGTATGGTCATCATGTAGCTTTAAATTAGGTAGTTTAGTTGGATATGGTTTTAGATTCCTAAATCTGCAATAATTCATTCAAATTTCAAACAGGGTTTACCAAATCCTTGAATGCTTGGTATTCTTTAAGGCCATAACTATGTAATATAAACAGGGAATGGTTTTTAACATTTTAATTACCTTACCTTTTTATCAATCAAATATTCATAATTTTTGAGTTATACTCAATTTCTTGCAAGTGTCTTTATTGTTGCTTAATCATGCAAGCTAGTTAAGTATCTAGACCTTTCCATTTGTGAGTTAATCCCGTGGGCTAGTCAGTGAGCAAATACCCTTCGAATTGAGAGCTATTCCCACAAGCTAGTTAGTGATTAATTTGTGCAACTTTATTAGGGTTGCGAGATACCTTAGTACGGCCAACAGTCAATAAAATTTTGCAATCCAGAGTCTTTGTTAAGATATTCATATCATTTGGTATCAAAGCAAAGCAAAAGTTCTTGTGACCACCATATCAGCTGGCATAAGTTGGTGTAGTAGGGAGATATCAGTTGAAACCTTCATATACGTGTAATTTTTTTGAGAAAAAATAATAAAAATTGAAAAAGAATAAGAACAAGGAAATTAGACATCTCGCCGCCACTGCACAAAATCAGTTCTAACGATCGTTCCTATTTGCCACTACTCCGGTCGTCTCTGCCTATAATCTCCGTCCAACCAGCGTTCTTGATATAAATTTCCTTGCGAAGACTTTGGATTGCAGAATTAAGATCTTTGAAAATACAAGGGAACTCGCAAACCCTAGTGTGCCGCACGAAAATTCAGGAGTCTAGCCCTCGGGGTACACCTAATTTTGACTTTCTCTCTAACTAGCCCTCAGGATAAGATCACAAGGTTATTGGTACTCAACTAGCCCTCGGGATTAAGAAACAATGGAAATAGCTTTCAAGCAAAGAGTATGAACTCAAAAGGCTGTATTTTTTACTGATAAAAGTGTGTGAAATTTTCCCAAAAGGCCTCCCTATTTATAGGGTTACAATCTCGGCCCAAACCCTAATCACAACTGGAAACCGAATTGACTTATTGCACCTTCAAGAAGCTAAAACCATATCTAACTAAAATGTCTAAAATAAATGGTAATCTATGGTAATCTGGTTGAATTATTGAAGAATTAACCTTGAAGAATATCACCATATCTAATCTTACCAAATCTAATTCTAATTAGATTAAAACTAAATATACAAAACCCTAATATAAAGCATGGCCGAAACATTATTTCTGCCAAGGATAACATGGCTGAATTAATGGGCCTTATTCTAAAATAAAAATTAAATAAATGATCACACTACCTCATTATAAAACCCAGTGGGAAAATGAGTATAGTGTTATCTTCTAAAAACCCTAATTAATAAAAATAAATAAATAAAACCTAATTCATATCATTCCCTCCGAGGTCGAAAGGTTTCATTCTCGAAACATGAAAAATCTTCGAAAATAAATGGAGATAAACATCCCACGCCATCCCTACAAATTCTGCTAATAAACAGTTACTAGACACTGACTAGGCAGTGATTGGGCGCTGATGTGGCTCTTAACTAGTGAGATATGTAATTGGTGAGAAAATGATATCAACTCGTGAGATAATGAAGAACTTGCAATAAATTCAAGAACTCATGAGATATAGAGCAGATCGCAATATGAAGGGATTGACACGCGTGTGCAACTGATGCGCCTTGCGCGTAAATCTCACACACCTGGATTAGGGATTGCGCGTGAGGAGTACATAATGATTGTCTTCTCTGCTTGTCCCATCTTCTGTGCTGAACCCAATCTGCAGATGCATACCGAAGATCGATAGAGCAGGTTTCGGTTGGTTATATGTGCGAGCTGCTCCGAAGAAAAAAATGCGATGGAAGTGATAGAGGTTAGACCCAAGAAGTGCACTAGGCCACGTGTGGGGAGGCCTAACCAGGGTACTATTAAATACTCTGAGGTAATTACCATATTTACATGATATTAATGGCGATAATTAAGGAAGCTGTAATTTAGGACACATAGTATAAATACAAGGTACGCATTCATTTTTTCATTCATTCTGTCTTAATCATATTTGGGACTCTTTGACTGACTTAACCATTGAAGTACTGACCCCTGGAACCCCAGGGACATTTTTCATTGCAGTTCAGTTCAAGGAGCATAATCCCATTAGTTGGACGGTCATTCAAGATGCATAATGTGTGAACGACTAAGCCAATTGTGGTTTTTAAAAGTTTATGTCAATAGTTGCTCGAAGGAGTGAAAGGTTAAAATCAAAAGACACGAGAGCCAGTAACATGTCATAGCCTCCCAGAAAGAGTAAAAGCTTAAGTTTGAAAGCCAAAAGAGCTGATTGTACAATGCAGCCTGAGATGACAGACATAGTTAATGCCCGGAGATGCAAGGTCCCTCAATAAGTGATGTTTAAATGCCAGTGGTTGAATCAAGGGTAGAGTCTATTTTGGTTATATAATGAGAAGGGATATCATCCTCGACCGGATCCATTCCAAGTACAATTGCACCTATGCGAGAGGTTGTTACAGTGTCATTGAGATGCACAAAGGTAATTACTGGACAAGATGTACGGAACCTTGGAAATGCGCATGGTGGGCAAACTGATTCTAGGGATGATAGGGAAGGAAGGTTCACAAATGTTTCCGAGGATTCGTATATAAAGGCCTATGGGTTCAACACACAAGGAAATAAGAATGCAGGGGGGACGAGCCCAAGTCAGGATGTGGAGCGAGCAGCGCAGGTTCTCGCAGTAGTAGGGGTGTGGGAGTCACATATAAGGTTTTTCCACCCTCACCCGTGGGAGGAAAAATAAGTTTAACTTCTCAACTCGTGATAGAATATGATTACATGGCATATGCAGAAGAGTTACCACATGCGAGGCCTCAACCTTCTTTCCCAGATTACTCACAGGGTTAGGCGTACCCAGTGTCTCCACTTGCCCCATTTGCTTCAACCTTCACGCTCCTAGGAATAGAGGTAGCATATGGGATGATGGATTTTTTAGGTATCCCGAGATATGGAAATACAAGATTGCAGGGGGCAATGGCTAACCAGGGACATTACAACCCTTACGGGTAACTGCAAACACACCCATGTTTTGACAGACTTGGGAAAATTTTGGGTATATGGGAGCCCATCACATTCACCCGTTGCAATTTGGAGGACACGACAGGGAGCCAGAATGTGGTAGGGAGACAGCAAGAACCAGCAAATGATGCAAGTGATACCCTTCGAAGAGAGTTAGATAGGTTGATTGGGCCATTGGGGCAGGATGCAGGGTTACCTTTCAGTGCCCTGATAAAAGGTCGCTGGACAATGGAAATTAAACCCCTATAAGGACTCCCCACTTACAGAGGCGAGACAAATCCTGGCAAGTTCATACAAAGGTTCTTAACATTGATGAGCTTGAGGGACTTTGATGAAAAACGTACATGTAAGCTAGTGGGAATCTATCTCTGAGGGAAAGCTCAGGAATGGTTCAACAAGTTACCGAGAGGGTCTTCCCACTCCTACCGAGACTTCGAAGGAGCATTGTTAAGCCAGTACGCATAGAAGAAAAAGTTCACAAAAACCCTGCTGGAATTATAACAAATGATGTAGAAGCCCGGAGAAAGTAAAGAAGCCTTTTACCATCATTATGTGGACGAGAGCCTAGGAGTGGTGGAGACAATGAAAAATGAGGTGATTCAGAGATACTTGCTGGGAATGAAGGATATTGAGTTGTACAAGAAATTGAGTATGAACACTCTGAAAACCTTGAAAATACTTCCAGAGGTAGTGGAACCACATGCAAGAGTAGAGGAGGCTACTCGGAAGAAAAGGGACACTCTGACAGAAAAAAGTAGGGAGCATATGGATCCTAGAGGGAAAAGGCCGGGAGAACCAACTACGAACCCCTTTGATAGGTATGCCCCCATGTTTCCATCCTTCGGGGGAAAACCCCCCACGCATATTCAAAGAGGGTTTCTTAACCCCCCCCCCCCCCCTCCCACCTTTTCATAATTTGCACAGTGCGATTATGGCCTGGAGGATGACGAACTGATATTATGATCATCACAGAGATTGTGGAAATGATTCAAATGGTTGCATACAGTTTAGAATGGAAATTGATAGATGTGAGAGAGAAGGACGGTTTCTAGGGCAAGGGCCCAAAAATTAGGTTCCACCTCCGAGGCCTCGAGGGAATCAATGGCAGCTCTACAGAAGAAATAATCAGAATAATGGGGGAAGAGGTAACAGAAGTCGTCAAGAACAGATGGTTCTAGATAGAGGACAAAAAGGAAAGTAGGAGAAACCTCAGGATCAACAAGGGGGCAACTTGGATAACAGGAATGGGGAAGACCCACCTGTTCAAAGAGTGATCAATGTCATAAATGGGGTGGTTAGAGAGAGATTCTCAAATGATGTGATGAGAGAAGATGCTCGAAGGGTCCCTTCGGGAAACCCTTCCATAAAAGGTTTCAGCCATATGAGATTGTAATGTTCTCAGAAGCAGATGTAGTACCAGATAAAACTCCCCACATGGACCCCATTGTGGTTTCTAGGATCATTGGAACATCCTTGGTGAAAAGGCTATTAATTGATGATGGAAGTGGGGGTAGAGGTAATGTTTGTTGACTACTTGATCAGCTGGATTTATGACATAGTAATCTAAAAAAGTCAACCTCGTGAGTATCTAGCTTCACAGGGAACCCAATATTTCCCCTGGGGGAGATCACTCTATTGGTTCGGTTGGTAGATGGTGATAAAGGGGTAACTATATGTTGCAATTTTCCTATCATTGATTCCCCATCTCCATATAAAGTGATTCTAGGAAGACCATGGATGTGTCAGGATCTAGCAGTCTGGTTTCCTTATCACCTTATGATGAAATTCCAAACTTAGAATGGGATATCATCCATTCGTGGAGATCAGGTTGTAGCTCAAAGTTGTAATCATTTCGTGGTTAAGGAAGCGGAAGACAGATAGATGTGGCCATGGTACATATAGACGTAGGACT
This sequence comes from Rubia yunnanensis, assembly GCA_037428765.1. NCBI lineage: Eukaryota > Viridiplantae > Streptophyta > Magnoliopsida > Gentianales > Rubiaceae > Rubia > Rubia yunnanensis. Next base: position 106,973,059 of record CM075063.1, on the reverse strand, counting down.
TGCCGATACAATGCAAATGGTTGTTCAAGACATGGGATTGGTAGCTATTGGGAGGCTGATCCCTGAGGACATAAAAATAGACTTAAAGATCCATTGGGGATATGGGGATGTGTTCTTTTGGGATATCTCTTACCATACCAGAGTGCCCTCGAGTTTGGTGGTACATAGGTTGAACATAAATCCCTCGATAAAGCCGGTAAAGCAAAAGAGAAGAGTGTTTGCTCCCGAAAGAGCTGAGGCAATCAAAGAAGAAGTGGAAAGGTTGTTGAAGGTAGATGTCATCGAAGAGGTGTTCTACCCTGAAGGGTTAGCCAACCCGTTTATAGTCCCAAAGCAGGATGGAGCTTAATGAATGTGTATAGATTTCACTGACCATAACAAATGTTGCCCCAAAGATAGCTACCCATTACCGCCCATCGAATAAATTAGTGGAAGCTATCGCTAGGTATCAAATTCTGGCATTCTTTGATGCACACAAGAGATATCATCAGATTCTTATTGCGGAAGATGATAGGAAAAAACATTGTTCATTACAGATTTAGGCACTTATTGTTACAAGAAGATGCCATTTGGACTAAAGAATGCTGGGGCTACTTATCGGAGGTTGGTTGACAAGTTGCTCAAGAAGTAGACCAGGAGAAATATGGAGATTTATGTGGATGATATGGCAGTGAAAAACAGGGGTCACGAGGAGTTCTTGTTGGATTTGGAGGAAACTTTCGATAGGCTTCGAGGGGCTAACATAAAGTTAAATCCATCCAAGTGTGATATTGGCGTAGGGGCGGGGAATTTCCTCAAATTCACGGTCTCGGAGAGGGAAATTTATGTGAACCCGAAGAAGGTCGAGTCCTTGATAAGGATGAGAACCCAAAATCAAATAAAAGAAGTACAAAAGCTGACAGGATATCTTGCTGCGTTGAGCAGATTCCTCTCTAAGGGGACAGAGAAACACCTACCCTTTTTCTACATCCTTTGAAGGGCAAAGAAATTTGAGTGGACTGAAAAATGTGATAAAGCATTCAAATAGTTGAAAGAGCTCTTAGGGAAGCTACCTACCCTAATGAAGCCTGACAATGAGGAGGTGTTATACATATACATTTCTGCATCGTTTTTGGAAATTAGCGTGGTACTAGTAAAGGAAAAGGAAAGGTTACAACACCCCCATTTACTTTGTCAGTTGTGCCTTGCAAGGGCTGAAGACGAGGTACATTGGTCACGAGAGGTTAATTCTATCCCTAGTACATGCAGCCATATGATTGTGACCATACTTTCAGAGGCACATCATAGTAGTGCTCATGAATCACCCAATCAGGTAGATTATGTAAAAACCAAAAATTTTGGGAAGAATGATAAAGTGGGCAGTGGAATTAGGGTAACATAACATCTGATACTAGCTCCGAGTGGCAATCAAAACTTGGGTAAAATTGCTTGTGTGTTTGAATTTTTCAATTCTACTCGTTAATGTCGATTATGGCATTTCTAAACAGGTAAGTTGCAAGTAATACTGACCTTTGGAACATAAAATTCACAAGCAGATACGTATATATCCAAAGAAGAAGATTCACAAAAAGTTATCAATATCTTTATTAATAAATAGAAGTACATATTCGTACAAGACATGATACAACGTTGATCTACTTAGTTGGGGGAAACCCCTCCTAGAAATGATTTATCGAGGAAGGGCATAACCCCTTCAACCTTGCTTCCAAAACCTCAAGTTCTTCCATCTTAATGAAAACCGCTCTTTGAATATCCTTCATTTTATCCTCCTTGGGATACTCGGAGGGGTCGAGCGGTGCAATAGTTCTATCTTGCTTCTTTGTTGGCCCCCTGCATTGGCCATGTTTTTTGGAAGGCCTCTTGGCAGTCCAATTTGAGGATCTGGGATACTTATCAGCTTTCTTGGGAGATGGCTTTGATTGAGAAGACCTGCGATGAACCGAATGGGAGAGACCCTTTACTCGCAGTTCCTTTAACCATTAAAGGATAAGGTTAGAAGCTTTCTTCTTTCCAGGGGTCCCATCTCATACATGTTGACCTCTTCAATCCAATATTGAGATGCCTTGAGTACAAATTGTGGAATTTGGTCATGTCCAATCAAATACGGGGTAGGAATGCCATGAGAAAGCATGTGGGCTTAAAGGTTCAATTCGTGAACAACAGTTTTCTCTTTGAACTCCTCGATGCGTTCCTTAAGGCCCTTGGCCCGATGTTTCCATGCTTCAATCTTTCTTATAAGTTGAGTATTCTTGGATAAAAAGGACTCTACTAGAGAAATGTCTCCCGTAGGTGAATTCCTCATGGGAGGTTCCCTCACCGAACAAGGGTCTTTGCTAGCTACTTTCCACGCTAGCAATTCCTCTTTGAGGCCAACTATCTACCCCATTGCCACCATATATCGCTCAGTGATATCTTCTCTTTGCGCCCTCAACTTATAATTTTAATCCATACAGGAAGTTAGCTGCCCTTCCACGGCTGGTGGCCTGGATGCATTAGCAACACGTCTTTGATCTACATGGCCACAATCTGCCACCACCTTTGGAGGATATGTCCCATTAAATTCTTTAGCTAAGAAATCCTTAACAAATCCTTTGAAGATTGGATAATCTTTAAACTGCCACAGCTTAATCTCCACTTCGAGCTGGCTAAGCTTATCCTTTTGGGATTGCTTCTCCCGGTTACAAGTGGAAAAGTCTCTCGTCGCCTCCAATACTTGTTTGTGTGTTTGGTTCAGCTTTTTTTGAGCACTCGAAAGCTCGCCGGAAGCGTATTCTAGAACTCTTTTCAGTTAATTGAACTACGATAAAGGAAAATGGATAATAAGAATAATGAAATAAACTATGAGAATCCCAAAATCATTCTTATATCCAAGCAACAAATAATATGCTCAGAGGCAAAAAAATGGTAAAAATTACAATCAAGATGTTCAAGGACCAACTCTAGAGTTATCCTCCATCGAGGTGGAGGCAATAATATCATCGATGTTGGGCTAGGGTGAGGTTCTTTGCTCAAGGGACACGTCTATGGCCTTTGGGAGGGGAATTGTTCGAATCCTCTCAGAAGTGAAGAATTGCCTTTTTGGACTTGATAAAGTCTATCAGAGCAAAACAAAGGCCACCATTCTTGATTGCCTCATCCCACTTTGCATCCAGGGAGGCCTCGAGCTCAGGTTTGATAAGCTGATCCACTTTTTTAGTATTCTTCTTGGAAAGAGAGGCAGATAGTCGAGGTTCCAAAAAATCATCCACCAAATCACTACAACCTAGTTGCTCAGCCACCTCGAGGAGATCCATAAACAACTAAAAAAGTTCATAATTGTTCAATAGCTTATCCTTGAACGCCTCCAGCAGTTGAACCTGCTTGGCAGGATTCTTGGCTGCTTGGGCCCCCTTCTCCAAGGTATCTATATCCAATGTAAATTGATGCTTCTCAACATCAAAATTTGTCATTTTCCTCTTCTCCTCCTCGAGGGTTTTCTTGTTCTCCTCGTGCACTCTCCTCTCCTGGACGAGCATTCTCTTGTCCTCCTTGCGTGCAATCTTTTCTTCCACGAGCATCCTTTTTAGCTTTGAGATTTCAACATCTTTTTAATCCAAGTTCTCTTGAAAGCTTCCTTAGCTAGTAGCCACAACCTGGCGAAAAGCAGCTAGCTTCTGGGTGGCTTCACACATAAGTTTGGAAGCCTAACATTAATAGCAAAAAGAGTAAATAATTATGGAAAAAAAAATTCTAAGTACATTTCGCAAGGGTGCAAAGGATAACCTGAGGGTCAGCGACCATGATTGCGAGTGTTTGCTCATTAAGAGTTATAATGATGGGTGTGGTCACCGTAACATTCGAGAAGGGTGTTTGCGAATGTGATTGCTGGTGAAGATTAGCATTGCTGCCACCACCTGCTTCCGTCTGTTGGCGGACATTTCTGTCATTGGACGGCTGACCTTCATTTATGGTCAAAACAGCCCCTCCACCACTCACAGGAGGGGTGGAAGTTTAATTCGAGGGGGGCATGGGCAGAAGGCTAGTTCAAGGGAGCTGGGGCAGATGTCTGGTTCATTGAGATAGGGGTGTCTTTAGTGATACTTGGAACATGCTTCTAGTATTTTTTTCATCTTCCTTAGAGATTTAGCGTGACCCACAGAGGAAAAACACAAAGACAATGTCAGTGAAAACACAAAAAAAACACATGCAAGCAATAGAGTTCTATCAAGGCACCTTTGAAGGCTTCCGAATTCCTAAAATCACTATCAAGGGTGTTGAGAGGGGGGTCTTTGACGAGGTTCTCAGATTCTCTTCCCATATTATTCCCTCTTTTTCAATGTTTCTTATACACATACTCCTCATAAACCTCAGACGACCAATTAAAACCACCAACCTTCTAGTTAGGATTGGAGAAATGGTTGTAGTCGAGGAAACTGGAGAACAATTTCTGTCTATCCCCCTCTAGGGTTTCTGGACAAGTTTATTCCCATGGTTTTGGAGATTCAACTTGCACATTCCAGTTACAGAAGGGGACTCGATGTCTTCTACTGTCGAACAAACTCCCCTTCTTCCAGCTTCTCCAATCTCCTGAATTGCTAGGAACGGTAAAGAACTTATGATATATTTCTTGGCTGGTGAATGTGATAATCATATCGCTAGATCTCCCACTGTAAAATACGAAATATAATGACCGGAGTAGCTTATACTTTGGCTTGATGTGGAATTCCTGGCATCCCGATAAGAACATTAGAATGAATTGGTGAAGGGCTCACTTGAAATAGTTTGATGAGTTTGGAAAATAGGGGTGGAAAGGGAAAGGTGATCCTACAGCATAAGTGTGTAAGGGAAATGGCCGACCTCCCCTCGTGAAGGTTATGGGAGGTATCCCTTTCTTGGAAAGGCTGGATATCCACATTACGGGATATCCGCTGGCCAAGGTGGATTGAGTCAAGAATCCTTGAGATGACCTTTCTCGCCCTCGAGGCAGAGAACCTAATTTTCTGGGGGCTTTTGATAGAAGTCGGGCCTAAGAAGAGCACTGGGCCGCATGTGAGGTGGCCCAGCTAGGGTACTATTAAATACTTTGAGGTAATTACCGTATTTATAGGATATTAATGGCAATAATTAAGGAAGCTATTATTAAGGACACATAGTATAAATACAAGGTACATATTCATGTTATTCATTCATTGTCTTAATCATATTTGGAATTCTTTGACTGACTTAGCCATCAGAGGGCTGACCCCTGGAACCTCTAGGGACGGTTTTCATTGTAGGTAGGTTTGAGGAGCTTAAAACCAATAGTTGTACGGTCGTTAGAGACGCATCAGGAAGTGGATGAGTTTGAGGTGGCAGACTTAACCGGAGAAGAAGACTGGAGCAGATAGAATTTGAAACTAACGATGTTCACCGGAGAACCAAATTGAAGAACGGAAGGCCGGCAAGCAGATACAGTGGTCGGTTGATGACGGAGACGAAGGAGAGCAGTGGCAGTGCGTCAAAGATAAACGGAATTGAGTGGCGGCGGCGGTAGTTGTCTGGCGGCCGAATTTATCCGAAACTTTTTTTGTTTTGATTTTGTTTTGATTTGTGATGGTTCAAAGGAACTATTTCTTTGCTCTGATACCAACTTATTTGAATCTCCTTACGAAGCCTCTGGATTGCAGAATTAAGATCTTTGACAAAACAAGGGAACTCGCTAACCCTGGTGTGCCGCACGACATTCAAGAGTCTAGCCCTCAAGGTACACCTAATTTTGACTTGCTCTCTATTAGCCCTCGGGATCATATCACACAGCTATTGGTACTCAAGTAGCCCTTGAGGTTAAGCTACAATGGAAATAGTTGGCAAGCAAAGTGTATGAACTCAAAAGGTTGTATTTTTTATTAATAAAAGTGTGTGAAATTCATCCAAAAGGCCTCCCTATTCATAGGGTTACAATCTCTCCCCAAACCCTAATCACAGCTGGAAACTGAATCGACTTATGGCAACTTTAAGAAGATAAAACCATATCTAACTAAAATTCCAAAAATAATTGTAATCTATGGTAATCTCTGGTCGAATTCTTCAATAAGTAACCTTGAAGAATATTACCTTATCTAAGTTTACCAAATCTAATTCTAATCATAATAAAACCGAATATACTAAATTATAAATTAAAGCATGGCCGAAACATTAATTCTTCCAAGGCCAACATGGTGGAATTATTATGTCTTATTCTAAAATAAAAATTAAATAAATGATCACACTACCTCATTAAAAATTTCAGTGGAAAAATCGTGTTAATTTTTAAAAAAACCCTAATTAATAAGAGTAAATAAAGAAAATACAATTCGTATCAGTTATGTTTGTCGTTCATGGGCCAACTAAATTCAACCCGACTCACCATCTTCTCTGGTTGTGTATCGTCTTCTTCAACCTGAACTGAAAATTGAAAGTAGATATCATCAAAGAAATTGCAGAAATTCGGCATCGGAGGGCATGTCGCTCGCATTCGGACAAATCCGGAAGTTTGGCGAACAGTGATTTCTGCCAACGAATGCGGGCAAATATACCACAAAGATATGCAGAAAATGGCTGGCCGAAGAACGAGCCAGTGTCGCGCGAATAATGAAAGCTTCGGTTGGCCAGAGTAAAAGGTTTATTAGGAATATTTGAAAATAAGCTCCTTAACTTCAGCAAGTGTTTTAAAACTGACCCCGAATCAAAAGTATTTATATTTAAACCCTCAAATTTAAAATTTGCTATTTTATGATTTCATTATTTGCAATATACCCATGGTACTATCACAAAACGGTCTCATAAGAGACAAACTCTTTAAACTTTAAAGAATTCCCATAATTAGAAGGTGAAGAAAAGAAGATTGAAAGAAACGATGTTTTTTTAAGGGTAGGGAGTTGAGCAAAAGTGGTTCGAGAATATGTAACTCAATTTCTTCAAAATCAGTTTTTACTTGATGTGGCAGTACTGGATCTTTTATTTCTTCGTCAGTGATGTATAAGAACGTATTTCCAGAAGCATGACATGTATTGATGTACAAAATTTATTTATATATATATATAGTAATTAAAAATAATGATAAAATATTAAGTGGATTCTCTTTTTGAGACAATAATTCAAAATCACATCTTTACGAGACGAAAAATAAAGTGTCTCTTGTCACACTGTCTAACGATTAGACCAATTATTACAAATCTCATTTTTATAGCTTTTAAGGTGATTATATTATAGAGAAAATATGTTGTTAGACCGATCAACGGTTAGAAAAATTATGAAAAAATTCATTTCAATAAATTTTTGGGTCAAACAATAATTATTTATACATTGCGATACATTTTTAAAGTTTTTCAATTTTATATAAAATCTCATTGCAATAAATAAAAATAAACATCAAATTAGCTCATTAGTCACATCAATTGTAAAACAACCCCGTTTAACGGTTAATGAGTCTAAAACAAGACTTTGTATATATTATTGTTAGGATAAATCAGATTACTGATTAGATTGTGATTAGCATGATTAGAGTTCATTCCTTATTTTACCTCTATTGTACTCCTCTATATATTCAGTCATCAATAACACAATTTCTGATGGCAAATCCCTTTATCATGGTATCAGAGCCTCTTTTGATCCAAAACCTAAAACCCTAGCCTCCCCTCTCCTTTTTTTTCTCTTGGCCGCACACCTCTCTCCCTCTTCCCAGCGGCTACGTGTGAAACCTAAGCTCCGCCCCTGTCCAAATTTTTAGCGTCCTCCCCCTCATTCTCATGGCTCAAGAAAAACTCTCCTACAACCCTCTGCTCTGTATGATGCAGATCAAACTCACTCCATCAAATTATCTTCTCTGGAAGCAACAAACCGGTTATGTCCTTCGTCCTCAAGGCTTGTACGATTTCATTGATGGCACTAGATCTCGTCCTACTCTCCCACCAACGCCGCAGACCCTGTCCTTTGCTGCCACAGTTTCAACTCCTCCAGGTGGTAACAAGGTTGATTCCAAGGAGGCTTATTTGAAAGCAGAAGAAGAGTATGATCAACAACGTCTCTGCAGTCTCGTGTTTTCCTCTCACCCCGCCGATGTTCTCGGGAAACTCCCAGATTTATCCACTTCCAAAGAAATCTGGGAAACTCTTGCTCTCATCTATGAGTTTGCCACTTTAACCGCCATCACTACAGGTTCTTCAGAACTTTGCCTGCTTAATGTTTCCATGAGAAGTTGCTGCTGGGAGTGGGTTCTCAAATCCGAAGAAGCCAGCTTACTTAGAGCGTCTTCTTTATGATTGCTTTCCCTCGGAACGTGTGTCAATGTATAAAATTTGAAAAATTTTAACAAGTTCTTTACTACCTCGAGGTATCTCTGCAGATTACGCTCCCTAGCCTGGTGTTCTCCATTTACATGTTAAACCACAATTTGAGAGTCACTAAAAACCTCCAGTTCTTCCACTTGTAGCACTGTTGCGAGGGCAATCCGGTGATCAGTGCCTCATACTCAGCTTCATTATTTGTTGCTTTAAATTCAAAGTACAATGCATAAGGATAATCTGTGCCCTCGAGGCTAGTTAGTAGTACCCCAACTCCACTTCCTCCTGAATGTGACAAGCCATCCACATACAACTTCCATACATTTCTTTGACTTATTTCTTCATTCTGAATAGTATCCAAACACACTTCAAGGGGTTCTGTAGTCTCCACTATAAAGTCTGTTAGTGCCTGCTCCTTAATCGTAACTTGAGGTTGATACTGGATATTAAGCTCTCCCAATTCTACCGCCCACTTCATCATCCTTCCTGAAATTTCCAGCCTTAGCAGGATCTGTCAAATAGGGTGATTTGTGAGAACCACTATCCTATGTCCCTAGAAGTTGGGTCTCAATCTTCGAGCTGCATGCACGAGAGCTAGAATCAACCTTTCGAGAACCGTGTACATCGTCTCTGGCCCTTACAAGGCACGATTAACAAAGTACATCGGATGCTGAACCTTTTCTTTTTCTTTTACCAGAGCCGCGCTGATTGCTAGTGGTGATGCGGAAATATACAAGTACAACATCTAGTCCTTGTCTTGTTTCATCAAGGTAGGAAATTTCCCAAAATGGTCTTTCAACTGCTCAAATGCCTCCTCGAACTTGTCATTCCACTCGAAATTCTTTGCCTTTCGAAGGACATCGAAGAAGGGAATGTGCCTCTCCATCCCATTCGATAAGAACTTGCTTAATGCTGCCAAAGACCTTGTAAGCTTCTGCACATCCTTTATCGATTGTTGTTTTCATTGTCCTCAGAGCTTCGACCTTTTCCGGGTTTACATCGATCCCCCTCTCTGAGACTATAAATCCGGGAAACATCCCTGCTCCCACACCAATGACACACTTTGATGGGTTCAACTTCAAATTAGCTTCCCGAAGCTTACCAAATGTTTCCTCCAGGTCTTTTAAAAATTATTCATAACTCCTTCTTTTGACCACCATGTCATCCACATATATTTCCATATTCTTCCCTATATGTCCCCTGAACAGTCTATCAACCAGCCTCTGAAAAGCAGCCCCAGCATTCTTCAACCCAAAAGACATCTTCTTATAGCAGTACGTGCCCACATCTGTAATGAACGATGTATTTTACCTACCTTCCTTCACCATGAGACTTTGGTGATACCCCTTATGCACGTCAAAGAATGACAAAATTTGGTAGCAGTGATGGCTTCCATGCCAAAATTTGGTGGCAACGGGTAACTATATTTGGGGTAGCATTTATTTAGGTCAGTAAAGTCTATACACATCCTCTATGCCCCATCATGCTTTGGAACCATAATTGGGTTGGTGATCCAATTGGGATGGAATACCTCCTCGATCACATCTTCCCTCAATAGTTTTTCCACCTCTTCTTTAATTGCCTCAGCTCATTCGGGAGCGAACACTCTTCTCTTCTCTTTCACTGGCTTAATCGAAGGGTTGATGTTCAGCCTATGCAATGATAGACTCGAATAGACCCCCATCAGGTCAGATGTGTCCCACGAGAACACGTCTCCATACTTTCCTGACAAGTCTTGCAGTCTTCCTTTCACATCTTTAGGAATTAGTTTTCTAACAGCTACTGCCACTACATCCCTTCGTTTCCCTGCCTTTAGCAATTCTGTTAGGTTACTTTTTTGTGCCACCGTCCGATTCCCTCTAATGGATACCACCTTATTTTCAGTTGGGAACTTCATCATCAGGTGGTAGGGTGACCAGACAGCCTGAGCCTGGCACAACCATGACCTTTCTAAGATCACATTCTAAGGAGAAGTTGCATCCACGACAGCAAAACTACACCTGATGGTCACTCCCTTTTCGCCATCCACCACTCGAATGGGAAATGTTATCTCTCCTATGGGAAATATCAGATTTCCCGTGAATCTTGATAAAGGGGAAGCATATTTTTTCAAATTCTCACGCCCTATGTCTAACTGGTCAAAACACTCAACAAACATCACTCGCTCCCATCATCAATGAACACCCTTCTAATCAAGGACATTCCAATATTGGCTAAAATTACCATAAGGTCCGCATGGGGCATTTAGTCTAGCACAACATCAACTTCCAAGAAAGTGACAGTCTCATCCGGCCGAAACCTCTTATGATTGCACTTTTCTGTGGGAACCCTTTGAGCTTCAGCCCTTACAACATCGTTCGAGGATCTCTCTCCCACCATGCCATTGATGACATTCAATACCCTTTGGACGGGTGGGTTTTCTCCATTTTGGTTTCCTTGATTTCGTCCCTGTTGCTCCTGGGGTCTATCCTGCCTTCCTTCCTGCCCCCTGTCTAGAATTGCCTGTTCTCGAGGCCTTCTATATCCTCTACCTCCATTGTTTTTATTTTTTCATCTATAAGATTGCCATTGATTCATCTAGTGCCTTGATGGGGTAGCCTGGTTCCTATTTCCTTGTCCTCGAAACCATCCTTCTCGCTCACACCTATTAATCTCCATCCTTAACTGCATGCAATCATTTGTGCCATGGCCATAACCTCTGTGACTATCACAGTACTGATTCGTTACTCTCCAGGTAGCATTCAAATTGTGCGAACTCTACAAGGGTGGGAGTGTCCTAAACAAACCTCTATGTATGCTTAAAATCTGTGCACGGGTTCTTCCTCCGAATGTTGGAGGCAATGGATTATACCTCTTGAATGGTGTACTTATGGGTTCGACCGGCCTTTTTCCTCTATACTCTACATTTCTTCCTGCTTTCTCTGCAAGGCTATCTCTTTTCCTTTTATTCGCCTCCTCTACCCTCGAACATTGCTCCACAACCTCTTGAAGGTTTTTCAATGTCTTGGGAGTATAAGTACTCAGCTTCTTGTATAACTCTAGGTCCCGCATCCCTAGTAGGTACCCATGGATTACCTCATTCTTCGTCATTTCTATCTCCCCCAAACTTTTGTCTACATACCGGTGATAGAAGTTTTTCATGCTTTCCCCTACCTTTTGCTTTGTCTGGTAGAGTTCTAACAAATTTTTGGCAAAATTATTTTTCTGCGTGTACTGGCTCAACAACACTCTGCTGAAGTCTCAATACGATTGAAGAAAGCCCCTTGGAAACTTATTAAACCACTCATGTGCCTTTCCTTATAAGTAGGTGCCTACCAGCTTACATGTCAATTTTTCATCAAAGTCTATCGAGCTCATCAAGCCCAGGAATGTCTGTATGAACTCTCGGGAGTCAGTTTCACTGGTATATATGGAAAGACCTTCCAGGGGCTTCACTTTTATTGGCCATCGAACCCCGGTGATCACTGAGCTGAAAGGAGACCCCACAGCCTTGCTCAAAGGGCCGATCAACCTATCCAATTCCATTCTTAATGATTCACTTGTATCCGAAGAGGGTTCATGCTATTCCACCGACAGGTTTAGCCCCATATTGTGACCATCTAACTGTGGAATATAGAGAGGTTGGGTTTCTCCATATCCCAGTTTCATCCACTGTGGTCCGAGGATCGGGTATGTTGGTGGTGAGGGCTGTTGAACATAATGATTGTACAGCCCCTGGCTGATTCCTATACTCATATATCCTTACATGCCAGAAGAAGCTATTATTTCATATTCCGCTCCTGGACTGGCCAGTTCAAGGGTAGGAAATGGTGGGGCTAGCGGAGGTAGCACAAATACAGGACCCTGGGAATAACCAGGAAGGGAAGGCTGGGACCTAGCCTTTAGCGGTTCTCCAACATATCCCTGATAAGGGTAAGCGATCAAGGGTTGGGGCTAAGAGGCCCACCCCATAGTTATTCCCAAAGGCGAGGGCGGTACTGCCCCCATTGTGACTCTATCATCCCTCGGAGGAGGGGTGATTCGGTAACCAGTCACAGCCAGGACCTGAGCTGCTCGTTCCAAATCTTTACTTGGGGTTGCCCTCCCCACGTTCATATTTCCTTGCCCATGTTAGCCATAGGCTTCCATATACGAATCTCCTGAAACCTCTGTAAACCTTCCATCCCTCGAATCAACCCCTCTATCGAGCAGGGGATCAGTATTTCCCTATCTTTACTCTCTCATCACTTCCAAATTCATCGAGGGCCCTGGCACATCATTCTGGATTGGCACCAGGTTCTGCTCATGGTCTGCACCTGTACTAGGTTCCGCTCGCAACTCCACTCCCATCATTTGAATATTAGCCATGCCGCTGTCCTCGGTGTGGATGTCATTTCCTTCTTCTAGATTCTTCAATGTTAACCTTGATGGAGATCCAGCCCCCGTACCTATTGACCTCAATATTTCACTCCTTATGTATTACGATATAGGAAGGGTAAAGAAAAATGTTTTTCCTAATGCATTGAGTTGTAGACATGTTTTACTTACACGATTGGAATGTATCATGTTAGGGTTTTCAATCGTGAAAGAATTATATACCATTGATAGTGATTTTTCATCTCTTTATGCTTCATTCGAGAATGGTGCTTATGATAAATATTTTCGACATGATAGGTTCTTGTTTCAAGATAATAGGCTTTGTATTCATCAATGTTGTATGAGATAATTACTTGTTAGGGAAGCTCATTCAGATGTTCTTATGCGACATTTTGGTGCACTTAAAACTTATAATATGTTGCGAGAGCACTCTCTGTTGACAAGGTTTGTAGGAATTCTATTGATTACTTGAAGGCTAAATAAAAAACTAAGCCTCATGGTCTTTATACTCCATTGCCTATTCCAACACATCTTTGGTTTGATATCTCCATGGATTTTGTCTTAAATTTACAACGATCGCAATCATGTAACGATTCTATCTTTGTTGTGGTTTGTAAATTTTCAAAAATGGCACATTTTATTCCTTGTAGGAAAATAGATGATGCAAATCATGTTCCATATTTATTTCTTAAGGAAGTGGTTTAGATACATGGTATACCTGCAAGCATAGTGTGTGGTCGTGATGTTATGTTCTTATCCTACTTTTGGAATACATTGTGGCGCAAGTTTGGGAAGAAATTTCTATTTTCTACAGCGAGTCATCCTCAAACTAATGGACAAGTGGAGGTCACCAATCATACTTTTGGAACCCTCCTTCATGCCTTAGTACAAAAGAATTTAAGAATTGATAAGGGTGCATTCTGAAGCAGAGTTTGCTTGTAATCCCACTATTCATTCTAATACTTCTTTATCTCCATTTGAAATTGTTTATGATTTCCTACGTATTACACCTTTTGATCTATTCCTTTGAATTTTAAACATGTTAGGAAACTTGATGGAGAAAAGAAAGATGATTTTATGAAGCAATTACTAGATAAGGTGCGCTTAAGGATTGAACGAAAAAATGCTTATATGCAAACCAGGGCTGAAAATTGATGAGGTTCGAAAAAAGAGATGGGGTCTAGCTGCATTTGCGTAAAGAAAAGTTTGTCAATTCTTGGAAATCTAGGTTAAGCCGGTTTTGTGATGGTCCTTTTGAAGTTCTAGAATGTGTGAATGACAATGCTTACAAGATTGCTTTGCCTGGAAAATATGGTGTTAGTACTACATTCAATGTTGTTAATTTATCTCCATCACCTTTGAAGATGATACAGTTTTGAGAGCAACATTGTTATCACATTTTGAAGGGATTGGAAGCACAAATGGATATTGTAGATCAGTGAGGAGAAAACTAATCCATATGAGCTCAGAGACAGTTATTGACATTTCTCTATACTCCGATTCAGCAGAGGACTTACTTACTGTATTTTGCTTCTTGGATTTCCAAGAGATCAGAGAATCTCCCAGAAACGTGAAATAACCTGTGATAGATTCTCTAATGAGCTTGTAAGTATTCCAATCTGCATAATGTAAGGAAGATAAGGATTGAGAGGATATAGTAGAAAAGAATAGACCATGGGTAGGACATCCCCTTCAAATATCTGGCTATATGAAGTGCAGCTTTCCAATGATGATCAGTTGGTTATTTTACAAACTGATTAAACCGATGTACTAAGAATGTGATGTATGGCCTAGTGTAGGAAAAATAAAGAAGTCTTCTAATTAACCTTCTGTAAGGGCAAAGATCAGGTAACAAAGGAGAAGAGTTATCTTCAACTTGCCAAGAAGCCGTTTGTGGAGAAGTTACTGCATTGCAGTCAGCCAAATGCAGATCAGTAAGCAGATCAGATATGTATTTGGCTTTACTCAGAAAGATTTCATTTTTTGATTTTGCTATTTCAATGCCTAAGAAGTACTTAGAATACCCTAGATCTTTAATGGTGAAAAGATCATTCAAATAGTCCTTTAAGACTTGGATTTTATCCTCAAAAACTCCAGCAATTAGAACATTATCAACATAGATTAGCAAGATAATGATGTAGTGATCTGTCTTCATTATAAATAGGCAGTGATCATGAATTTACTGTCTAAATCCATACAAGATTAGATGCTTTGTGAACAAAATATTCCACTCCCTAGAAGCTTGTTTTAGGCCATATAAATATCTTGTGAGCCTTCACACTTAACCTGGCAAGACTTTATCATAACCTCATGGTGGTATCGTGTACAGTTCTTCAGTAACATAGCCATGTAGAAAGGCATTGTTTATGTCAATCTATTGTAAAGACAAGCCATTCAAAGATGTTATTTCCAGAAGCAACCTAACAATAACTTGTTTAGCAACTGGGGAAAAAGTATCAAAGTAAGAAACTCCTTCAATATGTAAGAAACCTTTTGCCACTAGTCTGGCGTCATACCTTTCAATTGATCCATCTGGCTTGAATTTGACCCTAAACCCCCATTTGCAACCAATAGGCCTCTTTCCTGCAGGTAATTAAACTAAATCCCTGGTGTGATTAGATTCAGGAGCATATAGGTCAACATGCATGGCCTTACCCAAGGCAGATCATTGCAGGCCTCTTTATAATAATGTGGTTCATGGATTCCTAACAGTTGTGAAATAAAACTCATGTGTGCAATAGAAAAGGTAAGAATGAATGGATTAGAAGCATGTGCATTATTAACAATAAAGCCATTCATCCAACCAGGTTTAGACCTAATCCTAGAACTCTGTTTGGGTGCAGGGAGAATGTGTGTATTATGCCTGACAAGACCATCATCATTATTAGGAAGAGATCAGTTAGGATCTTAAGGAGAATGAGGAAAGAAATGTATGATATCATTTTCATCAAGAAAAGAATCATGATCAATATTAGATGAATCGGAAGGTAGAACACTATATGGTACATCAGGAATAGAATAAGTATCAAAAGGTGAAATGGGAAGCATCACAGGCAATAAGTATTCTTTGACTCATCATCTCTCTTCTTCTGAGCATATTTCACTGAATTCTTTTATCCTGGGCAAGGTTTGAGAAGCATAGCTACTTATTGATGAAAAGCCTTCGTCACATTATTCTGAACACTTATTTGTTGCTCTTATTTGCTAAACAGTGAGTAAGCCTTTCAACAGTAGGTGGGGGATCCATTACTAGAGTCTGATCTCTTAAGGTATCATACTTCTCATTCAAACCAAACATGAAATGCTGTAATCTATCTTAATTAGCTTACATCTCCAATTTCTCATTAACTCCATAGGTACAAGTACAATGAAAATATGTGCATTTGAGTCTAGGTCTGATCACATCAATTTCATACGAAATCTCCTTCAAATTGGAAAAGTATTGAACAATTGAATTAGTACCTTGTTTCTACACTGTCAAGTTTTTCATCAGTTGATAGTATAGAGGTTCATGACTGACTGAGAATCTCTCCTCAACCTCATCCCAATTTTCTTCGCATCACTCTGAAATGCGAATCTTCTAGCAATGTCTCTGCTTATTGAGTTTCTGATGCAGGAAATAATTGTAGATTAGCCTCATCCAGATTTGAATCACTAGAGAATTATTTGCAGGTTTAGGCACTTCACCAGTGATGAATTTTAATTTTCCTCTTGCTGAAAGAGCATTCACCATTGCTTCCTTCCAAATCACATAGTTCTTTTATATCAAGAGATCAGTCACAATCACAAGGCTAAAATGATCTGAGGATGTGAGAAACAGAGGATCATCTGATTTCATTCTCACAAAAACCATCAACATCTGCAGCATAAGGATTGTTTTTTGTTTTCTCCATTTACAGATCCAGTGCTCATCTTTGATTACTAGATTTAGTTTTTCAATTTGTTTGTCAAGAAAGGTTTGATCGAGAGCCTAGAAGCTATGATACCATGTAGAAACTGAAAGCATGTCTTCAACAAGAAAAAGCTTAAGAAACCAGAAACTAAGAGGTGGGAAAATTTTCAGAGATTTGATTAACTTATGGAATAAATCTACAAGGCAGTATTTATACATGTTTCTCAACTGAAAAGCTAACAAACTTACTGCACAAAAGCTATACAAGCAACCTAACTAATTCATAACCGAAAAACTAACTAATCAAAGCTAAGCATTCAAAATAATTTCCACTGACTTAGTTCGGCGCCAAAATTTGATCAAGCCTTTAAGGCTGATCCTGAGTCTGATCCATCCGCTCTTTATGCCCCTGCCTCTATCCGATCGCGGGTCAAAATATTGCCGCCTCCGTCCAGTGTTGAACAAGGCGTCAAGTAATTTAATTTTCATATCTAAATGCCGCTCATTTTTGCAAGAATTTCTAATTTTCGTCGGCTAATTTTTATCGCATTTTCAGCTTTTCAGTGCTATTTTCCATCATTGATGCCTCTGTTATGTTTTCTGGTGCATTCTTTCGTCGATGATGCCGGTGCGTTCTTCCGATTCCCTAGTTCTAGCATGTTTTCATTTTCCAAGCGCATGCAATTTTTCTTGGATTTGGACTTCAGAAATATTTGGCCTAGTTAGATGGACTTATTGTTTACTTCCTATTGTTAAAAAAATTGATTCAATGGTTGAAAATTGATTCAATTGTTGAAAATTGATTCACTTTTAAAAGTTAAATTGTGACAATTTCTCTGGAACGGAGGGAGTATTATACAGATTCTATTTTAATTATAATAAATAGGTTCTATATAATGTGGCCTCTAACTAAATTCTTAAACATCCGGTTCAAATTATAAAAAACCAAATAAAACCATAAATATAGAATAAAATAAGTTGAATATTAAATAAGAATTGAAAAATACACCAAATTTTAATATTTAAGCATCAATTAAAAATATACGTGAATTTTAAAACATCAAATTCTACACTAATATATAATGTTGATGTTGAAAAACTAAAATATCAGTATTAAAATTTTTAAAAACCCATTTCATACTATTGAAATATTAATGATAAAATAAATAAAAACATAATATTCCAAAATAACAAACCCCAATATTACTTTTTAAATATACACGATGAAAACCTAACACATTATTAAAACTGAAAGTACACATTAAAATATTAAAATATCATAAACTACGTCAAAATGCAGAAAGTGTAAGAAATTGAACATGTAAACACAAGATCAAATTTAACTTTGAAACATATGATTTTTGTGGAAGAAAAATGAATCATGAAAACACATCAAAGGATTTGGTAGGAAGATCGAGTATGGGAAATGACACATCAAATTTATTTGTAAAGACGTGCACATTGAGGGAAAATGAGAAGAAAAATTGACCCGTAAATTTCTTCAACTATTGAAACATCAAGGATAAAGTAAGTAGAAATCTTATATTCAAAAAATAGGAAACATCGATATTAATTTTTCAAATGACATGATGAAAAACTAACACATCAATCAAAACAAAAATATAAATTAAAACTTCAAAATTAAGATAATAAAAAATCTCAACCTAGTGTAAAGTAAGTAAAATGTAAAAATTTTAACATATAAACACAAGAACTACATTAAAAGATCCAGATTTAATTTTAAACATATGATTTTATTAGGAAAAAATGAATTTTGGTATAACATCATAAGGATAGATTGAAACATCAAGTCTGGTAATGAAAAGCGCCGCATTGCGCGGAAATGGGGAGTAAAACTGACCCACAAGATTCTTCTGACCCGGCATCATTAATTTCCCAATTATTTATGCTCAGCACCCCCCAAAATGTGGCACTTTGCACCCAAATCCCTCATTCCTCTCCCAAACATTCTTAAACTATATTTGGAACCCTATCTCTAATTGAACGTCATAATATTGCACATTAATCCTTGGTCTCACTGTGAGACAGTCTCGCACAACACTTTATCTTGTGCTCGAGTGGCTCCGAAGGAAAAAAATGCAATGTAAGTGATAGAGGTTGGGCCCAAGAAGTGCACTGGGTTGCGTGTAGGGCGCCCAACCAGGGTACTATTAAATACTCTGAGGTAATTACCATATTTATGTTATTATTTAGGACACATAGAATAAATACTAAGTACGCATTCATGTTATTCATTCATTCTATTTTAATCATATTTGGGACTCTTTGACTGACTTACCCATCAGAAGACTGACCCCTAGAACCCCAGGGACAGTTTTCATTGCAAGTCGGTTCGAGGAGCTTAAGCCCATTAGCTGGATGGTCGTTCGAGATGCATCAAGTGGTGCCATCTATGGGGACGACTAAGCCAATTCGGGTTTTTTAAAATTTATGTCTATAGTTGCTCGAAGGAGTGAAAGGTTAAAATCAAAAGGCATGGGAGCTGGTAACATGTCACAGTCTCTCGCAAAGAGTAAAAGGTTAAGTTTGAAGGCTGGAAGAACTGGTTGTACAGCGCAGCCTGAGAGGACGGACATAGTTAGCCCCAGGAGATGCAAGGTCCCTCGATAAGTGCTGTTTAAATTCTGGTGGTTAAATCAAGGGTAGAGTCTGTTCCGGTTGTACAAAAGTGAAGGAATACCAGCCTCGACCGAATTCATTCCATGTACAATCGCACCCTCGCGAGAGGATATTGTGGGGCCCTCGAGATGCACGAAGGTAATTACTGGGCAAGATGTAGGGAACCTTGGACACGCACAGGGTGGGCCAACCGGTTCGAGGGATAATAGGGACAGAAGGTTCACTGAGATTTATAAGGACTCGTAGGTAAAGGTCCATGGTTCAACACATAAGGAAATTAGAATGCAAGGGGAGTCAGGATGTAGAGCAAGCAACGCAGGTTCTCCCATCAGCAGGGTATCGAGTTAACCCCCCCCCCCCTCCTTTGAGAGGTGTGGGAGTCACATATAATGTATTGCCACCCTCACCTATGGGGGGGCTATAGGGTTAACTTCTCAGTCCGTATAGTATACCTCTACACAGTGTATGTAGGAGAGTCAAAACACACGAGGCCTCAGCCTTCATTCCCAGATTACTCACAGGGTCAAGCGTACCCAGTGCCTCCACTAGCCCCATTTGCTTGAACCTTAACACTCCCAAGAATAGAGGCAGCATATGGGATAATGGCTTCTTCAGGTATCAAGGATATGGAAATATAGGATTGCATGGGGTAATGGCTAACCAGGGACATTACAACCCCTACGGGCAACTGCCAACACACCCAGGTTTCAGATGGACTTGGGAAAATTTTTGGTACATAGAAGCCCATCCCATTAACTCATCGTAATTTGGAGGACACGACAGGGGCCAAAATATGGTAAAGAGATAGCAAGAACTAGTAAATGATGCAAGTGATACCCTTCGAAGAGAGTTAGATAGGTTGATCGGGTAATTGGGGCTAGCCGTAGGGTCACTTTTCAGTGCCTTGATAACAGTGGGATGATAGATCCTCACGATTTTATACAAAAGTTCCTAACCTTGTTGAGCTCGAGGGACTTTGGTGAAAAACTAATATGTAAGTTGGTGGGAAGCTATCTCTGAGGGAAAGCTCATGAATGGTTCAACAAGTTCCCGAGAGGGTCTTCCCACTCGTACCAAGACTTTAGTTGACCATTGTTAAGCCAGTACACATAGAAGAAGAAGTTCACAAAAACCCTACTGGAACTATACCAAACAAAACAGAAGCCTGGAGAAAGTAGAGAAGCCTTTTACCATCGTTATGTAGATGAGAGCCTAGAAGTGGTGTAGACAACAAAAAATGAGGTGATTCACGAATATTTGCTGGGCATGCAGGATATGGAGTTGTACAATAAATTGAGTACAAACACTCCAACAACCTTGAAAACACTTCAGGAGGAGGTGGAACCATATGCAAGAGTAGAGGAGGCTACTCGAAAGAAAAAGGACACCCTGACGGAAAAAGTAGGGAGACATGTGGATCCTCGAGGGAAAAGCTGAAGAACCAACTAAGACCCCCTTCGAGAGGTATGCCCCCAAGGGTTAGCAACTTGGAACCCCTCTACCGATACACAGATTCTATGTATACACAGAGGGTCACCACAAACCCCCCTACCTTTGTAGAATTCGCACAGTGCGATTATGACAAGAAGGGCGATGAACCGATATTTTGATCACCACAGAGATTACGACCAGGATACAAATGATTGCATGCAGTTCACAATGGAAATTGATAGATGCGAGAGAGAATGACGGTTTTCAGGGTAAGGGCCCAAAAATCAGGTTCCACCTCCGAGGCCTCGAGTGAATCAATGACAACCCTATAGGAGAAATAATCAGAATAATGGGGGAAGAGGTGGCAGAAGGGCTTAAGAACAGATGATTCGAGAAAGAGGACCAGAAGGAAGGTAGGAGAGACATCAGGATCAACAAGGGGGAAAACCGGATAATAGGAATGGGGAAAACCCCATCTTTTGGTGCTCTTTTATTATCACGAGCTTGTGTTTTACCTTGAAAATCTCTTAGGAGGGGTAAGAGCAACTTTACCCTCTTTTACATCTTCTAAGTGAATTTTGGGTGACAAGGGAAGAACGCAGAGGCATGAAGATCGGAGGCTATTAAAGATCACATTTTCAACGACTTTTGAAGACTTTCTTCGAAGACATGAAGACCAAAGGCCATGAAGATCATTTTTGAAGACACTAAAGACTTGAAAAATGAGAGGAATTACTATGAAGATGAATGTGTACCACAAGAAGAAGAAAAGAAAATAGGAAAAAATTATAGCACCCCTCATGAGTTGCGATGGCCTCATCGCCACGAGCCCGTCGCTAGTCGCGACCAATGGGTGGCCAGAATTTCACCTTATCCTTTTTGTACAATAAATAGGATTCTCCTTCCTCTCATTCACAACTTCTGGATATGCATTTTTGGTACTGTTTAGAAGCCTATTGTTTCCATTTTCATCTTTGAATTCTCTTGTTTTATGTTTGGTTGTTTAGCATTAATTAGTATGAACTCTTGTAGCTAAACCTAGTTCTTGGGAGAAATTGACTAAGGCTTCCAAGCCCATGTCTTAAGAACAATTTGTAGCCTATTTAATACTCCTACTACTATGAATTTATGGAGCATTGAATGTGTTTTTTAATTTCATTAATGTTATTGAACGCTTGAGTATATGAAGCACTTGTATGATATGCTTGTTAGGGTTTGGGGAAATAGGTTGATTTCCCCCTTTCTTGATAGGAATCCAAGAGTATCATTTAAAGCTTTTGATTGTGTTGGTGGATTGATAATTGCTAGGTGAATATGATAATGTTGAACTCTTTGTCATGTTTGTTTCTTGTAGCAAATGAGAGAAGTCTATGAGTGTCGATCGTTCTGGCTAATCTTGTGTAAATGCATGAATCGGTTAAATGCTTAGACATGGTGTAGTGTTTATAAATGTTGCTGAGCTTGTTGATTCTTCATCCTAAATGCCATCAATGGGATACTTTTAGTTGTGTTTTGACCACGGGAGTCATCGGTGAGGTTTGACAAGGGATGTCATATTCACTCTTGCAAACTACTATCTAAGAAGGATAGAAGTTTAGTCCCACAACAAGTAGTGAAAGTAGTAAATGGGGCATGTTCAATGATGGATAAGAGGTTTGGAAGTGGAAGTCAATTGTGCCCAAGGTTCCGTTAATTGTTCTTTTCATCTTATCTTTAGTTGTATTGCATGATTAGCATAGTTCTCTTGCTTTGCTAGTTGTTGTATTTCAATTTGATAACTTAGGATCACACCAGCCAAAAACCCCCCTTGTTTACATGTTTATATATATATATATGTATGTATGTACATGCCTAGTATGTCTTCTCTGATATATGTTTAAACACTCGAAAAGATCCCTCTTCTCGTGGACGACCCTGACTTGCCATTATCAACTTAATTATAGATAGGAAGCATTAGGGCTTAAAAGTATTAACTTTGAAAGGTACGGCGACAACCTCCCAAATTTTGGCGCTGCTGCTGGGGAAAAGGCATTTATTTTCAAGTGTTTGGGCATATTATATGTGATTATATGCTATTTGTAAATATTTATTAGTTTGCTTTTGCTTTGATTTTTTAGTTGATTTGCCATTTTCACTTGGCTTGGAGATGTATTGTTTGAGTTCTTGGTGTATGATTTGTATGCGATCCTCTTCACAAGAACCCCTATACTACGATCTCGAGTTAGAATTGAATTTGAGATGGGCTAGGAGGCTTTCTTTGGAAAGTGTGAATAACACCCCTCCTAGTGATCATTTTGTGGATACATCTTCTTCAATGGAACATTGAATCGAGCACAAAGATGAGCATCCGGGAGGGGAACCTCACCATCCTCCTCTCCACCAAAGAGAGATCCCTTTGGGGCAAGATTTGTTGAGAGACATCATGGCTCCCACCCTCAATCAACAATCGATGTGCATCGAGTATCCCGTGGTTGGACCAAACGGGCACTTTGAGCCAAAGAACGGATTCATCAACATGCTACCCATCTTCCTTGGTAGGCAAGGGGAGAATGCCAACAAACACCTCACCAATTTTCACTTCTTGTGTGGTGGTACGGTTTGCCATGGAGTGGATGAAGAGTTCCATAAGTTGAAGGCATTCCCGTTCACACTAAGGGATGGTGCAAGAGATTGGCTCCACTACCTATCGCCCAAGAGCATTAAAAGTTGGCTTGATATGAAAAAAGAGTTTGTAGCCAAATACTTTCTGGCCTCTAGATCCACTGCGTTGAAGAAGGACATAAGAAATATCCTCCAATGACATGAAGAATCTCTCTTCGACTATTGGGAGAGGTTTAAGAAGCTTCTTGCAAGTTTCCCTTATCACGGTTATTCGGAGGGGGATTTGGTTTATTACTTCTATAATGGCCTTCTTGATGAAGATCAAAGGTTGGTAAGAAGTTCTTGTGGTGGCACCCTTGGGAACAAAACATCCTGCGAGGCCATGCAATTATATGAAGAGCTAGCGGAAGAATAGAGAAACTTTAGCTCAAGGGCTGATTTGAGAAGGAGGAATCCAATGCCCGAAAATGACTCAACAAATTGTGGAAAGCTTGAGGATCAAGTCTCGGCCCTTGCATCTATGGTCAAATCATTGATGATGAAGCCCGAGAATGTGCCACATGTTAAATCATGTGAAATTTGTTACTTGGCGTATCCTACGGACACTTGCCCCACTTTGTAAGAGGATTATGTTGAAGAGGTAAATGCTTGGGCTATCAAAGGAATCAAGGCTACCAAAGAAACCAAGGATATCAAGGTGGGCAAGGCTACTAAGGTTATCAAGGGTACCAAAATTGGCCATACAATTCGGGAAATTGTGATAACCCGAACCTCTGGTATGGAAACCCTCAAGGAAGCCAAAACCCTCAAACATATCAGCCTTCTCAAGAACAATATAGGTCACCCCAACAACAATTCTAAAGGCTCCAAAACAAACCCCGAGACCAAGGGGAGAGCTCAGAGCTAACAAAGGATAAGGTGATGCAAGTCATTCACCTGTTTGGTATGTGCCCGGAGAAAAGTGAGAAATTCCAAGATGAAGCCAAGGCTAGCATCAAAAACTTGGAAACTCAAGTGAGCCAAATAGCTCAAGTGGTGAACGGGATGGAAGCCCGAGAAAAGGGTAAGCTACCCTCCCAACTGGAGATCAACCCTCGACAAAATGCAAGTGATATTTCTTTAAGATGTGGTAGACAGGTTGGCACTTCACTAGATAATGAAATTTTTTAAGAGGATCCTAAGAGGATTGAGGTGTTTGAAAAAAGGGTTGAAAAGGAAGAAGCCCACGAGGAGAAGGCCGAAGAGTTAGCCAAAAAGAGCAAGGAAAAAGAAGTCGAGGTGAAGACATTAGCACCAAGATCGAAGTCAACCTCCATCTCCCCCTCACAAAAGAGAAAATATGGTAGAGATCCCTCCATATGTACCGGAACCTCCATTCCCGGAAGCCTTTAAAGACAAAAGGAGGAAGGAGGACAACAAGGACATCTACAAAGTCTTTCATAGATGTGAGGTAAATATCCCACTCTTGAATGCCATTGAAACAATCCCTAGATATGCTAAATTTCTCAAGGAATTATGTGTTGTGAATAGAAAGCAAATGGCCAAAAACAAGTTGAAAAATGGAAAAAAGTGAGCATGTTTCTGCCTTGTGTCAAAAAGAGCTACCCCCTAAATGTAGCGATCCCTGCATGTTCACAATCCCTTGCATAATAGAAAATACACATTTTGAAAAAACTATGCTTGATTTAGGTGCATCAATAAATGTGATTCCTTACTCTTTATATGAAAACCTCAACTTGGGTACATTGCACAAAACCGAGGTGGTAATCCAATTGGCTGATCGTTCTAGTGCATACCCTAAAGGTATTGTTGAGGATGTGTCGGTTAAGGGGGATTCCTTAGTTTTCCCGCAAATTTTTATGTCCTTGACATGGAGCATGATAAATATGCCACCCCAATTTTGTTGGGGAGGCCATTTTTTAAAACCTCTAGGACAATGATTGATGTGTATAAAGGTACCCTCACCATGGAATTTGATGGAATAAAAGTAGAGTTTAACATAAATGACTCTATGAAGTATCCTAGTGAAGAACATGATTTCCATGCCCTAGATGTTGTTGAAGAAGTTGTGCAAGATGTTTTTGAACTAAGTGGTGATGATTCTTTGTCAGTTGCTTTGCAATGTGATATTAATAATGCCTACAATCTATACTCTATGAGCACTAACTTGAAGGAAAGCTTTGAGGATTTGAACCTGCTTGAAGAAATGAAACTGAGTCTCTCAAAACCTCCTCCTCTACTCTTAGAGGAGCCCGAGGAACCAAAATTCCTCCTATCACTTGTGAAAGTGCTGGTGATTAAACTTAAACCATTGCCAAGTGACCTCAAGTATAATTTTCTTAGGGAAGGGGTGACGCTTCCGGTTATCATTTCATGTAAGCTCACCAAAGAGCAATAAGAGAAGTTGATGGTGGTGTGATGGGAAAACAAGAAAGCAATTAGATAGGCTATTGCCGACATCAAAGGCGTAAGTCCACCCACTTGTATGCATAAATTCTTACTGGAAGAAGATCTGAGACACGTCCAGCAACCCCAATGCAGTTTAAACCCACCTATGATGGATGTGGTGAAGGTGGAAATTCTCAAGTTACTCCAAGAGGGCATGATTTATCCAATCTCAGATAGCAAGTGGGTGAGTCAAACTCAAGTGGAACCCAACAAGAGCGGGGTGATGGTGGTCGAAAATAAGAAGGGTGAAATGGTGCCCACCCGAGTTCAAAATGGGTGGCACGTTTGCATTGACTACCAGAGGCTATATGCGGAAACCCGGAAAGATCACTTCTCGTTGCCATTCATTGATCAAATGCTTAAGAGGTTAGCAAGCCACTCCTTCTATTACTTTTTGGATGGGTACTCGGGGTACTTTCAACTGGTTATCGCCCCGGAAGACCAAGAGAAGATCACCTTTATGTGCCCCTTTGGTACGTTTGCTTACCGACGCATGCCTTTCGAGTTATGTAACCCCCCCCCCGCAACTTTCCAAAGGTGTATGGTAATCATTTTCTCATAATATTTTGAAATTTTTGTCGAGGTGTTCATGGATGATTTCACCATTCATGGTAATTCTTTTGACAACTGTTTAGCGAATTTGGCACAAGTTCTTAAACATTGCATTGATACTAATCTTGTGTTAAATTAGGATAAGTGTCATTTTTTGGTAGAGCAAGGCATTGTCTTAGGCCATGTTGTCTCACCTAACGCGGGATACATTTTAACAACTCTATCTAGAATCTTTGACTAGCAACTAATTCTAACAACTATGGTAAATGTACATGTGGAATGGTAAAATGTATATACGGTTAACAGCCCCTCGCAAGCTCATGGTCGAGGATGGACATGAAGCTTGGACCGTAGAGTCGCAAAATACTGATTTCCAACAGCCTTCGTGAAGATATTTACAGTTTGATCAAGAGACCGGACATGGCAAACTGTGAGATCGCCCGAGGCAACCTGTTCCCGGACGAAGTGGTAGTCAATCTTGATGTGTTTGGACCGCTAACGAAAGACTGGATTTGCAGCTAGGAAAGTAGCACTCAAGTTGTCACAGAGAAGTGGGAGGACGCTGGACAGAGACCTGCATTTCCTGAAGAAGTTGCTAAAGCCACATGAGTTCAGCAGAGGCGAAAGCAATGGCACGGTACTCCGCTTCAGTGCTTGAGCGAGCAACAATATTCTGTTTACGAGAGGACCAACTGATAAGGTTTCCACCAAAGTAAATAGCAAAGCCATGCTGAGAACGACAGTCATCAGGATCAGACGCCCAACCTCCATCAGAAAAGGCCACAAAGCGAGAATCATTTTCCTTTTGCAGTAACAAACCAGATGAAAGCGAGCCCTTAAGATATCGGAGAATGCCTTTGACTGCACACCAATGGTCCTCAGTAGGAGAATGCATGAACTGGAAACCTCTGTTAACAGCATAGGATATCTCAGGCTGAGAGATGGTAACATATTGGAGAGCTCCAACAATGCTATGATAAAGAGATGGATCACAGAGAACTTTTCCAGAAGCAACCAAACAAGAACCAGGCTCAGCAGGAGAACATATAGGCTTAGCGCCAGACATATCACTCCGTTCTAAAATGTCACAAATGAACTTCTGCTGAGACAGGTGAAGGGAGGAACCATGTCGAGCTACCTCAATGCCGAGGAAGTAGTGAAGAGAGCCAAGGTACTTTAAAGCAAAGTCACGATGTAACAGGAGGACAAACTCATCAATGAATGGTGTGTGAGACCCGGTAATGACAAGATCATCCACGTAAACAAGAACATAGACCACATGAGAGACGGAAGTCTTGACAAAAAGAGATGGGTCTGAGATACATGCCTTGAAACCAAGGCGAACAAGAGAGGCAGTGAGCTTGTGGAACCAGGCCCTGGGAGCTTGCTTTAAGCCATAGAGAGCTTTCCGAAGCTTGCAAACATGAGTGGGTTTGTCAAGAGTAGTGAAACCTTGTGGTTGCTCAATGAAGACAGTTTATGAAAGGTCACCGTGGAGGAAGGCATTATTCATATCAACCTGTCGAAGTGGCTAACCTGTAGAGACAGCCAAACTCAGCACCAGACGAATAGTAGTAGGCTTGACCACGGGACTAAACGTGTCAAAGTAGTCAATTCTTGCTTCCTGATGAAAGCCCTTAGCCACAAGACGTGCTTTGTAACGCTCAATGGAGCCATCAGATTTCCTCTTGACCCTGTAAAACCCTTACAGCCAACAACATTAGCGTCCAAGGGATGAGGGACTAAGTCCCAAGTCCTATCAATCATTAAAGCATCATATTCATATTGCATTGCATGCTGCCAATTGGGATCTTTACAGGCTTGATGAAAAAGTTTGGGTTCAAGAGATGTAGTAAGTGCTACAAGAAGCGGATATTTGGTGGATAAAAGAGCTTTGGGTTTAAGGGAATGTGTGACAGAATGAGTGGTCATGTTATGAATAGACCGATCAGAGGGACGAAACAAGGTAGGTGCATTGTCATAGGGTGGAGGTGCAGCCAATGTGAAGTGTGGAGGTGACTGCGAAGGTGAAGACTCGGACGGTGATAGAAGTGAAGAGTCGGATGGTGATGTAGGAGGAGATGAAGGAGGGAACGGGGATGGGGACGGTGGAGGAGAGGTAGGATATGGTCGTGGGAAGGGTGAGGGTGGAGTGGTATGAGTGGGGGGTAAATATGTGGAAGGGGAATGATGAGTAGAAGGTAAGGGGATGAAAGAAATTGGATTGGAGGAGGACAGGGGAGATGGGGTAGATGACATGTTAGGATAGGGAAAAACCATCTTGTTAAAGGCAACAAAACGAGAGATGTATGTGCGAGAGGTGGGTAGGTGAAGACACTGATATCCCTTATGCTTGGAACTGTAGCCAAGAAAGATGCAGGTAAGAGATCGATACTCAAGCTTGTTGGCAGCGTATGGACGGAGAAAGGGATAACAAAGACAACCGAAGGATCGAAGAGGACTGTAGTTGGGTACTTTGTTGTAGAGGCATTTATAAGGAGATTTGTGAGAGAGAATGGGTGTAATTGTGTGGTTGATGAGATAGACGGCAGCATGAAAAGCTTGCTCCCAGTATTTGGTGGGTAGTCGAGAGTGGGCAAGGAGAGAGAGGCCTTTCTCAACAATCGTACGATTACGACGTTCGGAAGAGCCATTTTGTTCAGGGGTGTGAGGACAGGAGACTTGATGTCGGATTCCATGGGAGGCAAGTAGTGTAGAAACATTGCGGTATTCACCGCCCCAATCAGACTGAAAGGGTTTGACTTGTGTTGAAAATTGGGTTTGAACAAGTTTGAGAAAAAGCTCAACAGTGGCATAAACTTGAGATTTGGTTGACAAGAAATATAACCAAGTGAATTTAATGCAGTCATCAATAAAACTAACATAATATTGACAACCAGAGGTGGATAAATTAGAAGATGGTCCCCAAACATCAGAATGAATTAAATCAAAAGGTTGTGATGAAATAATAGTTCAAGAGGGCAATGGGAAACGGTGACTCTTGCCAAGTTGACAGGAGCCACAAACTGGGTCTAATTTATTACAAGAGACCGGAAGATCAAAGCTAGAAATAGTACGATGAAGAATAGACTCATGTGGATGGGCTAGACGATGATGCTAACATTGAAGTGATGTGCGCTCCGTGAGAAATGCACGCGGGGAAGAAGATGAAGACATGCTTGGTGATTGCAGAAAACAATAAAGGTCATCCTGAACGGTTCCCTTCAGCAGGATCTGTCCCTGCAATGTCTTAACAGGGCAATGGTCTGAGTGGAGTTCAATAAAGACAGGATTATCACGAGTTAGTTTAGAAACACTAAGTAAAGATTTAGTGATTTTTGGGACACAAAGGACATCATTCAATTTTAAGGGAGAAACAGCATGCGAAGTAGTCAAAATATAATTGCCATAATGAGTAATAGGAAGAGATGTACCGTCACCGACGGTGATGCCATCATTACCATTGTACTGGTTTTGGACAGTGAGATTCCCAAAGTCAGCAGTCACATGATGTGTGGCGCCCGAGTCAATGTACCATGGATCAACAATGTCGGACGGACTTGAAGCCGAGGTAAAGAATGCCAATTTTCCACCGTTTACACCTTTGAAGCGAGCAATAGCTTTGGGATTTGTGGAAGGAAAATGTTTTAGATCAAATCGCCCAAAGCAATTTTTGGCATCATGGCCAGTCTGCTCACAGATGCCGCAAGGTGGCCTTTGACCGGTGGTGGCAACGTTGACCGGCGAGATGCTGACAGGAAAGCCGCACTGACCGACGGCGATTGGAAGGCCGAGACCTCCTCTTCCTGCCGAGCTTCTTCCTGGAGCAAAATCCCTAAAAGTTCATCTGATGAGAGTGGCTCCGAGCAAATCGAAATTGCTGAACGGAGTGTGGAATATTGGCTGCCCAAGCCATACAGAAGATATCCCACAAATTCAGGATCGGGAACAATGATGAGGCAATCAGAAAGAGCATCAACAATTTCACGTTTCCGATCAAAGTATTCCATGATCGATAGAGATCCTTTGGTCATTGACTGAAGTTTTTGGCGGAGATGCATCTCACACGCCCCCGTGTGAGCGGCAAAGGTGCGGCCGAGAATAACCCAGGCCTCGGTGGTTGAAGAAGCACGCGCCACCATCCCAAGCATTTGCGAGGACATCGTCGACCGAATCCAAAGCAAGACAAGGCGGTCCTTCTTGATCCATGCGGTGTGGCGGGATTAGGCTCAACGCGTGAGGCGGTAGCCTGGCTGGACTCAGTCGCCAGTGCCGCCGGAATTGTGACAGTAGCGAGCGGTGGCTGAGCATCGGTGAGAAAAGTGGCGAGGCCATAGGCTTCAAGAGCCGATGTGATGGTACTACGCCAGAGGAGAAATTGTTTCGATCCAATTTAATGGATAAGTTTGGAAAGTGAAAGTTAAAGTTTTGTGAATCAGAGTTAGCCACAATCAATGGATCGGAGGCCATAAAATCGATTTTAGCCTCTGATACCATGTAAGAAAATATGAGAAAGAATATTTTGATTGTGGAAAGTGTTAATTTCTTCCATTGATGAATGTAGGTATTTAAGGTTACAATATCTAACTAATTCTCACCTAACGCGAGATACATTTTAGCAACTCTATCTAGAATCTTTGACTAGCAACTAATTCTAACAACTATGGTAAATGTACATGTGGAATGGCAAAATGTATATACGGTTAACACTTACAAACCTTTTTTAGTAACTTAATGCAATGTTTTATGTACAAATGAGTACAGTTAGGCATCAGGTTCATCTGAAAGGCTCCACTGATGTTTCCTGTAGAAGAGCAGCTGCCTCGAAGCAATCGGGTTTGTTCCAAGCTGAAGGGCTTGTTCCAAGCTGAAGGGTTTATTCTATCCAGCCGAAGAGCATCAGACTTAAAGCTCTTCACACTGGCATCGTCTGCCCTCCCAATTCACGCAACATAATGGCCACGGATATCAGACTCGGAACATGGTTAGGTTCCATGTCCAATGCAGTTTTGAAGAACTTGAGCGCTTCGCTCTTCATACCTCTAGCTTCATAAAGAAAACATAAACGATGAATGTTAGAACTCAGGCAAATATTTCATTAATGTTGTTTTATCACATATGGCCTCAGACAATGGCAATCCATAGGTTTCAGAATAGTTGTCAAATCATTTCTCCTTCTCGTGTTTGCCACATTTGGCCAAAGACAATGGTGATTCGTAGGTTTCAGAATAGCTGTCATATGATTTCTTCGTGGAACTCGAGTTCTTCTTGGTGGCTGATAATGGTGATTCCCATGGCGATGTTACGAGACCAGGTTTTCCAGAATTGGGCCTGTGGAGATCGTAGCATTAGGATAAGTATCGACGTGTTCTGTAAAAATATTCTACCATGTTGATGAGCTGAGATCTCTTCTTGTAGTACATCTCTGCTCATTGGGCGAAGGAATATGCATCTTCTTCGATTAGTTTCAACATGGATCTCGTCTTCTCATTCAGTTCTATTGAGTGCAGCCTGGAAGCAGAATGAGGATTGATTCACTTTACCATGTTTAGGAAATAACATGTTTGCATCAATTCAACAATCAGTTTATGCCAGATGTTTTCTCCAAGAGTCGAGAAAATCTCAAGCCATAGGTAATTAGTTAGCTCACAACCTCGACAAACCAAGCTACAACAGGAAGAACACTCGAGAGCGTAAACGAGTCCGACTTCAACTCAACATTCCCCATTTCCCTCAACATCCCCACAGCTTCTTTCCACCTCCTATAAATTTCCTCCGATAACAATGTTTCGCGCTACAACATCGCGCACCGGCACTGTTTCAAACACTTTCCAAACACTTTCAAGCACTTCCGATTCACACATCACTTAAGGCGAATAGAGACCAAACAAGCACCCTCAAGATTCAATACAAAACAAAATTATAGTTATAGTTTGGGAATAATTTTTCAAATTTATAGATTGTCCCTCTAATTTATATCTATTTATAAATTTAATTTTTAAAGTTTAAAATTATATTATTTATGTTTATTAATTTATTTATTTTTGTTGCAATTCGGTATTCGGGTCAGGTTTCTAAATGAGTTTCAATATCCAAAACCAAACAAAAAACTATATTCAAAAATTAGTTTATTCTATTTGGTTATACAAAAAACCATATTTTAAATTTGGTTTGGGTTATTCAATTTCAGATTATTTATATTTCGTTTAAGTTTTAAATTTTGTTCTTTTTGCCCACCCCTAGTAGACAGATTCTTTAACGAATCAATAAAGAGTTACAATGTCTAAATTTGGTCTCCTTGTGGCGAAATTGAATCATCAATAAAAACCAACTATTTTTGCAAAGAAAGTTCGTCACAGTTAGAGGTGTCAATTCGGGTTATCGTGTCTTATTTGTGTCAAGTTAGAAGTGGCTCAGGTTGAAGTAGGTCTAAATGAAACATGTCAATTTCCACTTGTTGGGTAGGGTTAGGTTGAAACATGTCACTTTTTTCCCACGAGTCATTTCGGGTCAGGTTATTGTCGGGTATTGTCAGATTGGATTGGATCAGGTTACTGTTATATTGTATTTTCTACATTAGTTTTTTCAGGTCGATCATGTTAGTCATTTTCTCCATATTTAATTCGGGTATATTTTGGGTTGGCTCATTTTCGATCGGGTTATTATGTACTAGATTAAATTTGGGTTTGTTTAGTTTACGTTTCAATCATATTATTGTTACAATTGCATTATTATCGGGTTTTGTTTCGTTGTAACTTGTAACTTTTAGTTGAAATTTATTATTTTTTTGTATTCCTTTGCAAATTAATTTATTTTGAAATCAATATTTAGTCAAATTTCTATGTTTCCTAATTAAAAATCACAATTATAATTAGACATCTCTCTTTATTTGACTAATATTCATTAGATATGATACTAACAGTAGTTGTGCTTATTTAACTTAATCACGTGTCTTCAGATTTGTTATGAGTTGACTTTACCTAATCATATCGGTAGACATTTGATAAATAAAAATATTACTTTATTCTCATAAGTATGTCCAACGAATTTATCAGTTTGACTAATAACCAAGTTGACTTTATTTCACATTAAATGCTAGGTGCGGGTTGATTACTTGTAGGGTTATATAGCTGATTTATCGGGTTGTGGTTCGAGTTGCTTACAAGTTCGGGGTAATCTCGAGTTTATGTTCAAGTCGTGCTTGAGTTCAGATTATCGGGTCGTATTCCAGTTTCAGGTCAACTTCAATTGTGTTGAGTTTGGGTTCAGATCAATATTTCTCGAGTCAGAATCAGATTTTGGGTTGATTTCGATTGGATCAGGCTCGAGTTGATACTCTTCAGGTCAGAATCAGATTTTGGGTTCAGTTCAATCGTATAGGTGTGAGTTAGGTTCTTGGTTTGGGTTAGAAATTCACAATTTTAGTCAGTGTAGTTTGACACACCCCCTCCATTTGTGAGGTAATCCCACGGGCTAGTTAGTGAGAAAATACCCTTCGAATTGAGAGCTTATCCCGCGGACTAGTTAGTGACCAATTTGTGTAACTTTATTAGGGTTTAGAGATCCCTTAATACGGCCAAGAGTCAATAAAATTTTGATATCCAGAGCCTTTGCTAAGAGATTCATATCATTTGGTATCAAAGCAAAGCAAAAGTTCTTGTGACCATCATATCAGTTGGGATTAGTTGGTGTAGTAGGGCGATATTAGTTGAAACCTTCATATACGTATTTTTTTTGAAAAAAAATTAAAAAAGAAGAAGAAAACCAGACATCTCACCACCGCTGCTCAAAATCAGTTCTGATGATCGTTCCCGTCCACCACTGCTCTGACCATCTCCGCCTATAATCTCCATCCAACCACCGTTCTTGATATGAATCTCCTTGTGAAGACTCTGGATTGCGGAATTAAGATCTTTGAAAAAATAAGAGAATTCGCAAGCCCTAGTGTGGCGCACAAAATTCAGGAGTCTAGCCCTCGGGGTACGCCTAATTTCGACTTGCTCTCTAACTAGCTCTCTGGATAAGATCACAAGGTTATTGGTACTCATCTAGCCCTCGGGATTAAGCAACAATGGAAATAGCTCGCAAGCAGAGAGTATGAACTCAAAAGGCTGTATTTTTATTGATAAAAGTGTGTGAAATATTTCCAAAAGGCCTCCCTATTTATGGGGTTACAATCTTGCCCCAACCCATAATTACAAATGAGAACTGAATCGACTTATGGCACCTTTAAGAAGCTAAAACCATATCTAACTAAAAATATCTAAAATAAATGGTAATCTATGGTAATCTGGTTGAATTATTGAAGAAGTAACCTTGAAGAATGTTACCTTGTCTAATCTTACCAAATCTTATTCTAATTAGAATAAAACTAAATATACTAAACCATAATATAAAGCATGGCCGGAACATTATTTCTTCCAAGACCAACATGGCTGAATTAATGGGCCTTATTCTAAAATAAAAATAAAATAAATGATCACACTACCTCATTAAAAAAACCAGTGGGAAAAAAGTATAGTGTTATCTTCTAAAAACCCTAATTAATGAAAATAAATAAAGAAAACCTAATTCATATCATTTCCTCCGAGGTCAAAAAGTTTCATCCTCGAAACATGAATGATCTTCAAAAATAAATGGAGATAAACATCCCATGCCATCCCTGCAAAATCCTGCTAATAAACAGTTACTTGACACTGACTAGGCAGTGATTGGGCATTGATGTGGCTCTTAACAAGTGAGATAATAAGGAATTGGTGAGAAAATCATATCAACTTGTGAGATAATGAAGAACTCGCAATAAATTCAAGAACTCACGAGATATAGAGCATGTTTCAATATGAAGGGATTGACACGCGTGTGCGACTGATATGCCTCACACGCCTTGATTAGGGATCGCGTATTGAACCCAATCTGCAAATGCACGTCATACATTGACAGAGTAGGTTTTGGCTTGTTGTTTGCACGAGCGCCTCCAAAGAAAAAAATGAGATGGAAGTGATAGAGGTTAGCCCCAAGAAGTGTGTGTGGGGTGACGGGCGGGCGGTCGTCGCGCCCGCCGTGCAAAAGATAATTTATAAGCCCTTTTTGCTTACTTTCTACAACTAGGTAGATAGTGGCAAATCGAGGTCGTCCAAAGAGAAGAGGGATCTTCCTAAGCGTCTAAGCACAAAACGGTCGATATTAGGCTAGGAGTGACTATATTTACACACACTTAAAAGCAAGTAAATGGGAGGGGTTGGTTGGTTGGTTGTTCCTAAGTTACGAAAGTAAAAAGACAAGATAACTAGCAAGGTCAAGTGACTATGCTAATCATCAAACAAAACTAAGAAAAGGGGTTTTAAACTACAAAGTTAAAAAGCCTTGGGGGCAACGGATATCCACTTCCAAATCATACGTAGGTCATTGAATCATTCACTCATTCCATCATATAACATACATGACTCAACATTCACATACCCATCGAGCAAGGATCACAACACATACATCACAAGGAGTTCTAAGTTCATGCTCATACATGTTCATGCAAAGGAGCTACGGAATTCGTCACATTCCTAACACCTAAACAATTCAAACATACAAGCACTCCCTATGCTCAAACTACTCATGGCACACACGAAGTGAAACACACCATCAAGAGTACATAAACACCAAATGACACATGATTCAAGAAAGAGTAGAAGCCATCTATTTAACACTTCAACTACTTGTTGTGGAGACAAACTCCTATCCTTCTTAGTTCGTAGTTTGCGAGAGTGAGTTCGACACCTCTCGTCAAACCTCACCAATGACTCCCGTTGTCGCGACCACGACTCAAGGTATCATTGGTGGCATTTAATCACGAAGAACCAACAAGCTTGGCAATGCTTATGACCACTACACCGTGACTAAGCATTTAACCAATTCATGCAATTACACGAGATTGGATGAACGTGCAACGCACATTCATCCAAGTGCATATAACTCTCTCGTTTGCTACACAAACGAACATGACGAAGAGTTCGACATCAATCACATTCGTCTAGCACATTATCAATCCATCAACACAATCAAAAGCCCTAAATCATACTCATACATTCCTAACAAGAAAAGGGGGGAAATTAACCCAAATCCCCCAAACCCTAGCTAGCAATTCATACAAGCATTTCATTCAAGCTTTCAACAATATCAATGGCATCAACAATTAACATTCAAAGCACAATAAAAGCACAATAGCAAAAACACCAAATAGATAGATATAAATGCTCCTTACTACATAGAAATGGAAGCTTCAATCCTTGCTCCCAAGTACAAAAACTACTCTAGAACAACAAAAGACATAGAAACTAAGAAAACAAGAAGAGAAAAGCTAGGGTTTTGGCCCAAAAACAGGGGCCAAAAGCTGTGGAAAGAAGAGGGTGAAGAGGTATTTATAGTGGGAAGAAAAAGGGAGAAAAATGCTGTTGCAGGGCTGATTTTAAGCTGTCGTCGCGAGTCGCGACCAAATCAGTAAATTGCAGCCCTGTTTTGTTTTGCTTCCTCCGGGTGAACCGTTGATCCGTTTCGGGAGTTCTTGTAGTCAATTTTATAGTGCTCGAGAAGAGGAATCCAATGGTGCCACTCTTGAAGGCTGATTCTTCTCGGAAAATTCTGAGAACCCCGGACCATCTTTCACCCGTTGCTTTGCTCTCCTTTCTTCATCTCTTCACTTCTTCAAATCTTCACAAAGCTCAAATGTAAAGGTCTTCAAATCTTCAAAGATAAATCTTCAAAGTCTTCAAATCTTCAAAGTCTTCAAACAAATCACCTTGTCACACAAAATCATCTAAAAAGTGATAAAAACGTCAAAGCCGCCTTTATCCCTCCTTAGATGATTTCAAGGCAAAATGCCACATGTAAAGCACAAAATTGTCCAAAACCTAATCCTAAAAACCCTAAAATAACCATCTAAAATGGACACATCATGGGGTGGCCCAGCCAGGGTACTATTAAATACTCTGAGGTGATTACCATATTTACAGGATATTAATGGCGATATTTAAGGAAGCTGTTATTTAGGACACGTAGTATAAATACAAGGTATGCATTCATGTTATTCATTCATTTTATCATACTCATATTTGGGACTCTTTGACTGACTTAGCCATTGGGCGATTTACCCGTGGAACCCTAGAGACAGTTTTCATTGCAAGTCAGTTCGAGGAGCTTAAGCTCATTAGTTGTACGATCATTCGGGTCACATCAAGTGGTGTCATCTGTGGGGACAACTAACCCAATTGGGGTTTTTAAAACTTTATGTCTACAGTTGCTTGAAGGAGTGAAATGTTAAAATCAAAAGACATGAGCGCATGTAAAATGTCATAGCCTCCCAGAAAGAGTAAAAGGTTAAGTTTGAAGGCCGGAAGAACTAGTTGTACAACGCATCCAGAGAGGACAGGCATAGTTAACCCCCAGGAGAAGCAAGGTCCCTCGATAAGTGATGTATAAATGCCCATGATTGAATCAAGGGCAGAGTCTGTTTCGGTTGTAGAACCTGAAGGGATACCAGCCTCGACCAAATCCATTCCAAGTACGATTGCACCCACGCGAGAGGTTGTTGCAGCGCCCTCGAGACGCACAGAGGTAATTACTAGACAAGATGTAGGGAACCTTGGACACGCGCATGGTGGGCCAACCGCTTATAGAGAGGATAGGGATGGAATGTTCACTGATATTTCTGAGGATTTGTACATAAAGGCCCATGGGTTCAACACACAAGGAAATCAGAATGCAGGGGGGACAGGCCCAAGTCAGGATATGGAGCGAGCAGCACAGGTTCTCGCAGGAGTAGGGTATCAAGTTACCTTCCCTCCCCCTCGCCTTTGAGGAGTGTGGGAGTCACATATTAGGTATTACCACCTTCGCAAGTGTGAGGGACAATAGGGTTAACTTCTCAGCTCATGATAGCATACCCTTACACGGCATATGCAGGAGAGTTACAATACGCGAGGCCTCGGCCTTCTTTCCCAGATTACTCATAGGGTCAGGCATACCTGGTGCCTCCACTAACCCCATTTTCTTCAACCTTCACGCTCCCAGGAATAGAAGCAGCATATGGGATGATGGTGTCTTCAGGTATCCAGGGATATGGAAATACAGGATTTCAGGGGGCAATGGCTAACCATGAACATTATAACCCCTACGGGCAACTGCCAACACACCCAGGTTTTGACAGACTTAGGCCAATTTTTGGTATATTGAAGCCCATCCCATTCACCTGTTGCAATTTGGAGGCCACGAAAGGGGTCATAATGTGGTAGGGAGACATCAAGAACCAGTAAATGATGCAAGTGATATCCTTCGAAGAGATTTAGGTTGATCGGGTCATTGGGGTAGGCTGCAGGGTCACCTTTCAGTGCCCTGATAATAGGGGTTTGCCAAACAATGGAAATTAAACCCCCAGAAGGACTCCCACTTACAATGGCGAGACAGATATTTGCGAGTTCATACAAACATTCCTAACCTTGATGAGCTTGAAGGACTTTGATGAAAAACTAACATGTAAGTAGGTGGGAAGCTATCTCTGAGGAAAAGTTCATGAATGGTTCAACAAGCTGTGGAGATGGTCATCCCACTTGTACCGAGACTTCACAGGAGTATTGTTAAGCCAATACGCACAGAAAAAGAAGTTCAAAAAAACCCTGCTAGAATTATAACAAATGAAGCAGAAGCCCGGAGAAAGTACAGAAGCATTTTACCATCGTTATGTGGATGAGAGCCTAGAAGTGGTGGAGAACAAATGAGGTGATTCAGAGATATTTGCCAGGAATGCAGGATATGGAGTTGTACTAGAAATTGAGTACGAACATTCCTAAAACCTTGCAAAAACTTTAGGAGGTTGTGGATTCACATGAAAGAGTAGAGGAGGCTACTCAGAAGAAAAATGACACCCTGACGGAAAAAGTAGGGAGACATGTGGATCTTAGACGGAAAAGGCTGGAAGAAGCAACTAGGACCCCCTTCGAGAGGTATGCCCCCATGTTGCCAACCTTCGAGGGAAAAACCCCCACGCAGATTCAAAGAGGGTTACTTCAAACCCCCCTACCTTTGCAGAATTCACACAGTGCAATTATGGCCAGGAGGGCGACGAACCGATATTGTGATCCTCACGAAGATTACAGCCATGATACAAATTATTGCATGCAGTTGAGAATGGAAATTGATAGATGCGAAAGAAAAGGCGGTTTTGAGGGAAAGGTCCCTAAAATTATGTTTCACCTCTGAGGCCTCGAGTGAATCAATGGCAGCCCTTCAGAAGAAATAATTGGAACAATGGGGGGAAAGGTGATAGAAGTCTTCAAGAATATATGGTTTGAGATAGAGGACAAGAAGGAAAGCATGAGAGACCTTGGGATCAGCAAGGGGGAAACTCTAATAACATGAATGGGAAAGACCCACCTATTCAAAGATTGATCAATGTCATAAATAGGGTGGTTAAAGAGAGATTCCCAAATGCTGTTATGGGGAACCCTGGCATAAAAGGTTTCGGCCAGATAAGATGGTTATGTTCTCGAAAGCAGATGTAGTACCCGATCAAACTCCCCACGTAGACCCCATGGTGGTTTCTACGATCATTGGAACATCCTTGGGGAAAAGGTTATTCAATAGTGATAGAAGTGGGGGGTAGAGGTAATGTTTGTTGACTGTTTTGATTAGCTGGATATAGGGCATAGTAATCTAAAGAAGTCAACCTCGTTGGTATCTGGCTTCATAGGGAACCCAATATTTCCCTCGAGGGAGATCACTCTATTGGTTTGTGTGGCAGATTGTGATAAAGGGGTAACCATAAGTTGCAATTTTTCTGTCGTTGATGCACCATTTCAATATAAAGTGATTCTAGGAAGACCATGGATGTGTCGAGCTCGAGCCATCTGGTTGCCTTATCACATGATAATGAAATTCCCAACTGAGAATGAGATAGCATCCATTCATGGAGATCAGGCTATAGCTCAAAGTTATAATCATACAGTAGCGAAGGAAGCAAGAAGACAGAGAGATGTCGCCATGGTACATGTAGACGTGAGACTTTCCTATACAATGAAAATGGTTGTTCGCGACATGAGATTGGTAGCTGTTGGGAGGCTGATACCCGACGACATAAAAATAGACTAAAAGATCTGTTGGGGAGATATGGGGATGTGTTCTCTTGGGATACCGATGGCTTTACCAGAGTACCCTCGAGTTTGGCGGTACATAGGTTGAACATAGATCCCTTGATAAAGTCGGTAAAGCAAAAGAGAAGAATTTTTGCTCCCAAAAGAGCTGAGGCAATCAAAGAAGAATTGGAAAGGTTGTTGAAGGTAGTTGTCATTGAAAAGGTGTTCTACCCTGAGTGGTTAGCCAACCTAGTTATGGTCCCAAAGCAGGATGGAGCTTGGCGAATGTGTATAGATTTCACTGACCATAGCAAATGTTGCCCCAAAGATAGCTACCCATTACCGCCCATCGATAAATTAGTGGAAGTCATCGTTGGGTATCAAATTTTGGCATTCTTTAATGCACACAAGAGATATTATCAGATACTTATGGCAGAAAATGACAGGAAAAAACATCGTTCATTACAGATATAGGCATTTATTGTTACAAGAAGATGCCATTTGGGCTAAAGAATGCTGGGGCTACTTATCGGAGGGGCCAACATGTTGGTTGACAAGTTTCGAGGGGCCAACATGAAGTTAAATCCGTCCAAGTGTGTTATTGGTGTAGGGGCGGGGATATTTCTCAGATTCATGTTCTCAGAGTGGGGAATTGATTTGAACCCAAAGAAGGTCAAGTCCTTAATGTGGATGAGAACCTCGCAATTGATAAAAGAAGAACAAAATTTGACGGGATCTCTTGCTGCTTTGAGCAGATTCCTCGAAGGGGACAGAGAAACACCTACCCTTTTTCGATGTCCTTCGAAGGGCAAAGAAATATGAGTGGAGTGGCAGATGTGATGAAGTGTTCAAACTGTAGAAAGAGAACTTATGGAAGCTACCTACCCTGATTAAGCCTAACAAAGAGGAGGTGTTATACCTATACATTTCTGCATCGCCTTTGGCAATTAGCGCGGTACTAGTAAAGGAAAAGGAAAGGGTACAACACCCCTATTTACTTTGTCAGTCGTGCCTTGCAAGGGCTGAAGATGACGTACACTGGTCACGTGAGGTTAATTCTATCCCTAGTACATGCAGCCACATGATTGCAACCATACTTCCAGGGGCACATGATAGTTGTGCTCTTAAATCACCCAATCAGGTAGATTCTGTTAAAACCAAAAATTTTGGGAATAATGATAATGTGGGCAGTGGAATTAGGGTAACATGACATTTAATATCAGCCCCAAGTGGCAATCAAAGGCCAGTCGCTGGCCAAGTTCATAGTAGAAACTTCAGAGCCCATCAAGTACCAGGACCCTATTCGAGAGATGGAAGCGCGTAAGAAGGGAATGTATAAGTTATATGTGGATGGTTCATCACATTTTGGAGGGAGTGGAGCCGGGGTTCTATTAACCAGGCCTGATGGCAAATATTATCCTTATGTAATAAAATTTGTATTTAAAGCGACAAACAATGAGGAAGAGTATGAAGCCCTGATAATGGGACTACAGTTAGCAAGGGAATTTTACGTGGAAGATTTGGAGGCTTACAGTGACTCTCAGATAGTTGTTTGTAGGTGAATGGAGAATATGAAGCCATGGAATGTAACCTACAAAAGTATCTCACAGTAGTGTAAAATATCTTGAAAGATTTTAAATCTTATACTCTGACACAGGTCCCAAGAGAGAATATTCATAAAGAATATACCCTAAGAAAGCTTGCTTCCTCAAAACTGGGAATCCAATCTCAGAAGCAATTACTGATGGAAACCTTAAATAAACGAAGTTTTGAAGAATCTGTGGTTAGGGAAGTTGAGGTGGATGACGATTGAATGACCACGATCATGGTACCTTTGAGAGGGTGTCCTGCCGGAGAATGAAATTGAGGCTAGAAAGATAAGGTCGAAGGCGCCAAGATATGTGCTGCAGGAAGGGTCACTTGCAGCCGTTGCTTCGGTGTGTTAACCCTCAGGAGGCCGATTATCTCATAAGGGAGGTCCACTAAGGGATATACGCCAGCCACAAAGAGGTCATATCGGTGGGAAGGAGGCTCATTCGAGCAGGATTCTACTGGCCAACGATGTTTGATGACACAAATGTATACATACAAGCGTGCCGCCAGTGCCAAAAACACGCTCCCATAACCCATATTCCCCAGGAGCATATGAGAAGTATTTACAGTTTGTGGCCCTTTGATAAGTGGGGGATCCCCTTTCCAGAAGCTCCAAGGAAGCTCAAATATCTCATAGTGGCTATTGACTACTTCACGAAGTGGGTGGAAGCCGAACCCTTAACGAACAGAAGGGGAAAGATAGTTATTACCTTTTGTTGGAAGAATATTATATGCCATTTTGGAATATCCGAGGACAATCATCACAAATAACCGAACACAGTTTGCTCAAGATCCATTCAAAAGGTGGTGTGAAGAGTACAAAATTAAAAAGAAAGTAACATCATTTTATCACCCCCCGAGCAAATGAACAGGTGGAAGTAACCAATAGTACAATAGTGAATGACATTCGAGCTAGGCTCAAGGGGGCAGAAGGTAATTAGATATGGGAACTTCCAAATGTTTTGTGGGCATATCGAACAAATGAATCTTCCACCACCGAGGAAACACCGTACAGTCTAGTATATGACTCAAAAGCAGTAATTCCTGCAGAGATAGGTGTTTCTAGCCCAAGGGTGATGGTTGCAGCAGATGAGATGAATAATTAGCACAATTGGTCTCTAGATCTCATCATGGTGGAAGAAAAATGAAAGTTATCTTCTCTACATGAAACAAAGGATAAAGAACGGGTTAGAAGATACCATGATAGGAGGGTAAAGAAGGTTTTGTTCAACTCTGGAGACTTTGTAATGAGGAAAAATGAGTAAAGCATAAAGAAACCCGAAGGGATGTTGGTTGCAAATTGGGAAGGACCCTAAAAGGTGGTCAAATCACATTTGAGAGGTAGCTATGTCCTCGAGGTGATGGATGGTGCTCAAGTGCCAAGAAGGTGGAACATTACCAATCTGAGAAAGTATTATTAGCTATGAAAGCATAACGAGTGGTTTGCTCTTAAGCGGCACTTATGATGAAGTTCGAGTGGTTTTCTCTTAAGCGGCACTCATGATGGTATTCGAGTGTTTTGTTCTTAAGCGGCACTCATGATGTAATTCAAGTGGTTTGCTCTTAAGCACCACTCATGATGGTATTCTAATGATTTTCTCTTAAGTGTCACTCATGATGGTATTTGAGTGGTTTGCTCTTAAGCGGCAATCATGATGAAATTCAAGTGGTTTTCTCTTGTGGTAGTCATGATGGTATTCAAGTGGTTTTCTCTTAATGGGCACTCATTAGGGTATTTGAATGGTTTGCTTTTAAGCAGAACTCATGAGGGTATTTGAATGGTTTTCTCTTAAGCGGCACTCGTGATGAAATTCGAGTGGATTGCTCTTAAGCAGCGCTCATGATGGTGTTTGAGTTGTTTGCTCTTAGCGGCACTCTAGATGATATTTCTAACTAAGTTTGATGTTTGAGTGGTTTGCTCTTAAGCGGCACGCTAGATGATATTTCCAGCTATGGCTGATGTTCGAGTGATTTGCTCTTAAGCGGCACTCTAAATGGTATTTCTTGCTCTGACCGATAATCGAGTGGTATTCTTTTAAGCAGCCCTCATAGGGTACTTTTGTAATCTCGAA
This sequence comes from Rubia yunnanensis, assembly GCA_037428765.1. Taxonomy (NCBI): domain Eukaryota; kingdom Viridiplantae; phylum Streptophyta; class Magnoliopsida; order Gentianales; family Rubiaceae; genus Rubia; species Rubia yunnanensis. The sequence continues at coordinate 106,929,081 of CM075063.1, read as the reverse complement.
ATAATGAACTACTGGTGAAAATTTGCAGGATATAGGTGGAAATACCGAACCTGGGTAAAATTGCTTGTTTCGTTGAATTTTTCAATTTCTTCTTGTCGAAGTCGATTATGGCTTTTCTAAACAGGTATGTTGCAAGTAATACTGACATTTGGAACTTAAAATTCACAAGAAGATACACACATATCCAAAGAATAAGACTCACAAAAAGGTCTCAATATCTTTATTAATAAATAAAAGTACATTTTTGTACAAGACATGATACAACGTTGATATACTTAGTTCGGGGAAACCCCTCCAGGAAAAGATCTATCGGGGAAGGTGATAACCCCTTCAACCTTGCTTCCAAAACCTCAATTTCTTCCATCTTAATGCCAGCAGCTCTTTGAATATCCTTCATTTTCTCTTCCTTACCCGAAGGGGTCGAACGGTGCAATAGTTCTGTCTTGCTTCTTCGAGGACCCCCTGCTTCGGCCATGTTTTCAGGAAGGCTTTTGGAAGCCCGATTTGAGAATCTAAGATCCTTATCAGCTTTCTTGGGATATGGATTTGATTTAGAAGACCTGTGATGGATTGAATAGGAGGGGCCCTTTACTCGCAGTTCCTTTAACCATTCAAGAATAAGGTCAGAAGCTTTCTTCTGTCGAGGGATCCCATCTTCATACACGTTGACCTCTTTAATCCAATATTGAGAGGCCTTGAGTACAAATTGTGGAATTATTTCATGTCCGATTAAATACAGGGTAGGAATGCCATGAGAAAGCATGTGGGCTTGAAGGCTCAGTTCGTGAACAGCGATTTTCTCTTCGAACTCCTCGATGCGTTCCTCGAGGCCCTTGGCCTGAAGTTTCCAAGCCTCGATCCCTCTTATAAGTTGAGTATTCTTGGATAAAAAGGACTCTACTAGAGAAATGTCTCCCGTAGGTGAATTCCTCATGGGAGGTTCCCCAACCAAAGAAGGCTCTTCACTAGCTAATTTCCACGCTAGCAATTCCTCTTCGACACTAGCTATCTTCCCCATCTCCACCATATATCGCTCGGTGATATCTTCTCTTTGCGCCCTCAACTTATAATTTTTTCTCATACAGGTAGTTAGCTGCTCTTCCACGGCTGGTAGCCTGGATGCATTAGCAACACACGCTTTAATAGATCCAAATTTAAAATTTATTTGGCGCACTAATTCTTCGTAGCTTTGATCTGCCGGATCACGATCTGCCACCATCTCTGGAGGATATGTCCCATTAAATTCTTTAGCTAAGAAATCCTTAACAAATCCTTTGAAGATTGGATAATCTTTAGACTGCCACAACTTAAATCTCTGCTTCGAGCTGGCTAAGCTTGTCCTTTTGGGATTGCTTCTCCCGGTTACAAGTGGACAAGTCTCGCGTCACCTCCAATAGTTGTTTGTATGTTTTGTTCAGCTCTTTTTGAGCACTCGAAAGCTCACTGCAAGCACATTCTAGCACTCTTTTCAGTGAATTGAACTACGATAAAAATGGATAAGAATAACAAAAGAAACTATGAGAATCCCAAAATCATTCTTATATCCAAGAAAACAATAATACGTGTGGAGGCTAAAAGTTGGCCAAAATTACAATCAAGGCATTCAAGGACCAACCCTAGAGTTATCCTCCGTCGAGGTGGGGGTAATCATATCTTCGACTTTGGGCTGGGGTGAGGTTCTTTGCTCAAGGGAATCGTCTGTGGCCTTTGGGAGGGGAATTGCTCAAATCCCCTCAGCAATGAAGAACTTCCCTTTTGGACTTGATAGAGTCCATCAGAGTGAAACAAAGGTCACCATTCTTGATTACCTCATCCCACTTTGCATCCAGAGAGGCTTTAAGCTCAGGTTTGATAAGCTCGTCCACTTTTTTGGCATCCTCCTCGGAAAGGGAGGCAGATAGTCGAGGTTGCAAAAAATCTTCAACCAAATCACTACAAACTAGTTGCTTGGCTACCTCGAGGAGATCCATAAACAACTGAAAAAGTTCAGAATTTTTCAGTAGCTTATCCTTGAACGCCTCCAGTAGTTGAACCTGCTTGGCTGGATCCTCAGCTGCTTGGGCCCTCTTCTCCAGGGTATGTATATCTAGCGTAAATTGATGCTTCTCAGCATCAAAATTTGTCATTTTCCTCTTCTCCTCCTCAGGGGTTTTCTTGTTTTCCTCGTGCACCCTCCTCTCCTAGACGAGCACTCTCTTGTCCTCCTCGAGTGCAATCTTTTCTTCCATGAGCATCATTTTTAGCTTTGAGATTTCAACGTCTTTTTATCCCAACTTCTCTTGAAAGCTACCATGGCCAGTAGCCATAGCCTGGGAAAAAGCATCTAGCTTCTGGGTGGCTTCACGGAGAATTTTGGAAGCCTAACATTAATAACAAAAGGAGTAAAAAATGCTGGAAAAAAATTTTCTAAGTAAATTTCACAAGGGTGCAGAGGATAAACTGAGGGTCAGCAACCATGATTGCGAGTGATTGCTCATTAAGAGTCATAATGCTGGGTGTGGTCACCACAACATTCGAGGACGGTGTCTGCAAATGTGATTGCTGGTGAAGATTAGCATTGCAGTCGCCACCTGCTTCCATCCGTTAGTGGACATTTCTATCATTGGATGGCTGATCTTCATTTGTGGTCGAAACATCCCCTCCACCACTCACGGGAGGGGTGGATGTATTGTTTGAGGGAGCATAGGCGGAAGGCTAGTTTGAGGGAGCAGGGGTGGATGTCTGGTTCATGGAGAGAGGTGTGTCCCTAGGGACACTTGGAACCTGCTTCCAGTCTTTTTTCGTCTTCCTTATAGATTTAGCATAACCCACAGAGGAAAAACACAAAGACAATGTCAGTAAAAACACAAAGAAAAAAATTACAAAAGCAATAGGTTCCATCAAGGCACCTTAGAAGGCTTCCGAATTCCTAAAATCACTATCAAGGGTGTTAAGAAGGGGGTCTTCGATGGGGTTCTTAGATTCTCTTCCCCTCTTCTTGACCCTTTTTAAAGTTTCTTATACACATACTCCTCGTAAACCTCAGAAGACAAATTAAAACCACCAACCTTCTGGTTAGGATAGGAGAAATGGTTGTAGTCGAGGGAACTAGACAACCATTTTTGTGTATCCCCCTCGGGGGTTTCTAGACAAGTATACTCCCCTAGTTTACGAGATTCAATCTGCACATTCCAGTTCCATGGGGGGGCTCGATGTCTTTTACTGTCAAACAAAATCCCCTTCTTCTGGCTCCTCCAATCACTCGAGTTGCCAGGTACAGTAAAAAAACTTATGATGTATTTCCCAGGTGGTGAAAGTGATAATCATATCGGAAGATCTCCTATTGTAAGATACGTAATACAACGAGCGGAGTAGCTTATACTTTGGCTTAATGTGGAATTCCTGGCATCCCGATATGAACATCATGATAATCACCAAGACATTGGGATATACTTGTGCAGGGCTTAGATGGAACTATTTCAGGAGTTTGGAAACGAGGGATGGAAAGGGAAAGGTGAGCCCGTAACGTAAGTGTGTAAGGGAAATGGCCGACCTCCCCTCGGGAAGGTTATGAGGGGTATCCCCTTCTTGGAAAGGCTGGAAATCCAAATTCGGGGATATCCGCTGGCCAAGGGGGATTGAGTCGAGGATCATTGAGATAACCTTTCCCGCCCTCGAGGCAGAGAACCTAATTTTTTGGGGGCTTTTGATAGAGGTCAGGCCCAAGAAGTTCACTGGGCCACGTGTGAGGCGGCCCAGCCAGGGTATTATTAAATACTCTAAGGTAAGTACCATATTTGTAGGATATTAATGGCAATAATTAAGAAATCTTTTATTAAGGACACATAATACAAATACAAGGTATGCATTCATGTTATTCATTCATTTTGTCTTAATCATGTTTGGGACTCTTTGACTAACTTAGCCATCAGAGGACCGACCCTTGGAACCCCCCAAGGACAGTTTTCATTGCAGGTCAGTTTGAGGAGCTTAAGCCCAATAGTTGGATAGTCGTTCGAGACACATCAGGAAGTGGACAAGTTCGTGGCGGTGGACTTGACCGGAGAAGAAGATTGGAGCAGATCGGATTTGAAACTAACGATGTTCGCCGGAGAATAAAATTGAAGAACGGATGGGCAACAAGCAGATACGGTGGTCGGTTGATGATGGAGAAGAAGGAGAGCAGTGGCAGTGCGTCAAAGAAGAATGAAGATGAGTGGTGGCGGCGGTAGTTGTCTGGCAGCAGAATTTTTCTGAAACCTTTTTTTTGTTTTGATTTTTTAAATATTTTTGATGGTTCAAAGGAACTCTTTCATTGCTCTGATACCAACTGATATGAATCTCTTTGCGAAGACTCTGGATTGCGGAATTATGATCTTTGACAAAACAAGGGAACTCGCTAACCCTAGTGTGCCGCACAAAATTCAAGAGTCTAGCCCTCAGGGTACGCCTAATTTTGACTTGCTCTCTAACTAGCCCTCAGGATCATATCACAAGGTTATTGGTACTTAACTAACCCTCGAGGTTAAGCAACAATGGAAATAGTTGGCAAGCAAAGAGTATGAACTCAAAAGTTGTATTTTTTTATTGAAAAAGTGTGTAAAATTCATCCAAAAGGCTTCCCTATTCATAGGGTTACAATCTCCCCCCCAAACCCTAATCACAGCTGGAAACTGAATCGACTTATGACAACTTTAAGAAGCTAAAACCATATTTAACTAAAATACCTAAAAAAATTGTAATCTATGGTAATCTCTGGTCGAATTCTTCAAGTAGTAACCTTGAAGAATATTACCATATCTAATTTTACCAAATCTAATTCTAATCAGAATAAAACTGAATATACTAAACCCTAAAATAATGCATGACCGAAACATTAATTCTTTCAAGGCCAACATGGATGAATTAATGTGTCTTATTCTAAAATAAAAATTAATTAAATGATCACACTACCTCATTAAAAAATTTAGTGGAAAAATTGTGTTATCTTCAAAAGGCCAATTCTTGGGAAAGACGGTCTTTTCATAGGTTTATGGAAAGACGGGGTTTAATTCGAATAATAAAAGGTAAAAGGTCTTAGTTGCAACATTAAAAATTTAGTATGCAACATGTAGTAGTTATAAAATTTATAACCCGGTTCATGCAACTCAAAAATTTTATCTTAATTTCTTCAAATTTAGACTTTAAACTTTGGTCTTTCCATGACTTATGGAAAGACCGTCTTTCAAGAGACGCACTCTCAAAAAGCCCTAATTAATAAAAATAAATAAAGAAAACATAATTTGTATCACTTCGGTTTGTCATTCATGGGCCAACTAAATTCAACCCAACTCACCATCTTCTCTGGTTGTGTATCGTCTTCTTCGACCTGAACTGAAAATTGAAAGTATAAATCATCAAAGAAACTGCAGAAATTCAGCATCGGAGGACATGGCGCTCGCATTCGGCCAAATCTGGAAGTTTGGCGAGCAGTGATTCTGCCGTCCTAAGCGGGCAAATATACGACAGAGATTTGCAGAAAAAGGCTGGCCGAAGAACGAGCCAGAGTCGTGCGATGAATGAAAGCTTCGGCTGCCCAGAGTAGAAGGTTTATTAGGAATATTTGCAAATCAGCTCCTTAATTTCAGCGAATGTTTTAAAACTGACCCCAAATCAAAAGTATATATATTTAAACCGTCAAATTTAAAATTTTCTATTTTATGATTTCATTATTTGCAATATACTCATGGTATTATCACAGTCTCAAAGGAGACAAGCTCTTTAAAGAATTTCCATAATGACAAGGTGAAGAAAAGACGATGGAAAGAAAAGATGTTTTTTAAGGGCAGGGAGTTGAGGAAAAAGTGGTTCGAGAATATGTAACTCTATTTCTTCAAAATTCGTTTTTACTTGATGTGGCAGTACTGTATCCTTTATTTCTTCTTCAGTGATGGATAAGAACGTATTTCCAGAAGCATGGCATGTATTAACCTACAAAATTTTACACACACATATATATACATATATATACATACATATACATATGGTATTGGTGATTGCTCCTTCTGGAACGCTAACTGGATGGGCGAAGAAGCTTTGTATTATAAATGGCCGCAAGATAGAGATATCCCCTTTATGGACATCTCACTTAGGTCATTTATTAACAACAAAGCATCAATCCTCCCACAACTGGAGCCATTTTTGGCGACCAATTTGTACTCAATTTTGCAGGAGGCTAAAGTGGAATATACTCATGAAGATAGACTCATCTGGATGCCAGCCACAAATGGAATCTTCTCCATCAAATCTGCATACAAAATTTTCAGACAGAGAAAGCTGAAGATCCTCCATTTTCAAAAAGTATGGTTACCTTTTATTCCTAAAAAGATGTATGTGCTTTTATGGAGAGCTCTGAATGGTTTACTTCCTTTTGATAACATTTTAAGAAAGATAGGGTTCCATTTAGCATCCAAATATCCTTTGTGCCAGACTTCCAGTGACTCTTTATATCATTTTTTCAACTCTTCCCCCTCATCCGTTACTGTCTGGAACGGTGTAAATGTTTTTTTTAAAGATTCAGCAGAAATCTTTCCCAAATTTGAAGAGCAGAGTTGAATTTTACCTTTCTTTTAATGCAGAATCTAATATTCAGTCTAATATCACCATCGCTGCCCTTCTTGTAACAATCTGGACTCTTTGGATTAAAAGGAATAATATCCTGTTTGACAACGAATCCTTCTCCAAAGATGCTTGTATGCATGAAATAAGAGACATGATATATCAAATCTTCTCAGTGAATCACTTGATAGGTAACTTAGAAAAGCATAAATATTGGACACAGGCTAACATTATTCCTCACATTACACAAAAGAAAAGGAAAACTTTTAAAGCTGTGACATGGCAGAAACCCCTTACTGGACACAAGATGGATCAGGGGGGGTTTTCTGCTCTAGTAGTGATAGTTAGGAATGGTGAGGGGAAGGTGGTTAAAGTGAGGGAAAAATCTTTTCACTCCCCATCACCTTTACATGCATAATTGATAGCTATCCAATGTGGATATGAACTATGTTCAGAGCTGGTTTTACATAGATGTGAGGTTGAATCCGACTGTTTAATTGTAGTACAGGGTATTCAAAACCCAAATACCTCACCATGGAGGAATTACTCTATGTGCCAATCTCTAAACTTGAAACATCATATCCACCCAATCCGGCATATTCCTAGAGAGACTAATATTGCAGCTGATTTCTTGGCAAAATTTGCATTAGAAAATAACTTTGATGGTGATTTAGAACTGAGTTTAGCACCTCCTTTTCTTAAGGGACTCATTCATCTGGATAGATGTGGAATTCCTTGGATTCGAAATGAGTCTCAAGAGCAAGCTGTATAAGATGTAATAATTGGTTACATGGTATTTTTTTCAGGCTGGACTTATGAACTTATTATAGGATAGATACTGCTGATAATTTTGTGTTTATTACAGGTTCTATTCTGCTACAAAATTTTATCCTCGGCTGGTTATACATTTATGAATGAGCATCCATCAGTCGAGGAGCCCTCGAGCCTGGAGTCCTCGAGACTTGGAGTCATCGAGCCTTGGAGGCATCGAGCCAAGGAACCATCGAGACATGGTGTCCTCGAGCCTTGGAGTCCTCGAGCCCAGGAACACTCGAGACATGGAGCACTGGAGCACCCGAGACATGGAACCCTTGTCACATGGAGCCCTCGAGACATGGAGTCCTCGTCACATGGAGCACTGGAGCACCCGAGACATGGAACCCTTGTCACATGGAGCCCTCGTCACATGGAGCCCCCGTTACATGGAGCCCTCGAGCTTCGGAGTCCGCAACCTAAAGGGTCCTCGAGCTTTGGAGTCTGCGAGCTTAAGAGTCCTCGAGCTATTCCCTCGAGACACGGTGTCCACGAGAGTTGAAGCCCTCGAGCCTTACAGTCCTCGAGCTTTGGAGTGCTCGAGCCATGGACCCTAGAGCCTGGGAGTCCTCGAACCCTGGAACACTCGAGACATGGAGCCCTCGACACATGGAGAACTCGACACATGGAGCACTCGACACATGGAGCCCTCAAGACATAGAGCCCTCGAAACATGGAGCCCTCGAGACGTGTGGCCCTTGAGACATGTGGCCCTCGAGACATGGAACCCTCGAGACATGATGCCCTCGAGACATGAAGCTCTCGAGACATGGAGCCCTAAAGCCTTGCAGACCTCGTGCTTTGGAGTACTCGAGCCATGGACCCTGGAGCCTTGGAGTCCTCGAAGAGCACTCGAGACATGGAGCACTCGACACATGGAGCCCTCAAGACATGGAGCCCTCGAGATATGGAGCCCTCGAGACATGTGGCCCTCGAGACATGGAGCCCTCGAGACATGGAGCCCTCGAGACATGAAGCCCTCGAGACATGGAGACCTAGAGACATGAAGCCCTCAAACTTTGGAGTTCTCGAGCTTTGGTGTCCTCGAGCTCTGGAGTCAATTCTGGAGTCCTCGAGACATGGAGCACTTCGAGACATGGAGTACTCGAGACATGGAGCCCTCGAGACATAGGAACTCTCGAATACATGGAGAATAGGTGACCTCGAGTACATGATCCTACACTCAACCACCCGATCGAGCCTTCGAACTTTCGAAGCTCTCAGGTTCCGAGCACTCTAACCGTGAAGACTCTACCCTTATAGATCATCCACTAGTCCATCACTACCATTAGATCATTCTTTGGAAGGCAACGAGGTTGCCTTACCGATGTAATATTCCTAACATCATTGTACATCTTTTGGTGCTTCATAGGTTTGGGGAACCTAATAAATATCCCCCACCTTAGGGTGCTTTAAAATTAAAAAAAAATATATAGCAATTAAAAATAATGATAAAAATATTAAGTGGATTCTCTTTTTGAGACAATGATTCAAAATCACATCTTTATGAGACGAAGAATAAAGTGTTTTTGTCATACTGTACAACAGTTAGATCAATTATTACAAATCTCATTTTTATAAATTTTAAGGTGATTATATTATAGAGAAAATATGTTGTTAGACCAATTAACGGTTAGACAAATTATGAAAAAATTCATTTCAATAACTTTTTGGGTCAAACAATAATTGTTTATACATTGCGATGCATTTTAAAATTTTTTCAAATTTATATAAAATGTCAATGCAATAAATTAAAAAAACATCAAATTACCTCATTAGTCACATATTTTATAAAAACAAAACCCCGTTTAACGGTTAATGGGTCTAAAATAAGACTTTGTATATATTGTTGTTAGGATAAATCAGATTATTGATTAGTTTGTGATTAGCATGATTAGAGTTCTTTCCTTATTTTACCTCTATTATACTCCTATATATATTCAGTCATCAATAATACAATTCCTTACGGCAAATCACTTTATCATGGTATCAGAGTCTCTTCTAATCCAAAACCTAAAGCCCTAGCCTCCTAATTTCCTTTTTTTCTCTCGGCCGCACGCCTCTCTGCCTCTTCCCGGCGGCCGTACGTGAAACCCAAGCTCCACCCCTGTCCAAATTTTTGGCGTCTTCCCCCTCCTTCTCATGGCTCAAGAAAAGCTCTCCTATGACACTCAACTCCATATGATGCAGATCAAACTCACTCCATGAAATTATCTTCTCTGGAAGCGTCAAGCCGGTTATGTCCTTCGTCCTCAAGACTTATACAGTTTCATTGATGGCACTAGATCTCGTCCTAATCTCCCACCAATGCCGCATACCCTATCCTTTGCTGCCACAGTCTCAACTCCTCCAGGTGGTAGAAAGGTTGATTCCAAGGAGCTTATTTGAAAGAAAACGAAGAGTATGATCAATAACGTCTCTGCAGTCTCCTGTTTTCCTCTCTCCCCACCGAAGTTCCGCGAATCTCCCAGATTGTGCCACTTCCAAAGAAATCTGGGAAAATCTTACTCTCATTTATCAAAACTGCTGTCACTTGGATCCTCCACTATGTCTGACGGACCTTACACTTTGGCCTCAGTTTTCATGCAGCCTCTTCCCCTGAGGTGCTTGGTTACTCTAATGTAGATTGGGCCAGATGTTTAGAGACTCGTTATTCTACTTATGGTTATGCTATTTTCCCAGGTGGAAATTTTGTTTTCTCAAAGTGTGAAGAAACAACCCACTGTACCACAGAGACCCACCTCTAGCACCGGTTTTTTTTGTTCTAGCACCGATTTTTTTGTTCTAGCACCGGTTTTTTTTGTTCTAGCTCCGGTTTTTTTGGAAAAAAACTGGTGCCTAAGTAACCGGTGCTAATTTAGCACCGGTTTTTTTTCGACAGGTGCAAATTAGCACTGATTTTTTTTGTTAACACCGGTTCTTCAATTGGTGCTAAATTAGCACCGGTTTTTTTATAGCACCGATTTTTCAACCGGTGCTAAATTAGTACTGGTTTTTTTATAGCACCGGTTTTTCAACCGGTGCTAATGTATTTACGACGACGAAAGAAATCCTTCCTCTGAAAGCTGCAGCGCGCTGCCTCTTTCAGAGAAAGGGAAAAGACTCAAAATTAATATTTTATTCCACATTAATTTAATAATAAAATCAACTTCACAAAATTAATAATTTATTTCTACATTAATGTATACAAACACCTTGTCTCGCACGACTATGACAAGAATAATAGTCCTAATTATACAATAATAAAACTACTGCAGCACAATTTATGGTGCACTGCCTTCACTTACAGCTCTAGAATCTCAGTTGCTTCTCTACTCTTGCAAAAACAAAGATGAAATGAGTACATAGTTGGGAGAACCGAACCTATCAGCAGTAATTATAATTCCCAGATTCCGAATTGGAGGTAAAGAAAGGTACAAGTGGTTAGTGAAACAATCTAATGATTGTGGAAAAATGATCGACAAGAACAAGATGGACAATAAGAATGATTACTCATTGTAGTTAAAGAGATATTCATTTGAACCAGGAAGTGACTAAAATCCTTTGAATGAGAATGAAAGAATCTTGAACAATCCATCGGGGTTGCATGTACCTGCACGTTGCAAAAATATCAATGTATTCAACATCTCCACCATGGATAACCTAGCATATTCATGGTTTAATTCACCCATAACTATATAAAATATTACTTCTTCCATCCTTATAAAAAAAGGGTGTATTGTTTCTACAATAGTACGAGAAATATGATTCATTTTGTTTTAGGCTAAGGTGATGCTACTAGTACCTCCAAGAACGTGTTCGAACCCAATACAAGATTCTCATAGAAGAAGCTCTCTTTGGCTTACCCAATTCATGAATTTGACAGGCTTGTTGCAAGATTTTCCCGGGTATCTCCCTGAGAAGGGTAGGACAAGAGGTTACCGGCTCTACCATCAGTCTCTTGAGACGATTCTGCAGCAGCTGCACCAATTGAAATTGCAGCAGCAACAGTATTGGCAGCATCATGACCATCACGATTAGACATAATCCATTCAATTGCCTTTTTCACTTCAGAAGCTTGCTCTAAGTGTGCCTGTATTCACTAAAAGAAAGAATCAAGTTAACCATTACAACAAAGAAACTAAGAACTGTATCATCACAAATGGTTTACCATGGTTCTCACACAAGGCCATAGGGGGAAGGTTTGTCACTTCAGTTTATGGAATCATGTTCAGTCAAGACATATTGTTTCCTTCCTTGCAATTACTTCCTTTCCTAAGACATATAATTGATGAAAATGCTTTCTCTATTATTTCCTTGCAATTCTTACTAGGTCTTTCTTGACATATTATTTTGTATACAATTGATTATAATGTCTTTTTTATTATCTTCTTCCAATCTAATTAGGTCTTTCCCTTTCCTCTGTAACATTAGTAAATGTTGCGTTACTTTCCAGCTGTCAAACTGGGACATGCGCAGGGTCTTTGACATACATAATCAGGCATCCAAGCCGTTTCATCTAGGGTTATCCCTTACTTTACCTCTAGTACATTTAAACCCTTACTTTACTTCTAGTACATTCAATATTTACTCTGTAATTATTGTGTTCATATCCATCTGAACATTATCATCTCTCCTACATTTTATAATCACCCAAAGCTTAGAACCTTATAGAATTGCTGGTCTTATACCTATATCATAAAACAATCTTCTCATTTTGTTTGTATTTCACAATCCTAGCCTAGAAAATAAACATTTCTCATTTTTCCATTTGTTGCATCCTAACATTAGTATCAATTCTCCCATTTTCTTCTATGCAGACACTATATTTCTTAAAATACATAAATGAGTCCAGATCCATATACCACTGAAATAGATGAAAATCATTTGTATAATTGTATGTTACATGCTCGCACACTCTATATTTTACTAGACACCATTTTGTCACTGGATATTGAAAACTACATTAAGAAACAATCACCTTCGAATGTGAAACCATGTTACTACGAAAACAAAATGATGAAGCAAGGATATATTCCCTTTTTACTATATCCAACACGGAAGCAAGAACTTGTGATGGATAGTAAATTTATTCTGACAAAAGAACATAACCTTGAAACTGGATGTAGCTAGAAGGGCAAGAATTTGGTAAAGAGAGAATAGGCAAACTTTCACTAATATCCTGAAGGAAAAACGTTTGCTGGAAGCATATAGTACTGGATTCTGGACATTTTGTTCAGAGAGAGAGCATGACATTCAACCACCATTACCACAGCTTGAGTCAATTATACAATTGGCATACAAAACAGAACTCTCCACTGGATAACATCATCTAAGATACCAAGCATATATCGCAGGCAGAGTTGATCTCATTGAATATTTTATCTCATGGAAGACATCATTGAAGATATCAAGCATATACCAAGCATATATCCCAAGGGTACATGCAAATCTGGAAAAGTTATTGTAGACGGGAATATTCTATCTACACTCTGAAGACTAAAAAAGCTTGAGAGAAGAATGAATATTGCTAAAAGATCAATCATTTTTTACCATGATCATTCCATGAAGGATGACAATTGTCAAGAAAATACACATCATGAGCCTAACAGAGTTATAGTCGTATAAGCATTACCTGCACTACAATAAAAATAGCACTCAAAAGTTGAAGAAAGCAGTCAGGAGACAAGCTTCTAAGCTTATCTCCAAGCGAGGAACCTCCCCCTGTCAGAAAATGTATCAATAACTGATATAAATAAACCCTCCCCATCCAGATACTCAAATTGGTTATAATTTAAAGCAAGGAACTAAAGATTAAAAATTTATGACATATTTTGTGGCAGATTATAATACAACAATATTTTCTTTCCACCTGACATGAAGGGAAGAAGGATTATGTTGGCAAGTAACTTATGAGACTTACCATTAGCATCAACCATCCTTCCACCTTGAACATCTGAGGCAACGAGAACATGAAGCCACTCAGAAACTGCTGCCTTGAAAGCAGCTTTCATATCAGCAATAAGTGTATCACGATACATTCTCAACACTACAGGGAGTGTTGCCTAAAAAGAAGTTTTATAGTGATGTAGTAATAATGTGTGACTAATTCTACCATTGAAACATTATCAAAGATAAGCAATGGCTGAGATTTCTTGAGTAAATATTATATCAAATTAAGCTTAACAGATCTTCAACAAATGGAACAAATGAGATGAAAATATTTGCTTAATAGAACCAAATATTCGCTTCTCTTTTTTATAATAGAACAACAGAAGAGCATATACTTAGTAAAATCAGCCGAAAGTCACATTCAAACACTTATCAGTTCAATCACTGATTGTTCCAATTTTTTTTAATCTTCATACTCCCTCTATCCAAACTTAAGTTACACAATTTAACTTTTCACGATTGATTTAAAATGGAAACACAGCAAAAACAGCAAACCCAACAAAAAATAACAGAGGGAAGAGAACTTTTCATTATGTACAGCAACGTCCCCACCTTGATTATGGTTAATGCAATCAAATCTCCACCATCCTATCCCAAAATCAAGGCTATATATAACCATATGAACAAGAAAACACCAGATGTTTAAAACCAAACTAAAGATGGAAAACTTGCAACATAATAATTTCCATCTTTATTTGCCAAACTCCATTCTTTGAAGCAGTGACAACAAAGCACGGGTAAAAGAAAGAATCAAACATTAATATGGAGAAATCACAGAGTATAATCAATAACTAACCTAAGGAATAACAAAAGAAGGATACAAACTTTTAGCAACCAGAAGGAATAACAACAGAAAACAGATCCAAAACCAAGCATAATCAATAACTAACCTAACATGTGATTCAAAAAATTATCATAGCAATATGTATATTGACATCGGCTCAAACGAACTAGAATGGAACTTCATCAAAGATTCACCTGTGCATTAGTAAGCGCGGCCGGCGATGGGAGCTCCGACAGAGGGGAGCGGTGCGAAGGTGGTGAGAGCATCGTCATCAGTGGTGGGAAAGAAGAGGTGGCGTGCAATGATTAGCACAGTGGCAATGGGAGCTCCGGCAGAGAGGGCGCATATCACTGGTGATGGGGGATCCGGCAGCGATGGAAGATCCGGCGGAGAAACCGGTGCGGAGGCGGTGGAGAGCATCGCCATCGGAGGTGGGAAATGAAGAGGTGGCGTGCGGTGGTTAGCGCAGTGGCAATGGGTGCTCCGGCGGAGGGGGCACGTATCACTAGTGATGTGATCTCTGGTGGCGGATTTGGACAGAACATGGGTACAGAAATGGACTTGTGAAGGGTTCAGTTTTTAACTGAATATTTAGGACAAAAATGGATCTGTGAAGAGCCCATTTGCACCTTCAAGAAGATCAAATACAAATCCAAATAAAGTTTTACCGTTAATTAGTTAAAGTCAACTTTGTTATTAGTGTTTATTTATTGAGAATTAAGGTTTGACCGTACAAAGTCAAACATTTTTATGTGTATTTATTATATACTAATTAAAGTAAGGTTTGACCATTAATTAATAAAAGTAAACCTAGTTATTAGTGTTTATATATTGAAAGTCAATTAAGGTTTGACCGTTGATTAGTTAAAGTCAGCTTAGTCACTAGTGTTTCTATACAGAGACAAAGTCAAGTAAAGTTTGACCGTTGATCAGTTAAAATCAACTTAGTCACTAGTATTTATATATAGAGAGTCAAGTAAGGTTTGATCGTTGATTGGTGATAGTCAACCTAGTTATTATTGTTTATTTATTGAAAGTCAAGTAAGGTCTGACCGTTGATTAGTCAAAGTCAGCTTAGTTATTAGTATTTATATATTTAAAGTCAAGTAAGGTTTGACCATTGATTAGTTAAAGTCAACCTAGTTATTAGTGTTTAAATATTGAGAGTCAAATAGGGTTTGACCGTTGATTAAAAAAAGTCAAACATTTATATTTATATTTGTTATATACTAATCAAAGTAAGGTTTGACCATTAATTAGTTAAAATGAACTTTGTTATTAGTATTTATATATTGAAAGTCAAGTAAAATTTGACCGTTGATTAGTTAAAGTCAGCGTAGTCACTAGTGTTTATATATAGAAAGTCAAGTAAGGTTTGACGGGTTGATTAGACAAAGTCAAATATTTTTATTAGTATTTATTATATACTAATTCAAAAAAAAGTTTAGTGTTTATATATTGAAATTCAAGTAAAATTTGACCGTTGATTAGTTAAAGTCAGCTTAGTCACTAGTGTTTATATATAGAAAATCAAGTAAGGTTTCACCGTTGATTTGACAAAGTCAAACATTTTTATTAGTATTTATCATATACTAATTCAAGTAAAGTTTGACCGTTGATTAGTTAAAGTCAACTTAGTCACTAGTGTTTATATATAGAAAGTCAAGTAAGGTTTGACGTTGATTAGAAAAAGTCAAACATTTTTATTAGTATTTATTTTATACTAATTCAAATAAAGTTTGACCGTTGATTAGTTAAAGTCAGCTTAGTCACTAGTGTTTATATATAGAAAGTCAAGTAAGGTTTGACCGTTGATTAGACAAAGTTAAACATTTTTATTAGTATTTATTATATACTAATTCAAATAAATTTTGACCGTTTAGTTAAAATCAACTTTGTTATTAGTGTTTACATATTGAAAGTCAAGTATAGTTTGACTGTTGATTAGTTCAAGTCAGCTTAGTCACTGTTGTTTATTCATAGAAAGTAAGTAAGGTTTGATCGTTGATTAGACAAAGTCAAATATTTTTATTAGTATTTATTATATACTAATTCAAATAATGTTTGACCGTTAATTAGTTAAAGTCAACTTTTTAATAGTGTTTATATATTGAAAGTCAAGTATAGTTTGACCGTTGATTAGTCAAAGTTAGCCTAGTTATTAGTTTATATATTGAAATTCAAGTATAGTTTGACTGTTGATTAGTCAAAGTTAGCCTAGTTATTAGTGTTGGGAAAGTCTCAGGAAATGCGGCCTTTTCCATGAGCTTATAGACAGTCCGTAGGGGTATTTACCTAAAATGTTGTAATTTTTTATAAAATTTAAATATTGCATTTTATAAGTTAAAACAAGTAATAATATGTATTTGAAGGTGAAAATATAAAAATATATGATATAAAAAATTATTTTCAAAAATTTTAAATTTTGTATGTAATTTAAGAAATGCAGTGTATAAGGTAAGAAATAAGTGGCATGTCCATAAGCTTATAGACAGGCTGCCTATCAGGAGACCCACTCATTATTGTTTATATATTGAAAGTCAAGTAAAGTTTTCACGATTGTTTATATATCTATTCAAATATGTAGTCAAAGTTTTCTTAGTTTGACTGAATCTTTGATCTTGTGCAATTTAATCCGGGACGGAGGGAGTATACTAAATCAATTAAGGGTTGAACGTTAATTAGTTAATGTAAACAAATTTTATTCTTATTTGTATATATGAGGTCAGTGAAGGTTGATCGTTGATTAATTTAACTTAACTTAGTCATTAGTTAAAGTCAACAAAATAAACGATTTTGAAAGTTAAAAAAAATTGCTTAGAGCGGCTGCGCAGCTGCTCCCAACTCATGAAATTTCTGGGAAGATTATTTGAAATTTTTATCGAATTTTTTAAATTCTTTGGCGGAAATAATAAAATTTCAAAATTTTCAAAAAATATTTAGATGTTTTTGGCGATTTCTTTGGGGGTAAATTTTTTTGGCGGGAAACATTTAAAATTTTTTAGCTCCGGTTTAAACTGGTGCTATTTTCTTCCAAAACCGATGCTATTTTAAAAACTCTTAGCAAATTCTTTGGAGGGAAAATTTTAAACCGGTGCTAATTTTTCCAAAACCGGTGCTATTATAAAATTTTGGGTTATTTCTTTGGCGGGGAAATGAGTATAGAAAATTTTTAGCACCGGTTTTTAAAAACCGGTGCTATTTTGAAAATTTTAGCACCAATTTTTAAAACCGGTACTAAATTTTACAAAAAACCGGTGCTAAATTTTAATTTTTAGCACCGGTTTTTAAACCTGTGCTATTTTTTGCAGAAAACCGGTGCTATTCCTTAATTTTTAGCAACGGTTCTTAAAACCGGTGCCATTTTTTACTAAAACCAGTGCTATTTTGAATTTGTTGGCAGGAACATAGAATTTTACAAATATTTAGCACCGATTTTTAAAAACCGGTGCTATTTTAAACTTTTTTGCTAATTCTTTGGCGGGAAAATGTGTCTCAAAAATTTTTAGCACCGATTTTAAAAACCGGTGCTATTTTTTTGCGAAAAACCGGTGCTATTATTTAATTTTTAGCACCAGTTTTTAAAAGTGGTGCTATTTTTTACTAAAATCGGTGCTATTTTGAATTATTTGGCGGGAAGATAGAATTTTACAAATATTTAGCACCGATTTTTAAAAACCGGTGATAATATTTTCAAAATCGGTGCTATTTAAAAATTTTTGGCTATTTCTTTGGAGGGAAAAATAAAATTTTCAAATTTTTAGCACCGATTTTAAAAAAACCGATGCTAATTGTTTCCAAAATCGGTGCTGTTGTAAAATTTAGCCCCGATTTTTAAAAAAATGGTGTTAAAATTAAAAATCGGTGTTAAATTAACACCGATTTTTAAAACCGGTGTTAAAAATTTTAAAAAAAATTGGTGCTATTAGATTTTTAGCAATGGTTTTAAAAACCGGTGCTAGAGGGGGTATCTGTGGTAAGCACTGAGTCGGAATTATTTATATTTTAAATTATATATTATAAAATATTTTTAAAATCATGGAAATCTAGTTCCAATAAAAGAGAATAAATATTAAGTTATCCCATTTGTTATGTTAAATCTAAAATGATCATGTTTATCGGTTGGGCGGTGTATAACAATATTTTGTGAATGAAGAGAGTTTAGATTATTTTTAAAATTTCGGCGCAAATTCTATATAGTGAACGATTGATGAAATCCCCAATCAATTTACTTTCCGCATCTGCCTCAAAGAAAATCAAGAAATAAAATATTCCAGCTCTTATTTAAGAATTCTCCCAACTCCAAAATCCACCACACACGAATTAAGTATCCCAAATCAAATCAATGGCAAAAATCACCTGGTTAAAGTCGGCCTCATTTCTCTTGGTTTTGGTCTTTCTGACCAACCTTGATGCATCAAAGTCGGCGGCAGAAATACGGCCGTCCTGAACAGAAAATTCAGTTCCGATTCCAACCCCGCAACGAATACATCAATCGTTCCGGCAAAACGCAAGCTCTGCCCCTGTCTCTACCTCCCTTGCCTGTGCATGTGCCCTTGTACCCCTTGTCAATGTTGACAGATTTAGAATTGTACTCGATCGTGTTGCATGTTAAATTTACTCTCTACTGGTTGAAATAACTTTCTTTTTCATTTTTAATAGTTCAGCTTTATTTGTAAATGGAACATTTTTTCCCTTGATGCGACAAAATCTTCTCCCATGGCAGCGTAACTTTTATTATGTTTTTCCTTAATTAGAACGATTTTTTAGATGCATATCGTGTATTAAATAATGGGGGAAGGTGACCTATACGATAAGCTTATGGATATATCATATACCATTCTACTTTTTTATCTTAAAAGTTTTATTTATTGAAAAAAATCATTTAATTTTGTATTTTAAAAGTTAATATTATGATGGAGATATTATAATTTTTATTACTAGATGTCCAAACTGTAATATAGACGATGAGTATGATTAATGTGCAAATTAGATATGCTTGGAATAAATTAATTATTGCTAGAATGTAGTTGAGTTGGAATAATTTAATTATCATTTTTTCAAGTAACAAATTTGAATGATATTTTCAGGAAAGAAAATCCTAAATCCCCCACACACAAATTAAGCTTTCCAAGTCATCTGTATTGTTGAAAATTAATAAAATCACGGCCTTCTATTATTGACCCTTGTATTAGAATTTCTACAAAAGAAAATACAAAATGTAATGAAAATGGGATAATAAGGAGCGCCTATGTTCTTTAGAGGTTACGTGATCAGAATAGAATAGATAGAATAGAAATTAAATAGAGTTGAACTGAATTAAAAATTAGTGCATCAAAAATAATAATGCTATGATTATTTTTTTTTAAATGAATGCACCCTAAGGTGGGGGTTATTCATTCGGTACCCCAGACCTTTTTAGAACCAAAAGATGTACAATGTTATATTTCAATATACATCGGTTAGGCAACCTTGTTGCCTTCAAAATAATGATCTAATACTAGTGGTCTAGTGTTTCAGATTAAGAGGAGGTAGTAGACTAGATGTAATGGAAACTGCGTTTCCAAAGTAAGTGATCTCCACCCCCTGTGTTAATCTCTTACTTTGGCCAAGCAACTATCCTTATAACCGCAAAGTATAATCGGAGAGTCCCATAGAGGTGATTACTGGAGTAGAGCTGATCGTGTTCAGAACCTTCAGTTTGTCTACGGAGGGGTGCTGCTGCTTTCCTTAGATCGGGATTTAACCTTCAATCCAGTGTCTTAAGCATGCCCTCATCTTGATTCTTGTCTGCAATTCAGTTCGTTGTCCAAGATATGTACCTGCAAAAGATAAACAACTTCAGCAGCATCTATTCTCCAAAGTAGCATGCTTCTGTTTTCGAACGTATGGAAAATTATTTGTATCCAGATGGATAAGGCCTTTGATGATTGGTGGAATGTTAGAGATGCTAATGTTTGGTTGTGAAGGGTGAGTAGGTTTATGCTTTGAGATTGCGTCAGCAACTGCATTACATTCCCTATAGACATGCCTTAGTGTAGCCTGCTTAAGTTCAGAGTGAATTTGAAAAGCTAGGACATATAGAGACCATTTGGCACTTCTGGGATTGTTTATCATGTTCACCGCAAGTATGGCATCTGATTCAACTATGTAAGAACAACCAGGGTCCAAACTAGTGAAACTCCTAGCTGCAGCTTGGATAGCTTTCATTTCAGCCTCTAATGGAGTACTAGCAGTGGTAGTTAAAGATTGGATTAAGCACAGTTTACCAGTCCAATCTCTAGCTATAAGGCCAAGTGTGGACATGTTAGAGAACCAGGATGCATCCACATTCACAGTTATGGTTTGTTGTGGTGGCCTATTCCAGAAGACAGTGGATATAGAAGGCTTAGGGGGTGGTCTCAGAGGTGCGATTAGAGAGAAAATGGGATAGCTTCTATTCAAGTACACATTGAGGTGAGCAGGCTTGGCTGAGAAAGATAGGAAAATAAGATCCCTCACTTCCTTACTGATTAGAGCTTGGGAGAAAGTTTTGTTGTCAAAATAGAAAGCATTTCTGGCTTTCCACAATGACCAACAAATCAATGATGGCAATAACCTACAGATATCTCTATGCACCTTAGACAATTCTTTATTATTCCAATATTCAAAAAACCTCAGAGTTAAACTATCTAAGGTATGTAGTTTAATCCCCAGAATATCTGAAGTATCATTCCAAACATTTTGAGCCAAGTGACAGGAGATGAAAAAATGCTCTATTGAGTCAGATTGATTGCATGCAGGACATTTTGAAGCTAAGTTAAAACCACATTTGACTAAGACATCATCAAAAGGTAAGAGAGAATTCAACATTATCCATGTGAAAATTGATATTTTTTTTGGCAGTCTGGGGTTCCAAATGTGTCTAGTTGCTGGGAAATTACCTGATTGCTGAGTAAGAGCCCTGTAGGCTGATCTGAAGGAAACGATGCCTGTATCTTCAAGTTTCCATATAAGTCTATCCTCCCTTTTAGTGTTAATCTGTGCTACCTGCAAAAAACTCAAAGTATCATGTTCCAAATAAGGGAAGATATGTTGCAGTATCTGACTTTTGTCTCTGATGAAGTCAGCTATGGTGTAGTAGTAAAACGGTGATAGGACTGAGGATGGAACACATTTAGAAAAAGGACCATTTGGGCACCAATTTGCATACCAACAGTTACTCTTTCCTTTGCCATGTATAATTAGAGAATTTTCTTCTGCAAAGGAGTTAATACTACATATCCTTTTCCAAGTATGGGACTTCCTTTGGGACTGTGGTAATGCCCATAACAGTTTGGACCACATGGTGGTGCCCAATTGGCTCTTCCACCATAATTTGACAGAGCATGAATCAATTATTGCTCTTAGAGATCTGAATCCTAAACCATTCTGGTATCTATGTGCACTCAGATTAGCCCATTTTCTCCATACTTTGTTTAGTTTTCCCTCTTTTTCCCCTCGGAAAAATCTTGTCATTTTCTTTTCTAATGCCTTTATTATCTGCTTAGGGGGTTTCAGGACAGACCATATATGCTGTGGGAGGGAGCATAGACAAGATTGAATAAGCACCATTTTGCCTCCCAAACTTAACCATCTATTTTTCCAATTCAAGAGCTTTCTATCTACAGCTTCCAACAAAGGTTCAAAATAAAGATTCAAAATCCTTCCTTTGAATATTGGACATCCCAGGTACTTAAATGGAAAGACTCCTTTTTTCATTCCTAGAATTGATCTTATCTAATTTATTTTAACAGCTGTTGCTCTTGAACTAACATAGAAATCAGACTTATCAAAGTTTATTTTTTGTCCAGATGTTAGTTCAAATGTTTCTAAGAAGGCTTTGATTCTGATTAGGCTAGATTTTGAGGCTTGCATGAAAATGATAGTGTCATCAGCATAACTCAAGTGAGATGCAGGTGTAATGCTAGATGGAAGCTGATAGTAACTGAGTCTTTTATTCATGAAAATAAATGATAAGCTTCTGGAGAAAGCTTCAGAGAAAATATTGAAGAGAAAAGGAGATAGAGGATCACCTTGTTTGATGCCCCTTGTAGGTCTGAAAAATCCAACAGGATTACCATTTATAAGGACAGAAAAATAAGCCTGAGAAAGGTTATTCATTACATCTTTTAAAAAACTCCCTGTAAAACCAAATTTACAAAGAACCTTTTCCAAAAATTGCCAATTAACTCTGTCAAAAGCCTTTCTATGGTCTAGCTTTAAAATGCAGTTTGGAACCCTGCTTTTCCTGCCTAAAAACTTCATCATTTCCTGTAGGTAGAGCACATAATCAGATATGTCTATTTTTCATAAAGGCTGTCTGGTTTGGGGAGATTAAGTTTTCCATGTAGGGTTTCATTCTTTCCATTAGCACCTTAGAACAGATTTTATTAGCTACGTTTGAGAGACTAATAGGCCTGTAATCATCAAAAGAGGAAGGTGTGTTTTTTTCGAATTAAGGCTATCCAGGTGCTACTTATTCCTCTTGGTATTTTCGAGCCTAACAAGAAATCATTTACTGTATCTATTAGGTCATTTTTAATAATATCCCAGCATTTAGCATAGAATTTTGAAGTGAAGCCATCAGGGTCTGGACTACTATTCCTGTTCAGACTCATTACCACTAGCTTAAGTTCCTCTTCTAAAACTAGTTTAGATAGAGACTGGCTGTCCTGAGGAGATATTATCGTTGGAATTTGGCTGAGGAAATGGGAGTAATAGGTGGTTGGGTTAGGCTGGTTTGGCTCAGAGAGCAGTTCAGAGAAAAAGGATACAGCCTCATTCTGTATTTCAGTATGATTATCTAACCAAATTCCTTGTCTATTTTTAATTTTTGAAATGTGTAGCTTACATTTTTTTCCCTAAACTGATCTATGGAAATATTGAGTGTTATTATCTCCAAGTTTGATCCAGTTAGTTCTTGATTTTTGCTTCCAATATTTTTCTCTTTGTTTTAAAGCTCTAATTAACAGTGCCTTTTTCTCATTAAGTTTGATTAGTTCTGTATCTGAATGAGTGGAGTCATAACTTATTTCTTGCAATCTCAAGTTTTCTTCAGCAATTAGCACATTGGAATCAATGTTTCCAAAGGATTCCTTGTTCCAGATTTTAATTACCTTCTTAAGCCTAATGAGTTTAAGATAGAGTCTTAGCATTCCTTGATGAGGGGTTGGTTTGGACCAATTATCTTTAACTAAATCTGTAAATTCTGGTCTGTTGAACCATGTATTTATAAATCTAAATGGCTTGGGGTGGGAGGGAACTGTGGATGAGATTTGTAGAAAAATGAGGGAGTGATCTGAGGATTGTCTGTTTAGTATTTGGATGGAAGATGCTGGGAATTTGGCACTCCATTGCATTGTACTAAGACCTCTATCTAATCTTTTGAAAGTGGGTTTTCTCAACCTAGAATTAGTCCATGTGTAAAGATTCCCAACAGTATTGATTTCCTGGATTCCCATAGAGGTTATCCAATTATTGAAATCTCTTATACTACCTATATTGGGGGTGGAGGGTCCTCTATATTCTGTCAATGAAGATATTGTGTTAAAGTCCCCTATGTAAATAGTTTCAGAAGTAGGAAGGTGACTCAGATCATGCCATAGAACCTTCCTTCCTTCCCTATTCCTAAGGCCATAGACAAAAACAGCATCCATTTCAACTTTTGTTATTACATGTGTAATTTTAACATGTAGAAATTGCTCATGATGAGAAAGTAAGGCAACATTTAAAGCAGCATTCCAAAAAAGCCATATTTTCCCATTTTGAAGAGGCAGGAAATGAGAGTATCTGAGCTTCTCCATGTAGGAGTGACATTTACTGTTATCATGCATTGGCTCTATTATACACAGTAGATCAATTTTTTTTTGTTTGATGAGGTGTTTCAATCTAAGCATTGAGGTCTCTAAACCCCTAAGGTTCCAAACTAGAAAATTAGTGGCAGTGGTGTATGTCATTATTCACCTGATTTATGGCTTTTAGTATTTGATCTCAACATCAACTTGTTTAACTGATTCAGGTAGGAGTTTTTTTCTAGATTTGAACTTACCTGGAGAGTTCATATTGCCTGTTGGTTGAGATTGAACAGTTGCCACCCTAGTTTTGGGATTGTGTCATCTGAGAGAGGTCATTCTCCTTCCACCTCTTGTAGCAATGTTTGATGTAGTGGGTGTTCCAGTTCTTCTTCTGGTTCTGGGAGTGCCTCTGTGTCCTGCAAGACAGAAAATCTATTTTTCATCTTTCTTTGCTGAGAAAGTGGGGGATAAGTGTGAGATAATTGATGAAAGTTAAGTTATTGTGATCCTATCTGTATATCATCTTTAGCATAGATCTTTTGAGTCTTATTTTGGCTTCGTTGTGCTGTTGCATTAATCAATTATGTGGTTGGTGATTCTAGATCAGCATGGGGTGAGCCTGTAAGGTTAAGAATTGGAGAGGGATGTGGTGTAAGTGTTTTATTAGTTGCAGGATTAATTTCCAGGGACTTTGGTATGTAGGAGGATGGTTACAGTGTAGGGTTTGTAGTGACTTTTTGATGTACTAGCTGGCCTTTGAACTGGGAGATGGCAGCAGGTTGTGGTTCATTAGCCATTTTAGGAATCGTATCAAACTTGTTCCCTGTGGGTTTCTCAATTTAGAGCAATTCCCACAATACAGGGGAATGTCTTCATACTCAATGTTATATTTTCTGTCGTTAGAGATAGAACCCAATCTAATAGAATGATTTAAAGGTTTTTGGAGGTCTATCTCAACACAGAGCTTGATGGCTGATGGCCTAGTTAGCATCTCAGTAGCTAAATCTTTTTTGATGAAATTGCCTATACTATTTCCAATAGCCTCTATAGATGAAGTATTGTAATAGTAAAGGGGAACTTCCCTGATTGTGCACCAAATTGGGACGATCGGTGATTCCTTCTGGGTGGAGAAGTCCGGCGACCATTTGAGTATCTTCATGTGAACTCCGTTGAAACTCCACAACCTTTGATGCAGCAGCGTTGATAGTCGTTTGGGTGTTCAAAACGGATCAGTATATGCTTGTAGTCTAGCGACCCCAATTGATATTTCCCCGAGAAACCTACGGTCTTGAAAGCTCCTTCCAGTTGGTCCATAGATAGCCTCCATTTGGTGAATTTACCCACTAGGGCGTTCGTATAGTGAGCCGAGAGTGTGGATATGTCATCGTCAGAGTATAGACAGGCGGGTTCCCCGAGGTGTTCGGATTTTGGGGTGATCTCTGGATTGTTTGGTAGGGTTGAGAGGAGTGGTGGAGCTTTCAATTGGAGGGCTGCGATGAAGGATTTGGTGTTGGTGTTTGTGGTTTTATCAGCCATGGTTTCCGATGAACGGAGCAACTCTCCTGGCAAGGCGAGAGAGAGCCGTTAACAGCAGTAATATGACCGCTTCCAGTCACTACAGTAAAAACCAAATTCAGGAGGGAAGAAAGGATGAGAGAGAAGAGAGAATTCAGTTATTAGGGGAATTTTCAGATAATGATGATGCTATGATTAAATTATGCTAAAGTTCATCAAAGTAATCGAATTGAATCATATTGAATTGAACTGAATTGACCTAAAGTGAACTGAATTATAGATAAGTTCTGAAGAACCTGACCTATACTTAGTTTAAACAAAGTTAAATGCACATTCAATAATGTTTTATTTAAAATTAAGGCATGAATATTTGATAGTAAGTTTTATTTATAAATTTCGCTGGATAGGGAAATGTATCATCAATTCGTCTGCAGGTAAAATGTAGAAGTAAAAAACTTTTGCCAAAACATTATAGATTAAACTTTTTTACTTAATTATTTGGTTAGTGATTAAATTAAATAAAAATATTTTTATGTGCATTTGACCAAGTTGTAACGGCCTACTCCATATAATGAATTAATATAGGCAACGCAATGTGACATTTGAAATAAAATTGGAAAACAAGCACCTCTGCCAAATCACCACTAGAAGCTGAAATGAAGGCTATCTTATTTGCTTGTCAGATTTTCCCTTCTCTGGATACTAACTTCATTCATGATCCAAATTGTGCAAAATGGTCCCTGTATGCACTAGTTTTTCAAGTTCACTCTCTTTTAAGAAATGCCACTCTTAAACACACTTTCAGAGAATGTAACTCAGTGGCTGATGCTATTGCTAAGCACCAATCTTCACACCTGATGGATTTCAGTTCCAACCACTCTAACATCCCTGCAAACATCAGAGGCCTCATCAAATTGGATAGGGATCACACACCCTACATTATAACTCATAGACATACCACCAAAGATGATTGATACTGCTGACTTGTTTCTTTTCACTGCCTCAGGTAACACTACTATCTACTCCACACCAGCACCCTATTTTCCACAATACTCCATTGCAGATCTTTGCACCAGGAAACAATACTCTACACCAGTACTGCAGTTTTCTTTGCAATACTCCACTGCCATTCCAGTGCTTCAATATTTTGCAGCTTTTTCAAGAATAATGGTGACTGATCTACACTACTGCACATCTTCTCGGACTATTTTTTTTGTAATGCCAGAATGGTAGTTGCCAGGCCAAAGTAAAGAATTAACATATAGGATGAAGATTCTTTTACTTTGGAATCAAAACTACTATTCCCACAATTTAGCATAGATATACTGCTATATATCCCTAGTCATTAGATGCTATATATTCTTTTGGAGGCAATGATGTTGCCTCAGTAGAAAATCTGTAAAAATTACTCTCTTTGTATCTACCTTTATTATCATAGGTCTGGGGATTCTTATATATAATACCCCACCCTAGGGTGTTTTTATTTAAAAAACGAAATAAAATCGGAACAATTTAAGAAGATGAAACCAAAATTGAAATTTAATTTTAAAGTGAGCATAAAGAACTTTTTTTCTTTAAAAAATTTCACTAATTTTCAAAAAATAAAATCAATTTGAAAAGTAAAAAAAGGTAATATATAAAGTTAGAAACAAGAGAAAGTCTCGTGTTACAGCAACAATTATACCAACTATAAAAAAAATTTGAATTTCAACAATTTTTTTAGAGTCAAATTATAATCATCTATATACTATTTCGATACATTTAAAAAAATAAAAGTTATAGGATTCTAATTACGACAAATAAAAATAAACATGAAATAATCTCATAAGTTATATCTATTATAAAATAATCGCATCTAACAGCTAGTCGATTTAAAATAAAACTTTGGTAGAAATAATAAATTTCATGTGCCACGCATAAAATGTATAAAATTATTTCTTCCGATTATGGGAAGAGTCCGTCTCTTGAAAGATGACATGACCAAGGTTTAAAGCGTAAATTAGAAGAAATGAAGATAAAATTTTTGAGTTGCATGAATCGGGTTATAAACTTTATTACTACTACACGTTACATATTAAATTTTTAATATTACAAATTAAATCTTTTAAATTTTATTCTTCTGAATAAACCCTGTCTTTCCATATCTTTCCCAATATTTTGCCTCATGGGAATCGCCTTTTTTTTGGAGTGGGATTATGAAAATCGCCTGACACGTAACAACATTGTGATATGCTAATATAAAATAAAACTTCTGATTTTGGTTCTGGATATTAATATATTTGACTTTTTAAAACTTTCATAAAGGAAAGAAAAAGCCAACCGCCATCCGTTGATATTATTTATTTTATTTTACTTTAAATAATTACTGTACTTTGAAAAAACCGATTTAAAAGTTGACTTTGACTTTGCTTATAGAAATTTAAATCAAAGATTAACTTTTTTGTATAATTAAAATTTGAGGAAGTCTCCTCATGGGTGACATATTCTTAAGTTATGGACAGTCCATTTTATTTTTAGTTATACAATATATTTGTTAAATTACATACTCCCTCCGTCCCAAATTAAATCGTATGAAAGAGAAATTTGGCTGCAAAATTGAACAGTGGAATTTGACAAGCTTTTCAATTGAAAAAGCTGAATTTTGTACTCTAATGTCAGAGTTGGTTTACTATTTGACAGTGGTTTAAAAGTTACTGATCCCTGATGGGAACAGTAACCGTTCCCTCCCTTTTCTAATTCTTGGCTCCAAAATTTTCAATTCTGGAGCCAAATGATGCCACTGTTTACATGCCTAAAAATTTCAGCCAAACTTCTATAAAATGGGGCTTTATTACAGCTCCCAAACCAACCTAATCTAGAAAAAAAGGGCAGCTCTTAGAATATTTTTGGCCAGTTCTTTAGGAACTGGCCAGATACAGAAAACAAATCTCCATCCTCATATGGAATTCATCATCGAGCACAGCTGTGATGGTTGGGGAAAACCTGACAGATGAGCAAAGGCAGGACATAGCCCATTTTCTGCTTCAAAACTCAAAAAATGGGCAGATTCAGCGGCAACAGAGACTAGAGGCAGCATAGAGAGGGTCCTGTTCAGTTCGGACCATCTCTACCATATGGGCGCTTGTGAAGCAGCAACTTCAGAACGGAGAAGCTGTGAATGCCCGTTCAAAACCAAGAAACCAATCGATGTGGAGGCCTTAATGGCAGTGCCACTTAGGTACCGGCGAACCTGTCGGAGCACAGCAGCACAGTTGCAGGTTGGAAAAAGCACGATACATAGAGCTATAGCAAGAAAGGAGATCAGGAGCCACACTAATGCAGTTCATCCACAGCTATGTTTGGCATGCAAAGAATCAAGGCTAGAATGGTGCCTAAGTAAACTGGAGTATAACATGCAGTTCAAGCCTATGGAAAATGTGATACACATCGATGAAAAGTGGTTCTACTTGACAGAGGCAACGACAAGGTATATTCTAGGTCCCAATGAACCTGAACCATACAGAATCACACAAAGCAAGCATTATATTCCAAAACTCATGTTTTTATGTGTTGTGTCTAGACCTTTACTTGACTTAGAGGGTAATGTAATATTTGATGGGAAAATAGGGGTGTTTCTGTATGTGGATTATGTACTAGCCATGTACACCACTGTAAATAGACCTAGAGGAACCATGATTTTCAAACCCATATCATCCATAACTAGAGACATCATAAGACACAAGTTGATTCATGAGCTGATACCAGCAATCAAGCAGAAATGGCCAGTTTGGGCAACCAAAAACATTTTCAGAAAACAAGATAATGCCCCTTGTCACATATTTGCAAATGACCCTGAATTTCTAGCTGCAGCCACCTCAGATGGTTTCAATATACAGTTAGTGTGCCAGCCATCAAAATCACCCGATCTAAACATTCTGGATTTGGGGTTTTTTGCCTCAATTCAAAGTTTACAGCAGCAAAACCCTAGTCAAAACCTAGATGAGTTACTGCAAGCTTTGTATGATGCATTTCAGATATATGATCCAAAAATTATTGACAAGATTTTCCCAAGTCTACAATGTGTCATGGTGGAAATCATGAAATGCAGCGGAGGGAATGATTTTAAACTGCCACATATGGGTAAAGATAGGCTTAGAAGCCTTGGGATGCTGCCCCACAATTTAATTGTTGACCCAGCGCTAGTTAGGGGATGCTTGGAACACATGGTGACTATTAGAAGAACAAGTCACATTCAAGACCCGCTGATCAGTTTGGAGATAGTTTAGATGTGCATGTGATCTGTACTTTTGTAGGGTTGTGCTTCTAAATTCAGGTCTAGGGTAAACTTACCAGTTAGTTTTGGTAAAGGTAAGTTTATAGGGCAACCTTGTAAAAGCTAGGAGGGCTAAACTCCATTCAGTATGCATGCAATTTGTAAAAAAATGTGTTCTGTAAATTTTTATTTTAAAACAGAGGCAAATAAACATTGACCAGAATGTAATGGATGACTAGACACACACAACCATTTCGTGGCAAAAGACACTACAAGGCTGGCATCCATGTGTTTTTCAAAAAACACGGTTGCTGCCTAAGTGTGAACAACCAATATCATCATACGTGGGTATCAACTAATACAAGGTGGATTGGGCAAATAATTTCAGAGCTGGGTTTAATCACATCATGCCCCACCAAGATCAAATCAGTTTCGAGGCTGATAGGCATGGCTGCATGTTTTAATCATTCATCACAGCTACATCATTAATCAAGGGTTCAACCAGCACATAAACATGCTATCACAAACAATTTAAGAAGCTATGATATATCATATAAAATGCAGTTAACATATGCCCAGCCAAGGTCGGTGAGTTTTGGAAACATTACTGCATGGCTGCATATGACAACCACAAACACATACACATGCATAACTTTCACTACTCCATTATTGCCCCTGATATGAAACATACCCTGCCAAACTCAGGTTCTGCATCGGATTTAGA
Source organism: Rubia yunnanensis (assembly GCA_037428765.1). Lineage (NCBI taxonomy): Eukaryota > Viridiplantae > Streptophyta > Magnoliopsida > Gentianales > Rubiaceae > Rubia > Rubia yunnanensis. The sequence continues at coordinate 106,898,671 of CM075063.1, read as the reverse complement.
TGAAAATTGGGTAACACCCACCCGGGTTTCAACTGCATCCGAGTGAAAATCTGAGTGGTTGCACATTTGATCATTAACATCACACACAGTCAAATACCCAGCATAAAACAGTTGCTAACAGGCTATAACAGACAAGTAGAAAACAAGTTATCACAGACAAGTAGCAACACCAAGCAGTTGCACTACCAAGCAAACCTGCATGTGAAGGTAACATGTTAGTACATTGTCAATAATATTACCACTTAAAGCAAGTACAGAAATGTAAGAGTAAGTTTATGACAAACCTGTGAGTAATAAATTCATTTTCCAGCATCAGAATCTACATGACGAACATATCCAGTCCAGTTCCCAGGATATAGACAGGCCCTAGTTTCCCAGAAACCAGGCTCACCATACTTAGGGAATTCGTTACACTTAAAGTACACTGATGGATGTGGATCACACCAGGATTCAGAATCAGATTTATCAGAATCAGGGGGCTGTGTTTCATCAGAATCATAGGGCTGTGTTTCATCACAATCAGGGGGCAGGGTTTCATCAGAAGTAGGGGGCATTGTTTCATCAGAATTAGGGGAGTGTGATGCATGTGGATGAAGGAGATGTAATGGATCAGAATCAGGATCTGAATCTGAGTGATACAGGATTGCTTCAGGTACAAGACTAAAATGTGTTGCCACAGGGGTATCCCCAGATTCACACGAATTAGTGTCTAGGACAGGACACTGGGGTGGGGTGAGTTTGCTGCCCTTGGGTTGTGACTCAATGTCATCAAGGCTAGTAAATAAAGTAGGATCAATACTGGCCTGAAACTGATTAGAATCACTCAAGGATTGGCAAGGGGGATACTCACCTTGCCCAGCAATGACCCTGTCACCGTGATCCATCAGGTAAGGGTAGACACAATGGGTGGGGAATGGGTTACAGAAACAAAGAATAGCATGCAAAAAAAGTCGCTCTCTATGACCAGGGATGGGAATAGGGTTTGAAAATCAAACTAGCCCAAGCCTGAAACAACACAGTATGAGTAATTCTTAACATAACAATGACAATTCATAAGCAAACAAACAGCGGTTTTGAGCTAAATCATAACATAACACTGAAAGTTATCGGAATAACACATATGGTACACATGCAAGCACTTCCAATGTCACATCTTGTTAGATAGCAAAGAATAAAAACATAAGACACCCCACCAGAGTCAGATCGATAACATTAATAGGCCAGAGTGGAAGAATATTTAGAATAGGGGCACTGTATTCACAGATCTGGGTACGAAGTACAACTAATACGTCAATAATCAAACTTGAACGTTGTGTTTCTTGACAAAGAGCACAAATTGCAATGAATCAAGGATGAAATTGACCCGTCAAGGGAACAACACCATAAACTAGGGCATATATGTGTCAAATCTGCCAAACGACGTGAAAAAATCCAACGAAGAGCACGATAAATCTAGGTTTCAAAACTCAAAAGACTGAAAACCACACAAAATCTTCGCATGCACCCGATTTTATACTTGAAAACTGTAGATCCATATACATTCACAACAACTAAGAAACCAGAACCCACAACTTAAGAAACAACCAAATCAGTACAAAACCCAACAAAAAAAAAGACCCAAACACAGACCAGCACAAGAAAATGATGAGATGGAAATCGACAACGCAGAAATCAAGTTCATTTTGAAAGTGGACAACATCGATTTTAGAAAACCCTAGATTGGAAAACAAAAGGCTGTGATTGAAAACAAAAAACGAGGATCGATTCACAAATGAGGATCAATAGAAACACAAACCCTTCAACACAGATCGGATATGGAGGGGCTAGGGTTTTCAAGCATCGAGGGAGGACAGAGCATCACTGTGTTTCGTAAAGGAGAAGAGAGAAATGAGCTGTGAATGGAGCATTGAGAAGTAATGGAGAAGAGAGAAAGGGAGCGTTGGGAGAGCAATAATGGATATGGGGAAGAGCGAAAGACACGCATGTGATAAGTCTGACCCATTTGAAAATGGGTCAGCACACTGCTCAATAAAGCAACACACGCCCTAAGCGTTTGCTAATGAGCATAATTAATCAGCCAAAATGCGTGTAATATTCATAAGGTCCAGGGGCATTTTAGTTTTTTCAGAAATGGTTAACTAGGCTGAATTGGGAAAGTTCTGACCATTGCAATTTAATTGGGGACAACCAAAAATGGAAAGTGTGCAGTTTAATTCGGGACGGAGGGAGTATTAAATTTTAAAAAAATTAAAAATTTTATATTAAAATTTGATTGTTAATTATTTTACCCTAAAAAATAATGCTTAAAACTTTTAATAATAAATTTTAAGTTAAAAAAATAAATGATCTAAATATATAGGTCACGGTACCTTTCTTGAAAACACAAATTCAGACAAGCAGACTCTCTATTCTCTTCATCAACGGTTAGAACAACGGTTACATTTTACATCTTTTCCGGAGAACAACAACGTCCTCGTCCGCCGCAAACACCCCCCAATCCCAATCGATCATACAGAGAAGCTCTTAAACCCCACCAACAACAACCATCAAAGTCGAGGAATCTCATCCTCAACCCGATTACTGAATACAAAGGTGAAATAGCGGTTCTCCTTGATGATTCTGACATAGACATCTTATCTGAGCCGTAGAGCAAGCACCTGGTCGGAACGTTTCAAGGAGGACGACCGGCGCTCAACTTCATCAGGCACCAGTTCAAGCACACCGGCTTCATCGAAGAAGCCACAATCACAGCTCTGGACAGAAATCACATCTTCATCAAATTTGAGCATGATGAGGATATACAGAGATTCTGGATCAAAAGAAACTGGAACATAGGAGGTTCGAAAATGAAGGTACTTAAATGGACGAAATCATTTGATGTGAATGAAGAACCTCCTTTTGTTCCTATCTGGTTAATTGTAGAATCCCCCCTGCCTACTGTTTGGATTATGATTACATCCCTTTGATAGAAAGTAGGCTAGGAAACTTGATCTTTGCTGATCCTCCTACATTGAACCATACTAGACCATCAACAATTCGGATTTGTGTAGAAATGGATCTCACAGGACATTTTCCTGATAGAATCAGGTTGGGTTCAAAAACTGAGAATAAATGGTACACTTTGTCTTATGAGAATCATCCCTCTTATTGTACCAAATGCTCCAAAATAGGACACAAATATGGTGACTGTGACAAGCCTAAAGCCCCTAAACCATCAGCTCAGTTCCATCCAAAACAGGCATCAGCTCAACCATTAGCTCCTGCTCAGAAACAAGCATCTTCCAGTGGTAACCTTCAACCACAAAATGCCAAAGCAGTTCCCAAATCCTATACTCAGGCACCTAAGACCACTCAGAATTACTCAAAAAATGGTGAAGGTCCATCAGCCACTCCAACTCCTGTCTTTCTCACTGAAAAACAGCTTGGCAAACTACTAATGAATCAGGCTGAAGCTGACAGTTCTCAAGAAGTTCAAGAAGTGATAGAAGTAATTGAAGTGGTGGACTCTCTTCAGGAAGATCAGCATAATGTCACATATGGCAAGAAGATCCCAGATCTGGTCACTCCTTACAATATCCCAACATCAATGCAGTGGATGCCAGTGAAAAACAAGACCAGCAAAAATCATTCTAACTGGCAATCTACTGATGATCTTATGCACTCATTCTCACAGACTAAGACTCCTGAACCCTTTGACTTTAATAGAACCATTGTTTCTCAACAGTTCAAAGATTTCCAATTGACTTTGTCCTCTAAATTCTCAAAACTACAGGAAACGCAAGTTTTGCAAGAAATACAAGAAGAGCAGGAAATACAAGAAGCTCAGGAGGTTTCCACTGATGACTTTCAGAAAGTTTCAGAGGCTTCTGTGTAGCAACAAGAATCAATGCTCCTGTGCCTTAGCAAGACTCAGCAACTCCTCAGCAGCAATAAGACACTCAAAAAAAAATCAAGAGCAAGACAAAGACATACCAACCACAACCACTGACCCCCCTTCACAAACGCAGGATAAGCAAGGAGATCCTGCTCCCAATTCCCAACAGAACCAGAAAATATTAGAGGGAGAGGAGGGTAACTCAGACAATCCTGATCCCATATCCCATGATACCTCATCAGGTACACCTCCAACTTCTACTGGTCCAATTTCCGCTGATCAGTTGACATCACAGGCTCTTAGTCATGACCCTGGGAATTTAGCATCCTTGCATGACAATATTAGGACTTTCTTTCAAGAACCTAATATTATATCAACCTCAAAATCTTCTCGTGCTAAAACCAGGTCCCAAGTTAAAAATGAATATAAAACTCTTAACATGGAATGCTAGGGGAATACAGAAATCATTATTGAGACTTAAAACAATTGTCAAAATTCATAAAATCTCAATATTGGTTATTGTAGAAACCAAACAGCAAATTCGGAAACTGGATCACTTTAAAAATAAGCTAGGTTTTCATTTTGCATTCTCTTCTTTTGATTCTAGGACCTGGATAATGTTGAAAGATGTTTTTACTGCCTCTATGATCCAAGTCCATGAACAATTTTCCTTGCTATCTGTCTCAAATGCTATCCATGATATTGATTTTTATCTGTATGCTATTTATGGATTCCATGATAGATCAGAGAGGTCTAAAATGTTCAATGATATTGAAAATAGTTTTAAAAGGACCTCTCTTCCCTGTCTACTTACTGGGGATTTTGATGTCATCAGGTTCATCAGTGAATATACCTGATATAAACAACATAAATGATTTTGATGCATTTATTAACTCTAATAACCTAAATGACATTACAACAGTAGGTAATCTCTTTACTTGGACAAATGGTAGGAAATTGGAGCATAAGGTAGCAAAACGTTTAGATAGAACTATTGCTAATACTGCCTGGTTTCAAAAATATCCCAACTCCTCCATTCAGATTTTAGGCAGGCTTCCACCTGACCATTCTCCATTAGTTTTAGATGCCCAAAGTTCTAAGCAATCCTATCCAAAAGCTTTTAAATTTCAAAATATGTGGACACTTGACCCACAGTTTTTATCTGAGGTTGAAAATAACTGGAAAATCCCCATAGGGCCTCAGGGTATGGTTGGATTCTCACTTAAACTAAGTAGATTAAAGAGGCATCTTAGGACCTGGAATAAACTACGTTTTGGCAATATTTTTGATAAAATAAAAATCATGGAATCAGATATAATGGAATTGGAAAGGAAATATGACATATCTGCTGATCCATCTGATTTACTATTATTATAAAAAAATAATGCTGAATTGACAAAAGTTTTGCACCAGGAGCAGTCTTTTTGGAAACAAAAAGCTAGGAATAATTGGCTAGAAAATGGTGACAAAAATACTAAATTTTTCCATCAGTCAGTTAGGGATAAATATGCTAGACTTAGGATAAATAAAATCAATTCAGGTAACAATTAGTGGTGTAGTGATCAGGATAGTATTGGTGAGGCTGCAGTTTCCTTCTACAAACTCCTCCTATCTGATGAGAACAATGATCCCTCTGGTCAAGATCTCCTCCATTCTCTAAGATATATCCCATCTCCCATTACAGAGGAGGATAATATTTCATTACCCAAACTGGTGGAAATGGATGAGTTAAAGAAGGTTGTTTTTGATTTAAGTGAAAATAGTGCCCCTGGTCCAGATGGATTTAATGGTAGATTTTGTAGGTTTTGCTGGGACATTATAAACCATGATTTACTGACTGCTGTGAGGGAATTTCAGTGTGGTGTTCCAGTGCCAAATTTTTTTTCTAGCACTCTGATAACTTTGATTCCCAAAGTTCAGACCCCTACATCCTTCTCTGAATATAGGCCCATCAGCCTCTCTAACTTCTCTAACAAAATCTTATCTAAGATTCTGAGTGAGAGGTTAAAGCTGTTAAGCCATAAATGTATTTCAGAGGAGCAATCTGAATTCATAGAGGGTAGAGAAATTTCTGATAATATACTGATTATGCAGGAGCTGGTTAGGCTGTTAGATAAGCAGGGACAGAGTCTAAATGCTATTTTTAAACTTGATATGTCTAAAGCATTTGATAGAGTGTCATGGCCTATGCTAAATTCCCTGCTTTTGAGATATGGTTTTCATGGACACATAGTCTCTCTGATACTCAGTAACATTCAAGCTGCCTGGTTCTCAGTGTTAATTAATGGGGTTCCATATGGATTTTTTAAGGCTTCTAGAGGTCTCAAACAAGGAGATCCTCTGTCCCCTACTTTGTTTAATTTTATCACTGAGCTTTTAAATAGGGGCCTAAAGTGCATGTTTCAGTTAGGATTTATTGATAGATTTGCAGTCCCACTGGGTTCAATGGAGATCTCTCATTTGTCTTATGCGGATGACACTGTCATCTTCATTAAGGCAACTAAGAAATCTCTAAAAAACCTAGTTTTATTTCTAAAACATTATCAAAAAGCTTCTGGACAGTTGGTGAATTTCACAAAGAGTGCTTTTTATGTAGGAAATAAAACTAGTTCTTTAAGAACTGGGATGATCAGAAACATAACACTCATGTCAGAAGGTTTTTTTCCATTCACTTATTTAGGGGTACCTATTTATAAAGGTAGGAAGTTAAATGTATATTTTCAGCCTCTTATTGAAAATCTGAATGGAAAGATTCTGAAATGGAACAATAGGTGGTTGAATATGGCTGGTAGAATAATTCTGGTGAAACATGTTCTTGCTTCCATCCCACAACATGTTTGGTGTGTCATGTCCCCAACCAAACATACGATTGAAATGATGGAAAAAATGTGCAGCAATTTTATTTGGGGGAAATCAGACCAAGGGGAAAAGAGACACTGGAAAGCATGGATTGATCTGTGCTATCCTAAGTCTCAGAATGGCTTTGGATTCAGATGCTTCTAGACAGTAATTGATAGCTTCTCACTCAAGCTTTATTGGAAATTACAGATCGGATCCACCTTATGGTCTAGATTCATCTGGTCATTACCCCCCTCTGCTAGATCATCAGACTCATGGAAAAGAGTCAAAGCTATAACTCATATAGCTGAGACCTTTGCTAAAGTACAGGTTGGAAGAGGAACTTCAAATTTTTGGAACAGTAACTGGAGGGGCTCAGGATTCCTCTCAGATCATTGGGAAGCAAATTCTGAATTCCCTTTCCCAGACCTTACAATAGCTCAGTTCCAGGAAAACAAAAATCTTTTTCTACCCCAGCTCTCGGATGGTTTTAACTTGGACTTGATAAACTCCTTGTCTTCACCCTTTTCACTATTTGACAGGGATGATCATATGATTTGGACACCATCTTCTACAGGTCATTTCACGGTCTCATCAGCTTTCAAAACCATTTCCAGCAAAAGGTCAGATATTAGGTCAATGAAACAGATTTGGAATCCTTTGGTTCCTCCTAAAATATCTGTGTTTTTCTGGAAAATGGTTAACTACTTTTTACCTTTCGATGAAAAACTAAGGAAGATGGGTATTCAAGTTGTTTCTAAGTGCATCTGCTGTCAAAATGAAGACTCAGTCACTCACTTTTTCTTACACTGTCATCTAGCCTCTAAGCTTTGGAAATGGTTGTTCAATATTCTGGAAATTCCATACAGACAGTTTGGGCATATATTTCATGCATTGTCATGGTTCTGGTCGATCTCACATTTCTCAAAATAAAAAACAGTGCATGTCATATTTTGCCAAATTTATTGATCTGGTTCCTTTGGAAGGATAGATGCAGCTTCCTGTATGATTCTAAAAATATTGTGGAAAAGTCAATTATCATACAGATTCAGAAAATGGCTGTATCTATTTTCTCATTGCAACCTATCATTCAGCACCCTGACTGTAATCATTTGATAGCCATAGGAATGTTTACAAGTTTCAAAACTCCAAAACCTCGGATGATCAAGTTTTACAAATGGAATCCCCTAGATCTTGGTTATAAATTAAACTCTGATGCACATTGTCCTCAGCTAAACTATGCTGCAGGAGGTACTGTTATCAGAAACAATTCAGGCATGATTCTTTTTATGGGAATGGAAAAAATGGACTCCATATCTGATCCCCTCACTGCAGAATTAATGGCTTCCTTTACAGGGATCCAAATATGTTGTGCACTTAACTTATTCCCCTTGACTGTAGAAATGGACTCTTTGCAGGGTGTGCAGCTATTAAATGGTGCTAAACATGCGCCTTGGAATATTCAGAGACTCATTTGGCAGATAAAAGAACTCACAGCAGATAAACACATCTCCTTTGTTCATGCCTATAGGGAGCAAAATCAGGTGGCTCATCAGTTAGCTTCTTTAGCTAGGAGTTTATTGCAACAAGATGAAAACAGGGGTCAGATCTCTGCACAGGAGGCTCCTCTTCAATTAAAACAAGCAATAGCTGAGGATGCTCTGAATCTTCCCACAATCAGAATCCATCAGCCTCCTTGATCAGTAATCTTTCTGAGCAGCACCCGCACGGATTGCTTTCTATTAGTGCTCAATCCTTCATCACTTTTGATCATTATAGAGGACTATTACATCTCACCATTCTTTTGTTAATATGGTTAGTGGTATTTGAGTTCCTATTTAAGGCTGATATAGATCGGATGCTAATTTGAGTTTCGTATCTACGATTCGCTAAACTGCGTTTGGTTCTTATATTGCCTTGAAACGAGAACCGACATCCTAACTACTAATTTGCGATTGGAGCCGTGTGGCATCCAACACTATCGCTTTTGGAAGCAAGTTAATTTGCTTCGTCATTTTGTAACGAACTGAGCTTAAGCTCCTCTTTCTTTTTCAGTTTTTTTAAAGGGTTTAGGGTAGCCCATATACAACCCTCTCTCCTTATTACAAGGGGTGTTTTAATTAAAAAAAAGAAAGGGTACCTTTCTTGAAACTTCCTCTTTAATACGCATAGTTAAAGTTCATTATCTCCTAGTGATATCACAGGTGACACATCTAATTTCTTCTATAGATCTTCATTAATAAGATTAACAGAAATAAAAAGTTTGCTGCAATGCCACCTTGTATTAATTGCTATAGATTGCAGGATTAATCTACGACAACATTATTTGTTTTGTTTTCAATTATGTGATTTGAAGAGCCACTAATATAATCTTCTCCGCGATCGGTTCCATTAAAAAAAAAAAAAAAGATTGCAAGAATCTAATCGCCAACCCTAAACTTATATGAGAAAGGTACATGAAAAGGGACGTGGAGTAAGAAACCAATCGGCTACAATTCCAAATGGCAAGGACCCTACAGTTAACCTCTGTCTCATTTCTATTGATTTTGGTCATCTGGGGAGCCTTGATGCAGCATTGCTGACGGAGGCAGCCACCACGGATTCCCAGAGTTTCCCGACAAAAAACTACACAATGGCGGAGTCCAGGAGCTTCTTCCCGGCAATAAGCAGCAGGAAGCTTTCGCGAGTAGATACAAATGCATCAATCGCTCCGACTAAGTGGAAGAAGTGTGCCTGTCTCTTCTTTCCTTGCCTTTGCCTGTGCCTGTGCTCTTGCCCAATTTGTCAATGTTGAGAGTCCACGTATGCTACTTATGATGCATATGTCTGAATTTTATTAAATAATGTTTCAAAAAATTTTCATGACTCGGAATCAAATTTTATATTCCTGCGCATACTAAATAAAACATGATTGTGTTTTTGGACCTGTGAATCTCATCGAATAGGTTGAATTTACCTAATGTTTAATTCAATTCAATTCATTTCATTTTAGTTTGTTACATTTTAAAAGGTTTTCAAACATATCTTCTTGTAACCTCGTTGCAGTAAATAAAAACAAACATCAAATCACCCAATTCATTATATCAATTATAAAATAATTGCGTCTGACAATTAGTCGGTATAAAATAAGATTTTGTGAGAGATTTTTCATGCTAGCGGGTATCATTTTGCACAAATTTTATTTCAAACCTATTAAATGTTAGATAAATCATTTTATCAGTATTTGTCTTTTTGGGACAATATAAACTTTCCATTCATCATAAAATCATACTCCACCTGTACAACTCATTCTATCAACCTATCTTTCCCTATCATAAATTTAGCACAAGTTTCCCTCATTTTAGGTAACTCCCAACTCCTATATACAATAGTATCCATAATTTTTGGCAAGATATTACCCACCTGTCGATCACCATTAAAGCACACTCCATTTCGCCATTGCCAGACTTCGTAGACTGTCTCCGTGATTGCGGTTTTCAGTATCTTCACACTTTTCCCTTTTCCCTCACATTGCCTCATAATCCACGCAAATTCTTCACTACACACCTCCGGTTGCCTTTGAATTTGCATCAAAGCCAATACCAACTGCCAGATTTGCATAGTTCTCCTACAACCAAAGAACAGATGGTCCATTGTCCCCTCTTCCCCACACAACACAAAACAACTATCAACATGTATACCAAACTTTAGTAACCTATTTTTCGTCGGCAAGTGGCCATGACATAGCATCCAGAACGTGAATTTTGCTCTTGGTCGAGCAAAATTTCCATAAAACAACATCCTCCAGTAAACTCCTAGGCTTTCGGTTTTCAGTTCATTTTATAGGTTTCTGATGCTAAACTTTCATCCATAGAACTGGGTTTGCCACGCCTTCTTTGTCTTCACTCTATCTCGACATTTACTGACCCCCTTCAACACCCAAGAACAGTCCAGTGGGAACTTTACATCTATAACATTTCTCTCTGATATACATCTTACTGACCCACTTGATCCACAATCTATTCGTTTTCCGGCATAGATTCCACAAAGTTAAAATCTCCAATCTATTGAGCTAACAACATTTAGTCCTCCCATTTTCTTTGACTCACATATCCGCTCCCATGATAAGGGTGACTTCCTGGAAATGATTTCACTGTCAGTCCACAAGTATGATTGAAAAATGGCCTCAATGTGTTTTAGCACCGCCTTTGGAATTGGTAATGCTTGCATCTAGAAATTTGTTACAGCAAAAAGGATGCTTTTGATCAATTGAATCTTACCTACATAACTCAATAGCTTCGCACTCCAATGCTTCACTCTTGCTACCACATTATCAATGAGGGGCTGGCAAGTTTGAATATTCTGTTTCCTGCTTGCCAATGGTATGCCCAGATATCTGAATGGCAAGCTCCCTTCTGCAAACCCTGTAATACTCAACATACTATTTTTCTGCTCCTCGGTCATTCTCCCACAATAGACCCTACATTTAGCTTTACTCACTCTCAATCCTGTAGAATTTTCAAACATGTTGTAAGCTTGCATCAACAGTCTAACTGAGGTTTTATCCCTACTGGAAAACATGAGGACATCATCTGCAAAATTAAGGTTCAAAATTCTTAGCCTTTCACACCGTGGATGGAACTAGAACTTTGAGTTATATGTTGCCACATGTAAACACCGAGACATGTACTCCATAACCAAAACAAAGAGAAGTGGTAAGATAGGGTCACCGTATCTCAAACCCCTCTTCGCCTGTTAAAACCCTGTAGGACAGCCATTAACCATATATTTAAAAGATACAGATCTCACACATACCATTACCCAACCAACAAACTGCTCATGCACCCCCATACTTCAAAATTGACTCTAAACAGTCACAGGACACCGTGTCATAGGCCTTCTGGATGTCCATTTGGATCACACACTCGGGTCCCCCTGTTTTCCTGCTATAACCCCTCACCAGCTCTTAAGCCATCAATATATGATTGTGGATACTCTTTTTAGGTACAAAAGCTTCCTGATTTAAATTAACCACTTCAGATATTACCTTGCTCAATCTGAGTGTTAGAATCTTGGACATGATCTTGTACACAGTTGTGCAGCAAGAGATTGGCCTGAGATCCTTAACTTTCACTGCTGTCTCATGCTTGGGAATAAGGGTCACAAGGGTTCCATTTACTGCTTTGTATAGTTTTTTCCTGCTAAAAAACTCCTCCAATGCTCCCATAACATCCTCCTTCACCAGCTCCCAATTGTTCTTGAAGAATTAGACATTAAACCCATCATAACCAGGGGCCTTTAAGTTACCAATACCCTTTATAGCTTCCTCTACCTCCCTTCTACTGACTGGCTGAATCAATAATATTCTGCTCCCATTATTCAGGAAAGCACCATTTCTAATGATCCCTCATCAACCTTCTCTATTCTCCCTGCATCCTGTCCCACCAATTTGCCATAGAAACTGAGCACCTCTCTTTCAATGTCTTTTTGATCAGTTAAAACTGTGCCATTCTCTGTCTCCAACTTTTGTATGCCTGCCATCTTGTTCTTAGCCTTAGTTAAAGCATGGAAATATGAATTGTTTCCATCTCCAAGCCTCAGCCAGTCTATCTTGGACTCCTGTCTGGCAATTTGTTCATCAATTAGGATCCATTTTTTTACTATCTCAATCCCTGCAATCACATTCTTGATCATATTGGGATTCATCTTTTCTCTGTTCAACTCCAGTTGTGCCACCTACAGGTTCTTTCTTGCCTTCTTTAGTTGTAATCTAACTCCACTCAGTTGTTTTATATGTGGTTTAAGAGCTGCCTATACCCGGATCAACTTCCTTCATAGGATAAACATTTTATTCCCCTTCATATGCTCCATCCAGCTTCTCTCTGTTGTTTCCACAACATCTGTTCTATCCATAAGGTAGTTTATGAACTTAAACTATCCTTTCCTCCGAACTATTTGTTCTTGTACAGTTAACTTCAATAGGGTATGATCAGAGATCCCAGGGACCAAATTTTCCACAATTGTATTAGGGAAATTCCTGAACCAATCTGTATTTTCTAGAGCACTGTCTATCCTGGAATATATCACTCCTCTCACTTGTCTGTTAAACCAAGTATAATACTCACCTATAGAATCACATTCACTCAGCCCTGTATTTATGAACATCTGTTCTAGGTCCGAAAACTCCTGAGCCTGAACCTCATTTCATCCTATCCTATCCTCCTGTTTCAATGCATTATTGAAATCTCCCAAAACAACCCAAGGCCCCTGAATCACCTTTTGAGTTTGCTCCACATCTTTCCATAATTTTTTCCTGGACTTCAACTAATTACTAGCATAAATGGCAGTTAGCCAGAACAGTACATTGCCATATTTCAAAACCTGACACAGAATCATTTGATCTGTCTTCTTCTGAGCTTGCACAGATACCCTTTGTTTATCCCACATCACCCAAAGTCTCCCACTGGGATGCTTCTCATAGTTATCAACATGTTGCCATCTCTCCCCAAAGCTTTTCCTGATCCCCCCAGCTTGCTCTTTATTTACCCTTGTTTCTATAATGATAGAAAACATACAGGTTTTTCCTAGGAGGTGGGCTCTAACTTCCTTCTACTTTGCTATGTTATTCAAGCCACGTACATTCCATGCATATATCATGGGACATTATAGTCCCCCGAAAGATCTTGCTAAATCCCCAAGGGTTGATTCCCATCACTACATTCCCCACTGCTTACTCTAAGTACAAATTTTTCATTCCCATAGCTATCCCTCATTTTCATCTTACCTCTTTGTCTTGACTGCACCACATTCCACACATTCTTACCATTTTTTCCTTGTATTTTTCCACTTTGAAGCTCCTCATCATCTCCCAGTTTACACTCCACATTAGCTTTCTCAATCTTGGCATCAGTCTCAGACTCTTTTTGCCCAGTATCCCCTGCATTTGTTTTCTTCCTGACCATCCATTTCTGTGCAGGCTTATCTTTCTCCTTCTTTTTAGGGCACAAGTGTCCTCCCATCTGACATTTTCCACACTGCAACGGACGTCCCTCCAATTCCGATACCCACTCAAAGACACTACCCTCAATATCCTTTATAGGCACAGACTGTGGAATATCCTGAGATATATCTATCTCCACAGGGATTCGAGAAAATGAGACACAAAACTTTGTAGATGTACACTCATCAGTACAAACGGGCTTTCCAAGTGCATTACCAATCTTGCCAAGGCTACGGGGTCCCCATAAATACAACGACAATTATGGTAGTTTTACCCAGATTAGAAGTATTCTAGACATATCATCTTTCAGGGAGAATCTATGTTTCCAGGTACGCAAGAACTCATCATAATATATATGATATAAGGTCCCCTCCCTAATACTGTATCCCTATCGTCCTTAGATTTAAACCGCATTATGAAATAACCTTCCTATTTATTGAATAAATCAGGCATAGCAACAAAAGACCAGGATTCTCCATAAACTTTCTCACGGCGTTCATACTCAAATCACCTCCAAAAACATACATGATTAATGTATTTTCCTAGAATGATAGTTCATCCTGGACATCCTCCATTTCAATTTTAATTTTCCCATCTACTAGTTTTGGCGCAACATACTCGATTTTCATCCCTCTCAATTGTGATCGATTGCCACAGATAACCTCTATCCATGGTTTCAGCATAGCCCCTACCACTTCATCCCCTATTTTAGTAGGTTTAGAAATAGCAATAACCTCTATTTCGATCGTAACTTCCTGTTCTAATTCATCCTCATCGTCTATCTCCAAGTCTCTGATCTGTTGTGTGCTCCCATTTTCCATGTTTCCTACGTTGCCTTAGTTGCTCCATTACTCCAGTGCCAGCACCGCCTTCTTTCGTGGCCGGCCCCGCCCCCGCTTCATGGCCGGATCTAGATAATCGCACCTTTAATACGTGATAGTCACCCACAGTAAGAGAACCCGCATCATTATTGTTACAAAAAAATCTGTCAGAGCCTTACTTTCCATATGACTAAGCAATAATGAGACTTCCAAAACAATTAGAGTACTACCGTTATTTTATCAGTATTATAATATTAAGATTTTTTCATATTAATTGCAACACGGTTTTAGAATTTGAAAATTTAAAAATATATTTCAAAATATGAATAAGTGTTATATGACCCTAAAAATTATCGGAACGAGGTTGTCAAGGATAGATCTAACTCTTAGGCAGCCTAACAAAAAAATCTTTATCATTTATGTTTTGGAAGATACATATTTTCTATTATTATTCAAATATTAGACTTCCAAAATTGTATATTTTAATTATATTAATTATTAGGCAACTAATTATAGGAAATTAAATAAATTTTATGTTCAACATTCTCATATTATATATTTGTTTGTATGTAATTGATTCTTAAAAAACATAATAATGCTTTTATAAATATTATTGATATAAAAATTACATTAAAAGGAAGGGATGATCTCCTGTGAGGCAGCTTGAACTTTAGGCAGGGGCACTTTTACAGTTACAACAATATTCTAGATCTAGGGACCTATTTATAATAATTTATAGGGACCTATCACTAATTATTTTACTGGGACCTTTGCTAATGACCTTTCAGGGGCTTTTCATCCAAGTTTTTCCCTTCATTTTTCCACCACCTGTAATCTGCAAAACAATTTTGAATTTTTTTTGAAAATACAAAAAAGCAATTAAAAACTGTAGCAAAAAACTGCAACATCTATAGAAAATAACAAAATCTCATCGAAAAATCATAAAACATCAACTAAAAACTGCAGCAAAGAAGATTAAAAACCAAAAAAAAAGAAAAAAAACAAATAAATCAAATAAAAATCAACAAAAAATTGGAAAAAAAAATGCCGATTGTGACTAACAAAAAATCAACTGAAAATCATAAAAACATCAACAAAGCAAAATTGTCATTTAAAAAAAACTACAAACATCAACCTATATCACCTAAACAACGATCGAAACACTTACAAGCAACGATCGAAGCACTTACAAGCAACGATTGAAGCAACTACAAGTTGTATTATAAGCACCAATTTGTTTTCATAACACACACAAGTTGTAAAATAAGCCCCATACAACCTACATTTGAAGCACTAACAAAAAAAGAAAAACATCAACATAAGGAAAAAAACACTACCAAAAATCAACCATATCATAAAAAACTACAAACATCAACTCCTAACAAGAACTTACAAGTTGTACTCTAAGCACCAATTTGTTTTCATAACACACACAAGTTATAAAATGAGCATCTACAACCTACATTTGAAACACTAACAAAACAAAAAAAAGTCAACGTAAGGAAAAAAAATACTACAAAAAATTAACCATATCATAAAAAAAACTACAAACATCAACCCCCTATCACATAAAACTCATCTAGAAAATAAAAAAAACATCAACATGAGAGAATAAAAAAACTAAAAACATAAAAAAAAAAGCTACAGTACCTCAACAGTATTAATTATTCACTCTTAAAATCATAAAACGTCAACAATTTGTTTTAAAAAAAACTACAAACATCAATTTCTAACACCTGAACCTCATACGAAAAATGAAAAATATCAACATAAGAAGAAAGACACTACAAACATCAACTCCTACTATCAAAACCTCAGCCTATAAAATTTAAAAAAAAATCAACATATGAAAATTTTAAAAAACTACAAATGTCAATTCATATTACCCAAAATAAACTACAAAACCTCAACTTACATCAATTAAATCTCATCCGAATATAGAAAACATCAATATAAGATAAAAAAAATTAGAAACATTAACAAAAAAAGTTACAGTACCTCAAAAAAATCTTTAAAAAAGTCTTAGTGGGATTTGAACCCATATTGCTAACCTCATAGTCTAGAGTAATAACCACAACGCCAAATAAAAAAATCACATTACTAAATATAAACTCAATCAAATGATATTCAACATCAACATATATATCAAAAACATATTTTCTTAAAAATAAGGTTATGGTGAGTTTCGAACTCCAGACCTCTAACAACACATCAAGAGTTTTAACCACTAGACTAGAGAACATTTATTGTTAACATGCTCAATAAATTAATATGAAACCTCAGTCTATCTCTCTAAAAAAATAAAGCACAAAATTATATCTCACCTCTCGAAAGCAGAGCCTCAGTCCATCCGCCGCCCGTCGTCAATGTCGTCGTCCGCTGGCTGCGCGTGTTTACACGTGCGAGCTTCATCTCCTCGCCACTCTAAAACCACAGCGGCGGATCTCCTCGCAATCGATTGCTTTCCAATTGATCTCACCGACATCCCCACAATAGCTTTGAGGCAACAAAATTGCTGAAATCGTTGCCGGATTCATTGAGATCATCGCCGAATACAACTGCATCGCTGTCGTGGATGCCCCATCGCCGTGGATACGCCATTGCTGGAAGCGGTTGAGGCAGTGGTTGAGAAGTGGTGTAGGAAGAATAGGGAAGATGATCGGGGAGGAAAATGGGGTTTCTGAACTTATTTCTAAAATAAAAAATGATATATATATATCAGTAGTTATTATATTTACAAAGTAAGTCCTCAATGTTTTGAGCAGTTTTTAAAAATAACCCCATTCTAATTAGTATATATCACATAATTGTATAATAGTCACTGCCTAGAGTTTAGTCTGCCTAAACCAAGACTTAGTGTAAAAGAAATGTTTCATTATTCATATTTCACAATGTCTTGTTTTAGACCGATTAGCCGTCAAAATGGGTCATTTTATAATTTATATAAATACCGGGGTGACTTGTTGTTCATTTTAATTTACTGCAACAAGATTCCAATAAATTTGAAAAACTTTTAAAATGTGTATAATGTTTTCCACTTTCAGTAGTTCCGGTTAGAATAATGTTTTCCGACAACCATTATTTTTCTTAGAATCTTAATCTACACAAATTGGAAAACGTTATGCAAATCACTAATTAAATCAGATTAACCTTAGAATCTACACAAATCAATTATCATTATACATATCAAACCAGAACCAGACTCGCCGGAGAATAAAGAATCAGACACCATTATACGCTGGAAAATTGAACTCACCAGAGAATCAAACTCACCAGTATACGCCGAAGAATCAAATTCGACTTTAATGAATGGGAGGCATCGAATCAACTTTGATGGTTTAGCTACCGGACTTCATCCCGATGGCATGAGGCTGTAAATTATTGGGATTATTTTAGATTGTGATTTGATTACGATTATTTGGAAGAATTAGATTATGATTGAATGTAATCTGACACCTGTAAGGAATTTGTTTGGTCTTGACTTGTATTTATACCTGATGCGTCTTCGACCACCGACCGGTTCGTGACTTGGATTCTTCTCGAGCTAACCTATTACCAAACAGTCCCTGTGGTTCCAAGGGTCAGCATTATGATGCTTAAGTTAGTACAAGCGTCCAATATGATTAAAACATAATGAATGATAAGTAAATGTGTACCTCGTATTGATACTCCATGTCCTAAATAACATTCTCCATAATTATCGCCCTTAATTACCCATGAATGCGGTAATTAAGTTAGAGTATTAAATATCCCTATAACCGAGTTGCCATACCTACTGCCCAATGGCCTTCTTGGGCCTAACCTCTATCAAGAGCCCCAAGAAAAACAGGTTCTCGACATTAGAAAGCTGGAATGCCACGAAGGTTTTCAAGGTCTCGAATGAATGGGACAATTTGAGGACTTTGAAGGCTCAAAATGAACCTTGCACATCGTCGTTCCTGCCTTCGAGGGTAAGAACCTGGTTTTCTAATCAACTCCATTGTTTAGGATTCTAAAAGGGCACACGCATGTTGTACAAGTGCTCGTGTTACTGCTCCCCAAACACTGTTCTTTCAGAAGATGAAGAGGTGATCACGTCTTTCCATAAATATTTATATTTTCAATGCAGAAATAATTACCCATCACTTTAGCCCCCATATTTACCTCTCATCCACACTTCCTTATTTACTTTTCTCGTTCGCAGGCGTCATCTTACATGATTTCTTTCAGTCTTCCTCTCACAAAAAATCCAATTTTCATCATCTTTCCAAAAAACCAGTAAGTTCTTTCATCCCTACTCTCCTTCTAATCTTTTTGTTTCGTCCCTTTTCAATCATGGCTCGCTCTGATAAGGGTTCCGCCTCCGAGAAACTTTCTGGTGTAGTTAGGTTAGGCGAGACAGGCATTACTATGGCAGAGAGAAATGTTAGCTACTTAGAATGTACTCATTCCGAAGAAATCCAGTACGATTCAGATGCCGGAGAGGGCATTTCTGATCAGGCTGCTAATAGTCAAGGGGAAGAGAGGCTTTTCCCCATAGGTGATATGCCTTATCAAGATGCTTCTACAAATTGGCCTCTAGGCATGGGTGAACCCTTCATAAGAAAGTCCCCTATGAGTGGCAAGATTGGATTTTACCTTCCTTCAAATCCAGAGCTTGAAGCCATAAAAGAAGAGGAAGATGCACCTCCTTTGAAGGGGAATACAATCCTCGAGGGGGGCAGGGGGAGTACCCTCGAGAGAACCTCGGGTATCTCCTCCGGCCAAACCCTCTCAAAAAAAGAAAAAAGGAGATCCTCGAAGATTAAAGCTAAAAGACTCAAGAAGGGAGCCCCTAGTTCCAGTAACGGGAACTTCTATATCCAAAATTTTGTATTCAATCCCTCCTAGCCAATGAGTGGCCCCGGATGCCGATTTCCAACCCTTTCGAGAAGGTGATTCCCCCCATAACCTCACCGAAGGAAGATCGTCCATATCCCTCCAACACCTTCGTTGCGAGCTCACCTTTCCCTTTCCACCTTTTTTTCCAAATTCCTTAGGCAATTTCAGGTGAGCCCTACACAAGTCCATCCCAACGTTTTGGTGATCATTACGATGTTCTTAACCAGTTGTGACGAGTTTGGCATTAAACCTAGTTATAATCTTCTTCGCTCACTATACTTTGTGTCCTATAGTGGTGGTCTAGCGATATGATCGTCACATTCATCAACCGGGAAGCACATCAATAAGATTTTAGTGTTCCTGGCAATTCGGGTGATTGGAAGAGCGAGAAGAAAGGTATCTCATTCGATAGCAGGAGGTTTCAAGTTCCTTCATGTAATTGGGTCATGCGAGTTGAATCTCTAAAACTTGGGGAATATAGTTGCCCAGATGCCCTCGAGACGGATAGATAAACACTGTTGTCCAGCTCCCTTGACTACAACCTCTTCAACAACCCCAACCCCCAGATTGGAGGCTTTGCGTTCCCACCCAGAGTCTATGAAGAATATGTGTTTAACACACTCCAGAAAGATACAAAAAAGAGGCGAAGACAACGTGGGGGGCCCAAAAATGGCCTTCCCCTCGAGATCATCGTTAGTGCCTCTAGGCATTTGGGACCTTCCGAAGGTACTTTAATATAAATCTACTTCTCCCATTTGTTGTGTTATTATGTTCATTGCTATTGACTAACTCTCTTTGTTTCTCCATTTTTAGTGGGTCTCGCTAAGGGCTTAATGAAGCCAAAGTCCTCGAAGCAGGGTTAGGCTCCACTCAAGGGGATCATTGGTTCCTCGAACTAGGCTCCCATTCCCTCAATTCATGTGTGTCCCCCCTCAAAATTGATCTCCCCTCTTGCAGCAGGCCTTGAAAAGCCTATCTCAACCATTGGTGCTGAACAGTCTCCACACACTAGGAATGTTCGCTAAAGGACAAGGGCAAATAGCAATACTATCGGCTCCTCCTCACCAAGATCGCTTATGGGAACACATGCCGGTAGGGATGTTCATCAACAATCTCTGCCCCCTTCAGTTAATGTAGCATTCGCATCTGGGATCGAGCATCAACTGTTAAAGATGGCCTCTAAACTCGAGGTTCTTTTCCCTTCTCTTTTCCTTCCACTCTTTTTGTTTTGTAACCTTAATCTGATCTGAATTGCTTTGTCATGCCTCTAAAATTTTTGTGAGGCCACCTACACAATGGTGGCCTTCTTTTCCCTTTGCTCCATTGGGTAAGGTAACCTTCGTGAGGAGCTCAGCAAATAAGATGCTGAGATTTTGCAGTTGAGGAAGTCTCTCGAGCAAGCCCTCGAGGAGAAAAACAAGGTGCTTGAGGAGAAGGATGTGGCACTTAAAGAAAAGCAAAAGCATTTAGAAAGTGAGAGGCAAGGTGTTGATGCTGAGAGGCATTAATGGTCGCTGGAGAAAGATACCTTCGCCAAGAGGGTTCAAGCTATAGAGGAGAGGGTTTGAACTGTAGAAGATCCGTCCGCACAGGTGCAATTGCGCGAGACCTTCAAACACAAGCTATTGAATAGCTCCCAGCTGCTTCAACTTTTCTTGGATCTTCTAAGGGTGGCCAAGGAAATCGGCTGTTGTGAATTAGCCGAGGAATTTTAAAGGCTATAAGTTTCCACCTTTCTTTCTGAAGATTTGGCTAAGCAGGTGGATGAACTAGTTAATCCAGAGCTCAAAACCACCCTGGACACAAAATGGGATGAGGCCATAAAAGAAAACGGCCTTCATTTTTCCCTATTGGATTTCATCATGGTCAAATAGTAGTTCTTCACTGCTGAGGGGATTTGAGCAATCCCCCTTCCAGAGGCTACAGACGCCTCTCCTGAGCAGGATTCTCCCACCGACCAGGTCGAAGAAATGATTGCTTCTACATTAAAGGAAGATGATTCTAGGGTTGGTCCCTGATTGTAAAATTTTCTCATCTTTTTTTTACTTAGGGCCCCTCAATTGTAACCCTTTGATTTTTAGAATCAATGAAGACACAATTTTTCTGCGACTTATTGATTTTATCTTTGTTTCCTTTTTGTAGTATAATTCGTTGAAAATGGTGCTAGAAGGCGCTTGCGAGGAGCTTCTGAGTGCCCAAAAAGAGGTGAATGAGATGCATAATGAGCTATTGATCATCATTTGAGATCTTTCTAAGTGTAACCAATAGAAGGACTCCTTGAAGGACAAGCTCCACAACCTCGAAGCTGAGATGAAGCTGTGGCAATCTAAAGATCATCCTACTTTGTCAAGGATTTCCTTAGAAAGGAATTTAATGATACCTATCATGTAGAAGTGATGATGAACTAGAAGAATTGATGCGTCAAATTTATTTGGAGTTTGGTTCTATGAAGTGCTGCCTTGCCGCTGCAACTAGGCTTTCAGTAGTGGAAGGGCACCTATTCGGTTGCTTGGGTGAAAATCGCAGACTGGTAGCCCAGAGGGAATCTATTTCCGAACAACATCTATTAGCTCAACACACAGTAGCTAGTCTTGAAGAGGACTTACTCGCTTGGAAGATAGCTAGCGAGGATCCCCCTTCTTCAAGCAAACCCCCTTCAGCCCCTCAAGCCACCCGAGGGAGTCCCTTAGTTGAAGATAACTCTTTGGTGGAATCCCTTTTATCCAAAAATGCAAAACTCACCGGGGAGATCGAGGCCTGGAAGGTACAAGCTACAGAATTGGAGCATCGTTTCACTGAATTCGAAGAAATAATCGCCGTACATGAAGTAATATTTCATGTCCATATACTTTCTCACGACATTCCTTCCTCCTACTTAATCAGCAATGATCATCTTTCAAAGTTTCTACTTAAAGCTGCTTAGTACTGGATAGAAGATGTCAACGTTCATGAGAATGGGGCTCCACGTCAAAAGAAGGCTTTTGACCACATCCTCGATTAGCTAGCAGAACTGAAGGTAAAGGGATTTACCCCCTCGAGTTTTCGCTCTGCCCCTCGGTCACAGAGATCTGCCAGTAAAGAAGTTGAACAGTACCTTGTCCCACTGAGTAAAATTAACCAAGGGTCTTCTTCATAATGCCGCAAAAGTGGTGGGTCATCCTCGAAGGTCCCATTCAAATCTTCCACGAAGAAATGGTGTAGGACCATAGCCATCACTCCCCTCAATTCTTCAGAATATTCTGTAGAGGAACAAATGAAGGATATCTAAAGGGCGGCCGGTATAAGGCTTGAAGAACTCAAAGAAATAGAGGCAAACATGAAGAACCTAGGAAAGCCTATTTCCACTGAAGAATTATTTCTAGCGGGATTTCCTCCCAGTGAATAAATACATTTAGATGAATAAACTTATATAATTATTAGTGTAAATATTGTATCCTTAATATTTGTTGGAATTTCAATGAATAATTAATTTTCTTTCCATCTCTAACATTTTACCCCTCGAATAGGGGCACCCATGGAATGTTTGGTAAATAGAAATCAAGCAATTTAGAGACACATGCATTTTACCCAGGTTCGGTATTTCCACCTACATCCTGCCAATTTCACCTATTAGCTTATCAATTCAAGAGTAAAATATAGCTTTTGAGTGCCACTATCACTACCACACGAAGACACCTCTAGCACCGGTTGTTTTGGTTCCTAGCACCAGTTTTTCAGTGGCTAAAAAACCGGTGCCTAAGTAAGCGATGCTACATTATCACCGGTTGAAGCAAAACCGGTGCTAAATTTCTTTTATTAGCACCGGTTATATTTTTCACCGGTTTAAGTTACCGGTGCTATAATGCACCATATTAGCACCGGTTTTTTGTAACCGGTGCTAGAAAAAATGGGTGTAAATTTTATCATTCTTGCACCGGTTATAACACCGGTGATAAATAAAATTTTGTCGCACCGCTTTGTTACCACCGGTTATGGAATCGGTGTTAAATCTTTATATCTAACACCGGTTTGTAGCACCAGTTTTTAAACCGGTGACAGAAAAACAAATTGCACCAGTTATAGTTTAGCAACGGTTTGGGAACCGGTGATAAAAAATAGATTTATTGCACCGGATATATGTTAGCACCAGTAAAAAAACTGGTGCTAGAGTTGTTTATTTGTTGCACCAGTTAAATTTTGCACCCGTTAGAAAACCGGTGCAATGAATTAAATATAGCACCGGTTATGATCGCACCTTTTTTTAGTAGCAGTTTTGAAAGCGGTGCTACAATTGTTAATTTTGCACCATTTAATATTAGCACCGCTTCTCTAATCGAAAGAAACCGGTGTTAAAAACGTGAGTAACTATTGTGGTCACTGTAAGTTGCGGCGTACTGCAGCTTCCAGCATTCATCTTCTCACAGCCAGTTCCTTTTTTCAGGCATGGTACCCATTATTTGTTGTGTGTGGTAACAGAATGGTGCACGGAAACAAATTGAACAAATTCCGAGCCACAATGATGCATAAACAAGAAAGTAGGTTGAAGAAAGCATTGAATCCGATGAAGTATAATTTATAACTAGCAAAAGAAGAGCATGACGTGTTTCGTAGTGTCCTAAGGTACTGAAACCCCCCTCATCGTCGAATTTGATGAGTATCAGAAGAGATGGTCAATTACCTTTCTCATAACAGATAATACTAACCACTATCCGACGATTTGTGCAAGTCCTTGTATGATATTCAATTGAGCTATGCATTTTGGCAGAGTATTTTTTGCAAAAATACAAACCCATTTCAAAGCAATACTCCACAGTTCATCGCTCCCCAATGGAGTGTAATCTTCGGGGTATTGCTGAAACAATGCATTAAATAACATGTTAAGAGAAAGATGTATATGTGAGGATAACAAATACATAGAAGAATTGTAGGAAAACGTACCGGAATAATGTCAATGTCATGTACGTGCCTAACAATTTTTTCCATGTGATACATGCAATGGTATCCGCACTCCCAAGTACTACTTTGTACCTTGTGCTGATGATGAAAAAGATAATTTGTTGAACCAATTACGAAGATGAAAAGGACACGTGGAATATGAAGGTATGAGATGATACGTACACTGATGTTTATGACATCCCAAGTGTAGTTGGAAGGGTAGGACCTATTTTGTTTGGAATTGGACCGTCGATATTTTGTTGCAATCCTACAATATTATTTTCAGAAATTGTGGTTCACACAATATATGATAACATACTGAGTAACAGTAATTGTAAATAATTGAGCCAAGAGAGTGCGAAACGTACAATAACACAATTACGGGAACAACCATTTTTGAAAAACATCGAAGCTGAAGGAAAGAAATGAATGTGTTCCACTTACAAATGAATCATTTTAATGCATGATCTATTTCGTTTGGAAATTCCCCCAGTTATTGAGTCAATGCAATATACTCGATCGATTTCTGGTACGAAGACAAGCAAAAACCAATGGTCCCTATGGGAAAAAGGGAAAAACAAAAGCACTTAAGATTCTTAAAATAAAATCACAGCACACGGTTGCTTTCGCTTCCATGTGGGCGGGTCTAGCTACTCGGAAAACGAATGGAACTTACTCTCGATTGTATGGAAAGATGTACATCCTCGCTTCAGTGCGGCACATGATAGCCGAAACCTTGTCCGCAGTCAATTCCACCCTTTGATTTGCCTTCTGAGCCATTGAGTTCGAAGAGGCAGGAATAAACTGGACGTGGCCTCCACGTACCACCCCATCGCAGAGGTATCTTGCAAATTAATATGGTTAGTGAAGAAAATATAATGATACTTGTATCTATGAATAATTAAAGCATGCACTTCTTACGATGCCCATATATTAAGTTGGCACCCACTGATCCACTCCATTTCATCATCTGCGTCCAAGCTGTTCATGAACAGTCGTATCTTGTCAGTACATATGGCTGTATAGACTTCTTCTGATCCGAACACCTTTGCGCTGAAATTGATGTGGAATACTTTGTCTGGTCCACATATTTGTGAAGATAGCCGTAAAGCATCATTAATCTGGTGAACAGCAGCGATGCATTCTTGGTTTTCCGTGGCTCCCTAATCATTACATTCAGAATCTAATAATGTTAGTTGAAAAGTATTTGTATGTAATTCAGTAGTGGATGATAATGTAAAGGCTGAAATGAGTTCTCACAAATATGTATTGGGGAAAAATCGACGAGGGAGGATTTGGTTGCCCATTCTCCGGTGATGTTGTTTTTTCTTTTGGTAGTTGTTAATGGGTAAAATGTTAGTGATGCGTAGGAGAAAATCAGTCGGAATGAAATAGTATGGGGGTGTGTACCTCTCCTTTTACCGATCGAGCTGCCACCTCTCCACAAGGAGTATCTTCCTTAGCCACTGGTGTGAGGTTTGTTTGAGGACTTCCAATTTCATCGACCACCATTTCTTGCGGAGGAGGTTGCTGCTCGTTCTCCTACGTTCGTAGATGAATAACATATCATGTTATTGTATTAGCAAGAAAGATATGTATGAGCACCGATGAGAAGAAGAATACAATTATCACACCTCATCATCCTGTTGCTCTATGACACTTATCAGCTTCCCCAGCCATAGAATGTTATATCCAATGGCCTGAGTGACAAACTCAAATTCTTCGTGTTCAATCGGCAAAGGTGCCTTTGGTATGATCACAGGTCCTTTTAGATTTACTAGCTCCCACTTGATGGGTAAGTTAGTTTCCGCTTCCTTTGGAAAGAATATACCGAATGTAGCTACCTCACTTTCTCCATGATGGTTCAAAACATATAGGCCGCATTTTTTCCTCTTTGAGAGATGAACTTAGAGATTGGGTAAATACATCGGTCGGGCAATAACTAAGTATTCTCTATTGAAGGAAAACAGATAAAGTTGGAAGTGCAAGTGATAGATTATAAGAAGTAATGAATTGTACATGTAGCTGCTGAAGGCTGCAGCGCGCTGCAGCTTTCAGTGCCCAGCTGAGACTGAGAGCTACAGCGCGCTGCAGCTTCCAGCATTCATCAGCAACGAATTGTATCCCCCCAACATCAATCCAAATCAGGAAATGGAAATCCATATACTACAAATCACATAGCAAGAAAGGAACAAATACGATTGCAGTTCACGGTATGGACTACCTTGTCATCCGCTGCAGTTCCTTGTGGGTCACTACATCCTGATGCTGAAGGAATGAATACCCAGTTGTCCTTGTTCATGGGGGTGGAAGATGTAGCAAGGAAATTACGGGCATCTAAGTGTGGGGGAATAGCTTTACCCAATTGCCCAACTAGCCAATTTGTTGGGCCTCAAGTAAAGCAACAAATGTTTCCCTGAGCTCGATGACATCTGTTAGTTGTTTGTTTGAATTTGAAATTTCCTCAGATGGTTTTGTGTTTGTGCTCCCACATCGACTAGATGCATAGCGGGTGACAATCATATGTGGTAGGGCCTCTTTCACCTTAGAGGTTGCGGAGCAACCTCTCCAACGACCCTCGTGATCCTTCCTACCTGTTGCTTGAACTAGAATATCTTCTTTTCCATGTATAACCAAATCTCCCTTTTGCTTCTTATCCAAAAGGTTTTTTTAAGAAACAAAGAAAATATAAGCCATTTGATCGGGATAACATCAAAGAATATCAATGGAGATAGATTCAATTATGAATTATGCTCACAATAGTGGGGGCTGCTCTTCGGACGGAGTCGTTGGTGTAGGTTGATAATTT
Source organism: Rubia yunnanensis (assembly GCA_037428765.1). NCBI lineage: Eukaryota > Viridiplantae > Streptophyta > Magnoliopsida > Gentianales > Rubiaceae > Rubia > Rubia yunnanensis. Next base: position 106,871,576 of record CM075063.1, on the reverse strand, counting down.
ATTGTCCCAGTTAGAGGCAAGGAACACTTCCGAGCAGTCCGGTTTGAAATCCATGCTTTGAACTAAAGCCTCTGCTTCTTCTACACTCTGACCTTCATCTAGAAGCACCTCAATTTTAGCGTTTCGTTTCCTCTTCTCGAGTTCTACTGCAACCCTACGGTTCCCTCCACTCCCCGTGTGATGGATGTAGTCCTTCTGCGAGGCACTTAATTTTGCTGCGTCACTTACTGCTTGTTTGGACATCAGTTTGTAAACTGCTCTCATCGTAAAGACTAGAGAAAAATAATATTGAATGAATTACCTTGAATTCAGGGGTTGACCTGTGTTTCACAAACAGCTCCCACTCATTTTTGTCCATCCAGCGATAGTCTCTCCATGCACAAGAGCCCGGTTTTTTTTGCACAATGTACTTGTTCGCCACCTTAGTCTTCCAATTCCTTCACTTTTCTACTACATAAATTGTCCATTTATTTCGAAACTTATTCATCTCATTGAAAGTCATTTTCGTTTGTATATCCCAGCTAATCTTGAGGATAAGGAGACATGTTGTTAGTGCGACATGTAACGAAGTTGACATGAACAATGGAGAATTAGAAGACACTTACAAGAATGTCTTCCCATGCATCCTTCTTCACATGGTCTAGGACTGATCTCTAATTATGCCACGTCCCGAAGCGGATTCTTCGCCAAAAGGCATAGCCAACATACATCGACCATCGGCTGCACATAATTAGGGGTTCGAAGTCATCATCGAACAATATTTTAAAAGGCTTCTTTTGTTTTGCAAGCAACACGGACTTGCACGTGGCTGTACCTCTGCGCTTGCAATACTCTCCAATCTCAAACTTGTCGAAGCTCCCACTCATGTCTTCTTTTGCCATAGTTTCTTCTTCTTCTCCCAACTTCTCTGATCCCGAGGAATATTTCCGTGCATTAGCCCCTTCCTCGCTATTGTCGTCACAGTTGGCATCCTGTGGAGGGGTAAAACATTTATCGGCAATAGTTTATCTACCACCGGAGTCAAATAATTTCTTCCTCGGCGGCGCCATTGAATCTCTTCTATGAGTAAATGAAACACAAGCAAAACATTAATCCAACACAGCCCTTTGCGGATTTTCACGAAAATCCAACTGAGTTCAAAAAATTCGTATAGGGGGCACGTGAGTAGGCAAAAATTATGACATAACAAGCACGCATATCATGTATGAGCACGAAACAACACCCACAATAGTATAACAAGAAACGTGAACACAAACTCACACGCAAAGAGACCAACCAAAATATAACTACTCATTAAACCCGGGAAAGATGGAAACTACCAATGGGTGTTACCTTATTCCGTCAACAGCCGGCCATCTTGGTTACCCCCTCCACTGTGAAGATTCCAACCTGGGTACAAAATTTGTGGAGTTGAATGTCGACAAAATTGGTGTATTTGGTTGGCGACCAGGATTGGGAGGTTGAAGCCCGACATAAATGGTGAAGGGAGGGACACTGTTTTTGGGGGAAATCTGCACGGGGTTATGGTGGGAAGAGGGGGAACTTAGGATTAGGGATGTGGTCGGTGGACAGAACTCGGTTCAATGTGGTGGGGAGGGAAGGGTACGGAAACTGAGGGTTAAGGATATGGAGGGAAAAGGGAAACTTTTGGAGGGAATGAAAATGAAGCTTGGTTAGCACATTTTGGTGTCTTATAATTTTAAATGCTTTAATTTAAAAACAATAATCTATATGAATGGGAGGGATATGTATTATATTCCCCAGGACCTGGAAAAGATCGTAAAATCTTTAAAATCTTATACTCCCTCTGTCCCAAAATAAATGGTGCGCGAGAGACTTCCACATTCATAAAGAAACGTGTCTAACCGCTAATACGTTGAAACCATCGAGCAAGGAAGTTACAGATACTCTCTACCTTTCCATTACCTCCTCTCCCTGCTTCCCAACTATATTTCCTAACCTAAGTTTTCAGTTCCTTCTCTGATGTTTCCCCCCCGACCACCACCAAAGCCAACTATTTCCACAGTATACTGGGAATCTCCAGATCACAGTTTCATCAAGGTTAACGTGGATGCATCTTGGTCTAATTCCTCTGTTTCAATTGGCTTAATTTCTCGTAATCACCAAGGTTTACCAATCCTTATTAGACCAGAGACCATAATAGCCACATCTCCACTGTAAGCTGAAGTTAAGGCAATACTTATGGCCTATCAGATCTGTCTGGACAGATATCCCAACCTCATTATTGAATCTGACTCGCTACAGGCAGTAAATATGATTAATGATCCTTCACTTTCCAAATAGACCCTATACCCTCTAGTTTTTCGAGTTCACACTCTTTTATCCCGTGCTACCCTCAAGCACACATACAGATAATGTAACTCAGTTGCGGATGCCATTGCAAAATATCAAGCATCCTCTGCGATGGTTTCTCCTTTGCATGTGACCAACATTCTGGCATATATTAAAGGCTTAATCTATATGGATAGTATTCATACACCTTATATTAGAATCCATAGGCAAGCCTTTAAATAAGATTGATACTGCTGATCTTTCCTATACTCTGTCTCAGGTTATGGACTATTTCCCTTCATGGCTTTGGATTTTTTTTCTACTCTTTTGTGATGGCTACCGTTTTTCACAGTCTGATTTGTGCTTGGCGGATTCCCAGTTTCTACTTATGGAAGCAATAGTCCAGTTTTGGCTACTGATCTTTAGAATCGTTTCAAGTTTTCCCATTTGATGTGTTGAAACCATCGAGCACTCGAGCCTGGAGCCCTCGAGCCCTGGAGTCCTCGAGCACTCAAGCCTTAGAGCCCTCGAGCCTTGGAGCCCTCGAGCACTGGATACCTCGAAACTCAAGCTCTCGAGCCCTGGATCCCTCGAGCACTCAAGCTCTCGAGCTCTGCCACCCTCGAGCCATTAGGCACTCGAACCATCGAGCACTCAAGCACTCGAGCCCTCAAACCATCGAGCCTCAACCCCTCGAGACCTCGGGCCATCAAGCACTTGACTATCAACCCCTCGAGTCTAAAACTTAATATTCAATTGGTCTAACATTCAGCCCAATACAAATGTAAACTTCAGCCCAATTAGTATAAGGTGTTTGTGTATTAGTCTTTGGCCCACAACCTCTGCTCTTCCATCACATTAATCCGCCGTTCCCAAGGCCATTCCTCCACCGTTCCCAAGCCCCATACTCCGCCGTTCCCAAGACCCTTCCTCCGCCATTCCCAAGCCCTCCGCCGACCCTTGCTCCCTCCGCCATCCTCTACTCTCACGGCACCGTCCCCTGCCACCTCCGTCGTACCCTGCTCCCTCCGTCGTTCCCTGCTTCCTCCGCCGTCCACTTCTCCAGCCGCGCGCCTTCATCGGCCAAGCTCTGTCCGACCATCGTCGACTCTACACCAAACACCACTCGTCAACAACCCGTACTCCAAATTAGGTAAGGGGATTATTTTCATAAGGTTTTTACCAAGAAATTTTTTCTTCCTCAAGGGTTGATTTCATGATAATGCCTGATTCTGTCAATGCCCTCATCGTGCTCTTGTTTTTGGCATTGGTGAATAATTTTGTCCATAACCTGATTGTTCATGATACGTGATTCTGGTTGGCATAACCCGTGCTCCGATATGATATGATAATTTTGTGCATAACCTGATTGTTCATGACATTTTTTCTTGCTCAAGGGTTGATTTCATGATAATGCCTCATTGTGTCAATGCCCTCACTGTGCTCTTGTTTTCGGCATTGGTGAATAATTTTGTGCATACCCTGATTGTTCATGAAATGTGATTCTGGGTGGCCCATTGATTTGTCCCAGGATTTATAGAATGTCCATCTAGTTTAATTATTTTACTTCTGCTAATATTATCTGAAATTGGGATTAACAGTGAATAAAAATTATTCCATATTCAGCCTATGAGAAAAAATGCTTAATTTAGAATAAGTTGATTCTGTATTATTTACCTTTCTGATTGTGTATTATTTACCGTTTTGCATTCTGGCTTATGTTAACACATTTAGTTTAATAGACATGGCCCCTAAAAAAGGTGCAACCAAGCGAAAGAACAACACCCAAAACCCAAGGAAAAAGGCTAGAGTGGTGGAGGGGGAGGATGTCGAGCATGGGACTCAGATTGTTCCATCGACTAAGCCCATACAAGCCACAGAGGTGGACTGTACTGAGCAAATTACTGTGTACAAGGACTTCATCTCGAGGGGCCTCATGCTTGAGAGAGGGTTGAGGCTGGAAAAGCCCTTTAGGAACTATGTGAAGGAGCACGGCTGGGAAGGTTTCATCGCACAACCGACGCGTGAAAACCAGACCATAGCGTGTGAATACCTGTCGCTCATGAAGTACAAGAATTCTGCAACTATTTTCCTCTGGGGTCATTTGGTCGAGTTGTCTTTGGATTTAATCAACAAGTTCTACAGGATCCCACCAAAGCCCTTGAGCTTGTACGAAGCCGCTGACACCGCAGTTGAACAAGCTTCATGGGAAGACATCATCACAGAAATCTGTAATGATAGCGATGCAGTAATTCGGAATCTACCACAAGAATGGTCCAGCATAGAGAAAAAGTACTTGAATGAAGACATGAACGTGTGGCACAGTTTCATAGCTGCCCGGCTACTCCCTGTGAAATTGAATAGAGAGGTTCATCGGTCCCATATGCTGATGCTCTACAAGATAAAGAAGAACATGAGCATCAATGTTGGGAGTACAATAATGGCATACATCTGGGATTGTGTCAATGCCAATAACTGCATAGGCTTGTCCTCACTCATCACGGCAATATGCATGGAAGCAGGTTGCAGATACAAAGATGATTATGTCACAATGATGCCAAAGCTCCCCATAAACCCTCTCATATTCTCGAAGAAGAAGAACGTTGCTGAGTCATCTAGGGTGGAAACAAGTAAATCATCGAATGAGAACTCGGATGGGTACTTGGCAGCATTGCAACTGAAGGTGGATTATTTGGTGCGCTGGACATCGCAGGTTGGGAAGATCCTCACAGCCATGTGTGGCGAGAGAATCAATGAATTGGGTCCAATCCCTACCTTTGATTCGCCAAGGCCCAACACGGTGGAGAAGAGGACGTGCAGGAAATGACTGCCCACATTGAACTCACATCTTCGTATTATCAGGTTGTTTCATTTGCTAGTTTAATTTGGATGTCTGACTCGTACACTTTTTTCTTTCGAAACATAAATTGCTCCTTTGTTAGTACTGTTTGGATGTGATTTTGGAATGTTAGCTTTCAATCCACATAACGTATTTGTGCTGTTGTCTTAAACGAACTGCATGAGCAATTCGTTTCAGGTTTATGTATGTGTAAAATTGCTGCAGTGCACTGAACCAGTAGAGCTGCAGTGCGCTGCAGCTGCCAGAACCTACTATAGGAATAGAAAGCCAATATTTTTACCAGTCTTTACCGAAACCGCTGGAGTACGCTGCAGCAGACTGAACTGCTCAAAATGGCAACAAATTGGGAGATAGTTGTACAATAGTTGCCAGGGGCAACAAAACCCAACAAAGTACAAAAAGTAAATAAATTTTAACTTCGACATCATTGTTCGACCCCCCTAGTCTACAACCAACTTCATCTTCTTGGATTGACTGTCTCGAAGTTCTCGGCCATCGTCATCTATCCAAATGCCATCTTTGTGTTTCCTCCGTATGGCTCCCGCCTCAATCCCGTTGTCACTAGGTATAGGGGAAATAGAGGGGAACTCTAACCTTTCACTTGTAACCTCAAAATCAATTTCATTGCGGAAAGAGAATTTCCTACCTTGTACCACAATAGACCAACCTACATCGCACGGGTCATTTACGTAGAAAACTTGTCTTGCTTGTTTGGCCAAAATAAACTGATCATTTTCATATGCCACACGAGTCGGGTCAACAAGGGTAAATCCTATTGGATCATTATTTCGAACCCTAGTTGTGTTATCAAACCATTGGCACTTGAATACCGGAATCTTGAATTCTCCATAGTCAAGCTCCCAAATCTCATCAATAACACCATAGAACGACATCACATCTAGAACTGGTTTTTTGTCTTTCTTACTTGCTTGCCACATAGTCTCCGACTCAATGTATACCCCACTATTTTGTGCCGTGCTCTTCAAATCTTGGTCCCTAGTAGCGAAAGAAAAACCGTTGATGTCATATCCGGAATACCTCAAAACCGTGCAGTTAGGCTTCCTCGTAAATGCCCTAATTTTTGGGTCGTAATTAGCAACATTGCATCAATCATATAACCAATTCACAAACTTGTCATTGTGCTCCAACTGAACTTTATCAGGGGGTCACATGGGATGACACTCTGTTATCGAATTAAGGTGCTTGGTCACATAAGCAGTAGTCTCCAAACAATTCCTCAACATATACAAATGAACTGACATCAGATCACTATTCAATGGAGTAAATAACATTCCCCTCGACCTCGGCTTTCCCCCCTTCCTCCCAACATGTCGATTCAGGGGCACCCCAAATTTTCTGTGCCCCTGCAAATAGCAAGAGAAAAATTCAATCACTTCTTCGGTAACATACCTCTCAACAATACTAGCTTCCGGCCGACTCATACATTTCACGTACCCCTTAAAGACTTTCATGTAACGCTCGAAGGGATACATCCAACGCATCCCAACTGGACTGCATATCTTTTTCTCCCGCACTAGATGGACGACTAAGTGAACCATTATATCAAAAAAGGATGGAGGGAAATACATTTCCAACTTGCAGAGCACAAAAACAACATCTTTTTGTAGGACATCCAGATGGTCCCGGTCAATAGACTTCCGGCATATGGAGGCAAAAAATATACAAAGTATAGTGATTGAGTGCCTTACGTTGGCCTCCATTACCCAACAAATAGCAATAGGTAAAAGTTGTTGCATCAAAACATGACAATCATGAGATTTCAACCCCGTCATCTGACAATCCTTCGTAACTACCCGACTCACGTTCGATGAATAACCAATGGGGACCTTCACTAATTTCAAACTATCACAAACTGAGATTCTCTCCTCCTTAGACAAGATACAAGGTGTAGGGGGCAAGTACGTCCTCTTACCCTTCACTTCTGGGGCGAGGTCATTTCTGATTCCCAAATCAACCAAGTCCAACCGGCCATTCAAACAATCTTTCGTCTTCCAAGGAATATTCAAGAGGGTGCCTATCAAACTTTCGCAAAAAAGCATGGCACAAAGTTGAAACTCCTCATTCATATGGCCATCAAATACCAACACCCTTTTATCTTCCCACAATATCTTCAAATCATCGATCAATGGTCTCAAATACACATCAACCTCATTCCCAGGTTGTCTAGGACCTGAGATTAACATAGGCATCATAACATATTTACGTTCCATGCACAAATATGGGGGCAAACTATATATAACCAACATCACGGACCACGAACTATGCTTCGATGACATATTACCAAATGGATTCATCCCATCAGTACACCATGCAAGGTGGATATTTCTAACCTCCGAAGCAAAGGATGGATATCGCTTGTCAAAATTTCTCCATTGTTCACCGTCCGCCGGATGTCTTATCTTGTCATCATGTAGTCTTTCCCGCTCTCCATGCCATCGTAAGTTCTCCGGATCTTCTGAATTCGCAAATAACCTCTTCAACCTAGGAATTATAGGAAGATACCACATACACTTCAATGGGACCTTCTTCTTCTTCTTAGCCAAACACCCATCATCATCATTCGTCACACCCTTATATCTTGCATTTTGGCACACGGGAAATTCAACAGCATCTATCAAATCACCGTCATACAAAACACAATCATTTGGACATGAGTGTATTTTCTTGTATTCCAAACCAAGTGGACACAATATTTTCTTGGCCTCTAAATAGTTTTTCAGAATTCCATTCCCTTCAAGAAACTTATCCTTCAGAATCTTTAGTAGTGAATTCACACTTGCATCACTACAAGAACTTGTAGCTTTCAAATTGAAAACCTCCATAAAAAAAGAGATTATGGTATCATTACTTTTACATCCCGGATACAATGGCTTCTCTTTCTCGTCGAGAAAAGCACTCAACATTGTAGGCTCCCCCTCAAAATCTCTCACAATGTCATCGAACATACCATCAGCTGTACATTTGTCTCCATCTACCTTGTCAAACCCACCGTCATGTCCTTGCTCAACCTCTCCATGAAATGTCCATACAATGTAACCTCCGTCAAATCCGTTCTTCAACAAGTGAAATCTAACAACCCCACGATCATCAAACCGTTCACAACACAAGCATCTTTTGCATGGACAAAGTATCCTCTCCTTCCGACCAAAGGCATAATCTAGAAACAAATCAATAAATGCAATATGTTCATCACTCCCTCTAGCTACACTTGGACAGTTAACCATTTTTTCCCTCCACGCAAACATTGATTCTTGGTCCGTTGTATCTAAACAAGACAAAACACACCATTACACATATTTTCATTGGTAAAAAATACGAAAAATGAACATGATCTTTTTGCTACACAATACTAAACGTGTCATGTCCGTGTATAAGTATGCGAATCGATCAACTGCATGTTCTCGGGAAACATATAAATATTTATACCATCTACCAAAAGAAACACAAAAATGTTCACATCAACACTCATTAATTTACACTCTCACAACATGATCGATACTCAACCAACATAAGCTAGGCATAGAGAAACCAATAATAAATATGAAAAAACTAACTCCAATCATGCATTTATGGTTTTAGTTGATTGAAATTTCCAAAAATTAATGAATACTTACTTCCATGAGTCTTCATATGTTTGAGTTATTCCACACCTTCCCAAGAAATCTACCATCTAATAATGGATAAGGTTCAAGTTTAGAACTAATTTAAGAGGGTAAGTTCGGAGCATTAAATGCTCGATTTAGCACCGGTTTTTGTCAATAGTACACAAAACTGGTGCTAGTTTTCCCGCCTTTTTTCGCGAATTCATTCAGCACCGGTTTCTACATTTCCATAACACCGGTTCCTATAACCGGTGCCAAAAACATACATCACGCCGGTTTTCTAGGATTCTTTGCACCGGTCTTAAAACCGGTGCAAATATAACACCGGTTATCGTTGTTCTTAGCACCAGTTTCTTGACCGGTGCTAAACTCTCAACGGTTTCCACAAATTCTAGCAGCGGTTTCCTGACCGGTATAAAAATAACACCGGTTTTTATTTAAATAATTGGTGCAAAAATATTTTTAACCATTGCCACAATAACACCGGTTTTACAACCGGTGCTAACACAAAAAAAACCGTTGCTAAAATATGATTTGCATCGGTTTTCATAACCGGTGTTAAAAACCGGTGCCAGAGGGGGGTCTCTGTGGTAGTGTTTAGAGCAAACCACTCGAACATTAGTCGTAGCTGGAAACACATCTAGAGTGCCGCTATAAAGCAACCCGCTTGAACACCAACTAGAGTGCCACTTTAGAGAAAACCATTCGCTCACCGACTAGAGTGCAGCTTTAGAGAAAACCACTCGAACATCAACTAGAGTGCCGCTTTACAGCCAACCACTCGAACATCAGCCACAACTGGAAACATCATCTGGAGTGCCACATTAAAGCAACCCGCTCGAATACTAACTAGAGTGCCGCTTTAGAGCAAACATTCGAACATCAACTAGAGTGATGCTTTAGAGCAAACCACTCGAACATCAGCCATAGCTGGAAACATCATCTGAGCGTGACTTTAAAGCAACCCGCTCGAATACCAACTAGAGTGGTTCTTTAGAGCAAACCACTCAAATATTAACTAGAGTGCCACTTTAGAGAAAACAACTCGAACATCAACTAGAGTGCCGGTATAGAACAAACCACTCGAACATCAGCCGTACCTGAAAACATCATCTGGAGCAACACTTTAAAGCAACCCGCTCGAACACCAACTTGTGTGCCGCTTTAAAGCAACCCGCTCGAACACCAACTAGAGTGCCACTTTAAAGCAACCCACTCGAACACCAACTAGAGTGCCGCTTTAAAGCAACCCACTCGAATACCAACTAGAGTGCCACTTTAGAGAAAACCACTCGAATATCAACTAGAGTGCCGCTTTAGAGCAAACCACTTGAACATCAGTCGTAGCTGGAAACATCATCTGGAGCGCCGCGTTAAAGCAACCCGCTCAAATACCAACTAGAGTGCCGCTTTAGAGAAAACCACTCGAATATTAACTAGAGTGCCGCTTTAGAGCAAACCACTCGAACATCAACTAGAGTGCCGCTATAGAGCAAACCACTCAAACATCAGTCGTAGTTGGAAACATCATCTGGAACAATGCTTTAAAGCAACCCACTCGAACACCTACTAGAATACCGCTTTAAAGCAACCTGCTTGAATACCAACTAGAGTGACGCTTTAGAGCAAACCACTCGAATATCAACTAGAGTTCCGCTTTAGAGCAAACCACTCGAACATTAGCCATAGTTGGAAACATTATCTGGAGCGTCGCTTTAAAGCAACCCGCTCGAACACCAACTAGAGTGCCGCTTTAAAGCAAGCCACTCAAACATTATAGCTGGTAGTATTTTCTCAAGTTGCTAATGTTCCACCTTCTTGGAACTTGAACCCCATTCATATGTTTGAGAACATAACTTCCTTCCGGGTGCTATTCGATCACTTTATAAGGTCCTTCCCAATTTGCAGCTAACTTCCCCTTGAGCTCCTTTATGCTTTTCTCATTTTTCCTCATTACCAAGTCTCCCGAGTTAAACAACACCTTCTTTACTCTTCTGTCATGGTATCTTCTGACCCGTTATTTGACCTTAGCCTCGTGTAGAGAAGCTAGCTCTCTCTTTCCTCTACCATATCCAGATTTAGATATCAGTTTTGCTGATTCATCATCTCATCTGCAGCAACCGTCATCCTTGGCCTAGGAACTCCTATTTCCATAGGAATTACTACTTTCAAGCCATATATGAGACTATAAGGTGTTTCCCTGGTAGTGGAGGACTTATTTGTCCAATATGCCCACAGTACGTAGGGTAATTCCTATATCTAGTTACCTTCCGCCCCTTCCAGATGCGCTCGTATTCCATTTACTATTGTTTTGTTGGTCACATCCCATTGGCTTAGGGGTGGTAAATAGATGTCACCTTTTGCTTAATCTTATATTCCTCGCATCACTTCCTAAAGGGATCCTGAGTAAACTGCGTTCCATTGTCCGTAATGATCGTCCTTGGGATTCCAAAATTGCACACAATGTTCTTCCAGCAAAAAGAGATGACCGTTTTCCCCCTTATGTTTGTCAATGGCTTAGTCTCTGCCCAATTGGTGAAATAATCAACAGCCACCATTACATATATGAATTTTCCTGGCGCTTCCGAAAAAGGGCCCAGCAAATTGATCCCCCATTTGTCAAATGGCCACAAACTATGGATGCTTCTCATTTCCTCCCGTGGAACAAGTTTTATAGGTGCATGTCTCTAACACTGATGGCAAGCCTGAATATACCTCTCGTGTTCTCAAAAATTGTCGGCCAGTAAAATACTACTCGAATGAGCCTCCTCGCCGTAGACCTAGCTCTCTGATGGCTTCCACACTCCCCTTCATAAACCTCTCTTATGAGGTAATCAGCCTCGTGAGAGTTAACGCATCGAAGTAGTTACTGCGAATGTTTTATATAACCCTTCTTTTTGCAACACATACATTGGAGCCTTCAACCTTATCTTTCTGGCATCCACTTCATTTTCTGGTAGGATTCCCTCTCGAAAATATGCCACGAACGGTTCATCCAGGAGTTTTTCACTTCAACCGCCATCACCACAGGTTCTTCAAAACTTCTCCTGCTCAAAGTTTCCATGAGAAGTTGCTGCTGGGAGTGGGTTCCCAAATCTAAAGAAGCGAGCTTACTTAGAGCATCTGCTTTATGATTGCTTTCCCTCGAAACTTGTGTTAATGTAAAAAATTGAAAATTTTTAACAAGTTCTTCACTACCTCGAGGTATCTATGCATATTACGCTCTCTGGCCTCGTATTCTCCATTCACTTATTGAACCACAGTTTGAGAGTCACTGAAAACCTCCCGTTTCTACACTTGTAGCTCATTTACGAGGCACAATCTAGTGATCAATGCCTCATACCCAGCTTCATTGTTAGTTGCTTTAAATACAAAGGTCAATGTATAAGGGTAATCTATGCCCTGGGGCCTAGTTTGTAGGACCCTAGCTCCACTTCCTCCTGAATGTGACTAATCATGCACATACAACTTCCATACATTTGTTTGACTTATTTCTTCATTCTGAATGGGATCCAAACACACTTTGAGGGGTTCTGTAGTCTCCACTATAAAGTCTGCTAGTGCTTTCCCCTTAATTGCAACTCGAGGTTGATACTGGATATTATGCTCTTCCAATTCTACCACCCACTTCATCATTCTTCCTAAAATTTCTAGCCTTAGCAGGATCTGTCGAATAAGGTGGTTTTTGAGCACCACTATCCTATGTCCCTCGAAGTGGGGTCTCAACCTTCGCGCTGCATGCATGAGAGCTAGAATAAACCTTTCGAGAACCGTGTACCTCATCTCTGGCCCTTGCAAGGCATGAATAATGATGTAGATCGGATGTTTAAACTTTTCCTTTTCTTTTACCAGAGCCATGTTGAGCTAGCGCTGATGCAGAAATATATAAGTACAACGTCTCATCCTTGTCTGGTTTCATCAAGGTAGGCAATGTCCCCAAATTCTCTTTCAACTACTCAAATGCCAGCTCGCACTTGCCATTCCATTCGAACTTCTTCGCCCTTCGAAGGACATCGAAGAAAGGCAAGTGCCTCTCTTCCCACTTCCATAAGAACCTGCTTAATGCTGCCAAATGCCCTATAAGCTTCTGCATATCCTTTATCGATTGTGGGGTTTTCATCTTCCTCAGAGCTTCAACCTTTTATGGGTTTACATCGATCCCCATCTCTGAGACCATGAATCTGAGAAACTTCCCTGCTCCCACACCAATGACAAACTTAGACGGGTTCAACTTCAAATTAGCTTCCCGAAGCTTACCAAATGTTTCCTCCAGTTCTTTTAAAAAATATTCATAACTCTTACTTTTTACCACCATGTCATCCACATATATTTCCATAGTATTCCCTATATGTCTCCTAAACAGTCCATCAATCAGCCTATGATAAGTAGCCCCAGCATTCTTCAACCCAAAAGGCATATTCTTTTAGCAGTATGTGCCCACATATGTAATGAACGATGTAATTTCCCTGTCTTCCATCACCATGAGAATTTGGTGATACCTCTTATGGACGTGAAAGAATGCCAAAATTCGGTATCCAGTGGTGGCGTCCACGAGCTTATCGATTGGTGGCAACAGCTAACTATCTTTTGGGCAGCATTTATTTAGGTCAGTAAAGTCTATACACATTCTCCATGCTCTATCATGCTTTGGAACCATAACTGGGTTGGTGATCCAATCGGGATAGGATACCTCCTCGATCACATCTTCCCTCAATAGTTTTTCCACCTTTTCTTTAATTGCCTCAGCTCGTTTAGGAGGGAACACTCCTCTCTTTTGCTTTCCTGGCTTAATAGAAGGGTTAATGTTCAGCCTATACAATGATAGACTCGAATGGACCCCTGTCAGGTCAGATGTATCCCACGCGAACACATCTCCATACTTTCCTGACATGTCTTTTAGTCTTCTTTTCACATCTTCAGGAATTAGTTTCCCAATAGCTACTGACTATTTCTCCATAATGGGCATCTGTATTGTATCAGCTAATTCTACCTCAACGTGTACTGCCGCTACATCCCTTCGTTTCCTTGCCTCTAGCACTGCCATTAGGTTACATTTTCATGCCACAGTATGATCCCCTCGAATGGGTGCCACCCCTTTTTTCAATTGGGAACTTCCTCATCAGGTGGTAGGGTGACCAGAACGCCCAAGCCTGGCACTTCCATGGCCTTCCTAAGATCACATTATAAGGGGAAGGTGCATCCACGAAAACAAAAATACATATGATGGTCACTCCCTTTTTTCCATCCACCACTCGAACAGGCAATGTTATCTCTCATATGGGAAATGTCGTATTCCCATGAATCCTGATAAAGTGGAAGCGGATATTTTTGAATTCTCACGCCCTATGTCAAATTGGTCAAAACACTCAGCAAACATCACTTCTACCCTACTCCCATCATCAACAAACACCATTCAGATCAATGACACTCCAATCATGGCTGAAATTACCATTGGGTCCGCATAGGGTGTTTGGTACAGCACAGCAACCGCTTCCGAGAAAGTGACAGTCTCATCCGGGCGAAACCCTTATGATTGTGCTCTTCCGCGGGAACCCTTTGAGCTTCAACCCTTACGACAGCATTCAAGGATCTCTCTCCCACTATGCCATTGATGAAGTTAATTACCCTTTGGATGGGTGGGTTTTCTCCATTTTGGTTTCCTTGATTTCCCCCCTGTTGCTCCCGGGGTCTATCCAGCCTTCCTTCCTGCCCCCTGTCTTGAACCGCCTATTCTCGAGGCCTTCTAACTCCCCTGCCTCCATTATTTTGATTGTTTCTTCTATAAGGTTGCCATTGATTCATCCGAAGCCTCGATGGGGCAGCCTTGTTCTTATATCCTTGTCCTCAAAACCACCATTCCTGCTCACACATATCAATCTCCATCCTTAACTGCATACAATTATTTATGGCATGGTCATAATCTCTGTGATGATCAAAGTACCAATTCTATGCTCTCTTGGTTGCAACCAAATTGTTCAAACTCTTCAAGGGTGGGGGTGTCCAAAACAAACCTCTATGTAATCTTAACATATGTGCAGGGGTTCTTCCTCTTTGTGTTTGAGGCAACAGATTATACCTCTCAAATGGTGTTCTTATGGGTTCTACCGGCCTTTTTCCTCTATGCTCTACATTTCTTCCTGCTTTCTTTGCAAGGCTATCTCTTTTCCTTCAAGTTGCCTCCTCTACCCTCGAATATTGCTCCACAACCTCCCGAAGTTTTTGCAATGTCTTAGGAGTATAAGTACTCATCTTCTTGTATAATTCCAAGCCCTGCATCCCCAGTAATTACCCCTGGATTACCTCATTCGCCATCGTTTCTATCACTCCCAAACTTTTGTCTACATACCAGTGATAGAAGGTTTCCACGCTTTCCCCTGCCTTTTCTTTGTCTGGTAGAGTTCTAAAAAGGTTTTGGTAAACTTCTTCTTTTGTGCATACTGTCTCAGCAACACTCCACTGAAGTCCCGATACGATTGAAGCGAGCCCCTTGGCAACTTATTAAACCACTCCTGTGCCTTTCCCCGCAAGTAGCAGCTTACCAGCTTGCATGTCAATTTTTCATCAAAGTCCCTCAAAATAATCAAGCCCAGGAATGTCTGTATGAACTCTCGGGGGTCAGTTTCATCGCTGTATATGGGAAGTCATTTTGGGGCCTTCACTTCTATTGGCCATCAAACCCCGGTGATCATCGAACTGAAAGGAGACCCCGCAGCCTGGCCTTAGGGGCCGATCAACCTATCCAATTCCTTTCTTAATGATTCACTTGTATCCAAAGGGGGGTTTGTGTTGTCCCATTGGTTGGTTTAGCCCCCTATCATAACCACCCAACTGTGGCATATAGAGAGGTTAGGTTCCTTCATATCCTGGGTTCATCCAGTGCGGTCTGAGGTTCGTTTATGCTGGTGGTGGGAGCGGTTGAACATAAGGATTGTACAGCCCGTGGCTAATTCCTATACTCCCATATTCTTGCGTGCCAGAAGAAGCCATTATTCCATATACCGCTCCTGGACCGACTAGGTCGAGGGTAGGAGCAGGTGGGGCTAGTGAAGGTAGCGCATATACAAGACCTTAGGAATAACCAGGAATAGAAGGCTGGGGCCTAGCCTTTAGCGATTCTCCAATATATCCCTGATAAGGGTAGGCTATCGAGGGTTGGTGTTGAGAGGCCCACAAAGTAGTTATTCCCAAAGGCGAGGGTAGTACTTCTCCCATCGTGACTTTATCATCCCGCAGAGAAGGGGTGATTCGGTAACTAGCCACAGCCAGGACCTGAGCTTCTCATTTCACATCTTGACTTGGGGTTGCCCTCCCTATGTTATGATTTCCTTGCCCATGTTGGCCATAGGATTCCATATACGAATCTCCCGAAACCTCCGTAAACCTTCCATCCCTCAAATCAACCACTCTATCCAGCAGGAGATCGGTATTTCCCTGTGTTTGTTCTCTCAGTAGTAGGTTCCGCTCGCAACTCCGCTCCCAATATTTGAATATTAACGATGTTGCTGTCCTCGATACGAACGTCATTTCCTCCTTCTTGATTCTCCAAAACCTTGGTCGAGATCCAGCCCCCATACCTATTGACCTCAATCTTTCACTCCTTCGAACTAATGTGGACATAAACTCACCAAACCCTTGATCTTGCTTAGTAATCCCCACAGTCGGTGCCACTTGATGCATCTTTGACCACCGAACAATTTGTAGGCTTGGGTTCTTCTTAAACTAACCTGCAACAAACTGTCCCTGGGGTTCCAGGGGTCAGCACTCCGATGCTTAAGTTAGTCCAAGCGTCTCATATGATTAAAACAGAATGAATGATAAGTAAATGTGTACCTTGTATTTATATTCTATGTCCAAAATAACGTTCTCCTTAATTATCCCCCTTAATTATACACGAATATGGTAATTAAGTTAGAGTATTAAATATCTCCATAACCGAGCTGCCATACATGTGGCTCAATGGCCTTCTTGGGCCTAACCTTTGTCAATACCCAAGAGATGGAAGAATAAACTGAGAATAAGACTTTAATCCATTATAAAAATTTTAGGGTACCAAACTACTCATATTTTTCAAACTAAAACCTTAATATTTATATCATTTGCCACAACTGTCGATCGATATCTGCCGGCCGCTGTCGTTCACCATCCGCCGTCATGGATCAATATAGAAATATTGATATTACTTCTCCCTATTATTTGAGATCTGGCAATCAGCCAGGGAATTTGATTATTCATATTTACTAGTGACAATTATGTTGCTAGGGCTCGTGCGATTACTTTATCCTTGAGGGCCAGGAGAAAGTTTGGATTTATTGATGGTACCGTGGGGAAACCAAATGATGAAACAAAAAATTTTGATTGAATTATTGTCAACTCAATAACTGTGTCTTGGTTGCTGCAGGACATGGATCCGAAGATCATCCCTTCCATTCCATGAGGAGGTGCGGAATGGACAACGCCTACAGCATGCCTTATTAAAATTACATACAGACAAGTAATATGTCCATTTATTATTACTTCAATTGCTTGATGGGATTTTATGATGAATTGGTCTGTCTTAAACATTTACATGTGTGCAAAAGGAAATTGTATACCTGATAACTATTAGAGGAATATGTGGCTGATAGGAAGAAGGAGAAACTGCATCAGTACCTAATCGAGGTTGACGATCCTAGATGTGGAACAATTAGATCTAATATGTTATCCCAAAATACAACACCATACATCTAAATCGCACCTATCGAGCGATAGTTCAGGAGGATCGTTGCAGAGACATTATCCATGGTCCAAGCTGAACATCCACCCACTTGTTTCCTAACTAAACAGAAGAGGGCCAGTTTGGTCTGTTCATACAGCAAGAAGACTGGACACAACAAGTATACTTTTTTTCCCTCAATGGCATACCATATTGGTACAACGAGATGCACTATGGAGGAGGTGCAGCTAACCAGCAGTTACAACGACCGGCCAAGCCGTTGGCGCCTCCTTGATAGCTAGATGTTACAGGTTAGGGAGCCGACCGAGACCCTCTCCCATGTGTGCTCGCTGTTGCAAACCCTCTTGCTAGCCTCAAACCCGGGCATATCAAGGTTTTATTGAATATTATGGATAATAAATCCACCACTGCTAAACTCTCAAGAGATGTTTCTGGGAAGTGGATACATTCGTACTACCTTCAGGAGGATGAATTCTGGGTTTTAAATCCCAGGATTCAAAATGGAAGATTGGGCGAAAGATATTCAAGTTATATCGGTGATCTATGCAAACTTCGGGATGAGCTAATTGATATGTTTCATGGAGATGTTAGGGCGATCCAAGATCATCTTTGTTCTTGGAGGAATTTGGGTAAATTCACGAATACATCTTATGCCTTCATGCATCGTCACAAGTACCCGGGTTATATGAGGAGACAGGCCGTGCATGTGAGAAGGTATTCAATAGCATTTGGCGAGGTTTTGTAACTCCAAAGTTCTCTTTCATTACATGGCTGGCAGCAATTGGAAGACTCTGTACTAAGGACAAGTATCGCAATGAAGTAGAGGAAGGCTCGGATAAAATTTGTTCATTGTGTCATATAGAGGAGGAAACAAATGAGCACTTATTTTTCATATGCGAGTTCTCGGAAGTTGTATGAGGTTAGATACAGAATTGGATGGGGCTTAGGAGAAGAACAAATATGATAGAAATTTCAATGATTTGGGTGAAAACGCAGATCAAGGGTTCCAAAGCTCGCAAGAAATTTGGTATTTTAGCACTAAGAATCACAATTTATCATATTTGGAGAGAGCGAAACAATGTTGTTATGGGTGGAGCCTTACCCAGTTCCGATCGAGTAGTGAAAATAATTATGAAGGATTGTTACATGGTTATGAATAGACTATTTCCGGAAGAGCACTTATTTTAGTACTTCGGATGGAGTGGCTGATGGAAGGGTGTTGGGTGCTGGTTGTTGTGCACTGGGTGCTACATGCTGCGAGCGATGGGACTGGGAGCCTGGCGCTAACTGGCCACCAGACGCTAATCTGGTAGATGGCATACGCAGAGATGGATCTCAGCAACTGGGAAACCAGCATAGAGAGGTTTTTCTGGGGACGTGGCGCTGGATCTGGACACCATGATCAGGAGCTACTTGGCGCTTGAAACTGAAATTTCACATGCCGATTGGTGCTATATCCCGGGCCAAGAGTGAGTTGTTGGAGCTCGATGGATTCAAGGACTTTCATGGATTTTCTGGTCACTGCAACAACTCGGTTTTCAGGATGAGGTAATAGGTTTTAGAGTAAGGATTCACACCCTGATTCTCTTTCTCCTAAACCTAGTTTTTACTTATGATTTAATGGTTATTTATGCGCTTGATAGCGGGCGGTCGTCGTACCCCTATTCAAAGATAATTTATAAGCCCTTTTTGCTTACTTTCTACAACTAGGTAGATAGCGGAAAATCAGGGTCGTCCAAGGAGAAGAGGGATCTTCCTAAGCGCTTAAGCACAAATGGTTGATATTATGCTAGGAGTAGATATATATACACACACATAAAAGCAAGTAAAATGGGGGGGGGGTTGGTTGGTTGTTCCTAAGTTACGAAAGTAAAAAGACAAGATAACTAGCAAGGTCAAGTGAGTATGCTAATCATCAAACAAAACTAAGAAAAGGGGTTTTAAAACTCCAAAGATAAAGCCTTGGGGGCAATGGATATCCACTTCCAAACCTAATGTAGATCATTGAACCATTCACTCATCCTATCGCATTCGTTACTTGGCTTAACATTAACATACCTCTCTAGCAAGAATCACAACACATTATGCACAAGGAGTTCTAAGTTCACATTCATAGATTTTCATGCAAAGGAGCTACGGAATTCGTCACGTTCCTAACACTTAACCAATTCAATCATACAAACACTCCCTATTCTCAAACAACTCATGGCACAAATGAAGTGGAACACAACATCAAGAATACATAAATGCTAAATGACAAATGCTTCAAGGATGAATTAAAATCATTTATTCAATACTTCAACTACTTGTTGTGAAGATAAATCTTCCATCCTTCTTAGTTCGTAGTTTGCAAGAGTGAATTCGACATCTCTTGTCAAACCTCACCAATGACTCCCGTTATCGAGACCACGACTCAAGGTATCCCATTGATGGCATTTAGCACCAAGAACCAACAAGCTTGGCAATGCTTATGACCACTACACCATGACTAAGCATTTAACCAATTCATGCAATTACACGAGATTGGATGAACGTGCAACGTACATTCATCCAAGAGCATATAACTCTCTCGTTTGCTACATAAACGAACATGACGAAGAGTTCAACATCAATCACATTCATCTAGCACATTATCAATTCATCAACACAATCAAAAGCTCTAAATCATACTCATACATTCCTAACAAGAACAGGAGGCAAATCAACCCAAATCCCCCAAAACCTAGCTAGCAATTCATATAAGTATTTCATATGCTCAAGCTCTCAACAACATCAATGAAATCAACAATTAACATTCAAAGCATAATAAATGCACAATAGCAAAAACACCAAATAGATAGATAAAATTATTCTTACTACATAGAAGTGGAAGCTTCAATCCCTTGCTCCCAAGATGAAAACTACCCTAGATAACTAAAACCCATAAACAAAGAAGAAGAAATGGAAGAGAATGGTAAGAAAAACTAGGGTTTCAAGCCCCAAAATCGGGCCTAGAGAGTTGGGGAAAAAGGGGTGAAGAGGTATTTATAGTGGAAGAAAAAGGGGAGAAAAACGCTGCTGTAGGGCTGAATTTATGCTGTCGTCGCGACTCGCGACCAGCTTCATCGCGAGTCGCGACCAGATCAGTAAACTCCAGCCCTGTTTTGTTTTGCTTCCTCCGAGTGAACCGTTGATCCGTTTCGGGAGTTCTTGTAGTTGATTTTATAGTACTCGGGAAGAGGAATCCAATGGTACCACTCTTGAAGGCTGATTCTTCTCGGAAAATTATGAAAACCCTGGACCATCCTTCACCCGTTGCTTTGCTCTCCTTTCTTCACCTCTTCACTTCTTCAAATCTTCAAAAAGCCCAAGTGTAAGTCTTCAAATCTTCAAAGATATCTTTCAAAGTCTTCAAATCTTCAAAGTCTTCAAACAATGTCACACAAAATCATCTAAAAAGTGATAAAAACGTCAAAGTCGCTTTTATCCCTCCTTAAATGATTTCAAGGCAAAATGCCACATGTAGAGCACAAAATTATACAAAATCCAATCCTAAAAACCCTAATATAACCGCAAAAAATGGCCTCATCAAACCTCCCCACACTTAAACCTTACTCGCCCTCGAGTAAGAAAAGATCCAAGCACACGGAGGAATTCATATGGCCATATCCTAAACTAATCCCCCAAACAAAGCCTCACAAAAACTCTCAATATCATAAATCCCAAAATAAAAGCTCACATGAGAATTTTTCACACACACATCCCCCAATCCTAAATCTAACCAAACCTACCACTTATCAATTCACTACCCATACAAATATTTCAAAGCCCCGAATTGATATTCCCAAAGTCCAATGACACAAGATGAAGTTAAAACCATTTAAGAGGTTTAAGTACATACTTCACCTAATGCCAATATATCCATCAAAATCCAATGACACAAAATGAAGCTAAAGCCATATAAGAGGTTCAAACACATGCTTCACCTAATGCCAATATATCAACCAAAAACGAAGTAGAAAAGGATCAAGAATTTCATAACCATACTTCATTTTCCTAACCCACTAAGCTACCCAATCCCAAGAGGTCTATAGATGTTGAGCTACCTGATCCATCCATGTGACAACCGAAACCTTATGACTCCAACGCCGGCAAATGAGTGAAATCATAGCAATTTTCAATTTCTCTCATTTTCTCTCATTTTGCCTAGGAGCTCTTTCGAGTTTTCATCCTAGCCACACATCATTTTTCTTTAGCTCACATCTCACCTTTTTCTGCATATTTTAGCCTCTCATTTTTGCCTAGGCCGCCCTTTCGGGTTTTTGACCTATCCGGGCCCCCAATGTTGCCTAAGTTGCCCTCTCGGGTTTTCAACTTAGCGGGTTTTCTTTTCTCTTTTATTTATTTATTTATTTATTTTTCTTTTTCTCATGTCTTTCCAATGAAAAGTAGCAAAAAGCATTCCAAAACAATTTAGCATGCATGTGATTCCTCTAACCCCTCCCCACACTTAAAACATTACATTGCCCTCAATGTAAACATGTCAGGCAAGAACAATAAAAAATCAAGGCAAGGGGGTAGAGTGACACCCGTTTCTCCGTGTATTCGTCGGTGATATGGCGCAATCCAATGTAATTGTATGGTCCCGAAATCGGTTTCGGAACCGGAAGAGGGAGCAAAGATGCCGTAGAAGAACTCACCCCTCGAGAAAAGCATTATCTTCGTTGCGCCGTTTGATCAAGACTAACACCACAAAGAACAACATTAAACTCACAAGTACATAAGGATTTATAATACTAGGTTTAGCATAGAGAATTAATAACCATAGTATTCTCAAAGAACAACCAACCCACCCTCAATCACCACTATAAGATTATGCATTAAAAATATCCAACATATATTGACATATATACAATCATCATTATAGGATATGCACTCACGGTCACAATGATGTAGTCGGCATACTACAATCAACAAAGGCACTATAAAGATGCAAGAATGTTCATAAGTCAATATATGTAGGATGGTGGAGGAATGAGTGGGTATGTGGTGGTTCTTGGGAGTGTTGGGTGGAGAAGAAGGAAGGATCATGCAATGTTTAAGATCAGTTGGAAACTTGGATTTTTCATCGCAACTCGCGATTGAACTGGTCGCGACTCGCGACGAAGCTCATCGCGACTCGCGAAAAGTTGAGGCCGGGAGCCGATCTTTAGAAAAAATTTTCTGATCTTGTCGTGACTCACGACCTCATTGTCGCAACTCGCGATGGCACATCGCGACTCATGGAAAGTTGGTGCTGGGAGTGGATTTTTCTCCCCTGTTCGTCGTGACTCGCGACTCGCGACGGCAGGGTATCCCAGGCTTAAAAAATTTTTTCTTTTACTTACCAACTGTCCAAGCTTTCTTCCTTTGTTCGTTGATCTTGTTCCTTCATCTCCTCCATTGCAATGCACTTCACTTTGCTACAAAATCATAGAAAAACACGCCATAAAAAGAACAAAACAAAACAACAACAAAAACAAACTAAGAAACACAAACTAAGAAACAAAAACTAAAAGAAATGCCAAATTTATTTAACGTCGTCGGCACGACGAAGCTCCGTATATTTAAGGTCGTCGCCACGACCCTAATGTTATCCGTATAGTGAAGGCTTGAAGCTCTTCACCATGAGCATCCAAAATAAGAGAGGTGGGGGCACAAAACTTTCAAGAGGAAAGTCTTGTGGAGGTGGAGATGGTTCAAAGGGAATTGAGTGGTTAGGGAGCTTGGGATAATCTTTCGGCTCCTCTCTTGTTTCCCTCAAAACTTCCGAAAATATTAGAGTTGGTTCACTAGGTGGGAGAAGGGGTGACGATGCTAATGGATGTAGCACTATCACCTCTTCCTCCATTTTTCTATCCTCAACAACCAACTCCTCATCCCTTTCAAACTCAAAATCATTCTTATTGGTGACCTCACTCACCGAGTCATCGAATTCAAGTTGGGATGGTGTATTTTCGGAATCACGAGCTTCCATGCGGGCCAATACCTCTAATATGTTCCTCACATGCCCCTCAATGGCCTCAACACTAGAGGAGAGCTGGGTATCCGGCTCCTCACTAGTAAAGGAGTTCAATTTTGCTATGGTATTTAAGACATCATCACGTGTCAAACTTGAACTTCCTTGTTGGGCTTGGTTTTGGGGTATGGTATAGGGTGGTGATGGCCAACTAGGTTGCTCGTATGGTTGGTTTTCCGGCTCATTCTCATACCACCAATCCGGACTACCACTCCATTCCGGATTGTAAGAGTTGTGGTATGGATAGCATTCATGAGCTTCTTGCCCTTGGAAACCAACATCTCCCACCTCTTGGTAGCACTCTTCATAGTACCCATGGTTTTGGAAACCAAGGGTTCTTTCTCGGTCATAGTGCTCTTCCCACAACAAATGGCAAGATTCGGTAGGATGATCGGAATGACACATCCTACAAAACCTTGCTTGTTGAGCCTCTCTTCTCATCATGAGTTCCCTCAAGGTGAGACGCTCCATTTTTTTAAAATTTTTTTTTAAAAAAAAAGTTCGAAGTCATATTGCAAGGATTCTCGATAAAAGCTCACCAAGAACTCAAGCAATACCTACTCCGAACAAAAACAACCACCAAGTAGTGGAAAATAAAAACAACTAGCTAATGCACAACCAAATACACCTAAATACTTAAGAATAAACGCCTCTTCCCCGGCAGCGGCACCATTTTTGATAGCGGGCGGTCGTCGCACCCCTATTCAAAGATAATTTATAAGCCCTTTTTGCTTACTTTCTACAACTAGGTAGATAGCGGCAAATCAGGGTCGTCCAAGGAGAGAGGGATCTTCCTAAGCGCTTAAGCACAAATGGTTGATATTATGCTAGGAGTAGATATATATACACACACATAAAAGCAAGTAAAATGGGGGGGTTGGTTGGTTGTTCCTAAGTTACGAAAGTAAAAAGACAAGATAACTAGCAAGGTCAAGTGAGTATGCTAATCATCAAACAAAACTAAGAAAAGGGGTTTTAAAACTCCAAAGATAAAGCCTTGGGGGCAATGGATATCCACTTCCAAACCTAATGTAGATCATTGAACAATTCACTCATCCTATCGCATTCGTTACTTGGCTTAACATTAACATACCTCTCTAGCAAGAATCACAACACATTATGCACAAGGAGTTCTAAGTTCACATTCATAGATTTTCATGCAAAGGAGCTACAGAATTCATCACGTTCCTAACACCTAACCAACTCAATCATACAAACACTCCCTATTCTCAAACAACTCATGGCACAAATGAAGTGGAACACACCATCAAGAATACATAAATGCTAAATGACAAATGCGTCAAGGATGAATTAAAATCATCTATTCAATACTTCAACTACTTGTTGTGAAGATAAATCTTCCATCCTTCTTAGTTCGTAGTTTGCAAGAGTGAATTCGACATCTCTTGTCAAACCTCACCAATGACTCCCGTTGTCGAGACCACGACTCAAGGTATCCCATTGATGGCATTTAGCACGAAGAACCAACAAGCTTGGAAATTCTTATGACCACTACACCGTGACTAAGCATTTAACCAATTCATGCAATTACACGAGATTGGATGAACGTGCAACGTACATTCATCCAAGAGCATATAACTCTCTCGTTTGCTACACAAATGAACATGACGAAGAGTTCAACATCAATCACATTCATCTAGCACATTATCAATTCATCAACACAATCAAAAGCTCTAATTCATACTCATACATTCCTAACAAGAACAGGAGGGAAATCAACCCAAATCCCCCAAACCCTAGCTAGCAATTCATACAAGTATTTAATATGCTCAAGCTCTCAACAACATCAATGAAATCAACAATTAACATTCAAAGCATAATAAATGCACAATAGCAAAAACACCAAATAGATAGATAAAATGATTCTTACTACATAGAAGTGGAAGCTTCAATCCCTTGCTCCCAAGATGAAAACTACCCTAGATAACTAAAACCCATAAACAAAGAAGAAGAAATGGAAGAGAATGGTAAGAAAAACTAGGGTTTCAAGCCCCAAAATCGGGCCTAGAGAGTTGGGGAAGAAGGGGTGAAGAGATATTTATAGTGGAAGAAAAAGGGGAGAAAAACGCTGCTGCAGGGCTGAATTTACGCTGTCGTCGCGACTCGCGACCAGATTCATCGCGAGTCGCGACCAGATCAGTAAACTCCAGCCCTGTTTTGTTTTGCTTCCTCCGGGTGAACCGTTGATCCGTTTCGGGAGTTCTTGTAGTTGATTTTATAGTACTCGAGAAGAGGAATCCAATGGTACCACTCTTGAAGGCTGATTCGTCTCGGAAAATTATGAAAACCCTGGACCATCCTTCACCCGTTGCTTTGCTCTCCTTTCTTCACCTCTTCACTTCTTCAAATCTTCAAAAAGCCCAAGTGTAAGTCTTCAAATCTTCAAAGATATCTTTCAAAGTCTTCAAATCTTAAAAGTCTTCAAACAAATCACCTTGTCACACAAAATCATCTAAAAAGTGATAAAAACGTCAAAGTCGCTTTTATCCCTCCTTAAATGATTTCAAGGCAAAATGCCACATGTAGAGCACAAAATTATAAAAAATCCAATCCTAAAAACCCTAATATAATTGCATAAAATGTCCTCATCAGCGCTTTATGCTCACGCTACACTTTGTGTTAAATTAGCATATAGCTGTCCATTTGCTCAAAATGGAGTGGGCGATTACATAATCGTCACGCTTGATGCACGTGGTGTAAGTGTATCCATTCTCACATCTCCAGGAGGTTGATTCGACTGGGATTTACAAAGGTAGGAGGCACGACCTCATTAAACCTTTGCCCACCTAATCACTCTCGACGCCAACAAGAGAATGCTTGAAGGCCAATAACATTCCTCTATCTCCACCTTAGGGATGCACATGGTAGAAGCAGATATTCATTCGTGCCAATAAGGTGCAACTTGGATCATCGGCTTCATTTTTATGCGACATCCAAGACCCGAGACACTCTCGGCTGCATTAGGATATTCAAATCATTTGTTTTTGGATCTTTGTACCTTCATCAACATTTCGGCGACGACATTAGTTCAAGACCCAGGTCTCACAATTCTCGGCTGCATTACGGAATTCAAATGAAGATGGCCCCATTTGTTTAAGGGTAGAAGCGGATTATTTGCTTATGGGTAGTGAGTTTGTTCTCACCCCATTTTTATTGTGTTTTATAGCCCGTGTTTTTCCAGTTTGTTTTGTGCTCCCTTTGCTTGATCATCTTGCTTAGGGTTGGTAGTTATTTAACTTGGAAAAAAGGGGGGGTGGGGGAGCGTTATGTTTCGGTTTTCACTCCCACATCCCCCCCTCTCCCTCTCTCTCGGATTTGCTCCTTAGGTTAACTACGTAAGCTAAGGTTGGATTATGTTTTGTATTTGGTAGGGCTCTTTTCGGGCTCTACCGTGGGTTCCACCGTCTATACTATTTACCTATTTACTCAAGAGATGTTTCTAGTTTCAAATGAATACTTGTTATTTGGGATTCCCATCATGTTACTTGTGACTTATCCAGCTTAATAGATGTTTATACTATTGATGCTTGTCCTATCATACTTTTGGATGGCCGGCATTCTACTGCTAAAGTAGCAGGGTGTGTTCCTTTACTCTGTGATCTTTCTCTACATCACCTCTACCATGTAGCAGGGTGTGTTCCTTTACTCTGTGATCTTTCTCTACATCACCTCTACCATGTCACCGGTCTTACATGTAGTCTTATTTCCACCTCTCAATTGATTCATAAGTTGCATTGTACTGTCAAAGTCACAAATTCATTGTGTGCTATACAGGACCTACGCTTGGGGAAACTAATTGGAGCAGGTGAGGGACGAGATGGACTCTACTATTTCCAAATAATTGCTACTCTGCATGCCGTGAGTGGATTAGGATTGTCTGTGTTTGAGTTTTGGAATCGTTAATTGGGGCATCCTTCAGATGGATTCATCTTAATAGTTCTCGCTGTTTGCAATAGTAGTAGTAAGTTATTTTGAACAAAGCTTTTGATATTTGTCCTCATACCCGGAACACTCACGATAGATTTATGGTTAGAGATAGTAGATCCAGTTGGATCTTTGATTTGATTCATTGAGATTTATTGGGTCTTCTTCTTGTGATGCGAAGTATTTTTTTAACTTTGGTGCATAATTATTCAAGAGTTGTTTAGATTAATTTGATGCATGATATAACTGAGGTTAAAAGGGCATTTATTGCTTTCTTTTCTTTGATTGGGCATCAGTTTAATACCCAGGTCAAAATTGTTCGTTGACAATGGAACTGCGTTTAATTGCATGCGAAAGGATTTTGAAAATATTAGGATTGTTTTTTAAACTTCTTCTATTGATACTCCTCAAAGGACTCAGAGGTTTGAAAGGAAACATAACCACATTTTGAATGTAGCTCGGACATTAATGTTCTAGACTGATCTCCCTATTAGTTTTTGGGGTGATTGTGTATTGGCTACAGTTTTTTTGATTAATAGGACATCGTCCAAGTTGCTGAATTGGTAGAGTGCATACGAGATTTTTTGTGGGTCCTCTTCTGACTTGAGTGCTTTGAGGGTGTTCAGATGTTTATGTTCTGCTCATGATCAATGATTCAAGGGGGGTAAGTTTTCTCCATGTAGAAAAAATATATCTTTGTGGGATATCTGAATAATAAGAAGGGCTAGAAGTTGTGTGATATAAATTATGGTGAGTACTTTGTTTCTCGAGATGTCAAATTTCATGAAGAAGAATTTGTATTTACCCCTGTGACTAATATAGGTTTGCATACAGATCTGGGGCCCATTACCATTCCCGATGTAGAGATTGAAGAACACTCGGACACAGTGGCTAGTGAGACCACAGTCAAACCTGATCTTGAGATGGGTAGCTCAACCGAGCCATCTTCCAAGTCTAGGGATATAGGTGTGGCTTTTGAGGTGCGCCGGATCTTGCAGCCAAACCTGAGGTTGTCGTCCATGATGGCAAGGCTATAGGTGGTGGTTTGGAAGAGGCTGCAATAAATGTAGGTTCCGGGATGAAAGAGCTGAGGTGGGGTAAGCATGAGAAATGGGCTTCTAGTTCAACCTGCATATCCTTACCTAATGCAGATCATTGCAGGTCTCTTTATAATAATGTGATTCATGGGCATAAAACTCATATGTGCAATGGAAAATGTAGGAATGAAAATATTAGAAGCATGTGCATTAGTAACAATAAAGTCAATAATCCAACCAGGTTTAGTCCTAATCCTAGAACTTTGTCTGGGGGCGGGGAGAATGTGTGTATTATACCTGAAAGGACCATCATCATTATTAGGAAGAGATGAGTAAGGATCTTGAGGATAATGAGGAAAGAAGTGTATGATATCATTATCATCAGGAAAACAATCATTATCAGTATTAGATGAATCAGAAGGTAGAACACTATATGGTACATCAGGAATAGAATAAGTATCAGAAAGTGAAATGGGAAGCATCACTTTATTGCAATAAAGCTTATCTTTATGAAATGAAAGATCTGATTTATATGGAAAAATATTATTTTAGAAAAATACATCTCTAGCCACAAAATTTATTTTATTCAGAATTTTATAGAGTTTATAACCTTTGTGAATGGATTAATAACCCATGAAAATTCAAAGCAATGATCTTGGAATGATTTTTTGTTTATTTGGACTGAGCTTGGTAGCATAGCACAGTGTTCCAAAGACCTACATTTTAGAAATATTAGGATGCTTCATGTACAAATGTTCATAGGGTGATTTCGAGGTCAAAACTGGGGATGGCAATATGTTCATTTTATATGTAGCAGCAAGAATTGATTCCCCCCCAAAGATGTAAAGGGAAGTTGGACTAAAGCATAATAGATCTAGAAATTTGTAGGATGGTTCTACGCTTTCTTTCAACTACACCATTTTGTTGAGGTGATTAAGGGCATGATCTTTGATGAATAATACCTAAAGAAGTAAAGAATTGAGAACAAATTTTGTTGATTAATTCAGTTCCATTATCAGTCCTTATTCTCTTGATTTTAGCATGGAACTGAGTTTGTAACGGGAGAATGAATTCTTTTATGATGAAAGTAATATAATATTTGGTTTCATTAGAAAATTCTAGGTAGCTCTACTGTGATCATCCACAATAGTTAAGAAGGATTGGGCTCCATTGATAGTTTTGACTTTAAAAGGTCCATTAGTCCATATGAAGTGTTTAAAATGGTAGAAGACTATGATCTAATTTCTCAGGAAATGATAACCCAGTTTGTTTGGAAAGAGGACAAATAGTACATTTATTATTCATGATTGGAATGTTTAAGTGTTTCAGCACAATATCATAAGGATAGCCTAACTTATTGTGTAGAACATCTAAATCAATATCAGAGGGAGTATGAACAGAATTAAATGCAGAATGAATCATAAAATGATCTATATCAAGAGAAGCTAGACATTTCTTGATGACTTCAGTTTGAAAAGACTTCTTGTTCAGTATGTATAGGCCTTTGCTATTAGTAGCAACTCCTAAAACAGAACTAGTCTTTTGGTCCTGTATAATACACACATGAGGGTAGAAAGTGAGATGAACCTTAGAATCATGAGTTAACTTCTGAACTGAGGGAAGATTGAACTTAAAACTCTTAACAAACAAGTAGTTTCTCAGTTTAAGATGATTGTTCAGTTTAATGGAACCTATGGCATCCATGAAGACCTTTGAATGATCAGGCAAAAGAATAGAGGTTTTATGTGTGATAGGATTAAGTGTTTAGAACAAAGAGAGATTTTTACACATATGTGAAGTAGCACCACTGTCTTGAATCCAATATTCACTCTCAAAATAGGTAGCAATATTAGCAAAATGACTTATATGGCCACCTGAGAAATCAAGATGAGAAAAGTTGATCATCTCTCCTGATTCTACAACCTGCTCCTTTGCCTACCCCCCCCCCCCCCCCCCAACATTTTTCCAAAATCCATTTGAATCATGTTATTATCCCTAGCCTCAAATTGATGACATACTTCCAAACATTTGAATGGACATTTGAATCATGTTATTTCGAAACTGTAATTAACGACATACTTCCAATTTCCTTATTATCCCCAGCCTCAAAATAATTTCCAGAGGCAACCTGCTCTGTTTCATTCCCAAAGCCTAAAGAATTAGCTGCATTTTCATAAACCATATTCTTCACCTTGCTTGTATCTAGCTACCAATCAAGGTATCAATTCAACCTAAAGCAAGAATATTTCAAGTATCCATTCATGTGGCAATAGTCACATTTCAACAACTTCTTTGCCTCATCATCTCTCTTCTTCAGAGCATATTTCACTGAATTCATTTCTCCTAGACAAGGTTTGAGAAGCATAGCTGCGTATTGATGAAAAGACTTCATCAATATTCAGAACACTTCTCTGTTGATATTGTTTGCTAAATAATGAGTAATCCTTTCCAACAGTAGGTAGGGGATCCATTACTAGAGTCTGGTCTCTTATGGTATCATACTTCTCATTCAAACCAGACATGAAATTCTGCAATATATCTTAATTAGCTTGCATCTCCAATTTCTCATGAAATCCATAGGTACATGTACAATGACAACATGTGCATTTGAGTCTAGGTCTGATCACATCAATTTCATACGAAATCTCCTTCAAAATGGAAAATTATTGAGCAATTGAATCAGTACCTTGTTTCTGCTCTGTCAAGTTTTTCATCAGTTGATAGTATAGAGGTCTAAGACTGACTATGAATCTCTCCTCTATCTCATACCAAGTTTCTTCGCATCACTCTGAAACGTGAAGCTTCTAGCAATGTCTCTGCTAATTGAGTTTCTGATGCAGGAAACAATTGTGGAATTAGCCTTCATCCAGATCTGAATCACTGAATAATTGTCTGCAGGTTTAGGCACTTCACCAGTGATGAATTTCAATTTTCCTCTTGATGAAAGAACAGTCACCATCGCTTCCTTCCAAATCACATAGTTTTTCTCTATCAAGAGATCGGTCACGATCACAAGGCTATCATGATCTGAGGATGGGAAAAACAGAGGATCATCCGATTTGATTCTCACAAAACCATCAGCATTTGTAGCATAAGGATTATTTTTCATTTTCTGCATTTATAGATTCAGTGCTCATCTTTGATCACTAGATTAAGTTTTTCAAGTTGTTTGTCAAGAAAGGTTGGATCAAGAGCCTAGAAGCTCCGATACTATGTAGAAACTTAAAGCAGGTCTTCAACAAGAACAAGCTCAAGAAATCAGAAACTAAAAGTTTAGAAACTAAGAGCTGGGAAAATTTTCTGAAATCTGATTAACTTATGGAATGAATCTACAAGGCAGTATTTATACATGTTTCTCAACTGAAAACCTAACAAACTAACTGCACAAAAGCTATACAAACAGCCTAACTACTTCATAACCAAAAAACTAACTAATCAAAGCTAATCAAAGCTAAGCATTCAAAATAGTTTCCACTGACTTAGTTTGGCGCCAAAATTTGATTAAGCCTTTAAGGCTGATCCTGAGTCTGATCCCTCCGCTCTCTACGCTCCTTCCTCCATCCGACCGTGGGTTAAAACTTTTCCGCCTCTGTTGGGTGTTGAAAAAGGCATCAATTTTTTAAATTTCATATCTAAACGCCGCACATTTTAGCCAGAATTTCTAATTTTCGTTGGCTAATTTTTATCGTGTTTTTAGTTTTCCGGTGGTATTTTCCATCATTGATGCCTCTGCTATGTTTTCCGGTGCATTCTTTGGTCGATGATGCCGGTGCATTCTTCCGTTTCCCTAGTTCTATCATGTTTTCATTTTCCAAGCGCATGCCATTTTGCTTGGATTTGGAATTCAGAAAATATTTGGCCCAATTAGATGGACTTATTGTTTACTTCCTATTCTTAAAAAATTGATTTAGTTGTTGAAAATTGATTCAGTTGACTTTCAAAAGTCAAATTGTGTCAATTTCTCTAGGACGGATGGAGTATTATATAGATTCTATTTTAATTATAAAAAATAGATTCTATTTAATGTGGGCTCTAACTAAATTCTTAAACATCGGGTTCAAATTTAAAAAAATCAAATAAAACCATAAATATAGAATAAAAATAGTTGAATATTAAATAAGAATTGAAAAATACATCAAATTTTAATATTAAAGCATCAAATAAAATTATACGTGAATTTTAAAACATCAAATTCTACACTAATATATAATGTTGATGTTGAAAAACTAAAACATCACTATTAAAATTTTAAAAAAACATTTCATAGTATTGAAATATCAATGATAAAATGAATAAATACTTAATATTCCCAAATAATAAACCCAGATATTAATTTTAAAATATACACGATGAAAACATAACACATCATTCAAAATGAAAGTAATCATTAGAATAATAAAATATCATAAACTACGTCAAAATGCAGAAAGTGTAAGAAATTGAACATGTAAACATAAGATTTACCTTAAATGGTCAAATTTAACTTCGAAACATATGATTTTAGTGGAAGAAAAATGAATTATGAAAACACATCACAGTATTTGGTAGGAAGATTGAGTATGGGAAATGAAGCATCAAATTTATTTGTAAAAACGTGCACATTGAGGGCAAATGAGGAGAAAAATTGAGCCGTAAATTTCTTGAACCATTGAAACATCAAGGATAAATTAAGTAAATATCTAAAATTAAAAAAATAGGAAACAACGATATTAATTTTTCAATTGGCACTATGAAAAACTAACACATCAATCAAAACAAAAATATAAATTAAAACTTCAAAAAATTAAGATAATAAAAACTCCCAACCTAGTGTAAAGTAAGTAAAATGTAAAAAATTTAACATATAAACACAAGAACTACATTAAAAGGTCTAGATTTAACTTTAAACATATGATTTTAGTAGGAAAAAAAGACTTTTGGTATAACATCACAAGGATAATTTGAAACATCAAGTACTGAAATTGAAACATCAAGTTCGGTAATGAAAAGGCGCACATTGCGCGGAAATGGGGAGTAAAATTGACTCCCAAGATTTTTGACCCAGATTCTTGACCCACGAGATTCTTATGACCCGGAATATTAATTTCCCAATTATTTATGCTCAGCACCCCCAAAAATGTGGCATTTGCACCCAAATCCCTCATTCCTCTCCCAAACTTTCTTAAACTATATTTGGAACCCTATCTCTAATTGAACGTCATAATATTGCACATTAATGCTTGGTCTCGTTATGAGCCGATCTCGCATAAGACTTTGTCTTGTGTTCGAGCGGCTCTGAAGAAAAAAATACGAAGAAAGTGATCAAGGTCGGGCCCAAGAAGTGCACTGGGCCGTGTGTAGGGCATCCCAACCGGGGTACTATTAAATACTCTGAGGTAATTACCAAATTTACTGGATATTAATGGAGATAATTAAGGAAACTATTATTTAGGATACGTATTATAAATACAAGGTACACATTCATGTTATTCGTTCATTCTGTCTTAATCATATTTGGGACTCTTTGAGTGACTTAGCTATCAGAGGACTGACCCCTGGAACCCCAGGGACAGTTTTCATTGTATGTCGATTCGAGGAGCTTAAGCCCATTAGTTGGACGATCGTTCAAGATGCATCAAGTGGTGCCATCTGTGGGGACGACTAAGCCTATTAAGGTTTTTTAAAGTTTATGTCTACAGTTGCTAGAAGGAGTGAAAGGTTAATATCAAATGGCAAGGGAGCCGGTAACATGTCACAGCCTCCCAGAAAGAGTAAAAGGTTAAGTTTGAAGGCCAAAAGAACTGGTTGTACAGCCCAGCCTAAGAGGACAGACATAGTTAACCCCAAGGAGATGCAAGGTCCCTCAATAAGTGATGTTTAAATGCTTGTGGTTGAATCAAGAGTAGAGTCTATTTGGTTGTAGAATGCAAAGGGATACCGGCCTCGATCAGATCCATTCCAAGTACGATCGTACCCATGTAAGAGGATGTTGTGCAGCTCTCGAGACACACAGAGGTAATTACTGGACAAGATGTAGGGAACCTTAGACACACACAGGGTGGGCTAACCGGTTCAAGGGATGATAGGGACAGAAGGTTCATTGAAATTTATGAGGATTCCTAGATAAAGGCCTATGTGTTCAACACACAAGGAAATCAGAATGTAGAGGGATGGGCCCAAGTCAGGATGTGGAGCGAGCAACACAGGTTCTCGCAGTAGAAGGGTATCGAGTTACCCCTCCCCCCTTTGAGGGGTGTGGGATTCACATATAAGGTATTGCCACCCTCACCTGTGGGAGGAACTATAGGGTTAACTTCTCAGCCCATGATAGCATACCCTTACACGGCATATGCAGGAGAGTTACTACATGCGAGGCCTCGGCCTTTTTTCCCAGATTACTCACAAAGTCAGGCGTACCCAGTGCCTCCACTTGCCCCATTTGCTTCAACCTTAACGTTCTCAAAAATAGAGGCAGCATATGGGATGATGGCTTCTTCTGGTATCCAAGGATATGGAAATACAGGATTGCAGGGGGTAATGGCTAACCAGGGACATTACAACCCCTACGTGAAACTGCCAACACACCCGAGTTTCAGACAGATTTGAGCAAATTTTGGGTATATAGAAGCCCGTCCCATTCACCCATCGCAATTTGGAGGCCACAACAGGGGCAAAATTGTGTTAGGGACATAGAAAGAACCAGTAAATGATGCAAGTGATACCCTTCGAAGAGAGTTAGATAGGTTGATCGGGCCATTGGGGCAGGGCGTAGGGTCACCATTCATTGCCCTGATAACAGGGGTTCGCTAGCTAATGGAAATTAAACCCAAGAAGGGCTTCCCACTTACAGTGGAAAGAGAGATCCTCACGAGTTCGTACAAAAGTTCCTAACCTTGGTGAGCTCGAGGGACTTTGATGAAAACTTTATATGTAAACTAGTGGCAAGCTATCCCTGAGGTAAAGTTAAAGAATGGTTCAACAAGTTGCCGAGAGGATCTTACCACTCATACTGAGACTTCAGTGGAGCATTGTTAAGCCAGTATGCATAGAAGAAGAAGTTCACAAAAACCCTACTGGAATCATACCAAATGAAACAGAAGCCCTGAGAAAGTACAGAAACCTTTTACCATCGTAATGTGGACGAGAGCCTAGGAGTGGTGGAGAGAACGAAAAATGAGGTGATTCATGGATATTTTCTTAGAATGCAGGATATGGAGTTGTACAAGAAATTGAGTATGAACACTCCCAAAACCTTGAAAAAACTTTCGGAGGTGGTGAAACCACATGCAAGAGTAGAGAGGCTACTCGGAAGAAAAGGGACACCCTGACGGAAAAAGTAGGGAGACATCTGGATCCTAGAAGGAAAAGGCCGGGAGAACCAACTAGGAATCAAGAGGTACTCCCCCATGTTGCCAACCGTTGAGGGAAAACCCCCACACAGATTTTATGTATACACAGAGGGTTACTTTGAACCCCCATACCTTTGCAGAATTAGCAAATTTTGAATTTGGAAAGGAGGGCGATAAACTGATATTTTGATCTTCACAGAGATTACGGCCTTGATACAAATGATTGCATGCATTTCATAATTAAAATTTATAGATGTGAGAGAGAAGGATGATTTCGAGGGTAAGGGCCCAAAAATCAGGTTCCACCTTCGAGGCCTCGAGTGAATCAATGGCAGCCCTACAGATGAAATAATCAGAATAATTGGGTGAGAGGTGATAGAAGGCCTGAAGAACAGATGGTTCGAGATAGAGAACCAGAAGGAAGGCAGAAGAGACCTCGGGATCAATAAAGGGGCAACCCGAATAACGGGAATGGGGAAAACCCACCTGTTCGAAGAGTGATAAATGTCATAAATGGGGTGGTAGGAGAGATATCCTCAAATGTTGTGATGAAAGCAGATGCTCGAAGGGTCCTTGCAGGGAACCCTGCCATAAATGGTTTATGCCAGATGATATTTTAATTGAATAAAAGTACATTTTCGTACAAGACGTGATACAACGTTGATCTACTTAGTTGGGAGAAACCCCTCCTCGAAAAGATCTATTGGGGAAGACGATAACCCCTTCAACCTTGCTATCAAAACCTAAAGTTCTTCCATCTTAATTCTAGCAGCTCTTTGAATCTCTTCCTTGGGATACTCAAAGAGATTGAGTGGAGCAATAGTTCTATCTTGCTTCTTCGAGGACCCCTCGTTTCGGCCATGTTTTTTGGAAGGCCTCTTGGTAGCCCAATTTGAGAATCAGCTTTCTTTGGAGATGGCTTTGATTGAGAAGACCTACGATGGCCTGAAGGAGAGGGGCCTTTTTCTCGCAATTCCTTTAATCATTCAAGGATAAGGTCAGAAGCTTTCTTTTGTTAAGGGGTCCCATCTTCATACACGTTGACCTCTTTAATCCAATATTGAGATTCCTTGAGTAGAAATCATGGAATTTGGTCAAGTCCAATTAAATACGGGGTAGGAATGCCATGAGAAAGCATGTGGGCTCGAAGGCTCAATCATGAAAAACCATTTTCTCTTCAAACTCCTCAATGCATTCCTCGAGGCCCTTGGCCTGAAGTTTCCCAGCCTCGATCTCTCTTATAAGTTAAGTATTCTCGGATAAAAAGGACTCTTTAAAAGAAATGTCTCTCACAGTTGAATTCCTCGTGGGATGTTCCC
Organism: Rubia yunnanensis; assembly: GCA_037428765.1. Taxonomy (NCBI): domain Eukaryota; kingdom Viridiplantae; phylum Streptophyta; class Magnoliopsida; order Gentianales; family Rubiaceae; genus Rubia; species Rubia yunnanensis. The sequence goes on along the minus strand of CM075063.1, from coordinate 106,834,422 downwards.
TCACCAAAGAAGAGTCATCGCTAGATACTTTCCACGCTATCAATTCCTCTTCGAGGCCAGTTATCTTCCCCATTGCCACCATATATCGCTCAGCGATATCTTCTCTTTTCTCCCTCAACTTATAATTTTTGCCCATACAAGTAGTTAGCCGCCCTTCCATGGCTGGTAGCCTAGATGCATTAGGAACACAAGCTTTAAGAGATCCAAACTTCAAATTTATTTAGTGTACTAATTCTTCATAGCTTTGATCTGCGGAATCACAATCTGCCACAACTTTTGGAGGATATGTCTCGTTAAATTCTTTAGCTAAGAAATCCTTAAAAAATCCTTCGAAGATTGGATGATCTTTAGCCTGCCACAGCTTAATCTCCGCTTTGAGCTGGCTAAGCTTGTTCTTTAGGGATTGCATCTCCCAGTTACAAGTGGACAAGTCTAGCATTGCCTCCAATAGTTGTTTATGTGTTTGATTCAGCTCTTTTTGAGCACTCGAAAGCTCGTTGCAAGTGCCTTCTAGCACTATTTTCAGTGAATTGAACTACGATAAAGAAAAACATATAAGAATAATGAAATAAATTATGAGAAACCCAAAATCATTCTTATGTCCAAGTAACAAATATTACACATAAAGCTAAAAGTTAGCAAAGTTTAAAATCAAGGCGTTCAAGGACCAACCCTAGACTTATCCTCCTTCGAGGTGGAGGAAATCATATCTTCAACATTGGGATGGGGTGAGGTTCTTTGCTTAAGGGACTCGTCCGAGGCCTTTGGGAGGGAAATTGCTTAAATCCCCTCAACAGTGAAGAACTGCCTTTCTGGACTTGATAAAGTCCATCAGAGGAAAACAAAGGCCACCATTCATGATCGCCTCACCCCACTTTTCATCAAGGGAGGCCTCGAGCTTAGGTTTGATAAGCTCATCCACTTTTTTGGCATCCTCCTCAGAAAGAAAGACATATAGTCAAAGTTTCAAAAAGTTCTCTGCCAAATCACTGAAATCTAGTTGCTTAGCCACCTCGAGGAGATTCATAAAAAACTTAATTAGTTTGGAACTATTTAGTAGCTTATGCTTGAACACCTCCAGCAGTTGAACTTGTTTCGCCGAATCCTCGGCTTCTTCGGCCCTCTTCTCCAGGGTATCTATACCCCACATAAGTTGACGCTTCTCAGCATCAAAAGTTTTCATTTTCCTCTTCTCCTCATGGAGGGCTTTCTATTTTTCTTCATGCACCCTCCTTTCCTGTACGAGCACTCTTTTGTCATCCTCGCGCACAATCTTTTCTTCCTCTAGCATCCTTTTTAGCTTTGGGATTTCAACGTCTTTTTTACCCAACTTCTCTTGCAAGCTACCTTGGCCAATAGCCACAGCCTGGGCAAAAGCAGCCAGCTTCTGGGTGGCTTCATGGAGAAGTTTGGAAGCCCAACAATAATAGCAAAAAGTGTTTAAAATGCTGAAAAACAATTTCTAAGTAAATTTTGCAAGGGTGCAGAGGATAACCTGAGGGTCAACAACCATTATCGTGAGTGATTTCTCATTCAGAGCTATAATGCTGGGTGTGGCCACTACAACATTCAAGGAGGGTGTCCTGGAATGTGATTGCTAGTGAAGATTAGCATCGTTGCCACCACCTGCTTCAGTCCATTGGCAGACATTTCTATCATTGGATGGCTGACCTTCATTTGTGGTCAAAACAACCCTTCCACCACTCACAAGAGGGGTGGAATTCTAGTTCGAGGGAGCAGGGGTGGATGTCTTGTTCGTGGAGATAAGGGTATATTTAGAGACACTTGGAACCTGCTTTAAGTCTTTTTTTGTCTTCCTTAGAGATTTAGCGTGACCCACAGAGGAAAAAAACAAAGAAAACTCCAGTAAAAACACAAAGAAAAAAACACATGGAAGCAATAGAGTTCTATCAAGGCACCTTCGAAGGCTTCCGAATTCCTAAAACACTATCAAGGGTGTTAAGAGTGGGGTCTTCTATGAGGTTCTAAGATTCTCAGCCCCCCTTCTTGCCTCTATTCCAAAGTTTCTCATACACATACTTCTTGTAAACTTCAAACGACCAATTAAAACCACCAACCTTTTAGTTAGGATTGGAGAAATGGTTGTAGTCGAGGGAACTGAACAACAACTTATGTCTATCCCCCTCGAGGGTATCTGGACAAGTATATTCCCCTAGTTTAGGAGATTCAACTTGCACATTTCAGTTCCATGGGGGGACTTGGTGTCTTCTACTGTCAAACAAAATCCCTTTCTTCCAGCTCCTCCAATCACCCAAGTTTCCACGAATGGTAAAAAACTTATGATGTATTTCCTGGCTGGTGAAAGTGAAAATCATATTGGAAGATCTCCCATTATAAGATACGTAATACAACGAGTGGAGTAGCTTATACTTTAGCTTAATGTGGAATTCGTGGCATGACCATAAGAAACTAATTATAATCACCAAGACATTGAGATGGACTTGTGTAGGGCTCACATGGAACTATTTTAGGAGTTTGGAAAAGAGGGGTGGAAAGGGAAAGGTGAGCCCACAGCGTAAGTGTCTAATAGAAATGGTCGACCTCTCCTCGGGAAGGTTAGGGGGGTATCCCCTTCTTGGAAAGGCTGGAAATCTATATTTAGAGATATCCACTGGACAAGGGATATTAAGTTGAGAATCTTCAAGATGACCTTTCTCTCCATTGAGGATGAGGGCTTCCTTGTAGAAACTTTTACTTTTACCCCTCAGGATTCTGCCTTCATCTTCTTTTGGGATTACTTTTCCCCTAAGGATGGTTTTTGAACATTCTGGGGTACTTCCTCACCCTCGAGGGATGTCTCCTTCATTGGAGGAGACACATTCTCTTCCTCTTGAGCCTCGAAGGTTGAATTCGGGGGAGGATAAAAGCCAATTTTTGCCACTGATAGGAGACCTCCTTATAATAAGTTTACCTATACCTGGTGGCCAATTCTCAGCATACCCTTGAGGGGGCATATCGGTGAGGGGAAAAACCCCAGGGCCAGAGATAATACAGTCAGACACATCTCCTCCTGCGTTGGAATCACGTTGTGATTCATTAGAATGGATACACTCGGAATCATTACTAATCGTGTCAGACATATGAACTTCCACCTCCTCTACCCTAGTATCGCCGCAAAACCCCCTCTCAACAGAACCCTCATCAGAGTTAGGTATGATTTGAAAAGAGGAAAATAACTAAGTAGCAGAATATGAGGGAGGGAAAAACTTACTGATTTTTAAAGGAAAATAGTGAGAGAAGAATTGTTGATGGAAGAATAAAGGAGGTTCTTGTGAAGTTTCCTACAAATGAGTAAGAACGAAAGATGAAAGAGAAAAAAGAGAGAAGTTAAAAAAGTCTCAAATAGAGGCATAATTAATGATCACATTGGAACGCCAAAAAGTTATGGAAACACGCAACTTCCCTTCTAGCCGTTTTTTCTGCATGCCACATGAGGTATGACTACACGTGCAAGTGTAAGACACGCGCACCTCTTGAAGTCCCAACATTAATGCTTGATGAGAAAACCAAATTCTCTTCTTCGAGACTCGGAGAAAAGAAGGATTAGGTCCACTTTAAAACTTTTACATCCACGAGATGTTACTAAGAACTCGATTTCTAGAATAGCCCATACACATTTCCAGTGGCTCGAGGCAAAGAACCTATTTTTTTGGGGGCTTTTGATTGAGGTCAGGCCTAAGAATTGCACTGGGCCGCGTGTGGGGTGGCCCAACAAGGGTACTATTGAATACTCTGGGGTAATTGCCATATTTACAGGATATTAATTGAGATAATTAAGGAAGCTATTATTTAGGACACATTGTAAAAATACAAGGTACGCATTCATGTTATTCATTCAATTTGTCTTAATCATATTTGGGACTCTTTAATTTACTTAGCCACCGGAGGACTAACCCCTGGAACCCCGAGGGACAGTTTTTACTACAGGCTAGTTCCAGGAGCTTAAGCCCATTAGTAGGACAGTCGTTCGAGACGCATCAAGAAGTTGACGAGTTCGAGGCGGTGGACTAGACCAGAGAAGAAGACTTGAGTGTTCGAATCTTAAACTAACGATGTTCGCCAGAGAATAAGATTGAAGAATGCACGGGCAGGAAGCAGTTTTAGTGTTCGGTCGAAGATGGAGATGAAGGAGAGTAACGGCGGTGCGTCAAAGATGAACGGAGCTAAGTGGCGTCAGCGGTAGTTGTCCGGCGGTAGAATTTTTCTAAAACTTTTTTTTTGTTTTGATTTTATTAAAAGAGAATTTGTTGGTTCAAAGGAACTCTTGCATTGCTCTGATATCAACTGATATGAATCTCCTTGCAAAGACTCTAGATTACGGAATTAAGATCGTTGACGAAAACAAGGGAACTCGCAAACCCTAGTGTCCCGCACAAAATTCAGGAGTCTAGCCCTCGGGATATGCCTAATTTTAACTTGCTCTGTAACTAGCCCTCAGGATATGCCTAATTTTGACTTGCTCTCTAACTAGCCCTCAGGATAAAATCACAAGGTTATTGGTAATCAACTAGCCCTCGGGGTTAAGCAACAATGGAAATAGCGTGCAAGCAAAGAGTATGAACTCAAAAGGCTGTATTTTTTGTTGATAAAAGTGTGAAATTTTTCCAAACGGCCTCCCTATTTATAGGGTTACAATCTCGCCCCAAATCCTAATCAAAACTGGAAACTGAACCGACTTATGGAAACTTTAAGAAGCTAAAACCATATCTTACTAAAATACCTAAAATAAATTGTAATCTATGGTAATCTGTGGTCGAATTCTTCAAGAAGTAATCTTGAAGAATATTACCTTATCTAATTTTACCAATCTAATTATAATCTGAATAAAACTGAATATACTAAACCCTAAAATAAAGCATGGCCAAAACATTAATGCTTCTAAGGCCAACATGGCTGAATTAATGGGTCTTATTCTAAAATAAAAATAAAATAAATGATCACACTACCTCATTAAAAAATTCAGTGGAAAAATCGTGTTATCTTCAAAAAATACTAATTAATAAAAATCAATAAAGAAAACATAATTCGCATCAGTTCTGTTTGTCGTTCACAGGCCAATAATTCAACCCGACTCACCATCTTCTCTGGTTGTGTATCGTCTTCTTCGACCTAAACTGAAAATCAAAAGTAGAAAACATCAAAGGAACTGCAGAAATTTTGTATTAGAGGCAACGCCGCTTGCATTCGGCCAAATCCGGAAGTTTGACGAGCAGTGATTTTTGCCGTCGAAGGCGGGCAAATATACAGCAAAGATTCGCAGAAAATGGCGGGCCGAAGAACAAGCCAGCGTCTCGCGAAGAACGAAAGCTTCGGCTGGCCAGAGTAGAAGGCTTATTAGGAATATTTGCAAATCAGCTCCTTAATTTCAGCAAACGTTTTAAAACTGACCCCAAATTAAAAGTATTTATATTTAAACCCTCAAATTTAAAATTTGCTACTTTATGATTTCATTATTTGCAATATACCCATGGTATTATCACGAAACGGATTATCACGAAACGGTCTCACATGAGACAAACTCTTTAAAGAATTTTTATAATGAGAAGGTGAAGAAGAGAAGATTGAAAGAAAGATGTTTTTTTAAGGTTAGAGAGTTGGGGCAAAAGTGGTTCGAGAATATGTAACTCTATTTCTTCAAAATCAGTTTTTACTTGATGTGGCAGTACAGTATCCTTTATTTCTTCTTCAGTGATGCATAAGAACGTATTTCCAGAAGCAAGGCATGTATTAACGTACAAAATTAATATATATATATATATATATATATAGCAATTAGAAATAATGATACAATATTAAGTGGATTCTTTTTTTGAGATAATAATTCAAAATCACATCTTTATGAAAGGAAGAATAAATCGTTTCTTGTTACGCTGTCCAATGGTTAGATCAATTATTACAAATCTCATTTTTATAAATTTTTAGGTAATTATATTAGAAAGAAAATATATTGTTAGACCGATTAACGGTTAGACAAATTATGAAAAAACTCATTTCAATAGCTTTTTGGGTCAAACAATAATTATTTATCCATTGCAATACATTTTAAAAGTTTTTCAAATTTATATAAAATCTCATTGCAATAAATAAAAACAAACATCAAATTGCCTCATTAGTCAAATCAATTATAAATTACTGTTAGGATAAATCAAATTACTGATTAGATTGTGATTAGTATGATTAGAGTTCTTTCCTTATTTTACCTCTATTGTACTCCTATATATATTCAGTCATCAATAATACAATTCCTTAAAGAAAATAACTTTATCATGGTATCAGAGCCCCTCCTGATCCAAAACCTAAAACCTTAGCCTCCCCTCTCCTTTTTTTCTCTCGGCTGCACGCCTCTCTCTCTCTCTTCCCGGCGGCCGCGCATGAAACCCACGCTCCACCCCTGTCTAAATTTTCAGCGTCCTCCCCCTCCTTCTCATGGCTCAAGAAAAACTCTCCTACAATACTCTGCTCTAGATGATGCAGATCAAACTCACTCCATCAAATTATCTTCTCTTGAAGTATCGGTTATGTCCTTCTTCGTCAAGGCCTGTACGATTTCATTGATGACACTAGATCTCGTCCTACACTCCTACCAATGCCATAGATCCTGTCCTTTGCTGCCATAGTATGAACTCCTCCAGGTGGTAGCAAGGTTGATTCCGTGGAGACTTATTTGAAAGCAAAAAAAGAGTATGATCAATAACGTCTCTGCAGTTTCCTGTTTTCTTCTCTCTCCGCCAAAGTTCTCATGAAACTCCTAAGTTGTGCCACTTTCAAATAAATCTGGGAAAATCCTGCTCTCATCTATCAGAACAGCAGTGCCTCCACCACTCTCCGTCTTCGACCAGATGCACATGGTATTCCTAATTGTGATACTGTTCATGAACTTCATCTCAAATTTAAGGACATTTGGGAACAACTGTCTGTCATGGGTAATCCAGTTTTGAGTGTTGATCAAATTGTATGGTTTTTTTACTACTTTTGGTCCATAGTATAAGGACCTTTATGCTCCTTTGATTAATGTTGTTCCCATTCCGTTATATGTGGATGCTCTGGCCTGTGTCAAAACCCATGGGCCTTTTTGATAAATTTATAGGGAGATTTAAGACCACCCGTAGGGCAGGTTGCGTTCCAAACCAGTGATGCACCTCAAGCCAGTCGTGCATGGGAGCATGCACCGACTCGAGGGGGCCACATGTGGGATCACATGCCGACTCGAGGGGGTAGCACTTGGCCTTCACACGGTAGCCACGTTGGCCGATTTGGTGCCAGGCACGACGGCCAACAGTTCTTCTTCGGCTCTCAGGCGACTGGGCAGGTCCCTGGTCGCGGTTTTCCCACTATTCCTGGTGCGGACGACTCGTTCATTATGCTGCAACGTGTTACTAGATGCAGGAACATATTAGTCATCTGACTTCTCTCAGCGGTCTGATACTCTTCTCGACTATCAGATTGGTGCCTTGATTCCAGCGCAACCAGTCATATGGAATCTTCTACCTCAGGCCTAGACTATGTCACTCCTTATGTTGGTAAGTCTCGTGTTCTTGTTGGTAATCCTGTTATGATATCTCATATTGGGGATTCTAAAGTTTCTGAGAATTTCATTTGTCTGGTGTTCTGGTTGTGCCTCATGTTATTAAGAATTTACTATCTATTAGTCGGTTAACCAGAAATATAGGTGTACAGATTACATTTGGTGATAAAAAATTTGTCATTCAGAACAAAGTAACTTGGACCATCGTGGGCCGAGGGCAGAGTGAGGATGGACTGTATGTTTTGGACCGGGGAGATGCATTATTTGTTTCAGTTTTACAGCAGAATAAGAGTCGAGCTTCATACAAGTTGTGGCATGCACACCCAGGTCATGTTCCTGGTGCAGTGATTACTACACTACATAAGTCTAGTTTACTTTTAATTTCTTTTTTGTTGCCTAAACCGCATACCTACGCCCCCTGTGTTATGGAAGGCCAACGATTGGCTTTTGTTGAGAACCATAAACGTACTGAGCATGTTTTTGATTTAATACATTGTTATTTATGGGGTCCCTCCCCAGTTTTATCTGGCAATGGCTTTGTGTATTATTCATTATTTATGGATGATTTTCCATAATTTCTTAGTTGTACCCTCTTCGTCGCAATTCAGATTTTGCTGACACTTAATTGAAGTTTGAGGCACTAGTTAAAAATCAATTTTCAGCAAAATTAAAGTTTTTTCAAAGTGATTGTAGCAATGAATTTTTGAACACAAGACTCAGATCTCATTTTGCGGAAAAAGGTGTCCATCATCAGGTTTCCTGTCCATCTACCCCGGAACAGAATTGGTACGCAGAACCCGAGAATCACTATGTTGTTGAGATGGGTCTCACGATACTTTTTCATTCACAACTTTTGATTTCTCACTGGGATGATGCATTCACCACTGTTGTCTACATTATCAGCTGGTTGCCTAGTTCAGTGCTGCAAGGATTGACATCTTATGGTATTCTCTATCGTTGGGACCCTATCTATGGTAAGTTTTCATCCTTTTGGTTGCTAGGTTTTTCCTTTTGTTCGTCCATCTGCTAATCATAAGTTGTCTCCCCCATAGTATTCCATGTATATTTATCGGTTGCAGCTTGCTGTATTCGGGGGTTTCGGTGCCTCGACCCTTCTAATGGCAAGGTTCATGTTACTCACCATGCTCGGTTCAACGAGACTTATTTTCTTTTGTTAAGGCTTCTACAGTTCGGACAGTCCTTGCTATTTCTACCATGTGTGCTTGGTCTCTTTATCAGTTGGACGTCAAGAATGCCTTCCTAAACAATGTTCTTGATTCTCCGGTCTTACCTATTGGCTATAAGGATCTTTCTTATTCAGACTATATTTATCATCTACGCAAGACCATTTATGGCCTGAAGCAGGCGTTAGAGCATGGTTCCAGCGTTTCTGTGCCTACCTCTTGCAGCTTGGTTTTCGTTGTAGTTCTGCTAATACTTCTTTATTTGTGTTTTCTCGTGGCTCGTCCTTGCTGTATCTGTTGGTTTATGTAGACGATATCATTTTGACTTGGAATGATTCCACTCTTATTTGGCAGTTTATTGATCACACCCAGCAGAAGTTTGCTATTAAGGATTTGGGTGCCTCACACTACTTTCTTGGCCGGGAAGTCACGCCCACTTCCACGGGTCTTCTTCTAGGCCAGGCAAAGTATGCTCGGGACATTCTTTCTCGGGCTGGTATGTTAGATGCAGTGCCGGTCTCTACCCCATTTCTCCCGAATTCTCAGCTTCACAGTAGTACAATTCCCCAGTTCAAGAATATGTTGTTGTATCGCTTCTTAGTTGCCACTCTCCACTAATTGACCATCAATCGCTCGGACTTGGCATTTGCAGTTAACTCTGCTAGCCAATATCTTCCGGACCCTCGGGAGGATCATTTTTCTGCTACCACTCGGATCCTGCGCTATGTCTGGGGGACCTTACACTTTGGCCTCAGTTTTTATGCAGCCTCTTCCCCTGAGGTGCTCAGTTAGTGTGTTAGATGTTTGGAGACTCGTCATTCTACATATGGTAATGCTATTTTCCTAGGTGGAAATTTGGTTTCTTATAGTGCGAAGAAACAACCCACTGTATTTAGGTCCAGCACTGAGTCGAAATTATTTATATTTTAAATTATATATTATAAAATATTTTTAAAATTATTGGAATCTAATTACAATAAAGGAGAATAAATATTAAGTCATCCCATTTGATATATTATATCTAAAATGATCTTGCTTAACAGTTGGGCGGTGTATAACAAAATTTTGTGAGTGAAGAGAGTTTAGATTACTTTTAAAATAAGATTGATTTAATCTCAAAATTTCGGCGCAAATTCTATGTAGTGATCGATTGATGAAATCCCCAATCGATTTACTTTCCGCATCTGCCTCAAAGAAAATCAAGAAATAAAATATTCCAGCTCCTATTTAAGAATTCTCCCAACTCCAAAATCCACCACACACGAATTAAGCTTCCCAAATCAAATTAATGGCAAAAACCATCTGGTTAAAGTCGGTCTCATTTCTCTTGGTTTTGGTATTTTTGACCAACCTTGATGCATCAAAGTCTGCGGCGGAAGATTCCGGCCGTATTCCGGCCGTCCTGAACAGAAAACTCAGTTCCGATTCCGACCGTGCAACGAATACATCAATCGTTCCGGCAAAACGCAAGCTCTGTACCTGTCTCTACCTTCCTTGCCTGTGCATGTGCCCTTGTACCGCTTGTCAATGTTGACAGATTTAGAATTGTTCTCGATCATGATGTATGCATGTTAAACTTACTCTCCGCCGGTTGAAATAACTTTCTTTTTCACTTTTGGTAGTCCAACTTTATTTGAAAATGGAACAATTTTTCACTTGATGCGACAAAATCTTCTCCCATGGCAGCGTATCTCATTATGTTTTTCCTTAATGAGAATGATTTTTTAGATGTATGTCGTGTATTAAATAAAGGTGACCTATATGATTAGCTTATGGATATATCATATATAACTCTACTTTTTTAATCTTAAAAGTTGTATGGTTTAAAAAATTTTATTAAATATTGTATTTTAAAAGTTAATATTACGAGGGTGTTAGTACAATTTTTATTATTAGATGTCTAAACTGTAATACAGACGATCGATTTGGTTAATGTGTAATTTAGATATGCTTGGAATAAATTAATTATGCTAGAATGTAGTTGAGACGGAATAATTTAGTTATCATTTTTTAAAGTAACTAATTTGAATGATATTTAAAAAGAAAAAATTCCAAAATCCCCCACACACAAATTAAGCTTTCCAAATCATCTGTATTGTTGAAAATTAATAAAATCACGGCCTTCTTTTATTGACCCTAGTATTAGAATTTCTACAAAAGGAAAAAAATGTAATGAAAATGAGATAATAGGCTAGGTTCTTTAGAGGTTATCTAATCCGAATAGAATAGAGCATGAATTAAATAGAGTTGAACTGAATTAAAAATAAATGTACCAAAAATAATAATGCTATTCGAATCATATTGAATTGAACTGAATTGAGTTAAAGTGAACTGAATTATACATAAGTTCTGGAGAACCTGACTTATACTTAGTTTAAACCAAGTTAAATGCACATTAAATAATGTTTTATTTAAAATTTAGGCATGTATATTTGTTAGTAAGTTTATAATATTTATAAATTTCGCTGGATAGAGAAATGTATCATCAGTTCGTCTGCAGGGAAATTGTAGAAGGAAAAAACTTTAGAGTCTTTTTCTTTAAAGACGGTCTTTCCATAAGTTATGGAAAAACCAATGTTTAAAGTATAAATTAGAAGAAATGAAGATAAAATTTTCAGGTTGCATTAATCGGGTTATAAACTTTATAACTACTACGCATTGTATAATAAATTTTTAATATTGCAACCAAAGTTTTTTACTTTTTATTATTTTAATTAAACACCGCCTTTCCATAAACATATGGAAATGCAGCTTTCCCAAAGCTTTGCCAAAAGTTTATAGATTAAAGTTTTTTATTTTATTATTTGGTTCGTGATTAAATTGAATAAAAATATTTTGATGTGCATTTGACCAAGTTGTAACCCCCTACTCCATATAATGAATTAATATAGGCAACGCAATGTGACATGTGAAATAAAATCGGAACAATTTAAGAAGATGAAACCAAAATTGAAATTTAATTTTAAAGAGAACATAAGCAAATTTTTTTCTTTAAAAAATTTCACTAATTTTCAAAAAAAATAAAATCAATTTGAAAAGTAAAAAAAAAAGGTAATATATATAGTTAGAAACACGAGAAAGTCTCATGTTAGATAAATCATTTTACCAGTATTATAGTTATTAAAAAAATCATATTTATTGCAACAAGGTTTTACAATTTTGAAAATTTTAAAATAGATTTCAAAATATGAAAAAGTGTTATATGACCCTAAAAATTATCGGATTGAGATTGTCAAGGATAGATCTAACTCTTAGGCGGTGTAACAAAAAAAATCTTTATCTTATATATTTTTGGAAGATACATATTTTCTATTTTTATTCAAATATTAGACTTCCAAAACTATCATGATTTTCTCTCATCTCTCTCCTCCTCCACCCCCTCTATAATCGTTTTTCTAATGTAGAGACCGGTAACGGCCACATCTCCGCCGTTAACGGCTCTCTCTCGCCTTGACGAGAGAGTTGCTCCGTTTATCGGAAACCATGACTGACAAAACAACAACCACAGATGCTAAATCGTTCATCGCAGCGCTCCAATCGAAAGCCCCGCCACTCCTCTCAGCCCTACCAAACAATCCAGAGATCACCCTAAAATCCGAACACCTCGGAGAACCCGCTTGTTTATACTCTGACAATGACATATCCACACTCTCGGCTCACTATACGAATGCCCTCGTGGGTAAGTTTACCAAAGGGAGATTATCTATGGAGCAGCTGGAAGGGGCTTTCAAGACTATGGGTTTCTCTGGGAAATACCAATTGGGGTCGCTCGACTACAAACATATACTCATCCACTTTGAACTACCAAACGACTATCAACGCTGTTGGATCAAAGGTCTGTGGAGCTTCAACGGAGTTCACATGAAGATCCTCAAATGGTTGCCGGATTTCTCCACACAGAAGGAATCGCCGATCGTCCCCATCTGGTGTACAATCAGGGAAGTTCCCCTTTACTATTACAATACTTCATCTATAGAGGCTATTGGGAATAGTATTGGCAATTTCATCAAAAAAGATTTAGCAACTGAAATGCTAACTAGACCTTCTGCAATCAAGCTCTGTGTTGAGATAGACCTGCAAAAACCCCTAAATCAGTTCATAAGATTAGGCTCTGTCTCAAACAATAGGAAGTATAACATTGAATATGAGGATATACCCCTGTACTGCGAAAATTGTGCTAAGTTAGGACACTCACTGAACCAATGTAGAGGTCTAACCCAGACCATCACAGCTCCACAATGGCAACCCACAGGGAACAAGTTTGAGAAGATGCCTAAAATTGTTCATGATCTACAACCTACTAACAACACCCATCTCAAAGATCAACTACTGCATCAAAAAGCCATTACTAATCCTACCCTGCAACCATCCTCCTACATACCTAAGCACCTGGAAAATAACTCTGCTAAGATCATTGCACTGCAAGAAGTCAGTCCAGTAAGTAACACAACACACACACCTCATCTATCTCCAATCCTTGACCTCACAGACTCACCCCAAGCTGACCCAAAATCACCTACTACAGAGTTAATTAATGCAACACCACTACCAAGCCATAATAAAACTCACAAGGTTTATGCTCAGGACGATATACAGATAGGGTCCCAAAAACTTTTTACCCACAAATTCTCTCACACTAATCCTCCACTTTCTCAACATAGAAAGATGGAAAATAGATTTTCTATTCTGCAGGACACAGGTGTATCCCCAGAAGCAGAGGAAGAATTGAACCATCCACCACAACAAACACTGCTAGGAGAAATGGAGGAAGGAGGATCTTTCCTGGATGACACAACTACAATACCTGAGCAGGTTAATGTTCAATCTCAATCAACAGGTAACATAAATACTACAGGTAAGTCCAAGTCTAGGAAGAACACTTACCTGAATCAGTTAAATAAGATGATGTTAAGATCCAATACTAAAAGCCACAAATCAGGTGAACAATGACATACACCACTTCCATTAATTTCCTGGTCTGGAACCTTAGGGGTTTAGAGACTTCAATGCTTAGATTAAAACACATCGTCAGGAAAAACAAAATTGAGCAGTTGTGTATAATAGAGCCAATGCATGATAACAGTGAATGTCACTCCTACATGGAGAAACTTAGTTATTCACATTTCTTACCTCTTCAAAATGGGAAAATATGGCTGTTCTGGAATGACACTCTAAATGTTGCCTTACTGTCCCAACATGAACAATTTTTACATGCTAAAATTACACATGTTATAACAAAGATTGAAATGGATGTTGTTTTTGTCTATGGCCTTAGGAATAGAGAAGGCAGAAAGGTCCTGTGGCATGACCTGAGTCACCTTCCAATTTCAGAATCAATTTTCATAGTTGATTTTAACACAATTTCTTCACTTACAGAATACAGGGGACCTTCCAACCCAAGTCTAGGTAGTATAAGAGATTTTAATAATTGGATAACCACTAATGGATTTCAGGAAATCAATACAGTGGGAAATCTCTATACATGGACTAACTCTAGGTTGAGAAAACCTACTTTCAAAAGACTAGATAGAGGTCTTAGTACCATGCAATGGAATGCTAAATTCCCAGCATCTTCCATTCAAGTACTAAATAGGCAATCCTCAGACCACTCCCCTCTTTTTCTGTAAATCTCATCCACAGTCCCCTCCCAGCCAAAACCCTTCAGATTTCTTAACACATGGTTCAACAGATCAAAATTTATAGAATTGGTTAGGAATAACTAGGCCATACCAAATCCCTAACCAAGGAATGCTCAGACTTTATCTTAAACTAAAAAGACTAAAAAAGGTAATTAAGGTCTGGAATAAAGAATCTTTTGGAAACATTGATTCCAATGTATTAGTTGCTGAAGAAAATTTAATACTGCAGGAGATAAACTATGACTCCATAGGCACAGATACAGAATTAATTAAACTGAACGAGAAAAAGGCCCTGCTAATTAGAGCTTTAAAAGAAAGAGAAAAATTTTGGAAGCAGAAATTTAGAACTAAATGGACCAAACTTGGAGATAATAACACAGTTTTTTTTCATAAATCAGTTCAGGAAAAGAACTGCAAGCTACACATCTCAAAAATAAAAAATAGACAAGGTCTCTGGCTAGAAACTCATACTGACATACAGGAGGAGGCTGTGTTTTTTTTACTCTGACCTGCTCTCTGAACCTAATCAGCCCAACACTACCACATATTATTCCCACTTTCTCAGCCAAATCCCAGAACTGATATCTCCCCAGGACAATCAGTCTTTGTCCAAACCGGTTTCAGAAGACGAATTAAAAAAAGTGGTAATGAGTTTGAATAGGAATAGTAGTCCAGGCCCTGATGGTTTTACCCCAAAATTTTATGCTAAATGCTGGGATATAATCAACAGGACCTAATAGATGCAGTAAATGATTTCCTACTAGGCTTAGAAATACCAAGAGGAATTAGCAGCACGTGGATAGCCTTAATACCCAAAAAATAGACACCCTCATCCTTTGATGATTACAGGCCTATTAGTCTATCAAATGTTGCAAATAAAATCTGTTCTAAGGTGCTAATGGAAAGAATGAAACCATACATGGACAACTTAATTTCCCCTAACCAGACAGCTTTCATGAAAAATAGAGACATGTCTGATAATGTACTCTACCTTCAGGAAATGATTAAGTTCTTAGACAAGAAAAATAGGATACCAAACTGCATTTTAAAATTAGACCTTAGAAAAGCTTTTGATAGAGTTAATTGGCAGTTTCTGGAAAAGGTTCTTAGTAAATTTGGATTCACAGGGAGTTTTTTAAAAGCTGTAATGAACAACCTTTCTCAGGCCTACTTTTCCGTTCTTATAAATTGTAATCCGGTTGGATTTTTCAGAGCTACGAGGGGCATCAAACAAGGTGATCCTCTATCTCCTTTTCTTTTCAACATTTTCTCTGAAGCTTTCTCCAGAAGCTTATCTTTTATTTTCATCAATAAAAAGCTCAGTTACTATCAGCTCCTCACTGGTATCACACCTGCATCTCACCTAAGCTATGCTAATGATACTATCATTTTCATGCAAGCATCAAATTCTAATCTGATCAGAATAAAACCTTTTTAGAAACTTTTGAACTAACTTCTGGGCAAAAGATAAACTATGATAAATCTGATTTCTATGCTAGCAAAAGAGCAACAACTGTTAAGATAAATCAGACAAAATCAATCTTAGGGATGGAGAAAGGAATCTTTCCATTTAAATACCTGGGATGTCCAATTTTCAAAGGTAGGACTTTAAATGTATATTTTGAACCTTTGTTGGAAGCTGTAGATAGAAAGCTTTTGAACTGGAAAAATAGGTGGTTAAGTTTGGGAGGCAAAATGGTGCTTATTGAATCTTGTTTATATTCCCTCCCACAGCATATTTGGTCAGTCCTAAAGGCCCCTAAACAGATAATAAAAGCACTGGAAAAGAAGATGACAAGGTTTTTCTGGGGGGAAACGGACGAAAAATTACACAAAGTGTGGAGGAAATGGACTGACCTGTGTAAACATAAATTCCATATTGGTTTAGGATTTAGATCTGTAAGAGCTATAATTGACTCATGCTCAGCCAAACTATGGTGGAAAAGCCAATTGGGTATAACCATGTGGTCAAAACTGCTATGGGCACTTCCACAGTCCCATAAGAAATTCCATACTTGGAAAAGGATATGTAGTATTAACTCCTTTGCAGAAGAAAATTTTCTCATCATACATGGTAAAGGATTGAGTGATTGCTGGAATGCAAACTGGTGCCCAAATGGTCCGCTCTCTAAATATGTCCCACCCTCAGCCCTGTCACCCTTTTACGATCACACCATTGCTGATTTCATCCGAGAAAAAAACCAGATACTGCAGAATATCTCACCTTATCTGGAACATGATACTTTGACTTTCTTGCAGGATGCACAGCTTCACACAGACAGGGAAGATAGACTAATATGGAAACTAGAAGATACATGTATCTTCTCTTTCAAATCAACATATAGAGGCCTTGCCCAGCAATCAGGTAATTTTCTAGCCACTGCATATATTTGGAACCCTAGACTACCAAAAAAGATTTCCATTTTCACATGGAAGCTACTGAATACCCTCCTTCCTTTTGATGATATCTTAGTCCAATGTGGTATTAGCTTAGCCTCGAAATGTCCTGCATGCAATCATCCTGATTCAATAGAGCATTTTTTCACTTCATGCCATCTAGCTCAAGCAGTTTGGGATAATACTTCTGACATCCTGGGGATAAAAATGGATACATTAGATAGCTTAACCCTAAGGTTTTTTGCCTACTGGAACAATATTGAACCCTCTAAGGTGCATAGAGATATTGGTAGAATGTTTCCATCTCTGATATGCTGGTCATTATGGAAAGCAAGAAATTCCTTCCACTATGACAACAAAAAATTATCACAAGTAATAAATATTAAAGAAGTGAGGGATCTTATCTTTCTGTCATTCTCAGCTAAACCTGCTCACTCCAATATGTATCTTACCAGAAGCTATCCCATTTTCTCCCTTATTCCGCCTCTGAGACCACCACCTAAGCCTTCGATATCCATTATCTCTTGGAAAAATCCTCCACAAAATAGTATAACTGTGAATGTGGATGCATCATGGTCTCCCGACATGTCCACAATTGGCCTAATAGCTAGAGACTGGACTGGTAAGCCGTGCCTAATACAATCCTTCACTACCATTGCTAGTACACTTTTAGAGGTGGAAATGGAGGCCATCCAGGCAGCAGCTAGATGCTTCCCCAGTTTGGACCCCGAATGTTCCTATATAGTGGAATCAAATGCCATGAGCGTGGTGAACATGGTAAACAATCCCAGATATTCCAAATGGTCTCTATATGTCTTAGCTTTCCAAATTCACA
The DNA here is from genome assembly GCA_037428765.1 of Rubia yunnanensis. Taxonomy (NCBI): domain Eukaryota; kingdom Viridiplantae; phylum Streptophyta; class Magnoliopsida; order Gentianales; family Rubiaceae; genus Rubia; species Rubia yunnanensis. The sequence goes on along the minus strand of CM075063.1, from coordinate 106,816,821 downwards.
CTGAGCTTAACCAAGCTTTTTTAAGACATGTATATAGGGAATGTAATGCAGTTGCTGATGCAATCTCAAAGCATAAATCGACCCACCCTCCCCAACATGACATTAGCATCTCTAACATTCCAGCTTTCATCAGAGGTCTTATCGAACTGGACAAAAATGATTTTCCTTACATCCGAACACAGAAGCATGCTGCTAAAAAATAGATACTGCCGAGTTTTTCCTTTCATTTTGTGCAGGGACACATCTTTGAGCTCAGTCTACTTCCACCTCGAGCCTGGAGCGTCGAACACTCGAACAGGGAGCCCTAGAGCCTTTGCACCCTCGAGAAATCAAGCTTTGGTGGCATCATGTACTGGAACCCTCGAGCTACAGAGCAATCGAGAACTGGACACCTCGAAATATATCAGTTTGAATCACGGCATTGTACATAGACAATTCTCTTGCTTGAGCCTGGAGCATCGAGCACTCGGGCCTGGGGCTTCGAGCACTCGGGGCTGGAGCATCGAGCACTCAACCACTCGAGAACTAAGGCAAACTTAACAACTATGGACCTCTCAAACACGAGCACACCACCCCTCGAGAACTACAACACTCGACACCCAGAACACATCACTCCTCGAGCACACCACCGGACCCCGACCCAGCAAGTTTCAACTCCTTTCAGTTTACATCCACCAGTCCACTACTATTAGTCTATTATTTTGAAGGCAACGAGGTTGCCTTACCGATGTAATATCCCAAACATCTTTGTACATCTTTTGATTCTACATAGGTATGGGGAACCTAATACATATCCCCCACCTTAGGGTGCTTAAAATAAAAAAAAATAGACTTCCAAAACTATATATTTTAATTATATAAATTAATAGGCAACTGATTATAGAAAATTAAATAAATTTTAGGTTCACCATGCTCATATTACATATTTGTCTGTATGTAATTGATTTTGAAAACAACATAATAATTATTTTATAAGTATTATTGATACAAAAATTACATTAAAAGGAAGGGATGGTCTCCTGAGAGGCAGCCTAAACATTAGGCACTGGCCTTTCTACAATTCTAACAATATTCTAGATCTGGGGACATATCTCTAATAATTTTACAGGGGCCTATCTCTAATTATTTTACTGGGACCTTTGTTAATGACTTTTGAAGGACTTTTTCATCAAATTTGTTCCCTTCATTTTCCCGCCACCTGCAATCTGTAAAATAAATTGAAAAATATTTTTAAAATATTTTAAAAATGCAAAAAATCAATTAAATACTGCAGCAAAAAACTGCAACAACATCAACAGAAAATAACAGAACCTTATCGAAATCCATAAAACATCAACTAAAAGTGCAACTAAGAATATATTAAAAATGCAATAAAACAGCAAAAAAAATATTAAATTAAATAAAAATCAGCGAAAATTGGGAAAAAATGCCGACTACGACTAACAAAAAATCAACTGATAATCATAAAAACATCAACAAAGCTAAATTGTCATTTAAAAAAAACTACAAACGTCAACCTATATCACCTAAACAACGATGGAAGCACTTACAAGCAACGATGGAAATACTTACAAGTTGTATTCTAAGCACCAATTTGTTTTCATAGCACACACAAGTTATAAAATAAGCCCCTACAACCTACATTTGAAACACTAATAAAAAAACATCAACATAAGGAAGAAAACACTACAAAAAATCAACCATATCATAAAAAAAACTACAAACATTAACTCCTAACAAGCAATGATTGAAGCCCTTACAAGTTGTACTCTAAGCACCAATTTGTTTTCATAACACACACAAGTTATAAAATGAGCACCTACAACCTACATTTGAAACACTAACAAAACAAGAAAAACGTCGACGTAAGGAAAAAATACTACAAAATATCAACCATATCATCAAAAAAGCTACAAACATTAACCCCCTATCACCTAAAACTCATATAGAAAATGAAAAACATTAACATGAGAGGAAAAAAACAAAAAACATCAACAAAAAAGCAACGGTACCTCAACAGTATTAATCATTCACTCTTAAAATCATAAAATGCCAACAATTTGTTTTCTAAAAAATACTACAAACATCAATTCCTAACACCTGAGCCGCATCCGAAACATAAGAATAAATACACTACAAACATCAACTCCTCTTATCAAAAACTCAGCCAGAAAAAAAATCAACATATGAAAATTTTAAAAAACTACAAATGTCAATTCATATTACCCAAAAAAACTGCAAAACCTCAACTTATATCAAATAAATCTCACCTGAATAGTAAAACACATCAATATAAGAGGAAAAAATACAAACATCAATAAAAAAAAAACCACCGTACCTCAAAAACAATCTTTAAAAAAGTCTTAGTGGGATTTGAACCCAGATTGCTAACCTCATAGTCTAGAGAAATAACCACAAAACCAAAGACACATTACATTATTAAATATAAACTCAATGAAATGATATAAAACCTCAATATATATCTCAAAAACATAAATTCTTAAAAATAAGGTTATAGTGAGGTTCAAACTCCAAACCTCTAACAACATATCAAGAGTCCTAACCACTATACCAAAGAACATTTATTGTTAACCTGCTCAGTAAATTAATATTAAACCTCGGTCTATGTCTTTGGAAAAAAAAGAACAAAATTAAATCTCACCTCTCGGAAGCAGAACCCCAATACGTCCGCCGCCCATCGTCAACGTCGCCGTCCGCTGGTTGTGCGTGTTTGCATGCGCGATCTTCATCTCCTCGCCGCGCGTGGATCTTACTCGCAATCTTCTTATCCGTCTGCATTCCTGACTATGATCCAAGCTCTGACAACCGCATCCAAGCAACTATGCAACCAGCATTGTCGCGACTTTGAAACCACAGTGGTGGATCTCCTCGCAATCGATTGCTTTCCAATTGATCTCGCCGACATCCCCACAATAGCTTTGAGGCGATAGAATTGCTGAAATCATCGTTGGATTCATTAAGATCATCACCGAATACAACTGTATCGCCGTCGTGGATGCGCCGTCGCTGGAAGCGGATGAGGCGGCGGTTGAGAAGTGGTGTAGGAAGAATGGGGAAGACGAATGGGGCGGAAGATGGAGTTTCTGATCTAATTTCTAAAATAAAAAAAGGATATATATATAGTTATTATATTTACAAAGTAAGTCCTCCATGTTTTAAGTAATTTTTAAATTAACCCCATTCTAATTAGTGTATATCTTATAATTGTATAATAGTCACTGCCTAAAGTTTAGCCTGGCTAAACCAAGACTTGGTGTAAAAGAAATGTTTCATTATTCATATTTCTCAATGTCTCGTTTTAGACCGACTATCCGTCAGAAGGGGTCATTTTATAATTGATGTAAATACTGGGGTGACTTGATATTCGTTTTAATTTATTACAACAATATTCCTATAAATTTGGAAAACTTCCGGTTAAAATAAAGTTTTCCGACAAGCATTAGTTTGCCCAGAATCCTAATCTACACAAATTGGAAAACGTTATACAAATCACTAATTAAATAAGATTAACCTTACAATCTACACAAATCGATTATCATTAGACACATCAAACCGGAACCAGACTCGCCACAGAACAAAGAATCAGACACCATTATACACAGGAAAATTGAACTCACTGGAGATTAAAACTCGTCGGTATATGCCGAAAAATCAAATTCGACTTCGATGAATTGGAGGCATCGAATCAACTTCGATGGTTTAGCTACTGGACTTTGTCTCGATGGCCCAAGGCTGGAAATTATTGGAATTATTTTAGATTGTGATTGGATTATGATTATATAGATTTGGAATAATTAGATTATGATTGATAGTAGTCCGACACCTGTAAGGAATTAGTTTTGTCTTGACTTGTATTTATACCCAAGAGATGAAAGAATAAACTAAGAATAAGACTTAGACCCATTATTAAATTTTCAGGGTACGGGAGCTACTCATATCTTTAAACCTAAAACCTTAATATTTATACCATCCGCCACAGCTGTTGACGATGTCCGCCGACCGCTGCCGTTCACCGTCTACCGTCATGGCTCAATATGGAAATATTGATATTACTTCTCCCTATATTTGAGACCTGGCAATCAGCCAGGGAATTTGATTATTTATTTTTACCGGTGACAATTATGTTACTAGGGCCCGTGCGATTACTTTATCCTTGAGGGCAAGGAAAAAGTTTGGATTTATTGATGGTACCGTGGGGAAACCAGATGATGCAACAAAAATTTTTGATTCAATTAATTTGAACTTAATGATTGTGACTTGGTTGCTGCAAGGCACGGATCCGAAGATCACCCCTTCCATTCCATTCCATGAGGAGGTATTGAATGGACCCGCTGATTAGACGTCAAATACATGTATTTTTCAAAGCATTTAACATCTATTTTGTCATATTTTTGTTATAAGATTGCTAAATTTAGGTAGGTTTACATGATAAGGGGTTTAGATGACCATTTTTTGTTTTTATATTTAAATCCTTCAATTTGTAACCTATGTTTAGTCTAATGGATTTTTTGTCCTTACGAGCATTTGGATTCCATTTTGTGAGCTTCATTTGTAGATGTCTTGTGATCTCTTTTGAGTGGTTTAGTGAAGGCCACATGCCAAAACATGGTAGAAGATAGAAGGGTCGAAGAAGGTAGGCAAAGAAGCGAATGAATTGTAACCCAGAAATTTAGAAAAAGTTCATAAAACTATCCAAAAGAATCAGCCTACAAGGGTGACATCATTGGATTATTCTTCTCGAGCGCTATAAAATCGACTACAAAAACTCCCAAAACTAATCAACAGTTCACCCGTGTGAAAAAAAACAAGAAGCTGCAAATTGTAGCCCATCTGAATTTTTTGGACTGAAACCTCTGCTGCCTGGGCGACGCCATTTCCGCCCGGGCTCTGGCGGGAGCTTGCTGCATTGTTTTGTTTTTTCTTGACCAAATTAGACTATAAAGAGCCCCCTTCTTCCCCATTTTCCTAAGCCCAACTTGGGGGCTCCAAAAACCCGAGTTTTTCACCATTTTCTCCCATTTCTTCTTCTTTCTTTGTAGATTTATGTTCTACGTTATGGGTTTTGATTATCTAGCTTAGTTTTTTTACTTGGGAGCAATTGATTGAGACTTCCTTGCCAATGTCTTGAGAATCATTTCTATCTATCTATTGCTTTCTCTATTGTGCATTTATTGAGTTTTGAATGTGTATTGTTAATGGCATTAATGTTATTGGAAGTTTAAGTATATGAATTGCTTGTATGATTGCTTGTTATGGTTGGGAGAAAGTAGCTAATTTTCCTCTCTTTTTGTGGAATCCAAGAGCATGAGTTAGAGCTTCTAAATGATGTTGATAATTGCTTGATGAATGTGATGATGTTGAACTCGTTGTCATGTTTGTTTTAGGTAGGAAATGAGATAAATCTATGAATGTTGATCGTTATTGACTAATCTTGTGTAAATGCATGAATTGGTTAAATTCTTAGACACGGTGTAGTGTTTATAATTGTTGCCAAGCTTGTTGATTCTTCGTGCTCAGTGCCATCAATGGAATACGTTTAGTCGTGTTTTGACTAAGGGAGTCATTGGTGAGATTTGACAAGAGATGTCAAATTCACTCTTGCAAACTACTATCTAAGAAGGACAAAATATTTATCTTAACAACAAGTAGTTAAAGAAATGAATAGATTGGTTCACTCGTTCTTGAAGCTTTTGTTATTTAGCATTTATGTGTTCTTAATGCTATGTTTTACTTCATCTATGCCATGGGGTGTTTGAGAATAGGAAGTGTTTGTATGATTAAAGTGTTAGGTGTTAGAAAAGTGACAAATTCCTTAGCTCTTTGGCAAGAAAATCCAATAACATGGACTTAGAACTTCTAGTGCATAGTGTGTTGTGATTCTTGCTAGATAAGTATGTTAATGTGGATTGTTCTCATATTCATCCTATAGTGCAATGAAAGGTCTAATCTTGAATGTGGTTTATTCTAGGTTTAGCCTAATGAATGCTAAGTTTTGTTAAATGGCTATGTCTTTGGTAGAAGGCTTGTTGTTATCAAATCTATGGTCCTTCGTGTGAAATGCCGTTGATGAAATACCTCTATGGTGTGATTTTCTTAAAGTGATTGTAAACGTGGTTTGCAAATGGTCGTTGTTTGTCTTTGCAAATTACTATTAAGAAGGAATGAATGTTGTTTGTCTTGAGCTCAATGTGATTTAATGAGTGAATGGTTCAATGTCTACATGAGGTTTGGAAGTGGATATCAATTGCCCCAAGGCTTTATCTTTTGTAGTATTTACCCGTTTTTCTTAGTTTCTTTGATTATTAGCATAGTTACTTAACTTCACTAGCTAGTTTGTCTTTTAATTTCATAACTTAGGAAAACCAACCAACCAAAACCCCCCCAGTTATTTGCTTTTATATGTCTATATATATATATATCTACTTCTAGCCTAATATGAACCTTATATGTTTAAACACTTAAGAAAATCCATCTTTTTAGTGGATGATCCCGATTTGCCACTATCTACTTAATTGTATTTAGTAATCATAAAGGGCTTATAATCCATAACTTTGACAGGTACGACGAAGACCTCCCAAATTTTGGTGCCACTGCTGGGGAAGAGGCTTTTATTGTTAAGTATTTGGGCATATTTGGTTGCATATTAGCTAGTTGTTTTTATTTTCCACTTCTTGGTGGTTATTTTTTGTTCATAGTAGGTATTTCTTAAGTTGTCTATGAATTATTATCGAGAATCCTTGCAATATCATTCCATACTTTTGAAAAAGATAATTTAAAAAAAAAATGGAACGTCTCACCTTGAGGGAACTCATGATGAGCAGAGCAACAAGCAAGGTTTTGTAGGATGTGTCATTCCAACTATCCTACCGAGTCTTTCTATATGTTTAGAGAGGAGCAGTATGATGAGGAAAGAACTCTTGGTTTCCAAACCAAGGGTATTATGAAGAGTGCTACCAAGAGGTACGAGATGTTTGTTTTCAAGGGCAAGAAACCCAAGAATGGTATCCATACCATAATTCTTACAACCCGGAATGGAGTGGTAATCCGGATTGGTGGTATGAGAATTAGCCGGAAAACTAACAATACGAGCAAAATAGTTGGCCATCACCATCTTATACCATACCCCAAAACCAAGCCCAACAAGAAAGTTCAATTTTGACACGTGAACTTGAACAACTTTACTAGTGAGGAACCAGACACTTGGCTCTTCTCTATTGTTGAGGCTATTAAGGGGCATGCAAGGAGTATATTGGAAGCATTGGCCCGAATGTAAGCTTGTGATTCCAAAAATACACCATCCTAAGTCGAACTCAAGGATTCAATGAGTGAGGTCCCCATGGGAAATGAGTTTGAGTTCGACGGGGATGAGGAGTTGGTTGTTAAGGATGAAAAATGGAGGAAGAGGTGATTGTGCTGCATTCATTAGCATCGTCACCCCTACCCCCACCTAGTGAACCAACTCCACCATTTTTGGAGGTTTTGAGGGAGATAAGAAAGGAGCCAAAAGACCATCCCAAGCCTCCTAACCACCCAACTCCTTTTAAACCATATCCACCTCCTCAAAACTTTCCTCTTGAAAGTTTTGTACCCCCACCTCTCTATTTTTGGATACTCATGGTGAAGGGGTTCAAACCTCCACTATATGGATAAATTAAGTTAGTGCTGACGACCTTAAAAATACGAAGCTTCTCGGGAGGCAACCCAAGTTTCTAAGTTAGGTTAGTTTTTTTCTTTTCTGAAAAAAAATCCTCAACCATGTCCTCATACCCTTACCCAAAACCACAAGAATACCACACTATACAGGAACCCACCTCAAGCATTGGGTTTCTAGCACCGGTTATAAAAAATAGTGCAAAAATTGTAATAGCACCGGTTTTTATTTTGTTAGCACCGGTTTCAAAACCGGTGTAAAATTAATATCGGTTTATGTAAATTTGTCACCGGTTTTGTTTCTAATAACCAATGTAAGTTTAGCAACGGTCAATAAACCGGTGCTAAAAGTGATAAAAACTAGTGTTAACCTAACACCGGTTTATAAACCGGTGCTAAAAATTTTAAAAAACCGGTTCAAAATTAGCACCGGTCAAAAACTCGGTGCTAAAAATCCATTCAACCGGTGAATTTAAAATATTGGCACCGATTTTTTAAACCGGTGCTAAAATATTATAAAAATTGGTGCTAAATTGGCACCGGTTTTAAAACCGATGCTAGAATTAAAGAAAACCAGTGAAGTGTGAATATATGGCACCGGTTTTTAAAACATAATAAAATCAGTGTTCAAAGATTTCCGGCAAAAAAAGTGGGAAAAATGGCACCGGTTGATTTAGCACCGGTTAAAAACCTGTGCTGATGGGGAAAATGGCACCGGTTTTACTTACTATTCATAAAACCTGGTGCTGAACAGAGCATTTATTGCTCCAAACTACCCCTAAAAAATTAGATCTGAAATTGTGGTTCCCTTCTCTCTTCATTGATGGAAGATTATTTGGATGGTGAACAATATCCCAAAGCAATGAAGACCAATTGATGTAAGTTATCCTCAACTTTTTTGAATTTCAATCAAATAGTAGTTATAATAACCATTAATGCATGCATGGAGAGAGTTTATATGTACTCATTAATGGTTTCTATACTTCAAGTTGGTTTAGTATCATGTTGTGAGAGTGTAAATGATTGTAGATGTAAACATGGTTGTGTTTGGTAGACAGTATATATATATATATATATATATATATATATATATATATATATATATCTCCCAAGAACAAGTTGATTGATTCACATACATATGCACATACGTACACATGATGACACTTTTAGTATGTGTAGCAAATTGATTGTGCTTAATTTTATTATGTTTGAACAATGAATACTAGTGTAATAATTGTATTATTATTTTTTGATACAATGGACCGAGAATCGATTCTTGCGTGGGGGAAAAATGGTTGGCTATCCAAGTCTAGCTAGAGGGAGTGGTGAACTTATTGCATTTATGCCTTTGGTCGAGAGGAGAGGATACTTTGTCCATGCAAAATATGCTTGTGTCGTGAATGGTTTGATGATCGTGGGCTTGTTAGATTTCACTTGTTGAAGAACGGATTTGATGGAGGTTACATTGTATGGACATTTCATGGAGAGGTTGAGCAATGACATAATGGTGGTGGGTTTGACAAGGTAGATGGAAACAAATGTACCATTGATGCTATGTTCGATGACATTGTAAGAGATTTTTAAGGGAAGCCTAAAATGTTGAGTGCTTTGCTCGACGAAAAAGAGAAGCCATTGTATCCGGGATGTAAAAGTAAGGATACTATAATCTCCTTTTTTATTGAGGTTTTCAATTTGAAAGCTACAAGTTCTTGGAGTGATAAAGTGTGAATTCACTCCTAAAGCTTCTGAAGGATAAGTTTCCGGAAGGGAATGGAATATTGAAAAACTTTTATGAGGCTAAGAAAATATTGTGTCCACTCGGTTTGGAATACAAGAAAATACACGCATGTCCTAATGATTGTGTGTTGCATGATGGTGATTTGAAAGATGCGGTTGAATGTCCCATGTGCAAATATTCAAGATATAAGGGTGTGAGGAATGATGATGATGGGTGTTTGGCTAAGAAGAAGAAGAAGGTCTCATTGAAGTGTATGTGGTATCTTCCTTTAATTCCTAGGTTGAAGAGGTTATTTGCTAATTCAAAAGATGCAAAGAACTTGTGATGGCATGGAGAGCGGGAAAGACCAATGGATGCCAAGATAAGACATCCGGCGGACGATGAACAATGGAGAAATTTTGACAAGTTATATCCTTCATTTGGTTCAAAAATTAGATATTTACGCCTTGCATTGTATACTGATGGGATGAATCCATTTGGTAATATGTCATCGAAGCATACTTCTTGATGTTGGTTATATATAATTTTCCCCCTTATTTGTGCATGAAACGTAAATATGTTATGATGCCTTTGTTAGTCTCAGTTCTTAGACAACCTGGGAACGAGGTTGATGTGTATTTAAGACCACTGATTGATGATTTGAAGATATTGTGGGAAGAAAAAGGGGTGTTGGTATTTGATGCCTATATGAATGTGAAGTTTCAATTGCGTGCCATGCTTTTTTGCTCGATCAATGATTTTCCATCCTATGGAAATTTGTCGGGGTGTGTTGTGAATGGGCACAAAGCATGTCCTATTTGTGAGGAGAAGACATAATTCAAACATCTAAGACATGGAAGATTGGCCATAGAAAATGGCTGCAAGGAAACCATAAATACCGGGATAATGTGGTCAATTTTGTTAGGAGTAGAGAATGAAGGAAATCCCCTACACCACTAACTAGTGTGCAGATTCACAAGAAGGTTAAGAAATTGAGAGTGGTGTTGGGACCGTATAATGGCAAGGACGGAATACATTGTGATGGTCCATGGGAGAAAAGGTCAATATTTTTTTATCTACCGTACTGGCAACATATTGAGGTTAGGCATTGCCTAGACGTGATGCATATTGAGAAAAATATTTGTGAAAGTTTGATAGGAGGCACCCTATTGAATATTCCTTGGAAGACGAAAAATAGTTTGAATGCCCGGTTGGACTTGGTAGATTTGGGAATCAGAAATGACCTCGCTCCAGAAGTGAAGGGTGAGAGGACTTACTTGCCCCCTAGACCTTGTACACTGTCAAAGGAGGAGAGAATTTCAGTTTGTGATAGTTTGAAATCAGTGAAGGTCCCAATTGGTTATTCATCAAATGTTAGTCGGGTAGTTACAGAGGATTGTCGAATGACAGGGTTGAAATCTCATGACTGTTATGTTCTGATGCAACAACTGTTACCTATTGCTATTCGCGGGGTAATGGAGGCTGACGTAAGGTACTCAATCACTAGAGTTTGTTTATTTTTTAGTTCCGTATGCCGGAAGTCTATTGACAGAGACTATTTGGATGTCCTACAAAATTAGGTTATTGTTGTGCTCTGCAAGTTTGAAATGTATTTCCCTCAATCGTTTTTTGATATAAAGGTTCACTTGGTTGTTCATTTAGTGCGGGAGATAAAGATATGTGGTCCGGTTGTTATGCATTGGATGTATCCTTTTGAGCGACATATGAAAGTATTCAAGGGATACGTGAAACGTATGAGTCGGTCGGATGCTAGTATTGTTGAGAGGTATGTCACCGAAGAAGTAATTGAATTTTGCTCTAGCTATTTGGAGGAACATAGAAATTTTGGGGTGCCCCAGTATCGACATGTTGGAAGGAAGGTGGGCAAACTGGGGTCTAGGGGAATTTTATTTACTCCATTGAATAGTGATTTGATGTCAGTTCATTTGTATGTCTTGAGGAACTGTAGGGAGACTACTGCTTATGTGACCAAGCAATTTAATTCGATCACATAGTCTCAAATTATGTGACCCCAAATAAAGTTCAGTTGGAGCACAATGACAAGTTTGTGATTTGGTTATATGATCGATGCAATGTAGGTGATTATGACCCAAAAATAGAGCATTTGCAGGGAAGGCTAACTGCATAGTTTTGAGGTATTCCAGATATGACATTAATATTTTCTCTTTTGCTATTAGGGACCAAGATTTAAATAGCACAACACAAAATAGTGGGGTATACATTGAGTCGGAAACAATGTGGTAAGCAAGTAAGAAAGACAATAAACCTGTCCTAGCTGTGATGTCATTTTATGGAGCTATTGATGAGATTTGGGAGCTTGACTATGGAGAATTCAAGATTCCTATTTTCAAGTGCCTATGGTTTGATAACACAACTGGAGTTCGAAGTGATGACCCAATGGGATTTACCCTTGTTGACCAGAGTCGTGAAGCATATGAAAATGATCTGTTTATCTTGGTCGAGCAAGCAAGACTAGTATTCTACATTAATGATCCATGCAATGTAGGTTGGTCTGTTGTCTTACAAGGTAAGAAATACTCTTTCCGTGACGAAATTGATTTTGAAGTTACAAGTGAAAGGTTAGAGTTCCCCTCTATTTCCCCCCGACTTATTAACGATGGGATTAAGGCGGGAGCAATACATAGGAAACACAGAGATAGCATTTGGATAGATGAAGATGGCTAAGAAATTGGAGATGTTCAATCGAAAAAAGAGGAAGATGGTTGAAGACTAGTTGGTGAAGAGCAATGAATTCGTGAAAAAATTTATGTATTTTTGTAGTATGTTATTTTTTGAACCATTGTTAACTATTATACAAATGTTGTAATTGGTACCTATTTTGAGCAGCTCTGAGAGCGACAATGCGCTATCGCTCTTTTGGTGAATCTTGGACCAAATAAACTTCAATTTGCTATGGTAGCGGCTGCCAGCTGCAGCGTTGCAACTCTTTTGCTGCAGCGTTGCAACTCTTTTGGTTCAGCGCGCTACTGTTCTTTCACACAGGCCTAGAAATTTTTGAATACTTCCAAGAAAAATTAAATCAAACAAATTTGTGAATACTTTACAAGCCTAGAAATTTCAACTTCCAAAATCAAATCAAACAATCAGTAGCAACACAGTAGCACCCTATGTTATGGGAATCAAAATACCGATAAAACAGAGTTCCATATAAACCAAGCACAATAAAGAACTCGATAAATCAAGATGTGAGCAAAATGAAGCTAGTCAATCCCCACGCGAGCTGTCCTCCCCAGCGTCAGAAGATGGCAAATCTATAGTAGGATTGGACCCAATTCCTTGATTCTCTCGCCACACATGGCTGTAAGGATCTTCCCAACCTAACCAGTCCATCCCACCAAGTGATCAACCTTCACTTTTAGCACTGCCATATCCCCATCCAAATTCTCCTTAGATGATTTACTTATTGTCAGCATTGATGACACAAAAATTTTCTTCTTCTTCGAGAATATTAGAGGGTTGATGGAAATCTTGAGCATGAGTGTGAAGTTATCATCTTTAAATTTGCAACCCGTTTCCATGCATAAGGCAGTGATGAGGGAGGAGAAGCCTATACTGTTGTGAGCATTGACACAATCCCAAATGTATGCCATTATCGTACTCCCAACATCGATGCTCAAGTTCCTCTTGATCTTGTAGCAGCAACATCCGGGAATGATGAACCTCACTATTCAGTTTGACCGGGAGTAGGCTGGCAGCTATGAAACTGTACCACACACTTATGTCCTCACTCAGGTATTTTTTTCTCAATGCTGGACCATTTCGGTGGTAGATTCTAGATAACTTCATTCCCATCATCACAGATTTCTCTTATAATCTGTTCCCAAGAAGCTTGTTCAACAGCTTTTTCCCCGGCTTTGTACAAACTTGCAGGTTTCAATGGGATCTTGTAGAACCAGTTGATCACATCCACTTCGAGCTCTACAAACTGACCACGGAAGAAAATAGATACCGAATTATTGTAGATCATGAGGGACAAGAACTTGCATGCAAGGGTTTTGTTCGCATGAACCGGTTGTGCGATGAAGCCTTCCCCCCATGCTCGTTGACATATTCCTTGTAAGGCCTTTCCATTCTCAAACCTCTCTCCAGAATGAGGCCCCGGCTAATGAATTCCTTGTACACACTCATTGCCTCATGACAGTCTGCCTCTGTCATCGGTATTGCGGAGTTCCCTTAAACCAACTGAGACCCGATGGCTTGCACCTCCACAATGCCTACTCTAGCTTTCTTCCTTGAGACTTGGCTCTTGGTCAATTTCTTGGGTGCACTTATTTTGGGTGCCATACCTAGTGAATGGCGTATGGTACACGGAAAAGAACAGCAAAATGTATCTCAAGTAAACACATCCCGGAAGAATGTCAGCACATGGAAAATCAATGCTATTACATGCAAAAAAGATTGGAAAAATGTCACAAATTTCACACTGTGGTTGTGATCACCCTTTACAACACCCAAAAAATAATGAAAGGTATGAGTATTTGCATCCAGATATCAGCACATGAATAAATTTGCAACCAGATGTGAGCTGGGTTCTTACAATATAACATAGGCATAGAACTGTATTTTCATCAGCAAATTTAACCAGGATTCGAATAAAACATAAAGTTAGAGGTGTATGAAGAACAGAGGTATAGAATTGTTCCTTGAAGTTAGACATAGAACCCATTCAACAAACATAGGCATAGAACTATATTCACATAGAACATAGGCATAGCATACACTGGTAATAACTCCCGCATTTCCAAAAAAAAATCTGAATTAGGTTTTTTCCCAATTAGGCTTTTTCATTAAATCAAACAATCAGCATACCAAAAATGGTGACAATCCCTAGGCAACAAAAAATGAAAGGGTATGCGCTTACCTAATTCGGACATGGGTTTGTTGAGGATAGGTGCTTGGATAGCGGAGGTGGTTGGCGGAGGGAGCTTGGCGGATGGAGCTTGGTAGACGGTAGCTTGGTGGATGGTGTATGGATGGCGGATAGTAGACTGACGAAGAACGGAGTTTCGCCATGTTAGAATGGAAGGAGCTTGGCGGAGGTAGAATAGAGCAGGGATGACCGAGGGAGCGGGGACGGCCGAGAGAGCATAGACGGAGCTTGCCGGTGGAGGGAGCGAGAAATGTGGAGGGAGCTTTGTAGAGGAAAGGTGTTAGGTTATTGGGTTGAATGACCAATTTTATACACTCCTTGGCTGCATTGTACACAGAGATATGCTGAATTTTACAAACACATGGGCTAAATTTTACTCACACATGGGCTAAAAGGTAGGAGGCGTGATGTAGGAGGCTTGAGGTAGGAGACTCGAAGGTAGGAGGCTGAAAGGTAGGAGGCTCGATGGTAGAAGGCTTGATGATTCGAGGGAGGTAGGACCCTTGAAGGTTTGAGGGGATGGCGGGGCTCGAGTGTGCGAGAGGAGAATGATTTCGAGGGGAGGGAGGGGCTCGAGTGGCTCGATGGGCTCGAGTGCTCAAGGAGCTAGAGTGGCTTGCGGGGCTTGAGTGCGCGAGAGGAGAATGATTTTGAGGGGAGCAAGGGCTCGATGGGCTCGAGGGGCACGAGGGGCTCGAGGGGCTCAATGGCTCTTAAGCTCGAGGAGGTCAATGGTTCGAGGTGCTCAAGGGGCTCAATTGCTCTTGGGCTCTTGGGATTGAGGGGCTCGAGGGGCTCGAAGTGCTCGAGGGGCTCGATTGGCTTGAGGGGATCGAGGGGCTCGATGGGCTTGAGTGGGCTCAAGGGGCTAGAGGAGCTCAAGTGGGCTCGTTGATGACTAGGAACAGGAAAATAAAAATTTCCACTTCAAATTTTGGACCTCAACATCCTGCTGCTCATGGTGTTTCACAGTTAGTATTAGAAATGAACAGAGAAGTGGTAGAATGTGCGGAACCACATATTGGATTACTCCAGTGCGGCACAAAGCCGCTGATGTATCCCTTCGACAAATTGTGTTAGTACATGCTGAAGGGCACACCGGTTTGAAGGTTCGATGGTTCAGGCTCTTAGGGTCTAGGTTCGAGGGTGTTACAATAAATTAGGATTGATTTGATTGATTTTGCATAAGTCTTGTTGACTAAGCCAGAGTCCTTGTTTATTCTATTTATTTCTAACATCAATACATCACCACTTTTGGGCTCGAGGGCTCAGGTTAAAGTTGTCTAAAATCTGAGGGCTGATTTCCAAAAATTATATTATGTATAATATAAGAGTAATGACAAGAAGTATTTTCCATAACCAATGATTGTATTCCTGACAAGAATATATATAGTAGAATAAGGAAACATAATATGAGTAGAACTCTGGTTTAGTCAACTTGACTTATCCTAAATCAATCAAGACCGGAGGTTTGTTCCCCTTGAAATCATATCAGTATTCTATATATACTGGTTAATTATATATGATCATGCTCAATACAACTAAGGCTTGGTCAAACCCTAGTCCATTACTTGATAACCCATACGGTTATCTACAAGTTACATAGAGTCAGTGAGCGTTCCATATACACTGGTTAATCGACTATAACTTAATTGGCAATCCGTATACACTAGTGATATGGAATTGTACAATACAGTCTTCCTCAAATAAATAAACATGTTTGAATTGACTCATACTAATTCCTGGTTAAACTCTATTTCTATGGTCGTTCTATGTATACAAGTAATAGTATGAAACACCAAATACACGATTCTAGATAGAAGCATCTATTGTAATTAAACATTCTCCAGACCTTAATTTCTTGTTTTGAAATATTATTTCAAATTGTGTACCTAACTCATCACGAAGTAGTAAAAAAATCTCATGAAAATGAGCAAGTTGGCCAACAAAGGAACATGACAAATTAAACTCCAAATTGACCCAACAAAGCAGCAAGAATGGTCAAAAGAAACTCCCAATTGGCCCAACAAATCATCATTTAGCTTCCCTCCCAAATTTTCCCTCTTCCCTCCATAACCTTTTGTCCAAATTTGAGCTGATTTTCCTAGCACTTCTACCGATTTTCCGAACACTTCTACTGATTTTCCTCTCTTCCCTCTTCCCACCGATTTCACTCTTCCCTCTTCCCTCTTCCCTCCCTACTTCACCTTTTTATTTCTCACAATTTCGGTAGAGTAAAGCGGGTGCTTAGCTGGGCAGTGCCAAAAAACATTGCCGACAGTGATTAGTTTTTGGGTAAGTCTTCAAGAACTCGTTAAATGGGTCGTAGTTTGCTATTTTCCCAGGTTTGATGAATAGATATTTATTGGCTATTGGTCTTTTATATTGTGAGTTTGTGTTTAAATTTGTTGGGTTATTAGTGTGCTTAGTTGTTCATGTGCATAGATGATTCGTGTTGCTAATAATTTCAGTGTGGGTAGTTGTTCATGTGCATAGTTGAGTCATTTGGCTAATAATTTTAGACTTTTTGCATACTTTTTTTTTGCCCCCATACGAATTTTTTGGATATTATGTAGATAGGTCATTTTAAAATTTCATTTTTTGATTGACTCATACAAGCGCTAGTGAATGGCTAAGCCGAGGAAGAAATTGTTTGACTTTGGTACTAAAGTCGTAAAAGACAATTGTGTTACCCCTAAAAAAGATGAAAATTGTGATTTCAATAAGGAGGAAGTGGATGATACACCAAAATCATGCTCGGGATCCGAAAACCCGGGGGAGGAAGAAGAAACTATATCAAAAGATGACATTAGTGGAAGCTTTGATAAGTTTGAAATTAAAGAGTATTGCAAGCATAGAGGCACCGCCATGCGCATGTCCATGTTGCTAGCAAAGCAAAAGAAGCCCCTTAAATTATTCTTTGACAATGACTTCGAACCCTTGGTTATGCGCAGGCAGTTTGGCTATGCCTTTCGACAAAGAATCCTCTTAGGCACATGGCATAATTGGAAAGCAGTCCATGACCATGTAAAGAAAGATGCATGGGAAGACATTCTCATAAGTGTGTTCTAATCCTCCATTATCATTTGTTCAGTTCAACTTCATTACATTTTACACTAACATCACGTATCTTTGTCCACTAGATTAGCTGGGATAACTAAAATGACATTCAAGGAGATGAATAAGTTCCAAAATAAATGGACAATTTACGCAGGTGAAAAGTGAAGGAATTGGAAGGCAAAGGTCGCTCACAAGTACATCCCACAAAAAAACCAGGTTCTTGTGCATGGACAGATTATCGATGGATGGACAAAAAGGAATGTGAGCTATTTGTGAAAGACAGATCAATCCCTGAATTCAAGGTTATTCCTTCAAAATATATTATGTATAGTCATTAATTTGTGAGCATTTTACAAATCGATGAACATGTAGGCATTAAGTGGCAGCAAAAGTAAGTGCCTCACATTAGGAGTACATCTATCACACGGGTAGTGGAGGGAATCGTAGGCTTGCTATAGAGCTCGAGAAGAGGAAAAGAAGGGCTAAAATTGACGAGCTTATAGATGAAGGTCAAAGTGTATAAGAAGTAGAGGCTTTAGTTCAAATCATGGATTTCAAACCAGACCGTTTGGAGGTGTTCCTAGAAGCTAACTGGGACAAGAAATTATTAACCTACACCAACGACTGCGCTAAAAGAGCAGCCACAACTATTGTGATCCAAATTCATAATTGATTCTATGTCTATTAATATTATTAGAAGTAATGTATAGAAACGGCTTACATATATTTTGTTTAGTAGAAAAACCTTTTGGATAAGAAGCAGAAGGGAGAGTTGGTAATACAAGGAAATGATGATATTCTCGTTCAAGCAATGGGTAGGAAGGATCATGGGGGTCATTGGAGAGGTTGCCCCACAATGGCCAAGGTGAATGAGGCCCTACCACATTTTGCTGTGAGCTGTTATGCATCCTCTCAATGTGGGAGCACAAACACAAAACCATCTAAAGAAATCTCAAATTCAAACAACTACCAACAGATGTCATCGAGCTCAACGAGAGGTTTGTTGCCTTCTTTGAGGCCCAAACAAATTGGCTGGCTGGACAATTGGGTAAAGCTATTCCCCCACATTTGGATGCCTGCAATTTCCTTGCTACATCTTCCAACCACCTGAATAAGGACAACCGGGGTATTCGTTCCTTCAGCATCTGTATGTAGTGACCCACAAGGAACCGTTGCGAATGACAAGGTATTCTATACCATGAACCTCGTCGTTAGCTGCTTTCTTGCTCTATGAACGTTAGTTTCTGGATTTCAATTTCTTGTCAAATTGTGTTTTCTGGCTTTTAGACATTTTATCCCAGACAACACGCTGAAAGCTGCAGCGCGCTGCAGCCTTCAGCAGATACATATAGAATTCATTTCTTGTTATAGTCAACTTTCTGGGCCGAATACATCTTCAATGACCCTTGGTCCCCCTATTAAGATTGATTACATTTATGAAATAATTTAATTTTCATTACTTAATAACACTTACTTATTGTCCAACTGATGCTTTTACCCTTTTTCTGAATTTCGATCTCAGAGGAAAAGATTGCTACCTATATGTTTTGAACCATAATGGAGAAAGGGATGTAGCTGCATTTCGTGTCTTATTTCCGAAGGATAAGAAAATGGACTTACCCATCAAGTGGGAGTGAGTAAAGCTTCGTGGACCTGTGATCTTTCCCAAGGCACCTTTGCCGATTGAGCACGAAGAACTTGAGTTTGTCACTGAGGCCATTGAATATAACATTCTATGGATGGGAAAGCTGATAAGTGTCCTTGGGCACCAGGATGATAAGGTGTGATAATTGTATTCTTCTTCTAATTCTATCATATATATCTTTGTAGATATTACTAAAACATAATTTCTTGTTCAACTGCTTATGTAGGAGAACGAGCAGCAATCGCCTCGGAAACAATTGGTAGTTAATGAAGATGGAAGTCTTGAAATAAACCTCACACCAAAAACTAACATGGAGATTGAAGAGGTTAAAAAAATTATACTAACTAGCTATGACATGCAGATACATATTAACACACTCTCCCTTACAGGAGACGATGGCTCAGGAAGATACTCAAAACGGGGAGGTAGTCGCTTGATAAGTAAAAGGAGAGGTCAAACATACCCCCACACTTTTTCATTCTGACCTATTTTTTAAAATGTCTGACTAACATTTTACCCATTAGCAAGTAGCAAAAGAGAATACTACATTGACGGAGAATGGGCAACCCAATCCTCCCATGTTGGTTTCTGACCATTACATTTATCTAAGAACTCATTTTAGCCTTTAAAATATGATCCAATACTGAATTATATACATATATTGCTCAACTAACATTATTAGATTCTCAATGTAATTAGGGGGTCACGGAAGACAAAGAATGCATCACTGATGTTCAACAGATTAATGATGTTTTAAGGCTATCTACAGAAACATGTGGACCTAGCAAAGTCTTCCGCATCAATTTCAACGCGGAGGTGATTGGATCAGAAGAAGTCTACACAACCATATTTACTGACAAGCTAAAACTATTCATGAACATCTTGGACGTAGAAAATGAAATGGAGTTGATCAGTGGGTGCCAACTTGATATATGGACATCGTAAGAATTTCATAGTTACATTATTTATAGATGTATTATTATATTTGTTTCACTTACATTATTATTTTTTTCCAGATACCTATGTGATGGGGTGGTTGATCGAGGCCATGTCCAGTTTATTCCGGCTGGTTCAAATTCAATAGCTCAAAAGGCAAATCAGAGGGTCGAATTTACTGCGGACGAGGTTTCAACTGTCATGTGCCGCATTCAACCAAGGATGTACATCTTCCCGTAAAATTGAGAGTGAGTTTATTCTTTTTTGTGTTGTTTGACCCGGACGCATGGAAGCAATAACAACCATATGCTGTGATTTGTTTTTAAAAAAATATTAAAAGTATTTTGGTGTTTCCTCTTTTTATAGAAGCCATTGGTTTTTTCTCGTCTTCTTACTGAAAATCGACTGAGTATATTGCATCGACTCGATGAGTGGGGGAACTAGCAAGCGTAATAGGCTATGCCTTAAATTGATTAATTTGTAAGTGGAACCCATTTTTGTCATTCCTTCTATATTAATGTTTTACAAAATTGTTTGTTCCCATCAACGTGTTCTTGTATGTGTCGCACTTTCTTTGCTCGATTATTTACAATTATTTTTAATAATCGGTACAATGGCATTCATTGTTCTATTCATTACTTTCGTTCATCATTGCATGTAGGAAAAAGCTAGACCTGATTATAAACTATTATGTGTGATCCCCAATTTCTGAAAATATATTTTACATATTGATATAAATATATTTTCATCGATTGTAGGGTTGCAACAAAATGTCGATGGTTCAATTCCGACCTAAAAACATCCAACCCTTAGAACTATATATGGAATGTCATAAACATCAATGTACGTATTATCCCGTAACATCATATTTCCTTTGTCATTTTTATGTTCGTAATCATTTCAGCAAATTCTCTTTCATATCAGCACAAGATACAAACTAGTACTTAGGAATGTGGATACCATTGCATGTATTACATGGAAAAAATTGTTAGGGACGTGAATGACATTGACATTATTCTGGTACGGTTTCCTATATTATTTTATTTTGCATTTGTTACTCTCTCACATATATATCCTTTTCTAACATGTAATTTAATACCTTGTTTTAGCAATTTCCAGAAGATTACACTTCTCTGGGGAGATATGTACTACAGAGCATTGCTCTAAAATGGGTTTGTATTTTTGTAAAATGTACTCTGCCAAAATGCAAAGCTCAATTGAATGTCATACAAGGACTTGCCTCCATCATTGGATAGTAGTTAGTATTATTTCTTATGAGAAAGGTAATTGTCCTTCACTTTTGATACTCATCATCTCCATGATGGGGGGGGGTTCCAATATCTTATGTAGGCCACTAAGAACCACGTTTCATGCACTTCTTTCTCTAGTCTAAAATTATAGTTGATGAAATTCAATGTTTTTTCCTACCTACTTGTTGTCTATTTGTGATGATTGTTGTACTTATTGGAAATTGATGTTCGGTATTCTTGTTTTTTTATTGGTGCATCGATTTATGTAATCTACGCACAAATGATAATTGGTGCCATCTATGAAAAAGAATGTACTGGTTTGGAAGAGAACCGCAAATATGAAACTGGCTACGTGAGGATGGACTGAAAGAGCGGTAGTGCGCCGTAGCTTCCAGCGACCAGATTAGTCCCACATTTAACACCGGTTTTTGGTAAAATAATAACTGGTGCTAGCCTATCATATAATTAGCACCGGTTTTAAAACTGGTGCTATAGAATGACTGGTGATAACAATACATGTATAGCACCGGTTTTAAAACCGGTTCTAAAAAATAAGAGGTGCTAAAAATACAATTATAGCACCAGTTATAAAACCGGTGCTAAAAATTCACTTTTAGAACCGGTTTTAAAACCGGTGCTACAAAATAAACCGATGATAACAATATGTGTATAGCACTGGTTTTAAAACCAGTGCTAAAAAATAATCGATGCTAAAAATACACTTTTAGCACCAGTTATAAAACTGGTGCTTCAAAATAAACCGCTGCTAAAAAACATTTTTAGCTTCGGTTATAAAACCGGTGCTACAAAATAACCGGTTCCAAAAATATACTTTTAGAACCGGTATTAAAACTGGTGCTAATAATAACCGATGCTAAACCGGTGCTAAACTTAGACTTTTAGCACCGGTTAAAAGAACCTCTACTAAAAATACACTTTTAACACTAGTTTAAAAATCGGTGCTACAAAATACCCAGTGCTAAAAATAAAATTTTAGCACTGTTTTTAAAACCGGTGCTACTATGACACAATTTTTACACCAGTTTGTTTTAGCACCGGTTATAAAAACTGGTGCTATTTCAGTACATATTAGCACCGGTGTTTTTTACCGGGGCTAAAAAAACCGGTGCTAGATGTAGCAATTTAGCACCGTTTTTTTTTCAACCGGTGCAATCGTTTCAACGGTTACTTAGGCACTGGTTTTTTCCCCAAAAATAACCGGTGCTACAACATAAAATAACCGGTGATAGAGGGTGGTCTTTGTGGTAGTGCCACCACAATCCACCACCAAAAACCACAACCAAAACCACTATCTAGGAGTACTACTAGTTGTTGTCTTTTGTGAGTGTTGATCGGGATTTGCATAGCCGTGGCTTTGTAGTAGATGGATCAAAGTTGTATGTTGGGCGGAGTTCGAGAACATGGAGGAGAGAACATTCATTGAGAAGCGATCATTGCCATGACCGGGAAGGACCTCCAAGGTCCTAGTTGTGAGTTTTGTTTTTTCTTTCTTTCTCCCTTATTTTTTTATCTTGTCCTTTTCACATTAAGGACAATGTGTGTTTCAAGTGTAGGGAGGTAAAGAGAAATATATCTCATTGTATTCTATTGTAGTGTGCATATGCTCCACTTTGATTTGTTTTGTTTGAAAAAAAAATGAAAAAACAATTCCTGCTAAGTTGAAAACCCGGGAGGGCAACTTAGGCAAAAGTGGGAGGCCTAGATAGGTTGAAAATCCGAAAGGGCGACCTATGCAAAAATGAGAGGCCAAATGGTGTGGGAAAAGGTTAGGGTGAGCAATGAAAAAGAAAAATGTGTGAAGCTAGGATGAAAACCTGAGAGTGCTCCTAGGAAAAATGAGAGAAAATGAGAGAAATTGAAAAATGTTATGCTTCTCTTGATTTGTCTATTGGATGGGTTTTTCGGTAGATTAAGTTAGCTTGGCATTATATGTATACCTCCCTTTTGTTATGGTTTGATGGTTGTTTAGATTATCTTAGGCTTTTGGATGTGAGAGTGTAAGAGATTCTTCTGTCTTGGGGTTAGGGTAGTCTAGGGATATGATGTTGGATGTTTTGGGAAAACTTTTACGTGCTAGTTTACGCTTTGATCTTTTCTTGTTCTTATTTACTCGAGGACGAGTTAGGTTTAAGTGTTAGGAGATTTGATGTGACGTCAAATGCATGTATTTTCCAAAGCATTTAACATCTCTTTTGTCATATTTTTGTTATAATATTGCTAGATTTAGGTAGGTTTACATGATAAGGGTTTTAGATGACCATTTTCGGTTTTTATATCTAAATCCTTCATTTTGTAACCTATGTTTAGTCTAATGGATTTTAGGTCCTTACGTGCATCTAGATTCCATTTTGTGAGCTTCATTTGTAGATGTCTCGTGATCCCTTTGGAGTTGTTTAGTGAAGGCCACGTGCCAAAACGTGGTAGAAGATAGAAGGGTCAAAGAAGGAAGGCAAAGAAGCGGATGAATTGTCACCTGGAAGTTTAGACAAAGTTCTTAACTTTATCTGAGAAGAATCAGTCTACAAGGGTGGCGTCATTAGATTCATCTTTTCGGGCGCTATAAAATCGACTACAAATTGTAGCCCATGTGAATTTTGTAGGCTGAAACCTCTGCTGCCCGAGCGATGCCATTTCCGGCCGGGCGGGAGCCTACTGCATTTATTATTATTTTTTAAATTAACCCATATTAATGGGAGGGATATGTATTAGGTTCCCCAAACCTGTAAAGATGTTAAACATTTACAAAAGTTTATCTTAAAAATAATTTTGAAGATTTTGTACAAAAAGCTACAACTTGGTTATCAGAATATCGGAGCAAAACAATTCTACTTAGGGCATTTTTGGTGATGATTCCATTTTCCATGTGTCCACCCCTCGTGTTAAAATGGTTAAATGGCCAGATCTCCAAAAAGGCTCTAAGTAGGGCTGTTATGAATGCTCGAGTGATCAAGTGTTGAAGTGCTAGATGTCCTAGCTCGAGGGCTCGAGAGCCTGAGTGTTCGAGGTATCCAGTGCTCGAGGGCTCCAAGGCTCGATGGTTCGAGGGCTCTAGTGTTTGAGTGCTCGAGGGCTCGAGTGCTCGAGGGCTCCAAGGTATCCAGTGCTCGAGGCTCGATGGTTCGAGGGCTCCAATGCTCCAGGGCTATAGTGTTTTAGTAATCGAGGGCTCGAGTGCTCAAGGGCTCCAAGGTATCCAGTGTTCGAGGCTTGATGGTTCGAGGGCTCGAGTGCTTGAGTGCTCGATGGTTCGAGTTCCTGATGGCTCGAGGGTGGCAGGGCTCGAGAGGATCGATGGTTCGAGGGCTCAAGTGCTTAAGTGCTCGAGGGATCTAGTGCTCGAGGGCTCCAAGGTATCCAGTGTTCGAGGCTCGATGGTTCGAGTGCCTGATGGCTCGAGGGCGGCAGGGCTCGAGAGCTTGAGAGCTCGAGGGATCCAGGGCTCGAGAGCTTGAGTGCTCGAGGGATCCAGGGCTCGAGGTCTCCTAGGCTCGAGGGCTGAAGAGCTTGAATGTTCGAGGTATCCAGTGCTCGAGGGCTCCAAGGCTCAAGGGCTCAAAAATTGACCAAATTAGACTATAAATTGCCCCCCTTCTTCCCAATTTTCTTAAGCCCGACTTGGGGGCTCTAAAACCCTTGTTTTTCACCATTTTCTTCCATTTCTTCTTATTTCTTTGTAGATTTTGGTTCTATATTATGCGTTTTGATTATCTAGCTTAGTTTTTTATTTAGGAGAAATTGATTGAGACTTCCTTTCTAATGTCTTGAGAATCATTTCTATCTATCTACTGCTTTCTCTATTGTGCGTTTATTGAGCTTTGAATGTGGATCAAGAGTCTAGAAGCTCTGATACCATGTAGAAACTGAAAGCAGGTTTAAGCTCAAGAAATTAGAAACTGAAAGTTCAGAAACTAAGAGCTGGGAAACATTTCTGAGATTTGATTAACTTATAGAATGAATCTACAAGGCAGTATTTATACATGTTTCTCAAGTGAAAAGCTAACAAACTAACTGCACAAAAGCTATATAAGCAGCCTAACTAATTCAGAACCAAAAAATTAAGAGACTTAGTTTGGCACCAAAATTTGATCAAGCTTTTAAGGCTGATCCTGAGTCTGATCCCTCCGCTCTCGGTGCCCCTGCCTCTATCCGATCGCAGGTCAAATTTTTCTGCCTTTGTCAGGTGTTGAACAAGGCGTCAAGTAATTTAACTTTCCTATCCAAACGCCGCTCATTTTAGCTAGAATTTCTAATTTTGGTAGGCTAATTTTTATTGCATTTCCCATTTTCCAGTGGTTTTTTCCATCATTAATGCATCTGCTACGTTTTCTAGCGCGTTCTTCCATCGATGATGCCGGTGCGTTCTTCCATTTTCCCAGTTCTGGCATGTTTTCATTTTCCAAGCGCATGCCATTTTGCTTGGATTTGGGCTTCGGAAAATATTTGGCCCAGTTAGATGGATTTACTGTTTACTTCCTATTATTAAAAAATTGATTCAGTTGTTGAAATTGATTCGATTGTCTTTCAAAAGTTAAAATTTTCCAATTTCTATGGGATAGAGGGAGTATTATATAGATTCTATTTTAATTATAAAAATAAATTCTATATAATGTAGCCTCTAACTAAATTCTTAAACATCAGGTTCAAATTATAAAAAAATCAAATAAAACCATAAATATAGAATAAAAATAGTTGAATATTAAATAAGAATTGAAAAAATACATCAATTTTAATATTTAAGCATCAAATAAAAATATACGTGAATTTTAAAACATCAAATTCTACACTAATATATAATGTTGTTGTTGAAAAGCTAAAACATTAGTATTAAAATTTTAAAAATATCCATTTCATACTATTGAAACATCAATGATAAAATCAATAAAAACTTAATATTCCAAAATAATAAACCGCAATATTAATTTTTGAATATACA
This sequence comes from Rubia yunnanensis, assembly GCA_037428765.1. Taxonomy (NCBI): domain Eukaryota; kingdom Viridiplantae; phylum Streptophyta; class Magnoliopsida; order Gentianales; family Rubiaceae; genus Rubia; species Rubia yunnanensis. Next base: position 106,790,676 of record CM075063.1, on the reverse strand, counting down.
CGATGAAAAACTAACACATCATTCAAAATGAAAGTATACATCAAAATAATAAAATATCATAAACTACGTCAAAATGCATAAAGTGTAAGAAATTGAACATGTAAACACAAGATTTACCTTAAATGATCAAATTAAACTTTGAAACATATGATTTTAGTGGAAGAAAAATGAATCATGAAAACACATCACAGGATTTGGTAGGATGACCGAGTATGGGAAATGAAACATCAAATTTATTTGTAAAGACGTGCACGTTGAGGGAAAATGAAGAGAAAATTCGACCCATAAATTTCTTCAACTATTGAAACAGCAAGGATAAATTAAGTAAACATCTAATATTCAAAAAATAGGAAACATCTATATTAAGTTTTAAAATGACATGATGAAAAACTAACACATCAATCAAAACAAAAATATAAATTAAAACTTTAAAATTAAGATAATAAAATATCCCAACCCAGTGTAAAGTAAGTAAAATTTGAAAATTTTAACATATAAACACAATAGCTACTTTAAAACATCCAGATTTAACTTTAAACACCTGGTTTTAGTAGGGAAAAAAAGACTTTTGGTATAACATCACAAGGATAGATTGAAACATAAAGTACAGAAATTGAAACATAAAATGTTGAAATTGAAACATCAAGTCAGGTAATGAAAAGGCGCGCATTTCACAAAAATGGGGAGTAAAATTGACCCGCGATATTTTTGACCCAAATTCTTGACCCACGAGATTCTTATGACCCCGAATAATTAATTTCCCAATTATTTATGCTCAGCACCCCCCAAAAAGTTTTATTTGCACCCAAATCCCTCATTCCTCTCCTAAAATTTCTTAAACTATATTTGGAACCCTATCTCTAATAGAACGACATAATATTGCGCATCAATCTTTGGTCTCGTTGTGAGCCGGTCTCGCACAAGACTTTGTCTTTTATTATTAAATAAGTTATCTAAAATGACGTGTAAATTTTTTTTCATGGAAAAACAGTGGGCTACTTCTCATTAGGATAGTAAATTGTTGTTACAAGTCATGACAACATGTGCAACACTGTGCACATTTGTTACTGCTAGCCTATCAACAGTTACAATTATAAGGTATGGAAACAGTATAGTTAGTAATTTAATTTCCCATATTATTTTCTTTACGTTTAGCGGAAGTCTGGGTAGTTCTTGATGTATCGAAGTGCATTTTGCAATCCGATCTAATTGTGAGGCATCTTATCCCCTTAGGCTCAGTGGCAAAACTAAACCGGGGCAAGCCGGAGCGGCCCCCCGGTAAACTCCAGCGAACTAAGGGAGTAATACTCTTCATGTCTTTTTCCTCCCCACCTCATTAAAATTAAAAAGGGTTACGGCCAGGAAGGGAATTCATCTACCCCAGATATGCCAGTGTAATTCAGCCCCCCCACTCAAATTTTGTCCTGGTTCCGCTACTACTTGTGCTTGCCTTCTTCATTGCTCCCAGTATGGCTGTCACCTCTGCTTTTACTGGTGATTGGGTTTGAAATGAGCTTGGGCTGGTCTAGCCTTGCAGCTCCCCACTTTGTCTCGTGCCCCATGTCGCTGCCTCTTTCCTTGATTCATAGAAAGCTATGTTCGTGTTGATAACTGAGCTGATTCCCTGGAATAGGTGATCAGTTTCCATGCCTTTCTTATACTATACCAAATTAATTTCCCCCATCTTTGTTGCCTCTTGGATTGGGTCCTCTAGTGACATAGACTGACTCTGTGGCTTCTCTGTTGTTACATGTTGTTTAGGGGCGTCCATTCGTGCCTATGATATGCATTGTTTGGTCTCCTCTATTAGATCCCCAATGGATGCAATTGCGTAGTCAATTAAGAACTGTGTCAGATTGAAAGTTTCCCCAATGGCCCAAATTACTAAGCATTCAAGCTCCTTATCTTCCTTTTGTGGGGCCAATTTGAACATTGAGTCAGCCTGGCTCTCTTAGGGATGACGGTCATTCTCTGTTGAAGTCTATTCCTAGTCTGCTAAGCCCCAAACTCTCTTTGCAAACTCACAATGAAATAGCATGCGTTTAACCGTTTCTTCCCCCCTAAACTTGTTGAGAGATCCTTTAGCTAAGATTCTTTGACAATTTGAGTTAAAAATTTACAATGTCTTAATTTGATCTCTTAGTGACAAAAATGAATCATCAATAAAACCATATTTTTTTGTAGTGAAAGTTGGTCATAGTTAGAGGTGTTAATTTGAGTTATCTTATCGGGTTCATATTCAGTTTGAAGTTGTTCGGGTTGAAACATGTCCGTTTGAAATGTGTCAATTTCCATTTTCCGGATCAATTTCCCATTTGTTGGATCGGGTATTAATTGGGTACCCATAATTACCCAATATTAAATGGGTAAATGGGAAGATTGGGACCCAATCCCATTTCTCCTTGTAACCCAATACTACGAAACCCATTTGATCATAATCCCAAATTAGAAAATAGGGGAAATTTCCTATCCCGTTGGTTTTTTTAATGGGTGTCAATAGTTATTGGGATTGATTGCCCCCTCTAATAACAACCCAAAAGACTTTACTGACGACCTCTTAGTAACGATAATTATTGTCACTATAGAGGATAATTTTTTTATTAAATGAGTTATTTAATGATGAGTAAACTTGTTGAGAGTAGGGGTGGACACCGGGTCAGTTTAATCGATTTTCAGTTTATTCGATTCGTTTAATTGGTTTTATCCCTAAAAATTGAAAATTAAAACCGGTCCAAATAACTCATAAAACCGAATGATCCAAAACCGAATAAACCAAATTCTTGGAAAAATTTTAAACAATTACTTGAAATATATAGTAACTTAATTTAATAAAAAAATGTAATTTAATTTAAGCATCATCAAAATCAAAGTTTCAAAATAAAAATTAAACAAGTACAATACAAATTTAATCATAACAATTTTAGGATTACATTCAACATTAATGATCAGTAGTTCGTTTTAATATCCATCTTCAAAGCCATCAAGGCCTCAAGCACTTCCGATTCGCACTTCACTTAAGGAAAATAGATATCAAACAAGAACCCTCAAGATTCAATACAAAAAAAAATTATAGTTATAGTTTGGGAATAATGTTTCAAATTTATAGATTTGTTGCAATTCTGTATTCGAGCTGAGTTTCTAATTGAGTTTCAATATCCAAAAAAAAATATATTTAAAAATCAGTTTATTCTATACGGTTATGCAAAAAACCATATTTTAAATTTTGTTTGGGTTATTCAATTTCAGATTATTTAGATTTCAATCCAGTCTTTAATTTTTGTTGTTTTTGCCCACCCCTAGTTGAAAGATCATTTAGCTAGGATTCTTTAACGAATCAATAAAGAGTTACAATGTCTAAATTCGGTCTCCTTGTGACAACTGAATCATCAATAAAAACCAACTATTTTTGAAGTAAAAGTTGGTTAGAGTTAGAGGTGTCAATTCAGGTTATCGTGTCAGATTTGTGTTGAGTTGGAAGTGGCTCAAGTTGAAGTAGGTCAAAATGAAACATGTCAATTTCCACTTGTTGGATAGTGTTAGTTTGAAACATTACTTTTTCCGAAGAGTCATTTCGGGTCAGGTTATTGTCGGGTATAGTCAGATTGGATTGGATCAGGTTATTGTTGTATTGTATTTTGTACATGAGTTTTGTTCAAGTAAGATCATGTTAGTTATTTTTCTCCATATTTTATTCGGGTATATTTGGGGTTGGTTACTTTTCTATCGAGTTATTATGCTACTAGATTAAATCCGGGTTGGTTTAGTTGACGTTTCAATCATATTATTGTTACAATTGCATTATTATTAGGTTTTATTTCATTGTAACTTGTAATTTTTAGTTAAAATTTATTATTATTCTGTATTCCTTTGCAAATTAATTTATTTTGAAATCAATATTTTGTCAAATTTCTATATTTCCTAATTCAAAATCACAATTCTAATTAGACATCTCTATTTATTTGACTAATATTTATTAGTTATTAGACTAACAGTACTTGTGCATATTTAACTTAATCACGTGTATTCAGATTTGTTATGAGTTGACTTTACGTAATCATATCGGCAGACCTTTGATAATTAAAAATACTACTTTATTCTCATAAGTATGGCCAAAGAATTTATTAGTTTGACTAATGACCAAGTTGACTAGGTGTTGGGTTGATTACTTGTAAGGTTATATAGTTGATTTATCGGGTTGAGGTTAGAGTTTTTTACGAGTTTGGGTTAATCTCGAGTTTATGTTCAAGTCATGTTTGAGTTCAGATTATCGGGTCGTATTCCAGTTTCAGGTCAAATTCAATTGTGTCGGTTTTGGGTTTGGATCAATATTTCTCGAGCCAGAATTAGATTTTGGGTTAATTTCGATCGAATCGGGCTCGAGTTGATATTCTTCAGGTCAATAATCATATTTTGGGTTGAGTTTCATCGTATAGGTCTGAGTTAGGTTTTTGGTTTGGGTCAGAGATGCACAATTCTAGTCAGAGTAGTTTGACACACCCCCCCCCCCCCCGCCGCCAAGGTTGATATCATAATGAGAAGAGAAGTGAGGGGAAATGTGCAAGTCATTGAGTCAGGGCCCAGGCGGAGGTGACAATTGGGAATAGATTCCCGACCAGGGATTTGTTTTTTGCTCTGATGTAGTTAGAAGTGTATAAAAAATTAAAAGTTAAAAATTTAAAAACAAAACAAATATTGAATTCAAATTTGAAAAATTGAACCAAATTTAACTTGAATTTTGAGTACAGGGTTTTCAGATATCCAAATGGACTAAATCGAATTCTGAATATGGTTTCTGAATTAGTTTTGGATTTCAATCTCATATATTCACAACTCAATTATTTAACTTTAAATTAGCTAGTTTAGTTAGATGTGATTTTAGATTCTTAAATCTGCCATAATTCATTCCAATTTCTAATAGGATTTACCAAATCCTTTTATGCTTGATATTCTTGAAGACCATAACTATGTACTATAAATAGGAAATGGTTTTCAACATTTTAATACGTTACCTTTTTATCAATCAAATATTCAGAATTTATGAGTTATACTCAATTTATTGCAAGCGTCTTCATTTTTTCTTAATCATGCGAGCTAGTTAAGTATCAATACCCTTCCATTTGTGAGTTAATCTAGCGGGTTAGTTAGTGAGCAAATTCCCTTTGAATTTAGAGCTGATCCCACGGGCTAGTTAGTGATCAATTTGTGCATCTTTATTAGGGTTACGAGATCCCTTAATACGACCAAGAGTCGATCAAATTTTGCAATCTAGAGTCTTTGCTAAGAGATTCATATTATTTGGTATCAAAGAAAATCAAAAGTTCCTGTGACCATCATATCAATTGGCATCAGTTGGTGTGGTAGGGCGATATCAGTTGAAACCTTCTGGGAGGTAGTCGCCGTATCCCTCAAAGTTAATAATTTTAATCCCTAATGCTTCTTATCTACAATTCAGTAGATAATGGCAAGTCGAGGTCATCGACGAGAATATGGATCTATTCAAGTGTTTAAGCATATGTACGAGAAAACATACTAGGCATATACATACATAGATACATATAAAAGCATGTAAACAAGGGGGGGGGGTTTGGTTGGTTTTTGAGCCTAAGTTATCAAATTGAAAGACAACAATTAGCAAAGCAAGAGAACAATGCTAATCATGGAATACAACTAAAGATACGATGTAAATGATAATTAATGGAGCCTTGGGGGCAATCGACTTCCACTTCCAAACTTCCTATAGCTCATTGATTCATTTACTCATTCAATTACATTTATTGTCTATGGGGGATGTTATCACTTCTCAATCAAAGATCAACATTTATTCCTCCTTAAGAGTAGTTTGAAAAGACAAACAACGACTATTTGCAAACCTCAATAATGAACACCAAAGACAAACAACATCATAGGGGTATTTCATCAATGGAATTTCACCCAAAGGACCATAGGTTTGATAACAACAAGCCTTCTACCAAAGACATAGTCATTTAACCAAACAAAGCATTTATTAGGTTAAACTTAGAACAAACAACATTCAAGGTTCAACCTTCTTTGCAAATATATGACAAATATGAAAAACATCCACATTAACATACTCATCTAGCAAGAATTACCACACATTATACACAAGAAGTTCTAAATCCATGCTTTTGGATTTCATATCAAATGAGTTAAGAAATTTGCAACTTTCCTAATACTCTAACATTTCAATCTTACAAACATTTCATATACTCAAACAACCCATGGTATAAATGAGGTAAAACACAACATTAATGGCATAATAAATGCTCTTCAATAAATTTTCATAAATGAGCAAATATAGAATCCTACTACATAAGTTTGGAAACTCAATCAATTGCTCCTAAGAACTAGATTTAGCTACAAGAGTTCATACTAATTAATGCTAACAAATCGAACACAATGCAAGAGAATTCAAAGATGAAAAGTGGTAGAAACTAGGGTTAGGAATATTACCAAAAAATGCAGGAAGAAGAGATGTGAATGAGAGGAAAGAGAGTGCAATTTATAATACAAAAAGGATAATGGTAGGTTCTGGCCACCCCTTGGTCGTGACTCGCGACGGGTTTGTCGCGACTCGCGACGGGTGCCAGAACATAACCTTGTTTTCTTTTCTTCTTCTTGTGGCGAACACTTATCTTCACAATGATTCCTCTCATTTTCCAAGTCTTCAACTCTTTGAAGAAAGTCTTCAAAGTCTTCAAAAATGGTCTTCGACGGCCTTCGGTCTTCAAGTCTTCGAAGCAAGTCTTCAAAGTCTTTGAAAAGTGATCTTTTAATGGCCTCCGATCTTCAAGCTTCCATGTTCTTCCTTTGTCATGCAAAATCCACTTAGAAGAGGTAAAAGAGCGTAAAGTTGCTCTTACCTCTTCTAAGAGAATTTCAAGGTAAAACACAAGCTCTTGATAATAAAAGAGCACAAAAGTGACCCCAAAAAGTACTAAATTATACACATAAAATGGACATATCAAACCTCCCCACACGTAAACCTTACTCGCCCTCGAGTAAGAAAATATCCAAGTATACGAAGGAAATGACGTATCCACATCCTAACTACTATTCCCCCAAATCAATACCTCACAAAACCTCACTATCACACATCACAATGTTAAGGTCAAATGAGAAGTTTCCCACAACCCACATTCCTAAATCTACCCAAACCATGTCAACTTATCAATTCATCGCTATCTCAAAAACATTTCCACATCTCAAATTGACAATCCCAAATCCAATGGTATAAGGTGAAGCTAAAGACATGCATAAGGTTCAAAACACATGCTTCACTTTATATCAATGTATCAACCTAAAAATGAAGCATATCAAGGATCAAGAGTTTCATAACTTACTTTGTTTTCTCCCGCTAAATTTTCCACTCCCAAGAGGTCCTCAAGATGTCAAGCTACCCGATCCATCCGTATGGCCACCGTAACCTTATGTCTCCAACGCTGAAAAATGAGTGAACACTTAACATTTTTCAATTTCTCTCATTTTCTCTCATTTTTCCTTGGAGCTCTTTCGGGTTTTCATCCTAGCCACACGTCATGTTTCTTTGGCTTACATCTCACCTTTTTCCACACATTTAGCCTCTCATTTTTGCCTAGGTTGTTGCCCTCTCGGGTTTTTGACCTATCTGGGCCCCCAATGTTGCCTAAGATGACCTCTCGGGTTTTCAACTTAGCGGGATTCTTTTTATTTAAATTTTTTATTTTTTTATTTTCTATATTGTTTTTCAAAATTTTCAAAATATTTTCACATTTCTCCAATCCAAAAAGTAGAAAAAAGCCCTCTAAATGTTAAGGCTAAGAAAAATGTCAAAGCCAACATTATCCACGTACATCAAAATAAAAACATCCCAAAAAAGGGGAAAATATCCAAAACAAAATAAAAGAGTTATCCAAAAGTAGCAAAGTCTTCAAAGTATCTCCAACCCTAACCGTGCAATAAGTAGATACCCCTCCCCACACTTAGAACACTACATTGCCCTCAATGTAGACAATAAGGCCAAGGTGTACAAAGAAAAGTATGGAAAGGGTAAGGATATGGTGCTCACAAATCACTGATGTGAGGAAGAAGGACCATTGCCAAAATAGCGCTGCTGATAATGAGCAAGTCAATCCGTGCTCCTCTGCCTCCTAGCTCTCCGCCTCTCTGCTTCCAGATTGGGGCCCAAGACACCGCCTTCCTAGGACTGCATCTCATAGATGCGAGCTGATAGGTTATCAATCTCCTCATCCATGTCGATCAAGGTCTGGGAGACAAACACGTTGTGCTCCAGTATCATGCTATCCTGGTGGTGAAATCCATCCTGTATGGTCTGCATCATCTGCTCATACAAATATGGTGGATGGTGGGAATAGTGAGGTGGAACATTATCCTCCTGCATCGGCTTGGTATGTGGTGGAGACTACGGGAAGTGCTGCTATTGTCGGCCGGAGAAAGACAGGCTGCTATCATCGCATTGGTAAGGGGTTGGACCAATGTCATGGAGCTCACGCTGGAAGTTCTCTCTACATGAGAAGTTAGGTGAAATCGCCGAGTCTCCTAGAGGTGTATCAAATTCCAGCTTCGTCTTATTGGGCTGAGAAAGTGCCATGAATGTAACCTTCCTGGAGTGGTCCGGGTGGCACTAAGCATCTGAAATTGAACCAACCTCTCAACAGTGATATGGTAGGAAGTGCGCATCTCTAAGCGAGGAAAGTCAGCCAGAGGAACCAATCCTTGATACTCTACCAAGAGTCCTATCATACCTCTAACCACAATCTTACCCTTTGGCTTTCCTGCCACCTTTATATTCTCTTCATCCACAGCTTAGCCTATAACTTGTATCCTGGTCCCTCACTCGTCAAGTGCCACAGAAAGTTAATGTTGTTTTCTGGCACATTCTTCGGCTCCGGTGAGCAAAGTACTGTGCCAGCAAACAGTCGATGCATATAACGGAGTGCGGGATAGATGATGACACTGCTCTTGTCATAGGAGTTCTTTACCCTTATGTTGATGACATTCCAAAAGGGCATGTCATCCTCGATCGATCGCTCCTGGGCCTGTGGGTCTAACCTAGCCCATATCTCTGCAGTGTCCCATCCAAACGCCTCCTCAATCTGTGAGATGGTCATCTGTCAAGTTATATCATCCAATTGGAAAGTGATATACCTCTTGCATGGTTGATCATATCGCATGCTGCATATCCTGACCGGGGACAAGAACTCTTTTGTGTATCTCTGGTAAGAGGGTGCGCTCGTGCTCATGAATCCTTCCATCCTCCCTTTGGCGAGGAGGCATCGGATAGACTGGGTGAGCCCAAGAGCATCCAACGTGGGTATGTCTACAAAGCTCGTCTCCTTGAGCTGACGACCCGCCAGGGCTTCTCACCTCTCAGCATAGGACTCGGTAATCCTGGTCAAACCCACGTACCTATCCGGAGGGGGAGGTACAGGGCTAGATTCCGAAGCCGGTGGTGGAGGCGGAGGTGGAGTGGCGCAACGCCCGCCTAGGAGAAGAGCCATGGGTCCCTTTGTAGGGGCCATATCTAACAACCACGACAAACAATTCAAACACACAGGAATATGTATACAGGCAATATTAAAAATTCATACTCAACCTTAAACTAGTTTTTGTCAATCATCACAAGCCAAATCAAGTCCTAATCACAATTGCAATACAATCCATATTATGTCCAACATGCCCGTACTCTCAAGTCCATGAAGTTCTTACATAGTTGAATATTGAAATATTATATCTCAACATCACAGTCATGCCTAACTAGTTTAGCCACCATAGGTATATCCATAATGTCAATATTCAAGTCCCATGGCTAAACTACCCTAAGAAAAAATAACATTGTAAAACACAATAACATTTTATCCAAATAACAACTATGTTTAATCACGAGCCAACATGCCTCATATCTAGCATAAACCACAATCCATTATCAGTCCAAGCAACACAAATGGTGCAATACAAGGACAAGATCATATGAGCAACTCAATACAACCAACCAAACTGCGAAGACAAAATATGCACACAATCCCCATCAAATCAAATTGCAAGCAAAATATATTCACAAAAATCAACCAAGGTCCAAAAATCTAATTTCCTAAGGCATCACACATAATCTACACAATATCCAATAAATAGAGTATACAATCATAATCACAATTGAAGTTCAATAAAGTGAAGAAATGTACCAATTAGATGCCTAGGATGAGAAAGGAATGAAGCCCACAAGCAATATGAAGTTTAATTGCCAAAAAATCACATTCTAAAACAATTTTAGGGTGATTTGTGGGTAGTGCTTGGGACAAAAGAAAGGGGCATTGAGCGGCGGCAGTGAGCGGTAGTGAGGTGGTGTGGATCGGTTGGAGTGAGCGGTGGTGAAGTTGCGGAGAGGATGAAAGGGGAGTGGGAAGGTTGTGGTAAAATTTGGGATTCTGCCCATTTTTTAAAACCTATCTGTACGCCCATCGCGACTCATGATGGGTAGGTCAATGGGTACCTGAAGTCAATGTTTATGTCGCGACTCGCAACCATTTCATCGCGACTCGCCATGGTCCATCATGACTCACCACGAGGCTATCGTTACTCGTAAAAAGTGTAGGCCAGGAGGTCTATTTTCTTCCAAAATTTCTGATTTGGTCGTGATTCGCGACCACTTTATTGCGACTCACGATGGTCCATCATTACTCGCATCGAGGCCGTCGCGACTCACAAAAAGTGGAGTCTGAGAGCTCTATTTTTCAGCCAAAATTTCTTATCTGGTCGCAATTTGTGACTACTTGGTCGTGACTAATGATGGTTTATCGTGACTTGCGATGAGGCCATTCCGACTAGCGGAAAGTGGAGGCTGAAACCCAAAATGAGAAGAAAAGTTTCTGAGCCTCTCGCGACTCGCGTCTCGCAATGGGCTATTTACTTGGTACTTAGAATTTTTTTTTGCTTTCACCTCTTGTCCAAGTTTTTCCCTCATGACTTCAAGCATTTCTCGCTTCAAAAGTCCAATGTATTAGTTTCAAATTGCTGTAAATTCATGGAAAAACAACCCGTGGAAAGCACAAAGCAAAAAAAATGAAACTAATGAGAAAATTCAAAACCAAGCAACATCAATGGAAGGTCATGAATGACGATCTGGAATATCAAAGCTAAGTTTTTAACGTTGTCGGCATGAGTTACTCCCTTTCCTTGGAGTTTGCTCACAAACTTGATTGAGGAGATGAACATCCTTTCCCTTTTCCGGCACAAAATTCTTGTGGTAAGGTTTCAAACGTTGTCCATTAACCTGGAACTTTTTAGACTTAGCTCGATCTACAATCTCCACCGTGCCATGCGGGAATACCTTTACCACATCAAAAGGACCGATCAGGACCTTAACTGACTTGGGAATATGCAAAGGCGGGATTGGAATAGGAGGACTTTTATACCAACGTCAGATTCATTCCTAATGATCATCTTGTCGTGCCACACCTTTGTGTTCTCTTTATAGATTTTGGCATTCGCATAGGACTCCCTCTTAATCTCATCTAGTTCATCCAATTGTAACTTCCTATGTGATCCGGCCTCATCTATATCAAGATTAAATTCTTTGACCGCCCAGTAAGCCTTATGTTAAATTTCCACCAGTAGGTGACAGGGTTTACCAAACACTAACCGGTACAGTGACATACCGATTGGTGTCTTGTAAGCCATCATATACTCCCGCAAGGCATTATTCATCCAAGAAATTCAATCCTTCCGGTTAGGATTAACCATTTCTTGAAGGGTGGACTTGATTTCCCGATTGGAAACTTTGGCTTGCCCATTGGTTTGCGGATGATAGGTGGTGGATGTCTTATGAGTAACGCCATACTTCTTCAAGAGTGCCTCTATGGCCCAATTGCAAAAATGGGTGCCACAGTCACTAATCAAGGCTCGGGGTACCCCAAACCTAGTGAAGATGTTATATTTTAGGAATTCCACAACCACTTTAGAATCGTCAGTCATAGTGGGTTTTGCCTCAACCCACTTTGACACATAATCAACGGTAAGAAGAATATATGTAAAGCAATACGAACTAGGGAAATTTCCCATGAAGTCAATACCACAAACATCAAAGATTTCAAAATATAGCGTAGCTTTTTGGGGCATCTCAAAGTCTTCAAAGTCTTCGAAAAGTGATCTTTTAATGGCCTCCGGTCTTCAAGCCTCCATGTTCTTCCTTTGTCTTGCAAAATCCACTTAGAAGAGGTAAAAGAGCATAAAGTTGCTCTTACCTCTTCTAAGATAATTTCAAGGTAAAACAGAAGCTCTTGATAATAAAAGAGCACAAAAGTGATCCCAAAAAGTACTAAATTATGCACATTAAATGAACTTATCACCTTCATACATGTATTTTATTTTCAAAAAAAAATTAAAAATAAGAAGAAGAATGAAATCAGACATCTCACCGCCGCCACACAAAATTAGTTCTGATGATCATCCTACCATCAAATTCTCTCTTCTCTCTCCTAATCATCCTCCCCTTCCGAACTCTCTCGCATCTACCAAAAATGGCTCTCCCTCCGCCGGTAACGGCTTTCCTTCACCGGTAACGGCTCGTCCTCCGCCGGTAATCCCTATGGCGAACAACAACTCTTTGGGTAATTCAAAATACTTCCTTGCTGCCCTACAATCGAAGTCCCCTCCCCTCAGCTCATCCCTACCAAATAACCCTGAGCTTACCCCAAAATTTGAACACCTAGGGGAACCGGCATGCCTTTACTCAGATGAAGAAATCTCTGAGCTCTCTGCCCACTATGCCAATGCCTTAGTTGGAAAATTCACCAAAGGCCGGCTCACAATGGATCAACTAGAAACGGCTTTCAAGACGGCAGGCTTTGCTGGGAAGTACCAACTACGCTCACTGGACTACAAGCATGCCCTGATCAGGTTCAACCAAGTAAATGATTACCAACAATGCTGGATCAAGGGGCTATGGAGTTTCAATGGAATCCAAATGAAGGTACTCAAATGGTCACCTGACTTCTCCACACTTAGGGAATCGCCAATCGTCCTATTCTGGTGCACAATCAGGGAAGTTCCTCTTTACTATCACAATACTTCGTCGATTGAGGCTATTGGTAATAGTACAGGAAACTTCATAAGAAAGATCTAGCTACTGAAATGTTAACTAGACCCTCTGCTATTAAACTATGTGTAGAAATTGATCTTCAGAAACCACTTAACAATTTCATCAGATTAGGTTTGGTATCTAATAATAGAAAATACTCCATTTAATATGAGGACATTCCTCTATACTTTGCCCATTGTGCTAAGCTAGGCCACTCACTCGACCAATGTAGAGCCATCCCCTAGAACCACACCCTGCCACCGTGGTAAGCCACTGGAAACAAGTTCAATAATGCACCAAATATGATTACAACAAACCAGCCTTCTAACAATTCCCATAATAATGGCCAACTAGAACATCAGCTAGGCATGGCAAACCCTACCCTAAATCCATCCTCCTATCTACCTCAGCATATAGAAGCCGGGCTGACAAAAATACCCCACAATCATCCCAATCCCCTCCAACCCTGAGCCTAACTAACTCACCCCCTGCAGACCCTCAATCATCACTTACAAAACTGTTAAATGCAACAGCTCTAACTACCCCAAACATTGCTCATATGATCTATGCTAAAGATGATATACAAATTAGCTCCCACAAGCTTACTTTCCATCAGATTTCATCTACTAACCCTGCACTTTCTCAAAAAAGAAAGATGGAAAATAGATTCTCTTTATTGCAGGATATGGAACCCCTGTCACAAACAGAAGACTGCCTTGATCAGGAACTGCAAGATAGGGAGGAGGAAGATAGATCATCCACAGATAATCCCCTCCCTCACTCAGCACTATTGCCTGATCAAACACAATCAACAGGTAACAAAGACTACCAAGGTAAGTCTAAGCATAAAAAGAATAATTACCTTAGCCAGCTAAACAAGATGATGTTAAGATCAGCCACTAAAAGTCATAAATCATGTGAACAATGATACAGACCACGACCATTAATTTTTTAGTTTGGAACATAAGAGGCATGGAATCTTCAATGCTCAGATTGAAAAATCTAATCAAACAGAAGAAAATTCAACTCTTATGTATCCAGCACTTAGTCTGAATTATTTATATTTTAACTTATATATTATATAATATTTTTAAAATTATGGGAATCTAATTACAATAGAGGAGAATAAATATTAAGTCATCCCATTTGATATATTAAATCTAAAATGATCATGTTTAACGGTTGGGCGCTGTACAACAAAACTTTGTGAATGAAGAGAGTTTAGATTACTTTTAAAATTAAGATTGATTTAATCTCAAAATTTTGGCGCAAATTCTATATTGTGAACGATGAAATCCCCAATCAATTTACTTTCCGCATCTTCTTTAAAGAAAATCAAGAAATAAAATATTCCGTGTTTTAATACAGAATATTTTATTTCTTGATTTTCTTTAAGATGGATGCTGCAACCATGGCCTTAACTAGACCTTCAGCTATTAAAGTATGCGTAGAAATTGATTTTTAGCTCAGCTTCCTAAGTCAATTATGGTAGGCATAGGAAAGAAGGTTGCTGAATACCCAATCGAGTATGAGGATTTGCCAACATATTGTACTCACTGCAAAATAATTGGGCATAGCAACACAAATTGTAATTTTTTGCACCCTAATCTGAGGAAAATAACTAGCAATAAGGTAGAGAATATTGTACATAAGAACAAATTAGGATCAGATTCTCACCCAACAGAGGAAGTAAACATTGAAGGACCATCTGCTCTAACAGTATCACAAAAGGAAAAGGATGTACAGAAACAAATAATTAACATAGGAATCCAAAATGATAGCAACTTTGATTTCTACAAGGTAAGTCATAAAAAAAGGAATGGTCCATTTTACTCACTAAGATGATAGATCTAAGCCAATAACCACATCCATTTGGAGAAAAAAGAACCCTGAACATACCTCCATAATGGAAAAGGAAAAAAATCACGAACACGATGACAATATCTAATGCCTTTCAAACCCTAGAAGATAGTGAGGATGAGCAGGAAGGGGAGATAGTAGAGATTTTTCATGAAACAGTTGAATCGCAGGAAGTACCACTAGTCATTATCTCTGATGTTTCTGCTAATAAATTTATTTCCACTGTTTCCCAAAAAGAACAAGCACAATCGGAGCTTAAAGAGCAAGATCAAATAGGTCCTATAGAGCAAAGTTCCAGCAAAGAGGAAACATTGAAAGAACAAACTACAACAACCTCTGATCTGAGCATTCTGGAAAAAGAAGGAGAGCAGGAAAAGGTAAACCTTTGAATCCAGAATCTGTTATCAGGGAATAATGATCATAGTAATGGAAAATCAGGAGAAAAGGCAAAAACTCAGCAAAGACTAGTAGAAACCTAAGATCATCACAAAAAGCCAATCCCAAAATTTTTAAATGATAAAACACACCATAATTGGGAATGTATTAGTTTGGAATATAAGGGGAGTTGGCACTTCAATTGACAGACTTAAGAATTTGAAACTTAAACACAAGTTAGACATAATGTGCTTAATAGAACCATGGCAAGAAAATTAGAAGCTCATAAAATTTAAATATGAATTGGGATTTCAGATTGCCTACTCTGCTCATAGTGCTAAAATTTGGTTATTTTGAAACCAGTCTTTTAGCATTACTGTTATAAGCGAGACTGATCAGTATGTAGAAGTGAATATAACTGATTCATTATCTTCTCTGAGCTGGAACTGTGTTTTTATTTATGCAAGTGTTCATAGACAAGTCAGAGAGTCTTTATGGAGTGATTTAAAGGCAGCTAATCTTCTTCCTTCCATATATATTGGAGACTTTAACACTGTAGCGTCAGTATCAGAGTATAAAGGGAGAAAGTCAACCCCAAAAAAGAGCATGATGCAATTTAATAAATTTTTAAATGACCTGGATTTGCATGATATACCTACAGTAGGTAACTCTTTTACTTAGAGCAACAATAGATTTAAGGATAGATGCAAAGAATTGATGTTCCAAAGGTTAGATAGGGGAATCTGCTCATTAGATTGGCTTGATATATTTCCTAACAGTTCAATCCATGTTCTTAATAGATTGTCTTCGGATCATGCTCCTCTTCTCTTATCTATGCAAAAATCCGAGGAACAAGCCCCTAGACCATTTAGATTTCAAGAGATGTGGACTAGTAGACAGGATTTTCTAAACTTAGTGGCTTCTAACTGGAACCTGGAAACTCCTTTCAGAGGAATGTATAGGTTAGTATATAAATTGAAAAGGCTTGAGATGGAAATAAAGCAATGGAACAAAACACAATTTGGTAATGTTGATCAGAACCTGATACAATATGAGAACAAGGTTAATGATTTAGAAATCTCATTTCAACAAACTCCAAATGATTCAATCTTGACAGATTTGAATAACTCTAAACATCTTTTGATGAGGGCTCAAAAAGAGAAAGTAATCTATCTTAGGAAAAAAGCAAGGTTGAATTGGTTTAAATATGGTGATGCAAACACGAGTTATTTTCACCACTCAATAAGGGAAAGGAGGACTAAATCTAGAATCAGTAAGATTAGGGATGAACATGGAAACTGGATCACAGATCCAACCCAGATCAAAGAGGTAGCAGTGGGGTATTATAAAGCTTTATTCAATGAGGAAGAACCTCAGAAACTGGGAACTTATATAAGCCATTTTCTATCTGAAATTCCTAGAGTAATAACTGAACAAGAAAATAATTTACTGCTGTCTCCTTTCCTGATCCAAGAACTCAAGTTTGCAGTTTTTTACCTCAACAAACATAGTTCCCCTGGACCTGATGGATACTCTGGTTTTTTTTACACCACCTTTTGGGAAAATGTTAAAGTAGATTTACTTGAAGCTGCAAATGATTTTCTAACAAGTGGAAATATTCCAAAGGCAATTTCCAGTACCTGGCTAGCTTTAGTTCCCAAAAGAACAATACCTGTTACCTTTTCTGACTTCAGACCAATAAGTCTTTCTAATTTTGTGAATAAGGTATTCTCTAAGATGATGATGGAAAGGATTAAGCCTTTCATGTCTCAACTTATATCCCCTGAACAAAGTGCTTTTATGAAAGGGCGGGATATCTCTGATAACATAATTTTGATGCAAGAAATGACCAGAATTTTATCAAGGAAATCAAAAAAACAGAACCTAATAATTAAATTAGACATGCAGGAAGCTTTTGATAGGGTCTCATGGTCTTTTCTTAATTCAATTCTCCTTAAATTTGGTTTTCATGGTATTTTTGTAAACCGGATAATGCAGAACATAGCCTCAGCTCACTTTTCAGTTCTAATTAATGGAGTTGCATCAGGATTCTTTGCATCAAATAGAGGAATTAAATAGGGAGATCCTCTTTCTCCATTTCTGTATAATATCCTATCAGAGGCATTCTCCCGAGGTTTAAAAAAAATGTTTAACATGGGATACCTGCAATTTTTTGGTTTACCTAAAAAATGCCCACAGATCACTCATCTAATGTATGCAGATGATACCGCTGTATTCCTCAGTGGTAATAAGAAAAATCTGAAAAGATTTAAAATATTTCTCAGTGCATATGAGCAAACTACAGGACAAAAAGTTAATTTTTTCTAAATCCAACTTCTATGTTGCTCCTAACACCTCAGTAGATAGAATCCAAATTCTGAGCAGGAATTTAGTAATGGCTAAAGGAGAGTTTCCTTTTCAGTACCTAGGCCCATATTTACAGGAAGGAACACACAGAGATATTACTACCCTATATTGGAGAGAATGGAAAAAAGCATTAATAACTGGAAAAACAGATGGTTGAGTACTGTAGGTAAAATTATCCTAATAAACCATTGTTTTCTTTCAATCCCAACCCACTTGTTTGCTGTCTTAAGACCTCTAAAGATAGTACTGAGGAAAATGGAAAGGCTGGCTGCTGGTCTGTTCTGGGGAGCCAATGATAGTACAGAGGCCAGAAAAAAATGGAGAGCCTGGAGAAAAATGAGTATTCCTGTACAAGAGAATGGGATAGGGTTTAGAGATCTTCAGGCTATAGTTGATTCATTTTCCTGTAAGCTATGGTGGAAGCTTCAAATGAACACCACTCAATGGTCTCAGCATTTGTGGACTCTACCTGAGTATTATAAGAAATCTCAGGTATGGAAGAGAATCTGTAACATAACTGAAAAAACTAATAGTTTAACTAGAGTAATTCATGGAAAAGGAGAATGCTCCTTTTGGAACTCAAACTGGTCAGGAGAAGGTGCACTAAATGGCTTGATGATGTGGAAATTCCTTTCCCTGATATCACACTGAGCTCCTTTATCCTGAACAAAGACTCTAATCTTCCTTTTGTGGAGCCATATTTGGCTACCAATATAGTTTCAATATTGCAGGATGTGACCATCAAGAACACACATGAGGATAGACTGATATGGAAATCTTCAATGGATGGAAACTTTTCAGTCAGTTCTGCCTACAAGATCCTGAGGCAGAAGGGAACAAGCATTAGACATCTGCACAAGGTATGGGAAAATTTCATACCAGCTAAAATGTCAGTACTAATATGGAGAGCTCTGAATGGAATTCTGCCTTTTGAAAATGTTCTGTGCAAGCTTGGTTTTTCACTAGCCTCTAAATGCCCTATATGTTCTAATCACTCAGACTCTATCAACCATTTTTTAAACTCTTGTAATAAGGCAACTGCAGTATGGAATAAAGTTAACAACCTTCTGAATCTGCAAACACCTGTTTTCAGGAGTTTTAGACATTTAGTTTAATATTATCTCTCCATCAGGGTAGGCTCAAAGATTCTCAATCATGTGTATACTGCTGCTCTCATTGTCACAACTTGGTCTCTCTGGACTTATAGGAACAAAATACTCTATGATAATCTTTCTTTTTCAGTGGATACATGTTTTCAGAATATCAAGGAACTGATGCTCCTAATTTTTACTGCTAATCCATTGAAAGGTAAATTTGAAAAGTATAAGAAACTAGTTCAGGATGGAATCATACCTAATATAACTCAAAAAAGAAGGAAACCACAGTAACTGCAGTAAGATGGGAAAAACCAACAACTGTTTTCAAAATTAACACAGATGCATCATGGGTAAATGGAGGTGACTCTTCTTGTGCTGTAATAGTTAGAGACTGGAGGGGAGATGTGAAACACATGAGAGTCAAAACTTTTCGATCAGAATCTCCTCTACATGCAGAGTTGGAAGGTATCCTTTTTGCCTACCATCTTTGCTTAGAACTGGATATTAGAGGTAGTATCCTTGAGTCAGACTGCAAACCAGCAGTTAAAGCAATACAAGATCCTTATGTTGGTTCATGGAGACTTTTCACTCTTAGCTGTCATCTGAATATGTTGCATAAAGAAAACCCAATCCAATATGCTCCAAGGGAAGCTAACACAGTGGCTAATTTTTTGGCAAAATATGCAAGGGAGAAATCCCTAAATGGAGACTTAAATATAAGAAACTCCCCATCTTTCCTTAGAGGTTTGATTTTGCTAGATAAAAATGGAGTTCACGGAATAAGAATAGGCACAGCAAAAGGGAACCTAGATCACACATAGGACGGATTTCTAGTTTGAATTCTCTTCACGGCTTTACACAGTACTTTTTGGTCAGAGACTGCTGCTGTTTTTCTCTGTTCTTTTTGCAGATTGAAAATGCTCAGGATGAGAGGTCCAGGCACAAAGGAGCACGAGGTCTACATAGTTTGAGGAAATCTATGAGATCAAATGCTAGGTAAAGGGACATTGACTGATAAGGGTTTTGAATTCTCATCTCCCTGACTTGTTCGTGTTCCCTTATCTCGGTTTGTTCTCTAGTAATGGTAGAAGATTTACACAAACCGAGAGTCACGGATGTTTTTATATTTCGCTTCCCCTTTTGTATCATCACATGAATGATATTGTACAGATGTAACTCTTTTTGCTACCCTCGGGGGTAACTCTACGGTTTGGGGAGCCAAATATAATCCCCCCATCTATTTGGATGGTTTAATCTAAAAAAAAAGAAATAAAATATTCCAGCTCCTATTTAAGAATTCTCCCAACTCCAAAATCCACCACACACAAATTAAGCTTCCCAAATCAATTAATGGCAAAAACACCTAGTTAAAGTCGGCCTCATTTATCTTGGTTTTGGTCCTTTTGACCAACCTTGATGCATCAAAGTCGGCAGCGGAAGATTCCGGCCGTATTCCAGCCGTCCAGAACAGAAAATCCAGTTCCGATTCTAACCGTGCAACATTACATCAATCATTCCAGCAAAATGCAAGCTCTGCACCTGTCTCTACCTCCCTTGCCTGTGATGTATGCATGTTAAACTTACTCTCTGCCGGTTGAAATAACTTCCTTTTTCCCTTTTAGTAGTCCAGCTTTATTTGTTAATGGAACAATTTTTCACTTGATGCGACAAAATTTTATCCCATGGCAGCGCATCTTTTATTATGTTTTTCCTTAATGAGAAGGTATTTTTAAAGAGAAGGTATTTTTATTTTTAGAAAAAATACATTTCATAATTTTTATAGGTATTTATAATATGCAAAAATAGATAGCCTGTTTACCTTCTGGGATATTTCTAAGGTATTCCTTAAACACATTTTTTGAAAAAGAAAAGTAAAAACACCAAAAAAGAAAGTGATCCTAGTTCGATAGAGCTCTAGGGTCATTTTGGCATTAAAATTAGAGAAGTTAAAAAATTAATGACACTTTACTACAAAAAAATGCAGATCTAGTGTGGGAGAATTTCACTCACTAAGGTGCGATTTGGGTGAGACCATGAAATGAGGGATGGGCCAGCCACAGAAGAAGGTGGCCCAGCTAACGACGGATTGGAGTAGATCGATACGGGAAGAATACGCTGATAATACCAGTAAAAAAGGTGGAGCTGAAGAGGAGATGGGAGAATCAGAGGAGATGTATGGTACTGAGGAAACTACAGCAGAGGTACGAATTGCAAATCCCAGTGATCAAATTGAAAAGGAGAATGAAGTTGAAACCCCAAGGGATAAAGGGGAAAAATTGTGGGTAGATGTAATAAGTGGGAATAGGAATGAGTCGAATGGGGTGAAAATCGATTATTCTGCTCCTAAGGTTATTGTTGGTGATATTGAGGTAGAAATTGAAATGGAAGATGTGAGAGATGAATTGGAAAACTAGAAAAACTCTTTAATCATGTATGTGATTTAGGGGAATCTAAAGATGAATGTGGTGAGACGTTTTGTCATAAAATTCTGGGATTTTGTGAGTGCACCGGAACTGTTGTATAATGACGAAGGATATTTTATCCTGCGTTTCAAATCTAGAAGGGATAGGGAGGAAGTCTTACGACGAGTCCCTTATACAATTTAAAGTTTGTTGATGTTTTCACAGTTGTGGAAGCCCAACTTCTCGTTGAAAAATGACATGGTCTGAATCCTACCGGTGTGGGTTAAGTTACCAAACATGCCAGTCCATCTTTGGGGGCCTAAAAACTTGGGGAAGATAGGCGGTCGGGAAGAAATTATTTACAGATGAATGCACTGCAAACAAATTGAAAGTCTTTTATGCATGGATTTTGGTGGAAGTGGATATATCTCAAAGGATACCAGATTCAGTGGCCATTAAAGATATTGAAGGGAATTGAATCAAACAACTTATTGAGATAGAAGGGAATCCAATGTTTTGTGAGAAATGCCAGCTGGGTGGTCATAGATGCATTGAAGGAGTAAAAAAGACTGTACAGAAATGGTTGGAAAAGAAACAAGTGGATGCAGCAGAGGAGATAGCAGGGAAAATTGCAGGAAAGCTGAAGTTGTGAATGGAAAACATGCTGCTCAACAGGGAGAAAAAACATGAATGGACAGCGGTGGTGCCATGGAATAGGGCAAAACAAAAGGAAATCTGATGGCAGCTTAGGGAGAGAACAACAAACAGGGTATGATTGGTGGATTTGAGGTGGCTCTAGGGATTTTTTAGGATCCTGCAGAGATGTACGACCACGTTCCATGATCACATCATGGAATGTGAGAGGGTTAAATAACAGAGCAAACCAGAGAGAGATTTAATCACATGTTTCTAGTATGAATTTTATGATTGTTGTCCTAATAGAAACTAGAGTTTAAGTAGAAAATGTTTTTAAAATATTTGTAAATTTTAGGATAACTATGAGGCTCATTCTAATGGTAGAATTTGAATTTTATGGGGTGATGGTAGAGTTAAATTGGTCAATAAGATGATAAATGATAAAATGACATTATGTTAAGTAGCTGATGGTAATGGTTGGTTATTGTTTTGGTTGACTACTATTTATGCTGGAAATCAGCGGAAAATGAAGAAGGTATTGTGGAAAAATATTGAAGTTTCTCAGAAAATTGTTACTGGTCTGTGGTTTCTAGTCGGTGATTTTAACAATGTTTTATGCATGGCATATAGAGTAGGGGGAAATGAAGTTCAAGCCAATGAATACTATGAGCTTGAACATATGATGATAAATACAGGTTTCAGTGAATCTAAAACTACTGGAGATTTTTTCACCTGGTCTAATAGACAGGTTATTAGGGTGATTTACTTGAGAATTCATCGTGGATTGGGAAATGTTGAATGGTTTATTAAGTTCCTAGAGGCTGTGGTTGAAGTTATAGATATAGGAATTTCTGATCATGCAATGTTAAGGGTAAAATTGTTTGAGGTGAAGAGTAGAAGGTTGAAACAGTTTAAAATTTTAAATTGTCTTCTGGAAAAATAAGAGGTTCTATAGGCCGTTAAGGAGAGCTGGAATAAGAACTTAACTGGCAGACCGATGTATGTAGTATGGATGAAGTTTCTAAGGCTCCAAGGGAGCTTGCAGTGTTATATGAAACAGATTGGTGGAAGGAGGAAAAATAGGACCATGCAAGGGTGGATTTGAGTCATGCTCAGAACAATTTAATCTCTGACATAATGAATAAACACAAAATGCATATGGTGATAACTGTAATGAATAAGTGCATAAATGGAGTTGTATTGATGAGAAGATAGCGAAGCAAAGATCAAAAGTTGATTGGCTACGGTTGGGGGATGAAAACAACTCATATTTTCATGCTTCGGTGAAGTCAAAGAACAAAGTTGCAGGCATTCAGAAGTTAGAGAGGGATGATGGGAGTGTGGTAACTGTACATGAAGACTTGGAGGAGGAAGTGATTCATTTTTATGAAGCTTTGGTGTGGCAAAAATCCAATAGATGAGAAAGTAAAGATGTGGAGGCTATAAGGAGGGGTAGTATATTAAGCAATACAGGGAGAAGGACACTGATTGAGATGGTTGGTGAAATAGAAATTTATAAATCTTTAAGGGGGAATTGGAGAGATTAAAGCTCCCAGATGCGATGGGTTTAATGCAAAATTTTTTAAGGGGAACTGGAAAGTTGTGAAGGGAGATCTCATCAGAGCAGTGGATGATTGTTTCAAGAATGGCATATTATATAGAGCTGCAAATAGTGCTTTGGTGACATTGATTCCAAAGACTTATGCAGCAAGGAAGATGAGGGATTTCCATCCTGGTCCCATCCTAGTATCTTGTTGTTCAACTGTATATAAAATCATCACAATAATCATAACTAATCAACTGAGTACAGTGATTGGAGAATTAGTCCAAACAAATCAGGCAGCTTTTGTATCAGGCAGGTGTTTATAGGATCACATCATGCTTATTTATGAACTCTTACGGGATACAATAGTAAGAGAGGTGCCCCGAGATGTTCAATCCAGATGGACATACATAAGGCGTATGATACGATGGAGTGGACAGCTCTTGAGGAGATCATGAAGGGAATGGGTTTGTCCAGGAAAATGTAGAATGAACCATGACCTGTGTTAAAATTGTGTCATACAGATACAATATTAATGGGAAGCCGACAAGGTTTATTTAGGCCAAGAGGGGGTTAAGACAAGGGGACCCCCTCTCACCGTTGCTATTTGTGTTTGTCATGGAGTATATGGCTCGTTGTTTGCAAGGTATAAAGAAGAACTCAGGATTTGTGTTTCATCCAAGATGTGAACTACTGCAAATTATCAGTATCAACTTCGCAGATAATGTATTGTTATTGTCTAAGGGTAATACTGTTTCTGTGGCCGTAATGATTGAGGCATACCAACAAGAAGTGCAAGGTATACTTTGGCAATGTGGAACATATGTAGAAGTTGGATATCTTGGAGCTGATGGGCTTTAAGAAGGGCGATCTTCCTTTCAGGTATCTTAGCATCCCTTTATCTAGCAGGAAATTAACGATCCATGTGTGCTAACCTTTAATTAAACAAATAGTCACTAGCACCGGTTATTAAAACCGGTGCAAAAATTGTAATAGCACAGGTTTTTTATTTGTAAGCACCGATTTCTAAATTGGTGTAAATTTAACACCGGTTTTTGTATTGGTATCACAACTTTGTTTTCTAATAACCGGTGTAAATTTAACACTAGTAAAAAAATTGGTGCTAAAAATGATGAAAGTTGGTGTAAACCTAACACCAATTAAAAAATCGGTGCTAAAAATTACAAATCCGGTGTGAAATTAGCACCGGTCTAAAAATCGGTGCTAAAAATCTCTAAAACCGGTGAATTGAAAATTTTGGCACTGGTTTTAATACCTGTGCTAAAATATTACAAAAACCGGTGCTAAATTGGCACCGGTTTGAAAACCGGTGCTAGAAATTAAAGAAAACTGGTGAAACGTAAATATTTGGCACTGGAAAAAACCGGTGCTAAAAAATTATAGAAACCGGTGTTAAATTAATTCTGGAAAAAAAGCAGGAAAAATGGCACCGGTTTTTACGTACTATTCACAAAAACCGGTGCCAAATACAGCATTTAATGCTCAGAACTACCCCTCGAAAATTATATCTTAACTTGTAATTCCCCTCTCTCTTCATTGATGGAAGATTTTTTGGATGGTGAGCAATAACCCAAAGCAATGAAGACTCATGGATGTAAGCTTTCCTTAACGTTTTTGAATTTCAATCAAATAGTAGTTATAATAACAATTAATGCATGCATGGAGAGAATTTATTTGTATTTATTAATGGTTTCTATGCTTTAAGTTGGTTTAGTATCATGTTGTGAGAGTGTAAATGATTGTGGATGTAAACATGGTTGTGTTTGTGTGTATATATATATATCTCCCAAGAACAAGTTGATTGATTCACATACATATACACATACACATGACACTTTATCCATGCAAAAGATGCTTGTGTCGTGAACGGTTTGATGATCGTGGGCTTGTTAGATTTCACTTGCTGAAGAATGGATTTGACAGAGGTTACATTGTATGGACATTTCATGGAGAGGTTGAGCAACGACATAATGGTTGTGGGTTTGACAAGGTAGATGGAAACAAATGTACTGTTGATGCTATGTTCGATGACATTGTAAGAGATTTTCAGGGGAAGCCTAAAATGTTGAGTGCTTTGTTTGACGAAAAAGAGAAGCCATTGTATCTGGGATGTAAAAGTAAGGATACCATAATCTCCTTTTTTTATTGAGGTTTTCAATTTGAAAGCTACAAGTTCTTGGAGTGATACAAGTGTGAATTCACTCCTAAAGCTTCAAAAGGATAAGTTTTCGGAAGGGAATAAAATACCAAAAAACTTTTACGAGGCTAAGAAAATATTGTGTCCACTCGGTTTGGAGTACAAGAAAATATACGCATGTGCTAATGATTATGTGTTGTATGATGGTGATTTGAAAGATGCGGTTTAATGTCCCTATGCAAACATTTAAGATATAAGGGTGTGAGGAATGATGATGATGGGTGTTTGGCTAAAAAGAAGAATAAGGTCCCATTGAAGTGTATGTGGTATCTTCCTTTAATTCCTAGGTTGAAGAGGTTATTTGCCAATTCAAAAGATGCAAAGAACTTGCGATGGGATGGAGAGCGGGAAAGACCAAGTGGCGACAAGATAAGACATCAGGTAGACGGTGAACAGTGGAGAAATTTTGACAGGCGATATCCTTCATTTGGTTTAGAAGTTAGAAATTTACGCCATGCATTGAGTATTGATGGGATGAATCCATTTGGTAATATCTCATTGAAGCATAGTTCTTGGCCCGTGATGTTGGTTATATATAATTTTCCCCCTTATTTGTGAATGAAACGTAAATATATTATGATGCCTATGTTAATCTCAGGTCCAAGACAACCTAGGAATGATGTTTATGTGTATTTGAGACCATTGATTGATGATTTGAAGATATTGTGGGAAGAAAAATGGGTGTTGGTATTTGATGCCCATATGAATGTGGAGTATCAATTGTGTGCCATGTTTTTTTGCATGATAAATGATTTTCTAGACTATGGAAATTTGTCGCGGTATGTTGTGAAGGGGCTCAAAGCATGTCCTATTTGTGAGGAGAAGACATAATTCAAATAGCTAGGACATGGAAGAAAGACAGTGTATCTTGGCCATAGAAAATGGCTGCAAGGAAACCATAAATACGAGGATGATGTGGTAAATTTTGTTTGGGGGAGGGGAGAAAGAATCCCCTACACCAGTAACTGGTGTCCAGATTTACAAGGTTAAGAAATTCAGAGTGGTGTTAAGAAAGTATAAAGGCAACGACAAAATACATTGTGATGGTCCATGGAAGAAAAGAACAATATTTTTTTATCTACCGTACTGGGAGCATCTTGAGGTTAGGCATTGCCTAAGCGTGATGCATATTGAGAAAAAATTTTGTGAAATTTTGATAGGCACCCTCTTGAATATTCCCTGGAAGATGAAATATAGTTTGAATGCCCGGTTGGACTTCGAAGAATTGGGAATCAGAAATGACCTCGCTCTAGAGGTGAAGGGTAAGAGGACTTAAATGCCCCCTGCACCTTGTACATTGTCAAAGGAGGAGAGAATCTTAGTTTGTGATTGTTTGAAATCAGTAAAGGTCCCAATTGGATATTCTTCGAATGTTAGTTGGGTAGTTACAAAGAATTGTCGGATGACTGGGTTGAAATCTCATGATTTTCTTGTTCTGATGCAACAAGTGTTACCTATTGCTATTCGCGAGGTAATGGAGGTTGACGTAAGGTACTCAATCACTAATTTTTTTTTATTTTTTTGTTCCATATGCCGAAAGTCTAATGACCGGGACCATTTGTTGTTGTGCTATGCAAGTTGGAAATGTATTTTCCTCCATCTTTTTTTGATATAATGGTTCACTTGGTTGTTCATTTAGTGCGGGAGATAAAGATATGTGGTCCGGTTGGTATGCATTGGATGTATCCTTTTGAATGTCACATGAAAGTATTCAAGGGATACGTGAAATGTATGAATCGACCGGATGTTAGTATTGTTGAGAGGTATGTTACCGAAGAAGTAATTAAATTTTGCTCTAGCTATTTGGAGGAACGTAGAAATTTTGGGGTTCCCCATAATCGACATGTTGGAAGGAATGTGGGCAAACAAAGGTCAAGGGGAATGTTATTTATTCCATTGAATAGTGATCTGATGTCAGTTCATTTCTATGTCTTGAGGAACAGTAGGGAGACTGCTGCTTATGTGACCGAGCACCTTAATTTGATCACAGAGTCCCATCCCATGTGGCCCCCAAATAAAGTTCAGTTGGAGCACAATGACAAGTTTGTCAATTGGTTATATGATTGATGCAATGTAGGTGATTACGATAAAAAAATAAGAGCATTTACAAGGAAGCCTAACTGCACGGTTTCATGATATTCCGGATATGACCTGAACGGTTTCTCTTTTGCTACTAGGGACTAAGATTTAAAGAGCACAACACAAAATAGTGGGGTATACATTGAGTCGGAGACAATGTGGCAAGCAAGTAAGAAAGATAATAAACCTGTCCTAGCTGTGATGTTGTTTTATGGTGTTATTGATGAGATTTGGGAGCTTAACTTTGGAGAATTCAAGATTCTTGTTTTCAAGTGCCAATGGTTTGATAACAAAATTGGAGTTCAAAGTGATGACCCAATGGGATTTACCCTTGTTGACCAGAGTTGTGAAGCATATGACAATGATCAGTTTATTTTGGCCGAACAAGCAAGACTAGTTTTCTACGTTAATGATCCGTGCAATGTAGGTTGGTCCATTGTGTTACACGGTAAGAAATACTCTTTCCATGACGAAATTGATTTTGAAGTTACCAGTGAAAGGTTAGAGTTCCCTTCTATTTCCCCCTACTTATTAACGACGAAATTAAAGCGGGAGCAATACATAGGAAACACAGAGATGGCATTTAGATAGATGAAGATGGCCAAGAAATTGGAGACGTTCAATCCAAAAAGATGAAAATGGTTGAAGAATAGCGGCTGAAGAGCAATGAATTCGAGGGCTAAAATTTATGTATTTTTGTAGTATGTTGTGTTTTGTATGAATGTTAACGATTCTACAACTATGTTCTAATTGGAACCTATTTTGAGCAGCTCTGAGAGCGGCAGTGCGCTGCCGCTCTTTTGGTAAAGCTTGAACAAAATAAGCTTAATTTTCCTATGGTAGCGGCTGCCAGCTGCAACGCGTTGTAACTCTTTTGGTAAAGCTTGGAGAAAATAAGCTTCATTTTCCTATGGTACCAGCTGCAGCTCTTTTGGTTCGCCGCGCTACAGCTCTTTTACAAACACATTACCTATTTTGAGTTGCTCGTTCAGTTCTTGTAAGACAAAAACATGAATACGTTACAAGCCTAGAACAGTCAACTTCCAAAATTAAAGCAAATAGATGCCCACAACTAATAGCATCAAAATTCCAGAGTCATAAAGTACCAAGTCAAATCCACGGAGAAGCAACATATGTTTTGGTAATCAAAATCACGATAAACTAGAGATCCATATAAACCAAGCGAAATAAACAACTTGAGAAAATTAAGATGTGAGCAGAATGAATGTAGTCAATCCCTGCGTGAGCTGTCCTCCCCAGTGTTGGAAGATGGCGAATCTATAGTAGGGATTTGACCATATTCCTTGATTCTCTTACCACATATGGCTGTCAGGATCTTCCCAACCTACTTAGTCCATCGCACCAAGTGATCCACCTTCACTTTCAATGCTTCCATGTCTCCATCAGAATTCTCCTTAGCCGATTTACTTGTTGTCGAGCTTGATGACACAGCAATTTTCTTATTCTTCGAGAATATTTGAGGGTTGATAGGAAGCTTTGGCATCAGTGTGTAATCATCATCTTTAAATTTGCAACTTGCTTTCACACATAAGGCAGTGATGAGGGAGGAGAAGCCTATACAGTTGTAGGCATTGACAAAATCCTAGATGTACGCCAGTATTGTACCCCCAACATTCATGCTCAAGTTCTTCTTGATCTTGTACAATAGCAACATATAAGAACGATGAACCTCACTATTCATTTTCACTGGCAGCAGGCGGGCAGCTATGAATGTGTACCACACATTCATGTCGTCACTCAAGTATTTCTTCTCAATGCTGGACCATTTTGGTGGCAGGTTCTGGATAACTTCATCACCATCATCACATATTTCTCTTATGATCTATTCCCAAGAAGGTTTTTCAACATCTTTTTCCACAGCTTCGTAAACACTTGCAGGCTTTGGTGGGATCTTATAGAACTCTTTGATCATATCCAGTGCAAGCACAACGAACTGACCAGGGAAGAAAACCTCTGTTGAATTCTTGTACTTTATCAGGGACAATAACTCACATGCTAGGGTCTTGTTCACACGATCCGGTTGTGCGATGAACCCTTCCCACCCATGCAGGTTGACATAGTCCTTGTAAGACTTTTCCAGTCTCAACCCTCTCTCTAGTATGAGGCCCCGGCTAATGAATTAATTGTACACATCTATTGCCTCATGACAATCCACCTCTGTCATCAGTATTTAAGAGTTCCCCTGCACCATTTGAGACCCGTTGTCTCGCTCCTCCGTATCGCCAACTCTGGCCTTTTTCCTTGAGTTCTGGCTGCTGGTCTTCCCCTTCGGTGCACCTTTTTTGGGGTCCATACCTAGTAAAATAAATGTTGTATGGTACGAAAGGCGCCGGTAAAATGTTAGGACAAGTAAAATTTGCATCCAGAATATCAGCACATGGAAAATAAATGTCAGCCCATGAGAAAAGAAGAACTTGGCGGACAGAAAATTAACACAAGAAGAAAATAATTCTCCATCTGGAATGTCAGCACATGAAAAAAAGATAGGAAAAATGGCATAAACATCACACCATGTTTGTGATCACCCTTTACTACACCCAAAAAATAATGAAACCAACAAAATTTGCATCAAGTTGTTTGCACATGAATAAATTTGCATCCAGATGTCTGCTGAGTTCTTGTAACAGAACATAGGCATAGAACTGTGTTTCCATAAGCAAACCAGGATTCGCATAAAACATAGGCATGAAACTGTATGAAGAACATATGCATAGAACTGTTCCTTAAACATAGGCATAGAGCAAATTCAATAAACATGGGCAAAGAACTGTATTCGCATAGACCATAGGCATAACATACACTGGTAATAACTCTCACATTTCCAAAACAAAATCACAATTAGGTTTTTTCATGAAATCAAACAATCAGCATACCAATAATGTCGACAATCCCTTGGAAACCAAAAATGAAAGAGTATGCACTTACCTAGTTCGGACAAGGGTTTGTTGATGAAAGGTGTTTTGAGGGTGGACGATGCTTGGCGAACGGAGCTTGGCGGACAGAGCTTGGTGATCGGTAGCTTGGTGTATGGTGTATGGACGGTGGAGAGCAGATTGACGAAGGACGGAAGTTGGATGGAGTGTGGGACAGTGGAGCCTGGCCGCAGTGGAATGGATGGAGCTTGGTGGAGGTGGAATGGAATGGGGACAGCAAAGGGAACAGGGACGGCGGAGGGAACGGGGATGGAGCTTGCCGGTGGAGGGAGCGGGGAATGTGGAGGGAGCTTGGCAGAGGAAAGGTGTTAGGGTATTAGGTTGGGTGACCAATTTTTCACACACATTGGCTGAATCGTACGTGCAAATGGGCTGAATTTTACACAAACATAGGCTTAAAGGTGTTAGGGTATTAGGTTCCAGGGCTCGAGGCATGGGGGATAATGTCTCTAGGCAGGAAGTTTGAGGGCTCGAGGCCTAGAGGCTCTCGGGCTGGAGGCTCGAGGTAGGAAGTTTGAGGTTTGAGGGCTTAGGGGCTTAATGTTTGAGGGCTCGCGGTAGGATGTTTGATGGCTCGAGAGTTTGAGGCTTGAGGCTTGAGGGTTTGATGGCTCGAGGCTCGAGGGTTCGATGGCTTGAGAGGCTTGAGGGTTTGATGGCTCGAGGCTCGAGGGTTCGATGGCTTGAGAGGCTTGAGGGTTCGATGGCTTAAGAGGCTAGAGGGTTGAAGGGCTCGAGGTTCGAGAGCTTGAGGTTCGACTGGTTCGAGGGGCTTGAGGTTTGAGGGCTCGAGGGCAAAAGGCTCGAGGGCTTGAGGGTTCGAGGGATTGAGGAGCTCGAGGCTCGAGGGTAAGAGGGCTCGAGGGTAGGAGGTTTGAGGTCTCGAGGGCTCGAGGGTTCTGTTGGGTTCGAGGGGCTCAAGAGTTCTATTGGGTTCGAGGGGTTCGAGGGTCTCTAGGGGCTGAAGGCTAGAGGTTCAAGGGCTCGAGGGTTTGAGGGGTCGAGGCTCGAGGGTTCGAGGTTCGAGGCTTGAGGGCTCAGGTTGTAGTTATTGAAAATTCCCACATTCGGGATCGAGGGATCGAGGGCTCTGGTTGAAGTTGTCTAAAATCTGAGGGCTGATTTCCAAAAGTTTTATTATGTATAATATATTCGTAAGTCAAGAAATCAATTTACATACTCTCTCCATAAAGAGTGGCACACTAGGTTTAAGATCTTGGATTAATGTGACAAAAATGAGATGTTTAAATTGAGTGTAGAAAGTAAAAACTAGAATGTGTGGATGAGATTGTAGGAATATTACCAAAAATGTAAAGTGTGCCATTTAAAAAAAACATCCCAATAAGACAAGTGTGTCACCCTTAGTGAAACGGAGGGAGTATTAGTATTCTATATACACTAGTTAACTATATATGATCGTGTTCAATACAACTAAGGGTTGGTCAAACCCCTAGTCAACATACACGTGCACCAACTTCACCACATCCATTACTTGATAACCCATATGGTTGTCTACAAGTGGCCCGTTGTCAGTGAGCATTCCATGTACACTGGTTAATCGACTATAACTTAATTATCGATCCGTATACACTAGTTATAACTTAATTAATGTATCAATTACTTGTTAACCCATTAAGTTAACTAAAATCATCCCTAACATACTGAGGTGAAGCAAATACAGTCTTCCTCAAGTGCAACTAAGTGAGCCTACATTAATTTTATTATATTATCACATAAACATGTTTGAATTGACTCATACTAATTCTTAGTTATACTCTTTTTCTCTGGCCGTTCTATGTATACAAGTAATAGTAAGCACACTAAATACACAATTCTAGATAGGAGCATCATCTATTGTAATTAAACAGTATCTAGACCTTAATTAATTTGTCATTAGTTACCATTCAAAATTCTATACCCAACTCAATACGAAGTAGGATAAAAATCTCATGAAAATGAGCAAGTTGGCCAACAAAGGAGCTTCAAAAATTTAACTCCAAAGTGACCCAACAAAGCAGCAAGAATGGTCAAATTAAACTCCCAATTGGCCCAACAAAGCATCATTTAGCTTCCGTCCCAAATTTTCCCTCTTCCCTCCATAACCTTATCCCCAAATTTTTGCAACTCCCACCCCAACACACACGCCCTTCAAGGGCTTGAGAGCTCGCAGTTCTAGGTTGAGTAAAGCTAGTGCATAGCTGGCCGGTGGCAAAAAACATTGCCGAGAGTATGTACAAATAAGGTATGAGTGATTGGTTTTTGGGTAATTCTACAAGAACTCGCTAAATGGGTGGTAGTTTTCTTTTTTCCCGGGTTTAATCAATATATATATATTGGTGGGTCTCTTAGTTTGTGAGTTTGTGTTTGAATTTGTGTGGTTATTAGTGTAGGTAGTTGTTCATGTGGATAGATGATTTGTTTGTTAATAATTTTATACTTTTTTCCTACTTTGTTTTTGCACCCATACAAATTTTTTGCATATTATGTTGATAGGTCAATATGTTCTTGGTTGGTTGTTTGTGGATATCCATCTTTATATGTGTTATGCTAATATTTCATTTTTTTATTGACTCATACAAGCGAGTGAATGGCGAAGCGGAGTAAGAAATTGTTTGACTCTAGTACTAAAGCTGGAGAAGACAATTGTGTTACCCCTACAAAAGATGACAATTGTGATGTCAATAACGAGGAGGTGGATGATGCACCCAAATCATGCTCAGGATCTGAAAACTCGGGGGATGAAGAAGAAACTATATCAAAAGATTACATGAGTGGGAGCTTTGACAAGTTTGAGATTAAAGAGTATTGCAAGCCTACAGGCACAACCACGTGCAAGTCCGTGTTGCTAGCAAAGAAAAAGAATCCCCTTATAATATTCTTCGATGATGACTTCGAACCCTTGGTTATGTGTAGCCAGTGGTCGATGTATGTCGGCTATGCCTTCCGACGAAGAATCCGCTCCGGGACATGACATAATTGGAAATCAGTCCCAGGCCATGTAAACAAAGATGCATGGGAAAACACTCTCGTAAGTGTGTTCTAACCCTCCATTTTCATTTGTTCATTTCAACTTCATTACATTTTGCACTGACAACACGTATCTTTGTCTGCTAGATTAGCTGGGATATACAAACCAAAATGACATTCAATGAGATGAATAAGTTCCAAAATAAATGGACAATTTGTGCAGGTGAAAAGTGGGGAATTTGGAAGGCTAAGGTGGCTCACAAGTACATCAAGCAAAAACAACTAGGTTCTTGTGCATGGATAGATTATTGATGGATGGACAAAAAAGAATGGGAGCTAATTGTGAAACACTAATCAACCCCTGAATTCATGGTTATTCCTTAAAATTTCTTAATTTCTAGTCATTACTTTGTGAGAATTTTAAAATTAGATGAACATATAGGCATTAACTGATGCAGCAAAAGTAAGCGCCTCACATATGGAGTACATCCATCACACGGGCAGTGGAGGGAATCGTAGGCTTGCTATAGAACTTGAGAAGAGGAAAAGAAGGGCTAAAGTTGATGAGCTTATGGATTAAGGTCAAAGTATAGAAGAAGCGGAGGCTTTAGTTCAAATCATGGATCTCAAACCAGACTGCTCGGAATTGTTCCTAGAAGCTAACTGGGATAAGAAATTATCGACCTACACCAACGACTGCGTTAAAAGAGCAGCCCCCACTATTGTGAGCCAAATTCATAATTGATTCTATCTCTATCAATATTCTCAGATGGAATGCATAGTAATGGCTTGTATATGTTTTATTTAGTAGAAAAACCTTTAAGCAAAAGGGAGAGTTGGTTATACAAGGAAAATAAGATATTCTCGTTCAAGCAACGGGTAATAAGGATCATGGGGGTCGTTGGAGAGGTTTCCCCACAATGGCCAAGGTGAACGAGGCCCTACCACATATTGGTGTGAGCTTTTATGCATCTAGTCGATGTGGGAGCACAAACACAAAACCATCTCAAGAAATCTCAAATTCAAACAAACTACCAACAGATGTCATTCGAGCTCAATGAAATATTTGTTGCCTTATTTCTGGCCCAAACAAATTGGTTGGCTGGACAATTGGGTAAACCTATACCCCCACACTTGGATGCCCACAATTTCCTTGCTACATCTTCCAACCCCGTGAATAAAGACAACCGGATATTCATTCCTTCAGCATCTGGATGTAGTGACCCACAAGGAACCGTTGCGGATGACAAGGTATTGTATACCATGAACCTCATCGTTAGTTGCTTTCTTGCACTGTGATTGTTAGTTTCTAGATTTCAATTTCCTGTCAAATTGATTTTGGATGCTTTTAGTTGTGGGGATATATTTACTGCTGTCAAGTTAATTTTGGATGTTGGTAGTTTGGGCATACTAACATCTTTATATTCTTCTTTTCTCAATTTAACTGAGAAAATGTCTCTTTGCCAATATAGTTTTAATTGAGAGACAGTTTATCCTAGATGAACGCTGAAAGCTGCAGTGCGCTGCAACCTTCATCAGTTATAGATAGAATTAATTTCTTGTTAGAATCAACATTCTAGGCCAATTACATCTTCAAGGACCCTTAGTCCCTATTAAGATTGATTACATTTATGACTTTATTTAATTTTGATTAATTAATAACACTTACTTATTGTCAAACTGATGTTTTTCCCCTTTTTTGAATTTTGTTCTCATAAAGGAAAAAAGTCTGCATTTGGTATCTTGTTTCCAAAGGATAAGGAAGCGGACTTACCCATCAACTGAGAGCGAGTAAAGCTTTGTGGACCTGTGCTGGTTGAACGCAAAGAATTTGAATTTGTCACTGAGGCCATTGGATATAACATTCTATGGCCGGGAAAGCTGATAAGTGTCATTGGGCAACAGGATGATAAGGTGTGATGATTGTATTCTTCTTCTCATCCTATCATATATATCTTTCTAGATATTACTAAAACACAATTTCTTGTATATCTTCTTACGTAGGAGAACGAGCAGCAATTGCCTCAGAAACAATTGGTAGCTGATGAAGATGGAAGTCTTGAAATAAACCTCACACTGAAAACTACCATGGAGACTAAAAAGGTTAAAAAAATAATTATAATAACTAGCTATGACATCCAGATACATATTAACACACTCTCCCCTACAGGAGCCGGTGGCTCTGGAAGATACTCAGAA
The DNA here is from genome assembly GCA_037428765.1 of Rubia yunnanensis. Lineage (NCBI taxonomy): Eukaryota > Viridiplantae > Streptophyta > Magnoliopsida > Gentianales > Rubiaceae > Rubia > Rubia yunnanensis. The sequence continues at coordinate 106,754,886 of CM075063.1, read as the reverse complement.
TGGAGAGGTGGTCGCTCGATCAGTAAAAGGAGAGGTCAAACATACCCTCATACTTTTTCATTTCGACCTATTTTTTCAATGTCTGACTAACATTTTACCCATTAGCGAAAGAGAATATTGCATCGACGGAGAATGGGCAACCAAATCCTTCCATGTCAGTTTCTGACCATTATATTTTTGTGAGAACTCATTTTATCCTTTACAATATGATCCACTACTGAATTATATACATATACTGCTCAACTAACATTATTAGATTCTCAATGTAATTAGGGGGTCACAGAAGACAAAGAATGCATCGCTGCTATTCAACAGATTAATGATATTTTAAGGCTATCTACACAAATATGTGGAGCTAACAAAGTCGTCCGCATCAATTTTAACGCGGAGGTGTTTGGATCAGAAGAAGTCTACACAGCCATATTTACTGACAAGCTAAAACTTTCATGAGCAGCTTCGACGTAGAAAATGAAATGGAGTGGATCAGTGGGTGCCAACTTGATATATGGGCATCGTAAGAATGGCATGGTTACATTATTTATAGATGTATCATTATATTTGTTTCACTTATAATAATATTTTTCCAGATACCTACGTCATTTCGGAGGGTTCAAATTCAATAGCTCAAAAGGCAAATCAGAGGTCAAATTGACTGCGGACGAGGTTTCAACTGTCATGTGCCACACTCAAGCAAGGATATACATCTTCCCGTACAATCGACAGTAAGTTTTATTCTTTTTTTGTGTTGTTTGACCCAGCCGCATGGAAGTAATAGCAACCATATGCTATGATTTTATTTTTAAAAAATAATAAGAGTATTTTGGTGTTTCCCTTTTTTTATAGAAACCATTGGTTTTTGCCCATCTTCGTACCAGAAATCGATCGAGTACACTGCATCGACTCGATGAGTGAGGGAATTTTGCAAACGTATTAGGCTATGCCTTAAATTGATTCATTTGTAAGTGGAACACATTTTTGTCATTCCTTTTACTTTAATGTTTTATAAAATTGTTTGTTTGCGTAAACGTGTTCTTGTAGGTTTGTCACTTTCTTTTCTCGATTATTTACAATTAATGATAATAATCGGTACAATGACATTCATTGTTCTATTCATTACTTGCGTTAATCATTGCATGTTGGAAAAAGTTAGACCTAATGAAACTATTATGTGTGATCCCCAATTTCTTAAAATATATTTTTATATATTGATATAAATATATTTTCATCCATTGTAGGGTTGCAAAAAATTATCGACGGTTCAATTTCGACCAAAATAGATCCTACCCTTCGAACTACACATGGAATGTCATAAACATCAATGCACGTATTATCCTGTAACGTCATACTTCCTCTATCATTTTTATGTTCATAATCAATTCAGAAAATTCACTATTATATCAGCACGAGATACAAAGTAGTACTTGGGAATGTGGATACCATTGCATGTATTGCATGGAAAACAAATTTAGGGATGTGACTGACATTGACATTATTTCGGTACATTTTCTTATATTTTTTTTGTATTTGTTAGTCTCTCACATATATATCCTTTTCTAACATGCAATTTAATACATTGTTTCAACAATTTCCAGAAGATTACACTCCTCTGGGGAGCGATCAACTGTGGAGCATTGCTTTGAAATGGGTTTTTATTTTTGCAAAATTTACTCTACCAAAATGCATAGCTCAATTGAATGTCATACAGGGACTTGCCTCCATCATTGGATAGTAGTTAGTATTATCTCTTATGAGAAAGGTAATTGTCCTTCACTTTTGATACTTGTCATCTCCATGATGAGGATGGTTCCAGTATCTTTTGTAGGCCACTAAGTACCATGTTTCATGCACTTCTTTTGCTAGTAAAAAATTATAGTTGATCAAATTCAATGTTTTTTTCTACCTACTTGTTGTCTATGTGTGATGATCGTTGTATTTATTGGGAATTGATTTTGGGAATTTGTACTCTTATTATTGGTGCACCGATTTAAGTAATCAATGCACAAATGATAATCAGTGCCATCCATGAAAAAGAATGCACCAGTTTTGAAAACAAGCATAAATATGAAACTGGCTGCGTGAAGATGGACTGAAAGACCGGCAGCACGCCGCAACTTTCAGCGACCAGATTAGTCACACATTTAACACCGGTTTTTTCTAAAATAATAACCGGTGCTAAAAACTAACTAGTGCTAACCTATAATATAATTAGCACCGGTTTTAAAACCGGTGCTATGAAATAACCGGTGATAACAATACGACTATAGTACCGGTTTTAAAAATGGTGCTAATAAATAACTGATGCAAACAATACAAATTTAGCACCGGTTTTAAACCAGTGGTAAAAAAACCGTTGCTAAAAATACACATTTAGCACCGGTTTTAAAACGGGTGCTAAAAAATAATCGGTGCTAAAAATCCACTTTTAGCACCAGTTTTAAAACTGGTGCTACTAGGACACATATTTAACACTTGTTTTTTATAGCACCGGTTATAAAGAACTAGTGCTAATTCGGTACATATTAGCACCGGTTTTTTGTTCAACCGTTTCAATGGTTACTTAGGAACCAGTTTTTTTCCGGAAATAACCGGTGCTAGAGGGTGGTCTCTGTGGTAGTGAGTTAGAAGGATTCAACATTGGAGCATTAAACTGCATAGTTATTCAGGTAGATTACAACTGATTAAAAGTTTGCTTTTCTTTGCGGTTACCTATTCGCTGCATGTTTTTCCTTTACCGAAAGTTGTACTTAACTATTCGCAGCAAGTTTTCTTTTCTTTGTTATGTTGTGGGGGAGAGGTGATTTTGAGAAAAGACTCATGTGGCGTGGGAAAGAATTTGTGGAGTAAAGAAAAAAGGAGGGCTGGGAATTATTTCTCTCTTGGAGTGGAACTTAGCCAGTGAGAGCAAAAATCTGTGGGACATTTGTAATAAATTAGGCTGTGGATTAGATGGTTACATGCCTATTACATAAGGGATATGGATGTAATGAAGGTGAAGATCCCAGCTAGTGCTTCATGAATGATAAAAAGTTTGGGAAAGTGCAGGGACAGAGTGCTAAATGTGGAAGCCTGGTAGCATAAAAAAACTAAAGTTTAGCAATAAACTAGTTTACTTGGAGCTATGGAGATCTTAGCCTGTTATGGAGTGGAAGAAACTTTTTTATGCTAACAAAGCTAGGCCCAGGGCAAAGTTTGCATTCTGCTTATGCTGTTTTAAATGACCGGCAACAAAGGACAGGTAGGGAAAGTTTGGCATTAATGTGGATCGGACGTGTGGATTTTGTCATGAGGATGTAACAATGAATCACGTGTTCTTTGACTGTGATGTGATGAAGGAGATATGGAAGATGATGTTGCAGTGGCTGAAGATATCCAGAGAAGTAGGGATATGGGAGTCTGAAGTAGATTGGGTGATACAGAAATGTAAGGGAAAAGGCAGGAAGATAATGTTGTTGAAGATGGTTGCAGCTTAACCAGTCTACTGGATCTGGAAGCAAAAAAAATGAGCTTTGTTTTAAACAGAAGAGAAAAACATAGGATATTCCAAGTAAGATAATAGAAAGTGTGGTGTATAGGGCTTGGATTAATGCAAAGCTAAAAGAACTATGTGCTAGTTTTATGTTAGATTTTGATTAAGGTAGAATATTTTATAAAGGAAGTCTGATGTATATGTTTTGCAAAGATGAAATGTAAGTTTTACCAAATTCCAAATAAAATAAAAAATAGAGAAGCTATTTAAGTGAGTAGGTCTATTTATAAATTCTTTGCTAGCTATTGTAATCGTTCCACTCTAAAAGGCTCCTCACACGGTGTTGAAAGAATGTAACCTGGAATATAATTTTTATAGGATCCATTGCTGGATGAAGAAATAGAAGCAGGAATGAATGCAATTAACAAGAGTTTAGCCAGGGTAAAGAAGAGGAAAGACATCTCTTTGATGTACCAATTGAGAAAAACAACCATGCGCCATATTCTATGGGTGGTAAAAGAGGGGATCTCAAGGGGTACAGGTATAAAATGTCTCATTTTCAATGGTATTGATTGCCCCCTCTTAACCATAGATAAGTTTTACTCACTTGAAGTTTTTAAGAGACTTGCAGTCATATGAGACCATTAGGTTATATCTTTGCAATCGTAGTATGGGAATTTATATTGAAAATATTTCCTAGAGATAAGGTATTGGGCATCTTCAAAAACTCCCCCCTCAACTTGTGTTGCAGGGGTGAAGGGCATATGGTGAAATGGTACTCAATTGTGTTAAAATTAGACGAGACAAAATTGAATGTATCATCATTGTAAAAAGTAATTGCATAAGGCTTGTATGGTTATCACTAGCTCTCCAAACTTCTTATCAATAGATTTCAAAGAAGAATAAAACATTTGAAAATATTAAAAGATCAAAAAGGAAATTTAAAATTTTAATAATAAGGGTGACATTGTAATTCAGTAAACATCATAAATATCTAATGTCAATTATTCCAAAGAGAAGTTCAGGCTTCTTGTTGGGCACTATAATTATCAATTCTAGGAAGAACCTCATTCATTGATCTGCCCGTGGAGGAAGGAATCAAACAAGTTTTCGATCTATTGGATCTACACAAAAGTTTTGCAAAAAGCACACACTAATCCAAATGAAGAAAAATATTTCCCTAAAAATAAACAGAATAATGCTTAAAATAAGGGAATTGTATGTATACAAGTCGTGGGACCAATGTAAAACACAAAATATCACCTAAAACCCCCAATAATTGCTCGGATAATGCTCGCACAAGAATCTCTCTACAAAGGTTTTATAGTATATATATAAGGAGCTTGGAATTTGATAAAATCACGAGAGAAATTTATTATTTTATTGAAGGGAATGGATATGAATAAAATAAATATTATACCTATACATCTCAAATATTAAAAAGAGAAGGTATTTTTATATTTATAAAAAAGACATTTCATAGTTTTTATAGGTATTTATAAAACCTAGAAGTTAGCTTTGAGTGTGTGCGATTTACACCTACTAAGTGTGCGATCAGAGTCAACGGCTCTGTGCCATCTTCTTCATCAATCTCCGGCACCGCCGATATGGTGGAGCCACCACCAGCTATCACGAACCCTCCGATTTCTTACGCCCAACCATTAAATCAAGAACTCCGTGAAGCACTCAATCTCCCTTTCACAAATTGCCAAGATGATTGCACCGCTCCCTTCATTCCAAAATCAAGAATCGATCAACTGGGAGAACCCTGCCTCTATTTCACGAAAGAGGAATGCATAAAACTGGAAGCCCCCCTCAAATGGACGCTGGTCAGGAAGTTCTCGCGCAGCCGGCCGCAGCTAGAAAGGCTTCGAAAGGATTTTCATACAGCCGGATTCAAAGGTGACAGCGACATCACTCTGCTTGATAATCGACAGGTTTTGATATCCTTTTCTTTACCCGATGATTAGTACCATTGTTGGCTTCATAAAATATGGAATTTCGGATCATACTCAATCAGAATGACAAAATGGGTTCCCAATTTTAATCCTAACGCAGATTCCCTAATTGTTCTAATATGGATTTCCCTTTATGGTTTGCCATAGCAATTCTTTGATTATAACGTTCTTATGTCTATTGGTAATATTATTGGAACTCCAATGAGGGTAGACAGAGCCTCTATCAATAGGACCAGACCTCATGTGGCAAGGATATGTGTTGAATTAGATGTGACTAAACCTATGCTGGAAAGAATATGGTTAAGCTTTAGAGATATAGGTTTTTGGCAGTATATTGAGTACGAAGGAGTTCCTTTTTATTGCTCTAATTGTCTTAAATTTGGACATCTAGATACAGCTTGCAGGTTTGATAAGAACTCATCTAGATTCACTCCCTGGAAACCTCAAGGCCAATTAAAAAAAGAAGGTAAGAAAACCATTTCCAATGATGAATGTGGCAGATATAAAGGTAAAGGAAATGGTACTTCTTCATCAGGTATTTTTGTTCCTAAGAAACATTTTATCTATATGAGCAAAGTGGATAACAATGCTAAGCAGGTATCTTAGGAAAATAGCTCATCACAAGGAAACTCACATTTGAACAAAGGAGCAAGTTCTGAAGATTCGATCCTTAGACAAGGATCTCAGGTTTCTCTTTCTACTCAAGAAACTGCTACTAAAGTTTTATATCCTGAAAAACAGTTTGTAGTAACAGAGTTGGCCTCAAGTTCGGAAAATAAGGATGGAAATAGTCCTATAAAACAGATTGAATCTACTTGACTTTCATCTATAACACTAAATCCTATCTCAGATATTAAAAATTCCACCAATGGCCAAATTATCCCTAATATGTCTGAGCTAAATCTTTCTCAAGATAAAGATAGAGCCCCACCACAAGAAACGTTTACTGGGAAACAACAAAAGAATAATACTCATGACTCAGTCAATTTAGATGACCTTCTTAATCTGTTGGCAGAATCTGGTATACATACACAGGAAACAGAAATTAGAAACTTTAAATCCAAGGCTAAAATTACTTCCCAAAAAGATATCCAGAACATTTCTAACTTTGATGATACTAATGATTATATAGGAATCAATGGAGGTAATTCCCCTCTTCTATTATCTAGTAAGAAATATCTTAAAAATCTTGACTGGCTTAATACAGAAACCTCAATTAGGCAACAGGAAAAATTTCAGAAACAAGGGAAACTTAACTTTGAAGAAATAAAGACGAATCTAATTAAAGATCATTTTAGATTCAACACTATTCTCAAACTTAACCACACAGAGGTAAAAAATAAGCAGAGGAAGTGTACCAAAAAAGATTACTCCTCCACACCTAAAATGGTTTTTACCCGTTCCTCGTTGAACCTCTCCAAAACATATCCATGATAAGTCTTAATATATGTGTATGGAATATTAGAGGAATATGTAACAAACCTACTCAAACCCGGTTAAAAGATATTAAAAGATGTAATACAATAAAACTTTGTGCTCTAATGGAACCTTTACTGAATCTTGATCAACAAAACATCTCCAAAGAGCTAGGCTTCAGCAATTCTTATGCAAATCCAATAAAAAAAATTTGGATATTGTGGGATGAGGACATATCAGTAAACATATGTAAAGTAGAAGAACAGGTGGTTATTGTGAAAATCAAATCCTCCAATTTGTCAACTGAATGTCAGCTCAGATTTATCTATGCTAAGCACACAATTCAGGAATGGAATAAACTGTGGCAAGGCTTAGCAACACTGAAAAATGAATCCTTATGTTTAATAGGTGATTTTAATGTCATCACTAAAAATGAGGAATATTTAGGTAAATCAATCCCTAATCAGAACAGTATAAGGAACTTTAACACATTCCTTAATGACCAAAACTTGACTGAAATCCCAACCTCTGGTAGCTTGTTCACTTGGACTGGAATGAGACCAAAGGGTAGGGTATGGAAAAGACTTGATAGAGGAATTTCAAATAATATCCGGTGGTCTAATTTCCCTAACTCTAAAATTAAACCACTATCAAGGGAAGGTTCTGATCATACCCCTCTAATCCTGCTTGTATCTGATACATCCTCTATGTCCACTTCAAAACCCTTTAAGTTTCAAGAATGCTGGGCCAACCATCTCACTTTTATGAAGCTAGTTAAAGATGCTTGGAAAGCACAAACCACTCATAAAGGAATGAAAAGATAAATTTTCAAACTAAAACATTTAAAGCAAGTCCTTAAAATCTGGAACAAAGATGTTTTTGGTAATGTCTTTGATGCTGTCTAGATAGGTGAGGATTTAATGGTTAAGGCTGAAGAACATTTACAATAGGATGATTCCAGTAAAAACCTACAAGCCCTAAACCTAGCTAAGGCTAAACTGAAAATAGCTCTAACTAATCAGGAGGTATTTCTAAAATAGAAATCAAGATTAAAATGGATGAAAGAAGGTGATGTAAACTCAAAATTCTTTCATCAATCAATTTTAAGTAAACAAAAAAGGCAGACAATCTCTCTAATAAAAAATAATGATGGAACATGGTTAAATAAAATAGAAGATATAGAGAAAGAAGCTGCCAGCTTCTTCTCCAAACTTCTTACAGATGAACAATTGGACCCCTCAGGAATTAATACAGCGTGGATACTGGAAAACATTCCAAGAGTTGTAACAAATGAAATGAATTCTAATTTACTTAAACAAATCAATATGGAAGAATTAACTAACATAGTTAACTCCATGGATAGTCACTCAGCTCCAGGTCCTGATGGTTTCTCTAGTTTCTTTTTCCAGAAATGTTAGGACATAATTAAATCTAATGTAATGATGGCAGTGGAAAGAGTTCTTTGCTAGAAAAGACATTCCCAAAGCCATCTCATCAACTCTAATAATCCTAATACCCAAAAAAGATGTATGCTCATCATTTAAAGAATATAGACCTATAAGCTTATGCAATTTCACAAACAAAATCTTTTCAAAAATACTCTCAACAAGACTTAAAAGCTATCTAGATAAAATAATCAGCCCAGAACAATCAGCATTTATTTCTGAAAGAGAAATTGCTGATAATGTTCTCCTCATGCAAGAGTTAACTAATCACTTACATTAAAAAACAAAAGGTTCCAATATTATTATCAAACTGGACATGATGAAAGCATTTGATAGAGTTTCTTGGTCATTTTTAGCCAAAATCCTTGTCAAGCAAGGTTTCTCACCAATCCTAGTTGATCTAATTATGAGGAACATAAAATCTGCATATTTTTCATTACTAATTAATGGAAAATAGTAGGTTTTTTTCTGCATCTAGGGGTTTAAAACAGGGTGATCCTTTATCCCCTCTGCTTTTCATACTAATGGCCAAAGCCTTTTCACAAAACCTGAATTTTTTCTATCAATGTGGAAATATCCAGCCTTATAAATTACCCTTTGGGATGAAATCATCATCACATCTTTCCTATGCTAATGACACAACCATTCTCTTGAAATACACAAAACAGGGATTACAAACAATAATAAACTTCCTGAAATTTTATGAATTGGCTTCAGGTCAGAAAGTTAACTTTGAGAAATCCTCATTTCATATTTCAAAACTCACACATAACAGAATCATAACATCGATCAAACAGGAAACAAACATGCTGGAAGGATCCCTTCCTTTTAAATATTTGGGATGTCCTATATTTACAGGAAGAGTTAAAAATTCTCTTTTCCAAGGCATGCTAATTTCAGTCCAAAATAAAATTAATCACTGGCATAATAAGCTTCTATCCCCAGCTAGAAGGGCAATATTGATTAAACATGTATTGTCCTTAATGCCAATACATCTTATAAACGTGTTCAAGCCAACTAAACACATTATAAATCAAATTCATAAAACACTTGCTATATTTTTCTGGAACTCTAACTTAGATAATAATCAGAAAAAAAGAATTTGGAAATCATATTCTAACTTATGCTTCCCCACAGAGGAAAATGGATTAAATTTCAAAAATCTGAACACTTTAACAAAATCTCTCCCTCAAACTGTGGTGAAACTTCAGCTAGGGAAATCATTATGGGCAAAAATCATATGGTCTATGAGTGACACTCATAAAATATCCAGAACTTGGAAAAGAATCAAAGAGGTTCAACACATAGCACTGTGTAATACAGAAGTCCTTCTTGGATCTGGTTTGTTTCTTTTTGGAATTCAAACTGGACTACATTGGGACCTCTAACTGACCACTTACTGAATTTTTTAGAAGTTCCTTACCCCAACTTAACAGTTGCTAAATTCATACAGAATAAAGTATTTAATTCTACACAGATCAGGAATTGGCTTCCTGATCATATTTTTTGAATTCTGGATCTGGACTATAAACTGTTCTGTGATGATTCACTAATTTGGAAACCTACTCAAATAGGAGTATTCACTGTAAAATTAGCATATGAGCTGATAAGAAAGAAGAAACTGAACATACCCTCTTTCACTCATCTATGGTCTAAATTTTTACCAAAGAAAATTATTTTATTTAACTGGAAACTTTTAAATAGACTAATAGCTTTACCAGATGTGCTTGAGGATTTTCAATTTCATCTCCCTTCAAGATGATGCTTCTGCTTTAATGATTCAGAAACTATCCATCATTGTTTTAATTCATGTGTTAACGTAAAACAAATCTGGAAATTAGTGGATAATACTTTCTGTTTGTCTACAAACAGATTTCAACTATTGTGGGATAGAGTATATTTTTATTGGAATGTTTCTTCCTATGATGGATCTCTTGCTAAGCTAATTAGAATCATACCATGTGTAGTAATTTGGTACCTGTGGTGTGCTAGATGTACTTATAAGTTTGAGGGTACAAAACCTGATATAATGCTCATTTTCAAACGAATACTGTATCATTTCAATGATACCTTGTTGGCATTCAAACTGGACTTTAAGTGGGCATTATCTCATATACCAAAAACTTTATATCAGAAACCCATAAGACAGAGACCAATAAGAATCATTAAATGGTTACTACCTTCAACATATAAACTCAACACCGATGGTTCTTATCTTAGAAATGGTTCTGCTGGTATCAGATGCATAATCAGAGATCATGTTGGTTAGGTAATTGTGGCTTTATCCAAATCCATTTCAGCTGAATCTGTTTTGCAGGCCGAAGCCACAGCTTTATTAAATGGCATATATCGTGTTCGAGAACGAGGCATTATGAGTATTGACATAGAAACAGATTCAAAAGTACTACATGGTATTATTCAGCAACAATTCAAGATTCCATGGAAATTACAGCAGATGATGAGGGAGATACAGAACCTTCTCCAAGGAATGGATTATTCAATGCAACACATTTTCAGAGAGGCAAATGGAGCTGCTGATTCACTTGCAAAAATGGCTGGCCGAGAGCAGGTAAATAACATCTATGTTTCTGCAGGTTTGCCTCAAATAGTTGCTGATCATGTAAAGGTAGATGCAGAAGGAACTCCTCAAATTAGATTAGAGTAGTCATTTGGAAACTATGTACTTATTTTCCCACGTTTGCATCTGTTTATCTTTAGGTTAGTATTAGGTTAATGTATAGTTTTTAATGATCATCAGATGAACTCTCAGAGGTAAGGTATTACGTCCCCCTCTTTTTCTGTATCTTTTATTTTAATTAATAAATGGGTAGGGGTCTGCCAAACCCCCCACCATCACAGGTGGATTTTTTTTTTCGAAAGAAAAGGTATTTATAATATGTAAAAATAGATAACCCGTTTACCTTTTGAAAAAACAAAGTAAAAAACACCAAAAGAGAAAGTGATCCTAGTTCGATAGAGCTCTGAGTTTATATTGGTATTAAAATTAGAGAAGCTCTTCAAGTGATTAGTTCTAGTTATAAATACTTGGCCAGCTAGTGATGAATACTTGGAACTGCCCTTTAGCTTTTTATTGAAGTAAGCTATAGGTAAATTCTCTTGCATCAAAATAGCACCAATACCAACACCAGAAGCATCAAAATGAATCTCAAAAGTACCATTAAAATTAGGTAAAGCAAGAACATGAGCATTACATAATCATACTTTTAATACATTAAATACATTCTCTTGACTCTCTGTACAAAACAATTTCACATCCTTTTTACCTAGTTCATTTAGAGGTGCAGTAATATATGAGAAATCACGCATAAACAGTCTATAAAAACTAGCTAAACCATGAAAAGAATGTACCTAGTTCGCATTAGTAGGTCTCAGCCAGGTATTAATGGCCTTAATTTTGGTTTTGTCAAATTTTATGCCCTCCTTAGAGATCACAAAACCGGGAATCACCACTTCCGAAGCACAAAATGTGCACTTTTTTATGTTCGCATACAAACAAGACTCTCAGAGTGCAACAAGAACCATTCTAACATGCTCAATACATTCATTTGTCCATGTAGAATAAATCAATATATCATCAAAATAGACCACAACAAACCAGCCAGTAAAATATCTTAAGACATGATTCATCAACTGCATAAAAGTACTAGGCGTATTAGTTAAACCGAACGGCATAAAAATCAATCCATACAACCCTAACTTAGTCTTAAATGCAGTTTTCCATTCATCCCCCTCATTAATTTAAATTTGATGATAACCCTGAGTCAAATCAATCTTAGTATAAATCACAGATCCTGCAAATCTTCAAGCATATCATCTAGCCTAGGGATAAGATGGCGATACTTAATGGTAATCTTGTTAATAGCACAAAAATCAATGCACATATGCCAAGTTTTATCTTTCTTAGGAACTCAAATGACAGGCACATCACAAGGAGATAGAGATTTTTCGCATATAACCTTTTTGAAGTAACTCCTCGACTTGACGTTGTAGTTCCTTTGTTTCCTGAGGGTTTGTTTTATACGCTGTGAGGTTCGGGAAACTGAACCTAGAATCAAGTCAGTCTGGTGTTCAATAACTTGCAAAGGTGGTAAACCCATAAGTAAGGCTTCCGGAAAGACATCCTCAAATTCCTGTAACATCTGAGCAAACCGTGGAGGAACATGCATAGGAATATCATCACTGGAAAAGTAGCTTTCTTTAAAATGCATGATAAGCATATAATTATGATAAGAAAGAGAATGATTCACATCTCTAATTGATGCATAAGACGATGTACCATAACCATTGGGAAGTTTATGGCTCATCATGTAAATAGATGGGAAAGGACTAAGATGTGAAGATAGGATTTTACGTGACTTATCAGAATCAATGTTAGACTTAATTGGCTTACTTGGAATGACCTCTCTTGATTTTTGGTTGAAATTAACGATGTTTTTTCGTCCATTTTTTCACCTAGTGGTCGATATCATTCAAGCCCTGGCTAGGGTTTTTGTCAGCCATTTGCACATCAGTCGCAAACTTTTCTTTGTGAACTTTCATGTGTCTCTGTGCCTCTAAAACATCCACTAGAGATAATGGAACAAGAGTATACCTTGTTCTATCCTTATCATAGTAATATTTTTAGTTTAACCATCATGCATAGATTTTTTATCAAACTGCTAAGGTCCCCCTAAACAAATATGACTAGCTTCCATAGGTGTAACATCACATAAGATAGGTATTTTCCAATCTTAAAGCTTATCATGCATTGTTTGTTAACCCTAATTCCACCACTACCATTTAACCAAATAAGTTTATATGGTGATAGGTGAGTAGTCATGGGCAAAGACAATGATTTCAGAAGAAGATTAGACACAGAATTAGCACAAGAAACACCATCAATAATCAGTAAATTCTTATCTTTCAGAAGGCAACAGGTATGAAAAATGTTAATCCTTTGTACTTGTGTTTCGGCCATTTGAGAGTTTATAACTCTTAATGATGTGAAGTTACCTTGTGTTTTCGGACCTTGTTCGCCATGATCATTTATTATGATCTCTTCATCTACCTGTTCTTCACCACTTTCACACAACGGTGGCATATCAGCATATTCATATTCTTCATCTCTTTTCTCAATTATTGTTAACACTTGTGCACGAGGAAAGTTATTACAGACATGTCCTCTTTCTTTACAATGAAACAAGTAGAGGAGTTAACGATAACTGAATTTGATGAAGAAGTAGTGGACTTACATGGAATTTTTGAAAAATGTTGGGTTGGTGGTGCTACCCTCATCTTGGTAGGATTATAATTTGGATTTGAATAGGTCTGAACCGATCCTCGTCCACCCATGGGCGTGCCCCTACTGGGGCCATAACTAGGGTTTCCAGTGTCAAACCCTGGTCATTGACTGGAAAATCCAGGTTGTGGCCACCTTGGTCGTAGAGTACACTCAACAAACCTTGATTCACCAATAAATGGTTAATAGATATGTGATGTTGAAGCTTGACTGGTGTTTGAAGGTTTTCACGCATGCCTTCAATGAATCGATTTTTGAAGAATGCATCGTCTTCTTTCGTTCCAACCCCATGGTCAATTCAAGAGATTGCCAGTATTCATCAAATGTGCAATTTCCTGGCTTCATGTTGGACAGATAAGAATGTTGTTCCATCAAGTAAGTAGGGAGAAACATGATATCTGCGAAACTCATATCTCAATCTCTCCCTGGTGCAGATAGGTTTCTTTCCGGTAAGATATCACGACTCTTTTTCATTTTTCCACCATTCAGCCACACAGTGAGTGAAAGAATATTATGCCACTTTGACTTTTTCCTTCTCCCAATAATTGTTGAGATCAAACAGATTCTCAATCTATCGCTCCCAATCGAGATACTTCACTGGATTATATTAACCATCAAATCAAGGGATGTCATATTTTAAGCCATTGATGTCTCGAGCTTCATGAAAACCCGACTTAGTTCCAAAATTACTCTTCACTCTCCTTCGAGAATGATGTTTACTGTGGCGATGCCTTCTAGAAGACCCTCGGTGTGATCGCTTTTTCGAATCATCATCAGAATAATCATCTAAACTTCCAGAACCATTGAATTGGCAAACACATTACTTGGTTTCTTCCCTCTTGACCGATAATGTAGGTGTAGGTGGTTCCATGCTGTCAACCTTTCTCGCCAACCTTGGCACCTTACTCTTAAGTTCATTTATTGCTACAGCAAACAGATTAGGATCATTGTCTTCATTTGGATAATTTGATGTCGCTTCAAACTATCTGGAACCTCTTCACATGGGTTACTACCATGACTACCATTAGAGGTGTTCTTCAATGACAAAGTGTTATGATTGCTAACAAAACGCGGGACGAATGGATTTTCATCCCCCATATTCGCTAAACTACTAAGAAAATCAAACGGTTAGTTAAAAAAATTTTCCCCCTTCCTTTTGTTTATTAAGGTCACTCACCAAGTTATAACACTCAAAACTCACAAGGCAAAGGCTAATGTGAAGGCAATTGATCAATTCACCGCAAACAAACTATGGAGATGAGTACTGCAGAACTTATTTCAAAATTTAAAAATATATAAACTCAAAATTGGGCTCTACTATCAGGAATTCCAAATTCTACAAATAATAATGAACAAAACTCAGTTTAAATGGCACTAATCAAAGCTATATTGAATGAATTATGATCAAAACAAGAAGGCTTTATATAGACGACAAATAGGTTTCAAAAATTCAAGAAACATTTCTGGAAACAAATTGGAATAGGAACTCAAATCCAAATCCCCTATGGTAAAGGATTTTAATGACTTACTTGTCCCCCAAGTCAAAAATTCAGATAAAAAGCCCCAATCTCAATTGGCTTTTATTTCATCTTCCTCTTCCGATTAGGATTTTGACTTTTCTTTTCCTTTTTCAAATTGGATTTCCTTTTTTTCCCATTTTTAAGCCAAAATTCGTTTCTTTGTACTATAAAACAGTCACAACCAGAATCTTATTCCCCAAGAAAAGTATCGGCCACAATTCCCAAAATATTTGGATATTGCAAATTTGCCCCCAAACTTTTGAAAATTGCAAATCTACCCCAATTTCCGATTTCGAAACCTATATTACGATTTTGAAACCAAAAAATATGCCTCCTTTTGTTTTTTATTTTCGAAAATTTTTGGAACAAAAATCTCCTATACAAAACTTTGAATAAGAAAATGGTGGCAACTTCCTCTTGATTTAAATGAACTTAAAGGTATTCAAGATTATAAGGATCAAGAATATAACACTGTCTATAAGGAAAATGACACAAGACTGGATTTATTTTTGAATAACAGGCAATCAAGAATCAAAGACAATTCAAGATCAAAGAATCAAAGAACAATAAAAAAAATAAATAGGATTAAGAGCATGCAATAATTTTCAGTAGAGTTGACGAAAACTTTTGCAAGCACATAAACTTTTTAAGCTAACTAAACCTAGGAAACTGACCGGGAGCTGAAGGCGGATAATACTTGTTAAAGCTCAGACCCTTAGACGTCCTTCTGACTTGATTGATGAAGGTGAAGACAGATAGTAATACCGAAGTATTCTAACTCTTAGACCCTTCGACATTCTTCGAATCTAGATTCAATCCTCCTGGTAAGAAAGATCAATGAAACACAGTTAAAATAGGACACAAAAGAGTATATATATAAGAAAAATTAGAAAATTAATTAATGCAAAACTCGAAACCCCTTCTATTTTTTTGCCTCAGTAGATCTTTCGCTTTACTCTGATACCAATAGATAGGAATCTCCTTGGGAAGACTAACGATTACAGAATTAATATCTTTGATCTAGTGAAGGGATCGTCACTATCTCGCATGAAATTCAAGTGTCCAGCCCTCGGCGTACGCTTAATCTCAACTTGCTCTTTAACTAACCCTCATGATCAGATTACAAGGTTTATTGATACTTAACTAGCCATCGAGGTTAAGAAACAATGGAATAGCTCGCATGCAAAGAGTATGAACACAAAAGGTTGTATATTTGATTGATAAAAGTGGTAGTAAATTCGTCCATAAGGCCTCCCTATTTATAGGGTTACGATCTCGCCCCAAACCCTAATAAAAAATGGAAACTGAATTGACTTATGGCAGCTTTAAGAAGCTAAAACCATATCTAACTAAAATACCTAAAACAAATGGTAATCTATGGTAATCTGGTTGAATTCTTCAAAAAGCAACCTTGAAGAATATTACCTTATCTAATCTTACCAAATCTAATTCTAGTTATAATAAAACTGAATATACTAAACCCTAATGGACTTTATTTTTAAAATTCATTTCTTCAAAGCCCTCATGGCTGAACGGTCAATCCATAAACCCAAAATGAAATAATTTTATAATATTTTACAGTGATCACACTACCTCATTAAAAACACACTAGGAAACAGAGTGTAGTGTTCTTCATGATGTTTTCAGTTCTTTGACAGTCTTGAACAATAAATCCATAATGTTGATGATGACTTCTTCTTCAATTCTTCATCATAAAGGCGGTCAATCAAACCATTTAAAGCAGTAATCCTAAGCTTAGTCCTTGACCTAGTCATAGGTCCCGCCATGCCACTTAGAGGATCCCGAATATATCCTTTAAATATTTGATCAAGATGTGGAATGTCTTCATTTATGATGGCAGTCGTCTTGGCATCTTCATCAGTTTGTCATGCAGCATATCTACAGTGAATTTTCACATTAAGTGCACCTTAATCTAAATGAAGCACAATGAAATAAAATATGTGCCAAGTGTCTCATTATATAAGATTTTCCTAACCTCATAGCTTTTGGAATATCATATTAGAGAACAACAAAAATAAACCAATAACCAACAGTAGAGACACTTAAGAGTTACATACAAGAGAGGGATAGATATGCTGAGAGTACTTAAAAGCTATGTATTCAGGACATCTTGGTTTGATGATTTCATGTATTATAAAAGTAGAGAAAAGATCTTTCTCCTAAAGAGAAGGTAAGGCTTCTTGCTGGGCACTATAATTATCAATTTTAAGAAGAACCTCATTCATTGATCTACCTCTGAATGAAGGAATCAAACAAGTTTGAAATCTATCGGATCTACACAAAATTATCTCATAACGTACGCACTAATCAAAATGAAGAACAATATTTCCCTAAAAATAAATAGCATATTACTTAAAATAAGAGAATGGTGAGTATCTAAGCCATGGGACCAATGTAAAAAAAATGCACCTAAAAATCCCAATAATTGCTCGGATAATGATCGCACAAAAATCTCTCTAAAATGGTTTTAGTTTATGATTTTGCAATGTAAAAAATATTTATAAGGAACTTGGATTATGATAAAGATCAATAGAGAAATTTATTATATTATTGCTGGGAATGAAAATAAAAATTATACCCATCTATCTCACATATTAAAGAGAAGGTATTTTAATTTTTAGAAAAATTACATTTCATAGTTTTAGTATAGGTATTTATAATATGTAAAAATAGATAGTCCGTTTACCTTTTGGAAAATATTTTAGGTATGCCTTAAAAATGTTTTTCGAAAAAAGAAAAGTATAAAACACCAAAAACGAAAGTGATCCTAGTTCAATAGTGCTCTAAGGTTATAATGGTATTAAAATTAGAGGAGCTCTTTAAGTGATTAGGTCTGGTCATGAACACTTGGCCAGCTATTGTAATCGTTCTGCTCTAGAGAGCTCCTCACACGGTGTTGAAAGAATGTTACTTTCAATACATTTTTCATAGAATCCATTGTCGGAGGAGGAATAAGAAGCAAGAATGAAGGTAGACGACAAGATTTTAGCTAGGGTAAAGAATAAGAAAGACATCTCTTTGATGTGCGAATTGAGAAAAACAACCATGTGTCATGTTCTACGGGTAGTCTGAGAGGTAGAAGTATAGACCGTCTTCTTTTCAATTGTATTGATTGCTCCTGCTTAACCATGGATAATTTTACGCGGTTGGAGTTTTTAAGAGAATCGCAGTCATATGAGACCATTAGCTTATATCTTTGCAATCGTAGTGTGGGAATTTATCATGAAATTATTTCACAAAGATAAGGTAGTGAATTTCATTAAAAACTCCCCTATCATCTTGTGTTGCTTGGGCGAGGGGCATATGTTGAAATGATGCTCAACTATTTTAAAATTACAAGAGACAAAATTGAACGTATCATTATTGTTAAAAATCAATCACATAATGCTTGAACATGTATCGCTCTGCAAACTTCTAATAATGAAATTGTAAAGAAGAACAAAACATTTACTAATATTAAAAGATAAAAAATGATATGTTATAATTTATAAACATAGAATGACATTTTAATTAAGTAAACACCATAAATATATAATGTCGATTATTCTAGTGAAAATACTTTTATTTATATGAAATTGACATTTTATTATTTTTGGTTGGTTTTAATAACTTGTCAAAAAATACATTTAGTTGCCCTTATTTGATGCTGGTGGGGATGCTTAAAACAAGTATGTCATCTAGCATATCTACACTGAATTCGCACCTTATGTGCACAATCCGAATGAAGCACAATGAAATAAATTTTTTTTCAAAGTGTCTCATTATATAAGATGTGCCTAACCTCATAGCTTTTGGAATATCATAATAGAGAACAATGAAAATAAACCTGTAACCAATAGTAGACACACTCAGGAGTTACATACACAAGAGGGATAGATATGTTGAGAGTATTAGAAACTATGTATTAATGAAATCTTGGATTGATGACTTCATGTACTATGAAAGTAGAGAAAATATATTTCTCCTAAAGAGAAGGTAAGGCTTCTTCTTGGGCACTATAATTATCATTTCTCGAAAAAAACCCCATTAATTGATCGGCCTCTGAATGTTGGATTCAACTAAGTTTTCAATCTATTGGATCTACACAAAATTTTATCATAAGGTACACACTAATCCAAATAAAGAACAACATTTCCCTAAAACTATACTACATATTACTTAAAATAAGAGAACTGTGTGTATATAAGCCGTGGGACCGATGTAAAACACATATTTTGCACCTAAAATACCCAATAATTGTTCCGGTAATGATCGCACAAGAATCTCTCTACAAAGGTTTTAGAGTATGATTTTGCAATGTAACAGATATTTACAAGGAACTTACAAAATGATAAAAGATCAGTGGAGCAATTTAATATTTTATTGAAGGGAATGGAATATGAATAAAATAAAAATTATACCCATCAATCTTAAATATTAAAAAGAATTATTTTTATTTTTAGAAAAAAAACATTCCACAATTGTTTTATAGGTATTTATAATATGTAAAAATAAATAGCCCATTTACCTTTTGGGATATTATTTAGGTATGGCTTAAACACATTTTTCGAAATAGGAAAGTAAAAAAACACCAAAAACAAAAGTGATCATAGTTCAATAGAGCTCTAAGGTTATAATGGTATTAAAATTAGAGCAGGTCTTTAAGTTACTTGGTTTGTTTATGAATACTTGGCATGTTATTGTAATTGTTCCACTTTAGAAAGCTCCTCACGCAACGTTGAAAGAATGTTACTTTTAATATATTAGTTTATAGGATCCATTACTAGAGGAGGAATTAGAAGCAGGATGAAGGCAATCGACAAGAGTTTAACTAGGGTAAAGAAGAGGAAGGACATCTCTTTGATGTGCGAATTGAGAAAAACAACCACGTGTCATGTTCTACGGGTGGACAAAGAGGGGACCTCAAGGGGTATAGGTATAGACTTTTTCCTTTTCAATGGTATATATTTCCCTCTCTTAACCAAAAATATTTCTTACTCAGCTAAAGTTTGTAAAAGACTCGCATTCATATGAGATCATTAGGTTATATCTTTGCAATCGTAGTGTGCGAATTTATCATGATAATTTTTCATAAAAACAAGGTAGTTGACGTCTTCAAAATCTCCTTCGTCATCTTATATTGCTAGGGTGAAGGGCATATGGTGGAATGGTACTCATTTGTTTTAAAATTAGAGGAGACAAAATTGAATGTATCATCATTGTAAAAAAATCAATAGCATAAGGCTTGCATAGGTATCGCTCTGCAAACTTCTTATAATTAGATTTCAAAGAAGAACAAATCATTTACAAATATTAAAATATTAAAAAGGAAAAGTAAAGTTTTTTATGAAATGAGTGACATTGTAATTAATTAAACACCATAAATATCTTGTGGGGACGCTTAAAACGAGTTTGTCATCCAGCATATCTGCACCAAATTCACACCCTAAGTGCATAATAATCTGAATGAAGCACAATGAAATAAAAGAAGTGCAAAGTGTTTCATTAGATAAGATGTGCCTAACCTCTTGGCTTTTGGAATATCATATTTGAGAACAACGAAAATAAACCAGTAACCAATAGTAGACACACTCAAGAGTTACATACACGAGAGGGATAGATATGTTGAAGGTATGAACAAGCTTTATATTAAAGACATCTATGTTTGATGACTTCATGACTATGAAAGTAGAGGAAAGACCGTTCTCCCACGGAGAAGGTAAGGCTTCTTATGAGGCACTATAATTATCAACTCAAGGAAGAACCTCATTCCTTGATCCGCCTCCTAATAAAGCAATCAAACAAGTTTGCAATCAATCAGATCTACACAATTTTCTCATAAGGTACACACTAATCCAAATGAAGAACAATATTAGCATATTACTTAAAATAAGATAATGATGTGTATATAAGCTGTGGGACCAATGTAAAACACAAAATATGCACCTAAAATACCCAATAATTTCTTGGGTAACGCTCGGACAAGAATCTCTGTACAAAGGTTTTAGAGTATGATTTTTCAATTTAACAAATATTTACAAGGAACATACACAATGATAAAAGATCAGTAGAGAAATTTATTATTTTATTGAAGGGAATGGAATATGAATAAAATAAAAATTATGCCCATCTATCTCAAATATTAAAGAGAGTATTTTAATTTTTAGAAAAAAGATATTTCCTAATTATTTTATAGGTATTTAAAATATGTAAAAATAGATAGCCTGTTAACCTTTTGAGATATTTTTTAGGTCAAAAAGGAAATGTTAAAATTTATATGAAAAGAGTGACATTGTAATTAAGTAAACACCATAAATATCTTATATCGATTATTCTAGAGAAACTATTTTGATATTTATGAAATTGGCATTTTATTATTTTTGTTGGTTTTAATAATGTTACCGAAAAATACATTGAGTATACCTTATTGGATACTTGTGGGGACGCTTATAACAAGTTTGTCATCCAGTATATCTACACCGAATTTGAACCTTATGTGCAACATAATCTGAATGAAGAACAATGAAATAAAAGAAGTACAAAGTGTCTCATTAGATAAGATGTGCCTAACCTCATAGCTTTTGGAATATCATATTAGAAAACAACAAAAATAAACCAATAACCAATATTAGACTCACTCAAGAGTAACATACACGAGAGGGATAGATCTGTTGAGAGTATTAACAAGCTTTGTATTAAAGACATCTTGGTTTGAAGACTTCAGGACAATGAAAGTAAAGATCTTTCTCCTAAAGAGAAGGTAAGGCTTCTGGTTGGGCACTATAATTTTCAATTCTAGGAAGAACCTCTTTCATTGATCTTCCTCTGAATGAAGGAATCAAACAAGTTTGCAATCTGTCAGATTTACACAAAATTTTCTCATAAAGTACAATTCTAGGAAGAAGCTTATTCATTGATCTATCCTTGAATGGAGGAATCAAACAAGTTTGCAATCTGTTGGATGTACACAAAATTTTCTCTAAAGTACACACTAATCCAAATGAAGCACAATATTTTCCGAAAAATAAACAACATATTACTTAAAATAAGAGTATGGTGTGTATATTGTAAAACAAAAAATATGCACCTAAAAACGCCAATAATTGAACGGATAGTGCTCGCACAAGAATCTTTTACAAAGGTTTTAGAATATGATTTTGCAATGTGACAAATATTTATAATGAACTTGCAAAATGATGCAAGATCGGTAGAGAAATTTATATATTTTATTGAAGGGTATGGAATATGAATAGAAAAAAAATTATTATTATCTGTCTTAATATTAAGGAGTACGTATTTTTATTTTAAGAAAAATACCATTTCATAAATTTTTAATAGGTATTTATAATGTGTAAAAATAGATAGCTTGTTTACCTTTTGGGATAATTTTTAGGTATGGCTAGAACACATTTTTTGAAATAGAAAAAAAAAGTGATCCTAGTTCGATAGAGCTCAAAGGTAATAATTGTATTATAAGTAGAGGATCCCTTTAAGTGATTAGACCTGGTTATGAATACTTGGCCAGCAATTGTAATCGTTCTGCTCTAGAAAGCTCGTCACGTGGTGTTGAAAACATGTTACATTTAGTTTTCTTTTATAGGATACATTGCAGGAAGAGGAAATAGAAGCATGGAATGAAGACAATGGACAAGATTTTAGTCATGGTAAAGAAGAGGAAAGCCATCTCTTTGATGTGAGAATTGAGAAAAATAACCATGCATCATTTTCTACGAGTGGTCAAAAGGGGACCTCCAGGGGTATAGGTATACACTGTCTTCTTTTCACTGGAATTATATGCCCTCTCTTAACTCAACTGGTGTTTGTAAGAGACTCACATTCATATGAGACCATTATTTTATATATTTGCAAATTGTAGTGCGGGAATTTGTTATGAAAATTTTTAATAGACATAAGGTAGTGGATGTCTTCAAAAACTCCCCCGCCATCTTGTATTGCTGGGGTGAATGGCGTACGGTGGAATGGTTTTGCTTTATTTCAAAATTAGAGGTGACAAAATTGAACGCATCATCAATGTAAAAAAATCAATCGCATAAGGTTTGCACAGGTATCGCTCTGTGAACTTCTTATAATTAGATTTCAAAGAAGAACAAAACAATTACAAATATTAAAAGATCAAAAAGGAAATTTTAAATTTTATATGAATAGAGTGACATTAATATTAAGTAAACACCATAAATATTTAATGTCAATTATTCCAGAGAAACTAATTTGATTTTTTTAAATAGACAATTTTTTAATTTCAGGTAGGTTTTAATAACGTGTTAAAAAAGACATTGAGTTGACCTTATTAGATACTTGTTTAGATGTCTAAAACAAGTTTGTCATCTAGCATATCTACACTGAATTTGCACCTTTAGTGAACATTAATCTGAATGAAGCAAAATGAAATAAAAGATGTGCCAAGTATCTCATTATATAAGATCTGCCTAACCTCATAGATTTTGGAATATCATATTAGTGAACAACAAAAATAAACCAGTAACCGATGGTAGACTCACACAGGAGTTACATACACGAGAGGGATAGATATGTTGAGAGTATTAAAAAGCTACGTATTCAAGACATCTTAGATTGATGACTTCATGTACTTTGAACGTAAAGAAAATATATTTCTCCTAAAGAGAAGGTAAGGCTTCTTCTTGGGCACTATAATTACCAATTCTTGGAAGATTCTCATGCATTGATCTGCTTCTGAATGGAGGAATCAACCAAGTTTGCAATCTTTTGGATCTACACAAAATTTTCTCATAAAGTAAATACTAGTACAAATGAAGAACAATATTTCCCTAAAAATATAGAGCATATTTCCTAGAATAAGAGAACGATGTGCGTATAAGCTGTGGGACCAATGTATAACACGAAATATGCACCTGAAATACCAAATAATTGCCAGGGTAATCACTACCACAGAGACCCACCTCTAGCACTAGTTTAAAAAACCGGTGCAAATAATCTAATAGCAATGGTTTTTATTTGGTTAGCACTGGTTCTGAAACCGGTGTTAATTTAGCACTGGTTATAATTATGTTAGCACCAGTTTTATTTACTATAACCGGTGTTAATATAACGCCGGTTAGAAAACCGGTGATAGAATTGATGAAAACCGGTGCTAAAAATAAGAAAAACTGGTTTTAAATTAGCACCGGTGCTAAAAATCCTCATAACCGGTGAATTGGAAATTTTAGCACCGGTTTGAAAAACCGGTGTTAAAAAATTTCAAAATCCGGTGCTAAATTTGAACCGGTTTGAAAATCGGTGCTAGAAATTAAAGAAAACCGGTGTAAAGTAGATATTTGGCACTGGTTTTAGAATCCGGTGCAAAAAAATGACCAAAACCGATGCTAAACGAATTCTAGAAAAAAAGCAGGAAAAATGACACCGTTAAATTTTACATCGGTTAAAAACTGGTGCTAATACGGAAAATGGCACTGGTTTTACTTACTATTCACAAAAATCGGTGCTAAATTGAGCATTTAATGCTCCGAACTACCCCTCTAAAATTATATCTGAACTTGTAGTTTCCTTCTCTCTTCATTGATGGAAGATTTTTTGGATGGTGAACAATAACTCAAAGCAATGAAGCCACATGGATTTAAGTTTTCATTAACTTCTTGGAATTTCAATCAAATAGCTAGTAGTTATAATAACCATAAATGCATGCTTGAAGAGAGTTTATTCGTATGTATTAATTGTTTTATATGCTTTTTGTCGGTTTAGTATCATGTTGTGAGAGTGTAAATGAGTGTGGATGTAAACATAGTTCTGTTTGTTTTGGGAGATGGTATATATATATATCCCAAGAACAAGCTAGTTGATCGATTCACATACATATACACATACATGACACTTTTAGTATTGTGCAGCAAATTGATTGTGCTTATTTTTATTATGTTTGAAAAATGAAAATTTGTGTAATTGTTTATTATGTGTTGTTTAGATACAACAGACCGAGAGACGATTTTTACGTGGAGGGAAAAAATGGTTAGCTATCCAAGTGTAGCTAGAGGGAGTGGTGAACATATTGCATTTATTGATTCGTTTCTTGATTAAGCCTTTGGTCAGGAGGAGAGGATACTTTGTCCATGCAAAAGATGCTTGTGTCGTGAACGGTTTGATGATCGTGGGCTTGTTAGATTTCACTTGTTGAAGAACGGATTTGATGGAGGTTACATTGTATGGACATTTGATGGAGAGGTTGAGCAAGGACATAACGGTGGTTGTGACAAAGTAGATGGAAACAAATGTACCATTGATGCTTTGTTCGATGACATTGTAAGAGATTTTGCGGGAAAGCCTAAAATGTTGAGTGCTTTGCTCGACGAAAAAGAGAAGCCATTGTATCCGGGATGTAAAAGTAAAGATACCATAATCTCTTTTTTTTATGGAGGTTTTCAATTTGAAAGCTACAAGTTGTTGGAGTGATGCAAGTGTTAATTCACTCCTAAAGCTTCTAAAGGATAAGTTTCCGGAAGGGAATGGAATACCGAAAAACCTTTACGAGGCCAAGAAAATATTTTGTCCACTCGGTTTGGAATACAAGAAAATACATGCATATCCAAATGAATGTGTGTTGTATGACGGTGTTTTGAAAGATGCGGTTCAATGTCTCGTGTGCAAACATTCAAGATATAAGGGTGTGACAAATGATGATGATGGGTGTTTGGGTAAGAAGAAGAAGAAGGTCCCATTGAAGTGTATGTGGTATCTTCCTTTAATTCCTAGGTTAAAGAGGTTATTCGCAAATTCAAAAGATGCAAAGAACTTGCTATGGCATGGAGACAGGGAAAGACCAAGCGACGACAAGATAAGACATCTGGCAGACGATGAACAATGGAGAAATTTTGACAAGCGATATCGTTCATTTGGTTCAGAGGTTAGAAATTTATGCCTTGCATTGTGTACCGATGGGATGAATCCATTTGGTAATATGTCATCGAAGCATAGTTCTTGGCCCATGATGTTGGTTATATATAATTTGCCCCCTTATTTTTGCATGAAACGTAAATATGTTATGATGCCTTTGTTAATCTCAGGTCCTAGACAACCTGGGAACGAGGTTGATGTGTATTTGAGACTATTGATCGATGATTTGAATATATTGTGGGAAGAAAAAGGGGAGTTGGTATTTGATGCACATATGAATGTGGAGTTTCAATTGCATGCCATGTTTTTTTGCACGATCAATTATTTTCCAGCCTATCGAAATTTTTTGGGGTATGTTGTGAAGGGGCACAAAGCGTGTCCTATTTGTGAGGAGAAGACAGAATTCAAATAGCTAAGACATGGAAGAAAGACAGTGTTTCCTGGTCATAGAAAATGACTGCAAGGAAACCATAAATACCGGGATGATGTGGTCAATTTTGTTGGTGGGAAAGAATGAAAGAAATCCCCTACACCACTAATTGGTGTGCAGATTCACAATAAGGTTAAGAAATTGAGAGTGGTGTTGGGAAAGTATAAAGGCAAGGACAGAATACATTGTGATGGTCCATGGAAGAAAAGGTCAATATTTTTTTATGTACCGTACTGGGAGCATCTTGAGGTTAGGCATTGCCTAGACGTGCTGCATAATGAGAAAAATGTTTGTGAAATTTTGATAGGCACCCTCTTGAATATTCCCTGGAAGACGAAAGATAGTTTGAATGCCCGGTAGGACTTGGTTGATTTGGGAATCAGAAATGACCTCGCCCTAGAAGTGAAGGGTAAGAGGACTTACTTGCCCCCTACACCTTGTACATTGTCAAAGGAGGAGAGAATCTAAGTTTGTGATACTTTGAAATCAGTGAAGGTCCCAATTGGTTATTCATCGAATGTGAGTCGGTTAGTTACGAAGGATTGTCGGATGACCGGGTTGAAATCTCATGATTGTCATGTTTGATGCAATAACTGTTACCTATTTCTATTCGTGGGGTAATAGAGGCCGGCGTAAGGTACTCAATCACTAGACTTTGTTTATTTTTTGCTTCCATATGCCGGAAGTCTATTGAGCGGGACCATTTGGATGTCCTACAAAAAGAGGTTGTTATAGTGCTATGCAAGTTGGAAATGTATTTCCCTCTATCATTTTTTGATATAATGGTTCACTTGGTTGTTCATTTAGTGCGGGAGGTAAAGATATATGGTCCGGTTGGTATACGTTGGTATACGTTGGATGTATCCTTCAAGGGATATATGAAATGTATGAGTCGGCCGGATGCTAGTATTGTTGAGAGGTATGTTACCGAAGAAGTAATTGAATTTTTCTCTAGCTATTTGGAGGAACATAGAAATTTTGGGGTGCCCCAGAATCGACATGTTGGAAGGAATGAGGGCAAACCGAGGTCGAGGGGAATGTTATTTACTCCATTGAATAGCGATCTAATGTTAGTTCATTTGTATGTGTTGAGGAATTGTATGGAGACTACTGCTTATGTCACCGAGCACCTTAATTCGATCACGGAGTCTCATCCCACGTGGCCCCCTAATAAAGTTCAGTTGGAGCACACCGACACGTTTGTGAATTGGTTATATGATCGATGCAATGTAGGTGATTACGACCCAAAAATTAGGGCATTTGCAAGGAAGCCTAACTGCACGGTTTTGAGGTATTCTGGATATGACATGAAGGGTTTCAATTTTGCTACTAGGGACCAAGATTTAAAGAGCACAACACAAAATAGTGGGGTATACATTGAGTCGGAGACTATGTGGCAAACAAGTAAGAAAGACAATAAACCACTCCTAGCTGTGATGTCGTTTTATGGTGTTATTGATGAGATTTGGGAGCTTGACTATGGACAATTCAAGATTCCGGTTTTCAAGTGTCAGTGGTTTGATAACACAACTAGAGTTCGAACTGATGACACAATGGGATTTACCCTTGTTGACCAGACTCTTGAAGCATATGAAAATGATCAGTTTATTTTGGCCGAACAAACAAGAAAAGTTTTCTACATAAATGACCCGTGCAATGTAGGTTGGTCTATTGTGTTACAAGGTAAGAAATTCTCTTTCCGTGATGAAATTGATTTTGAAGTTACCAGTGAATAGTTAGAGTTCCCCTCTATTTCCCCTCTACTTAATAACAACGGGATTGAGGTGGGAGCAATACGGAGGAAACTCAGAGATGGCATTTGGATAGATGAAGATGGCCAAGAAATTTGAGACGTTTAATCCAAGAAGAGGAAGATGGTTGAAGACTAGCGAGGGTGTCGATCAATTGATTTGAGATAAAATTTATATATTTTTGTAGTTTGTTTTTTTTTCTACCACTGTTAACTATTCTACAACTATGTTCCAATTGGTCCCCAATTTGAGCAGCTCTATGAGCTGCAGCGCGCTGCCGCTGTTTTTAAAAAAAATAGCTTCATTTTCCTGTGGTAGCTGCTGCTCGCTGTCGCTGTTTTAAAAAACCCTTGGACAAAATTAGCTTCATTTTCCTATGGTAGCTGCTGCCCGCTGTAGCGCGCTGCCGCTGTTTTAAAAAAAAGCCAATTGGACAAAATTAGCTTCATTTTCCTATGGTAGCTGCTGCCCGCTGCAGCGCGCTGCAGCTCTTTTGGTTCAGCGCGCTACAGCTTTTTCACACACATTACCTATTTTGAGTTGCTCGTTTCCTCTAAGATAATAACATGAATACGATACGAGACTAGAAATGTCAATTTCCAAATCACATCCAAAGAGTAGCAACATAGTAGCAATATATGTTTTGCAAATAAAAAATCTACCAATCAAAGTTCCATATTAACCTAGCAAAAGAAAGAACCTGACAAAATGAAGATATGAGCTCATTGTAGGTAGTCAATCCCTGCGCGACCTCTTCATCCCAGTGTTGGACGTTGGAGAATATAAGGTAGGGATTGGACCCAATTTCTTGATCCTCTCGCCACACATGGCAGTGAGGATCTTCCCAACCTACTATGTCAATCGCACCAAGTGATCCACCTTCAGTTGCTATGCTGCCATATCCCAATCCGAGTTCGTCTTAGATGATGTACTTGTTGCTACCCTAGATGACTCAGCAACATTCTTCTTCTTCGAGAGTATAAGAGGGTTTATGGGAAGCTTTGGCATCATTGTGACATCATCATCTTTGAATCCGCAACCTGCTTCCACGCATATGGCAGTGATGAGTGAGGAGAAGCCTATGCAATTATGGGCATTGACACAATCTCAAATGTACCCCATTATCGTAGCCCCAACATTAATGCTCATGTTCTTCTTTATCTTCTAGAGCAGCAACATACAGGACCGATGAACCTCACTATTCATTTTCACCGGGAGAAGCCGGGCAGCTATGAAACTGTACCACACGTTCATGTCTTCACTCAAGTATTTCTTCTCTATGCTAGACCATTGTTGTGGCAGATTCTGTATAACTTCATCGCTATCATCACAGATTTCTCTTATGATGTCTTCCCATGATGCTTGTTCAACAGCTTTCTCGGTGGCTTCGTACAAACTTGACGGCTTCGGTGGGATCGTGTAGTACCTGTTGATCACATCCGCTGCAAGCTCAACAAATTGACTATGGAGGACAACATGTGGACAATTCTTGTACTTCATGAGCGACAAGAACTTACATGCCATGGTCTGGTTTGCACGAGGCGGTTGTGAGATGAAGCCTACCCAGCCGTGCTCATTCGCGTAGTCCTTGTAGGGCTTTTCTACTCTGAATTCTCTCTCTAGTATGAGGCCCTTGCTAATGAACTCTTTGTACACAGTTATTGCTTTATGAGAGTCTGGCTCTACGGTCAGTATTGGATTGTTCGAGGGGACAATCTGAGACCCGTGCTGATGCTCCTCCTTCTCGCCAACTCTGGATTTGTTTTGAGTGTTTTGGGTGTTGTTCTTCTGCTTTGGTGCACTCTTTTTGGGAGCCATACCTAGTAAAATAAATGTGTTATGGTACGTAATGCGCCAACAAAATGTTAACACAAACAAGAATATTAACGGGTGTTTAGAATACTAACGAAAAATTAGAAAACTGGGTGGTTAGAGTATTAACGGAAAATTAGAAAGGAAAAGGAAACAAATGACTGATACAGTACTGTCAATGGAGAAGAAAACTACATTAGTTTGTAAGTACTACATGGACAAGGTGATAAAAAAGAATCTGACATACCACCAATGTTGCTTAAAAAATGTTCTTACATATGAAAACAACCAAATAGCCAAATTCCATAAAAATATTAAGAGCATTGCAACATGTCAAAAATAAAAACACAGCACATGAGCCTTACAAGACGCAGGACCTACCGTGCTCATGGATGAATCAATCCTTACATGTCTTCCTCATGTCACATAGAGATGACCTTGTTCGAGAAAGAAGAGTCGGTGAAGAAGGAGCCGGAGTCTCAGCTTGCAAGGAAAGCTTAAGTGGGAATAGGGATATAGGGCTGATTCTCTTTTATATGTGGTCCTTTTGATGATTTATGTTGTGCTGTTAGTTTGTTCTATCTAGCTTTTGATGGAGACAAGTTTTGTTAGTGATGGAGAAACCTTCTTCCCATTTGTTGAATTTTAAAAGATCTTATGTTTTGCAGAACATATGTTTTGTTATGTAATGGATCTAAATTTTCTATTGCAAAAAAAAATTTGTTTACAGTTAGGCATTTTCATGAAATCAAACCTAAAGCATACAAAAATTGTAGAAAAACCCTAGGAAATGCGACACGAGTGTGTATCCACTTACCTAATTTGGACTATGGTTTCTTGACAAAAGGTGTTTGGAGTACGGATGGTGGTTGGTAGACATAGCTTGGCCGATGGAGCTAGATGGATAGAGCTTCACTGGCGGTAGCTTGGTGAAAGGCAGAAGGTGGAAGGGACGGAGCTCGGCGGAGGTGGAATTGAGCTGGGACGACAGAGGGAGCAGGGAGGGCGGAGGGAACAGGGTCGGCAAATAGGAGCAGTGACGGCGGAGGGAGCGGGGACAGTGTTTTCCGATGGAATGAGTGGGGAATGTGGAGGGAGCTTGGGAGAGGAAAGGTGTTAGGGTGAAAACGGGTTGAGTAACCAATTTCACAACCACATTTCACCAAGTCTACAAACAAATGGGCTGAATTTCACCCCCAATTGGGCTGAATTTTAAAAAGACTTGGGTTGAAAAATGTTAACTTTATTAAGAGGCACGGATCGAGGGGCTGGAGACCTCGAGGGGCTGGAGACCTCTAGGGGCTCGAGGGGTGGAGGGGTTGGAGTGGTTGGAGGGGTCGAGGGGTTGGAGGGGTCGAGGGGTCGTGGGGTTCTAGGCGGTTCGAGGGGTGGATGAGGTTCGAGGGGTGAAGGGGTTTGAGGGGGTGACGGGTTCGAGGGGTCGAGGGGTCATGGGGTTCGAGGGGGTTTGAGGGCCTCAAGAGGTGGTGGGGTTCGAGGGGTCGATGGGTTCGAGGGGTGGAGGGGTTCGATATTAGAGGGGTTCGAGGGGTGGAGGTGTTCGATATTAGAGGGGTTCAAGGAGTCGAGGGGTTCGAGGATGGAGGGGTGAATGGGTTCGATATTTGAGGGGTTCGAGGGGTGGAGGGGTGGAGGGGTGGAGGGGTTCGAGGGCTCGAGAGGTGGAGGGGTTCGAGGGGTGGATAGGCTCGAGGGGTGGAGGGGCTCGAGGAGTTGTGGAGTTCGAGGGGTGGAGGGGTTCGAGGGGTTCAGGGGCTCGAGGGGTGGAGGGGATCGAGGGGTGGAGAAGATCGAGGTTATAGGGGTTCAAAGGTTGGATGAGGTTGGAGGGGTGGAGGGGTTGGAGGGGTGGTGGGGTTCGAGGGGTGGAGGGGTTCAAGGGGTTCAGGGGCTCGAGGGGTGGAGGGGATCGAGGTTAGAGGGGTTCAAAGGTTGGATGAGGTTAGAGGGGTGGAGGAGTTGGAGGGGTTGGAGGGGTCGAGGGGTTGGAGAGGTTGGAGGGGTCGAGGGGTCATGGGGTTCTAGGGGGTTCGAGGGGTGTTCGAGGGGTGGATGAGGTTCGAGGGGTGAAGGGGTTCGAGGGGGTGACGGGTTTGAGGGGTCATAGGGTTCAAGAGGGTTTGAGGGCCTCGAGAGGTGGTGGTGTTCGAGGGGTCGATGGGTTCGAGGGGGTTTGAGGGCCTCGAGAGGTGGTGGTGTTCGAGGGGTCGATGGGTTCGAGGGGTGGAGGGGTTCGATATTAGAGAGGTTCGAGGGGTCTAGGGGTTGTGGGGTTCGAGGGCCTCGAGAGGTGGTGGTGTTCGAGAGGTCGAGGGGTTCGAGGGGTCAAGGGGTTCGATATTAGAGGGGTTCGATGTTAGAGGGGTTCGAGGGGTTCGAGGGGTGGAGGTGTTCGAGGGGTGGAGGTGTTCGAGGGGTGGAGGGGTTCGAGGGGTAGAGGGGTTCGAGGGGTGGAGGGGTTCGAGGATAGGGGGGTGGAGGGGTTCGAGGGGTCGAAGAGTTCGAGGGATCGTGGGTGTTTTAGAAAATCTGGATTGATTTTAACGATTCTGAAGAAGTGATGCTAACTAGGCCAGAGTGTTAGTAGGACTATAGTTCCTTTTGTATTATATTTATTACTGTCAACAATAGATCATTCTCTAATATTGTTAGAGTAAATCATGTTTCTGATCAGATATTGATGGATTCTTGACAAGTCATGGTTACTAAGCTACAGTGCTACTCATATTATATTTCCTTATTGTACTCTATATTTGTTTGTGAGCAATACAATAATTCGTTTCGGTGACTCAAATACAGTCTTCCTGTCGTCCACTACTTACAGAGGCGACTCAAATACAGTTGCAACTGAGTGAGGCTACTACCAAGCGAGGCACTTAAACATGTTTATATTGACACGGACTAATTCCTGGTTAGACTCTATTTCTCTAGATGTTCTATGTGTACAAGTAATATTATAGGGGTTGGTGTCTACTCGGCGTATGCTCTGGACTTCCGAGTCAAGACTCAGCTCCGGCAGTTGCGAGTCAAGACTCGATACTTCACTGTGTTTGGTTGTGATGGTAGTCGAGAGCTCGATTTCTATTAAGTCTATACTAAGACTGCACAGTGAAAGCCACTTATCCTTCATGTACCCTTCTCATCGCACTGCCACATTGGTGTTTGATTAGTATTGCAATATCTATTTGTTCCTTTGTGTATCTTTCTCTATTAGTTATTGAGGTCTTAGATTATAATTGTAATATTTAGATAGTGCCTCAGTATAAATGAGTTTATCCCATATGTGATGTAAATCTACGGAAACCGCTTGATGTAAGCCTTTGGGCAACAATTGATGTTTACAAAAAAGGGTCAGGAACACTATAAACCCGATTTAAAAAACAAATTGTATAACTTTTTGTACTTTTTATAAAATTGTTATAAAATTGCTATAAAATGGCCAAATTGCTATAAGACTTTTATACTTTTTGACTTCCACTCTAGGTCAACAAAGCATCATTTTCCTTCCCTCCCAAGTTTTCCCAATTCCCTCCATAACCTTAACCCCAAATTTTTGGCCCCCTCCCACCCCAATACCACTACCGATTTCCCTCTTCCCTCCACAACCTTAGACTCTAATTTTCTCTCTTTCCACCATAAGCCCCTGCGGATTTTTCCCAAAGATATTGTCCATCCCTTCACCATTTAGTTAGAGCGGTTCTACTTCCCAATCGTGGCCGCGATCCTACTTCCCAATTTTCCTCGAGAATCAGCTTCAAAATTTTGGTGGCCATTCCGGTCGGAAATTCCAACCAGTAAAGCGAGTTATGAAGATGGATGGATCTTGGAAAAATACATTACCGCCGAGAGTGTGTACCAATAAGGTATGAGTGATTGGTAATT
Source organism: Rubia yunnanensis (assembly GCA_037428765.1). Lineage (NCBI taxonomy): Eukaryota > Viridiplantae > Streptophyta > Magnoliopsida > Gentianales > Rubiaceae > Rubia > Rubia yunnanensis. The sequence goes on along the minus strand of CM075063.1, from coordinate 106,721,002 downwards.
TGCATCTTTCCCGGGCTTAATGAATACCTATATTTTGGTGGGCCTCTAAGTTTGTGAGTAGATGTTTTCATTGTTTGAGTTACTAGTGTGGGTAGTGTTTCATGTGAATAGATATGTTTGCTAATAATTTTATAATTTTTACCTACCCTATTTTTTGCCTACCATGTTTTTGCCCGGAGACGAATTTTTGCAAACCCTATTGGAAATTCGTCTTCGGATGTGTTGTATTTAGATTTCCTTATGAGTGATTGGTAGTTTGCATCTTTCCCAGGATTACTGAATAGCTATTTTTTGTTTTTTTTGGAACAGTGAAACATCCACCTTTCAATGTTAACCTATAACAATTCAGTAATGTACAAATGCAGATACTGATGCAACACAGTCTCATTGCTTTGCATATAAACTCATATAAATTATTTCTGAAAGAAAATAAATGACAATTTGTTGTTTAAATCTCCCAATTTCTGAATCATTTTAATGAATAATGTGTAGCTATAGATGCATCCATAGTCTTTAGAACTGTAAAAAGCCAATTTTATCATGTTCATTGATGGTTAACCAATGCTTCACACGGATGGAATCGCTACTTTGATGAAATTTGTAACTTCTAATGTAGTAATGGTATTCTTCGGAGGATGCATTAGGCCATCTATCTCGTTAGTTCCACAGCTCCTAATGAAAAATTATATTTTGGTGGGTCTCTTAGTTTGTGAGTTTGTGTTTTCATTTCTTTGGTTTCTAGTGTGGGTAGTGTTTCATGTGGATAGATTTCCTTATGTTTGATTGATTCCGGCGGTACAAAAGTCGTTGAAGAGAATTGTGTTACCCCTCCAAAAGCTGACAACTGTGATCACAATAACGAGGAAGAGGATGATGCACCCAAATATTGCTCGGGATTTGAAAGTCGGGGGAAGAAGAAGAAACTATGTTAAGAGATGACATGAGTGGGAGCTTCGACAAGTTTGAGATAAAAGAATATTGCAAGCGTAGAGGCATAGCCACGTGCAAGTCCGTGTTTCTTGCGAAGAAAAAGAAGGCACTTAAAATATTCTTCGGTGATGACTTCAAACCCCTAGTTATACGCAGCCGATGGTCGATGTATGTTGGCTATGCTTTCCAACAAAGAATCCGCTTCGGGACATGGCATAATTGGAAATCAGTCCCAGGCCATGTAAAGAAAGATGCATGGGAAGACATTCTCGTAAGTGTGTTGTAATCCTCCATTTTCATCGGTTCATGTGAACTTCATTACATTTTTCACTAACAAGTTGTATCTTTGTCCACTAGATGAGCTGGGATATACAAACCAAAATGACGTTCAATGAGATGAATAAGTTCTGAAATAAATGGACTATTTATGCAGGAGAAAATTTGAGGAATTGGAAGACTAAGGTTGCTCACAAATACATCGTGCAAAAAAACACTGGTTCTTATGCATGGAGAGATTATCACTGGATGGACATGTATGAGTGGGAGCTATTTGTGAAACACGGATCAACCCCTGAATTCAAGGTAATTCCTTGAAATCATTAATTTCTAGTCATTACTTTGTGAGCATTTTACAAATTGATGGACAAATAGGCAATAAGTGATGCAGCAAAAGTAAGCGCCTCACAGAAGGAGTACATCCATCACACGGGCAGTGGAGGGATCGTAGGGTTGCAATAGAACTCGAGAAGAGGAAAAGAAAGGCTAAAATTGATGAGCTTCTGGATGAAGGTAATAGTGTAGAAGAAGCGGAGGCTTTAGTTCAATTCATGGACTTCAAACCGGACCGCTCGGAGGTGTTCCTTGAAGCTAACTGGGACAATAAATTATCAACCTACACCACTGACTCCGTTGAAAGAGCAGCCCCACTATTGTGAGCATAATTCATAATTCATTCTACCTCTAATAATATTCTCAGATGTAATGAATAGTAATGGCTAATATATGTTCTGTTTCCGAGATAATGCTCATTGATAAGAAGCAAAAGGGATATTTGGTTATACAAGGAAAAGAAGATATTCTTGTTCAAGAGACGGGTAGGAAGGATCATGGGGGTCGTTGGAGAGGTTGCTCCACAATGTCGAAGGTGAACGAGGCCCTACCACATATGGCTGTGACCCGTTATGCATCTAGTCGATGTGGGAGCACAAACACAAAACCGTCTGAGGAAATCTCAAATTCAAACACACTACCAACAGATGTCATCGAGCTCAAGGAAATATTTACTGCCTTATTTGAGGCCCAAACAAATTGGCTAGCTGGACAATTGGGTAAAGCTATTTCCCCACACTTGGATGCCTGCAATTTCCTTGCTACATCTTCCACCCCCGCGAATAAGGACAACTGGGTATTCATTCCTTCAGCATCTGGATGTAGTGAGCCACAAGGAACCGTAGCGGAAGACAACGTATTCCATACCATGAACCTCGTCATTAGCTCCTTTCTTGCTCTGTGATCTTTACTTTTTGGTTTTCCATTTCCCATCAAAATGATTTTGTGGGGACACATTAACTACTATCACGTTCATTTTGGATATTGGTAGTTTGGGCCTACTTATATATCTTCAAATTGTTCTTTCCCACATAAACAGAGATAATGTCTCTTTGACAATCGAGTTTTATTTGATGGATAGTTCATGGAAGATGAACACTGAACGCTGCAGCGCTATCCAACTCTCAGTCTCAGCTGAAAACTGAAAGCTGTAGCGCGTTGCAGCTTTCAGCAGCTACAAGTAGACTTCATTTCTTGTTATAATCTATCGATTGCACTAAAAAAATTATTTAATTTTCTTTACTTAATAACACTTACTTATTGTCCAACCGATGTATTTCTGAGTTTAGTTCTCAGAAAGGAAAAAAGTGCAACCTATATGTTTTGAACCATAATGGAGAAAGGGATATAGCTGCATTTAGTATCTTGTTTCCAAAGGACACGGACACGGACACGGACTTACCCATCAAGTGGGAGCGAGTAAATCTTTGTGGACCTATGTTCATTCCCAAGGTACTTTTTCCGATTGAACACGAAGAATTTGAGTTTGTCACTGAGGCCATTGGATATAACATTCTATGGTCGCGGAAGCTGATAAGTGTCGTTGGGCAACAAAATGATGAGGGGTGATAATCGTATTCTTCTTCTTATCACATCATATATATAGTTCTAGATATTTCTAAAACATAATATTTTGTTCATCTTCTTACGTAGGAGAACGAGCAGCAACTGCCTCCGCAAGAATTGGTAGTCGACGAAGTTGGAAGTCCTCAAATAAACTGCACACCAAAATTTGCCAAGGACACTACACAGGTTAAACATATAAGCATATTAACTGGCTATGACATCCTGATACATATTATTAACACACTATCCCTTACAGAAGGCGGTGAGTAAGGAAGATACTCTGCATGGACAGGTGGTCGCTCGATTGGTAAAAGGAGAGGTACATACCCCCAGACTATTTCATTCCGACCAATTTTTACCGATGCATGACTAACATTTTACCCATTAGCACATTCCAAAAGAAAATACTACATCAATGGAGAATGAGCAACCAAATCCCCCCATGTCGATTTCTAACCAGTACATATTTGTGAGGACCCATTTTAGCCTTTACAATATGATCCAATTCTGAATTATATACAAATACTAGAAAACTAACATTATAAGATTCTCAATGTAATTAGGGGGTCACAGAAGACCAAGAATGCATCGCTGCTATTCAAGAGATTAATGATGCTTTAAGGCTATCTACACAAATATGTGGACCAAACAAAGTCTTCCGCATCAATTTCAATGCGGAGGTGTTTGGATCAGAGGAAGTCTACACAACCATATTTACTGACAAGCTAAGACTGTTCATGAGCAGCTTGGACGTAGAATATGAAATGGAGTGGATCAGTGGGTGCCAACTTGATATATGGGCATCGTAAGAATTTGCATGGTTACATTATTTATGGATAGATGTATCATTCTATTTGTTTCACTTACAATATTATTTTTCAAGATACCTTTGTGATGGGTTGGTTCATGGAGGCCACGTCCAGTTTCTTCCGGTCTCTTCAAATTCAATGGCTCAAAAGGCAAATCAAAGGGTGGAATTGACTGCGGAGGAGGTTTCGACTGTTATGTGCTGCACTCAAGCAAGGCTGTACGTCTTCTCGTACAATCGAGAGTAAGTTCCATTTTTTTCTGGGTTGCTAGTCCCGGCCACATGGAAGCTATAGCAACCATATGTTGTGATTTTATTTTCACAAATATATTTTTAGCTTCATTTTGGTCTTTCCTTTTTTTTAAAGGGACCATTAGTTTTTGCTTGTCTTCGTACCGGAAATCAATCGAGTATATTGCATTGACTCAATGACTAGTGGAAGTTTCAAACAAAATAGGTCATGCCTTAAAATGATTCATTTGTAACTGGAACACATTCATATCTTTCCTTCAACATCATGTTTTACAAAAGTGTTTGTTCATGTAAATGTGTTCTTGTACGTTTATCACTTTCTTGGCTCGAATATTTACAATTAATGTTAATTAATATATATATTTTCATATATTGTGAGAACCCCAATTTGTGAAAATGATTTTTTAATATGTTGACATAAATATGTTTTCATTGATTGTAGGATTGCAACAAAATATCGACGGATCGATTCCGACCAAAATACCACCTACCCTTCGAACTATACATGAAATGTCATAAACATCAATGTACATATTATCCCATAATGTAATATTTCATCTGTCATTTTCATGTTCTTAACCGTTTCAACGAATTCTCTTTTACATCAGCACAAGATACAAAGTAGTAGTTGGGAGTGTGGATACCATTGCATGTATTACATGGAAACAATTGTTAGGCACGTGCATGACATTGACATTATTCTGGTACGTTTTCCTACACTACTTTTATGTATTTGTTATTCTCTCACAAATATATCCTTTTCTTAACATGTGATTTAATACATTGTTTCAGCAATTTCCAAAAGATTTCACTCCAATAGGGAGCGATGAACTGCGGAGAATTACTCTAAAAGGGGTTTGTGTTTTTCCAAAATGTACTCTACCAAAATGCATAGCTCAATTAAATGTCATACAGGGACTTGCCTCCATCATCGGATAGTGGTTAGTGTTATATCTTATGAGAAAGGTTATTGACCTTCACTTTTGATACTCGTCAACTCCGTGATGAGGGGGGTTCCAGTATCTTAGGCCACTAAGAAACACGTTGCTCTTCTTTTGTTAATAAAAAATTATAATTCATCGAACTCAATGCTTTTTTGAACCTACTTCTTGTCTATGCATCATGGTTGCTCACAATTTGTTCTATTTTTATTTGTGCACTTTTCTGTTACTACGCACAACAAATAATCGGTACCATCCGTAAAAAAGAATGCACCGGGTAGGAAAACAAGCTTAAAAATCAAACTGGCTGCGTGAAGATGAACTGAAAGAACAGCAGATCGGCGCAGCTTACAGTGACCACAATAGTTAGTAACGTTTAACACCGGTTTCTTCCGATTACAAAACCGGTGCTAATAATAACCGGTACAAAATTTACTCTTTCAACACCGGTTTCAAAACCGCTGCTAAAAAATAAACCGGTGAAAAATATACACTATTATCACCGGTTAAAAAATTGGTGCAAAATAATAACCGGTGATAAATTTACACTCATAGCACCAGTTTTCAAACCGGTGCAACATATACACCTCTAGCACCGGTTCAAAAACCGGTGCAAAATAATAACCGGTGCAACATACACAACTTTTAGCACCGGTTTACAAACCGGTGCTAAAAGTGAACCGGTACAATAAAAAAATTTTATCAGCAGTTTCAAAACCGGTGTTACATTTGCATATTTAGCACCAGTTTTATAACCGATGCTAAAAATAACCGGTGCAAAATTTACAAATTTAGCACCGGTTTTTTTTGTTAGCACCAGTTTACAAATTTAGCACCGGTTTAAAAACCTATGCTAACAAGAAAAACTGGTGCTATAGCGGTAGATTTTAGCACCGGTTTAAAAACCGGTGCTAAAAGTTGGGATTTAGCACCGGTTTTTTTCCAACCGGTGCTAAAGTTTCATCGGTTACTTAGGCACCGGTTTTTTTTTGCAAAAAAACTGGTGCTAGAACATAAAAAAACCGGTGCTAAAGGGTCCTTGTGATAGTGAATGCTCACACAAGAATCAATCTATGAAGGTTTTAGAGTACACTGTTGCAATGCCACAAATATTTACAAGGAACTTATAAAATGATAAGGGATCAGAAGAGAAATTTATTATTTTTTGAAGCGAATTGAATATGAATAAAATAAAAATTATACCCATGAATATTAAATATTAAAGAGAATGTATTTTTATTTTTAGATAAAAGACATTTCATAATTTTTTTATAGGTATTTATAATATGTAAAAATGTATAGTCCATTTACCTTTTGGGATAATTTTTAGGTATGCCTTAAACAAGTTTTTCGAAATAGAAAAGTAAAAAACACAAAAAATAAAAGTGATCCTAGTTCAATAGAGCTCTAAGGTTATAATGTGAAGCTCTTCAAGTGATTAGGTCTGGTTATGAATACTTGGCAAGCTATTGTAATTGTTCTGCTCTAGAAAGCTTTTTACACAGTGTTGAAAGAATGTTACTTTTAAGATAGTTTCGATAGATCCATTGCTGGAGGAGGAAATACAAGTAGAAATGAAGGCAATCGACAAGAGTTTAGCATGGGTAAGGAAGAGGAAGGACATCTCTATGATGTACGAATTGGGAAAAAGAAATTATGCTTCATGTTCTATGGATGGGCAAAGAGGGGACCTCAAGGGGTATAGGAATAAACGGTTTCCTTTCAATGATATTGATTGCCCTCTAATAACCATAGCTAATTTTTACTCTGCTGAAATTTGTAAGAGACTCGCATTCATATAAGACCATTAGGTAAAGAAGAGGAAATACATCTCTTTGATGTGCAAATTTAGAAAAACAACCATGTGTCATTTTCTACCAGTGGTCAATGAGGGGACCTGAAGGGGTATAGGTATAGACTGTCTCCTTTGCAGTGGTATCATATTCCCTCTCTTAACCATAGATAATTTTTACTCAGCTGAAGTTTGTAAGTGACTCGCATTCATATGAGACCATTAGGTTATAAATTTGCAAATCGTAGTGTGGGAATAGGTTAAGAAAATTTGTAATAGACATAAGGCAGTGGACGTCTTCAAAAACTCCCCGGTCATTTGGTGTTGCTGGGGTGAAGGGCATACAGTGGAATGATTCTAATTTATTTCAAAATTAGAGGAGACGAAATTGAATGCACTATCAATGTAAAAAAATCAATCACATAAGGCTTGCACAGGTATCGCTCTGTAAACGTCTTATAATTATATTTCAAAAAAGAACAAAACAATTATAAATATTAAACATCAAAAAGGAAATTTTGAATTTTACATGAAAAGAGTGACATTGTTATTAAGTAAACACCATAAATATCTAATGTCGATTATTCCAGAGAAAACGTGTCAAAAAAGACACTGAGTTGATCTTTACTGGATACTTATGGAGATGCCTAAAACAAGTTTGTCATCTAGCATATCTACACTGAATTTGCACCTTATGTGAACATCAATTCGAATGAAGCAGAATGAAATAAAAGATTTCCCAAGTATCTCATTGTATAAGATATGCATATCCTCATAGGTTTTTGAATATCATATTAGTGAACAACAAAAATAAACCGGTCACCAGTAGTAGACACACTATAGAGTTACATACACGAGAGGGATAGATATGTTGAGAGTATTAAAAAACTATGTATTCAAGAAATCTTGGATTGATTACTTCATGTACTACGAAGTAGGGGAAATATATTTCCCCTAAAGAGAAGGTAAGGCTTCTTCTTGGGCACTATAATTATCAAATCTCGGAAGAACATCATTCATTGATCTGCCTCTGAAAGGAGGAATCAACCAAGTTTGCAATCTATTAGATCTACATAAAGTTTTCTCATGAAGTACACATTTGTCCAAATGAAGAACAATATTTCCCTAAAAATATACAGTATATTACTTACAATAAGATAACTATGTGTATATAAGTTGTGGGACCAATGTATAACACGAAATATGCACCTGAAATACCCAATAATTTCTCGGGTAATGCTGACACAATAATCTCTCTTCAGAGGTTTTAGAGTATGATGTTGCAATGTAACAAATATTTACAAGGAACTTACAGAATAATAAAAGATCAGTAGAGAAATTTATTATTTTTTGATGCAAACTGAATGTGAATAAAATAAAAATCATACCCATGAATCATAAATATTAAAGAGAATGTACTTTTAATTTTAGAAAAAAAGACATTTCATAATTTTTTATAGGTATTTATAATATGTAAAAATATATATTCCATTTACCTTTTGGGATATTTTTTAGGTATGCGGTAAGCGTCATTTAACTCGCCAAATATACTGCAAATCCAGCTCAATACCAATTAGTACAATGGAAAGCAAGGTCGATCCCACGAAGAGCAAAAGTAATAATCAATTATTATTATTCCTACTAATTTTGAAAACCTTTTTGGTGATGCCACCACACCTCAATTCAGTAATTTTGCTAACACTAACAATGCAGATGATGACTCTAAAAAATGAGAAATAAATATATAAATGAATGATATCGGCTAAGAATAACTCATGCGAGTTAATATCGATCATAGGCGCAATAATGAATCAATTCCTACATATCTACCGGTTATAGGAAAGTAGGTACCCCCCCTAAAATTCTTTCTTACTTTATCGACAGTCAACTAATTATGATTAATTAACTATTTCCCTTACCAAGATGTCCCCAAAAAGTGTTCACTAAAGCAGAACACATTTTGATAGCATTAAGTATTAAAATAACCCGATATGCAATTACCAAAGTAAAAGCAAATAATAACCCACACTCAATTATTCCCTATCTCGCTACTACAGTCTTAGCTAGTTAGTTGTTTTATACAAGACTTTGCTACTTACTAATCACATCCAACAATTACGTATTGGCAGATATTGGATTGCAATATTCTAAAAACATTTAAGTTGATCAGGCTTAAACATATTAGAAATAAAACTAAACCAAGAACAATCAAGAACATGCAAGAATCATGTATAATGCAATTAGGCCTCACGATTTATAAACTAACATTTGTTATTCTCTGCTGATATATGAACTAGCTACTCATGATATGTATATAAAAATCGCAAAAGAAATAATCTAAAAACATGATATCGATTTAAACTACGAAAAGAAATTATTCCCAGAAAATGGGTTCTGTTTGTCCAAACTGGACCCTCTGCGGCAGACCAGAATCGAAAAATAATTAGAAAACTAATATCTGTAAAAATCTGAACTAATTGTAAGCTAAAATGTGCGTAAAATAATGTCTAAACTGATGCCTCTTATATAGAGTAGAGGCTCACCCCAAAAGATCATCTAAATCCACTCCCAATTTGAATTCCAATCTTATCCTTAAGGGATAAGAATCTCAATCTAATCATATCTCTAAAATATCTCCATGCATATGTCATAAAATTTGCACCATATCAAGTCTAACGTATCTCCAAATCTGCACAAATATGTCTCCAAAATCTGCTCCATGGTTTCGCCAAGTCCTAAATATTTCTCCGCAGATTTTGATTGTCTTATATTTTACCCATAATTTCAATACTTCTCACCAACTTCCTCCTAATTTCTCTTATGTCCAAAAACTGTGATCTGTGACAAATAAAACTTCTGAAGTGCACATTAATCCCGTAAAATCACTACTAATCCAAAAAAAAATAAAAAACATAATTAACACACATCAAATATCCTCACACTTGAGTCATGCTTTCCCCCAAGTATGAAATGAGAATCAAATCATGCTTTCCCCAATAACTCTAAGAAAGACTCAGAAGAAAATAAAAGACACTAACTACAACCCAACAAACAATCAAACTCACCATACCAATCCTTGATTTCTTGATTCATAGACAAAGTTTACCTTACTAATAACAAAGGCTCATATATAACACACTTGACACTCTCACACCTTTCAAATGACATTGGTAAACTCATCCTTAAATTAAGGCAAACCAGCCCTCAACTTAGTCAAAATCAGACAAGCATCAAACATTTCTCACGTTTCACACATTTGCTCTAGATGTAAGGGACAGTCACTCAATATATGAATTTCACATGGCAATACTCAAATCATTCAATGCATATCAGAATGGTCTTTATTTAAGGTTGTAATGGGGCTAGGGGGAATAAAAACGAGGTAAGGTCCTAAGGGTTCTAAGCTAAACATATAAATATACATGCATGCTCATTTCAGCCCAAAAATTTCTCAACCAAAGAAGTAATTTCAGCCATCATAAAGTGGAAAAATCTGTTGAAAACTGACTGTAGTTACTAAGTGTTGGTGCTGGAAATTTTTCATTTTTTTTATTTATCTGATTTTTTTCATCATTTTTTCTTCTTTTTTTTGGGCACATCAGCCTTTTTTTCCGTGTTTTTTTCCGTGGCTCAAACAAAGAAAAAAAGGTCAAGGCTTTAAGGGGATTATAAAGGGTGATGTATGGTAGGCAATATAAGTCGTGGGGTTAAATCCTAATGCCTTTCATCATTTTCACACCAAATAATTCAAGTAATGCCATGACTCTAAGAAAAAAATATTGATGTAGAGACTGCTCTACTCTAGCTCAAACCTCACTTTTACTAGGCTCAAATGCTCAATTAATTGTCTTTTTTCATCATCCCAAGTATCATCTAGGCCAATTTACACCAATAATATTAGACACATTTACCAAGTAATTTTAGAGGTGTATCATGTAACCAAACATATCACACAAGAGTTTTATCAGTAGCAAGTTCAGTCCGTCAAGAAACAATAGTATCATGAATTTGACTCGACTCAAAAAAATCTAAAATATTTTTCTATTTTTATTAAATAAAAAATAAATACATAATCCTCCTCAAACTTAAACCTTGAAGGCAGGCTCAATAAAAATGCAAGGAAGAAAAAAAACACCCAAAAACTCGACTAAACAAAACAAATAAAAAAAGAATCAGGGATGGAAGAACTTATTGGGAGGTTCGGAGGAATTCCCAATAAGAAGAGAGTGTTGTATCTGGATATTGACCACCAGTTTGGCCAAACAAAACCCTTCGAGTCCCAGTTCTCCAAAGGTGGGAATTCTCCATGGTGAAAATTCAAGTACATAACTTCTGTAGATCAAGAATTGAGAGCATATGAGAAATTGAAATTCCTAACAGATAAAAAATAAAAAATTTAGAGAAGGAAAAAAAACTAAGGAGATTGGGTTGTCTCCCAATTAACGCCTTTGTTTATGGTCTTGGGCAAGACTGTGGATGCCATCAATTTGGTTGGGTGGTGTGTAGATGAAATTCTTCCCAATACTTGAGCATCTCCATATCCACTGGAAAAGTATCATCACCATACTTTAGATTGGATGGTAATGGCTTCAACTCCCAATTTGAGGCTTTCACATCCAATGAGACTAGTTTGGCAAGCGGGCCGATTTGGACAAACTGGACCCGGTGCACCCTTCAGAATTTTTCCGTACATTCGACTATGATTAGTAGGGCTGGGCCCTCCGTGGATTACTTCAGTTATGGGCACCACTTTCTGAGTGTAAACTGAACACAACAATTTGCGGATTTCCTTATCACTTGAGACATGAACATCTACCTCTTCTGGAATTTTTATAATATCCTGTAGAAGTTTAGTCTCAAGAGAATCTTGGACAAGAGGGATAGTATGATTGATGGAAAACACATCCACATCATATATATAGGTTTCTTCATGGGTTTATCAATGTTGAATGTGTACTTATCACCAAAATAATCAAGAGAAATAATTCCATCACGAACATTAATAATGGTGTTTGTTGTTTTCAAGAATGGACGACCCAATTATACCCCTTGTGTTCCCTTTTCATTAGTATGATTCATTTTTACCATATAAAAATTGGCGGGGTACACAAAGTTATTGACTCGAACAAGCACATTTTCCAACAACCCTTCAAGACATACACAAGATTTATCTGCCAACTGAATTACAACTCTAGCGTCTACCATTTCAGCTCCATTTTAAATTTTGATACACAGATAATGGCATAACATTAATCGGAGCTCCTAAATCACACATGGCAGCATCAATCTTCTTTTTTCCTATGTAACATGGTAAGGAAAACATACCTAGGTCCTTGCACTTTTGAGACATTTTCTTTTGTATCACAGCTGGCATAGATTCACCCATAATGATCTTGGTCGAATCCTTTGTCTTTCCTACAATAAAATATTTTAAGAACTTGTTTATTGGTGGTAACCTTATTGCCTACAGGAACGGAAGACTAATCTCAATTATTCAAAAAATTTATACAAAATTCATAGGCTCTTCCTTTTTATTTTCTAATCTACGAGGGAAATGAGGCAATATTTTTAGTGAAGGATCATGTAAACTCAACCTCTTACTAACCTCAGTGGGTACATTGGATTTACCTTTATCTCTTGTCTCAGTATGCTCAGGATTCTCAGATTTTACGGTGGTTTCATTGCCTTTTCCCTCCGTTTCTTAATTCTGAATTTATGCTGTAGGGTTTGGTTTGGGCAAACCGGACCCTCAGTCAGTGAACTCATTTGCTTCTTTTGCTAGCGGATTTCATTGGTAACACACCAAATACCTTTCCACTTCTGAGTGTGACCTGATTTACCGTCTAATGAGGGTTCAATTTGACATGAGAAGGTAATCCAGGCTACTTCATCCTAAGTTCATTTAGAGAATTTGTTAGATGGGCAATTTGTCGTGCATGATCCTCCAAGGTTGATTCAGTATTCTTGGATTGCTTCACCATTATGTCCATCAACATATCCATCTTCTCATTCAAAGATTTCTTTTGACCACCTTGCTGGGGCTGGGAAAAATTCAAAGCTTCTCGTTGCATTGGTGGAACATAGGGTTGTTGGTAATGTTGGTGTTGCTCCGGTGGTTAGGGTGATTCCTATTCCTTGGATTGAAATTTTGGTGATATGTTCCAACTTATTGCTGCCTCTCATTGAAATTTCCCATACCATTTTCCTGGACAAGTATTTCTCCCATGGTAAGAATGCATTGTGATGTCGTATGGTTCACTGCTCCACACGTATCGCAAGGACCTTCCTGTACAGACACAACCTTTTCAATGACCTTGGATAGCATTTTCTCCATTCTTTCCATCCTTTCCATAATCTCAACTTTTTCGAGAGTGGATGCCTGTGCCACCTTCTTCAAGATTTATTCATGTTGATCATACTCCTTCTTAGAGTCCACCACCTCTTGATGAGCTCTCTAGCTTCATTCTCTCGAAGGTGAGAAAATCCACCACTACTGGAAGAGTTCACCAAGTCCTTGTTTCTAGATGTTATCCTTTGGTAGAAGTATTGGAGCAACTGGCCATCCGTCATTCGGTGATTAGGGCAACTATCCACCAACTTCCTGAACCTCAGCTAGTACATACTCAATGGTTCATCATACTCCTGCTTGATGCTTGTGATCTCTTTCTTAAGGGTATCTATTCTTGTGGATGGAAAATAGTACTTCAAGAATAATTTCTTCAATTATGCTCATGTTGCAATGGAGTTGGGAGGCAAGCACGAAAACCACTGATTTGCTGCTCCTGTTTAACTAAATGGGAATGCCACCAATTTGAATTGATCTTCCATCATGGTGGATGACCTCTTCTGAACCTGACAAATCTTTACAAATTCGCTCAGAAAGTTGTAAGGATCTTTGGTGCTTCTTCCGTGGAACTTTTGAAGTACGTTCAGGAACACCAGCTTGTTTTCAATAGGATTTTTGGTCTCTGGCTGTTCAATAGGAGTGGGGGGGGGGGGGTCATCTTCATTATGACAATTAAGTTCCCACATGTATGGGTTGTTTGGGTTTTTCCCAGGATTTGGATTTTGGCCAGATCCGTCCATCTTGATATCAGTTCCCGAATCAGATATCATGGAAATTCTTATCAATATCAATTAGTACAATGGTAAAAAAGGCCGATCCCACGAGGAGCAAAAGTAATAATTAATTATTATTTTCCCTACTAATTTTAAAAAATTTTTTGGTGATGCCACCATGCCTCAAATTCAATAATTTTACTGACACTAACAATGCAAATGATGACTCTAAAAAAAAGAGAAATAAATATATAAATGAATGATATTGGCTGAGAATAACTCATGCTAGTTAATATCGATCATAGGCACAATAATGAATCAATTCCTGCACATCTACCAGTTATATGGAAGTAGGTACGCTTAACCCCCCCAATTCTTTCTTACTTTATCGATAGTAAACTAATTATGTTTAATTAATTGTTTCCCTTACCAAAATGTCCCCAGAAAGTATTTGCTAAACCCGAACACATTTTAATAGGATTAGGTATTAAAATAACCCCATATACCAATTACCAAAGTAAAAGCATATAGTAATGCACACTCAGTTATTCCCTATCTTGCTCTTACAGTCTTAGCTTGTTAGCTATTTTTCACAAGACTGTAGTACTAACTAATCACATCCAATAATTACGAATTGGTGGAAATTAGATAGCAATATTCTAAAAACATTTTAGTTGGTCAGGCTTAAACATATTAGAAATAAAATTCAACCAACAACAATCAAGAACATGCATGAATCAACTAAAACGTGCTTAAGCCTTTCGATTTATAAACTATCATTTGTTATTCTTTGCAGACATATGAATTAGCTACTCATGATATGTATACAAAAATCATAAAAGAAATAATCTGAAAACATGATATTGAATTACACTATGAAAATAAATTATTCCCAGAAAATGGGAATCGTTTGGGCAAACTGAACCCTCTGCGGTAACCAGAATTAGAAAATAATTAGAAAACTAATATCTGCAAAAATATGAACTAATTATACGCTAAAAATTGCATAAAATAATGTCTAAACTGACGCCTCTTATATAGAGGAGAGGCTCAAACCAAAAGATCATCTAAATCCTCACCCAATTTGAATTCTAATCTTATCCTTATCGAAACAAGGGATAAGAATCTCAATCTAATCATATCTCTCAAATATCTCCATGCGTATCTCATAAAATATGCACCATATAAGTTCTAAAATATCTCCAAATCTGCACCAAAATGTCTCTGAAATATGCTCCACAGTTTTTCCACGTCCGAAATATTTCTGCGCACATTTTGACTGTTTTATTTTTCCATAATTTACATACTTCTCACCAACTTCCTCCTAATTTTTCTTAAGCCCAAAAACTGTTATCCGTGACAAATAAAACACCCGAAGTGCATATTAATCTCGTAAAATCACAGTTAATCCCAATAAAATAAACAACATAATTAAGACACATCAGTATACCTTAAACACAAATTTCAAAATAGAAAAGTAAAAAACACCGAAAAAGAAAGTGATCCTAGTTCGACAGAGCTCTAAGTTAATAATGGTATTAAAATTAGAGAACCTCTTTAAGGGATTAGGACTGGTTATGAATACTTGGCCAGCCATTGTAATCGTTCCGCTCTAAAAAGCTCCTCACGCAGTGTTGAAAAAACATTATTTTTTATATATTTTTTATAGGATCCAGTGTTGGAGCACAAAATAGAAGAAGGAATGAAGGCAATCGACAAGAGTTCAGCCTGGGTAAAGAAGAGGAAAGACTTCTCTTTGATGTTCAAATTTTAAAAAACAGCCATGTGTCATGTTCCACAAATGGTCAAAGAGGGGACCGGAAGGGGTATAGGTAAAAACTATTTCCTTTTCAATGGTATATATTACCCTATCATAACCATAAATAATTTTTAATCAGCTGAAGTTTGTAAGAGAATCGCATTCATATGAGACCATTGGGTTATATCTTTGCAATCGTAGTGTGGGAATTTAACATGAACTTTTTTCATAAACATAAGATAGTTGACGTCTTCTTAATTTCTATCGTCATCTTATGTTTCTAGAGTGAAGAGCACATGGTGGAATGGTACTCAATTATTTTAAAATTAGTGGAGAAAAAATTGAACGTATCATCATTGTATAAAAAGAAATAGCATAAGGCTAACAAAAGTATCGCTCCGTAAACATCTTATAATTATATTTCAAAGAAGAAAAACACATTTACAAATATTGAAAGATCAAAAAGTATATGTTAAAATTTATATGAAAAGAGTGTCATTGTAGCTAAGTAAACACAATAAATATCTAATGTCGATTATTCTAGAGAAACTCTTTTGAATTTTATGAAATTGACATTGTATAATTTTTTGTTGGTTTTAATAACGTGTCGAAAATTACATTGAGTTGACCTTATTGGATACTTGTGAGGACGCTTAAAAGAAGTTTTTCATCCAGCATATCCACACCGAATTTGCACACTAAATGCACAATAATCTGAATGAAGCTCAATTAAATAAAAGAAGTGCAAAGTGTCTCATTAGATAAGATGTACCTAACTTCATAGCTTTTGGAATATAATATTTGAGAGCAACGAAAATAAACCAGTAACCAACAGTAGACATACTCAAGAGTTACATACACAAGAGAGATAGTTATGTTGGGAGTATTAACAAGCTTTGTATTAAAGACATCTTGGTTTGATGACTTCATGACTATGAAAGTAGAGGAAAGATCTTTCTCCTAAAGAGAAGGTAAGGCTTCTGGTTGGGTACTATAATTATTAATTCTAGGAAGAACCTCATTCATTGATTTGCCTCTGAATGAAAGATTCAAACAAGTTTGTAATCTGTTTGATCTATGCAAACGTTTCTCACAAAGTACAACATATTACTTAAAATAAGAGAATGGTGTGTGTATAAGTTGTGGGACCAATGTAAAACACAAAATATGAACCAAAAATACCTAATAATTGCTAGGGTAATGCTCGCACAGGAATCTTTCTACGAGGGTTTTATAGTGTTATTTTGCAAATTATTAAATATTTACAAGGAACTTACAAAATGATAAAAGTTCTATAGAGAAATTTATTATTTTATTGAAGTGAATGGAATATGAATAAAATAAAAATTATACCATCTATTTCAAATATGAAAGATAAGGCATGTTTATTTTATAAACAAACACATTTCATAATTATTTTATAGGCATTTATAATATGTAAACATAGATTGCCCATTTACCTTTTGAGATATTATTAGGTATGCCTTAAACACATTTTTCGAAATAGAAAAGTAAAAAACACCAAAAATGAAAGTGATACTAGTTTGATAAAGCTCTGTGGTTATAATGGTATTAAAATTAGAGAAGCTCTATTAGTTATTATGTCTGGTTACGAATACTTGGCCAACTATTGTAATCATTCCGCTCTAAAAAGCTCGTCATACGGTGTTGAAAGAATGTTAATTTTAATATATTTTTTACATGATCCATTGCTGGAAGAGGAAATAGAAGAAGGAATGAAGGCAATCGACAAGTGTTTAGCCAGGGTAAAGAAGAGGAAAGGCATCTTGTTGATGTGGGAATTAAAAAAAACCATGCATCATGTTCTACAAGTGGTCAAAGAGGTAACCTCAAGTGGTATGAGTATAGACTTTTTCCTTTTCAATGGTATATATTGCCCTCTCATAACCATAGATAATTTTTACTCAGCGGAAGTTTGTAAGAGACTCGCATTCATATGAGACTATTAGATTATATCTTTGCAATCATATTTTGGGAATTTAACATGAAATTGTTTCATAAACATAAGGTAGTTGACGTCTTCTTAATCTCTATCGTCATCTAATATTTCTAGAGTTAAGGGCATATGGTGGAATTGTACTCAACTATTTTCAAATTAGAGGAGACAAATTTGAACGTATCATCATTGTAAAAAAATAATAGCATAAGGCTTGTACAAGTATCTCTCTGCAAACTTCTATAATTAGATTTCAAAGATGAACAAGACATTAACAAATATTAAAAGATCAAAACGAAAATGTTAAAATTTATATGAAAAGTGTGACATTGTAATTAAGTAAACACTATAAATATCTAATGTCAATTATTCTAGAGAAACTATTTTGATTTTTATAAAATTGACATTTTATTATTTTTGGTTGGTTTTGATAACGTGTCGAAAAATATATTGATTTGACCTTATTGGATACTTGTGGGGGCGCTTAAAATAGGTTTTTCATCCAGCATATCTACACCAAATTCGCACCTTAAGTGCACAACAATCTGAATCAAGCACAATGAAATAAAAGAAGGGCAAAGTGTCTCATTAGATAAGATGTGCCTATCCTCATAACTTTTGGAATATCATATTAGAGACCAATGCATATAAACCAGTAACCAATAGTAGACATACTCGAGAGTTACATACACAAGAGGGATATATATGTTTAGAGCGTTAACAAGCTTTGTATTAAAGACATCTTGGTTTGATGACTTCACGACTATGAAAGTAGAGGAAAGATCTTTCTCCTAAACAGAAGGTAAAGCTTCTGGTTGGGAACTACAGTTATTAACTCTAGGAAGAACCTCATTCATTGATCTGCCTTTGAATGATGGAATCAAACAAGTTTGCAATCTCTTAGATCTACGCAAAAATTTATCATAAAGTACATCATATTACTTAAAATAAGAGAGTGGTGTGTATATAAGTTGTGGGACTAATGTAAAACACAAAATATGCACCTAAAATACCCAATAAATGCTCGGGTAATGCTTGCACATGAATCTCTCTACAAAGGTTTTAGAGTATGATTTTAAAAAATAATAAATATTTACAAAGATCATACAAAATGATAAAAGATTTTTAGAGAAATTTATTATTTTATTGAAGGGAACTGAATATGAATAAAATAAAAATTATACCGCCTATCTCAAATATTAAAGAGAAGGTATTTTTATTTTTGGAAAAAATACATTTCATAAGTATTTTATAGGTATTTATAATATGTAAACATAGATAGCCCGTTTAACTTTTGAGATACTTTTTAGGTATGCCTTAAACCCAATTTTCAAAATAGAAAAGTCAAAAGTACCAAAAAAAAGTGATCCTAGTTCGATGGAGCTCTAAGGATATAATGGTATTTAAAATAGAGAAGCTCTTTAAGTGATTAGGTCTGGTTTTGAATACTTGGCCAACTATTGTAATCGTTCCACTCTAAAAAGCTCCTCACACGGTATTGAAAGAATGTTACTTTTAATATATTTTTTATAGGATCCATTGTTGGAGGAAGAAATAGAAGAAGGAATGAAGGCAATCCACAAGATTTCAGCCATGGTAGAGAAGAGGAAAGACATATCTTTGATGTGTGAATTGAAAAAAACAACCCTGCATCATGTTCTACAAGTGGTCAAAGAGGGGACCTCAAGGGGTATAGGTATAGACCTTTTCCTTTTCAATGGTATATATTGCCCTCTCATAGCCATAGATATTTGTTACTTAGCTGAAGTTTGTAAGGGACTCACATTCATATGAGACCATTAGGTTATACTTTGCAATAGTAGTTTGGGAATTTAACATTAAAATTGTTCATAAACATAAGGTAGCTGACGTCTTCATAATCTCTATTGTCATCTTAAGTTGCTAGAGTGAAGGGCATATGGTGGAATGGTACTCAATTATTTTAAAATTAGAGGAGACAAAATTGAACGTATCCTCATTGTAAAAAAATCAATAGCATAAGGCTTGCACAAGTATCGCTCTGCAAACTTCTTATAATTAGATTTCAAAGAAACACAAAACGTTTATAAATATTAATATATCAAAAAGGAAATGTTGAAATTTATATGAAAAGAGTGACATTGTAATTAAGTGGACACCATAAAAATCTAATGTCGATTATTCCTGAGAAACTATTTTGATTTTTATGAAATTGAGATTTTATTAGTTTCGGTTGGTTTTAATAACATGTCAAAAATTATATTTTGTTGACCTTATTGGATACTTATGTGGACGCTTAAAACAAGTTTTTCATCTAACATATCTACACCAAATTTGCACCTTAAGTGCACAATAATCTGAATGAAGCACAATGAAATAAAAGAATTGCAAAGTGTCTCATTAGATAAGATGTGCCTAACCTCATAGATTTTGGAATATAATATTAGAGAACAACGAATATAAACCAGTAACCAATAGTAGACATACTCAAGATTTTGGGATTGATATGTTTAGAGTATTAACAAGCTTTGTATTAAAGACATCTTGGTTTGATGACTTCACGACTATGAAAGTAGAGGAAAGATCTTTATCCTAAACAGAAGGTAAGGCTTCTGGTTGGGCACTATAATTATTAACTCTAGGAAGAACTTTATTCATTGATCTGCCTCTAAATCAAGGAATCAAACAAGTTTGCAATCTGCTAGATCGACATAAAAGTTTCCCTTAAAGTACCGCATATTACTTAAAATAAGAGAATGGTGTGAATATAAGTTGTGGGACCAATGTAAAAAAAGAAATATGCACCTAAAATGTCGCATAATTCTCGAGTAATGCTCACACAGGAATCTCTCAAGAAAGGCTTTAGACTATGATTTTGCAAAGTAATAAATATTTACAAGGAACACACAAAATGATAAAAGATTTGCAGAGAAATTTATTACTTTATTGAACGGAATGGAATATAAATAAAATAAAAATTATACCATCAATCTCAAATATTAAAGAGGAGGTATTTTTATTTTTAGAAAAAATACATTTCATAATGATTTCATAGGAATTTACAATATGTAAACATAGATAGCCAGTTTACCTTTTGAGATATTTTTAGGTATACCTTAAACACATTTTTTGATATAGAAAATTAAAAAACACCAAAAATGAAAGTGATCCTAGGTCGATAGAGCTCTAAGGTTATAATGATATTAAATTAGAAAAGTTCTTTAAATAATTAGGTCTGGTTATGAATAATTGGCTAGCTATTTTAATCGTTCCACTCAAAAAAGCTCCTCATACAGTGTTGAAAGAATGTTACTTTTAATATATTTTTTATACAATCCATTGTTGTAGGAGGAAATAGATAAAGGAATGAAGGAAATCGACAAGAGCTCAACCAGGGCAAAGAAGAGGAAAGACATCTCTTTGATGTGCAAATTGAAAAAAACAACCATGCGTCATGTTCTACAAGTGGTCAAAAAGGGGACCTCATGGGGTATAGGTATAGACTGTTTTGTTTTCAATGGTATATATATTGCCCTTTAATAACCATAGATAATTTTTACTCAGCTGATGTTTGTAAGAGACTTGCATTCATATGGCACCATTAGGTAATATCTTTGCAATCGTAGCGTGGGAATTTAACATGAAACTTTTTCTTAAACATAAGGTAGTTGTCATCTTTTTAATCTCTATCATCATTATTATGTTGCTAGAGTGAAGGGCATATGGTGGAATGGTACTCAGTTATTATAAAATTAGAGGAGACAAAATAGAACGTATCATCATTGTAAAACCATCAATAGCATAAGGCTTGCACAAGTATCGCTCTGCAAACTTCTTATAATTGGATTTCAAAGAAGAACAAAATATTTATAAATATTAAAAGATCAAAAAGGAAATGTTGAAATTTATATGAAAAGGCTGACATTGTAATTAAGTAAATACCATAAAAATCTAATGTTTATTATTCGAGGGATACTATTTTGATTTCTATGAAATTGAAATTTTATTAGTTTCAGTTGGTTTTAATAACATGTTGAAAATTATATTTAGTTGACCTTATTGGATACTTGTGGGACGCTTAAAACAAGTTTTTTATTCTGCATATCTACTCCAAGTTCACACCTTAAGTGCACAATAATCCAAATGAAGCACAATGAAATAAAAGAAGTGCAAAGTGTCTCATTAGATAAGATGTGCTTAACCTCATAGCTTTTGGAATATCATATTAGAGAGCAACGAATATAAAGCAATAACCAATAGTAGACATACTCAAGAGTTACATGCACGAGAGGGATAGATTTGAGAGTATTAACAAGCTTTGTGTTAAAGACATCTTGGTTTGATGACTTCATGACTATGAAAGTAGAGGAAAGATCTTTCTCCTAAAGAGAAGGTATGGCTTCTGATGGGGCACTATAATTATTAACTCTAGGAAGAACCTCAACCATTGATCTGCCACTGGATGAAGGAATGAAACAAGTTTACAAACTGTTAGATCAATGCGAAATGTTTCCATAAAGTACAACAAGTTTACAAACTGCCATTTCGCATTGATCTAACAGTTTGTAAAGAAGAGGAAAAACATCTTTTTGATGTGCTAATTGAAAAAAACAACCATGCATCATGTTCTACAAGTGGTAAAACAGGGGACCTCAAGGGGTATAGGTATAGACTTTTTCCTTTTCAATGGTTATATTGCCCTCTCATAACCATAGATCATTTTTACGCAGCTGAATTTTGTAAGAGACTCACATTCATATTAAACCATTATGTTATATCTTTGCAATCGTAGTTTGGGAATTTAGCATGAATTTTTTTTCATAAAGATAAGGTAGTTGACATCTTCTTAATCTCTATCGTCATCTTATGTTGCTAGAGTGAAGGGCATATGATGGAATGGTACTCTATTATTTGAAAATCAGAGGAGACAAAATTGAACGTATCATCATTGTAAAAAAATCAATAGCATAAGGCTTGCACAAGTATCGCTCTTCAAACTTCTTATAATTATATTTCAATGAAGAACAAAACATATACAAATATTTAAAATCAAAAAGGAAATGTTAAAATTTATATGAAAAGAGTGACACTGTAATTAAGTAAGCACTACAATATCTAATGTCGATTATTTTAGAGAAACTATATTGAGATGTGCCTAACCTTATAGCTTTTTGACTATCATATTAGAGAACATCAAATATAAACATGTAACCAACTATGGAGACACTCGAGAGTTACATACACACGAGAGGGATAGATATTATGAGAGTATTTAAAAGGTATGTATTGAAGATATCTTTATTTAATGACTTCGTGTACTATGACTTCATGAGACAACAAGGTTTTTTGTTTGGCACTATAAATATCAATTCTAGGAAGAAGCTCATTCATTGATCTTTCCTTGAATGGGGGAATCAAACAAGTTTGCAGTTTATTAGATCTGCACAAAATTTTCTCATAGTACACACTAATCCTAATCAAACACAATATTTCCCTAAAAATAAACAGCATATTACTTAAAATAAGAGAATGGTGTGTATATTGAAAACACAAAATATGCACCTAAAAACCCCAATAATTGCACTGATAATGCTTGCACATGAATCTATCTACAAAGTTTTTCAAATATGATTTTGCAATGTGACAAATATTTATAATGAAATTGCAAAATGATGAAAGATCGGTAGAGAAATTTTATATTTTATTGATGGGTATGGAACATGTATAAAATAAAAATTATACCCATATGTCGTAATATGAAGGAGAAGGTATTTTTATTTTTAGAATAAGGACATTTCATAATTTATTTATAGGTATTTATAATGTGTAAAAATAGGTAGTTTGTTTACCTTTTGGGATATTTTTTAGGTATGCCAAAAACAAATTTTTTGAAATAGAAAAGTAAAAAATACCCAAAAAGAAAGTGATCCTAGTTCGATAGAGCTCAAAGGTTATAATGGTATTATAATTAGAGAAGCTCTTTAGGTGATTAGACCTGGTTACGAATACTTGGAAAGCTATTGTAATTGTTCCACTCTATAAAGCTCGTCATGCGGTGTTGAAAAAATGTTACATTTAGTTTTCTTTTATAAGATCCATTGCTGGAGGAGGAAATAGAAGCACGAAATGTAGGCAATCGATAATATTTTAGATACGTTAAAGAATAGTAAAGACATCTCTTAGATGTGAAAATTGAGAACAACACCCATGCATCATGTTCTTCGAGTAGTCAAAGAGGGGACTTCAAGGGGTTTAGGTATAGACTGTCTCCTTTTCAATGGTATTGATTGCCCCCTCTTAACCATAGATAATTTTTACCCAGCTGATGTTTGTAAGAGACTCGCATTCATATGAGACAATTAGGCTATATTTGCAAATCGTAGTGTGGTAATTTGTTATGAAAATTTTCAATAGACATAAGGTAGTGAACTTCTTCGAAAATTCCCATGTCATCATATGTTGCTGGGGTGAAGGGCATGCGGTCAAATGGTTCTCATTTATTTTAAAATTAGAGGAGACAAAATTGAATGCATACCCAATTTTAAAAGAATCAATCGCATGAGACTTTCATAGGTAATGCTCTTAAAATTTCTTATAATTAGATTTCAAAGAAGAAAAAAAACATTTACAAATATTAAAAGATCAAAAAGGAAAATTAAAATTTTATATGAAAAGAATGACATTGTTATTTAGTAAACACCATAAATTCTAATGTCGATTATTCCAGAGAAACTATTTTGATTTTAATAAAATTGACATTTTATTATTTCTAGTAGGTTCTAATAACGTGTCAAAAAGTACAACTGAGTTGACCTTATTGGATACTTGTGGAAATGCCTAAAACAAGTTTTCCATCTAGCTTATCTACACTGAATTCGCACCTTAACTGCATATTAATCCAACTCAAGCACAATGAAATAAAAGATGTGGCAAGTGTTTAATTATATAAAATGTGCCTAACCTCATAGATTTTGGAATATCATATTAGTGAACAACAAAAATAAACCAGTAACCAGCAACAGATACACTCAAGAGTTACATACCTGAAAGGGATGGATATGCTTAGATTATTTAAAGGCTATGCATTAAAGACTTCTTGGTTTGATGACTTCATGTTCTATGAAAGTCAAGAAAAGATCTTTATCC
Source organism: Rubia yunnanensis (assembly GCA_037428765.1). Lineage (NCBI taxonomy): Eukaryota > Viridiplantae > Streptophyta > Magnoliopsida > Gentianales > Rubiaceae > Rubia > Rubia yunnanensis. The sequence goes on along the minus strand of CM075063.1, from coordinate 106,696,204 downwards.
TAAAGAGAAGGTAAGGATTCCTGTTGGGCACTATAATAATAAATGCTATGAAGAACCTTATTCATTAATCCGCCACAGAATGGAGGAACCAATCAAGTTTACAGTCTATCGGATCTACATAAATAGTTTTATTAATGTACACACTAATCCAAATGAAGCACAACATTTCCCTAAAAATAAATAGCATATTACTTAAAATAAGAGAATGATGTGTTTTACTGAATACATGGCAAGCTATTGCAATCATTCCGCTCTAGGATCCATTGGGGGATGAGAAAATAGAAGCTGTAATGAAGGCAATCGATATGATTTTAGCCTGGGTAAAGAAGAGGAAAGACATTTCTTTGATGTGCGAATTGATAAATACAACCATGCGTCATGTTCTACGGGAGTCAAAGAGAAGACTTCAATGGGTATAGGTATAAACTGTCTCCTTTTCAATGGTATTGATTGACCTCTCTTAACCATAGTAAATTTTTACTCAGTTGAAGTTTGTAAGACACTTGCATTCACATGATACCATTAGGTTATATCTTTGCAATTGTAGTGTGGGAATTTATCATGAAAAATTTTCATAGACATAAAGTTGTTGACGTCTTCAAAATCTCCCACGTTATCTTATGTTGCTACAGTGAAAGGCATATGGTGGAATGGTACTCATTTATTTTAAAATTAGAGAAGACAAAATTTAACATATCATCATTGTACAAAAATCAATCGCATAAGGCTTGCACAAGTATCCCTCTGTAAACTTCTTATAGTAAGATTTCAAAAAAGAACAAAACATTTACAAATATTAAAAGATCAAAAAGGAAATGTTAAAATTTATATGAAAAGAGTGACATTGCAATTAAAAAAACACCATAAATATCTAATGTTTATTATTCCAGAGAAACTATTTTGATTTTTATGAATTAGACATTTTTTTAATTTTTGGTTGGTTATAATAACGTGTCGAAAAATAAGTTGAGTTGACCTTATTGGATACTTGTTCGAACGTTTAAAACAAGTTGGTCATCTAGCATATCTACACCGAATTAACACCTTAACTGCAAATTAATTTGATTGAATCACAACAAAATAAAAGATGTGCCAAATTTCTTATTATATAAGATGTGCCTAACCTCATATATTTTGGAATATGATATTAGAGAGCAACGAAAATAAACCAGTAACCATCAATAGAGGCACTTAAGAGTTACATACATGAGAGGGATAGATATCCTCACGGTATTTAAAAGCTATGTATTCAAGACATCTTGGTTTGATGACTTCATGGACTGTGAAAGAAAAGAAAAGATCTTTCTCCTAAAGAGTAGGTAAGGCTTCTTGTTGGGCACTATAATTATCAATTCTAGGAAGAACCCCATTCATTGATCTGCCTCCGAATGGAGGAATCAAACAAGTTTGCAATCTATTAGATCTACACAAACTTTTCTCATAAAGTACACACTAATCCAAATGAAGCACAATATTTCCCTAAAAATAAATAGAATATTATTTAAAATAAGAGAATTGAGTGTATGTAAGGTGTGAGAGCAATGTAAAACACAAAATATGCACATAAAAACCCAATAATTGCAAGATTAATGCTCGCAAAAGAATATCTCTACAATGGTCTTAAAATATGATTTTCCAATATAACAAATATTTATAAGGAACTTGTAAAATAATAAAATATCAGTAGAGAACTTTATTATTTAATTGAAAGAATTGGAATATGAATAAAATAAAAATTATACCCATCTGTCTTAAAAATTAAAGAGAAGGTATTTTTAATATTGGAAAAAAAGACATTTCATAATTCTTTGATTGGTATTTATAATGTGTAAAAATGGATAGCCTGTTTACCTTTTGGGATATTTTTTAGGTATGCCTTAAACAATTTTTTCAAAATAGAAAAGTAAAAAGCACCATGAACGAAAGTGATCCTAGTTCCATAGAGCTATAAGGTTATAATGGTATTAAAATTAAAGAAGATCCTTAAGTGATTAGGTCTGGTTAAAAATAGTTTCCCAACTACTGTAATTGTATCACTCTAGACAGATCCTCACGCGGTTTTGACCTTATTGGATACTTGTGAGGAAGCCTAAAACAAGTTTGTCATTAAACATATCTACACCAAATTTTTACCTTAAGTGCATATTAATTTGAATGAAGCACAATAAAATAAAGGATGTGCCAAATGTCTCCTCTTTCAATCCTTTTGGCTCCCTTTCCATCTGAATCTATTTGAGCACATCCCTCTAAACATCCTTGAATCTATTGCACTCAAAGAATATATGCTCTAAGCACTCCAATTCTTCACAAAAAAGATACCATCAACTATAATGCCAAACTTTGCCATCCTATCCTTGGTTAACAATCTAACTTGATAAGCCATCCATAGAATAAATTTTGCTCTCGGTCTGGCAGCATTATCATACAGCAGTTTCCTCTATGGCACCTCATCCTTGATCTCCCTTATTTCCTTGTAGACTTCACTGACCTTATATTTTTTTTTGATCAGTTGAGCTTTCCATTGCTTTGGTGATCTGGCTTTCCTCCTGCATTGCATATTTCTTTTTATCCAAGAGCTGTTACTGGGAATTATAGCCTCCATAGCATCTTTCTCCTTGATGTAATAGTTATGAATCCATTTGATCCATAGACTATCAGTCTTCCTGCAAATATTCCACAAAGGTTTTATCATCACAGCCTCACTCCAGTCCACCAATGCTATCACATTCATGAGGCCTCCTTCCCTCCTTGGTGAGCATATTGTTTTCCCAAACTACAAGAGCTTTTTTGGTGATCTCATCCCCTCCACACCATAAATATGACCTGCAAATTGCCTCTATGTGTTTTAAAATAGTTTTTGGCAGGAGGAAGCACTGGATCCAGTAGTTTGCCATAGCAAGGAGAACACTTTTTATCAATTGTAGTCTGCCTGCATAGCTAAGTAGCTTAGTACTCCAGTGCCTAATTCTATCTGTAATCTTTTCTATAAGGGGCTGGCAGGCTTAAATTGTCACTCTTCTGCTCATTAGTTCACCCCTTTCAAATCCAGTAATATCAGTGATCTTTCTCCTTTCAACTTCTTCTACCCCTCCAAAGAAACCTTTACATTTAGCCTTGCTTACTTTCAGCCCAGAAGCCTTTAAGAATTTCAAGAAATCCTCCATCACCAGCTGCACTGATCTGCTATTTCCCTTGGACAGTAGCAGTAGATCATCAGCAAAACATAGGTTCACTATTTTCAATTTATCACATATGTCATGGTAATTAAATCCCTCTTTTCCATCCAACTCCTGTATACATCTATACAAGTACTCCATAATCAGTACAAACAGAAGTGGAGATAGGGGGTCTCCCTGTCTTAGCCCTCTCTTGGCCTGAATAGGTTATGTTAAATTGCTATTCACCCTATACTGATATGATACACTCTTCACACATGTCATAGCCCAGTTGGTATAATTACTTAGAAATCCCAGCTCCTGCATAATGCCTTCCAAAGCCACCCATTCCACAGTGTCAAATGCTTTTTGCATATCCATTTGCTTAGGCACCTCTGTCGACAAGTTTTCCTGCCCCCTGATTAATTCATAAGCTAACATAATATGCTCATGAATGTTCCTGCCTGGTATGAATGTAGCCTGGCTTTCATGTATAATTTCTTCTATCACTGAAGTCAGCCAGGTGGTCAAGATCTTAGAGATGATCTTGTATAAAGTTGAGCAGTATGAGATGGGTCTCAGGTCCTTCACTCTCTTTTCCCCATTGAATTTTGGTATTAGAGTCACCAAGGTCCTGTTAACAGCCTTATGCAACCTACCTTTGTCAAAGAAGTCATGTATAGCTTTCATCACATCAACCCCTACTGTTTTCCAGTTTAGCTTTAAAAACATTGCACTGTATCCATCTATGCCTGAGGCTTTTTGGTCCCCAATCCCATGCAAGGCTTGTAGAACTTCCTTTCCCCTATCAGTCTTCTCCTTTCATCAGCATTCAGAGTTTTGCCTTTCCTGACAATATTCCTGTCAACGGCCTCCAGTCTAGTTTTAGCTTATCCTACCAACTCCTCATAGAATTTTAAAATTTCTAATCCAATGTCATTCTGATCCTCTACCACCCCTCCATTCTCCTTTTCAATCTTTGAGATTCTTGTCTTCAGGTTTTTTGGCTTTGATAAAGGCTGGAAATAGGAATTATTTCCATCCCCTAATCTAAGCCTGTATATTTTAGCCTTCTGCATTCCCCCCTTCTCATCTATACTGTTCCATTTCACCACTTCCTCAGTATAGTTCATCACCTTTTGTATCCTCTCCTTATTCATCCTTTGTAAGATCAATTCATTATGTGCTTCCCTAAGTTTCTTCTTGGTGTCCTCCAACTTTTTAGTGATCCCTATGATCCGTCTTCAGTGAGGAGATAGCACTTGTTGTAATCTGAGCAGTTTTTTCCACACCACATACATTGGTGTCCCCTCAAAATCCTGCTTCCAATGTGCTTTGATTGCCTCTATAATTTCCTGGTTATCAAGCAGGCAATTTAGTAGTTTAAAATTACTCCTTCTACTTTGCTTCTGGTCCTTGTTTTGATTATGATTAGTGCATGATCAGACACCCTGGTTCCAGGACTTCAACTGTCACACTTAGGTATTTCTGATGCTATTGGATATTTGCAAAGATCATGTCTATTCGAGACTAAATAACCCCATCTACATGTTTGTTGGACCATGTAAAATGATCAGCAACTGTATCACATTTAGCCAGCCCAGTTATGTGCATAATTTCCTCCAAGTCAATAAATTCACTCAGCTGTACATCACTTCCTCCAATTCTGTCAATAACTTTGTACATTGTTAAAGTCCCTCCGTGATGATCCATGGTTCTCCACTATTATGTACACTGGTCCTTGCTACTTCTTTCCATAAGTTTTTCCACTTTTTCAGTTGATTGGCAGCATAGACTGCTGTAAACCAAAACTGGAGCTGCCCTGTGTATCATACACCACAGTGTAGATCCTTTGGTCTGAGCTATTTATTTGCTTAACTTCCACCCTACTATTATCCCAAACTAGCCGGATCCTGCCATTCACATGCTTATCATAATTATCCAGGTAGCAACATTTAGTCCCCAGTTTTCTCCTGACTTTTTCTGCATTTTCACTTTTTTACCCTTGTTTCAATCAAAGCAACAATTATAACATCCATTCCAAAGTGACGGGAGCCAATCTCTCTAATCTTTTCCACATTATTATACCCCCCTTATATGTTCCATGATACAATCATGGGACATGATCATAAAGATCTCCAGGATCATTCCAAACCCTGATATCCTCATAACCAGTTCCCAGATTTCTGCTGGTGCTGCCTTCAATCTGATTTATTAGTTCAACAATTCTCTTCCCTCTACAATTTGATTCAACTATGCTCCATGGCCTCTCATCAGCATCCCCCGTGCCTTCTTAGGTTCCTCATCTTTCTGCTCTACAACTTCTTCCTCCTTACCTTTACTCAGTTCCTCACTTTCACCTTTCTCCTTCTCAATTCCTCCTTTCTTGACCTACCATTTCTGTATCACCCTGGCTTTATACACAATCTCCTTACATTGATGGTCTCCAATCTGGCATTTACTACAAAAAACTGGTCTCCATTCAAGTTCAATATTCTGGTTTATCAGATTGCCAGTTACATCCTTGATGGTTATAGTTTTAGTTACATCCTTGAGATATCAACTTCAGTCAGTAGCCTAGCATAAGAGACTCTCAGTTTATGTGTCGTAAACTCATCTGTAAAAAGTGGATTTCCTATTGCACTCCCTATTTTCCCAAGGCTTCCAGCTCCCCAGAAATACAAAGGCAGATTAGGAAATTTAACCCAAATTGGTAGTGTTTTAACCATATCATCCTTTATCGAAAAATTAGCTTTCCAGATATGTAGAAACATAGGCATGTTATGAATGGTATAAGGCCCCTTCCTCAAAATCTCATCCCTATCCTCCATAGATTGAAATTTCATTATAAAATATCCTTCATCATTGTAAAATAGCTGAAGAAGCAATACTGCTCTAAAATTACATCATGTATCTTTTGACAGCTGACATAGTTAACTCCCCTCCCATAACATACATAATCAAGGCTGATTCCCAGTATTTAAATTTAGACTGAACATCTTCAATCCCAATTTGAATTTGTACTTCTCCATTAACTACAACAGGGGTAGTGTATTCCATCTTCATACCATTTGATCTAACCTGATTACCACTTATCACATCTACCCTGAATCTATCCAATTTTGTATCATCATTCATAATCACCCTCTCAGTAATTAGGGATTTAGGTTTTACCACATCTCGATCCAGCTCTGGTTCTGGCATCATCTGCTCCAAATCGTGTACAATTTCCTTCCGCTTCTCCATTTTTTCCTTCTCTAGACTACAGTGTCTGCACAATCCTCCTGCACAACAATTCTCCACTTCACCATTGATGAGATCGCCCTCTTTTTATTGGCCTACCACGCCCACCCTTCATAGTTTCAGTGATTTATACGCTCAGTGTGTGTAAATCGCCCTAACAGCCTTTCTCTGCCATTTCTAATTTGATGTGGATTTATCGTATTATTAATTGTTGAATAAAATAAAATTATACTCATCCATCTTAAATAATATAGAGAAGGTTTTCTTAATTATAGAAAAATGACATTTCATAAATATTTTATAGGTATTTATAATGTGTAAAAATCAATAACCTGTTTACCTTTTGGGTTATCTTTAAGGTATGCCTTAAACACATTTTTCAAAATAGAAAAGTAAAAAACATCAAAAATGAAAGTTATCCTAGTTCGATAGATTTCTAACCTTATAATAGTATTAAAATTAGAGAAGACCCTTAAGTGATTGGTGTGGTTACAAATACTTGGCCAGCTATTGTGATCGTTCTGCTCTACAAAGTTCTGGACGCATTTTTGAAAGAATGTTATTTTTTTTATAGGATCCATTGCAGGAGAAGGAAATAAAAGAATGTAATGAAGGCAATCAGGATGATTTTAGCCAAGGTAAAAAAAAAGGAAGGACATCTATTGGATGTGCAGATTGAGAAAAACAAACATGCGTTATGTTCTATGAGTGGTAAATGAGGGGTCCGTAAGGGGTATAGGTATAGGTATAGGCTGTCTCCTTTTCAATGGTATTGATTGCCCCTCCTAACCACAGATAATGTTTACTCAGTTGCTGTTTCTAAGAGGCTCGCAGTCATATAAGACCATTAGGTTACATCTGTGCAATCGTAGTGTAGAAATTTATCATGCAAATGTTTCATGGGCATAAGGTAGTGGGCGTCTTCGAAATATCCACCATCATCTTGTGTCGCTAGGGTGAAGGGCATATGATTGAATGGTACTCATTTATTTAAAAAATTAGAGTAGAAAAAATTGAACGTATCATCTTTGTAAAAGATCAATTGCATAAGGCTTGCACAATTATCACTCTGCAAACTTCTTATAATTAGATTTCAAGGAAGAACAAACATTTACAAATATTAAGAGATCAAAAAGGATATTTAAAAAATTATATAAAATGAGTGACATTGCAATTAAGTAAATATCTTAAATATTTAATGTCGATTATTCTAGAGAAACAATTCTAATTTTTATGAAATTGCCATTTTATTATTTATGGCAGGTGTTTATAACTTGATGATAAAGACATTAAGTTGACCTTATTGGATACTCGTAGGAAAGCCTAAAAAAAGTTTTTCATCTAGCATATCTACACCGAATTCGCACCATAAGTGCACATTAATCTGAATGAGGCACAATGAAATAAAGGATGTGCCAAATGTCTCATTATATAAGTTATTCCTAACATTATAGCTTTTGGAATATCATATTAGCGAACAATGAAAATAAACCAGTAAAGGACAATAGAGACACTTAAAAGTTACAGACACGAGAGGGATAGATATTCTAAGAGTATTTAAAAGCTATGTATTGAAGACATTTTGGTCTCTGACTTCACCTACTAGAAAAGTACATAAAAGATCTTTCTCCTAAAATGAAGGTAAGGCTTCTTGCTGGGTACTATAATTTTCAATTCTAGGAAGAATCTCATTCATTGATCTTCCTCTAAATGGAGGAATCAACCATGTTTTCAATCTATTGATCTGCACTAAAGTTTCTCATAAAGTACACACTAGTCAAAATGAAGCACAATATTTCCCTAAAAGAAAACATCTTACTTAAAATAAGATAACGGTGTGTATGTAAGTTGTAGGACCAACGTAAAACACCAAATATGCACCTAAAAAACCCAATAATTGCATGGATAAAGCTCGCACAAGAATCTCTCTTCAAAGGTTTAAAAAATGATTTTTCAATGTAACATATATTTATGAGGAACTTGCAAAATGATAAAAGATCAGTAGAGAAATTTATTATTTAATTAAAAGGAATGGAATACGAATAAAATAAAAACTATACCCATACATCTTAAATGATGTAGAAAAGATGTTCTTAATTATAGAAAAAGGATATTTCATAAATATTTTATTGGTATTTATAATGTGTAAAAATCAATAACCTGTTTACCTTTTGGGATATTTTTTAGGTATGCCTTAAACACGTTTTTCGAAATAGAAAGGTAAAAAACATCAAAAACGAAAGTGATCCTAGTTAGATAAAGCTCTAAGCTTATAATAGTATTAAAATTAGAGAAGACTCTTAAGTGATTGGGTGTGGTTACAAATACTTGGCCTGCTATTGTGATCGTTCCGCTCTAGAAATTATGGACGCGTTGTTGAAAGAATGTTACTTATATTATAGGATCCATTGCAGGAGAAGGAAATAAAAGAACGGAATGAAGGCAATTAGGTAGATTTTAGCCAAGTTAAACAAAGAGGAAGGACATCTATTGGATGTGCAGATTGGGAAGAACAAACATGCGTCATGTTCTATGAGTGGTCAATGAGGGTCCGTAAGGGGTATAGGCATAGGTTGTCTCCTTTTCAATGGTATTGGTTACCCCTCCTAACCATAGATAATGTTTACTCAGTTGATGTTTCTAAGAGGCTCGCAGTCATATAAGACCATTATGTTACATCTGTGCAATCGTAGTGTTGAAATTTATCATGCAAATGTTTCATAGACATAAGGTAATGTTGAAATTTATCATGCAAATGTAAAAATTGATAACCCGTTTACCTTTTGGGATATTTTTTAGGTATGCCTTAAACACATTTTTTTAAATAGAAAAGTAAAAAACACAAAAAATGAAAGTGATCCTAGTTCGATAAAGCTCTAAGGTTATAATAGTATTACAATTATACAAGATTCTTAAGTGATTAGGTATGGTTACAAATACTTGGCCAGCTATTGTGATCGTTCAGCTCTAGAATGCTCCTGACGCGGTGTTGAAAGAATGTTACATGTTTTTATAGGATCCACTGCAGGAGGAGGAAATAGAAGCATGGAATGAAGGCAATCAAGAAGATTTTAGCTAGGGTAAAAAAAGAGGAAAGACATTTGTTGAATGTGCGGATTGAGAAAAATAAACATGTGTCATGTTCTATGTGTGGTCAATGAGGGGACCTCAAGAGGTATAGGTATAGATTGACTCCTTTTCGTTGGTATTGATTGCTCCCTCTTAACTATAGATAACTTTTACTCAGCTAAAGTTTCTAAGAGACTCGCAGTCATATAAGACCATTAGGTTACATCTGTGCATAGTAGTGTGGGAATTTGTCATGCAAATGTTTCATGCACATAAGGTGGTGGACATCTTCAAAATATCCCCCATCATCTTGTGTTGCCAGGGTAAAGGGCATATGGTTGAATGGTAATCATTTACTTAAAAAATTAGAGGAGGTAAAATTGAATGTATCATCTTTGTAAAATGATAATTGCACAAGGCTTTCACAGGTATCGCTCTGCAAACCTCTTATAATTAGATTTCAAAGTAAAACAAAACATTTACAAATATTAAGAGATAAAAAATAAAATTTATACACTTATATGAAAAGAATGACATTGCAATTAAGTATACATGATAAATATTTAATGTCGATTATTCTAGAGAAACTATTTTAATTTTTATGAAATTGACATTTTATTATTTAATGCATGTTTTTATAACATGTCGAGAAAGACATTGAGTTTACCTTATTGGATACTCGTAGGGAAGCCTAAACAAGTTTTTCATCTAGCATATCCACATTGAATTCGCACCTTAAGTGCACAGTATTCTAGATGAAGCACAATGAAATAAAGGATGTGCCAAATTTTTTATTATATTATATGTGCATAACATCATAGCTTTTGTAGTATCATATTAGAGAAAAGCCAAAATAAATGAGTAACAGACAATAGAGACACTTAAGAGTTACAGACAAGAGAAGGACATATATGCTTAGAGTATTTAAAAGCTATGTATTGAAAACATCTTGGTTTGATGACTTCATATACTAGGAAAGTACATAAAAGATATTTCTCCTAAAAAGAAGGTAAGGCTTCTTTGGGCACTATAATTATCTATTATAGGAAGAATCTCATTCATTGATCTTCCTCTGAATGGAGGAATCAACCATGTTTTAATCTATCGATCAACACAAAACTTTATCATAAAGTACACACTAATCAAAATGAAGCACAATATTCCCCTAAAAGTAAACAGCATATTACTTAAAATAAGAGAATGTTGTGTATGAGGAAGTTTCAAAATGATAAAAGATCAGTAGAGAAATTTATTATTCAATTGAAGGGAAGGGAATATGAGTAAAATAAAAACTATACCCATCTATCTTAAATAATATAGAAAATGTGTTTTTAATTATAGAAAAAAAGACATTTCATAAATATTTTATAGGTATTTATAATGTGTAAAAATAGATAACACGTTTACCATTTGGGATATTTTATTGGTATTCTTCAAACACATTTTTTGAAATAGAAAAGTAAAAAACATCAAAAATGAAAGTGATCCTAGTCATATAGAGCTCTAAGGTTATAAAAGTATTAAAATTAAAGAAGACCCTTAAGTGATTAGGTGTGGTTACAAATACTTGGTCAGCTATTGTGATCGTTCCACTCCAGAAAACTCCTGGCACGGTGTTGAAAGAATGTTACTTTTTTATAGGATCCATTGCAGGAGAAGGAAATAGAAGCATGGAATGAAACCAGTCAAGAAGATTTTAGCCAAGGTAAAAATGGAGGATGGACATCTCTTGGATGTGCTGATCGAGAAAAACAAACATGCATCATGTTCTATGAGTGGTTAATGAGGGGACCTCAAGGGTATAGGTATAGATTGTCTTCTTTTCATTGGTATTGATAACCTCCTCTTAACTGTAGATAACTTCTACTCAGCTAAAGTTTCTTAGAGACTCGCAGTCATATAAGACCATTAGGTTACATCTGTGCATAGTAGTGTGGGAATTTATCATGCAAATGTTTCATGAACATAAGGTAGTGAACGTCTTCGAAATATCCCCCAGCATCTTGTGTTGTTGGGGTAAAGGGCATATGGTAGAATTGTAATCATTTATTTAAAAATTTAGAGGAGGCAAAATTGACCGTATCATCTTTCTAAAAGATCAATTGCATAAGGCTTGCACAGGAATCACTCTACAAACTTCTTATAATTAGATATCAAAGAAGAACAAAACATTTACAAATACTAAGAGATCAAAAATGAAATTTAAAAATTTATATGAAAATGGTGACATTGCAATTAATTAAGCACCGTAAATATTTAATGTCGATTATTCCGGAGAAACTATTTCAATTTTTATGAAATTGACATTTTATTATTTATGGTAGGTTTTTATAACTTGTAGAAAAAGACATTGAGTTAACCTCATTGGATACTTGTTGGGAAGCCTAAAACATGTTTGTCATCCATCATATCTACACCGAATTTGCACCGTAGGTCCACATCTATCTGAATGAAGCACAATGAAATAACAGATGTGCCAAAATTCTCACTATATAAGATGTGCCTAACCTCATAGCTTTTAGAATATGATATTAGAGAACAACAAAAACAAACCAGTAACCAACAGTTGACACACTCAAGAGTTATAGACACAAGAGGAATAGATATGCTGAGATTCTTTAAAAGTTATGTATTGAAGACATCTTTGTTTGATGACTTCACATACTATGAAAGAACCTAAAAATATTTCTCCTAAAAGGAAGGTAAGGCTTCTTGTTGGGCACTATAATTATCAATTCTTGGAAGACCATCATTCATTGATCTTCCTCTGAATGGAAGAATCAACCATGTTTCCAATCTATCGATCTACACAAAATTATCTCATAAAGTACACACTAATCCAAATGAAGCACAATATTTCCCTAAAAATAAACAACATAATACATAAAATAAGAGAATGGTGTGTATGTAAGATGTGGGACCAATGTAAAACAAAAGGTTTGCACCTTAAAAACCCAATAGCTGCACGGATAAAGCACACACAAGAATCTATCTTCAAAGGTCTTAAAATATGATTTTCCATGTAACAAATATTCATGAGGAACTTGCTAAATAATAAAAGATCAGTAGGGAAATTTATTATTTAATTGATGGGAATGAAATATGACTAAAATAAAAAATATACTCATCTATTTAAAATAATATTGATATGGTGTTTTTAACTGTGGAAAAAATAAATATAATAACTATTTTATAGGTATTTATAATGTGTAAAAATTGATAGGCCGTTTACCTTTTGGTATATTTTTTAGGTATCCCTTCAACCCGTTTTTTGAAATTTAAAAGTAAAAAAACACCAAAAATGAAAAGTTAAAATGGTATTAAAATTAGGGAAGTTCCGTTAGTGATTAGGTCTGGTTACAAATACTTGGCCACCATTGTAATTGTTCTACTCTAGAAAGCTCCTTACGTTGTGTTGAAAGAATTTTACTTTTAATATTTTTTTATATGATCCATTGTAGGAGGAGGAAATGGAAGCATGGAATGAAAGAAATCAACAAGATTTTAGCCAAGGTAAAGAAGAGGAAAGACATCTCGTGGCTGTGGGAATTAAGAAAAATAACCATGCGTCAAGTTGTACGAGTGGTCAAAGAGGGGACCACAGGGGGTATGGGTATAGATCATCCCCTTTAAAGTGGTACTGATTGTCCCCTCTTAACTGTAGATAAGTTTTACTCAGTTGAAGTTTCTAAGAGACTCGCAGTCATGTAATACCACTTGGTTATATTTGTGCAATCGTAGTGTGGGAATTTATCATGCAAATTTTTCGAAGACATATGGTTGTGGACGTCTTGAAAATATCCTTTGTAATATTGTGTTGCTGGGGTGAAAGGCATACGGTGGAATTATAGGGGACTAAATTAAATATATCATCTTTGTAAAAAAATCAATTGCATAAGGCTTGCGCAGGTATCGCTCTGCACTCTCCTTATAATCACATTTTAAAGAGGAACAAAACATTTACAAATACTAAAAGATCAAAAAGGAAATTTAATAATTTATCTGTAAAGGGTTACATTGCAATTAAGTAAACACCATAAATATTTAATGTTGATTATTCTGAAAAAACTATATTAATTTTTATGAAATTAAAATTTTATTATTAATGGCAGGTTTTTATAATGTGTCAAAAAAGACATTGAGTTGACATTATTGGATACTTGTGGGGAAGCCTAAAACAAGTTTGTCATCTAGCAAATCTACACCGAATTTTCACCTGAGGTGCACATTAATCAAAATGAGGCACAATGAAATGAAGGATGTGCCAAATATCATATTATATAAGATGTGCCCAACCTCATAGCTTTTGGAATATCATATTAGAGAAAAAAATAAACCAAGAGTTATAGACACGAGAGGGATTGATATGCTGAGTATTTAAAATCTATGTATTGAAGACATCTATGTTTCATGACTTCATGTACTATGAAAGTACATAAAAATCTTTCTCCTAAAAAGAAGGTAAGGCTTCTTGTTGAGAACTATAATTATCAATTCATGGAAGAACTTCATTCATTGATCTTCCTCTTAATAGAGGAATCAACCATGTTTTTAATCAATCGATCTACACTTTATTTTTTCATAAAGTCCACACTAATCCAAATGAAACACAATATTTCCCTATAAATAAACAACATATTACATGAAATAAGATAATGGTGTGTACGTAAGACGTGGGACCAATGTAAAACACAAATATTCACCTAAGAAACCCAGTAGATGCACGGATAAAGCACGTACAATAGTTTTTCTACAAAGGTCTTAAATTATGATTTTTCCATGTAACATATATTTATGTGGAACGTGCAAAATAATAAAAGATCAGTAGGGAAATTTATTATTTAATTGAAGGGAATGGAATATGAATAAAACAATATACTTATCTATCTTAAATAATATAAATAAGGTGTTTTTAATTATGGATAAAAGATATTTTATAATTATTTTATAGGTATTTATAATGTGTAAAAATTGTTAGACCATTTACCTTTTGGTATATTTTTTAGGTATGCCTTAAACATGCTTTTCAAAATAGATGAGTAAAAAATACCAAAAATAAAAGTGACCCTCTAAGTTTAAAATGGTATTAAAATTAAAAAAGCACGCACAAAATCTCTCTTCAAAGGTCTTAAAATATGATTTTTCCATGTAGCAAATATTCATGAGGAACTTGCAAAATAATAAAAGACCAGTAGAGAAATTTATTATTTAATCGAAGGGAATGGAATATGACTAAAATAAAAAATATATACTTATCTTTATAAAATAATATGGATATGGTGTTTTTAAATATGGATAAAAGAAATTTCATAACTATTTTATAGGTATTTATAATGTGTAAAAACTGATAGCCCGTTTACCTTTTTGGTATATTTTTTAGGTATGCCTTCAACACGTTTTTCGAAATAGAAAAGTAAAAAAATACCAAAAATGAAAAGTTAAAATGGTATTAAAATTAGGGAAGTTCCTTTACTGATTAGGTCTGGTTACAAATACTTGGCCACCTTTTGTAATCGTTCTACTCTAGAAAGCTCGTTACGTTGTGTTGAAAGAATTTTACTTTTAATATTTTTTATACGATCCATTGTAGGAGGAGGAAATAGAAGCATGCAGTGAAGGAAATCAAAAAGATTTTAGCCAAGGTAAAGAAGAGGAAAGACCTGCGTAGATGTAAGAATTGGGAAAAACAACCATGCATCATGTTCTATAAGTGGTCAAAGAGGGGACAACTGGGGATGCAGGTATATATTGTCTCCTTTTAAGTAGTATTGATAGCTTCCTCTTAACTATAGATAATTTTTGCTCAGCTGAAGTTTCTAAGAATCTCCCAGTCATAGAAGACCATTAGGATACATCGTGCAATTGTAGCGTGGGAATTTATCATGCAAAATTTTCAAAGATATAAGGTAGTGGACGTCTTTGAAATCTCCCCCGTCATCTTGTGTTGCTGGGCTGAAGCGTAAATGGTGTAATGGTACTCATTTATTTAAAAAAATAGAGGAGACTATATTGAACGTATCATCTTTGTAAAAAAAATCAATTGCAAAAGGATTGCACAGGTATCGCTCTGCAAACTTCTTATAATTAGATTTCAAAGAAGAACAAAACATTTACAAATACTAAGAGATCAAAAAGGAAATTTAAAAATATATATGAAAAGGGTGACATTGCAATTAAGTAAACACCATAAATATTTATTATTGATTGATTATTCCAAAGAAAATATTTTAATTCTTATGAAATTGACATTTTATTATTGATGGTAGGTTTTTATAACGTGTCAAAAAAAACATTGAGTTGACCTGGGGGGAAGCCTAAAGCAAGTCTGTTACCGAATTCGCACCTTAAGTAGACATTAATCTGAATTAAGCACAATAAAATAAAGGATTTGCCAAATGTCTCATTTTATAAGATGTGTCTAACATCATAGCTTTTGGAATATTATATTAGAGAACAACGAAAATAAACCAGTAACCAACAGTTTAGACACTCAAGAGTTATAGACACGAGAGGGATATATATGATGACATTATTTAAAAGCAATGTTTTGAAGACATCTTGGTTAGATGACTTCATTTACTATGAAAGTACATAAAAATCTTTCTCCTAGAAAGTAGTTAAGGTTTATTGTAGGGCACTACAGTAACAATTATTGGAAGAACCTCGGTCATTGATCTTCCCCTTAATGTAGAAATCAACCATGTTTTCAATCTATAGATCTAAATAAATTTTCTCATAAAGTACAAACTAATCCAAATGAAGCACAATATTTCCCTAAAAGTAAACCGCATATTACATAAAATAAGAGAATGGTGTGTATGTAAGATGTGGGACCAATGTAAAATACACAATATGCAACTACAAAACCCAATTTATTCACAGAAAAAGCACGCACAAGAATCTCTTGGATGTACGAATTGAGAAAAATGACCATGCGTCATGTTATACAAGTGGTCGAAGAGGGGACAGCAAGGGGTACAGGTATAGATTGTCTCCTTTTCGGTGGTATTGATTGCCTCCTCTTAACTATAGATAATTTTTACTCTGTTAAAGTTTCTAAGAGACTCGAAGTCATATTAGACCATTAGGTTACATATGTACAGTTGTAGCGTGGGAATTTATCATGAAAATTTTTCAAAGACATAAAGTAGTGGACGTCTTCGAAATCTCCCCTATCATCTTGTGTTGTTGGGGTGAAACGCATATAGTGAAGATATCTTAGTTTGATGGATTCATGTACTCTGAAAGAACATAAAAATATTTCTCCTAGAAAAGAAGGTAAGGCTTCTTGTTGGGCATTATAATTATCAATTCTTGGAAGAACCTCATTCATTGATCTTCCTCTGAATGGAAGAATAAACCATGTTTTTAATCTACAGATCTACACAAAGTTTTCTCATAAAGTACACACTAATCCAAATGAAGCACATTATTTCCCAAAAAATAAACAACATATTACATAAAATAAGATAATTGTGTGTATGTAAGATGTCAGACAAATGTAATAGATAAAATATGCACCTAAAAAACCCAATAGCTGCACGGATAAAGCACACACAAGAATCTCTCTAAAAAGGTTTTAAAATATGAGTTTTCCATGTAACAAATATTTATGAGGAACTTGCAATAATAAAAGATTAGTGGGAAAATTAAATATTTAATTGAAGGGAATGGAATGTATTTAAAATATAAAATATACTCATCTATCTTAAGTAATATAGATAAGGTGTTTTTAATTATGAATAAAGGACATTTCATAAATATTTTATATGTATTTATAATGTGTGCAAATCGATAGCCCATTTACCTTTTAATATATTTTTAGGTATGCCTCAAAAACGTTTTTCTAAATAGAAAAGTAGAAATCACCAAAAATGAAAGTGATCCTAGTTCGATAGAGTTCTAAGGTTAAAATGGTATTAAAATTAGAGAAGATCTTTTAGTGATTAGGTCTGGTTACAAATACTTGGCCACCTATTGTAATCGTTCTGCTCTGGAAAGCTCCTGAAGTGGTGTTGAAATAATTTTACTTTTAAATATTTTTATATGATCCATTGTAGGAGGAGGAAATAGAAGCATGGAATGAAGGTGATAAACGAGATTTTATCGAACTAGGATCTCTCTAAAAAGGTTTTAAAATATGAGTTTTCCATGTAACAAATATTTATGAGGAACTTGCAATAATAAAAGATTAGTGGGAAAATTAAATATTTAATTGATGGGAATGGAATATATTTAAAATATAAAATATACTCATCTATCTTAAGTAATATAGATAAGGTGTTTTTAATTATGAATAAAGGACATTTCATAAATATTTTATATGTATTTATAATGTGTGCAAATCGATAGCCCATTTACCTTTTAATATATTTTTAGGTATGCCTCAAAAACGTTTTTCTAAATAGAAAAGTAGAAATCACCAAAAATGAAAGTGATCCTAGTTCGATAGAGTTCTAAGGTTAAAATGGTATTAAAATTAGAGAAGATCTTTTAGTGATTAGGTCTGGTTACAAATACTTGGCCACCTATTGTAATCGTTCTGCTCTGGAAAGCTCCTTAAGTGGTGTTGAAATAATTTTACTTTTAAATATTTTTATATGATCCATTGTAGGAGGAGGAAATAGAAGCATGGAATGAAGGTGATAAACGAGATTTTAGACAAGGTAAAGAAGAGGAAAGACATCTCGTGAATTGAGAAAAACAACCATGCGCCATATTCTACGAGTGATCAAAGAGGGGACCGCAAGGGGTACATGTTTAGATTGTCTCCTTTTCAGTGGTATTGATGGCCTCCTCTTGAATATAGATAATATTTCCTCAGCTAAAGTTTCTGTGAGACTCACAGTCATATAGGACCATTAGGTTACATATGTGCAATAGAAGTGTGGGAATTTGTCATGCAAAATTTTCAAAGACATAAAGTAGTGGACGTCTTTGAAATCTCCCTCGTCATCTTGTGTTGCTGGGGTGAAGCGCATATGGTGAAGACATCTTTGTTTGATGACTTCGTGTACTATGAAAAAACATAAAAATCTTTCTCCTAAAAAGAAGGTAAGGCTTCTTGTTCGGCATTTGAATTACCAATTCTTGGAACAACCACATTCATTGATCTTCCTCTGAATGGAGGTATCAACCATGATTTCAATCTATCGATCTACACAAAATTTTCTAATAAAGTACACACTAATCCAAATGAAGCACAATATTTCCCTAAAAATAAACAACACATTACATAAAATAAGAGAATGGTGTGTATGTAAGATGTAGGACCAATGTAAAATATAAAATATGCACCTAAAAACCCAATATCTACACGGATAAAGCACACACAAGAATCTCTCTACAAAGGTTTTAAAATATGAGTTTTTCATGTAACAAATATTCATTTGGAACATGCAAAATAATAAAAGATTAGTGGGGAAATTTAATATTTGAAGGAAATGGAATCTATTTAAAATAAAAGAATGTACTCATCTATCTTAAATAATACAGATAAGGTGTTTTTAATTATGGATAAAAGACATTTCATAATTATTTATAGGTATTTATAATGTGTAAAAGAAAAGAAAAAAAGCTGTCGATTTCGTATGCCTTAAACACGGTTTTCAAAATAGAAAAGTAAGAACCACCAATTACGAAAGGGATCCTAGTTCAATAGAGCTCTCAGGCCAAAATGGTATTAAAATTAGAGATGATCCTTTAGTTATCTGGTTTGATTATAAATAGTTGGCCACATATTGTAATAGTTCTGCTCTAGAAAGATCCTTACGTTGTGTTGAAAGAATGTTACTTTTAAAAAACATTTATCTGATCCATTGTAGGAGGAGGAAATAGAATCATGGAATGAAGGCAATCAACAAGATTTTAGCCAAGGTAAAGAAGAGGAAATACATCTCGTGGATGTGTGAATTGAGAAAAACAACCATGCGTCATGTTCTACTGGTGGTCAAAGAGGGGACCGCAAAGGGTACAGGTATAAATTGTTTCCCTTTAAGTGGTATTTATTTCCCCCTCTTAGCTATAGATAATATTTACTCAGCTGAAGTTTCTACTAGACTAGCTGGCATATAAGACCATTATGTTACATCTGTGCAATCCTAGTTTGGAAACTTACCATGCAAATATTTTAAAGACGTAAGGTAATGGACGTCTTCTAAACCTTCACGGTCATCTTGTGTTGTTGGGGTGAAGGGTATATGGTGAAATGGTACTCATTTATTTTTAAAACAATTAGAAGAGACTAAATTGAACGTATCATGCTTGTCAAAAAATCAATTGCATAAGGCTTGCACAGGTATCACTCGGTAAAAATCTTATAATTAGATTTAAAAGAAGAAAAAACATTTAAAAATACTAAAAGATCAAAAAGGAAATTTAAAAATTTATATGAAAAGGGTGGCATTGCAATTAAGTAAACACCATAAATATTTTCGATCGATTATTCCAGAGAAATAATTTTAATTTTTATCAAATTTACAGTTTATTATTTATGGTAGGTTATTTAAACATGTCAAAAAAGACATTAAGTTGACCTTATTGGATACTTGTGGGGAAGCCTAAAAGAAGTTTTTCATCTAGCATATCTACACTGAATTCACACCTTAAGTGCACATTAATCTGAATAAAGCACGTTGAAATAAAGGATGTGCCAAATGTCTCATTATATAAGATGTGCCTAATCTCATAGCTTTTGGAATATCATATTAGAGAACAATGAAAATAAACCAGTAACCAGCAGTATAGACACTAAAGAGTTACATACACGAGAGGGATAGATATGTTGAGAGTATTTAAAAGCTATGTATTGAAGACATCTTAGTTTGATGACTTCATGTCCTATGAAATTACATAAAAATCTTTCTAAAAAACAGAAGGTTAGGCTTCTTGTTGGGCACTATAATTATCAATTCTTGGAAGAACCTCATTCATTGATCTTCCTCTGAATGGAGGAACCAACCGTGTTTTTAATTTATCAATCTATAAAAAAATTTCTCATAAAGTACACACGAATCCAAATGAAGCACAATGTTTTCCTAAAAATAAACATCATATTACATAAAATAAGAGAATGGTGTGTATGTAAGATGAAGGACCAATATAAAACACAAAATATGCAACTAAAAAACCCAATAGCTGCACGGATAAAGCACGCACAAGAATCTCGCTACAAAGGTCTTAAAATATGATTTTTCCATGTAACAAATATTTATGAGGAATTGCAAAATATTAAAATATCAGTAGGGAAATTTATTATTTAATTGAAGGGAATGGAATATGAATAAAATAAAAAATATACTCATCTATCTTAAATAATATAGATAAGATATTTTTAATTATGGATAAAAGATATTTCATAATTATTTTATAGGTATTTATAGTGTGTAAGAATCGATAGCCTGTTTACCTTTTGGTATATTTTTTAGGTATGCCTTACATACATTTTTTGAAATAGAAAATTAAAAAACACTAAAATTGAAAGTGATCATAGTTCGATAGAGCTCTAAGGTTAAAATGGTATTAAAATTAGAGAAGATCATTTAGTGATTAGGTCTGGTTACAAATACTTGGCCCCCTATTGTAATCGTTCTGCACTAGAAAACTCCTTTCGTGGTGTTCAAAGAATTTTACTTTTAACATTATTTTATACGATCAATTTTAGGAGGAGGAAATAGAAGCATGGAATGAAGGCAATGAACGAGATTTTAGCCGAGATAAAGAAGAGGAATGATATCTCCTTGATGTGCGAAATGAGAAAAATAACCATGCGTCATGTTCCACGAGTGATCAAAGAGGGAACCGTAAGGGATGTAGTGTAGATTGTCTCCTTTTCAATGGTATTGATTGCCCCCTCTTTAAATATGGATAATTTGTACTCAGCTAAAGTTTCTTAGGGACTCACAGTCATGTAAGACCATTAGGTTTCATCAGTGCAATCACCGTGTGAGAATTTATCATGCAAATTTTTCAAAGACATAAGGTAGTGGACGTCTTCGAAATCTCCCCCCGTCATCTTGTGTTGCTGGGGAAAAGGGGATATGGTGAAATGGTACTCATTTATTTTTTAAAAATAGAGGAGAATAAATTAAATGTATCATCTTTGTAAAACAAATCAATTGCATAAGGCTTGCACAGATATCGCTCTGCCAACTTCTTATAATAAGATTTCAAAGAAGAACAAAAAATTTACAAATTCTAAGAGATCAAAAGGAAATTTAAATATTTATATGAAAATGGTGACATTGCAATTATGTAACCACCATAAATATTAAATGTCGATTATTCCCGGGAAACCATTTTAATTTTTATGAAATTAACATATTATTATTTATGGTAGGTTTTTATAACGCGTTGAAAAAGACATTGAGTTGACCTTATTGGATACTTGTGGGGAAGGCTAAAAAAAATTTGTCATCCAGAACATCTACACTTAATTCTGACCTTTAGTGCACATTAATCTGAATGAAGCATAATGAAGTAAAAGATGTGCGAAATGTCTCATTATATAAGATGTTCCTAACCTCCTAGCTTTTGGAATATTATAATAGAGAACAACAAAAATAAACCAATAACCAACAATGTAGACACTCAAGAGTTATAGTCATGAGAGTTATAAATATGCTGAGAGTATTTTTTTTTGGAATAAACCGACTTTCATTTTATCTTGAGTAAACCGACTTTACATCTTTCTTCAAACCTAAAAATCTGCTACCATAAGCTGTGCACAGTGCTTTCTAAATTTAGGATTCATCCATGTTCTATACACCACACTATCCATAGTTGTTTTTGTCACGTCTATTACATTTACAATCTCACTATGTGGGAAACATACCTCGTTTCTGACCCTCCACACTTCATACAGCGTCTCAGCAATCACTATCTTCATTAGAGTAGCTCGCCATCCTTTTCTCTTCCACCTGCAAATAAGCCACTTTAGCTCCTCCTCCCATTGCTGCGGCCTCCTCCAAATTTGCTCCCATTGCAACACACCAGCCCAAATTTTCCTTGGTTTTACACAATCAAACAGAAGGTGCTGAATGGTTTCTACTTCACCACACATGCCACACCCATCATCAGCCATCAATCCAAACTTTTTCATCCTTTGTTTTGTTGGTAGTCTTCCATGACATGCCAACCACAGAGTAAATTGTGCCCTTGGTTTAGCTAAGTTACCGCAGAATATTTTACTCAATTCTACTCTCCTTTGTTCCCCTTTTAGATCTTTGTACACCTCTGTGGTACTGAATCTATCCTTGTCAAGTTACTTCTTCTAGGAATCCATAATTTTTACTTGGCTTCTGCACTTGCTTAGGCTCTTCAGCATCCAGGAAGCTGAAGCTGGGAACTCCATCTCCAACACCTCTCTTCCTTTTATGTATATAGCATGAACACATCTTATCCACAACCTATCTGCTTTTCTACACAAATTCCAGAGATTCTTACTCTATGTGACACTGCTCTATTCCTACAAATCTGTGACATTCTGTCCTCCAGCCTTTTTCGAGTCACATACCTCCTCCTAGGCCACAAGTGCTTTCTTGGTAATGCTGTCACCTCCACTCCACAAGAATGATCTACAAATTTCTTCCACATGCTTGATCATAGTTTTTGGTACTGGAAAACATTGCAGCCAGTAGTTAACCATGTCAAATAGAATGCTTTTAACCAACTGCAATCTACCGGCATAGCTAAGCCATCTAGAACTCCAGCGCCTCAGTTTTTCAATCATCGTATCTACCAATGACTGACATACCAGCACTGTAAATTGTTTACTAGATGTGTGGAACACCTAAATACTTGAAAGGAAGCATACCTTCTTCAAAGCCAGTTATGGATAATATCTCCTATTTTTGTGCCTCCTCCACTGATTTGAAGTATACTTTACATTTTCCAACTATCACTCTCAAGCCAGTGGACTTCTCAAACTTCTTGTAAGTCTGCATCAGATTTGCCACTGATTTAGGGTCCCCTCTTGATAGTAAGAGCATATCATCAGCAAAACTGAGGTCAATCAATCTGATTTCCTGACAGTGCGGGTGGTATTTGAACTCCTTCCTTCCTTCCACTGCTTGGAGGCACCTGCACATATACTCCATTACCAGCACAAACAACAGTGGGGAGGTTGTATCTCCCTGCCTCAAACCTCTTTCAGCTATAATAAAATTGGTCAGCTTGCCATTTATGATGTATCTGTATTTGATTGTGGATACACATAACATAACCCACTCCATAAATTTCTAAAGTATTCCCATTTCACTCATTATCACCTGCAAAGCCTTCCACTCTATAGTATCATAGGCCTTATGTATGTCCATTTGTATTAAGCATCTGGGGCTTCCACTTTTCCTATTATATCCCCTGAGCAGTTCATATGCAAGCATAATGTGGTCATGTATGTTCCTTCCTAGCACAAAGGCTGCCTGATTCTCCTGAACCACCTCTGATAAGACCCTACCCAGTCTACCTGTTAAGACCTTTGAAATGATCTTATACAGTGTGGAGCAGCAGGAGATTGGCCTTAGGTCCTTTACCTTCCTGGTAGAAGCATGTTTTGGGATCAGGGTAACAACGGTGTTGTTCACTGCTCTATACATTTCTCATTCTTTAAAAAACTCCTGCACTGCCTCCGTTACATCAACCCTAATCAACTGCCAATTAGTTTTGAAAATTTTTACTCCATATCCATCTATGCCTGAAGCATTAGATCACCAATGTTCTTTAGAGCCTCCCATACCTCCTTCTCCTGAACCATCATTTTCCTGGCCTCCACTCCCAGCCTCTTCCTATTTCTTATGAATTCAATATTTACTCCCTCTAGGCTTTCAGCTTTTCCACCCACCAGCTTTTTGTAGAAGTTTAGTATCTCATCCTCCATGTCCTCCTGCTTACTAGTCAATCCCCCCGGATCTGTTTCCAGTCTCTCCAATCCCACTATTTTGTTTTTTCCTTTTACTGTGGCATGGAAATAGGCATTATTGCCATCTCCCAGCCTTAGCCAATCTGTATTTTCCTTCTGTCAGCTATGTCTTCATCAATATCACTCCATTTTAGGACCAATTCAATCCCTTTTATCACTGCCTCTATTTTCTTCTGGTTTAGTTTATCATGCCCCAAAGCATTCTGAGCCATTTCCAGATATGCTGAGAGTTTGATGCCTTACTGTACTATGAAATTACATAAAATTCTTTCTCCTAAAAAGATGGTAAGTCTTCTTCTTGGGCACTATAATTATAAATTCCTTGATTCATTGATCTGCCTCTGAATGAAATAATCAACCATGTTTCAATCGATCGATCTACAAAAACATTTCTCATAAAGTACACACTAATCCAAATAAAGAACAATATTTCCCTAAAAATAAACAGCATATTACATAAAATAAGACAATGGTGTGTATGTAAGATGTGGAACCAACGTAAAACACAAAATATGCACCTAAAGAATCCCCATAGTTGCACAGATAAAGCACAAACAAGAATCTCCCAACAAAGGTTTTAAAATATGATTTTTCCGTGTAACAAATATTTATGAGGAACTTGCAAAATAATAAAAGATCTGTAGGGGAATATATTATTAAATTGAAGGGAATGGAATATAAATAAAATAAAAAATTTACTCATCTGTCTAATATAATATGGATAAGGTGTTTTTAATTATGGATAAAAGACATTTCATAATTATTTTATAGGTATTTATGATGTGTAAAAATCGATAGCTCGTTTACCTTTTGGTATATTTTTTAGGTATGCCTTAAACACGTTTTTTGAAAAAGAAAAGTACAAAAAACACCAAAAATGAAACTGATCCTTGTTCTATAGAGCTCTAAGTTTAAAATGGTATTAAAATTAGAGAAGACCCTCTAGTGATTAGGTCTGGTTAAAAATACTTAGCCACCTATTGTAATCATTCTGCTCTTGAAAGTTCCTTACGTGGCGTTGAAAGAATTTTACTTTTAATATTTTTTATACGATCCATTGTATGAGGAGGAAATAGAAGCATGGAATGAAGGCAATCAACAAGATTTTATCCAAGGTAAAGAAGAGGAAAGACATGTCGTGGCTGTGCGAATTGAGAAAAACAACGATGCGTCATGTTCTACTAGTGGTCAAAGAGGTTACCGCAAGGGGTATAGGTATAGATTGTCTCCTTTTCAATGGTATTGATTGCCCCCTCTTAACTATAGATAATTTTTACTCTGCTGAAAATTGTAAGATACTCCCAGTCATATAAGACCCTTTAGGTCATATTTACCACACAAACTTTTCATAAACATAGAATAGTAGACGTTTTTGAAATCTTCTTTCTCATCTTCTGTTGCTGGGGTGAAAAACATATGGTTGAAAGGTACTCATTTATTTTAAAAAATTAAAGGAAACTCAATTCAATGTATCATCGTTGTAAAAAAATCAATTGCATTAGGCTTGCACAGGCATCACTCTGCAAACTTCTTATAATTAGATTTCAAAGAAGAACAAAACATTTAAGAATACTAAGAGATCTAAATAATTTTTTAAAAATATATATGAAAAAGGTAACATTTCAGTTAAGTAAACACCATAAATATTTAATGTCAATTATTCCAGAGAAACTATTTTCATTTTTATGAAATTGACATTTTAATATTCATGGTATATTTTTATATCGTGTTGAAAAAGAAATTGATTTGACCTCATTGGATACTTGTGGGGTAGCCTAAAACAAGTTTGTCATCTTGTATATCTACACCGAATTCGCACCTTAAGCATACTAATATGAATGAAGCACAATGAAATAAAGAATGTGCCAAATGTCTCATTATATAAGATGTGTCTAATCTCATAGCTTTTGGAATATCATATTTGAGAACAATGAAAATAAACCAGTAACCAACAGTATAAACACTCAAAAGTTATAGACACGAGAGGGATAGATATGCTGAGAGTATTTAAAAGATTTGTATTGAAGACATCTTGGTTTGATGACTTCATGTACTATGAAAGTACATAAAAATCTTTCTCCTAAAAAGAAGGTTAAGGCTTCTTGTTGGGCGCTATAATTATCAATTCTTGGAAGAACCGCATTCACTGATTTTTCTCGGAATGGAGGACTCAACCACGTTTTCAATCTATCGATATAAACAAAAGTTTCTCAAAAATTAAACACTAATCTAAATGAAGCACAATATTTCAGTAAAAATAAATAGCATATTACATAAAATAAGACAAAGGTGTGTATGTAAGATGCAGGACCAATGTAAAACAAAAAATATGCACCTAAAAAATCCAATAGCTGCACGGATATAGAACACACAAGAATATCTCTACAAAGGTCTTAAAATATGATTTTGCCATGTGACAAATACTTATGAGGAACTTGAAAAATAATAAAAGATCAATTGGGAAATTTATTATTGAATTGAAGGAAATGGAATAGTAGTAAAAAAAAATATACTCATCTGTCTTAAATAATATAGATAAGTTGTTTTTCATTAAGGATAACAGACATTTCACAATTGTTTTATAGGTATTTATAATGTGTAAAAATTGATAGCTCGTTTACCTTGTGGTACATTTTTTAGTTATGCCTTAAACACTTTTTTTTTTAAATAAAAAAGTAAAAAAAAACAAAAACAAAAGTGATCGTAGTTCGATAGAGCTCTAATGTTAAAATGGTATTAAAATAAGAGAAGATCCTCAAGTGATTAGGTCTGGTTAAAAATACTTAGCCACTTATTGTAATCATTCTGCTCTAGAAAGCTCCTTACGTAGTGTTGATAGAATTTTACTTTTAATATTCTTTTTATACAATCCATTTTATGAGGAGGAAATAGAAGCATGGAATGAAGAAAATCAACAAGATTTTAGCCCAGATTAAGAAGAGGAAAGACATCTCGTGGATGTACGAATTGAGAAAAACAACCATGCATCATGTTCTACGAGTGGACAAAGAGGGTACCACAAGGGGTATAGGTATAGATTGTCTACATTTCAATGGTATTTAGTGCTTCCTCTTAACTATAGATAATATTTACTCAGCTGAAGTTTCTAAGAGACTCCCTGTCATATAAAGACCATTAGGTTACATATGTGCTATCGTAGTGTGGGAATTCATAATGAAAATTTTTCAAAGATATAAGGTAGTGGACGTCTTTGAAATCTCCCCCGTCATCTTGTGTTGCAGGGGTGAAAGGCATATGGTGAAATGGTACTCATTTATTTAAACAATTACAGGACACTAAATTGAACGTATCATCTTTGTAAAAAAATCAATTGCATAAGGCTTGCACATGTATAGCTCTGTAAACTTCTTATAATTAGCTTTCAAAGAAGAACAAAACATTTACAAATACAAAGAGATCAAAAAGGAAATTTGAAAATTTATATGGAAAGGGTAACATTGTAATTAAGTAAACACCATAAATATTTAATGTCGATTATTCCGGGGAAACTATTTTAATTGTTATGAAATTGACATTTTATTATTTATGGTAGGTTTTTATAACTTTTTGAAAAAGACATTGAGTTGACCTTATTGGATACCTGTGGGGAAGGATAAAACAAGTTTGGTATCTAGCATATTTATACTGAATTTGCACCTGAAGTGCACATTAATCTGAATGAAGCAAAATTAAATAAAAGTTGTGCCAAATGTCTCATTATATAAGATGTGCCTAACCTCATAGCTTTTGGAATATCGTATTAGAGAACAACGAAAATAAACCAGTAACCAGCAGTATAGACACACAAGAGTTACAGACACGAGAGGGATAGATATGCTGAGAGTACTTATAAGCTATGTATTGAAGACATCTTGGTTTGATGATTTCATGTACTATGAAAGTACATAAAAATATTTCTCCTAAAAAGAAGGTAAGGCTTCTTGTTGGGCACTATAATTATCAATTCTTGGAAGAACCTCATTCACTGATCTTTCTCTGAATGGAGGATTCAATCATGTTTTCAATCTATCGATCTACACAAAAGTTTCTCATAAAGTGCACACTAATCCAAACGAAGCAAATTATTTTCCTAAAAATAAAAAACATATTACATAAAATTAGATAATGGTGTATATGTAAGATGTGTGACCAATGTAAAACACAAAATATGCACCTAAAAAGCCCAATAGCTGCACGGATATAGCACGCACAAGAATCTATCTACAAAGGTCTTACAATATGATTTTTCCATGCAACAAATATTTATGAAGAACTTCAAAAATAATAAAAGGTAAGTAGAGAAATTTATTATTAAATTGATGGAAATGGAATATGAGTAAAATAAAATATATACTCATCTGTCTTAAATAATATAGATAAGGTGTTTTTTATTAAGGATAAAGGACATTTCATAAATATTAGATAGGTATTTATAATGTGTGAAAATCAATAGCCCGTTTACCTTTTGCTATATTTTTAGGTATGCCTTAAACACATTTTTTGAAATAAAAAAGTTAAAAACATTAAAAACAAAAGTGATCCTAGTTATATAGAGCCCTATGGTTAAAATGGTATTAACATCAGGGAAGATACTTTAGTGATTAGGCCCGGTTAAAAATACTTAGCAATCTATTGTAATAGTTTTGTTCTAGAAAGCTACTTACGTAGTGTTGAAAGAATTTTACTTTTAATATTTTTTTATACGATCCATTGTAGGAGGGGGAAATACAAGCATGGAATGAAGGCAATCAACAAGATTTTAGCCAAGGTAAAGAAGAGTAAAGATATCTCGTGGATGTGCAAATTGAGAAAAACATAGATGCGTCATATTCTACGAGTGGTGAAGGAGGGTACCACAAGGGGTATAGGTATAGATTGTCTATTTTTCAATGGTATTGATTGGCCCCTCTTAACTATAGATAATTTTTAAGTCAGCTGAAGTTTCTAAGAGACTCCTAGTCATATAAGACAATTAGGTTACATCAGTGCAATTGTAGGATGGGAATTTATGATACAAACTTTTCATAAACATAGGGTAGTGGAGGTCTTCGAAATCTTCCCTGTCATATTGTGTTGCTGGGGTAAAGGGCATATGGTGGAATGGTACTCATTTATTTAAAAAATTAAAGGAGACTAAATTGAACCTATAATCATTGTAAAAAAAATCAACTTCAAAAAGCTTGCACAAGTATCACTCTGCAAACTTCTTATAATTAGATTTCAAAGAAAAGCAAAACATTTAAAAATACCAATAGATCAAAAAGGAAATTTAACAATTTATATGAAAAGGGTGACATTGCAATAAAGTAAACACCATAAATATTTAATGTCAATTATTCCAGAGAAACTATTTTAATTTTTATGAAATTAACATTTTAATATTTGTGGTAGATTTTTATAACTCGTCGAAAAACACATTGAGTTGACCTTATTGGATACCTGTGGGGAAGCCTAAAACAAGTTTGTCATCTAGTAAATCTACACCGAATTCGCACCTTAAGTGCATATTAATCTGAATGAAGCACATGGAAATAAAGGATGTGCCAAATGTCTCATTATATAAGATGTGCCTAACCTCATAGCTTTTGGAATATCATATTAGAGTCAAATGAAAATAAACCTTTAACCAACAGTATAGACATTTTATTATTTATGGTAGGTTTTTATAACGTGTCGAAAAACACATTGAGTGGACCTCATTGGATACTTGTCGGGAAGGCTAAAACAAGTTTGTCATCTAGCATATCTAGACTGAATTCGCACCTTAAGTGCACATTAATTTGAATGAAGCACAATTAAATAAAGGATGTTCCAAATGTTTGATTATATAAGATGTGCCTAACCTCATAGCTTTTAGAATATCATATTAGAGAACAACGAAAATAAACTAGTAACCAACAGTATAGACATTCAAGAGTTACAGACACGAGAGGGATTGATATGCTGAGAGTATTTAAAAGCTATGTATTGAAGACATCTTAGTTTGATGACTTCATGCACTATAAAAGTACATAGAAATATTTTTCCAAAAGAGAAGGTAAGGCTTCTTGTTGGGCACTATATTTCTCAATTCTTTGATGAACCTCATTCATTGATCTTCCACTAAATCGAGGAATCAACCATGTTTTCAATCTATCGATCTACACAAAATTTTCTTATAAAGTACACACTAATTTAAATGAAGCACAATATTTCCCTAAAAATAAACAGCATATTACATAATATAACGAAATGGAATATATGTCATATCTGGGACCAATGTAAAACACAAAATGTGCCCTAAAAATCCATTAGTTTCACGGATAAAGCACGCACAAGAATCTCTCTACAAAATTTTTAAGATAAGATTTTTCCATGTAACAAATATTTATAAGGAACTTGCAAAATAATAAAATATCAGTAGGAAAATTTATTATTAAATTGAAGGGAATGGAATATGAATAAAATTAAAAAATATGCTAATCTGTCTTAAATAATATGGATACGGTGTTTTTAATTATGGATTAAAGACCTTTCATAATTATTTTAAAGGTATTTATAATGTGTAAAAATTTATAGCCCGTTTACCTTTTGGTACATTTTTTAGGTATGCCTTAAACACATTTTTTTAAATACAAAAGTGTAAAAAAAGAAAAAATGAAAGTGATCCTAGTTCGATAGGGCTCTAAGTTTATAATGGAATTAAAATTAAAGACGATCCTGTAGGGATTAGGTCTAGTTAAAAATACTTAGCCACCTATTGTAATCGTTCTGCTCTAGAAAGTTCCTTATGCAGTGTTGATAAACTTTTACTTTTAATATTTTTTTAAAAGATCCATTGTATGAGTAGGAAATAGAAGCATGGAATGAAGGCAATCAACAATATTTTAGCCAAGGTTAAGAAGAGGAAAGACATCTCGTGGATGTGCGAACTGAGTAAATCAACGATGCGTCATTCTCTACGAGTGGTCAAAGAGGGTACCGCAAGGGGTATAGGTGTAAATTATCTACATTTCAATGGTATTGATTTCCCCCTCATAACTATAGATAATATTTACTCTGCTGAAGTTTCTAAGAGACTCCCAGTCATATAAGATCATTAGGTTACATCTGTACAATCGTAGTGTGGAAATACACCATGCAAATTTTTCAAAGACATAAGGTAGTGGACGTCTTCAAATCTCCCCCATCATCTTGTGTTGCAGGGGTGGAGGGCATATGGTTAAATGGTATTCATTTACTAAAAAAATTAGAGGAGACTAAATTGAACGTATCATCATTGTAAAAAAATCAATTGCATAAGGCTTGCAAGAGAATCGCTCTGCAAACTTCTTATAATTAAATTTCAAAGAAGAACAAAACATTTACAAATACTAAGAGATAAAAATGGAAATTTAAAAAATTATATGGAAAGGGTGACATTGCAATTCAGTAAACACCGTAAATATTGAATACTGACGATTCCGGAGAAAATATTTTAATTTTTATGAAATTGGCATTTTATTATTTATGGTAGGTTTTTATAACGTGTCCAAAAAGACATTGAGTTGACCTTATTGGATACTTGTGGGGAATGCTAAAACAAGTTTGTCATCTAGCATATCTACACCGAATTCACAACTTAAATGCACATTAATCTTAATTAAGCACAATGAAATAAATGATGTGCCAAATGTCTCATTATATAAGATGTACCTAACCTCATAGCTTTTGGAATATCATGTTAGAGAACAACGAAAATAAACCAGTAACCAAAAGTATAGACACTCAAGAGTTACAGACACAAGAGGGATAGATATGCTGAGACTATTTAAAAGCTCTGCATTGAAGACATCTTGGTTTGATGACTTCATGTACTATGAAAGTACATAAAAATCCTTTTCCTAAGAAGAAGGTAAAGCTTCTAGTTGGGCACTATAATTACCAATTCTAGGAATAACCTCATTCATTGATCTTCCTTTGAATGGAGGAATCAACCATGTTTTCTATCTATCGATCTGCATTAAATTTTCTCATAAAGTACACACTAATCCAAATGAACCACAATATTTCCCTAAAATTAAACAGCATATCACATAAAATAAGAGAATTGTGTGTATGTAAGATGTAGGACCAATGTAAAATACAAAATATGCACCTGAAAAACCCAATATATGCACGGATAAAACACGCACAAGAATCTCTCTACAAAGGTCTTAGAATATTATTTTCCATGTAACAAATATTTATGAGGAACTTGAAAATTAATATAAGATCAGTAGGAAAATTATTATTTAATTGAAGGGAATGGAATATGAATAAAATAAAAAATATACTCATCTGTCTTAAATAATATAGATAAGGTGTTTTAAATTATAGATAAAAGACATTTCATAACTATTTTATAGGTATTTTTAATGTGTAAAAATTGATAGCACGTTTACCTTTTGGTAAATTTTTTAGTCGATAGCCCGTTTACGTTTTGGTATATGTTTTAGGTATATGAGGAACTTGCAAAATAATAAAAGACCAGTAGGAAAATTTATTATTTAATTGAAGGGAATCGAATATGAATAATATAAAAAATATACTCATATGTATTAAATAATAAAGATAATGTGTTTTTAACTAAGTATAAAAGAGATGTAATATTTATTTTACAGGTATTTATAATGTGTTAAAATTTATAGCCTGTTTACCTTTTGGTATATTTTTTAGGTATGCCTTAAACAAGTTTTCAAAATAGAATAGTAAAAATCACCAAAAACGAAAGAAATCCTTGTTCAATAGAGCTCTAATGTTAAAATAGTATTAAAATTAGAATAGATCCTTTAGTGATTAGGTCTGGTTACAAATAGTTGGCCACCTATTGTAATCATTCAGCACTAGAAGCTCCTTACGCGGTGTTGAAAGAATTTTACTTTTAATATTTTTTATAGGATCCATTGTAGGAGGAGGAAATATAATCATGGAGTGAAGGCAATCCACTAGATTTTAGCAGAGGTAAAGAAGAGGAAAAACATCTCGTGGATGTGCAAATGGAGAAAAACAACCATGCGTCATGTTCTATGAGTGGTCAAACAGGGGACCGCAAGGGGTATAGGTATATATTGTCTTCTTTTATGTGGTATTGATTGCCCACACTTAACTATAGATAATTTTTACTTAGATGAAGTTTCTAAGAGACTCTCAATCACATTAGACCATTATATTACATTTGTGCAATTGTAGTGTGGGAATTTATCATGCAAAGTTTCCAAAGACATAAGGTAGCGGGCATCTTCAAATCTCCCCCATCACCTTGTATTGCTAGGGTGAAGGGTATATGGAAAAATGAGACTATATTGAACATATCATCGTTTTAAAAAAAATCAATTGCATAAGGCTTTCACAGGTATCGCTCTGAAAACTTCTTATTATTAAGTTTGAAAGAAGAACAAAACATTTACAAATACTAAGAGATCAAAAAGGAAATTTAAAATTTTTTATGAAATGGGTGACATTGCAATTAAGTAAACACCATTAATATTTAATGTCAATTATTCTAGAGAAACTATTTTAATTTTTATGAAATTGTCATTTTATTATTTACGGTAGGTATTTATAACGTGTCGAAAAAGACATTGAGTTGACCTTATTGGGTACTGGTGGGGAAGCCTAAAACAAGTTTTTCATCTAGCATATCTACACCGAATTTGCACCATAAGTGCACATTAATCTGAAAGAAGCACAATGAAATAAAGTATGTGCCAAATTTCTCATTATATTAGATGTGCCTAACCTCATAGGTTTTGGAATATGATATTAGAGAACAACGAAAATAAACCAGTAACCAGTAGTAGTGACACTAAAGAGTTATGGACACGAGAGGGATAGATATGCTGAGATTATTTAAAAGCTATGTATTGAAGAAATCTTGGTTTCATGACTTCATGTACAATGAAAGTACATAAAAATATTTCTCTTAAAAAGAAGGTAAGGCTTCTTGTTTGGCCTTATAATTATCAGTTCTTGGAAGAACCTCATTCATTGATCTTACTCTGAATGGAGAAATCAACCATGTATTCAATCTATACACAAACTTTTCTCATAAAGTATACACTAATCCAAATGAAGCACAATATTTTCCTAAAAATAAACAGCATTATACATAAAATAAGAGACTCATGTGTATGTAAGATGTGGGAGCAATGTAAAACACAAAATATGCACCTATAAACCCCAATAGGTGCATGGATAAAGCACGCACAAGAATCTCTCTACAAAGGTCTTAAAATATGATTTTTCCATGTAACAAATATTTATGAGGAATTTGCAAAATAATAAAAGATCAGTAGGGAATTTTATTTTTTTGGATGAATTTACTTTCATTAATACCTGATCAAAAATGTTCAGTACAATCCTTCAAACCCCCAGTCACCTAACATAAGCATAACACATTTCTCCATTAATTTCATTTTTTCCCAAGCTCTTTTTTTTAAATCCACCAGTGATGGTGGGGGGTTTGGCAGACCCCTACCCCTTTATTAATTAAAATAAAAGATACAAAAAAAGAGGGGGACGTAATACCTTACCTTTGAGAGTTCATCTGATGATCTTTAAAAACTATACACTAACCTAATACTAACCTGAAGATCAACAGATACAAATGTGGGAAAATAAGTACATAGTTTCCAAATGACTACTCTAATCTAATTTGAGTAGTTCCTTCCGCATCTAGCTTTACTTAACCAGCAACTATTGGAGGCAAACCTGCAGAAACATAGATGTTATTTACCTGCTCTCGGCTAGCCATTTTTACAAGTGAATCAGCAGCTCCATTTGCCTCTCCAAAAATGTGTTGCATTGAATAATCCATTCCTTGGAGAAGGTTCCGTATCTCCCTTATTATCTGCTGTAATTTCCATGAAATCTTGAATTGTTGTTGAATCATACCATGTATAACTTTTGAATCAATTTCTATGTCAATACTCATGATGCCTCATTCTCGAACAAGATATATACCATTTAATAAAGTTGTAGTTTTGGCCTGCAAAACTGATTCAGCCAAAATGGATTTGGATAAAGCTACAATTACCTGACCAATATGATCTCTGATTATGCATCCGATACAAGCAGAACCATTGCTAAGATAAGAACCATCGGTGTTGAGTTTATATGTTGAAGGTAGTAACCATTTAATGATTCTTATTGGTCTCTGTCTTATGGGTTTTTGATATAAAATTTTTGGTATATGAGATAATGGCCACTTAAAGTCCAGTTTGAATGCCAATAAGGTATCATTGAAACGATACAATATTCGTTTGAAAATGAGAATTATATCAGGCTTTGTACCCTCAAACATATAAGTACATCTGGCACACCACAGCTACCAAATTACTACACACGGTATGATTCTAATTAGCTTAGCAAAAGATCCATCATAGGAAGAAACATTCCAATAAAAATATACTCTATCCCACAATAGTTGAAATGTGTTTGTAGACAAATTGAAAGTATTATCCACTAATTTCCAGATTTTTTATACCTTAACACATGAATTAAAACAATGATGGATAGTTTTTGAATCATTAAAGCAGAAGCACCATCTTGAAGGGAGATGAAATTGAAAATTCTCAAGCACATCTGGTAAAGCTATTAGTCCATTTAAAAGTTTCCAGTTAAATAAAATAATTTTCTTTGGTAAAAATTTAGACCACAGATGATTGAAAGAGGGTATGTTCAGTTTCTTCTTTCTTATCAGCTCATATGCTGATTTTACAGTGAATACTCTTGTTTGAGTAGGTTTCCAAATTAGTGAATCTTTATAGTTGGGGAATAGTTTATAGTCCAGATCCAGAATTCAAAAAATATGATCAAGAAGCCATTTCCTGATCTGTGTAGAATAAAATACTTTATTCTGTATGAATTCAGCAACCGTTAAGTTGGGATAAGGAACTTCTAAAAATTTTAGTAAGTGGTCAGTTAGAGGTCCCAATGTAGTCCAGTTTGAATTCCAAAAAGATACCAAACTAGATCCAAGAAGGACTTCTGTATTACACAGTGCTATGTGTTTAACCTCTTTGATTCTTTTCCAAGTTCTGGATGTTTTATGAGTGTCACTCATAGACCACATGATTTTTGCCCATAATGATTTCCCTAGCTGAAATTTCCACCACAGTTTGAGGGAGAAAGATTTTGTTAAAGTGTTCAGATTTTTGAAATTTAATCCATTTTTCATCGTAGGGAAGCATAAGTTTGAATATGATTTCCAAATTCATTTTTTCTGATTATTATCTGAGTTAGAGTTCCAGAAAAATCTAGAAAGTGTTTTATGAATTTGACTTACAATGTGTTTAGTTGGCTTCAACACAGTTATAAGATGTATTGGCATTGAGGACAATACATGTTTAATCAATATTGCCCTTCAAGCTGGGGATAGAAGCTTATTATGCCAGTGATTAATTTTATTTTGGACTGAAATTAGCATGCCTTGGAAAAAAGAATTTTTAACTCTTCCCGTGAATATAGAACATCCCAAATATTTAAAAGGAAGGGATCCTTCCAGCATGTTTGTTTCCTATTTGATCAATGTTATGATTCTGGTAGGTGTGTGTTTTGAAATATGAAATGAGGATTTCTCAAAGTTAACTTTCTGACCAGAAGCCTTCATAAGATTTCAAGAAGTTTATTATTGCTTGTAATCCCTGTTTTGTGTATTTCAAGAGAATTGTTGTGTCATCAGCGTAGGAAAGATGTGATGATGATTTCATCCCAAAGGGTAATTTATAAGGCTGGATATTTCCAAATTGACAGAGAAAATTCAGGTTCTGTGAAAAAGCTTCAGCCATTAGTATGAAAAGCAGCGGGGATAAAGGATCACCCTATTTTAAACCCCTAGATGCAGGAAAAAAACCTACTATTTTTCCATTAATTAGTAATGAAAAATATGCAGATTTTATGTTTCTCATAATTAGATCAACTAGGATTGGTGAGAAACCTTGCTTGCAAAGGATTTTGGCTAAAAATGACCAAGAAACTCTATCAAATGCTTTCATCATGTCTAGTTTGATAGTCATATTAGAACCTTTTGTTTTTTAATGTAAGTGATTAGTTAACTCTTGCATGAGGAGAACATTATCAGCAATTTCTCTTCTAGAAACAAATGTTGATTGTTTGGGCTGATTATTTTATCTAGATAGCTTTTAAGTCTTGTTGAGAGTATTTTTGAAAAGATTTTGTTTGTGAAATTGCATAAGCTTATAGGTCTATAGTCTTTATTTTTTAAATTTTTTTTCAGGTTTAAACAAAATACATATCATTAAAATGATATCGTATTTAGCTGATATCAGAACAGCACGTGCTACTAACATAACATAATGCTCAAAATATTGTGTTTGAAACACCTTACGCGATTGTTTTTAACCAATCCGAATCAAGAAACTAAGTAAGGTGGTCGCCCACTCAAAGGTCTATAGTCTTTAAATGATGAGCATACATCTTTTTTTTGTATTAGGATTATTAGAGTTGATGAGATGGCTTTGGGAATGTCTTTTCCAGCAAAGAACTCTTCGACTGCCATCATTACATCAGA
Source organism: Rubia yunnanensis (assembly GCA_037428765.1). NCBI lineage: Eukaryota > Viridiplantae > Streptophyta > Magnoliopsida > Gentianales > Rubiaceae > Rubia > Rubia yunnanensis. Next base: position 106,658,289 of record CM075063.1, on the reverse strand, counting down.
TTTAATTATGTCCCAACATTTCTGGAAAAAGAAACCAGAGAAACCATCAGGACCTGGAGCTGAGTGACTATCCATGAAGTTAACTATGTTAGTTAATTCTTCCATATTGATTTGTTTAAGTAAATTACAATTCATTTCATTTGTTACAACTCTAGGAATGTTTTCCAGTATCCATGCTGTATTAATTCCTGAGGGGTCCAATTGTTCATCTGTAAGAAGTTTGGAGAAGAAGCTGACAGCTTCTTTCTCTATATCTTCTATTTTATTTAACCATGTTCCATCATTATTTTTTATTAGAGAGATTGTCTGCCTTTTTTGTTTACTTAAAATTTATTGATGAAAGAATTTTGAGTTTACATCACCTTCTTTCATCCATTTTAATCTTGATTTATGTCTTAGAAATACCTCCTGATTAGTTAGAGCTAGTTTCAGTTTAGCCTTAGCTAGGTTTAGGGCTTGTAGGTTTTTACTGGAATCATCCTGTTGTAAATCTTCTTCAGCCTTAACCATCAAATCCTCACCTATCTGGACAGCATCAAAGACATTACCAAAAACATCTTAAGGACTTGCTTTAAATTTTTTGGTTTGAAAATTAATCTTTTCATTCCTTTATGAGTGGTTTGTGCACTCCAAGCATCTTTAACTAGCTTGATAAAAGTGGGATGGTTTGCCCAGCATTCTTGAAACTTAAAGGGTTTGGAAGTGGACATAGAGGATGTATCAGATACAAGCAGCATTAGAGGGGTATGATTAGAACCTTCCCTTGATAGTGTTTTAATTTTAGAGTTAGGGAAATTAGACCACCAGATATTATTTGAAATTCCTCTATCAAGTCTTTTCCATACCCTACCCTTTGGTCTCATTCCAGTCCAAGTGAACAAGCTACCAGAGGTTGGGATTTTAGTCAAGTTTTGGTCATTATGGAATGTGTTAAAATTCCTTATATTGTTCTGATTAGGGATTGATTTACCTAAATATTCCTCATTTTTAGTGATGACATTAAAATCACCTATTAAACATAAGGATTCATTTTTTAGAGTTGCTAACCCTTGCCATAGTTTATTCCATTCCTGAATTATGTGCTTAGCATAGATAAATCCGAGCTGACATTCAGTTGACAAATTGGAGGATTTGATTTTCACAATAACCACCTGTTCTTCTACTTTACATATGTTTACTGATATGTCCTCATCCCACAATATACAAATTTTGTTTATTGGATTTGCATAAGAATTGCTGAAGCCTAGCTCTTTGGAGATGTTTTGTGCTTGATCAGGATTCAGTAAAGGTTCTATTAGAGCACAAAGTTTGATTGTATTACGTCTTTTAATATCTTTTAACCTGGCTTGTGTAGGTTTGTTACCTATTCCTATAATATTCCATACACATATATTAAGACTAATCATGGATATGTTTTGGAGAGGTTCAACGAGGAACGAATAAAAACCATTTTAGGTGTGGAGGAGTAGTCTTTTTTGGTATACTTCCTCTGCTTATTTTTGACCTCTGTGTGGTTAAGTTTGCATTTTTGCCCAAGCTCTATAAACTATACACTCAATAATGCTATAAAAAAAATTTCTCCCACTCTCTTCCTTTCCAAAGCTTCGATCGTTTCTCCAGCTCCATAAGGCATACAACGTTTCCACAATCACTATTTTAGGAGTTAAGCCCTTCTTCCCTTACCTTTACTATTCACTGCCTGCCATTGCTTTATTTCTTCCCACCCTGCTGGAACATGTCTCCATTTCATCCATTTGAGGACCTTGCACCAAATGTCCTTGAATGTTAGACATTTAAAGAAAAGATGATTCAATGTCTTTTCTTCTGCACGAAATACACATCCTTTATCAACTTTCATGCAAAATTTCTTCAACCTCTCTTTGGTCGAAAGCCTGTTGTGACAGCACATCTATAGCATAAAAATAGCCCTTGGTCGTGCCTGATTAGCAGTGCAGATGTTTCTCCAAAATACAACCTCACGCTCACCTCTTAATGTCCTATAGATATCTCTAGTACAGAAGCAATTTGCCTGTTTCATTTCCTGCCATATCTCCATACCATGAAGGACATTTTTGAACTTACCCACTCATTTCAAAATCCACGAACTATCATTTGGAAACTTCACAGTCATGATATCAGCATCCTTTATATAGTAGCAGTGAATTCAATTAATCTACATTCGATCTGTTTTCCTACACAGATTCCAATATGTTTTCATCAAGTTTGCCTCATTTCATTCTACAAGTGCAATCATATTCAACCCTCCTATTTTCAGCGGCATACAGATTTTTTCCCACGAGACCGGGGACTTCCTTTTAATGAAGTCAGTACCACTCCATAAGTACTATTGACAAATTGCTTCTGGGTGTTTCAAGACAGCCTTCGGTAGGGGAAAAACCTTCAACCAATAGTTAGCGATTGCAAAGAGAATGCTCTCTATTAGCTGCAAACGTCTTGCATAGCTGAGTAACCGAGTGCTACAATGCTTTATTCTACTGATCAGCTTTTCAATAAGTGGTTGGCATTTTCATACTGTGAGGTTTCTACTTATAAGAGACACACCCAGATATTTGAAGGCCAGTGTTCCTTCCTCAAAACTAGTTAACGCTAGTACTTTCTTTTTTAGCTCCACTCCACATCCCCCAATGAATACATTGCATTTAGATCCATTCACCCTTATGCCTGTGGAATAAGTAAACTTGTGGAAAGCATTCATTAGTGCCTGTCATCAAGAACAGGTCATTTGCAAAGCTTAAGTTGATTATCTTCAAACCATCAAACCTGAAATGATATTGATACTCACAGTTTCAATCCAGTGTTCTCAAACATTGATAATAGTATTCCATGATCAACATAAAAAGTAGGGGGGACTAGGGGTCACCCTGTCTAAGCCCTCGCTTTTCTTGAATGAACTTGGTGGGAAAGCCATTAATCATGTATTTATATGTAACAGTCATCACACATTTCATAACCAATCTAATGAAAATACCAGGGAAACCAAGCTCCCTCTAGATGGTCTCCAGTGCCTTTCACTCAACCGTGTCATAGGCTTATAGAAGACCAATTTGAAGCATACATCTCGGTCCACCAGCCTTCCTGTTGTAGCCTCGGATAAGCTCATAAGTAATCATCACATGGTCATGAATACTGCATTCCCACCTGAACGCTGCCTGGCTCTCATGAACAATAACCCCTATTACACCACTCAATCTTGTTGTTAAAATATTTGATATAATATTATAGAATGTTGTACAACATGAGATAGGTCTCAAATCACCCACTTTCTTTGTTGCCAGATGTTTTGGTATTAGCGTCACCACTGTACTATTCACCTCCTTATACATCCTACCTTCAATAAAAAACTCCATCACAACTCCTATAACATCACTTTTAATTATTCTCCAGTTGGCCTTAAAAAATTAGAACTAAATCCATCAATTTCGAGAGCTTTCCAATCCCCGATGCCCTTCAAAGCCATCAAAATTTCCTTTTCCATTACCCTGCCAATCAATTGTTTTCTAGCATCACTGGTCAGAGTACATCCAGCTCTTACAGCTTCAACATCAATACCCACCATTCTCTTTACTTTTTTGCCAATCAAGTGTTCATCAAAATTCAAGAATTCAGCTTCCATGCCACCCTGATCATTGATCTCAGTACCATCATCCCTTTCCATTTTCATAATACCCAACATATTGTTCTTTAATGTAACTGATGCATGGAAGTAGGCGTTGTTTCAGTCCCCTAATCTGAGCCAATATACAGTCACTTTTTGCCTTGCTATTTTCTCATCAATCTCATTCCACTTCATTAGCTCTTCTGTACATTTCCCAATCTTCACTATCCTCTCACTGTCCATTTTATTCGAGATGAGCTTCTATTGTGCCACTGAAAGCTTCTGCCTTACTATCCCCAGTTTATTTTGCACTCCTGGATCACACTTAAGACTTCATCATTCTCAAGCAAACAATTGAAGAACTTAAACTGTTTTCTCCATTTAGCCTTCCTTTTATGTACTTTAATATGGGGCATGGCATGGTCTGAAACACTAGGTCTTAGATCTCCACCTTTCCATCCGGATACAATTGAAACCACTATAAGTTTCCAATCGCTCTATCAATTCTAGAGTAAATAACTCCATCTGCTTGCCTATTCGACCACGTAAAATAATCCCCCAAGCTATCACATTCAAATAAGCCTTCCTGATTCAACATCTGTTCAAGATCCCAATATTCATTGATTTGTACATCATTACCACCTATCCGACAATTTGCAGACAGTACGTTGTTGAAGTCCCCTATTGCAAGCCAAGCACTGCCCTTAGTTTTCCTCTGCAACTTTTCCATGTCTTTCCAAAGTACTTTCCTGTCTTTAAATGGGTTAGCAGCATATATAGTTTTTAACTAGTGGATCAGCAAATCATCAAGTCCATATACCCCCACATGAATCATCTGGTCAGTGTGAAACATGGTCAGTCGATTTCACATGTTTCACACTGACCCTGGACTTATCTCGCATGACCCACAATCTTCCATTCAGATGAGCCTCACAATTATCTATATAAATTTAGTTTGATACCATCTTATTCCTGATATCCCCTGTTTTCTCTTTTTTTACTCTTGTTTCAATAAGTACAACCTGTGTTAAGCTCATGTTCCTGAGACAGGAGGCAATCTCTTTGTTCTTGGCTTCTTCATTCAACCCTATAACGTTCCATGTCACAATCATGAAAACATGCCAGAAGAATCAGTAGGATCACTCAAAATCCTTCGATTCCCTGACTCAGTTACCATACTACTACTTCCAGCACCAACAATACTTTCCACCATATGCTCTACAATAATTTCTATAGGCTGCTTACCCCTGTTCTTTGATCCCACAACCTTCCATTCAGTTGAAATATCTTTCTGTTCCTCCCCCTGTGGTGCACAAGACTTGCTTTCCACTTTCTTCTCATCCTTCCTCTACCATTCTTGAACTGTTTTATTCACATTTACAGCCCTCTAACATTAATGTCCTCCTACCTGGCATACTTCGAAGAACATAGGCTTCTATTCCAACTCTATATCCTGTTTCAGCTTTGTCCCGTCAATATATTTTATACTGACACTCTCAGGCACTTTCTTTGATTCATTAATTTAAATCAGCATTCGAGCATATAATACTCGGAGTTTCTTCACAGTGCACAATGGTTTGCCCAGGCACTCCCAATTTTTCAAAAACATCTCGGACCCCAAAGATAGAGCGGCAACTTTGGGAATTTCACCCATATAGGAACTATTTGCACCATGTCTTCCTTTATCCAGAAAGGCTTCTTCCAGATATGCAAAAACATCGCCCTGTTATAGATTGTGTAAGGGCCTTTGCCACTGCATATCTATCTTCTCTGTTCTTGAATCTCATGATAAAATACCTATCGTCATTATACAGTAATTCGGGTGAAGTAACAAACGACCAATAATTCATCATAAACCTTTTAACTGCGGGCATCGTCAGCTCCCCGTCCATTACATACATAATCAACGAATTTTCCCACTACTTTAGCTCAGATTTAACATCCTCCAGTTCTATCTTCACTTTGATTTCACCATCAATTACAGCAGGGGCAAAAAAATCAATTTTCATACCATTAAAATAAACCATATTCCCATTTATGACATCAGCCCAGAGCTTTTTCTCAATTATATCATCATCTTTAGGGGTAGAGTTTTCTAGTGTTACCTCTTAGTGCTCCAGTTGCTCTGTGTCAGATCCACAATCCGGCACTTCCAATGGTTTTTCAACCGCATCATCGTTTTGAGTGATAGCCTCTTTGATCCCATCCTCAATAAAAGCTCTATTCCAATCCGCCGAGGCCAAAGTCACCCATTTGTTTGTCCTACCTCTCCTCATTTTCATGGACGCTGGAAAATATCGCTACTACTTTTTAATCACCTCCACAGTCATGCTTTTTAATTGCAATGTTCGGTGGGGAAATTTATTATTTAACTGAATGGAATGGAATATGAATAAAATAAATAATATAATCATCTATCTTAAAAATTATAGATAAGGTGTTTTTATTTATTGATAAAAGACATTTCATAATTATTTTATAGGTATTTATATTGTGTAAAAAATGATAGCCCGTTTACCTTTTGGTATATTTTTTAAGTATGCCTTAAACACGTTTTTTCGAAATAGAAAAGTAAAAAACACCAAAAACAAAAGTGATCCTAGTTTGATAGAACTCTAAGGTTAAAATGGTATTAAAATTAGAGAAGATCCTTTAGTGCTTAGGTCTAGATACAAGTACTTGGCCACCGATTGTATTCGTTCTGCTCCAGAAAGCTCTTTACGTGGTGTTAAAAGAATTTTACTTTTAACATTTTTTACACGATCCATTGTAGGAAGAGGAAATAGAAGAATGGAATGAAGGCAATCAACAAGATTTTAGCCAAGGTGAAGAAGAGGAAAGACATCTCGTGGATCTACGAATTGAGAAAAAAATGATGCATCATGTTCTACGAGTGGTCAAAGATGGTGCCGCAAGGGGTATAGGTATAGATTGCTTCCTTTTCAATGGTATTGATTGTACCCTCTTAACTATATATAATTTTTACTCATCTGAAATTTCTAAGAGACTCCCAGTTATGTATGACCATTAGGTTACATCTATGCAATCATAGTGTGGGAATTTTTCATGAAAATATTTCTTAGACATATGGTAGTGGACGTCTTCAAAATCTCCCCAGTCATCATGTGTTGCTGGGATGAAAGCTATATGGTGGAATTGTACTCATTTATTTAAAAAATTAAAGGAGACTAAATTGAATGTATCATCGTTGTAAAAAAAATGACCTGCACAAGGCTTGTACATGCATCGCTCTTCAAACTTCTTATAATTAGATTTCAAAAAAGAACAAAATATTTACAAATACTAAGAGATCAAAAAGGAAAATTAAAATTTATATGAAATGGGTAACATTGCAGTTAAGTAAACACCATAAATATTTAATATCAATTATTCCAGAGAAACTATTTTAATTTTTATGAAATTGACATTTTATAATTTATTGTAGGTTTTTTTAATGTGTCAAAAAAGACATTGAGTTGACCTTATTGGATACTTGTGGGGAAGCCTAAAACAAGTTTGTCATCCAGCACACCTGCACCAAATTTGTACCTTAAGAGTACATTAATCTGAATGAAGCACTGAATTAAAGGATGTGCATAATGTCTCATTATATAAGATATGCCTAACATCAGAGCTTTTTGAATATCATATTAGAGAACAACAAAAATAAACCAATAACCAATAGTAGAGACACTCAAGAATTACAGACACGAGAGGGATAGACATGCTTAGAGTATTTAAAAGCTATGTATTGAAGACATCTTTGTTTGACGACTTCATGTATTTAGAAAGTACATGAAAATCTTTCTCCTGAAAAGAAGGTAAGGCTTCTTGTTGGGCATTATAATAATCAATTCTTGGAAGAATCTCATTCATTGATCTTCCTCTGAATGGAGGAATCAACCATGTATTCAATCTATCGATCTACACAAAATTTTCTCATAAAGTGCACACTAATCCAAATGAAGCACAATATATACCTTATACTAAACAACATATTACATAAAATAAGAGAATGGTGTCAATGTAAGATATGGGACCAATGTAAAACATAAAATATGCACCTAAAAAATCCAATAACTGCACGGATAAAGCAAACACAAAAATATTTCAACAAAGGTCATAAAATATGATTTTTCCATGTAACAAATATTTATGAGTAACTTGCAAAATAATAAAAGATCAGTAGGGAAATTTATTATTTAATTGAGGGAATTGAATATGAATAAAATAAAATATATACTCATCTATCTTAAATAATATAGATAATTTTTTTTAAATATAGATAAAATACATTTCATAATTATTTTATAGGTATTTATAATGTGTAAAAATCAATAGCCAGTTTACTTTTTGGTACATTGTTTAAATATGCCTTAAACATGTTTTTCAAAAAAGAAAAGTAAAACAAACATAAAACAAAAGTGATCCTAGTTTGAGATATCTCTACGATTAAAATGGTATTAAAATTAGAATAGATTCTTTAGTGATTAGATCTGGTTACAAATACTTGGCCACAAGTTGTATTCGTTCTGCTTTAGAAAGATCTTTATGTGGTGTTGAAAGAATTTTACTGTTAATATTTTTTTATAAGATCCATTGTAGGACAAGGAAATAGAAGCATGGAATGAAGGCAATCAATAAGATTTAAGCCAAGGTAAAGAAGAGGAAAGACATCTCGTGGATGTGCGAATTGAGTAAAACAATCATGAGTCATGTTCTACGAGTGGTCAAAGAGGGTACCGCAAGGGGTATAGGTATTGATGGTCTCATTTTCAATGGTATTGATTGCCCCATTTAAACTATACATATTTTATACTTAGCTGAAGTTTCTAAGACACTCGCAGTCTTAGGAGACCATTAGGTTACATTTGTGCAGTCGTAGTGTGGGAATTTATCACTCAATTCATTCATATAAATAAGGTAGAGGACGTCTTGGTATTTACATGTTTTTCTAACGTGTCAAAAAAGACATTGAGTTGACCTTATTGGATACTTGTGGGGATGCCTAAAACAAGTTAGTCATCTAGCATATCTACACCAAATTCGCACCTTGAGTGCATATTAATCTAAATAAAGCACAATGAAATGAAGGATGTTCCAAACGTCTCATTATATAAGATGTGCATAACCTCATAAGTTTTGGAATATCATAATAGAGAATCATGAAAATAAACCAATAACCAATAGTAGAGACACTCAAGAATTACATACACGAGAGGGATGGATATGCTTAGAGTATTTAAAAGCTATGTATTGAAGACATCTTGTTTTGACGACTTCATGTACTATGAAAGTACATGAAAATCTTTCTCCTAAAAAGAAGGTAAGGCTTCTTGTTGGGCACTATAATTATCAATTCTTGGAAGAATCTCATGCATTGATCTTCCTCTGAATGGAGGAATCAACCATGTTTTCAATCTATCGATGCACCAAAAATTTTCTCATAAAGTACACACTAATCCATAAAAAGCACAATATTTCCCTGAAAACAAACAACATATTACATAAAATAAGAGGATGGTGTGAATGTAAGATGTGAGACAAATATAAAACACAAAATATGCACCTAAAAAGTCCAATAATCGCACGGATAAAGCACGGGCAAAAATATGTCTACAAAGGTCTTAAAATATGATTTCTCCATGTAAACAATATTTATGACAAACTTGCAAAATAAATAAAGATCAGTAGGGAAATTTATTATTTAATTGAGGGGAATGGAATATGAATAAAATAAAAAATATAATCATCTATCTTAAATAATATAGATAAGTTTTTTTGAAGTATAGATAAATGATATTTCATAATTATTTTATATGTATTTATAATGTTTAAAAATCGATAGACCGTTTACCTTTTGCAATATTTTTTAGGTATGCCTTAAACACATTTTTGAAATAGAAAAGTAAAAAACACCGAAAACAAAAGTTATCTTTGTTCGATAGAGCTCAAAGGTTATAATGGTATTAAAATTGGAGAAGATCCTTAAGAGATTAGGTCTGGTTACAAATACTTGGCAACCTATTTTAATCGCTTTGATCTAGAAAGCTCCTCATGCGGTGTTGAAAGAATGTTACATTTAACATTTTTTTATACAATCCATTGCAGGAGGAGAAAATGGAAGCATGGAGTTAAGTCTGTCGATAAGATTTTTGCCAAGGTAATGAAGAGGAAAGATATCTTGTGGATGCGCAAATTGAGAAAAACAACATGCGTCGTGTTCTACGAGTTGTCAAGCAGGGGACTTTAAGGGGTATGTGTACAAATTGTCTCCTTTTAAATGATATTGATTGCCCTCTCTCAATGATATGTATGTTGTGGTACCATTGTAAAACATAAAATATGCACCAAAAAACACAATAACTGCATGGATAATGCTCTCACAAGAATCTCTTTACAAAGGTCTTAAAATATGGTTTTGAAATGTAACAAATATTTATAAGGAACTTGCAAAATCGAGGGAAAGGAATGTGAATAATATAAAAATTATACCCATCTATCTAAAATATTGAAAAGAACGTATTTCTAATTATAGATAAAGGACATTTCATAATTCATTTATAGGTATTTATAATGGGTAAAAACCGATAGCCCGTTTACCTTTTGCAATATTTTTTAGGTATGCCTTAAACACGTTTTTTGAATTTGAAAAGTAAAAAACACAAAAAATGAAAGTTATTTTTGTTCGATAGAGCTCAAAGGTTATAATGGTATTAAAATTGGAGAAGATCCTTAAGTGATAAGGTCTGGTTACAAATATTTGGCAGCCAATTTTAATCGCTTCGATCTAGAAAGCTCCTCATGCGGTGTTGAAAGAATGTTACTTTCAACAATGTTTTATACAATCCATTGCAGGAGGAGAAAATAGAAGCATGGAGTTAAAGCTGTCGACAAGATTTTAGCCAACGTAATGATGATGAAAGATATCTTGTGGATGCCCAAATTGAGAAAAACAACATGCATCATGTTCTACGAGTTGTCAAGCAGGGGACCTCAAGGGCTATATGAATGAATTGTCTCCTTTTAAAAGATGTTGATTGCCCTCTCTCCATGATATGTAAATTGTGGTACCATTGTAAAACATAAAATATGCACCAAAAAACCCAATAACTGCACGGATAATGCTCTCACAAGAATCTCTCTACAAAGGTCTTAAAATATGGTTTTGAAGTGAAACAAATATTTATAAGGAACTTGCAAAATCGAGGGAAAGGAATGTGAATAATATAAAAATTATACTCATCTATCTAAAATTTTAAAGAGAACGTATTTCTAATTATAGATAAAGGACATTTCATAATTTATTTATAGGTATTTATAGTGAGTAAAAATCGATAGCCCATTTACCTTTTGCAATATTTTTTAGGTATGCCTTAAACACGTTTTTTGAAATAGATAAGTGAAAAACACCGAAAATGAAAGTTATCTATGTTCGATTGAGCTCTAAGGTTATAATGGTATTAAAATTGGAGAAGTTCCTTAAGTGATTAGGTCTGGTTACAAATATTTGGCAACCTACTTTAATCGCTCCGATCTAGAAAGCTCCTCATGCGGTGTTGAAAGAATGTTACTTTTAACATTTTTTTATACAATCCATTGCAGGAGGAGAAAATGGAAGCATGGAGTTAAGTCTGTCGACAAGATTTTAGCCAAGGTAATGAAGAGGAAAGATATCTTGTGGATGCGTAAAATGGGAAAAACAACATGCGTCATGTTCTACGAGTTGTCAAGCAGGGGACCTCAAGGGGTATCGGTATGAATTTACTCCTTTTCAATGATATTGATTGCCCTCTATCAATGATATGTAAGTTTTGGTACCATTGTAAAACATAAAATATGCACCAAAAAACCAAATAACTGCACGGATAATGCTCTCACAAGAATCACTCTACAAAGGTCTTAAAATATGGTTTTGAAGTGTAACAAATAATTATAAGGAACTTGCAAAATCGAGGGAAAGGAATGTGAATAATATAAAAATTATACTCATCTATCTAAAATATTAAAGAGAACGTATTTCTAATTATAGATAAAGGACATTTCATAATTTATTTATAGGTATTTATAGTGAGTAAAAATCGATAGCCCATTTACCTTTCGCAATATTTTTTAGGTATGCCTTAAACACGTTTTTCAAAATAGAAAAGTAAAAACCACCGAAAACAAAAGTTATCTTTGTTTGATAGAGTTCTAAGGTTATAATGGTATTAAAACTGGAGAAGATCCTTGAGTGATTAGGTTTGGTTAAAAATATTTGGCAACCTATTTTGATCACTCTGATCTAGGAAGCTCCTCATGCGGTGTTGAAAGCTCCTCATGCGGTGTTGAAAGAATGTTACTTTTAACATTTTTTTATACAATCCATTGCAGGATGAGAAAATAGAAGCATGGAGTTAAGGCTGTCGACATGATTTTAACCAAGGTAATGAAGAGGAAAGATATCTTGTGGATGCGCAAAATGGGAAAAACAACATGCGTCATGTTCTACGAGTTGTTAAGCAGGGGACCTCAAGGGGTATCGGTATGAATTTACTCCTTTTCAATAATATTGATTGCCCTCTCCCAATGATATGTAAGTTGTGGTACCATTGTAAAACATAAAATATGCATAAAAAAACCCAATGACTGCACGGATAATGATCTCACAAGAATCACTCTACAAAGGTCTTAAAATATGGTTTTGAAGTGTAACAAATATTTATAAGGAACTTGCAAAATCGAGGGAAAGGAATGTGAATAATATGAAAATTATACTCATCTATCTAAAATATTAAAGAGAACGTATTTCTAATTATAGATAAAAGGACATTTCCTAATTTATTTATAGGTATTTATAATGAGTAAAAATCGATAGCCCGTTTACCTTTTGCAATATTTTTTAGGTATGCCTAAAACACATTTTTTGAAAAGTAAAAAACACTGAAAACAAAAGTTACATTTGTTCGATAGAGCTCAAAGGTTATAGTGGTATTAAAATTGGAGAAGATCCTTAAGTGATTAGGTCTGGTTACAAATATTTGGCAACCTATTTTAATCGCTCCGATCTAGAAATCTCCTCATGCGGTGTTGAAAGAATGTTACTTTTAACATTTTTTTATACAATCCATTGTAGGAGGATAAAATAAAATTATGGAGTTAAGGCTGTCGACAAGATTTTAGCCAAGGTAATGAAGAGGAAAGATATCTTGTGGATGCGCAAAATGGGAAAATCAACATGCGTCATGTTCTACGAGTTGTCAAGTGGGGGACCTCAAGGGGTATCGGTATGAATTTACTCCTTTTCACTGATATTGATTGCCTTCTCTCAATGATATGTAAGTTATGGTACCATTGTAAAACATAAAATATGCATAAAAAAGCCAATGACTGCACGGATAATGACCTCACAATAATCACTCTACAAAGGTCTTAAAATATGGTTTTGAAGTGTAACAAATATTTATAAGGAACTTGCAAAATCGAGGGAAAGGAATGGGAATAATATAAAAATTATACCAATCTATCTAAAATATTAAAGAGAACGTATATCTAATTATAGATAAAGGACATTTCATAATTTATTTATAGGTATTTATAATGAGTAAAAATTGATACCCCGTTTACATTTTGCAATATTTTTTAGGTATGCCTTAAACACGCTTTTTGGAATAGAAAAGTAAAAAACACCGAAAACAAAAGATATCTTTGTTCGATAGAGCTCAAAGGTTATAGTGGTATTAAAATTGGAGAAGGTCCTTAAGTGATTAGGTCTGGTTACAAATATTTGGAAACCTATTTTAATTGCTCCGATCTAGAAAGCTTCTCATGCGGTGTTGAAGGAATGTTACTTTTAACATTTTTTTATACAATCCATTGCAGGAGGAGAAAATAGAAGCATGGAGTTAAGGCTGTCGACAAGATTTTAGCCAAGGTAATGAAGAGGAAATATATCTTGTGGATGCGAAAAATGGGAAAAAACGTGAGTCATGTTCTACGAGTTGTGAAGCAGGGGACCTCAAGGGGTATCGGTATGAATTTACTCCTTTTCAATGATATTGATTGCCCTCTCACAATGATATGTAAGTTGTGGTACCATTGTAAAACATAAAATATGCACCAAAAAACCCAATAACTGCACGGATAATGATCTCACAAGAATCACTCTACAAAGGTCTTAAAATATGGTTTTGAAATGTAACTAATATTTATAAGGAACTTGCAAAATCGAGGGAAAGGAATGTGAATAATATAAAAATTATACCCACCTATCTAAAATATTAAAGAGAACGTATTTCTAATTATAGATAAAGGACATTTCATAATTTATTTATAGATATTTATAATGAGTAAAAATCGATAGCCCGTTTACCTTTTGCAATATTTTTTAGGTATGCCTTAAACACGTTTTTTGAAATGGAAAAGTAAAAAACACCGAAAACGAAAGTTATCTTTGTTCGATAGAGCTCTAAGGTAATAATAGTATTAAAATTGGAGAAGATCTTTAGGTGATTAGGTCTGGTTACAAATATTTGGCAACCTATTTTAATCTCTTCGATCTAGAAAGCTCCTCATGCGGTGTTGAAAGAATGTTATTTTTAACATTTTTTTTATACAGTCCATTATAGGGGGAGAAAATAGAACCATGGAGTAAAGGTCGTCGACAAGATTTTAGCGAAGGTAATGAAGAGGAAAGACATCTTGTGGATGCGCAAATTGAGAAAAACAACATGCGTCATGTTCTACGAGTTCTCAAGGGGTATCGGAATGAATTTACTCCTTTTCAATGATATTCATTGCCCTCTCTTAATGATGTGTAAGTTTTGGTACCATTGTAAAACATAAAATATGCACCAAAAAACCCAAAAACTACACGGATAATGCTCTCACAAGAATCTCTCTGCAAAGGTCTTAAAATATGGTTTTGAAATGTATCAAATATTTATAAGAAACTTCAAAATCGGGGGAAAGGAATGTGAATAATATAAAAATTATACCCATCCAAATAAAATATAAAAGAGAACGTCTTTCTAATTATAGATAAAGGACATTTCATAATTTATTTATAGGTATTTATAATGAGTAAAAATCGATAGCCCGTTTACCTTTTGCAATATTTTTTAGTTATGCCTTAAACACGTTTTTTGAAATAGAAATGTAATAAACACCGTAAATGAAAGTTATCTTTGTTCGATAGAGCTCTAAGGTTATAATGGTATTAAAATTGGAGAAGATCCTTAAGTGATTAGGTTTGGTTACAAATATTTGGCAACCTATTTTAATCGCTCCTATCTAGAAAGCTCCTCATGCAGTTTTGAAAGAATGTTAATTTTAACATTTTTTATACAATCCATTGCAGGAGGAGAAAATAGGAGCATGGAGTTAAGGCTGTCGACAAGATTTTAGCCAAGGTAATGAAGAGGAAAGATATCTTATAGATGCACAAATTGAGAAAAACAACATGCGTCATGTTCTACGAGTTGTCAAGCAGGGGACCTCAAGGGGTATCGGTGTGAATTTACTCCTTTTCAATGATATTGATTGCCCTCTCTCAATGATATGTATGTTGTGGGACCATTGTAAAACATTAAATATGCACCAAAAAACCAAATAACTGCACGAATAATGTTCTCACAGCAATCTCTCTACAAAGGTCTTAAAATATGGTTTTGAAATGTGACAAATATTTATAAGGAACTTGCAAAATCGAGGGAAAGGAATGTGAATAATATAAAAATTATACCCACCTATCTAAAATATTACAGAGAACGTATTTCTAATTATAGATAAAGGACATTTCATAATTTATTTATAGGTATTTATAATGAGTAAAAATCGATAGCCCGTTTACCTTTTGCAATATTTTTTAGGTATGCCTTAACCATGTTTTCTGAAATGGAAAAGTAAAAAACACCGAAAACGAAAGTTATCTTTGTTCGATAGAGCTCTAAGGTAATAATAGTATTAAAATTGGAGAAGATCTTTAGGTGATTAGGTCCGGTTGTAAATATTTGGCAACCTATTTTAATCACTTCGATCTAGAAAGCTCCTCATGCGCTGTTGAAAGAATGTTACTTTTAACATTTTTTATACAGTCCATTTTAGGGGGAGAAAATAGAAGCATGGAGTTAAGGCTGTCGACAAGATTTTAGCCAAGGTAATGAAGAGGAAAGACATCTTGTGGATGCGCAAATTGAGAAAAACAACATGCGTCATGTTCTACGAGTTGTCAAGGAGGGGACCTCAAGGGGTATCGGAATGAATTTACTCATTTTCAATGATATTCATTGCCCTCTCTTAATGATGTGTAAGTTTTGGTACCATTGTAAAACATAAAATATGCACCAAAAAACCCAACAAACTACACGGATAATGCTCTCACAAGAATCTCTCTGCAAAGGTCTTAAAATATGGTTTTGAAATGTATCAAATATTTATAAGAAACTTCAAAATCGGGGGAAAGGAATGTGAATAATATAAAAATTATACCCATCCATCTAAAATATTAAAGGGAACGTATTTCTAATTATAGATAAAGGACATTTCATAATTTATTTATTGGTATTTATAATGAGTAAAAATCGATAGCCCGTTTACCTTTTGCAATATTTTTTAGTTATGCCTTAAACACGTTTTTTGAATTAGAAAAGTAAAAAACACCGAAAACGAAAGTTATCTTTGTTCGATAGAGCTCTAAGGTTATAATGGTATTAAAATTGGAGAAGATCCTTAAGTGATTAGGTCGGGTTACAAATATTTGGCAACCTATGTTAATCGCTCCGATCTAGAAAGATCCTCATGTGGTGTTGAAAGAATGTTACTTTTAACATTTGTTTATACAATCCGTTGCAGGAGGAGAAAATAGAAGCATCGAGTTAAGGCTGTCGACAAGATTTTAGCCAAGGTAAAGAAGAGGAAAGACATCTTGTGGATGCACAGATTGAGAAAAACAACATGCGCCATGTTCTACGAGTTGTCAAGAAGGGGACCTCAAGGGGTATATGTTTGAATTGTCTCCTTTTAAATGATATTGATTGCCCTATATCAATGATATGTAAGTTGTGGTGCCACTATAAAACATAAAATATGCACCAAAAAACCCAATAACTGCACGGATAATGCTCCCACAAGAATCTCTGTACAAAAGTCTTAAAATATGGTTTCGAAATGTAACAAATATTTATAAGGAACTTGCAAAATCTGGGGAAAGGAATGTGAAAAATATAAAAATTATAGCCACCTATCTAAAATACTAAATTGAATGTATTCTAATTATAGATAAAGGACATTTCGTTATTTAGTTATAGGTATTTATAATGAGTGAAAATCGATAGCCCGTTTACCTTTTTCAATATTTTTTAGGTATGCCCTAAACACGTTTTTTGAAATAGAAAAGTAAAAAACATCAAAAACGAAAGTTATCTTTGTTTGATAGAGCTCTAAGTTTATAATGGTATTAAAATTGGAGAAGATCCTTAAGTGATTAGGTCTAGTTACAAATATTTGGCAACCTATTTTAATCGCTTCGATCTAGAAATCTCCTCATGCGATGTTGAAAGAATGTTACTTTTAATATTTTTTTTATACAATCTGTTGCAGGAGGTGAAAATTAAAGCATCGAGTTAAGGCTGTCGACAAGATTTTAGCCAAGGTAAAGAAGAGGAAAGACATCTTGTGGATGCGCAGATTGAGAAAAACAACATGCGCCATGTTCTACGAGTTGTCAAGCAGGGGACCTCAAGGGGTATATGTTTGAATTGTCTCCTTTTAAATGATATTGATTGCCCTATCTCAATGATATGTAAGTTGTGGTGCCACTGTAAAACATAACATATGCACCAAAAAACCCAGTAACTGCACGGATAATGCCCTCTCAAGAATCTCTCTACAAAGGTCTTAAAATATGGTTTGGAAATGTAACAAATATTTATAAGGAACTTGAAAAATTGGGGGAAAGGAATACGAATAATATAAAAATTATACCCACCTATCTAAAATATTAAATTGAACGTATTTCTAATTATACGTAAAGGATATTTCATTATTTAGTTATAGGTATTTATAATGAGTAAAAACCGATAGCCCGTTTACCTTTTGCAATATGTTTTAGGTATGCCTTAAATACGTTTTTCAAAATAGAAAAGTAAAAAACACCAAAAACGAAAGTTATCTTTGTTCGATAGAGCTCTAAGGTTATAATGGTATTAAAATTGGAGAAGATCCTTAAGTGATTCGGTCGGGTTACAAATATTTGGCAACCTGTTTTAATCGCTCCGATCTAGAAAGCTCCTCATGCGGTGTTGAAAGAATATTACTTTTAACATTTTTTTTATACAATCCGTTGCAGGCGGAGAAAATAGAAGCATCGAGTTAAGGCTGTCGACATGATTTTAGCCAAGGTAAAGAAGAGAAAAGACATCTTGTGGATGCACAGATTGAGAAAAACATGCGCCATGTTTTACGTGTTGTCAAGCGGGGGACCTCAAGGGGTATATGTTTGAATTGTCTCCTTTTAAATGATATTGATTTCCCTATCTCAATGATATGTAAGTTGTGGTGCCACTATAAAACATAAAATATGCACCAAAAAACCCAAAAACTGCACGGATAATGCTCTCGCAAGAATCTCTGTACAAAGGTCTTAAAATATGGTTTTGAAATGTAACAAATATTTATAAGGAACTTGCAAAATCTGGGGAAAGGAATGTGAAAAATATAAAAATTATACCCACCTATCTAAAATACTAAATTGAATGTATTCTAATTATAGATAAAGGACATTTCATTATTTAGTTATAGGTATTTATAATGAGTGAAAATCGATAGCCCGTTTACCTTTTTCAATATTTTTTAGGTATGCCCTAAACACGTTTTTTGAAATAGAAAAGTAAAAAACATCGAAAACGAAATTTATCTTTGTTTGATAGAGCTCTAAGGTTATAATGGTATTAAAATTGGAGAAGATCCTTAAGTGATTAGGTCTAGTTACAAATATTTGGCAACCTATTTTAATCGATTCGTTCTAGAAATCTCCTCATGCGATGTTGAAAGAATGTTACTTTTAATATTTTTTTTATACAATCTGTTGTAGGAGGTGAAAATAAAAGCATCGAGTTAAGGTTGTCGACAAGATTTTAGCCAAGGTAAAGAAGAGGAAAGACATCTTGTGGATGCGCATATTTAGAAAAACAACATGCACCATGTTCTACGAGTTGTCAAGCGGGGGACCTCAAGGGGTATATGTTTGAATTGTCTCCTTTTAAATGATATTGATTGCCCTATCTCAATGATATGTAAGTTGTGGTGCCACTGTAAAACATAAAATATGCACCAAAAAAACCAATAACTGCACGGATAATGCTCTCGCAAGAATTTCTGTACAAAGGTCTTAAAATATGGTTTCGAAATGTAACAAATATTTATAAGGAACTTGCAAAATCAGGGGAAAGGAATGTGAAAAATATAAAAATTATACCCTCCTATCTAAAATATTAAATTGAACGTAATTCTAATTATACATAAAGGATATTTCATTATTTAGTTATAGGTATTTATAATGAGTAAAAACCGATAGCCCGTTTACCTTTTGCAATATGTTTTAGGTATGCCTTAAATACGTTTTTCAAAATTGAAAAGTAAAAAACACCGAAAACGAAAGTTATCTTTGTTCGATAGAGCTCTAAGGTTATAATGGTATTAAAATTGGAGAAGATCCTTAAGTGATTAGGTCGGGTTACAAATATTCCGCTACCTATTTTAATCGCTCCGATCTAGAAAGCTCCTCATGCGGTGTTGAAAGAATATTACTTTTAACATTTTTTTATATAATCCGTTGTAGGAGGAGAAAATAGAAGCATCGAGTTAAGGCTGTCGACATGATTTTAGCCAAGGTAAAGAAGAGGAAGGACATCTTGTGGATGCGCAGATTGAGAAAAGCAACATGCGCCATGTTCTACGAGTTGTCAAGCGGGGGACCTCAAGGGGTATATGTTTGAATTGTCTCCTTTTAAATGATATTGATTGCCCTATCTCAATGATATGTAAGTTGTGGTGCCACTGTAAAACATAAAATATGCACCAAAAAAACCAATAACTGCACGGATAATGCTCTCGCAAGAATTTCTGTACAAAGGTCTTAAAATATGGTTTCGAAATGTAACAAATATTTATAAGGAACTTGCAGAATCGGGGGAAAGGAATGTGAATAATATAAAAATTATACCCACCTATCTAAAATATTAAATTGAACGTATTTCTAATTATACATAAAGGATATTTCATTATTTAGTTATAGGTATTTATAATGAGTAAAAACCGATAGCCCGTTTACCTTTTGCAATATGTTTTAGGTATGCCTTAAATACGTTTTTCAAAATTGAAAAGTAAAAAACACCGAAAACGAAAGTTATCTTTGTTCGATAGAGCTCTAAGGTTATAATGGTATTAAAATTGGAGAAGATCCTTAAGTGATTAGGTCGGGTTACAAATATTCCGCTACCTATTTTAATCGCTCCGATCTAGAAAGCTCCTCATGCGGTGTTGAAAGAATATTACTTTTAACATTTTTTTATATAATCCGTTGTAGGAGGAGAAAATAGAAGCATCGAGTTAAGGCTGTCGACATGATTTTAGCCAAGGTAAAGAAGAGGGAGGACATCTTGTGGATGCGCAGATTGAGAAAAGCAACATGCGCCATGTTCTACGAGCTGTCAAGCAGGGGACCTCAAGGGGTATATGTTTGAATTGTCTCCTTTTAAATGATATTGATTGCCCTCTCTCAATGATATATAAGTTTTGGTACCACTGTAAAACATAAAATATGCACCAAAAAACCCAGTAACTGCACGGATAATGCTCTCACAAGAATCTCTCTACAAAGGTCTTAAAATATGGTTTTGAAATGTAACAAATATTTATAAGGAACTTGCAGAATCGGGGGAAAGGAATGTGAATAATATAAAAATTATACCCACCTATCTAAAATATTAAATTGAACGTATTTCTAATTATACATAAAGGATATTTCATTATTTAGTTATAGGTATTTATAATGAGTAAAAATCGATAGCCCGTTTACCTTTTGCAATATGTTTTAGGTATGCCTTAAATACGTTTTTCAAAATAGAAAAGTAAAAAACACCGAAAATGAAAGTTATCTTTGTTCGATAGAGCTCTAAGGTTATAATGGTATTAAAATTGGAGAAGATCCTTAAGTGATTAGGTCGGGTTACAAATATTTGGCAACCTATTTTAATCGCTCTGATCTAGAAAGCTGCTCATGCGGTGTTGAAAGAATGTTAATTTTAACATTTTTTTCTACAATCCGTTGCAGGAGGAGAAAATAGAAGCATGGAGTTAAGGCTGTCGACAAGATTTTAGCCAAGGTAAAGAAGAGGAAAGATATCTTGTGGATGCGCAAATTGAGAAAAACAACATGCGTCATGTTCTACGAGTTGTCAAGCAGGGGACCTCAAGGGGTATATGTTTGAATTGTCTCTTTTTAAATGATATTGATTGCCCTCTCTCAGTGATATGTAAGTTGTGGTACCACTGTAAAACATAAAATATGCACCAAAAAACCCAATAACTGCACGGATAATGCTCTCGCAAGAATCTCTCTACAAAGGTCTTAAAATAAGGGTTTTAAATGTAACAAATATTTATAAGGAACTTGCAAAATCGGGGGAAAGGAATGTGAAAAATATAAAAATTATACCCACCTATCTAAAACACTAAATTGAACGTATTTCTAATTATAGATAAAGGACATTTCATTATTTATTTGTAGGTATTTATAATGAGTGAAAATCGATAGCCCGTTTACCTTTTACAATATTTTTTAGGTATGCCTTAAACACGTTTTTTGAAATAGAAAAGTAAAAATCACCGAAGACAAAAGTTATCTTTGTTCGATAGATCTCTAAGGTTATAATGGTATTAAAATTGGAGAAGATCCTTAAGTGATTAGGTATGGTTACAAATATTTGGCAACCTATTTTAATCGCTCCGATCTAGAAAGCTCCTCATGCGGTGTTGAAAGATTGTTACTTTTAACATTTTTTTATACAATCCGTTGCAAGTGGAGAAAATAGAAGCATGGAGTTAAGATTGTCGACAAGATTTTAGCCAAGTTAAAGAAGAGGAAAGATATCTTGTGGATGCTCAAATTGAGAAAAACAACATGCGCCATGTTCTACGAGTTGTCAAGCAGGGGACCTCAAGGGGTATATGTTTGAATTGTCTCCTTTTAAATGATATTGATTGCCCTCTCTCAATGATATGTAAGTTGTGATACCACTGTAAAACATAAAGTATGCACCAAAAAACCCAGTAACTGCACGGATAATGCTCTCACTACAAAGGTCTTAAAATATGGTTTTGAAATGTAACAAATATTTATAAGGAACTTGAAAAATCGGGGGAAAGGAATGTCAATAATATAAAAATTATACCCACCTATCTAAAATATTAAGTTGAACGTAGTTCTAATTGTATATAAAGGATATTTTATTATTTAGTTATAGGTATTTATAATGAGTAAAAATCGATAGCCCGTTTACCTTTTGCAATATTTTTTAGGTATGCCTTAGATACGTTTTTCGAAATAGAAAAGTAAAAAACACCGAAAACAAAAGTTATCTTTGTTCGATAGAGCTCTAAGGTTATAATGGCATTAAAATTGGAGAAGATCCTTAAGTGATTAAGTCGGGTTACAAATATTTGGCAACCTATTTTCACTACCACAGAGACCCCCCTCTAGCACCGGTTTTTTAACACCGGTTATGGAAACCGGTGCAAATCTTGTTTTAGCAACGGTTTATTTAATGTTAGCACCGGGTGTAAAACTGGTGTAATTCTGGCTCCGGTTTAAAATATTTTTGCATCGGTTTTTTAAATAAAAACGGTGTTATTTTTACACCGGTCGGGAAACCGGTGTTAGATTTTGTGGAAACAATTGAGGGTTTAGCACCGGTCAAAAAACCGGTGCTAAAAACAACGAAAACCGGTGATATATTCGCACCGGTTTGAAGACCGGTGCAAAGATACCTAGAAAACCGGTGTGATATACGTTTTTGGCACCGGTTATAGAAACCATTTTTATGGGATGTAGAAACCGGTGCTGAATGCATTCGTGGAAAAATGCAGGAAAATCGGCACCGGTTTGGTGTACGATTGACAAAAACAGGTGCCTAATGCGAGCATTTAATGCTCCGAACTTACCCTCTTCAATTAGTTCCGAACTTGAACATCCATTATTAGATGGTAGATTTCTTGGGAAGGTGTGCAATAACTCAAACAAATGAAGACTCATGGAAGTAAGTATTCATTAATTTTTTGGAATTTCAATCAACTAGAACCATAAATGCATGATTAATTGGGGGTAGTTTTTTTGTATTTATTATTGGTTTCTCTATGCCTAGCTTATGTTGGTTGAGTATCGATCATGTTGTGGGATGTGTAAATTAATGAGTGTTGATGTGAACATTTTTGGTTTGATAGGTAGATGCATGGTATATATATTTATATGTTTCCCGAGAACATGCAGTTGATTGATTTGCATACTTATACATGGACATGCATGACACGTTTAGTATTGTGTAGCAAAAAGTTCGTGTTCATTTTTCGTATTTTTGACCAATGAAAATATGTGTAACGGTGTGTTCCATCTTGTTTAGATACAACGGACCGAGAATCCATGTTTGCGTGGAGGGGAAAAATGGTTAACTGTCCAAGTGTAGCTAGAGGGGGTGGTGAACATATTGCATTTATTAATTTGTTTCTAGATTATGCCTTTGGTCGGGAGGAGAGGATACTTTGTCCATGCAAAAGATGCTTGTGTCGTGGGGTTGTTAGATTTCACTTGTTGAAGAACGGATTTGACGGAGATTACATTGTATGGACATTTCATGGAGAGGTTGAGCAAGGACATGACGGTGGGTTTGACAAGGTAGATGGAGACAAATGTACAGTTGATGGTATGTTCGATGACATTGTGAGAGATTTTGAGGGGAAGCGTACAATGTTGAGTGCTTTGCTGGACGAGAAAGAGAAGCCATTGTATCCGGGATGTAAAAGTAAGGATACCGTAATATCTTTTTTTATGGAGGTTTTGAATTTGAAAGCTACAAGTTCTTGGAGTGATGCAAGTGTGAATTCACTACTGAAGATTCTGAAGCATAAGTTCCCGGAAGGGAATAGAATTCCAAAAAACTATTACGAGGCCAAGAAAATATTGTGTCCGCTTGGTTTGGAATACAAGAAAATACACTCATGTCTAAATGATTGTGTTCTATATGACGGTGATTTGATAGATGCGGTTGAATGTCCCGTGTGCAAAAATGCAAGATCTAAGGGTGTGACGAATGATGTTGATGGGTGTTTGGCTAAGAAGAAGAAGAAGGTCCCATTGAAGTGTATGTGGTATCTTCCTATAACTCCTAGGTTGAAGAGGTTATTCGCGAATTCATAAGATGCGAAGAACTTACGATGGCATCGAGAGCGGGAAAGACTACATGACGACAAGATAAGACATCCGGCGGACGGTGAACAGTGGAGAAATTTTGACAAGCGATATCCTTCCTTTGCTTCGGAGGTTAGAAATCTCCGCCTTGCATTGTGTACTGATGGGATGAATCCATTTGGTAATATTTCATCGAAGCATAGTTCGTGGCCCGTGATGTTGGTTATATATAATTTGCCCCCATATTTGTGCATGAAACGTAAATATGTTATGATGCCTATGTTAATCTCAGGTCCTAGACAACCTGGGAATGAGGTTGATGTGTATTTGAGACCATTGATAGAAGATTTGAAGATATTGTGGGCAGATGAAGGGGTGTTCGTATTTGATGGCCATATGAATGAGGAGTTTCAACTGCGGGCCATGCTTTTTTGCACGATCAATGATTTTTCGGCCTACAGAAATTTGTCTGGGTACGCTGTGAAGGGGCACAATGCATGTCCCATTTGTGAGGAGAAGACTGAATTCAAACAACTTAGACATGGAAGGAAGACAGTGTATCTTGGCCATAGAAAATGGCTCAACGGAAACCATAAATACTGGGGTGATGTGGTCAATTTTGTTGGCGGGAATGAACGAAGGAAATCCCCCACACCACTAACTGGTTTGCAGATTCACAGCAAGGTTAAGAAATTACGAGTGGTGTTGGGAAAGTGCAAAGGCAAGGACAAAAGAAATTGTGGTGGGCCATGGAAGAAAAGGTCAATATTTTTTGATCTACCATACTGGGAGCATCTTGAGGTTAGGCATTGCCTAGACGTAATGCATATTGAGAAAAATGTTTGTGAAAGTTTGATAGGCACCCTCTTGAATATTCCTTGGAAGACGAAAGATTGTTTGAATGCCCGGTTGGACTTGGTTGATATGGGAATCAGAAATGACCTCGCCCCAGAAGTGAAGGGTAAGAGGACGTACTTGCCCCCTGTACCTTGTACCTTGTCTAAGGAGGAGAGAATCTCAGTTTGTGATAGTTTGAAATCAGTGAAGGTCCCCATTGGTTATTCATCGAACATGAGTCGGGTAGTTACGAAGGATTGTCGGATGGCGGGGTTGAAATCTCATGATTGTCATGTTTTGATGCAACAACTTTTACCTATTGCTATTCTTGGGGTAATGGAGGCCGACGTAAGGCACTCAATCACTAGACTTTGTATATTTTTTTCCTCCATATGCCGGAAGTCTATTGACCGGGACCATCTGGATGTTCTACAAAAAGATGTTGTGCTCTGCAAGTTGGAAATGTATTTCCCTCCATCCTTTTTTGATATAATGGTTCACTTGGTCGTCCATCTAGTACGGGAGGTGAAGATATGCGGTCCAGTTGGCATGCGTTGGATGTATCCATTCGAGCGTCACATGAAAGTCTTCAAGGGGTACGTGAAATGTATGAGTCGGCGGGAAGCTAGTATTGTTGAGAGGTATGTTACCGAAGAAGTGATTGAGTTTTTCTCTTCCTATTTTGAGGGACACGGAAAATTTGGGGTGCCCCTGAATCGACATGTTGGGAGGAAGGGGGGCAAGCCGAGGTCGAGGGGAACGTTATTTACTCCATTGAATAGTGATCTGATGTTAGTTCATTTGTATGTGTTGAGGAATTGTTTGGAGACTACTGCTTATGTGACTGAGCACCTTCATTCGATAACAGAGTGTCATCCCATGTGGCCCCCTAATAAAGTCCAGTTGGAGCACAATGACAAGTTTGTGAATTGGTTATATGACCGATGCAATGTTGCTGATTACGACCCAAAAATTAGGGCATTTGCGAGGAAGCCTAACTGCACGGTTTTGAGGTATTCCGGGTATGACATCAACATTTTTTCTTTCTCTGCTAGGGACCAGGATTTGAAGAGCACGACACAAAATAGTGGGGTATACATTGAGTCGGAGACTATGTGGCAAGCAAGTAAGAAAGACAAAAAACCAGTCGTAGCTGTGATGTCGTTCTATGGTGTTATTCATGAGATTTGGGAGGTTGACTACGGAGAATTCAAGATTCCGGTATTCAAGTGCCAATGGTTTGATAACACAGCTGGGGTTCGAACTGATGATCCAATGGGATTTACCCTTGTTGACCCGACTCGTGTGGCATATGAAAATGATCAGTTTATTTTGGCCGAACAAGCGAGACAAGTTTTCTTCGTAGATGACCCGTCCAATGTAGGTTGGTCTGTTGTGGTGCAAGGTAGAAAATTCTCTTTCCGCGATGAAATTGATTTTGAGGTTACAAGTGAAAGGTTAGAGTTCCCCTCTATTTCCTCTCTACCTGGTGACAACGGGATTGAGGCGGGAGCCCTACGGAGGAAACACAAAGATGGCATTTGGATAGATGACGATGGCCGAGAACTTAGAGACAATCAATCGAAGAAGATGAAGTTGGTTGTAGACTGGGGGGGTCGAGCATCGATGTCGAAGTTAAAATGTAATTTACTTCATGTACTTTGTTGGGTTTTGTTGCCTCTGGCAACTGTTGTACAACTATCTTCCAATTTGTTGCCAAGTGGTGCAGTTCTGTCCGCTGCAGTCTGCTGCAGCGTACTGCAGCGGTTTTGGTAAAGGCTAGTAAAAAAAGTGGATAATTATTCCTATGATAGGTTCAGCCAGCTGCAGCGCGCTGCAGCTCTACTGGTTCAGCGCGTAGCAGCAATTTTACTCAGGTAGGAACCTGATACGAACAAGTCATGCAGGTCATTTTAGACAATGGCTCAAATACGTTATGTGTCCTGAAAGCTAACATTCCAAAATCCAAAGCAAAACCAGTAGCAAAAAAGTAGCAATGTATATTTCGAAAGCAAAATTAACTAGCAACTGAAAAACCGTGATAATACGCAGATGTGAGGTCACCATGGGCAGTCATTTCCTGCGCGCCCTCTTCTCCACCATGTTGGGCCTTGGCGAATCAAAGGTCGGGATTGGACCCAATTCATTGATTCTTTCGCCACACATGGCTATGAGGATCTTCCCAACCTGCGATGTCCAGCGCACCAAATGATCCACCTTCATTTGCAATGCTGCTAACTCCCCATCCGAGTTCTCATTCGGTGATTTACTTGTTGCCGCCCTCGATAACTCGGCAACGTTCTTCTTCTTGGAGAATATGAGAGGGTTTATGGGGAGCTTCGGCATCACTGTGACGTCATCATCTTTGAATCTGCAACCTGCTTCCACGCATATTGCAGTGATGAGTGAGGACAAGCCTATGCAGTTATGAGCATTGACACAATCCCAGATGTATGCCATTATTGTACTCCCAACATCCAGGCTCATGTTCTTCTTTATCTTGTACAGCAGCAGCATACGGGGCCGATGAACCTCGCTATTCAATTTCACGGGGAGTAGCCGGGCAGCTATGAAACTGTACCACACGTTCATGTCCTCAGTCAAGTACTTTTTCTCTATGCTAGACCATTCTTGGGGTAGATTCTTAATTACTGCAGCGCTGTCATCACATATTGCTGTGATGATGTCTTCCCATGAAGCTTGTTCAACTGCGGTGTTAACGGCTTCATACGAGCTCGCGGGCTTCGGTCGGATCCTGTAAAACGTGTTAATCAAATCCAAAGACAACTCGACCAACTGACCACGGAGGAAAACAGTTGCTGAATTCTTATACTTCATCAGTGACAGGAATTCACACGCTATGGTTTGGTTTGCCCGCGATGGTTGTGCGATGAAGCCTTCCCATCCGTGCTCCTCTACATAGTGCCTGAAGGGCTTTTCCAGCCTCAACCCTCTCTCAAGGATGAGGCCCCTCGAGATGAAGTCCTTGTAGTCGATTGTATGCTCAGTGCAGTCCTCCTCTGCGGCTGGTATGGGCTCAGTCGACGGAACAATCTGAGTCCTGTGCTCGACGTCCTCCCCCTCCACCACTCTTGGCTTTTTCCTGGGCTCTTGGGTGTTGTTCTTTTGCTTGGTTGAATCTTTTCTGGGGGCCATGTCTGTTAAACTAAATGTGTTAACGGCAGCCCAAATGGAACACGGTGAATAAGACACAGTTACAAAGGTAAATAATACATACGCAACTACTTCTAAATTAAGCATTCCTTCTCATAGGCTGAATGTGGAATAATTTTTACTCATACTTAATCCCAATTTTTGGTAATATTAACAGAAGCAAAAGAATTGAACAACAATCAGGTGAATCGATGGGCCATGCATCCAGAATCACATATCAGGAACTACAATCAGGGTATGCTCAAAAGTACTCACCAATGATGAAAACAAGAGCAGAACGAGGGCATTGATGGTATGAGGCATTATGATGAAATCGACACGTGAGCAAGAAAAAATATCATGAACAATTAGGTCATGCATAAAATTATCATATTATATCCGAGCACGGGTTGTCTGGTCCAGAATTACATATCATGAACAATGAGGTTACGCACAAAATTGTTCACCTGTGCCGAAAACATGAGCACATTGAGGGCATTGACACAATGAGGCATTATCATGAAATCAACCTATGAGGAAGAAAAAATTTCCACTGAATAAACCTCAGCAAAATAATCTCCTTACCTAATTGGGAGTACGGGTTGTTGATGACTGGTGTTTGGTGTACAGTCGAAGATGGTCAGACATAGCTTGGCCGATCAAGGGGCGCGGCTGGAGAAGTGGACGGCGGAGGGAGCAGGGCACGGCGCCGGTTTTTTAGTGGAAGGCGGAAAGAGCAGGGGTCAGCAGAGGAAGGGGCGGAGGAATGGCCTTAGGAACGGTGGAGGAATGGCCTCGGGAACTGCCAATGGAGGTGATGGAAGAGGAGAGGTTGTGGGCAAAATACTAATACACACACACCTTATACTGATTGGGCTGCAGTTCACATTTGTTTTGGGCTGAATGTTAGCCCAGTAGAATTTTTAGTTTTTGACTCGAGGGGTTGACGGTCAAGTGCTTGGCAGCTCGAGGGCATCCAGTGCTCGCTTGCATCCAGCCTCGAGGGCATCCACGCTCGAGGGCATTTCGGGTCGAGGCCATCCACACTCGAGGGCATCCAGGCTCGAGGGCATCCAGGCTCGAGGGCATCCAGTGCTCGGGGCCATCCATTACTCGAGGGCAGTCTGGGCTCTAGGGTATTCTGGGCTCGAGGGCATTCTGGGCTCGAGGGCATTCTCGGGTCGAGGGCATCCAGGCTCGAGGGTATCCAGTGCGCGAGGGCATCGAGGGTCGAGGGCATCCACGCTCGAGGGCATCAAGTGCTCGGGGCCATCCATTGCTCGAGGGCAGTCCACGCTCGAGGGCATCCAGTGCTTGAGAGCATTCTCGGCTCGAGGGCATCCAAGATCCAGGGGATCGAGTGCTCGATGGCATCCACCATCGAGGGCATCTAGGCTCGAGGGCATCCCGTGCTCGGGGCCATCCATTGTTCGAGGGCAGTCTGGGCTCGAGGGTATTCTGGGCTCGAGGGCATTCTGGGCTCGAGGGCATCCAAGGTCGAGGGGATCCAGTGCTCGAGGGCATCCAAGGCTCGAGGGCTCCATGGCTAGAGTGGTCGAGGACTCCAGGGCTCGAGGGCTCCAGGCTCGAGTGCTCGATACTAGAAACTGGGAATCCGCCATGTGAAAGCACTCTTGAGACTGGGAAAAACGGTACCATCGCGGAAGAGAAGCAAAAATAGAGGAAAGATCAGCAGTATCAATCTTATTTGAAGGCTTGCCTGTGGATTCTAATATAATTAAGGTGTATGAATAACATCCATATAGATTAAGCCATTACAATGTGTCGGAATACGGGTCGTATGCAAAGTAGAAACCACCGCAGAGGATGCTTCATATTTCACCATGGCATAGGCAACTGAGTTACAATCCCTATATGTGTGCTTCGGGGTAGCATGGGACAACAGATTGTGAACTCGGAAAACTGGAGGGTATAGGGTCCATTTGGAAGGTGAAGGCTCATTAATCATATAAACTGCCTGTAGCGTGTCAGATTCAATGTTGAGGCTGGGATATCTATCCAAACAGATCTGCCAGGCCATAAGAATTGCCTTAACTTCATCTTCTAGTGGATATATGGCTGTTATGGTATAGGATCTATTAAGGATTGGTAAACCTTGGCGATTTCGAGCAACTAAGCCTATTGCAACAGAGGAATTACACCAAGATGCATCCACTGTATCCCCGATGAAACTGTGACCTGGATATTCCTAGTATACTGTGGAAATGGTTGGCTTCGGTGGGGACTGGGGGGTAACAACAAAGAAGGGAACATTGAAAGGTAGAGTGTATCTGTGACTTCCTTGCTGCTATGGGAGATGGAAAAAGGTGTGCTATAAAAAAAAGGCATTCCTACCCTTCCACTACATTGTAGCAGGTAACAGCATGAATCATATGGCATAGCAGGCTCTGCTATTCCAGTTAGGTCACTACAACCACGTGTATTTGTGGGTGTTGTATCCACTATATTATGTACATTTCGCATATTGAAAGCAGCAATCTGAAACCAAACGGCTTTACACAGTTGACAATTAGTAAAGACATGTTCCATGGAGTCAGATCGATTGCACAGAGGACATTTAGAGGCCAAGATATAAATGAGCTTATTGTTTTTAAATAAATGTAACAAAAAGTATAAGACACCAAAATGAGGTAACAAATCTGCATTTTCATTCCCACCAAAAGTTGCCCTTTCCCTCCACATCCTTAACCCTCTGTTTCCGTACCCTTCCCTCCCCACCACATTGAACTGAGTTCTTTCCACCCACCACATCTCAGATCCCAAGTTCCCCGTCTTCCCCCCGTGACCCCGTGCAGATTTCCCCCACAAACAATGTCCCTCCCTTCACCATTTATGTCGGGCTTTGACCTCCCAATCCTGGTCGCCAACCAGATACCCCAATTTTATCGACACTCTACTCCATAAATTTCGTACCCAACTCATACCCGGCTCATAATGCTCATAGGGGAGGGGGTAACCAAGACGGCCGGCTGTTGACGGAAAAAGGTAACACCCATTTGTAGTTTCCAATGATTTCCCTGGTTTAATGAGTAGCTATATTTTGGTTGGTCTCCTTAGGTGTGAGTTTGTGTTCACTATCCTGGTTAAACTACTGTGGGTGTTGTTGCATGCTTATCAATGATATGCTTGCTTGTGATGTCATAATTTTTTCCTACCCACGTGCCCCCTACACGAATTTGTTGGAGTGGTTTGGATTTTCGTGAAAATGCGCAAAGGGCAGTGTTGGATTAATGTTTTGCTTGTGTTTCATTTACTGATAGAAGAGCTTCAATGGAGCCGCCCGGGAAGAAATTATTTGTCTCCGGTGGTCGACAAACTGTTGCCCATGAATATTTTACCCCTTCACAGGATGCCACCCGGGAAGAAATTGTTTGTCTCCGGTGGTAGACAAACTGTTGCCCATGAATGTTTTACCCTTTCACAGGATGCCAACTGTGACAACGACATCCAGGAAGGGGCTGATGCACATAAATATTGCTCGGGATCAGACAAGTCCGGAGACGCAGAAGAAACTACGGTAAAAGAAGACATGAGTGGGAGCTTCGACAAGTTTGAGATTGGAGAGTATTGCAAGCGCAGAGGTACAACCACATGCAAGTCTGTGTTGCTTGCAAAATAGAAGAATCCTCTTAAAATATTCTTCGATGATGACTTTGAACCCCTAGTTATGCGTAGTCGGTGGTTGATGTATGTGGGCTATGCCTTCCACTGAAGAATCTGCTTCGGGACGTGGCATAATTGGAGATCAGTTCCAGACCATGTGAAGAACGAGGCATGGGAAGACATTCTTGTAAGTGTGTTCTAATCCTCCATTGTTCATGTCAAGTTCGTTACATGTCGCACTAACAACATGTCTCCTTATCCTCCAGATCAGCTGGGATATACAAACGAAAATGACTTTCAATGAGATGAATAAGTTCCGCAATAAATGGACAATTTATGCAGGACAAAAGTGGAGGAATTGGAAGACTAAGGTGGCGAACAAGTACATTGTGCAATAAAATGGGCTCTTGCGCATGGAGAGACTATAGGTGGATGGACAAAAATGAGTGGGAGCTGTTTGTGAAACACAGGTCAACCCCTGAATTCAAGGTAATTTCTCCAGTCTTTTTTTCCCCTAGCCACTACCATGCTGGCAGTTTACATACTGATGTCCACACAGGCGGTGAGTGACACAGCAAAACTAAGAGCCTCACAGAAGGACTACATCCATCACACGGGGAGTGGAGGGAACCGTAGGGTTGCAGTAGAACTCGAGAAGAGGAAAATAAAGGCTACAATTGAGGCGCTTCTGGGTGAAGGTCTGAGTGTGGAAGAAGTAGAGGCTTTAGTTCAAAGCATGGATTTCAAACCGAACCGCTCGGAAGTGTTCCTTGCAGCAAACTGGGACAAGAAATTATCAACCTACACCAACGACTCTGTGCGAAGAGCAGCCTCCACTATTGTGAGCATAATTCATAAAAGAATCTATCTCTATTGATATTCTTTCATGTTATCCCGATCAAATGGCTAATATTTGCTTTGTTTCTTAGCAAAACCTTTTGGATAAGAAGGAAAAGGGGGATTTGGTTATACATGGAAAAGAAGATATTCTAGTTCAAGCAACAGGTAGGAAGGATCACGGGGGTCATTGGAGGGGTTGCTCCGCAACCTCCAAGGTGAATGAGGCCCTGCCACATATGACTGTCACCCATTATGTATCTAGTCGATGTGGAAGCACAAACACGAAACCATCTGAGGAAATTTCAAATTCAAACAAACAACCAACAGATGTCATCGAGCTCAGGGAAACATTTGTTGCTTTACTTGAGGCCCAAACAAATTGGCTAGCTTGGCAATTGGGTAAAGCTATTCCCCCCACTTAGATGCCCGTAATTTTCTCACTGCATCTTCCACCCCCCACGACTAAGGACAACTGGGTATTCATTCCTTCAGCATCGGGATGTAGTGACTCACAAGGAACTGCAGCAGATGACAAGGTAGTCCAAACCGTGAACTGCAATCGTATTTGTTCCATTCTGGCTATGTGATTTGTAGTATATGGATTTCCATTTCCTATTTTGGATTGATGTTGTGGGGATACAGTTTGTTGCTGATGAATGCTAGAAGCTGCAGTGCGCTACAGCTCTCAGTCTCAGCTGGGGACTGACAGCTGCAGCGCGCGGCAGCCTTCAGCAGCTACATGTAAAGTTCATTACTTCTTATTGGTTATTGCCCAACCCATGTATTTACCCAATCTCTAAGTTCATCTCTCAGAGAGGAAAAAAATGCTGCCTATATGTTTTGAACCATCATGGAGAGAGGGAGGTAGTTGCATTCGGTAAATTCTTTCCGAAGGAAGCGGAAACTGACTTGCCCATCAAGTGGGAGCGGGTAAATCTAAAAGGACCTGTGATCATACCAAAGGCACCTTTGCCGATTGACCATGAAGAATTTGATTTCGTCATTTAGGCCATCGGGTATAACATTCTATGGCCGGGGAAGCTGATAAGTGTCATAGAGCAACAGGATGATGAGGTGTGATAATTGTATTCTTATTCTCATCGGTGCTCATACATATCTTTCTTGCTAATACAGTTACATGATATGTTATTCATATTCTTACATAGGAGAACGAGCAGCAACCACCTCCATAGGAAATGGTGGCCGACGAAAATGGAAGTCCTCAAACAAACCTCACACAAGTGCCTAAGGAACATACTCCTTTGGGAGAGGTGGCTGCTCGATCGGTAGAAGGAAAGGTACATACCCCCATACTATTTCATTCCAAATGATTTTCTACATACGTATCACTAACATTTTACCCATTACCAACTACCAAAAGAAAAAACTACATCACCGGAGAATGGGCAACGAAATCCTCCCTCGTCGATTTCTCCCGAACACATATTTCTGAGAACTCAATTCAGCCTTAACATTACCATCCACTACTGAATTACATAAAAATACTCTATAACTAATATCATTACATTCTGAATGTAATGATTAGGGAGCAATGGAAAACCAAGAAAGCATCGCTGTTGTTCACTAGATTAATGAGGCTTTACAGCTATCTGCACAAATATGTGGACCAGACAAAATATTCCGCATCAATTTCAGCGCAAAGGTGTTCGGATCAGAAGAAGTCTACGCAGCCATATTCACTGACAAGATACGACTGTTCATGAACAGCTTGGACGCAGATGATGAAATGGTGGATCAGTGGGTGCCAACTTGATATATGGGCATCGTAAGAAGTGTATGCTTTCATTATTCATAGATACAAGTATCATTATATTTGCTTCACTAGCCATATTAATTTGCAAGATACCTCTGCGATGGGATGGTACATGGAGGCCACGTCCAGTTTATTCCTGTCTCTTCGAACTCTATGGCTCAGAAGGCAAATCAAAGGGTGGAATTGACTGCGGGCGAGGTTTCGGCTGTCATGTGCCGCACTGAAGCGAGGATGTACATCTTCCCATACAATCGAGAGTAAGTTCCATTCATTTTCTGAGCAGCTAGACCCGACCACATGGAAGCGAAAGCAACCGTGTGCTGTGATTTTATTTGTTTGAATCTTAAGTACTTTTGTTTTACCCTTTTTCCCATAGGGACCATTGGTTTTTTCTTGTCTTCGTACCAGAAATCGATCGAGTCTATTGCATCGACTCAATGACTAGGGGAATTTCCAAACGAAATAGATTATGCCTTAAAATGATTCATTTGTAAGTGGAACACATTCGTTTCTTTCCTTCAGCTTCGATGTTTTCCAAAAATGGTTGTTCCCGTAATTGTGTTCTTGTACGTTTCGCACTCTCATGTTGACGAAAATAGGTTTCTATCTATACTGTAGGATTGCAACAAAATATCGATGGTCCAATTCCAAACAAAATAGGTCCTACCCTTCCAACTACACTTGGGATGTCATAAACATGAATGTACGTATCATCTCATACCTTCATATTTCACGTGTCATTTCATCTTCGTACTCGGTTCAACAAACTGTTTTTTCCATCATTAGCACAAGATACAAAGTAGTACTTGGGAGTGCAGGTACCATTGCATGTATTACATGGAAACAAATGTCAGGCACGTACATGACATTAACATTATTCCGGTACGTTTTCCTACATTTCTTCTATTTATTCGTTATCCTGACATTTACATCCTTCTCTTTAACATGTCATTTAATGCATTGTTTCAGCAATTCCCGGAAGATTACACTCCACTGGGGAGGGATGAACTGCGGAGTATTGCTGTGAAGTGGGCTTGTATTTTTGCAAAAAATACTCTGCCAAAATGCATAGCTCAATTGAATATCATACAAGGACTTGCACAAATCGTCGGATAGTGGTTAGTCTTATCTATTACAAGAAAGGTAATTGGCCATCTCATCTGATACTCGTCAAATTCGACGCTGCAGGGGGTTTCAGTATCTTACGACACTACGGAACACTTCCTGCTCTTCTTTTGCTAGTCATATATTATACTTCATCGGATTCAATCCGTTCTTCAACCTACTTTGTTGTCTATGCATACCGTGGCTCCGAATTTGTTCAATTTTTCTTCGTGCACCATTCTGTTACTACGCACAACAAATACTGGGTACCATGCCTTGAAAAAAAAGAGCTGGCTGTGAGAAGGTGAACACTGCAGCACGCCGCAGCTTACAGTGACCACATAAATTACTCACGCTTTTAACACCGGTTTTTTTCGATTAGAGAACCAGTGCTAATTAAACGGTGCAAAATTAACGCTAGTAGCACCGCTTTAAAAACCGCTACTACAAAAAAGGTGCGATCATAACCGGTGCTAAATTTTCTTCATTGCACCGGTTTTAAAACCGGTGCTAAATTTAACCGGTGCAACAAATGAACAACTCTAGCACCGGTTTTTTTACCGGTTCTAACATATAACCGGTGCAATAAAACTGTTTTCTTATCACCGGTTCCCAAACCGTTGCTAACTATAACGGGTGCAATTAATTTTTCTGTCACCGGTTTCAAAACCGGTGCTACCTACAAACCGGTGTTACAAATAAAGATTTAACACCGGTTCTCAAACCGTTGCTAAACTATAACCGGTGCAATTTATTTTTCTGTCACCAGTTTAAAAATTGGTGCTACCTACCCACAAACCGGTGTGAGATGTAAAGATTTAACAACGGTTCTATTACCGGTGCTAAAAATTCCGATGCAAAAAATCCGGTATTGCACCGGTTTTTTCTAGCACCGGTTACAAAAAACCGGTGCTAATATGGTACATTATAGCACCGGTAACTTAAACCGGTGCAATATATAACCGGTGCTAATAAAATAAATTTAGCACCGATTTTGTTTCAACCGGTGATAACGTAGCATCGCTTACTTAGGCACCGGTTTTTTAGCCACCAAAAAACCGGTGCTAGGAACCAAAACAACCGGTGCTAGAGGTGTCTTCGCGTGGTAGTGTTTAATCGCTCCAATCTAGAAAGCTCTTCATGCGGTGTTGAAAGAATGTTACTTTTAACATTTCTTTACACAATCCATTGCAGGAGGAGAAAATATAAGAATGGAGTTAAGGCTGTCGACAAGATTTTAGCCAAGGTAAAGAAGAGGAAAGACATCTTGTGGATGCGCAAATTGAGAAAAACAACATGCGTCATGTTCTACGAGTTGTCAAGCAGGGGACCTCAAGGGGTATATGTTTGAATTGTCTCCTTTTAAATGATATTGATTGCCCTCTCTCAATGATATGTAAGTTGTGGTACCACTGTAAAACATAAAATATGCACCAAAAAACCCAGTAACTGCACAGATAATGCTCTCACAAGATTCTCTCTACAAAGGTCTTAAAATATGGTTTTGAAATGTAAGAAATATTTATAAGGAACTTGCAAAATCGGGGGAAAGGAATGTGAATAATATAAAAATTATACCCACCTATCTAAAATATTAAATTGAGCGCATATGTAATTATAGATAAAGGACATTTCATTAATTAGTTATAGGTATTTATAATGAGTGAAAATCGTAAGCCCGTTTACCTTTTGCAATATTTTTTAGGTATGCCTTAAACACGTTTTTTGAAATAAAAAAGTAAAAAACACCGAAAACAAAAGTTATCTTTGTTCGATAGAGATCTAAGGTTATAATCGTATTAAAATTGGAGAAGATCCTTAAGTGATTAGATCTGCTTACAAATATCTCGAAACCTTTTTTAATCGCTCTGATCTAGAAAGCTCCTCATGTGGTGTTGAAAGAATGTTACTTTTAACATTTGTTTATACAATCCGTTGCAGGAGGAGAAAATAGAAGCATGGAGTTAAGGCTGTCGACAAGATTTTAGCCAAGCTAAAGAAGAGGGAACACATCTTGTGGATACGCAAATTGAGAAAAACAACATGCGTCATGTTCTACGAGTTGTCAAGCAAGGGACCTGTGGGGTATATGTTTGAATTGTCTCCTTTTAAATGATATTGATTGCCCTCTCTCAATGATATGTAAGTTGTGGTACCACTGTAAAACATAAAATATGCACCAAAAAACCCAGTAACTGCACGAATAATGCTCTCACAAGATTCTCTCTACAAAGGTCTTAAAATATGGTTTTGAAATGTAAGAAATATTTATAAGGAACTTGCAAAATCTGGGGAAAGGAATGTGAATAATATAAAAATTATACCCACCTATCTAAAATATTAAATTGAGCATATTTCTAATTATAGATAAAGGACATTTCATTATTTAGTTATAGGTATTTATAATGAGTGAAAATCGTAAGCCCATTTACCTTTTGCAATATTTTTTAGGTATGCCTTAAACACGTATTTTGAAATAAAAAAGTAAAAAACACCGAAAATGAAAGTTATCTTTGTTCGATAGAGCTCTAAGGTTATAATGGTATTAAAATTGGAGAAGAAATTTAAGTGATTAGGCCGGGATACAAATATTTGGCAACCTGTTTT
Organism: Rubia yunnanensis; assembly: GCA_037428765.1. NCBI lineage: Eukaryota > Viridiplantae > Streptophyta > Magnoliopsida > Gentianales > Rubiaceae > Rubia > Rubia yunnanensis. The sequence goes on along the minus strand of CM075063.1, from coordinate 106,620,294 downwards.
AATCGCTCCGATCTAGAAAGCTCCTCATGCGGTGTTGAAAGAATGTAACTTTTAACATTTTTTTAAACAATCCATTGCAAGAGGAGAAAATAGAAGCATGGAGTTAAGGCTGTCGACAAGATTTTAGCCAAGGTAAAGAAGAGGAAAGACATCTTGTGGATGCGCATATTGAGAAAAACAACATGCGTCGTGTTCTACGAGTGGTCAAGCAGAGGACCTATGGGGTATATGTTTGAATTGTCTCCTTTTAAATGATATTGATTGCCCTCTCTCAATGATATGTAAGTTGTGGTACCAGTGTAAAACATAAAATATGCACCAAAAAACCCAGTAACTACACGGATAATGCTCTCACAAGAATCTCTCTACAAAGATCTTAAAATATGGTTTTGAAATGTAAGAAATATTTATAAGGAACTTGCAAAATCGGGGGAAAGGAATGTGAATAATATAAAAATTATACCCACCTATCTAAAATATTAAATTGAGCGTATTTCTAATTATGGATAAAGGACATTTCATTATTTAGTTATAGGTATTTATAATGAGTGAAAATCGTAAGCCCATTTACCTTTTGCAATATTTTTTAGGTATGCCTTAAACACGTATATTGAAATAAAAAAGTAAAAAACACCGAAAATGAAAGTTATCTTTGTTCGATAGAGCTCTAAGGTTATAATGGTATTAAATTTGGAGAAGATCCTTAAGTGATTAGGTCTGGTTACAAATATCTGGCAACCTTTTTTAATCGCTCTGATCTAGAAAGCTCCTCATGTGGTGTTGAAAGAATGTTACTTTGAACATTTGTCTATACAATTCGTTGCAGGTGGAGAAAATAGAAGCATGGAGTTAAGGCTGTCGACAAGATTTTAGCCAAGGTGAAGAAGAGGAAAGACATCTTGTGGATGCGCAAATTGAGAAAAACAACATGCGTCATGTTCTACGAGTTGTCAAGCAAGGGACCTATGGGGTATATGTTTGAATTGTCTCCTTTTAAATGATATTGATTGCCCTCTCTCAATGATATGTAAGTTGTGGTACCACTGTAAAACATAAAATATGCACTAAAAACCCAGTAACTGCACGGATAATGCTCTCACAAGATTCTCTCTACAAAGGTCTTAAAATATGGTTTTGAAATGAAAGAAATACTTATAAGGAACTTGCAAAATCTGGGGAAAGGAATGTGAATAATATAAAAATTATACCCACCTATCTAAAATATTAAATTGAGCGTATTTCTAATTATAGATAAAGGACATTTCATTATTTAGTTATAGGTATTTATAATGAGTGAAAATCGTAAGCCCATTTACCTTTTGCAATATTTTTTAGGTATGCCTTAAACACGTATTTTGAAATAAAAAAGTAAAAAACACCGAAAATGAAAGTTATCTTTGTTCGATAGAGCTCTAAGGTTATAATGGTATTAAAATTGGAGAAGATCCTTAAGTGATTAGGTCTGGTTACCAATATCTGGCAACCTATTTTAATCGCTCTGATCTAGAAAGCTCCTCATGTGATGTTGAAAGAATGTTACTTTGAACATTTGTTTCTACAATCCGTTGCAGGAGGAGAAAATAGAAGCATGGAGTTAAGGCTGTCGACAAGATTTTAGCCAAGGTGAAGAAGAGGAAAGACATCTTGTGGATGCGCAAATTGAGAAAAACAACAAGCATAATGTTCTACGAGTTGTCAAGCAAGGGACCTATGGGGTATATGTTTGAATTGTCTCCTTTTAAATGATATTGATTGCCCTCTCTCAATGATATGTAAGTTGTGGTACCACTGTAAAACATAAAATATGCACCAAAAAACCCAGTTACTGCACGGATAATGCTCTCACAAGATTCTCTCTACAAAGGTCTTAAAATATGGTTTTGAAATGTAAGAAATATTTATAAGGAACTTGCAAAATCTGGGGAAAGGAATGTGAATAATATAAAAATTATACCCACCTATCTAAAATATTAAATTGAGCGTATTTCTAATTATAGATAAAGGACATTTCATTATTTAGTTATAGGTATTTATAATGAGTGAAAATCGTAAGCCCGTTTACCTTTTGCAATATTTTTTAGGTATGCCTTAAACACATATTTTGAAATAAAAAAGTAAAAAACGCCGAAAATGAAAGTTATCTTTGTTTGATAGAGATCTAAGGTTATAATGGTATTAAAATTGGAGAAGATCCTTAAGTGATTAGGTATGGTTACAAATATCTGGCAACCTTTTTTAATCGCTCTGATCTAGAAGGCTCCTCATGCGGTGTTGAAAGAATGTTACTTTTAACATTTGTTTATACAATCCGTTGCAGGAGGAGAAAATAGAAGCATGGAGTTAAGGCTGTTGACAAGATTTTAGCCAAGGTAAAGAAGAGGAAAGACATCTTGTGGATGCGTAAATTGAGAAAAACAACATGCGTCATGTTCTACGAGTTGTCAAGCAGGGGACCTCAAGGGGTATATGTTTGAATTGTCTCCTTTTAAATGATATTGAATACCATCTCTCAATGATATGAAAGTTGTGGTACCACAGTAAAACATAAAACATGCACCAAAAACCCAATAACTGCACGGATAATGCTCTCACAAGAACCTCTCTACAAAGGTCTTAAAATATGGTTTTGAAATGTATCAAATATTTATAAGGAACTTGCAAAATCGGGGGAAAGGAATGTGAATAATATAAAAATTATACCCACCAATCTAAAATATTAAATTGAACGTATTTCTAAGATAAAGGACATTTCATTATTTAGTTATAGGTATTTATAATGAGTGAAAATCGATAACCCGTTTAACTTTTTCAATATTTTTTAGGTATGCCTTAAACACGTTTTTCGAAATAGAAAAGTAAAAAACACCAAAAACAAAAGTTATCTTTGTTCGATAGAGCTCTAAGGTTATAATGGCATAAAAATTGGAGAAGAAATTTAAGTGATTAGGCCGGGATACAAATATTTGGCAACCTATTTTAATCGCTCCGATCTAGAAAGCTCCTCATGCGGTGTTGAAATAATGTAACTTTTAACATTTTTTTGAACAATCCATTGCAAGAGGAGAAAATAGAAGCATGGAGTTAAGGCTGTCGACAAGATTTTAGCCAAGGTAAAGAAGAGGAAAGACATCTTGTGGATGCGCATATTGAGAAAAACAACATGCGTCGTGTTCTACGAGTTGTCAAGCAGAGGACCTATGGGGTATATGTTTGAATTGTCTCCTTTTAAATGATATTGATTGCCCTCTCTCAATGATATGTAAGTTGTGGTACCAGTGTAAAGCATAAAATATGCACCAAAAAACCCAGTAACTGCACGAATAATGCTCTCACAAGATTCTCTCTACAAAGGTCTTAAAATATGGTTTTGAAATGTAAGAAATATTTATAAGGAACTTGCAAAATCTGGGGAAAGGAATGTGAATAATATAAAAATTATACCCACCTATCTAACATATTAAATTGAGCATATTTCTAATTATAGATAAAGGACATTTCATTATTTAGTTATAGGTATTTATAATGAGTGAAAATCGTAAGCCCATTTACCTTTTGCAATATTTTTTAGGTATGCCTTAAACACGTATTTTGAAATAAAAAAGTAAAAAACACCGAAAATGAAAGTTATCTTTGTTCGATAGAGCTCTAAGGTTATAATGGTATTAAAATTGGAGAAGAAATTTAAGTGATTAGGCCGGGATACAAATATTTGGCAACCTGTTTTAATCGCTCTGATCTAGAAAGCTCCTCATGCGGTGTTGAAAGAATGTAACTTTTAACATTTTTTTAAACAATCCATTGCAAGAGGAGAAAATAGAAGCATGGAGTTAAGGCTGTCGACAAGATTTTAGCCAAGGTAAAGAAGAGGAAAGACATCTTGTGGATGCGCATATTGAGAAAAACAACATGCGTCGTGTTCTACGAGTTGTCAAGCAGAGGACCTATGGGGTATATGTTTGAATTGTCTCCTTTTAAATGATATTGATTGCCCTCTCTCAATGATATGTAAGTTGTGGTACCAGTGTAAAACATAAAATATGCACCAAAAAACCCAGTAACTACACGGATAATGCTCTCACAAGATTCTCTCTACAAAGGTCCTAAAATATGGTTTTGAAATGAATGAAATATTTATAAGGAACTTGCAAAATCTGGGGAAAGGAATGTGAATAATATAAAAATTATACCCACCTATCTAAAATATTAAATTGAGCGTATTTCTAATTATAGATAAAGGACATTTCATTATTTAGTTATAGGTATTTATAATGAGTGAAAATCGTAAGCCCATTTACCTTTTGCAATATTTTTTAGGTATGCCTTAAACACGTATTTTGAAATAAAAAAGTAAAAAACACCGAAAATGAAAGTTATCTTTGTTCGATAGAGCTCTAAGGTTATAATGGTATTAAAATTGGAGAAGATCCTTAAGTGATTAGGTCTGGTTACCAATATCTGGCAACCTATTTTAATCGCTCTGATCTAGAAAGCTCCTCATGTGGTGTTGAAAGAATGTTACTTTGAACATTTGTTTCTACAATCCATTGCAGGAGGAGAAAATAGAAGCATGGAATTAAGGCTGTCGACAAGATTTTAGCCAAGGTGAAGAAGAGGAAAGACATCTTGTGGATGCGCAAATTGAGAAAAACAACAAGCATAATGTTCTACGAGTTGTCAAGCAAGGGACCTATGGGGTATATGTTTGAATTGTCTCCTTTTAAATGATATTGATTGCCCTCTCTCAATGATATGTAAGTTGTGGTACCACTGTAAAACATAAAATATGCACCAAAAATCCCAGTAACTGCACGGATAATGCTCTCACAAGATTCTCTCTACAAAGGTCTTAAAATATGGTTTTGAAATGTAAGAAATATTTATAAGGAACTTGCAAAATCTGGGGAAAGGAATGTGAATAATATAAAAATTATACCCACCTATCTAAAATATTAAATTGAGCGTATTTCTAATTATAGATAAAGGACATTTCATTATTTAGTTATAGGTATTTATAATGAGTGAAAATCGTAAGCCCGTTTACCTTTTGCAATATTTTTTAGGTATGCCTTAAACACGTATTTTGAAATAAAAAAGTAAAAAACACCGAAAATGAAAGTTATCTTTGTTCGATAGAGATCTAAGGTTATAATGGTATTAAATTTGGAGAAGATCCTTAAGTGATTAGGTCTGGTTACAAATATCTGGCAACCTTTTTAAATCGCTCTGATCTAGAAGGCTCCTCATGCGGTGTTGAAAGAATGTTACTTTTAACATTTGTTTATACAATCCGTTGCAGGAGGAGAAAATAGAAGCATGGAGTTAAGGCTGTTGACAAGATTTTAGCCAAGGTAAAGAAGAGGAAAGACATCTTGTGGATGCGTAAATTGAGAAAAACAACATGCGTCATGTTCTACGAGTTGTCAAGCAGGGGACCTCAAGGGGTATATGTTTGAATTGTCTCCTTTTAAATGATATTGAAAACCCTCTCTCAATGATATGAAAGTTGTGGTACCACAGTAAAACATAAAACATGCACCAAAAACCCAATAACTGCACGGATAATGCTCTCACAAGAACCTCTCTACAAAGGTCTTAAAATATGGTTTTGAAATGTATCAAATATTTATAAGGAACTTGCAAAATCGGGGGAAAGGAATGTGAATAATATAAAAATTATACCCACCAATCTAAAATATTAAATTGAACGTATTTCTAAGATAAAGGACATTTCATTATTTAGTTATAGGTATTTATAATGAGTGAAAATCGATAACCCGTTTAACTTTTTCAATATTTTTTAGGTATGCCTTAAACACGTTTTTCGAAATAGAAAAGTAAAAAACACCAAAAACGAAAGTTATCTTTGTTCGATAGAGCTCTAAGGTTATAATGGCATAAAAATTGGAGAAGAAATTTAAGTGATTAGGCCGGGATACAAATATTTGGCAACCTGTTTTAATCGCTCCGATCTAGAAAGCTCCTCATGCGGTGTTGAAATAATGTAACTTTCAACATTTTTTTAAACAATCCATTGCAAGAGGAGAAAATAGAAGCATGGAGTTAAGGCTGTCGACAAGATTTTAGCCAAGGTAAAGAAGAGGAAAGACATCTTGTGGATGCGCATATTGAGAAAAACAACATGCGTCGTGTTCTACGAGTTGTCAAGCAGAGGACCTATGGGGTATATGTTTGAATTGTCTCCTTTTAAATGATATTGATTGCCCTCTCTCAATGATATGTAAGTTGTGGTACCAGTGTAAAGCATAAAATATGCACCAAAAAACCCAGTAACTGCACGGATAATGCTCTCACAAGAATCTCTCTACAAAGATCTTAAAATATGGTTTTGAAATGTAAGAAATATTTATAAGGAACTTGCAAAATCTGGGGAAAGGAATGTGAATAATATAAAAATTATACCCACCTATCTAAAATATTAAATTGAGCGTATTTCTAATTATGGATAAAGGACATTTCATTATTTAGTTATAGGTATTTATAATGAGTGAAAATCGTAAGCCCATTTACCTTTTGCAATATTTTTTAGGTATGCCTTAAACACGTAATTTGAAATAAAAAAGTAAAAAACACCGAAAATGAAAGTTATCTTTGTTCGATAGAGCTCTAAGGTTATAATGGTATTAAAATTGGAGAAGATCCTTAAGTGATTAGGTCTGGTTACAAATATCTGGCAACCTATTTTAATCGCTCTGATCTAGAAAGCTCCTCATGTGGTGTTGAAAGAATGTTATTTTTAACATTTGTTTATGCAATCCGTTGCAGGAGGAGAAAATAGAAGCATGGAGTTAAGGCTGTCGACAAGATTTTAGCCAGGGTGAAGAAGAGGAAAGACATCTTGTGGATGCGCAAATTGAGAAAAACAACATGCGTCATCTTCTACGAGTTGTCAAGCAAGGGACCTATGGGGTATATGTTTGAATTGTCTCCTTTTAAATGATATTGATTGCCCTCTCTCAATGATATGTAAGTTGTGGTACCACTGTAAAACATAAAATATGCACTAAAAACCCAGTAACTGCACGGATAATGCTCTCACAAGATTCTCTCTACAAAGGTCTTAAAATATGGTTTTGAAATGAAAGAAATACTTATAAGGAACTTGCAAAATCTGGGGAAAGGAATGTGAATAATATAAAAATTATACCCACCTATCTAAAATATTAAATTGAGCGTATTTCTAATTATGGATAAAGGACATTTCATTATTTAGTTATAGGTATTTATAATGAGTGAAAATCGTAATCCCATTTACCTTTTGCAATATTTTTTAGGTATGCCTTAAACACGTATTTTGAAATAAAAAAGTAAAAAACACCGAAAACGAAAGTTATCTTTGTTCGATAGAGCTCTAAGGTTATAATGGTATTAAAATTGGAGAAGATCCTTAAGTGATTAGGTCTGGTTACAAATATCTGGCAACCTATTTTAATCGCTCTGATCTAGAAAGCTCCTCATGTGGTGTTGAAAGAATGTTACTTTTAACATTTGTTTATACAATCCGTTGCAGGAGGAGAACATAGAAGCATGGAGTTAAGGCAGTCGACAAGATTTTAGCCAAGGTGAAGAAGAGGAAAGACATCTTGTGGATGCGTAAATTGAGAAAAACATGCGTCATGTTCTACGAGTTGTCAAGCAAGGGACCTATGGTGTATATGTTTGAATTGTCTCCTTTTAAATGATATTGATTGCCCTCTCTCAATGATATGTAAGTTGTGGTACCACTGTAAAACATAAAATATGCACCAAAAAACCCAGTAACTGCACGGATAATGCTCTCACAAGATTCTCTCTACAAAGGTCTTAAAATATGGTTTTGAAATGTAAGAAATATTTATAAGGAACTTGCAAAATCGGGGGAAAGGAATGTGAATAATATAAAAATTATACCCACCTATCTAAAATATTAAATTGAGCGTATTTCTAATTATGGATAAAGGACATTTCATTATTTAGTTATAGGTATTTATAATGAGTGAAAATCGTAAGCCCATTTACCTTTTGCAATATTTTTTAGGTATGCCTTAAACACGTATTTTGAAATAAAAAAGTAAAAAACACCGAAAATGAAAGTTATCTTTGTTCGATAGAGCTCTAAGGTTATAATGGTATTAAAATTGGAGAAGATCCTTAAGTGATTAGGTCTGGTTACAAATATCTGGCAACCTATTTTAATCGCTCTGATCTAGAAAGCTCCTCATGTGGTGTTGAAAGAATGTTATTTTTAACATTTGTTTATGCAATCCGTTGCAGGAGGAGAAAATAGAAGCATGGAGTTAAGGCTGTCGACAAGATTTTAGCCAGGGTGAAGAAGAGGAAAGACATCTTGTGGATGCGCAAATTGAGAAAAACAACATGCGTCATGTTCTACGAGTTGTCAAGCAAGGGACCTATGGGGTATATGTTTGAATTGTCTCCTTTTAAATGATATTGATTGCCCTCTCTCAATGATATGTAAGTTGTGGTACCACTGTAAAACATAAAATATGCACCAAAAAACCCAGTAACTGCACGGATAATGCTCTCACAAGATTCTCTCTACAAAGGTCTTAAAATATGGTTTTGAAATGAAAGAAATACTTATAAGGAACTTGCAAAATCTGGGGAAAGGAATGTGAATAATATAAAAATTATACCCACCTATCTAAAATATTAAATTGAGCGTATTTCTAATTATGGATAAAGGACATTTCATTATTTAGTTATAGGTATTTATAATGAGTGAAAATCGTAATCCCATTTACCTTTTGCAATATTTTTTAGGTATGCCTTAAACACGTATTTTGAAATAAAAAAGTAAAAAACACCGAAAACGAAAGTTATCTTTGTTCGATAGAGCTCTAAGGTTATAATGGTATTAAAATTGGAGAAGATCCTTAAGTGATTAGGTCTGGTTACAAATATCTGGCAACCTATTTTAATCGCTCTGATCTAGAAAGCTCCTCATGTGGTGTTGAAAGAATGTTACTTTGAACATTTGTTTCTACAATCCATTGCAGGAGGAGAAAATAGAAGCATGGAATTAAGGCTGTCGACAAGATTTTAGCCAAGGTGAAGAAGAGGAAAGACATCTTGTGGATGCGTAAATTGAGAAAAACATGCGTCATGTTCTACGAGTTGTCAAGCAAGGGACCTATGGGGTATATGTTTGAATTGTCTCCTTTTAAATGATATTGATTGCCCTCTCTCAATGATATGTAAGTTGTGGTACCACTGTAAAACATAAATTATGCACAAAAAAACCCAGTAACTGCACGGATAATGCTCTCACAAGATTCTCTCTACAAAGGTCTTAAAATATGGTTTTGAAATGTAAGAAATATTTATAAGGAACTTGCAAAATCGGGGGAAAGGAATGTGAATAATATAAAAATTATACCCACCTATCTAAAATATTAAATTGAGCGTATTTCTAATTATGGATAAAGGACATTTCATTATTTAGTTATAGGTATTTATAATGACTGAAAATCATAAGCCCATTTACCTTTTGCAATATTTTTTAGGTATGCCTTAAACACGTATTTTGAAATAAAAAAGTAAAAAACACCGAAAACGAAAGTTATCTTTGTTCGATAGAGCTCTAAGGTTATAATGGTATTAAAATTGGAGAAGATCCTTAAGTGATTAGGTCTGGTTACAAATATCTGGCAACCTATTTTAATCGCTTTGATCTAGAAAGCTCCTCATGTGGTGTTGAAAGAATGTTACTTTTAACATTTGTTTATACAATCCGTTGCAGGAGGAGAAAATAGAAGCATGGAGTTAAGGCAGTCGACAAGATTTTAGCCAAGGTGAAGAAGAGGAAAGACATCTTGTGGATGCGTAAATTGAGAAAAACATGCGTCATGTTCTACGAGTTGTCAAGCAAGGGACCTATGGGGTATATGTTTGAATTGTCTCCTTTTAAATGATATTGATTGCCCTCTCTCAATGATATGTAAGTTGTGGTACCACTGTAAAACATAAAATATGCACAAAAAAACCCAGTAACTGCACGGATAATGCTCTCACAAGATTCTCTCTACAAAGGTCTTAAAATATGGTTTTGAAATGTAAGAAATATTTATAAGGAACTTGCAAAATCGGGGGAAAGGAATGTGAATAATATAAAAATTATACCTACCTATCTAAAATATTAAATTGAGCGTATTTCTAATTATGGATAAAGGACATTTCATTATTTAGTTATAGGTATTTATAATGACTGAAAATCGTAAGCCTGTTTACCTTTTGCAATATGTTTTAGGTATGCCTTAAACACGTTTTTTGAAATAAAAAGTAAAAAACACCGAAAACGAAAGTTTTCTTTGTTCGATAGAGCTCTAAGGTTATAATGGTATTAAAATTGGAGAAGATCCTTAAGTGATTAGGTCTGGTTACAAATATCTGGCAACCTATTTTAATCGCTCTGATCTAGAAAGCTCCTCATGCGGTGTTGAAAGAATGTTACTTTTAACATTTGTTTATACAATCCGTTGCAGGAGGAGAAAATAGAAGCATGGAGTTAAGATTGTCGACAAGATTTTAGCCAAGGTAAAGAAGAGGAAAGATATCTTGGGGATGTGCAAATTGAGAAAAACAACATGCATCATGTTTTACGAGTTGTCAAGCAGGGGACCTCAAGGGGTATATGTTTGAATTGTCTCCTTTTTAATGATATTGAATACCCTCTCTCAATGATATGAAAGTTGTGGTACCACTGTAAAACATAAAACATGCACCAAAAACCCAATAACTGCATGGATAATGCTCTCACAAGAACCTCTCTACAAAGGTCTTAAAATATGGTTCTGAAATGTATCAAATATTTATAAGGAACTTGCAAAATCGGGGGAAAGGAATGTGAATAATATAAAAATTATACCCACCGATCTAAAATATTAAATTTAACGTATTTCTAAGATAAAGGACATTTCATTATTTAGTTATAGGTATTTATAATGAGTGAAAATCGATAGCCCGTTTAACTTTTTCAATATTTTTTAGGTATGCCTTAAACACGTTTTTCGAAATAGAAAAGTAAAAAACACCGAAAACGAAAGTTATCTTTGTTCGATAGAGATTTAAGGTTATAATGGCATTAAAATTGGAGAAGATCTTTAAGTGATTAGGTTGGGTTACAAATATTTGGCAACCTGTTTTAATCGCTCCGATCTAGAAAGCTCCTCATGTTGTGTTAAAAGAATGTTACTTTTAACATTTTTTTAAACAATCCATTGCAAGAGGAGAAAATAGAAGCATCGAGTTAAGGCTGTCGAAAAGATTCTAGCCTAGGCAAAGAAGACGAAAGACATTTTGTGGATTCGCAAATTGAGAAAAACGACATGCGTCATGTTCTACGAGTTGTCAAGCAGGGGACCTCAAGGGGTATATCTTTGAATTGTCTCCTCTCTCAATGATATGTAAGTTGTGGTACCACTGTAAAACATAAAATATGCACCCAAAAATCTAATAACTGCACGGATAATGCTCTTACAAGAATCTCTCTACAAAGGTCTTAAAATATGGTTTTGAAATGTATCAAATATTTATAAGGAACTTGCAAAATCAGGGGAAATGAATGTGAATAATATAAAAATTATACCCACCAATCTAAAATATTAAATTGAACGTATTTCTAATTATGGATAAAGGACATTTCATTATTTAGTCATAGGTATTTATAATGAGTGAAATTCGATAGCCCGTTTACCTTTTGCAATATTTTTTAGGTATGCCTTAAACACGTTTTTTGAAATAAAAAAGTAAAAAACACCGAAAATGAAAGTTATCTTTGTTCGATAGAGCTCTAAGGTTATAATGGTATTAAAATTGGAGAAGATCCTTAAGTGATTAGGTCTGGTTACAAATATTTGGCAACCTATTTTAATCGCTTCGAGCTAGAAAGCTCCTCATGCGGTGTTGAAAGAATGTTACTTTTAACATTTTTTTTATACAATCCGTTGCTGGAGGAGAAAATAGAAGCATCGCGTTAAGGCTATCGACAAGATTCTAGCCTAGGTAAAGAGGATGAAAGACATTTTGTGGATGCGCAAATTGAGAAAAACGACATGCGTCATGTTCTACGAGTTGTCAAGCAGGGGACCTCAAGGGGTATATCTTTGAATTGTCTCCTTTTAAATGATATTGAATACCCTCTCTCAATGATATGTAAGTTGTGGTACCACTGTAAAACATAAAATATGCACCCAAATCCCAATAACTGCACGGACAATGCTCTCACAAGAATCTCTCTACAAAGGTCTTAAACTATGGTTTTGAAATGTATCAAATATTTATAAGGAACTTGCAAAATCGGGGGAAAGGAATGTGAATAATATAAAAATTATACCCACCAATCTAAAATATTAAATTGAACGTATTTCTAATTATGGATAAAGGACATTTCATTTTTTAGTCATAGGTATTTATAATGAGTGAAAATCGATAGCCCGTTTACCTTTTGCAATATTTTTTAGGTATGCCTTAAACACGTTTTTTAAAATAAAAAAGTAAAAAACACCGAAAATGAAAGTTATCTTTGTTCGATAGAGCTCTAAGGTTATAATGGTATTAAAATTGGAGAAGATCCTTAAGTGATTAGGTCTGGTTACAAATATTTGGCAACCTGTTTTAATCGCTTCGAGCTAGAGAGCTCCTCATGCGGTGTTGAAAGAATGTTACTTTTAACATTTTTTTATACAATCCGTTGCTGGAGGAGAAAATAGAAGCATCGAGTTAAGGCTGTCGACCAGATTCTATCCAAGGTAAAGAAGAGGAAAGATATTTTGTGGATGCGCAAATTGAGAAAAACGACATGCGTCATGTTCTACGAGTTGTCAAGCAGGGGACCTCAAGGGGTATATGTTTGAATTGTCTCCTTTTAAATGATATTGAATACCCTCTGTCAATGATATGTATGTTGTGGTACCACTGTAAAACATAAAATATGCACCAAAAAACCCAACAACTGCACGGATAATGCACTCACAAGAATCTCTCTACAAAGGTCTTAAAATATGGTTTTGAAATGTATCAAATATTTATAAGGAATTTGCAAAATCGGGGGAAAGGAATGTGAATAATATAAAAATTATACCCACCTATCTAAAATATTAAATTGAACGTATTTCTAAATATAGATAAAGGACATTTCATTATTTAGTTATAGGTATTTATAATGATTGAAAATCGATAGCCCGTTTACCTTTTGCAATATTTTTTAGGTATGCCTTAAACACGTTTTTCGAAATAGAAAAGTAAAAAACACCGAAAACGAAAGTTATCTTTGTTCGATAGAGCTCTAAGGTTATAATGGCATTAAAATTGGAGAAGATCCTTAAGTGATTAGGTCGGGTTACAAATATTTGGCAACCTATTTTAATCGCTCCGATCTAGAAAGCTTCTCATGCGGTGTTGAAAGAATGTTACTTTTAACATTTTTTTATACAATCCATTGCAAGAGGAGAAAATAGAAGCATGGAGTTACGGTTGCACCAAGATTTTAGCCAAGGTAAAGAAGAGGAAAGACATTTTGTGGAGGCGCAAATTGAGAAAAACAACATGCATCATGTTCTACGAGTTGTTGAGCAGGGGACCTCAAGCGGTATATGTTAGAATTGTCTACATTTAAATGATATTGATTGCCCTCTCTCAATGATATGTAAGTTGTGGTACCACTGTAAAACATAAAATATGCACCAAAAAATCCAATAACTGCACGGATAATGCTCTCACAAGAATCTCTCTACAAAGGTCTTAAAATATGGTTTTGAAATGTATCAAATATTTATAAGGAACTTGCAAAATCGGGGGAAAGAATGTGAATAATATAAAACTTATACCCACCTATCTAAAATATTAAATTGAACGTATTTCTAAATATAGATAAAGGTCATTTCATTAATTAGTTATAGGTATTTATAATGATTGAAAATCGATAGCCCGTTTACCTTTTGCAATATTTTTTAGGTATGACTTAAACACGTTTTTCGAAATAGAAAAGTAAAAAACACCGAAAACGAAAGTTATCTTTGTTCGATAGAGCTCTAAGGTTATAATGGCATTAAAATTGGAGAAGATCCTTAAGTGATTAGGTCGGGTTACAAATATTTGGAAACCTATTTTAATCGCTCCGATCTAGAAAGCTCCTCATGCGGTGTTGAAAGAATGTTACTTTTAACATTTTTTTATACAATCCATTGCAAGAGGAGAAAATAGAAGCATGGAGTTACGGTTGTCACCAAGATTTTAGCCAAGGTAAAGAAGAGGAAAGACATTTTTGTGGAGGCGCAAATTGAGAAAAACAACATGCGTCATGTTCTACGAGTTGTCAAGCAGGGGACCTCAAGGGGTATATGTTTGAATTGTCTCCTTTTAAATGATATTGATTACCCTCTCCCAATGATATGTAAGTTGTGGTACCACTGTAGAACATAAAATATGCACCAAAAAACCCAATAACTGCACGAATAATGCTCTCACAAGAATCTCTCTACAAAGGTCTTAAAATATGGTTTTGAAATGAATCAAATATTTATAAGGAACTTGCAAAATCGGGGGAAAGGAATGTGAATAATATAAAAATTATACCCACCTATCTAAAATATTATATTGAACTTATTTCTAAATATAGATAAAGGACATTTCATTATTTAGTTATAGGTATTTATAATGATTGAAAATCGATAGCCCGTTTACCTTTTGCAATATTTTTTAGGTATGACTTTCTACACGGATTTGTTAAAGGATCCTAATCTATTGCCAAATGACACATACTACTCATATTTTCTGAACCAAATACCTAATGTCATTACTGCAACTGATAATTGTGAATTATCTAAACCTGCAACTGAAACTGAGGTAGAGGCAGTAGTTAAAGGTTTAAATAAAAATAGTAGTCCTGGCCCCGACGGTTTCACACCTAAATTTTACCTGAAATGCTGGCCTATTATAAAAGCTGATCTAGTTCAGGCTGTTAATGATTTTATTGATGGTACTCCCCTTCCCAAGGGAATTTCCAGTACTTGGATTACTTTAATACCAAAAAAGACCACACCTTGTTCATTCGATGATTTTAGACCTATTAGCTTGTCTAATGTCCTTAATAAAATATGCTCTAAGGTTCTAATGGAAAGGCTTAGACCATATATGGATAAACTGATCTCCTCTAATCAGTCGGCCTTCATGAAAAATAGGGACATCTCAGACAATATAATTTACCTCCAGGAGATGATTCGATTTCTAGATAAGAGAGCTAGGATCCCTAACTGTATTTTGAAATTAGATTTACAGAAAGCTTTTGATAGAGTTAATTGGCATTTTCTGATGAATATTATGCTGAAATTTGGTTTCCAAGGTAAATTTTTACATGCTGTTATGTCTAATCTTTCACAAGCCTATTTCTCTATACTTATCAATGGCAATCATGTGGGTTTTTTCAAGGCCACAAGAGGAATTAAGCAAGGTGATCCCCTATCCCCCTCTCTTTTTAATATTTTCTCTGAAGCTTTCTCTAGAAGTTTATCTTTCATTTTCCATAACAACAAGCTTTCATACTATCAGCTACCCTCCCCAATTCCAGCAACAACTCATCTTATGTATGTTGATGACACCATTATATTTATGCAAGCATCTAAATCCAATCTTGTTAGGATTAAAGCCTTCCTGGATGTCTTTGAATATACCTCTGGCCAAAAATTTAATTTTCACAAGTCTGATTTCTATACTAGTAAAAGGGCCTCAATTGGCAAACTAAATCAGATCAGGATGATTCTTAAAATGAAGCAAGGCTCTCTACCTTTTCAGTATCTAGGATGCCCTATTTTTAAAGGTAGAACACTTAATAGGTACTATCAGCCACTTATGGAGAAATTTGATAAAAAAACTGCAAAATTGGAAAAATCAGTGGCTTAGCTCAGGGGGAAAACTAGTCCTAATCCAGTCCTGTTTGTATTCAATGCCTCAACATATTTGGAATGTTACTAAACCACCAAAAACAGTAATCAAGAGCCTAGAGAAAAGATTATCTAGGTTCTTCTGGGGTGAGTCAGATGGGAAAGGAAATAAAGTTTGGAAAAAATGGGCTCACCTTGCAACTCCAATCTCTCAGTGTGGTTTAGGCTTTAGATCAATTCAAGCTATTTTGGACGTATGCTCCCTTAAACTGTGGTGGAAAAGTCAAATAGGGAACACATTATGGGCTCAACTGTTATGGTCTTTTTCTGATACCCATAAAAAATCTGTAACCTGGAAAAGGATTTGTTCGGTGAACCTTTTTGTTGAACAAAACTCCTTCATAATTCATGGTAAAGGGCTATGCAATTTTTGGACATCAAATTGGTGCATGACAGGTCCACTCATAAACCATGTTCCTGATCATATCTCTGCACCAATTCTGTTTTGTACTGTAGCAGATTTTATTATGAATAAAACTGAGATTATTGCACTGATTTCTCCTTATTTAGGAAATGATACTCTCTCATTCTTACAGGAAGCTGATCTTGTAGAGACAAGAGAGGATAGGATCATCTGGAAGCCTGATCCTGTTGGAAAGTTTTCATCTAAATCTACATATAGCGCAATTACAGGTCCTTCGGGTAATTCTCTGGCCTTCAAATTTTTATGGCATAGGGCTTTACAAAAAAAGATATCTATTTTTGCTTGGAAGATGTTACATTCCCTTCTCCCATTTGATGATGTGCTAATTTCCTGTGGTTTTAGTCTTGCATCGAAATGTCCTGTTTGTTGCCATATGGATTCACTTGAACATTTTTTCATTGCAGGCCCTCTGGCCAAATCTGTATGGTGTTATATGTCTTCTTTAGTTCAATTCCAAATACCTGAACCTCATTCCATAGCTCAAACCTTCTTCATTTTTTGGAATTGTAAGGATCTACCTAAAGGCCACCAGCTGTTATGTAACATACTCCCTCCCATTACTTGCTGGTGCCTTTGGAAAGCTAGGACTCGATATCTTTTTGAACAGATCCCCTTTTCTGCTGATTACATCTGTAAGAAAGCTACTGATCTTATCAGGCTAGCACTATTCTCTAATCCTACATATCTGAAATCCTCAAATGGCATGCCTCATCCAATAAAAAATCTTTTGCCTCAGTTGAGGCCCCCTCCTAAACCGATTATTCGAACTGTATGCTGGGAGAGATCTCCAGAACATTGCATTAAGATCAATACTGACACATCTTGGTTCCCGGATAAGGCTGCAGTAGGGGTAGTAATAAGGAATTGTAGTGGTTCACCCATACTGATTAACTTTGCATCCATCTCTGCTGAATCATCCCTTCTGGCTGAAATTCTTGCGATGAAAATTGCTTGTCAAAGTTATACCAACTTGGATGAATCTGTTATAATTGAATCGGATTCTTTATTGGCAGTCAAGATGATATATGATCCATATACTGCTCATTGGCCTTTATTTAATGTTGCCTACAAAGTCAATCATCTTCTTTGTGGCGTTGTGCTTATGTATGTGCCTAGGGAGGGTAATTTGGTGGCAGATGCAATAGCTAAATATCATTCTGCACATAATCAGACTTTGAATCTCAGTAATGTACCTGTGCATATTAAGGGTCTTATTGCACTTGATAAGAAAAAAACTCCCCAGATTAGAATTCTCTCCAATTGCTTGGGATAGGATTGATACTGCTGATGGTTTTTATTCATGCAGGTACTTTTCTGACTGACCTCACTTTGGAAATCTCCCTTCCATTACTTACCTTGCTACGCTGCTGCTTGGTGCTCTCTTGGAGATTGTTGCTCAGACTCCATCAGCATGGGTTCTCCCATTTCTGCTATATCATTTTATACCTGACTACTTCCTAGTTAGTTGCCTGGCCAAAGTGCGAATTAACACGGGGTGTGGAGATTCGTAGCTTTGGAATCGCAACTAACTAAACTTGACTGATATTTCTCATCATGTACAGTTCTTAGCTTGGGCTGTCTAATATTTTGCGGGCAATTCGGTTGCCTTCTGTAAAGTTTAGCCACTATACTATGGTTCTTTTGGCTTGGGGTACCAATATATCAACCCCCACCCTCGGGGTGTCTTTCCACTTAAAAAAAACTGTTCTACATAATTTTTTATATTTTTAAAAAATATAAAAATTATATTTGTATTTGGTATTTTTATATTACTCACTATATAGATGAAATTAGTTTTGTAAAGAAATTGAACATAATTTTATTTTATTTTTAATAAGAAATAACATACGAAATGTTATAATTGGTTTTTAACCACAGTTATTTTTCAAAAAAAAAGCTTTTATACAATAAAATATGATCACATCAAGACTCTAATTTTCAAGAAGTAAATATACATAAATGACAAAGTGTTGTGATAAGGTTTTATACCGCATTTTTAATTTTCTTAAATCTAACTATATTATGTTAATTGAGGTTTAATTGTGCTCAATAAATTGATGTCTTTATAGCATTAATATCCATACACAATTATAAAATGCATGGATATGCCCTTTACGTAATGTCGCAAAATGTCCTTTTTGATACACAAATTTTGTGTTGTCTTTATATCTATTCTATAATGACACAAATTTTAAAAATTCAATTCTAGTAATAAATAGAGTGTTATAATACCCCCTCTATTACTACACTAACATAAAAGTGTCTTAAAAAATGTGTTGGCAAAAGCCATTTTTGTAGTAGTGTTACCTTTTTGGATATCTTTAGGTATGCCTTAAACACGTTTTTCGAAATAGAAAAGTAAAAAACACCAAAAATGAAAGTGATCCTAGTTCGATAAAACTCTAAGGATATAATGGTACTAAAATTAGATAAGCTCTTTAAGTGATTAGGTCTGGTTACAAATACTTGGCCAGTTATTGTAATCGTTCCACTCTAGAAAGACCCTCACACGGTGTTGAAAGAATGCTATTTTTTAAAAAATATTTAAAGGATCCATTGCAAGAGGAGGAAATAAAATCATGGAATGAAGGCAATCGACAAGATTTTAGCAAGCGTAAAGAAGAGAAAATACATCTCTTGGATGTGCGAATTGAGAAAAACAACCATGTGTCACGTTCTACATGTTGTCAAATAGGGGACCTCAAGGGGTATAGGTATAGACTGTCTCCTTTTCAATGGTATTGATTTCCCTCTCTTAACTGTAGATAATTTTTACTCAAGTGAAGTTTCTAAGAGACTCGTGGTCCATTGGGTTATATCTATGTAATCGTAGTGTGAGAATTTATCAGGAAACATTTTCATGGACATAAGGTAGTGGACGAATTCAAAATCTCCCTTGTCATCTTATGGTGATGGGGTGACAAACATATGGTCGAATGGTACACATTAGTTTTAATAGAGGAGACAAAATTAAATGTTTCATCATTGTCAAAAAAAACTTGAATAAGGCTTGCTCAGGTATCGCTCCGCAAACTTCTTATGATTAGATTTTAAAGAACAAAAAATTTACAAATATTAAAATATCAAAAAAGAAATTTAAAAATTTATATGAAAAGAGTGACAATGCAATTAAGTAAACACCATAAATATCTAATGTCGATTATTTCAGAGAAACTAAATTGATTTTTATTAAATTGACATTTTATTTATTCTGGTAGGTTTTTATAAGTGTCAAAAAAATACATTGTGTTGACCTTATTGGATACTTGTGGGAATGCCTAAAAAAAGTTTTTCATCTAGCATACTACACCGAATTCACACTTTAAGTGCACATCAATCTGAATGAAGCACAAAGAAATAAAAGATGTGCTAAATGTCTCAATACATAATATGTGCCTAAACTCATAGCTTTTGGAATATTGTATTAGAGGACAATGAAAATAAACAAGTAACCAACAATAGAGACACTCAAGAGTGACATACACGAGAGGGATAGATATGCTGAGAGTATTTAAATGTCATGTATTGAAGACATCTTGGTTTGATGACTTCATGTACTATGAAAGTACAAAAACGATCTTTCTCCTAAAGATAATGTAAGGCTTCTTGTTGGGCACTATAATTATCAATTCTAGGAAGAACCTCATACATTGATCTGCCTCTGAATGGAGGAATCAAACAAGTTTGCAATCTATCGGATCTACACAAAATTTTCTCATAAAGTACACACTAATCCAAATGAAGCACAATATTTCCCGAAAAATAAACAACATATTACTTAAAATAAGAGAATGGTATGTATGTAAGTTGTGGGACCTATGTAAAACACAAAATATCCACACAAAAAAACCCATTAACTGCACTGATAATGCACTCACAAGAATCTATCTACAAAGGTCTTAGAGTATGATTTTTTCATGTAACAAATATTTATTTGGAACATGAAAATTAACAAAAAATCAGTAGAGGAATTTATTATTTAACTGAAGGGATTGGAATATGAATAAAATTAAAGTTATACCCATCAATCTTAAATATTATAGAGAAGGTGTTTTTAATTAAAAAAAATACATTTCATTCTTTTATTTGTAGGTATTTATAATGTGTAAAAATGGATAGCTCGTTTACCTTTTTGAATATTTTTTAGGTATGCCTTAAACACGTTTTTTGAAATAGAAAAGTAAAAATACCAAAAACACCAAAAACGAAAGTGATCCTAGTTTGATAAAACCCTAAGGATATAATGGTATTAAAATTAGAGAAGCACTTTAAGTGATTAGGTCTGGTTACAAATACTTGGCCAGTTATTGTAATTATTCCACTCTAGAAAGCCTCTCACGCATTATTGAAAGAATGTTACTTTTAATTATTATTTTTTTGTATGATCCAGTGCACTTGGAGAAAATAGAAGCATGGAATGAAGGCAGTCGACAAGATTTTAGCCAGGGTAAAGTAGAGGAAAGACATCTCTTGGATGTGCAAATTGAGAAAAACAACCATGTGCTATGTTCTACGAATGGTCAAAGATGGGACCTCAAGGGGAATAGGTATATATTGTCTCCTTTTCTATTGTATTGATTGCCCTCTCTTAACCATAGATATTTTCTACTCAGCTGATGTTTCTAAGAGACACGCAGTCATATAAGGCAACTAGGTTATATCTTTGGAATGGTAGTGTGGGAATTTATCTTGAAATTTTTTTATAGACATAAGGTAGTGGACTTCTTTAAAATCTCCCCCGTCATCTTGTGTTGCTGGGGTGAAGGGCATATGGTGGAATGATACTCATTTATTTTTAAATTAGAGGAAACAAAATTGAACGTATCATCATTGTAAAAATATTAACCGCATAAGGCTTGCACAGGTTTCACTCTGCAAAATTCTTATAATTAGATTTCAAAGAAGATGAAAATATTTACAAATATTAAAATATCAAAAAGGAAATTTAAAAATTTATATGAAAAGAGTGACATTGCAAGTAAGTATACACCATAAATATCTAATGTCGATCATTCCAGAGAAACTATTTTGATTTTTATGGAATTGACATTTTATTATTTCTGGTAGGTTTTAATATTGTGTGGAAAAAGACATTGAGTTGACCTTATTGGATACTTGTGGGGATGCCTAAACCAAGTTTGCCATCTAGCATATTTAAATTGAATCTGCACCTTAAGTCCCTTTAATCTGAATGAAGCACAATGAAATTAAAGATGTGCTAAGTGTCTCATTATATAAGATGTGCCTAAACTCTTAGTTTTTGGAACATCATATTAGTGAACAATGAAAATAAACCAGCAACCAACAGTAGAGACACTCATGAGTTACATACACGAGGGGGATAGATAAGCTGAGAGTATTTAAAAGCTATGTATTGAAGACATACACGAGGGGGATAGTAGGGCTTCTTGTTGGGCACTATAATTATCAATTCTAAGAAGAACCTCATACATTAATCTGCCTCTGAATAGAGGAATCAACCAAGTTATCAATCTATCGAATCTACACAAAAATTTCTCATAAAGTACACACTAATCCAAATGAAGCACAATATTTCCCAAAAAATAAATAGCATATTACTTAAAATAAGAGAATGGAGTTTCTGTAAGCTATGGGACCAATGTAAAACACAAATATGCACCTTAAAAACCCCAATATATGCACGGATAATGCTCATGCAAGAATCTCTCTATAATGTTCTTAAAACATAATTTAGCAAGGTAAAGTCTTGGGAAAGACGGTCTTTCCATAGGCTTATGGAAAGACGGGGTTTGATTGGAATAATAAAAGGTAAAAGGTTTTAGTTGCAATATTAAAGTTTTAGTATGAAACATGTAGTAGTTATAAAATTTATAACCCGGTCCATGCAACCCAAAAATTTTATCTTAATTTCTTCTAATTTACACTTTAAACCTTGGTCTTTCCATAACTTATTAAAAGACCGTCTTTCAAGAGACAGACTCATTTTGCAATGTAACAAATATTTATAAGAATTTGCAAAAATATAAATGATCATTAGAGAAATTTATTATTTAATTGAAGGGAATGGAATATGAATAAAATATAAAATTATACCCATCTATCTTAAACATTAAATAGAAGGTATTTTTTATTTTAGAAAAAAGACATTTCATAATTTTTTATAGGTATTTATCATGTGTAGAAATTGATAGCCTTTTTACGCTTTGGGATATTTTTTAGGTATGCCTTAAACACATTTTTCAAAATAGAAAAGTAAAAAAACACAAAAAATGAAAGTGATCCTAGTTCGATAGAGCTCTAAGGTTATAATGGTATTAAAATTAGAGAAGCTAAAATAATGAGTTAGGTTTTTCATTTAAGAATAGTAATATATTATATTCTCACAATGTGAGCGATTCTCACGTACTGACGGTGTAACAAAATTTGCGTCCATGGGGAGAGGGCGAGGCCTGCCAAAAAAGGTGGTGGCCACACCATCACTGAATCGGAAGAGTGCGGTACAGACGATTACTGGTAGTGGCAGTCTTTCTACGGGAACGAAATTGGGGGCAAAGGTGGGGAAGAAAGAAGTTGAGCAAGCAAAGTCTGGAGATGAAATTGATGAAGGGCAAGTGAAAGCTGGAGAGAAATCAGATGCGATGGAGGTCACTTAACCAAATCAGGTGAGTATTGAAGATACTACTGATCAATTGAAGGGTAGGGATGAGAAAAAATTATTGGTGTATATTATAAGAGGTAACAAAATGCAGTCTAATGGTATGTCTATTGAGTTAAGCCCCCCTATTATTGTGAATGGAGTTATTGAAATTGAAATAGGAGGGGATGATGTGAAATCGGAGATGGAATTTTGAAAAAATGCATTGATCATGTATGTAAATGGGGGTGATTTTTCAATGAATGTTGCGAATACCTTCATGTCTAGATATTGGTCTTTTGTGAGTCTGCCAGATCTATACTATAATGATGATGGATTTTTCATACTAAGGTTTAAGTATGATTCTAATAGAGATGAGGTGATGAGCAAGGGACCATACACGATCCACAATATGCCGATGTTCTCACATAAGTGGAAGCCAAACGTTGATTTGAAGAAAGTTTGGTGAGGAGACTGCCAATCTGGATCAAACTCCCAAAGCATCTACATCTGTTGGGAAAAAAAGTTTGGGAAAGACTGGCAGTGCTCTGGGCAGACCTATTGTCACTGATGAATGTACAACAGGTAAACAGAGGGTTTCATATGCAAGAATTTTGGTGGAAGTGGACATAACACAAAGAGTTCCTTGAGAGATCAGTATCAAGGATGTTGATTGTGAGAAATTCCAACAAAAGGAGGAGCTAGAATGGAAACCTGATTTTTGTGAAAAATGTATGATTGGTGGCCATAAATGCAGAATCAATAGCTGAAATAGAAAATTATCCAGAAATGGATAGTGAATGAGAAAAATGATATGGGGAATACAAAGAAGCCTGGTACTAAGCTGGATATGCAGCAGATTAATGGGAATAGGAAAGTAGGGACATGGACTGAAAAGACAGATGATGGAACCGAAGGAGAAAGGGGGTAGAATAGATTGGGGAAGAAGATTGAATAGAGTGTGGTGAGATCCAAAAACAGAGGTAAACTTAAGTTACTGGAGAAAGGGGATACAGATGAACAAGTGGAGAAGACATGGGAGGATGACATTGATCTGAAGGTTTGGAATGGCTAAGCAGATGGATATGATCATGTTCCATGATATATTATCATGGAATGTGAGGGGGATTAATTAAACAGCAAAGAAGAGAGAGATTGGCTCCTGTCTTCGAGGTCTTAAATTTGATTTTGATGTACTAATAAGAAACTAGAGTAAAAAATAAAAGGCAGAGGCAATAAGGGGAAAAATTGGAAGCAAGTGGGAATATGTAGACAGCTATGAAAACCACCACAATGGAAGAATTTGGATTTTATGGGATCCAGGTGAGGTTGAAGTTATCAAGAGGTGCAGTACTGATCAATTGATCCACTGTGATGTTTACCAATCTGATGAGAAATTGTTGTACAGTTTGACAGCAGTGTATGCTGCAAATCAGTTGAACAACAGGAAAGTATTATGGAAGAACTTGGAGGAATTAAAGGAGGGAAATCCTTGTATAAAGGGTGGATGGTTGGAGATTTTAACAATTTTTTATCTACAATGGATAGAATAAGGGGGAGTGAATTATAGGAGAGTGAATACTGTGATTTGGAGATGATGATGGATAAGGTAGGCCTATTTGAATGTGAGCCTTTAGGGGATTGTTACACATGGTCAAATAAACAGGTACATGGGATGATTCACTCTAGAATTGATAGGATGGTGGCAATGTGGTGATGTTTCAAGCCTACACTAACATTAAAGTGGAAGTTGCACAACTAGGTATTTCAGATCATGCACTACTGAAGGTGCATACGAATGATAATAGTGAAAGAAGAAATGGCCTGATTAAATGCATGAACTGCTTATTGAGTAAAGAGGAAATTAGTTGAGAGTAGGAAATGGAGGGATTAGCAATGTTCAGTCTATGGAGAAAACTGATTAGACTTCAACCTGTGTTAAAGAAGCATATGAAACAGGTTTTTGGTGTTAGAGAAAAATTGGAAAATGCAAGGGAAACTGATTCGACTTCAACCCGTGTTAAAGAAGCATATGAAACAGGTTTTTGGTGTCAGAGAAAAATTGGAAAATGCAAGGGAAAAACTATTTGATGCTCAAAGAGAACTGAGGACTGGAAGGATGATACTAGGAAACATTCAAGCAGCAGAAGAATGCAGGGCAAAGGTGATCAAATGGACAGAATTGGATGAAAAATTGGCGAGGCAAAAATCTAAAGTAGAATGGTTAAGGTTGGGAGACAGCAATAACACATATTTCCATGCCACGGTCAGGTCCAAAAAACAAGCAAACACGCATCGAACACTTGTTGCGGGAGAATGGAAGTAAATTCTATGATCAGAAGGGTATTACTGCAAGAAATAATGGAGTTCTATGAATCTTTGATAGGCAGGAGGGCTGAGCAGGTGGAAGGAATTCTTTTGAATGTAATAAGGAGGGGACTTAATTTGAGCATATCAGGATGTGAGAAACTGATCGCCCCAATATGAGAGGTTGAAATTTGGGAGTCGTTGAAAGGTATTGGTGATAGCAAGGCCCTAGGAGTCAACGGCTTGACCTAGAAATTCTTCAAAGAAAATGGGTGTGTGGTGAACAAGATGTGATCAAGGTAGTACAGGATTTCTTTGGCAAAGGTAAATTGTATAGGGCAGTGAATAGTACTATTATTACATTGATACCTAAGAACTCTGAAGCGGATAAAGTGAAAGACTATAGACCTATTTCATGTTGTATGACAATATACAAGATCATCTCAAAACTACTAACAAAGAGGCTGAACGGAGTTATAAGGGTGGTGGTCAATGAAAGGCAAGCAGCATTCGTCCTTGAAAGAAATATCCACGATCATATCATGCTTGCGTATGAGCTGATCCGTGGCTATTCAAGGAAGGGTGGAGGGTCAAAATGTATGCTTAAAATAGACCTACAAAAAGTATGTGATAAGATGGACTGGAAGGCATTGGAGAGCATTCTAAAGGACTTGGGTTTTCCCAGTAAATTTTTGGAATGGATTATGACATGCATGACAACAATATCATAGAGGTATGTGGTGAATGGTATGGCTTCTGATTTTATAACTGCACAATGGGGTTTACGACATGGGGATCCCCTTTCTCCCCTCCTCTTTGTGTAAATCATGATGTACTTGAATAGATGCTTACAGGACCTGAAAGATAGAAAAGAATTCCAATACCATGAAAAGTGTAGAAATCTTAAGACTGTTAATCTTAATTTTGCGGATGATCTATTGTTTTTGAAAGGTGAGGCTAAATCTGTTACTGTTATGATGGAGGCTTTTAACAAGTTTTCTAGATCAACAGGATTGTCATTAAATCCAAGAAAATGTAGGGCTTTCTTTGGTGGAATGACTGAACAATAGAAAGAAGAGATCAAACTGTGCACTGGTTTTGAAGAAGGAACACTTCCTTTCAGATACTGGGAGTACCACTATGCAGTAAGAGACTGACAATCAACATGTGTCAGGCTTTGATAGAAAAGATGTTAGCTAGAATAAGGCACTGAAATGCTAAACTTCTAAGCTACGCTGGGAGGGTCCAATCGATCAAAAGTGTATAATTTACGGTTACAAAATTATTGGATGTAATGTTTTCTGCTGCCTAAATTTTTTTTTAAGTACATTGAAGCTATGTGAAGATCGTTCCTATGGAGTGGAAGTGACACAATTACAGAAAAGGAACCAGTGGCTTGGGAAAAAGTCTCCAATCATAAAAGAGATGAAGGGCTAAACATCATCTCACTGCTAGAATGGAATGAAGCTTGCTTAATCAAGATGGTGTGGAATTTATGCATGAAATTAGATAGGCTATGGGTGAAGTGGATTAACTCATATTATATAAAAAGTGGTGATTTGGTGACTTCTCAATTCCCGAAGAATTGCTCCTGGTTGATCAAGAAATTGGTGAAATGCAGGGACAAAATCCAACATATTGAGGTATGGTAGAATATGTGCAGGGAAGGGAAATTCTACACATGGAAAATCTATAGGGCGTTAAGGGGTGATCAGGTGAAGATAGACTGGTGCAGCTTTTTATGGAAAAATCTTGAGCGACCAAGAGCTCAATTTACACTTTGGTTGGGATGCCACTGAAAACTTGCAACGAAGGACAGACCGATGAGAATGGGACAAAGGTAAGAAATGTGGTTTTTGTTCTGAGGATGAATCAATCAATCACTTCTTTTATTGTGTGAAAACAAAAGGAATTTGGATGGAGGTTTTGAGATGGTTACAATGGCAGAGATCCCCTGGAAACTGAGAACATGAATTGGCTTTGTTGAAGCATGTCTGTATGGGTAGAGGATGGAGATCAAAACTTACAAAAATGGTTGTGGTTGAGGTGCTTTACAGTGTGTGGAATAGCAAGAATGAGCTATGTTTTGGGAGAACAAATCAAGGAGGAAATCAGGAAGAAGAGATTGTAAATGATATTTTAGATACTATTTTATATAGGGCTTGGTTAGATCATAAGTTGAGAAGAAAATGTGTACAATTGTTTATAGAATTTGATATGGGAATGTAAAGGGAGAAAGGAGAGCTAGATTGTATAATCGCTTGTTTTGCAAAGGTTTTTGGTAATGAAAGTTTTTGTTAGTCCAAAAAAAATTAGAGAAGCTCTTTAAGTGATTAGGTCTAGTTACGAATACTTGGTCAGCTAGTGTAATCATTCCGCTCTAGAAAGCTCCTCACACGGTGTTGAAAGAATGTTACTTTATATATTACTTTTATAGGATCCATTGCAGGAGGGAGAAATAGAAGCAGGAATGAAGGCAATTGACAAGAATTAGCCAGGGTAAAGAAGAGGAAAGACATCTCTTTGATGTGTGAATTGAGAAAAAACAATCATGTGTTATGTTTTACAAGTTGTCAAACAGGGGACCTCAAGGGGTTTAGGTATATACCGTCTCCTTTTAAATGGTATTGATTTCCCTCTCTTAACTATAGATAATATTTAAACAGCTGAAGCTGTTAGAGACTCGCATTCACATGAGACCATTAGGTTATAGCTTTGCCGTTGAAGTGTGGGAATGTATCATGAAAATTCTTCATAGACATAAGATAGTGGACATTTTCAAAAACTCCCCCATCATTTTGTGTTGCTAGTGTGAAGGGCATATGGTGGAATGGTACTCATTTATTTTAAAAATATAAGAGTCAAAATTTAACGTATCATCATTGTAAAAAAATTAATCGCATAAGGATTGCACAAGTATCGCTCCGCAAACTTCTTATAATCATATTTTAAAGATGAACAAAAAAATTACAAATATTAAAAGATGAAAAAGGAAATTTTGATTTTTATGAAATATACATTTTATTATTTCTTGTACGTTTCAATATCGTGTCGAAAAATACATTGAGTTGACCTTATTTGATACTCGTGGGGATGCCTAAAGCAAGTTTGTCATCTAGCATATCAACATCCAATCCACGCCTTAAGTGCACTTTAATCAAAATGAAGCACAATGAAATAAAAGATGTGCCAAGTGTTTCATTATATAAGATGTGCCTAACATCATAGCTTTTGGAATATCACATTAGAGAACAACGAAATTGAACCACTAACCAACATTCGAGGCACTCAAGAGTTACATACATGAGAGGGATAGAAATGCTAAGAGTATTTAAATGCTACGTATTAAAGGCATTTTGGTTTGATGACGTCATGTACTATGAAAGTATAGAAAAGATATTTCTCCTAAAAAGAAGGTAAGGCTTCTTGTTGGGCACTATAATTATCAATTCTTAGAAGAACCTCGTTCATTTATCTACCTCTGCATGAAGGAATCAAACAAGTTTGTAATCTAACTGATCTACACAAAAATTTCTCATAAAGTATACACTAATCCAAATAAAGAACAGTATTTATCAAAAAATAAACAGCATAATACTTAAAATAAGAGAATGGTGTGTATATAAGTTGTGGGACCAATGTAAAACATAAAATATGCACCTAAAAAACAGAATATTTGCTCGGATAATGCACGAACAATAATCTCTTCACAAAGGTTTTAGAATATGATTTTTCAATGTAACAAAAATTTATAGGAACTTGCAAAATGATAAAAGATCAGTAGAGAAATTTATTATTTTATTGAAGGGAATAGAATATGAATAAAATAAAATAAAACTATACCCATCTACCTTAAATAATAAAGAAAAGGTATTTTTATTTTTGAAACAAATATATTTCATATTTTTTTATAGGTACTTATAAAGTGTAAAAACAAATAGCCTGTTTACCTTTTCGGATACTTTTTAGGTATACCTTAAACACGTTTTTCAAAATAGAAAAGTAAAAAAACACCAAAAATGAAAGTGATCCTAGTTCGATAGAGCTCTAAGGTTATAATGGTATTAAAATTACAGAAGCTATTTAAGTGATTAGGTCTAGTTACAAATACTTTCCTAGCTATTGTAATCATTCCGCTCTAGAAAGCTCCTCACACGATAATGAAAGAATGTTACATTTAATTTTCTTTTATAGGACCCATTGCAAGTGGAAGAAATAGAAGCATGGAATGAAGGCAATCGACAAGATTATAGCCATGGTAAAGAAGAGGAAAGACATCTTTTGGATGTGCGAATTAAGAAAAACAGCCATACGTCATGATCTACGAGTGGTCAAAGATGGGACCTCAAGGGGTACAGATACAGATTGTCTCCTTTTCAATGTTAATGATTGCCCTCTCTTAACCTTAGATAATTTTTCCTCAGCTAACCTTTCTAAGAGACTAGTAGTCATGTAAGACCAATAGGTTATATCTTTGCAATCGCAGTGTGGAAATTTATCATGAAAAATTTTCATAGACAGAAGGTGATGGACGTCTTCAAAAACTCTCATGTCATCTTGTGTTGCTGGGGTGAACGGCATATGGTAGAATGGTACTCAATTATTTTATGTTTAGAGGAAACAAAATTCAATGTATCAATATTGTAAAACAAACCAGTGCATAGGGCTTGCATGGGTATCGCTCCACAAACTTCTAATATTTAGATTTCAAAGAAGAGCGAAACATTTACAAATATTAAAAGATAAAAAAGGAAATTTAAAAATGTTATATAAAAAGAGTGACATTGTAATTAAGTAAACACCATAAATATCTAATGTCAATTATTCCATAAAAAATATTTTTAAATTTTTAGGAAATTGACATTTTATTATTTCTATTAGGTTTTAATAAGGGTGTTGAAAAAGACATTAAATTGACCCTATTGGATGCTTGTGGGGATGCCTAAAACAAGTTTGTCATCCAGCATATCTACATCGAATTCGCACATTAAGTGCACATTAATCATAATGAAGCACAATGAAATAAAAGATGTTCCAAGTGTCTCATTATATAAGATGTGCCTAACCTCATAACTTTTGTAATACTATATAATAGAAGAACGAAAATAAACCAGAAACCAACAGTAGAGATGATACGAATATCAAATGCTTTGATGTGCTTTAAATGCTTTGATGGATCAACTTTATGATGAAGAATTGAAGAAGGAGTCACCATCGACATCTTGGATTCATTATTCAAGATTGTCGACAAACTGAAGACATCATGAAGAACACTATACTCTTTTTTCCCACTGGGTTTTCAATGAGGTGGTGTGATCATTGTAAAATTATTTCATTTTGGGTTTATTGGACTGATAGCTCGGCCATGTGGGTTTTGAAGAGCTGAATTTCAAAAATACAGTCCATTAAGGTTTAGTATATTCAGTTTTATTCTGATTAGAATTAGATTTGGTAAGATTAGATAAGGTAATATTCTTCAAGGTTACTTCTTGAAGAATTCAACCTGATTACCTTAGATTACCATTTATTTTAGGTATTTTTGTTAGATATGGTTTTAGCTTCTTAAAGCTGCCATAAGTCGATTCAGTTTCCATTTGTGATTAGGGTTTGAGGCAAGATTGTAACCCTATAAAAAGGGAGGCCTTATGGACGAAAATTACAACCTTTCATCAATCAAATATACAACCTTTTGAGTTCATACTCTTTGCTTGCGAGCTATTCCATTGTTGCTTAACCCCGAGGGCTAGTTAAGTATCGATAAACCTTGTAATCTAATCCTGAGGGCTAGTTAGAGAGCAAGTCGAAATTGAGTGTACCTCGAGGGCTAGACCTTGAATTTCGTACGGCATTGAAGGGTTTTCGTGTTCCCTTGTTTTTTCAAAGATCTTAATTCCGCAATCCAGATTCTTCGCAAGGGGATTCATATCAAGAGACACTCAAGAGTTACATACACGAGAGGGATAGATATGCTGAGAGTATTTAAAAGCTATGTATTGAAGACATCTTGGTTTGATGACTTCATGTACTATGAAAGTAATGAAAAGATCTTTCTCCTAAAGAGAAGGTAAGGCTTCTTGTTGGGCACTATAATTATAAATTCTAGAAAGAACCACATTCATTAATCTGCCTCTGAATGAAGGAATCATACAAGCTTGCAATCATCGGATCTACACAAATATTTCTCATAAAGTACACGATTATCCAAATGAATTACAATATTTCCCAAAAAATAAACGGCATAATACTCAAAATAAGAAAATGGTGTGTATGTAAGCTGTGGGACCAATGTAAAACACAAAATATGCACCTAAAGCACCCAATAATTACACGGATAATGCCCGCACAAGAATTTCTCTAAAGGTTTTTTTGAATATTATTTTTCAATGTAACAAATATTTATAAGGAACTTGCATAATGATAAATCATCAGTAGGAAAATTTATTATTTTATTGAAGGGAATGGAATATGAATAAAATAAAAATTATACCCAACAATCTTAAATATCAAAGAGAATGTATTTTTTTTTATAGAAAATATAACTTTCATAATTTTTTATACGTATTCATAATGTGTAAAAATAGATAGCCCGTTTACCTTTTGGAATATTTTTTAAGTATGCCTTAAACGTGTTTTGCGAAAAAGAAAAGTAAAAAACACCAAAATGAAAGTGATCACAGTTTCATATAGCTCTCAGGTTACAATGATATTAAAATTAGAGAAGCTCATTAAGGGATGGGGTTGGGTTATGAATACATCGCTAGCTATTGTAATTGTTCTGCTCTAGAAATCTCCTCACGCGGTGTTGAAAAAATGTTACTTTTAATATATATTTTTATATGATCTATTGCCAGAGGCGGAAATAGAAGCATGGAATGAAGGCAATTGACAAGAGTTTAGCCAGGGTAAAGAAGTGGAAAGACAACTCTTGGACGTGCGAATTCAGAAAAATAACCATGCGTCATGTTCTACGGGTGGTCAAATAGGGGACTTCAAGGGGTATAGGTATAGACTGTCTCCTTTTCAATGATATTTATTTCCCTCTCTTAACCATAGATAATTTTTACTCATCTAAAGTTTTAAAGAGACTCGCAGCCATATGAGGACATTAGCTTACATCTATGCAATCATAGTGTGGGAATTTATCATGAATATTTTTAAAGACATAAGGTAGTGGACATCTTCAAAAACACCCCCGTCATCTTGTGTTTTGGGGGTGAAGGGCATATGGTAAAATGGTACTCATTTATTTTAAAATTAGAGGAGACAAAATTGAACGTATCTTCATTGTAAAAAAATCAATCGCATAAGGCTTGCACAGGTATCGCTATGCAAACTTCTTATATTAGATTTCAAAGAAGAACAACACATTTACAAATATTAAAAGATCAAAAAGAAATTTTATATTTTATATGAATAATTAAGTAAACATCATATATATCTAATGTCATTTATTCCAGGGAAACTATTTAGATTTTTATTAAATTGACATTTTATTATTTATAGTAGCTTTTAATAACGTGTCGTAAAAGACGTTGAGTTGACCTTATTGGATACTTTTGGGGACGCCTAAAACAAGGTTGTCATCTACCATATCTACACTGAATTCGCACTTTAAGTGCCCATTAATCTGAATGAATCACAATAAAATAAAAGATATGCCAAGTGTCTCATTATAAAAGATGTTGCTAACCTCATAGCTTTTGGAATATCATATTAAAGAACAATAAAAATAAACCAAAAATCAATAGTAGAGAGACTCAAGAGTTACATACACGAGAGGGATATATATGCTGATAGTATTTAAAATCTATGTATTGAAGACATCTTGGTTTTATGACTTCATGTACTATGAAAGTAATGAAAAGATCTTTCTCCTAAAGAGATGGTGAGGCTTCTTCTTTTTTTAATTTAAAACTCACCAAAGTGAGGGGATATTTATTGGTTCCCCAAGCCATAAAGCATAAGCAAAAAGCTAGAACGAATTTAGGAAGTTACATCGAGCTTCTAGTGTACAAGTAAATCTAGAATAAGGAATGAAAAGCCTTCATATAATCCAATCTATTTTCTTCTACCCTTGTTTCAGTAAAAGAGATGGCCATAACCCTATTTTGGAATCTAATACGACCTTCCATTTTTTCGCCTCCACCCCCACGTGCACAAAAAGTGATGGCCCCTCATACCAGTCCCTTGCACATTATTTCCCCTGAAATAATGCACTAGGAAGTGGATCAGTTTTGCTTTTGTGCGGCTTGATCAGTGTTGCTCCAATAAACCTTTGAGCATCTTCAAACACTTCCTCATTTTTTGCGGTTTGATCAGGCATCCCTGCTTTATTCAACACCATGCCCGGTTCAGCATTTTGATATGCATTCACCATCTCCTTGAACCTGTCATAGAGAGAAAACCAGCAGTAAAATATCCAACAAAAATAGCACCATAACCGTTCTAAAGCAGATATAAGAATTATACTATACATTTCTAATGTACGCAATACAAATAGCATCAAGATGTATTAAGCCTTTGATATTCCTTGGGAGCTCTTGGAATGTATAGATAGGATTCACCTTATTTGTGCTGGCTAACTTTGATAGAGAATCAACAACACTATTTGCTTCACGGAATGCATGAGAAATAGAGCTTTGCTACTGCTCCATTAAGTGCCAAACCTTCCTCAGTTCTCTTATGTATTTCCATGGGATTCTGAACTCGTTTCTAACCATTTTGACCAGTAACAAAGAATCACAATGCACTTGCAGTTTCATGCAGTAATTTTTAAAGCCGGTTCCAATCCAAAATACAGAGTCTGAATCTCAGCTTTAAAACTGTTTCCTTGCCCCAAATGTTTTGCACCTGAAACCAGAGCTTCACCACAGGCATTTTTTATGATAACTCAAACACATGTTTCCCCATTTTGTAAGGTAGAGCCATCTGAGTTTAGCTTCAGATATTGAGGAGGATTCCACTGGACAATTATGTCATTACTCTTCTTTTTAACATGTCCACATTGGGAGAATAAGCGAGAGAGTTTATCAACAACAAGAGCAAATTTAAAATTCAGCTTATGAGCAGTAAACATATCTTGAAGTTGAATGATAATTTTCCTGAAAAGGTGTTCCTTGTTTAGTTTGATAGAGTTTTAAAGTATCTATTTTTTGAGCTCCACACAAACCAAATAGTTATAATGGGCAAGATATGTATCATATACAAAAAATTAGGATTTTTATGCTACAAAGACCAATAGTAGTAATACCTATCCCAAAATGTATGGAAATTGTGCATTTGTAAACTAAAAATTTGATTCAAATCTCTCCCAAGATTGTTGATAATAGTACAAGGATTAAAAGTATGATGTATTGAATTAGATTCCTGATTACAAAACATACAAATGGTAGGAAAATGAATGTTATAATCCTCCAAAACATTAGGCATGGCTAGTAATCTGTTAAGTAATTTCTAGTTGAAAACTCTTATTTTCTTTGGCAAAAACTTTGACCATAGATGTTTGAAAGAAGGGACTATAGCTTTCTCGTCTCTGAAAAAATTATAAGCTGATTTTATGGAGATTTTACCTGATTCATCAGGTTTCATAACTAGGGAGTCAGGGTACTAAAAACATAACATCAAAGAGTTAAGGCATGAAAGTTTTAATAGCATGAATGAGAGAAATCCATGTTTTAGCAGTTCCAAGAATTCTTTCTGCTTTGAGAAAAACTCACTAATTGAAGCATCAATGGAGGGAAAGGAATCATAATTCCAGAGAGAAGCTAAGGGACCTAAGTTAGTCCAGTTGGTGTACCAGAAAGACACTTCCCCTTTGCCAACTTGTAAGAAAGAATTAGACATTGCCATTTCTGTGACTTGACAAATTCTCTTCCATGTTTTTAATACTCTTAATTATTCTGGGATAGTCCACATAATTTGAGCCCATAAAGAATTACCCTTTTGTAATTT
This sequence comes from Rubia yunnanensis, assembly GCA_037428765.1. Classification (NCBI taxonomy): domain Eukaryota; kingdom Viridiplantae; phylum Streptophyta; class Magnoliopsida; order Gentianales; family Rubiaceae; genus Rubia; species Rubia yunnanensis. The sequence goes on along the minus strand of CM075063.1, from coordinate 106,585,040 downwards.
CCACCATAACTTCAATGAAAAGCTGGAAATCATAGTGTAAAGTTTTTAAAATCTAATCCACTTTCTGTAGTCACATGTTGGAATAGGATTTCAATACTTTCTTACTGTTGTTCTCCTTATCAATAACCCTCTAAAATAACTTTGCAAATATTACATGAAAATTTTTATGATGCTTTTTGTTGGTTTAAGGATATGGATTAAGTGCAAGGGGATGGCGGATAAAACATGGTTTATTAATGCCCTCCTTCCTGCTTGCTTTAAAGATTTGTTTTGCCAAGAATTCAGCTCTGAAGAGACTTAAAATATTAAACCTTGAAAATATATGTTTTTGTTTCTTCCTATGAAGATTGGGAATCCTAAATATTTGAAGGGAAATGAACCTTCAATCAAGCTTATTATACTTTGGATTAAGCCCTTAATTCTTAGAGGTGTGTGTTTAGACAGGTAAAAACATGATTTTTCAAACTTTATTTTCTGACATGTAGCTCTCTCATAAGTTTGCAAGAAGGATATTAAAGTTTTAATTCCTCGTTTTGAATATTTAAGAAATATTGTAGTGTCATCTGCAAAAGACATGTGAGTTATTTGCTTTGTGTTTTTAAGTAGGTTAAAAAATTCCAGGTTAGCATATTGAAATAGGAAGTTTAAGTTTCTAGTGAAAGCTTTAGCCATTATAATGAATAAGAAATGGGAAAGTGGATCCCCTTGCTTTAACCCTCTTAATGGTTGAAAAAGAACATTTGGTTTTCCATTCACTAGAACTGAGAAATAAGAAGATTTAAGGTTTTCCATTATACATGTTATAAAGATTTCAATGAAACCCAATTTGAGAAGTATGGATCTAAAAAAAGACCAAGAGACTCTTTCAAAGGCTTTCATCATATCCAGTTTGTATATGATGTTGTGTCCTTTGGTTTTTTGAATTAAGATAGTTAGTTATTTCTTGCATCAATAGCACACTATCAGCCAATTCTCTATCTTGAACAAAAGTTGATTGTTCAAGTGAGATAATAAAAGGAATTATAGATTTTAGTCTTTAAGTTATTAATTTAGTGAAGACTTTTTTAATTAAAATGCAAAAACTTATTGGTCTTAAATCTTTAAAAGAAAATGACACTTCTTTTTTGGGAATTAGATTAATTAGTGCTGATGCAATTGCTTTTGGAATTTGTTTCCAAGCATAAAATCTCCCACTACCATTAAGAGATCATCCTTAATAATATTCCAACAAGTTTTGAAGAATTTCCCATTGAAACCATCAGGTCCTAGTGCTGAGTCACTAGCTATAGAAGAAACAATATGAAGTAGTTCTTCTATTGATACAGATTTTGTCTGGGACTGGTTCATTCCATCAATAACCAATTGGGGGATGTTTTATTTCAACACGACAAAGTTAATGCCAGAGGTATTCGTGATTTCAGTAGTTAGAAGATCAGGGAAAAAAATGTACAGGTTCCTGTCTTATTTCAGTTTCATCTTCTAACCAGATGCCTGGAGTTTTTTATGGAGGCTATGTGTTGCCAGTGGTGTTTGTCCTTAACTTTGTTATTAAAAAATTGGTATTAGCATCCACTTCTTATAACCACTTAACCCTCGATTTTTGTCTCCAAAATTTTCTTGTTGAGCTAAAGTCTACGTCAGTTCAGCTTTAGATTTATTATAGGCTATAATGTTAGAATCACTTTCCAGTAGTTAGAGATCTTATTCTACCTTTAAGAAACTTTCTTTACAGTTTTTGACTCTTTCAAAAACATTTCCAAAAGTATTCTTATACCATGTGTTAGGTACCAGTTTTAAGCTTTTTTAGATTAAAGGAGAATCTCTCCATTCCTTGGAGATGTGTATTTATGTTCCAGGATTGGGAAATCCATTCATTTAAGAATTTAAATAATTTAGGCCCATTGTTTCTAGATTTACTTCTGATATGTAACATTATAGGAGAATGATTCGACTGAACTCTAGATACTACATTAATGTATGAGGATGGGAAATCATTCAACCATTTGGTGTTTGCAACACCTTTGTCAAGCCTTTTCCATACCCTTCCTCTTTGTCTCATATCAATCCAAGTGTAGAAACTGCCAGAGGTAGGAAGAGATAACAAATTTCCAGAGATCAATAGTTTCTTGAAATCAACTATCATGATAGGGTCGGGGATAGAAGGTCCTAAATATTCAGATTGGTCCTCTATGACATTGAAGTCCCCAATTAGCATTGATACAAATTAGGTTTTCTTTCTTTATTATTATTATTAATTGGGATATTTTGAAGAAACATCATATCCTATTCCCCACTCAGTTTTTTAATGAGGTAGTATGATCATTTATTCTATTTTAGAATAAGGCCCATTAATTCAGCCATGTTGCCCTTGGAAGAATTAATGTTTGGTCATGCGTTATTTTAGGGTTTAGAATTTCAGTTTTGATTTTATTAGAATTAGATTTGGTAAGATTAGATAAGGCAATATTCTACATTTATTTTAGGTAGTCTAGTTAAATATGGTTTTAGCTCCTTAAAGATGTCATAATCCTTTTCAGTTTTTTGTTTTTATTCTTGAAGACCATACCTATGTACTATAAATAGGGGGTGTTTTCAACATTATTTTTACCTACCATTCTTATCAAACACATATATAAACCCTTGAGTTAACACTCTTGCTGCTGCTGAGCTTCTTCCATTATTGCTTAACCCCGAGGGAGAGTTAAGTATCAATAAACCTTGTAATATGATCATGGGTTCTAGTTAGAGAGGAAGTCAAAATTGAGTGTACCCCGAAGGCTAGACCTTGAATTTTGTGCGAGATACTGAGGGTTTGAAGATCCCTTCACTAGATCAAAGATATTAATTCCACATTCATGAGTCATTGCAAGGAGATTCATATCAGTTGGTATCAGAGCAAAGCAAAAGACCCTTGGACGAGTTCATCAATAGGGATTTTGAGTTTTGTTTAATTTTTAGTGATATAAAAATTCAAAAAAAATAGCAATCATATTGACACCGGACATCTTATCGCCGCCGCCAGACAAATTTGTTGCCACTCAGTTTCAGATTCTGCCACTGCTAGACAATTCACCGTCGCCATTCAGCTCCGATCTTCGCCAGTCAGCCACCGAAGCCCATCGTCTATTCACCATCTACTGTAACTCCTATCAATGCTAGACTAGAGCTCCGTCATTCTTCTCCTTCATCTCCCTCTTTTACCGAACACCTTACCTGCTCGCCACTCATCCATTCTTTGATCCTATTCTCCGGTGAACATCGTTGTTGTTACAGATCTGATTTAGTCTTCTCCAGCCAACTCCAGAAGCTTTTGATCAGTTCGTCGTTCGTCTTCAGCCACTGGTTCTCCGCAGTCGAGATTCCTTGCCATTTCAGTAATTTTTGTTTACCACTACAGGATCCGTAAAAATCCAGCAAAGTGAAGTTAGCGTAGAGGGTTCCCAGTGAAGAAGAAAACCAACATGTGTCCTTCACACGCTAGATCCATGTGCGTGACCCCTAGAAGGTGCATGCTCTACACATGCGCAGTTTTTCAGCTTTATCTGTCCTCTAGTGAGTCACTCAATAAATCGTGGGTTAATCAATTTTTCGCGAGTTAATTGATTTTCTCATCTCATAGTTCTTTTTTCTCATGAGTTGAATGAAAATTTTTGGTTACATCAGCATGCAGTCACTGCCTAGTCAGCTAGTCAGCATCTAGTCGCAGTTTATTAGCAGAATTTTGCAGGGATGGCATAGGACTTTTATCTCTAGTTACTTTTGAAAACCGTTCACATTTCGAGGATGAAACCTTTTGACCTTGGAGGGAATAATACAAATTAGGTTTTCTTTATTTACTATTACTAATTAGGATTTTTAGAAGATAACACTATACTTTTTCCCACTGGATTTTTAATGAGGTAGTGTGATCATTTATATTATTTAGAATAAGGCCCATTAATTCAGCCATGTTGACCTTGGAAGAATTAATGTTTCGGCCATGCTTTATTTTTGGGTTTCAAATTTCTATGTTGATTTGATAAGAATTAGATTTGGTAAGTTAGATAAGGCAATATTCTACATTTATTTTAGGTAGTCTAGTTAAATATGGTTTTAGCTCATTAAAGCTGCCATAATCCTTTTCAGTTTCTTATTTGTATTCTTGAAGACCATACATATTTACTATAAAAAGGGGTGGTTTTCAACATTATTTTTACCTACCATTCTTATCAATCAAACATACAAACCTTTGAATTCATAATCTTGTTACTTGTGACCTTCTTCCATTGTTGCTTGACCCAGAGGGCAAGTTAAGTACCAATAAACCTTGTAATCTGATTCCAAGGGCTAGTTAGAGAGCAAGTGGAAATTGAGTGTACCCCGAGGGCTAGACCTTGAATTTCGTACAAGATAGAGAGGGCTTGCAGATCCCTTCACTAGATCAATATATTAATTCCTCAATCGTGAGTCTTCGCAAGGATATTCATATCGACCATGATGGACTGATTTTTAACGTTAAGAAGGCTTTCCTAGAGTCTAGATTTTTCTCTTTGTGAGTGTTTTGCATACACAAAGGAAATATCACAATTGATATTTAATGATGGATGATGGATTCTGGTTGGACTATACTGGGTAAGGCTACTTGTTGGGAACTATAATTATCAATTCTAGGAAGAACCTCATTCATTGATTTGCCTCTGAATGGAGGAATCATACCACTTGCAATCATCGGATCTACACAAAATTTTCTCATAATGTACACAGTTATCCGAATGAAGTAAATTATTTCCCTAAAAATAAACGGCATAATACTTAACATAAGAAAATGGTGTGTATATAAGTTGTGGGGCCAATGTAAAACACAAAATATGCATCTAAGGCACCCAATAATTGCACGGATAATACTCACAGAATGATCTCTCGATAAAGGTTTAGAATATGATTTTTAAACATAAAACATATTTATAAGGAACTTGAAAAATTATTAAAGATCATTAGAGAACTTTATTATTTTATTGAAGGAAATGGAATATGAATAAAATAAAATTATACTCATCTATCTTAAATATTAAAGAGAAGGTATTTTTTTTAAATAGACATTTCACAATTATTTTATAAGTATTCATAATGTGTAAAAATAGATAGCCTGTTTACCTTTAGGAATATTTTTTAGGTAATGCCTTAAGCATGTTTTCCGAAATATAAAAGTGAAAATCACCAAAATGAAAATGATTCTAGCTCGATAGAGCTCTAAGAATACAATGGTATTAAAATTAGAGAAGCTCTTTAAGGGATATTGGGTTGGGTTATCAATGGTTTTGATTGCCCTCTCTTAACTATAGATAAATTTTATTTAGCTAAATTTTTAAAGAGACTTGCAGTCATATGAGACTATTAGGTTATATCTTTGCAATCTTAGTGCAAGAATTTATCATGAAAATTTTTCGTAGATATAAGGTAGTGGACGTCTTCAAAAACTCCCCCATCATCTTGTGTCATTGGGGTGAAGGGCATATGGTGGAATGGTACTCATTTATTTTAAAATATAGGAGACAAAATTGAATGTATCATCATTGTAAAAAAAATCAATTGCATAAGGCTTGCACAGGTATCACTTGGCAAACCTTTTCTAACTAAATTTCAAATAAGAACAAAAAATTTACAAATATTAAAAGATCAAAAAGGAAATTTAAAACTTTATATGAAAAGAGTAACATTGTAATGAGTAAATACTATAAATATCTAATGTAAATTGTTCCACAACAACTATTTTTATTTTTTTGAAATTGATATTTTATTATTTCCAGTAGGTTTTAATAACGTTTTGAAAACCACATTGAGTTTACCTTATTGGATACTTGTGGGCACGCTTAAAACAAGTTTGTCATCCAGCATATCTACACCGAATTCGCACCTTAAGTGCACAATAATTCGAATGAAGCACAATAAAATAAAGAAGCACTACTAGAAAATAGGGCTTTTATGACACTGATATAAAGACATACTTACTTATATGTGTTTAAAAGTGGCTATAAAGACATTTGAGAAATAGTAGGAAATCAATAATGAAATTAATATCATTATAGCATACCTATAATAACATTATGCACCTTATGTTTGATTTGCCTCTATTAAGACATTGTGATTAGACTCTGTAACAACACAAATTTTCTTTGTTGAGATAGACGTGTTTTAAGACATCACTATATGTACATTTAGGTAAGAACTTAATTTATTTCCTGTACTTATTCACATTAATAAGAAAAATGGAGAAGTGCATTATCGTGACATTTTCTTATGTAGTATCAAATAGAAACTGAGTTCATTATTAATTAATGAACACCATCAATATGATAGGACGGAAAAAAAAGAGCAAGCGAAGGTACAAATTCAAAATGAATCACATATATAAACCAACGAATCTCATCATTGTCAAATCATTGTTTTGAAAGTTCATCAATGGCTAAACTATAGATTCATTGCTCGGAACTAGGGGGTGGCGTGAGAGGAAGTGGCGTGAGAGGCGGAGGCGCGTAGATTAGCAGCAATCCCACTCGCCTCCGCCCCCCCTTGAGTTGTCATCGTTGCCGGAGCGAGGAAGTGGCGTGAGAGGCGGAGGCGCGCAGAGGAAGGGAACTTGAAGAAGGTGATGTTTGATGAATCTGGTCAATCTGGTCACCTACCGCGGGCCCACCATGGTGGCGAACACCCTCCACGCCGCCTCGATTTTGTTGAGGGAAGGCGGCGAGTGGGATTGGTTCATTAATCTCAGCGCCTCGGATTATCCCCTTGTTACCCAAGATGGTATTTTTATGTGAAATTATAGTTTTTTCCCTCTTTTGATTGCAGCTGAGTTTCCCAATTTTGGTTCTGCATTTATATGTGAAGTTTGTGTCTTTATGTAGATTTGCTACACATTTTTTCGTTCTTGCCGCGGGATCTGAATTTCATCGACCACACTAGCAACATTGGCTGGAAAGAGTGAGTAATTTTCTTGATGAATCTTGGCTGTTTTACTTTCCTTGGATTTGTGAAAATGTTTGTGTGTGTTTAATTGGTGATAATGTGATGTGAATTATGCAGGTTTCAGAGAGCAAAACCAATAATTGTTGATCCTGGGTTGTACATGTCCAAAAAGGCTGATGTTTTCTGGATTACGCAAAGGAGGAGCGTGCCGACAGCATTTAAGCTCTTTACAGGTGTGCCTCCTAAACTGTTAATGGATGGCTTTAGCTCTCAATCCTTATCTGAACATTTGTGATATGGTGACTTTTAATTTTGGGAGATTCCTTTTCTGTTTTTTTATTCTTTCTTAGTGGTTGAGTTTTGTCGTTTGCGATGGATCTAGGTCAAAATCAGTATATAAACAAAAGTGGTTGTGCCTGTGTAGATTATAAGTATTATCTCTATATTTTAGCTGGTGTGGCGCGAATGGTAATATCAGTCCGACATAATTTCTGGGAGATGAATTCTTTGTACTGTTAAAATTACTTGCTTGACAGATCTAGGAACTAGTTAGATACCGTAGTTGGGTATGGAGGGAAAAGGAAACCAGGGAAACAACTAACGAGCATGTGAACTGGTAATGGATATTAGAGTTGAAATATGATTAATTGGGAACTGTTTTCTAAGTTTCATTTTGTTTATGCTGTTCTATGTCCTTTTAGAGTAGATTTTCCATAGATACACTTTATTTCCTGTAGGATTCATTTAATTAATATAATGAGAGAATGGATGACTATATTGGGTTGTAATTGGAATCGGGAAAAAGCATATGGTATAGCATGTTGTTTTAACTCTTCTCCAATTGGTTTTGAGCAGATTTGTAGACTGTGAAAATTGAAATGTGAATGTTCATCTAACAATGATTCATATCATTGTTATTGCTTATTGCTGATTATATGTTGACAAGGCAAAGTTCCATTTATGATCTTACCGTCCCCCATTTGCTTCTCTAAGTAAAATAAAAACTAACCATGGCCTGATTTTATGAGTATTTGGTTCTTTCTGTGCTCATTCATTGTTGGGATGAATGTGGGGCTAGTTGAAGTGTGGCAAGTGTTTGTAGTTTGCCTTCATTTAGGATGAAATTGTAGAAATTGCCTAAAGGTAACCTGTTTTAAAATTTGAATTTGTATGAAATTGTAGAACTTGAATGTCTATGTGATAGTATGTATATGTTTTTCTTGTATGCTTCTATAATGGACTTTCTTATTCGGCTTCTTATCAACTTCTCGTGTTATTGTTCAGCTGTAGGCAATTGTTAGAGCTTTTCTAGGGACTATGATGTTCTAATATATTTCTTACTTAGCGTTGCAAAAAAAAATTTAACCTCATTTTCGCCCCCCCTACCATATACTCCTGGTTCCGCCACTGCTTCCAATTACAGTTTATACCAAGTAGGACTAAAACACAAGCAACAACACACATTCCTGAAAAAGCTTCACGTTTAAAGAGTTCAAAAGTTAAAAAATGTACCTCAAATAGCGGAAGCAACCAAATAGCGGAAGCAACACTCATTCTACATCTTCATTCTCAATCTCTTCCCCTTCGACATCTAGGCGAACCCATTCTACATTTTCCTTCTCATAGCTGAATTCTGCATCGCCAAGATTGCTTTGTAGGTATGTCTCAACATCTGCTAGTGGCTCCATTTTATAACTACCTCTGGCGGATGTTGTGATGACAACTTTCCATTCAGTTTGAACAGGGTCTGCTATGTAGAATACTTGTCTAGCTTGGTGAGCTAAAATGAAAGGCTCTTCGTGACGCCTAACATTCTTGAAGTTTGCTAGAGTGAAGCCATCACTATCTAGTTTCAATCGCGTTCCTTTTGAAACCCAATCACAATCGAATAAAACAACCCTCCTTGTTACATAATCTAGCTCAATTATTTTATTCAACACTCCATAAAAATCTGTCTCTCCTATAACTGGATTCACGTCCCTTGTACTGGAAAAACTTGATATTGTAGCATTGGTAGTTACACCACTATTTTGTGTTGTCCTACCTTTCTCCAAGTTATAAGCATGAAATCTGAATCCATTCACTATATATTTATCAAATGTTAGCCCAATTTTATTTGGTCCCTTGGCAAGAACTTTAAGGTCGCTTGATATGGAGTCATCATCAGGCAAGTCCAAATTATTTACCTTCATTAACAAATAAGCATTACTAATATGACTTAATAAAAAATAAAACTAGAGCGATGTATTTTTGTTTCACGTGAACACTTACATTAAGGGAAAACCACTCAGCAAATTGCTCGTAGTGAATTCGTTCAATTTGATGAGGTCTCATTCGGGGATTGTTCTCTTTTACCATACGTCGGTGTTGCCTGCAATTTTCAAAAAATAAGTATTTTATAAACAATTCAAGGAAAATAATGGAAAGAAAAATTGATATCATAAGTCTAAACATAAAAATGAATTACTCATACTGTATGTATGGTTGTGCAGCCTCACAATTGAACAATACATATTGATGTCCCTTTTTTAAAGTCTCTGCATCAAACAACTTTGGTGTGCCTTTCCCTAGAGGGTGTCCTCCCACTATAAACACTTTCGATTCTGAAACATTAGTTTCAAAGGCATCTTCATTTCTCGATGTAGAGTTGAATTTGGATTGTACACAATCCGCAAGATACATAGAGCACCATGTGAGACATTCATTAGCAATGTATCCTTGCGCAATCGACCCTTCCGGCTTATTTTGGTTTTGAACATATGACTTTAAGGTACCTAAATACCTGCATTAAAATTGTTGACACACATTGAATCACAAAATAACTCTAAGAAGTTAGGAAAATTCTCAACACCTAGGAACGGACTGAGGTCTAACATGACAAAATATGATAGTAATAATAAAAAATTCATATTACCTTTCGATAGGGTACATCCAACGATAGTATACCGGACCACCAAGTTTCACTTCAGTAGCCAAATGAATGGTTAGATGAACCATTACATCAAAAAATGATGGTGGAAATATCCTCTCTAACTGGCAAAGTATAAGAACAATGTCTTTCTCTAAACGAATCACGTCTACAGGATTGATAACTTTAGAACATAGTTCTCCAAAATACCGACTCAATTTAATTAGCGGAACACGAACTGATTTTTTCAAAGTTTTTCGAACAGCTACAGGTAACAATTGCTGCATGATAATGTGATAGTCATGACTTTTAAGACCAATAAGCTTTGGGGGTTTAAGATGAACACACCTTGATATATTAGAAGCATAACCATCTGGCACTTTAACATTCTTAAGAACATTGCAGAACATACTCTTTTCTTGTGAGTCCATGTTATATGTAGCTGCTGGCAACTTTGTCCTACCAGATGTTGTAGTGGTCGGATGAAGTTCAGGCCTGATACCCATTGCTTTCAAGTCCAGTCTGGCTTTTTCATTGTCTTTTGTTGTGTTTGCCATGTTCAATAATGTGCCACATATTTTTTCAGCAACGTTTTTCTCAATATGCATGAAATCTAAATTGTGACGTAAGACAACATCCTTCCAATATGGCAAATCAAACAAAATACTCTTCTTCTTCCAATTATGAGGCAAATTTGGATTGTCTTTAACTTCCTTCCCAAATTTGAAGTTGATATTTTTCAAACTTTCTAACACCTTAGCACCAGATAACCGGTGGTCGGCCTTTTTCTTGCTTTCCATCAAACTGCTGCGAATTTCTTCGAAACGGATGATTTTGATCCAAAAATCTACGATGCCCCATATAGCAGAACTTTCCACTGTTTTTCAACCATAAAGAGTGTGTGAATTCATGACAAACAGGACATGCTAATTTCCCTTTTGTACTCCATCCAGATAAATTTGCATAGCCTGGAAAATCACTTATAGTCCACAACAAACTCGCATGCAATTGAAAGTTTTTCTTAACAGAAGCATCATATGTTTTGACTCCATTTTCCCACAAATCTTTCAAGTCTGAAATTAGAGGTTGCATATAAACATCAATGTCATTTCCAGGAGCTGAGGGGCCAGGTATTAGCAAAGACAACAACGTGAAGGGCTCCTTCATACACATCCATGGAGGAAGATTATATGGCACTAGTACAACGGGCCACGTACTATGAGACGTACTCATATTACTAAATGGATTGAATCCATCAGAAGCCAGGCCTAATCTAACATTTCGTGGATCATTTGCAAATTCAGGGTATTTACTATCAAACGTTTTCCAAGCAGGAGAATCAGCTGGATGTCTCATGTATCCGTCCTTTGTACGATTATCAGCATGCCAACGCATATCTTTTGCTGTCTTCGATGACATAAAAAGCCGTTGCAATCTTGGTTTAATCGGGAAATACCATAAAATCTTGTGTCCAGTTTTCCTTTTCACACCTGTTGGATCCTTCTCTGATGTTTTCCACCTTTCATGATTACACGTCTTACATGACGTCCTTTCCACATTATCACCCCAATATAGCATGCAATCGTTAACACAGGCATCTATCTTCTCATAACCAATTCCCAAGTCTTTCATAAATTTCTCACATTCATAGTATGTTGCAGGTAGACCAGCCATCGCTTCAGGGAATGCTTTTCCTAAGAATTCTAGCAGCGAATCAAAAGAGCGGTTGCTCCATTTGCCCATACATTTTATGTGCAATATATGCACGATGAATGAAACTTTTGAGAACTCGTCACACCCTTCGTACAAAGGCTTCTTAGATTTCTCGAGTAACTTGTAAAATTTTTCAGCAACTCCCGAGGGAGTGTCTACATTAGCATCTGGGCCCATTTCCCTTTCTTCATCTATATTTTGCTGAGGAATTCCAAAAACATCGTGTAACAATCCCTGAATGTCATCGGGCTCAGTTGAATCCCTAGGAGCTGTAAGAGGTACACTGCTAGTAGGATTCATGGTAGGTACCTCTCCATGAGCTACCCATTGATTGTATCCCTTAAAGAACCCGGTTATCAGTAAATGTTCTCGCGCCTTGTCTCTTTCCACTGACACGGAAAGTTTACATTCTTTGCATGGACACAAAATAACTTCTCTCCCTCTTGCATTATCAAAAGCAAAATTTAGAAACGTTTCCAATCCAATCAGATACTCTCCACTATATCTTGCTTGATTCATCCAACTTTTATCCATACTTCAATAAAACAACCAGAAGAAAATCCTACCAGATTTCATTTATTTATGAACATTAATAAACATAATAGCATTTAGAATATGTGAAAAAAATACCAGTAAGCAACATACTTACTTGGAATAGTGTTCTAGTGGCTAGCTTCTTCTTGACTCTGTTTTCTTCTTTTACTGAGTCAAAGAAAGAACCAGAAAAGACATGTTTTGCTTTTCAACTGCATAAGAAAGCAAATTAGTAAACCAAAGAACAAACACTAAACAAATATGAATGATGAAACATGCCAAAACTTACTTCAGATCATCTCTACTAGCATCACCAATGAACTTCCACATAGCCACTGCAACCGGCCTAATCCTACAATAAAACACACCAAAGTAATTGGTGAGCCTAATTACAATCATAACAGATTAGCAGCAATCTATTGCTCCACCAAATGAAATACAGAAAAAGTAACAGGCTTCTACCATATAAATTCAAATTAATAACTTGAAAAGGGATAGATCAAGTGGATTAGGTAGAATGAGATGCTAATACTCAAACTATATCAATAAACTAAAAGCCATAAAATACATCGCTCGAGATCCATAGCCTAAAAGCCTAATAAGCTAAAAATAACCGTATCAGCCGATCAAGCCATTATCCATGATAAAGGACAAATAAATTGTAGAAATTAATCCTAACTTACCGATGGGTTAGCTATGGCTAATGATATGGGTAACATATATCCCAAATTCCCAATAATGTGATTTGGAAATTGGACGCAGCCAAAATTGGTTCGGTAGGGTTTTCGAACTTCTATCACTGTAAAAAGAAAGGAGATATACTGATATAGTTTTGAGTTTTGATCGCTTTAGGTCCTAATTTTTTATTTTCGAACTTATATACTGAGTTATATGACTGTCAACCACCAATGTGGGACTAACTCTAACAAAATTGAACTAGATGAATATGGAGTTTGCTTAAACCTTCCATTAAACTCTTCCATTATAAGGGAAGCGGCCACCGTACAAAACCAAAATTTATCCCCAAAGTTTTAAAACTGAAGCAAATTTATCACCGTACAAATATTACCATTATAAGGGAGCTCGCTGTACCAAACCAAAATTTAGCCCCAAATTTTGATATATTGGCGCTCAAACTTTTGGTTTCGCTAAAAAAATTCCCGCTCCAGACTACATCGAATCAATAATCTCCTAATTGGAAGGAGATCATGCCTAAACTATCTCCTCTATATTGTCCGATTAGAATTAAGTATTCTGAGTCACTCTCACAATTACCCTTCCTTCTCAAAAACACAGAGGGACTGTTTATTGGGAGGAGTTGTTCTACAAAGGTAAGAAATTTTTATTATGTGGGTTGAATAGCGATTTTCATGATCGTGGATTCCATAGATTGTACACAATTTGAGTTTCTTTGCTTGATTTGCATCATATTCGCATTCCACAATATTACTAGAATCAACATATACTGATCAATTTCACATTATGATATGGAACAGGTATGTCGGGTCCACGAACTCGTAAACGTATCCAGATCAATAACAACCCTAAGGATAAGGATGAGTTCATAGAAGAAAACCAGAGTAAATATGCTTTTGATAGTACTGGAATTCTTTCAGTAAATGATTTTGATATTAATTTTAATTACTATTTTGATGATAAATTACAGGTCATGGAAAAAAGAGATGTAGTCTTCGATCGGGCAATCAAGTTGATGATGAACAACACAGTCATGGTGATATGAATGAAGTTATCACAGAAAAATGCCAATTAGACAAGCCAGACAATGGTACTACAGGCAAGTAAATTGCTTATTATGTAATATTTGTAGTAATATTTAAATCTTCATTTGTAGTAATATTTAAATATTCTTTAAACTGATAGTAATATTTGTAGTGATATTTAAATCTGAATATGTATCATGTTGCAAAGCCAAGTGCCTTCCTACGTGATAAAGAGTACAAAAATAATAGTTAGAAAGTAAGCTAATAGAACATGTAAAATAAGATGATGATAATACTATTAGTCAATGACAACTACTTAACTCTAAATGTATCTTGCATTTAAAGGTACTGCTAATTTGCTCGATAATATTGCTCGTGGGAATGTTAGTGCAATATTACAAGAAATGAAGGCTGCCAACTTGGATGAAGACATCAGTTTAGGTAATACACTTATGTTTATGTATTTTGTTTTGTACATTTTGATGGTCATATTTAACTAATTGGTGTTGCATATTTTCCAGTTCATGCTATTCAGCTTTTGCTGCTCAACGGTGGTCGTAACTCAAAAGATGCATCTCTTAGGTCAAAAGATATAGAGTCAGATCAAAACATCATTGCCCAATCAAATCAGAGCAACAATGAAGAAGAGCATAAATCAAAAGATGTAGAATCCGATCATAACATCATTGGCCAATCAAGTAGAAGCAACAGTGAAGCAATTCGTAGTGCAAAAGTGGCGGATTGGAATCAAAATATCATTGGGCAATCAAGTCAAAGCAACAATGACGAAGCTGATAATTCCTATGATGTAGAGTCTAGTGAAAACATCATTGGCCAATCAAGTCAGAGGAATAATAAAAGGACATCAAAAGGTAATTACGATATATATTTTATCCTCATTCATCTGCTACTCTTTTTGATGTTGACTTGTTACTCTTACCGCAGCAACCAAAAAGAGAGGATACACATACATGTTAGAAATTTGGGGCAGAGATAAGGTTTTACCTCCTATCCCTATGATGTATGATGCAAGTGGAAAGCCTGTTGTACCAAAAGCCTCCAAATATAGTGAATTTCTAGGCTCAATAGCTAGAAATAGTGCTTATTGTCCCATTGATGTGGAAACTTGGCATAAAATGCCAAACGAAAAGAAGATGGACATGCTTAATCTTGTCAAGGTAAATAAAGCTATTTGAGGTTTTCTTATAAGATTCAATGTTCTTGCAGTTCCATTTTAAAGGAAATTAATATTCTTGTACCTGATGATGCAATTTGTTTTGTAGACTCGATATGACACCACTCTTACCGATGACACCTCAATTCTGTCTTCGATTTCTCGTAAGTGGAGGAATTACAAAAAATCACTTAAACAGTATTGGGTCCCTGACACTTTGGAATACAAAGTTGAAGACCCACGAGTTTCAAAAGATCAGTTTTTGAATCTTGTACGTCACTGGAATAAAAAGGAAACCAAGGTAACTAATTATTTCATGACACTTAAGGCATTTTTGCACCTTTAATTAATGACTTCATTGCACGCCGTCATATATTTCTCTTTTCAATTTCATTCTTATAGGAAAGATGTTTGAAGAACAAGGATGCTAGATCCAAAAAGAAAATGGATCATCATACTGGGAAAAAATCCTTTGCCGAGATTGATTATGATTTGGTATGATTCATCTAATTACTAAATTCAAGTTATCAGTCAGTCATAATAACATGTGCTCTAATTTCAGGAAAAGAAATTGAATCGCAAACCAAGTTGAGCTGAACTTTTTGAGGCTACTTGGTTACAGAAAAAAAAAATTTCCAGATCATGTTAAGAAGATATTGGTGAGTGTCTTGTGTTTACCTCTTCATCTATCCCAAATATTTTGAATTTACCTCTTCTCCCAAAAAAATAAATTTGATTAATTTATTCACCATGAGCTATTACAAGAGTATTTGCTAGAATTATTCAATTAGTTTGCTAGAAACTGAACCCCCTTTATTATGAGTATCAGTTGCTAAATTATGTTTTAAATGTAGGCTGAAATGGAAGAAAAAAGAAAGGCACTTCCTGAAGGAGTTGAAGATACTATTGGTCCGGATGACATTTTTGCTCAAGTCCTTGGCCCAGACGCGCTAGGATATGTTCGAATGGTAGGAACTGGCACCACTCCATCTGCTGCTTGGGGAAACTCAACTACCAAAAATTCAGCGAAGCGTCTAGTTTTGGAACAAAAGTCAATAATTAATAACCTTCAGAAAGATGTTTCAGAGTTGCGTGAGATGGTTTTAGCACAACACGCAACTTCTTCGACCAACCATCTTATTCAGCCAATATCACCTCAAGACATTCAGGTACAAATGAACTACTTGTCCATTCTTATTTATAAATTGTCCAAGACATGCCTAATGTTGACATATATCGATTTGAGTCATAGTGTGAGTCTGTATGTGGTTATGCACGAAAAGGAAATAGTATATGATTTGTCTTTGGTTGTGTAGGTTGGAACATGTGTTGATCTTAAAAGTATAGTGGATCCAAGTAAAGTAGTTGCTAAAGGAATTCTTCATAGTAGTGACGAGAATAAAGAAATTGGTGGACAAATTCTTGGACAAGGCTGGCTGGAAATCAATGTTACGACAGTACTTGAACCTGAAGAGCGCTTACTTCGTGTATATGATTATTGCCTGACCATAGAAGACTCTATCGGTGGGATGATAGTTTGGCCAAAGAGACTGGTAAATATTTTACTTTAATTACCATGTAGTGTTCGAATTTCCTTTTATTTCAACTGTTTACACATAAATATTAACATAAAGCATATTTTTCATTGCAGGTGGTGCCTTCTCAAAGTGGCTAACACTGTTTTCAAAGTGGTTGACACTTCATTCTCATTTCCAATACCTAGTTTCAACATCGTTATATTAGTATATGATTAGTTTTCTAGAGAATATTCTACAATTTCTATTTTTCTTTACCAACATATATAACATTTATAAAATATTTATTATTAGTATGAGATTTACTTTATTTTTTATTGTGTATTTATTTTCTGCCATTTAATATTTTGGTTTATTACAGCATTCCAATATTGCAATAAATAGAACGTATATAAGCATACCAACTAGTGTGGTGATAGTCTACTATTGTCACATTTTAACGTGTAACAATAATGGATTGAAGAAGCAATTTTAAGTGTAGCTTTAAAGTATAATAACACACAAAAAAATGCCTTCACCCCCTTTTTAGAGTACAAATATTTTTGTCGTTATGGAACACTATTAAGACACTTTTATGTGGGGTATTTCTAGGTTAATAAGACAATATCTAATGTAATTAAACATATAATATAATACATGAAAAAGTGTCATAATAGGTCAATATAATGATACACGTGTATGTTGGTATTATAGGTATCACCACACTACATGATGTTTCCAAAATATTTTATTGTAAAATTAAAAAATTATCTAATACTACACTTTTTTGTGTCATTGTACCTATAGCTACATCAACACTCATGACACAAGGAAAAAAATGTCACATTATCATAAATGTGACAATAGGTATGTTTAACCACAATTTTCCATGTCATTAAAGCCCTATTTTCTAGTAGTGAAGTGCAAAGTGTCTCATTAGATAAGATGTGCCTAACCTCTTTTTTTTTTAGATTAAACCATCCTGAGATGGAGGAAAGTTGTATTAGGCTTCCCAAACCCTTAAAAAACAATAAGGAAGCCGAGGCTTAGTTTGTTTACAATGTGAGAGCATATTGCTCTTAAAGCAACACCTTGTTGCTTCCAAAAATAGTTGAAGATACCTTGAGTAGAACTAGAGGATTACAAATACTAATGGCTAGGTAGTTGGTGCTCGAACTTGTTAGTGAATCGAAAGACAAGACACAAGTCAGTCAGAGACAACCTTAACCTAAGCCATAAGCCTATCCTCTAAGTCTTTGTGAAACCTTTGCCAATGCTATATGATAGCTTTTACTTTGGAAAATCCTTTGAGGGTGGCCAGCCACTTAGCTTCCTGAGTTGTTCTCCATTTTCTTTACTGCCATGTGTCACCGTACATTCCAATGTGTCACCGTTCTTCCAATGGTCATACTCTGGGTAACCCTCTTCCTCCTCAGCCTATTAATCTGCAATGAAGGAAACAAGAAAGAAGCAGTCTCTGTTCCTCTAGAAAACATGTGCCCGAGAAACATATTATGTGTGGATTATGTTACCACTTGCTGTTCCTATTCTGACCCCATGAACTCCATTTTTATCTAGCATAATCAAGCCTTTTAGGAAAGATGGAGTATTGCTTGAGTTTAAATCTCCATTTATGGAATTCTCCCTAGCATATTTTGCCAAAAAATCAGCCACCGTGTTTGCTTCCCTAGGGACATATTGGATTTGGTTTTCTGTGTGCAGCTCATGCAGATGATAGTAAAGAGAAAATAGTCTCCATGAGCCAGAATAAGGATCATGTATTGCTCTTATTGCATGCTGACAATCTGACTCAAGTATACTACCTCTAATATCCATTTCTAAGCAGATCTGATATGCAAAAATAATACCTTCCAGCTCTGCGTGCAGAGGGGAATCTGATTTAAAGGTTTTGACTCTCATTAGTTTCACATCTCCCCTCCAATCTCTAATTATTACAGCACAAGAAGAGTCTCCCCCATTTACCCATGAAGCATCCGTGTTCAACTTAAGACCATTTGTTGGTTTTTCCCATTTAACTGCTGAAATTGAGATTTCTTTCTTCTTTTTTAGAGTTATACTAGGAATGATTCCTGCCTGGATTAGTTTCTTATGTTTGTCAGAATTTCCTTTCAACGGATTTGCAGTGAAAATTATTAACAACAGGTCCTTAATATTCTGAAAACATGCATCTACTGAAAAAGCAAGATTTTCATATAATAGTTTGTTCCTATGCGTCCAAAGAGACCATGTTGTAACAATGAGTGCAGCTATGTATACATGATTCAGATTCTTAGAACCTACCTTAATGGAGAGATAGTGATCAACTAAATGACTGAAACTCCTAAAACCAGGTGGATGTAAATTCAGAAGGCTATTAACTTTTTTCCACACTGCAGTTGCCTGATGGCATGAGTTAAAAAAGTGGTTGATTGAATCCGAGTGGTTCGGGCACATGGGGCATTTAGAGGCTAGTGAAAAACCAAGCTTACATAGAACATTTTCAAAAGGCAAAATTCCATTCAAAGCTCTCCAAATTAATATAGACATTTTAACTGGTATGAAATTTGACCATACCTTGTGTAAACTTCTGATGCTTGTACCCCTCTGCCTCAGAATCTTGTAAGCTGAGCTGACTGAAAAATTCCCATCCGTTGAAGGTTCCCAAATCAGTCTGTCCTCATGTGAATTCTTGATGGCTACCTCCTGCAGTATTGTAACTATATTGGTAGCCAAATGTGGCTCCAGAGAAGGAAGATTAGAGTCTTTGTTCAGGATGAAGGTGCTTAAGGTGATATCAGGGAAGGGAAGTTCCACATCCTCAGGCCATTCATAATATAAAGCACCTTCTCCTGACCAATTTGAGTTCCAGAAGGAGCATTCCCCTTTTCCATGAATTACTCTAGTCAATCTATTTGTTTTTTCAGTAATGGAGCAGATTCTCTTCCATACCTGAGATGTCTTATAGGAGACAGGTAGTGACCACAGATGGTGAGACCATTGAGTGGTGTTCTTTTGGAGCTTCCACCATAACTTACAGGAGAATGAGTCAACTGTGGCTTGAAGGTCTCTAAACCCTATCCCATTCTCTTGTATTGGCATACTCATTTTACTCCAAGCTCTCCATTTTTTCCTTGCCTCTGAACTATCAGTTGCACCCCAGAACAAGCCAGATGCCATCCTTTCCATCTTCCTCAAAACTACCTTAGGAGGTCTTAGTATGGCAAACAAGTGAGTTGGGATTGAAAGAAAGCAATGGTTTATTAATATGATCTTCCCCCCTGTACTAAGCCACTTATTTTTCCAGTTATTTATGCTTTTTTCCAATCTCTCCAGTATAGGGTAGTAATATCTCTGAGTGTTCCTTCCTGTGAATATGGGAATACCTAGGTATTGAAAAGGAAACTCTCCTGTAGTCATCCCTAATGCCCTTCTTATGGTCTGAATTCTATCTGCTGGGGTGGCAGGAGCAACATAGAAGTTGGATTTAGAAAAATTAACTTTCTGACCTGTTGTTTGCTCATATGCACTGAGAAATCTTTTAAATCTTTTCAGGTTTTCCTTATTTCCACTGAGAAATACAGCAGTATCATCTGCGTACATTAGGTGAGTTATCTGTGGACATGTCTTTGGTAAATCAAAATTTTTCAGAAAACCTATGTTGAAAAGTTTTTTAATTCCTCTGGAAAAGGCCTCAGATAGTATATTATACAGAAATGGGGAGAGGGGATCTCCCTGTTTTATTCCTCTATTTGATGCAAAGTATCCTGATGCTACACCATTAATTATCACTGAGAAATGGGCTGAGGCTATGTTCTGCAGTATCCGGTTCACAAAAACTCCATGGAAACCAAATTTAAGGAGAATTGAATTAAGAAAAGACCATGATACTCTATCAAAAGCTTTCTGCATATCTAATTTGATGATTAGGTTCTGCTTCCTTGATTTCCTTTTTAACATTCTGGTCATTTCTTGCATCAAAATTATGTTATCTGTGATATCCCTCCCTTTCATGAAAGCACTTTGTTCAGGAGATATTAGTTGAGACATGAAAGGCTTAATCCTTTCCATCATCATCTTGGAAAAAACCTTGTTCACAAAATTTGAAAGACTTATTGGTCTGAAATCTGAGAAAGTGACAGGTATTGTTCTTTTAGGAATTAAAGCTAGCCAGGTACTAGAAATAGCCTTAGGAATTTTACCACTTTTCAGAAAGTCATTTGCAGCTTCAAGTAAATCTGTTTTTACATTATCCCAGAAGGTGGTATAGAAAAAACCAGAATATCCATCAGGACCAGGTGAGCTGTGTTTATTAAGGTTGAAGACTGCAAACTTAAGCTCATGGATCAGGAAGGGAGATAACAGTTGATCATTTTCTTGTTCAGTTATTACTCCAGGTATTTCAGCTAGAAAGTGATTCATATAAGTTCCTTGCTTCTGTGGTTCTTCTTCATTGAATAGAGCTTTATAAAATCCAACTGCTTCCTCTTTAATCTTTGTTGGATCAGAGATCCAAATTCCATTTTCATCTCTAATCTTACTGATTCTAGATTTAGTTCTTCTTTCCCTAATTGAGTGATGGAAATAACTAGTATTAGCATCACCATATTTAAACCAATTCAGTCTAGCCTTTTGCCTAAGGTAGATTACTTTCTCCTTTTGAGCCCTCATCAACAGCTATTTTGTGTTATTCAAATCTGTCAATATGGAATCAGTTGGGGTTTGTTGAAAAGAGATTTCCAAATCATTTACCTTATTCTCATATTGAATCAGATTCTGATCAACATTACCAAAGTGAGTTGTATTCCACTGCTTTATTTCCTTTTTAAGCCTTGTTAATTTATAAACCATCCTATACATTCCTCTGTAGGGGGTGTCCAGGTTCCAATTAGATTCCACTAAATTTAGAAAGTCCTGTCTACTGGTCCACATCTCCTGAAATCTAAATGGTCTAGGGGCTTGTTCCTCAGATGATTGTATGGATAATAAAAGAGGAGCATGATCCGATGACAGTCTATTTAGAACATGTATTGAGCTGTTAGGAAAATTTTCAAACCAGTCTAATGAGCAAAGTCCCCTATCTAACCTTTGGAATATTAACTCTTTACATCGTTCCTTATATCTGTTATTGCACCATGTAAAGGAGTTACCTACAGTGGGAATATCATGCAAGTCCAGATCCTTTAGAAAATTATTAAATTGTTTCATGCTTTTTTTAGGGGTTGACTTCCTCCCTCTATACTCAGATACTAAAGCTACTGTGTTGAAGTCACCAATAAAAATAGAATGAGGAAGATTAGCTGCCTTTAGGTCCTCCCATAAGGATTCTCTGATTGATCCATGTACACTTGCATAAATAAAAACACAATTCCAACTCAGAGAAGATAAAGAATCAATTATATTAACTTGTACATACTGATCGGTCTCACTTAAAACTGAGATGCTAAAAGACTGGTTCCAAAATAGCCAGATTTTAGCTCTCTGAGCAGAGTAAGCATTCTGATATCCAAGATCATATTTAAACTTAATGATCTTCTGATTTTCTTGCCATGGTTCAATTAGGCACATTATGTCTAACTTGTGTTTTTGTTTCAGTATCTTAAGTCTGTCTATTGAGGTACCAACTCCCCTTACATTCCAAACTAATACATTCCCAATTATGGTGTGTGTTATCATTTAAAAATTTTGGGGTTGGCTTTTTGTGTTGATCTGAGATTTCTACTAGTCTTAGCTGAGTTTTTACCTTTTTCTCCTGACTTACCATTGTTATTAGTAATCACAGATGAAAGATTCTGCTCTGAAGGTCTTACCTGAGCCTGTGGCTGCTCACTTTCTTTTTCCAAACTTACCATCTCAGAGATTTCTGATGTTTTTTCTTTCAGTTCTTCCTCTATGCTGGAGCTTTCCTCTGCTGAACCTTTTTGTGCTTGCTCTTCCAACTCCGTTTGTACTTGTTCTTTTAGAAACACAGGGGAAGTATTTTGGTTAGTATTAATATCAATTGATAATGTAACTTCCTGTGACTCAACTGTTTCATGGAAGATCTCTGCAATCTCCCCTTCCTGCTCTACCTGTTCATCATCACTGTCTTCCAAGGATTGGAAGGCATTAGAGATTGTAACTGTGTTCTTATTTGTTTCCTTTTCCATTGTGGGGGAATGGGTAGGGGAGTGGTTCTTTTTTCTCCAAATGGATGTGGTTATTGGCTTAGATATATCATCTAGTGAGTAAAATGGACCATTACGTTTTCTATGACTTACCTTAAAGAAATTTATGTTGCTGTCAGTTAAGATTCCTGTGTTTATTGTTTGATTCTGCACATCCTTTTCCTTTTGTGAAACTGTTAGAGCTGATGTCCCTCCCAAGTTAGTTTCCTCTGTTGGGTGAGGGCCTGTTCTCAGCTTAATAGGGGCAGTATTCTCTAACTTCTTGTTAGCTATTTTCCTCAGATTAGGATGCAAAAAGTTGCAGCTTGTGTTACTATGACCAATTATTTTGCAGTGAGTGCAATATGTTGGCAATTCCTCATACTCTATTGGGTATTCGGCTACCTTGTTTCCTATTCCTACCATAATTGATTTAGGGAGCTGAGCTAACAAGTCTATTTCTACACAAACTTTAATTGCTGAAGGTCTAGTTAATGCCATTGTTGCAGCATCCATCTTAAGAAACCTTCCTACCTGACTACTGATTCCAATTATTGCAGAGTTGTTATAGAAGTGGAGTGGTAGTTTGTGAAATGTTACCCAGACTGGTACTATCGAAGATTCCACTGATGGGGAGAAATCTGGTGTCCATTTCTGCATCTTCATTGTGTAACCTTGTATTGACCACTGTCCCTTCATCCAACACCTTTGGTTGTCTTCATTTTCCTGAAATCGAATCAAAACGTGACGATAATCAATAGAACCAATTTGAAATTTCGATTTAAAACCTATTGATTTGAAGGACTGTTGTAGCGATTCCATCTGCGGTTTCCCTCTGATGAACTTTCCGACGAGGGCGTTCTGGTAGTGTGAAGCTAGGATTTCTCCTTCTTCGGGAGGGAGTATATATGCTATCTTTCCCTTGTATTCTGTTGTCGGGTGTAGGTTTGGGGTATCCGGAAGGGACGAGAGGAGGGGGGGTTGTTTTGTGTTGAGAGCTTGGGCAAAGCTTCGAGCGACCAGGGGCTTAGGGATAGGATCCGGAGGCGGAGGAGGCATCGGCGACGCCATGATCGTCCGCCGATGTGTCTATCAAGCGAATAATGGAATCGTATCAGTGAGAATTGGGTGAGATCGGTAGCAATTAGAAATGGAGGTGAAGAAGAAGAACGATGACTGTGTGAAATCGCACTTTGTGATCGCACACAGGCACAGTAATGAGACCGTTGGACTTGTAAGATGTGCCTAACCTCATAGCTTTTGGAATATCATATTAGAAACAACAAAAATAAACCAATAACCAATAGTAGGCACACTCAAGAGTTACATACACTAGAGGGATAGATATGTTGAGAGAATGAAAAAGCTATGTATTAAAGATATCTTGGTTTGATGACTTCATGTACTATGAAAGTAGAAAAAATATTTTTCTCCGAAAGAGAAGGTAAGGCTTCTTGTTGGGCAATATAATTATCAATTCTAGGAAAAACCTATTTCATTGATCTGCCACTGAATGGAGGAATCAACCGTGTTTTCAATCTATCGATCTACACAAAATTTCTCATAAAGTACACACTAATCCAAATGAAGCACAATATTTTCCTAAAAATAAACAGCATATTACTTAAAATAAGAGAATTTTGTGTATATAAGATGTGGGAACAATGTAAAACATGGCCCAATAAATGCAAGGATAATGCACGCACAAGGATTTCTCTGTGAAGGTTTAGATTATGATTTTTCAAAGTAACAAATACTGATAAGGAACTTGAAAAATGATAAAAGATCTGTGGAGAAATTTATTATTTTATTGAAGGGGATGGAATATGAATAAAATAAAAATTACACCCATCTATCTTAAATATTAAAGAGAATGTGTTTTCATTTTTAGAAAATAGAAATTTCATAATTTTTTATAGGTATTCATAATGTGTAAAAATAGATAGCCCGTTAACCTTTTGGAATATTTTTTAGGTGTGCCTTAAACACGTTGTCCGAAATAGAAAAATAAAAAACAAAAAATGAAAGTGATCCTAGTTCGATAGATTTTTAAGGGATTGGGTTGGGTTATGAATACTTGGCTAGCTATTGTAATTGTTCCTCTCTAGAAATCTCCTCATGCGGTGTGGAAAGAATGTTACATTTAAATATTTTTTATAGGATCCATTGCAGGAGGAGGAAATAGAAGCACAGAATGAAGGCAATCGACAAGAGTTTAGCCATGGAAAATAAGAGGAAAGACATCTCTTACATTTGCGAATTGAGAAAAACAACCAAGCGTCATGTTTTACGGGTGGTCCAAGAGGTGACCTGAAGGGTATAGGTATAAACTATCTCCTTTTCAATGCTTTTGATTGCCCTCTCTTATCCATAGATTATGTTTACTCAGTTGAAGTTCTTACGAGACTCGCAGTTATATGAGACCATTAGGTTATATATTTTGCAATCGTAGTGTGAAAATTTACAAGAAAATTTTTTATAGACATAAGGTAGCGGACGTCTTCAAAAACTCCCTCGTCAACTTGTGTAGATGTGTTGAAGGGCGTAAGGTGAGATACAATGGGTTTGTATCAGGGAACCGTACTCATTTATTTTAAAGCTAGAGGAGACAAAATTAAACTTACCACCAGGTAAAAAACAAATCTATTGCATGAGGCTTGCATAGGGATGGCTCTGCAAACTTCTTAGAATTAGATTTTGAAGAAGAAAAAACCATTTACAAAGCATTAACTAATATTAAAAGGTTAAAATGGTAGTTTAAAAAATTTATATAAAAAGAGTATAATTTTAATTTAGTGAACACTATAAACATCTAATGTCGATTATTTCAGAAAAAACTATATTGATTGGTATGAAATTGACATTTTATTATTCCTGATAGGTTTTAATAATGTGTCGGAAAAGACATTGAGTTGACCTTCTTAAATATTTGTGGGGATTCCTAAAACAAGTTTGTCATCTAGCATATCTACACTGAATTCGCACCTTTTTTTAATTAAATCCACCAGTGATGGTGGGGGTTTGGCAGGCCCCTACCCGTTTATTAATTAAAAGAAGGATGCAAGTAAAGAGGGGCACTTAATACCGTACCTCTGTGGATTCATCTGATGATCTTAGAATCTAAACATCAATCTATTGCTACCCTGAAGATCATCAGAGGACAATTGTGGCCTAAAATTACATGATTTTACATTACCCGAATATGAGGAGTTCCTTCAGCATCAAGCTTTACATGTCCAACCACTAAATTGGGCAAATCTGTGGAGCCAAAAAGAGAATTTACCTGTTTGGAGATGGCCATTTTTGCCAGTGAGTCCGCCACGCCATTAGCTTCTCTGAAAACATGATGCAGTGAGTAAGTCATGCCCTTTAGAAAATCCCAAATCTCTCTGATCATTGGCATAATCTTCCATGGTATCTTGAATTGATGTTGAAGCAGCCCGATGAGAATTCTTGAGTCGGTTTCTATGTCAATGACAGTGATCCCCTTGTCATGGGCTAGGTGAAGTCCTTGCAGCAGTGCTGTAGTTTCTGCCTGCAAAACAGTTTCAGCTGGAATGGATTTCGACAAAGCAACTATTACATGACCAGAATGATTTGTGATTATACAACCAATGCCTGCAGTTCCCTTAATAGTAAAGGCACCATCAGAATTGAGTTTGAAAGCTTGAGACAGTAGCCATTTAATGATTCTGATATTCCTTTGTTTCCTTGGTTTATGATACAGCAGCTTTGGTGTATTCAAAATATCCCATTTGAAATCTAGTTTAAAAGCCAGGAGGGTGTCATTGAAGTGATAAAGAATTTGTTTGAAAATGATCTGTATGTTTGGCTTTGTTCCCTCGAATAAATATGCACACCTGGCACACCACAGGTACCAATTCACAACGCAGGGAATGATACGGATCAGTTTTAAGGATGGGCCAGTATTGGAGTTAACATCCAATAGAAGTAGAACCTATCCCATAGAAGTTGGAAAGAGCTATTTGGAAAATTAAAGGTAGCATTCACTCTCCTCCAGATTTGGTCTACCTTTAGGCAGGAGTTGAAACAATGGTGAATACTTTCAGATTCGCTAAAACAGAAACAACACTGTGAGGGGAGCTGGAATTTGAATTCCTCTAGGATATCTGGAAAAGCAAGTAGTCTATTCAAAAGTTTCCAATTAAATATACTTAGCTTCCTCGGTAGTAAATTAGACCATAGATGGGAATAGGATGGAATTATCATTTTCTTGGGTCGAAGTAGCTCATAAGTTGATTTGACAGAGAAGATTCCAGATATTGAAGGTTTCCAGATTAGAGCGTCTTCATAACCTGGGGATAAGGAGTAAATTTGATCCAGGTTTTGTAAGATATGTTCCGGTAGAAGGTTTCTGAGCTGGGCAGTGTAGAATGGTTTATTGTTTAGGAACTCAGCCACTGTTAGATCCTGATATGGGGGGTCAGAAGAATCAGTTAAGTGATCCGATAATGGGCCCTTAGAGGTCCAGTTAGAGCACCAAAAAGATACCAGTCCGGATCCTAGGAGGGTTTTCGTGTTTTTTAGCGCTGTGTTGTTAATCTCTTTGATTCATTTCCAGGTTCTGGATGTCTTATATGTGTCAGGGATTGACCACATGGATTTTACCCATAATGACTTCCCTGTTTGTAGTTTCCACCACAGCTTTAGTGCAAAGGCTGTTGTTAGTGTGTTCAGGTTTCTGAAATTAAGGCCATTTTCTTCTGAGGGGTAGCAAAGGTTAGTATATGGTCTCAATGATCTGTTTTTCTGTGAATTATCTGATTTATTTTGCCAGAAAAATCTAGCTAGAGCCTTATGAATTTGGTTAATGATATGTGTGGTTGGTTTTAACACCGTTATAAGATGAATTTGCATTGAAGACAGAACATGTTTGATTAAGGTTGTCCTTCCTACAGGAGATAGAGTCTTATTGTGCCAATGGTTAATTTTGTTTTGCACAGACTGTAACATGCTTTGAAAGGTAGAGTTTTTTGCTCTTCCTGTGAAAATGGGGCACCCCAAGTATTTGAAAGGTATGGATCCTTTCATCATAGTTGATTCTCTTTTGATCGAAGAGACGATTATGTTCGGGGTGTGTTTTGATATAAATAAAGTGGATTTCTCAAAGTTGACCTTTTGGCCAGAGGCTAATTCGAAAGATTTTAGGAAGTTCATTATCGTTTGTAGTCCCCGTTTGGAATATTTTAGCAGAATTGATGTATCATCAGCATAGGAAAGATGCGAAGAGGTAATCATCCCTCTGGGGAGTTTGTAGGGTTGGATGTTTCCAAACTGGTATAAAAATCGTAGGTTATGTGAGAAGGCTTCAGCCATCAGAATGAAAAGCAAGGGGGAAAGAGGATCCCCTTGCTTGATACTCCTCGATGCAGAGAAGAAACCTATAGTTTTTCCATTGATGAGCATGGAGAAGTGCGCAGAGCGGATGTTCCTCATGATTAGCTCAACGAAAACGTCTGAGAATCCTTGTTTGAGGAGGACTTTAGTTTAAAAAGGCCATGAGACCCTATCGAAAGCTTTCATCATGTCTAATTTGATTATCATATTGGTTCCTTTTGTTTTCGAGTGTAGGTGGTTAGTGAATTCTTGTATGAGTAGGATATTATCTGCTATTTCTCTTCCAGGGATGAAAGTAGATTGCTCCGGACTGATGAGAGAATCCAGATAGACCTTGAGTCTCGTTGAGAGTAATTTTGTGAAAATTTTATTTGAGAAATTACAAAGGCTTATGGGTCTGTAGTCTTGGAAGGAGGAATAGACATCTTTTTTGGGAATTAAGATGAGTTGGGTTGATGATATGGCTTTGGGAATTTCTGTCCCGGTGAAGAAGTCTTCCACAGCCAGCATGACATCAGTTTTAATGATGGTCCAGCATTTCTGGAAGAAAAAACCAAAGAACCCATCTGGACCTGGAGCAGAATGGCCCTTCATAGAAGTGACTATGTCAGTAAGCTCCTCCATACTGACTTGTTTGAGAAGGTTTGAGTTCATTTCATTAGTTACTACATTTGGAATGTTCTCTAGGAGCCATGAAGTATTAATTCCTGATGGGTCTAAAGGTACATCAAAGAAGATTGGAGAAGAAGCTGATTGCTTCTTTCTCAATATCTTCAGTAGAATTCAACCAGGTTCCTCCACTGGATTTGATGAGAGAAATAGTTTGCTTTTTGTGTTTGGATTGGATTGAGTGATGAAAGAATTTGGAGTTAGCATCCCCTTCTTTCATCCATTTGAGTCTTGATTTCTGCTTCAAAAAAGATTCCTGGTCTTTAAGTGCCAGTTTCAGTTTTGCCTTAGCTAAATTCAAAGCTTGTAGGTTTTCAATGGTTTCATGACTTTGTAAATCTCTTTCAGCATTGAACACAAGGTCCTCACTAAACTGTACATTGTCAAACACATTGCCAAAAACCCCTTTGTTCCAGCTTTTGAGTGCCGATTTTAGGTTTTTGAGTTTGAAAACTAGCCTTTTCATCCCTTTGTGGTTTGTGTTAGAGTTCCATACATCTTCCACAAGCTTCATAAAGGAGGGATGGTTTACCCAACATTCTTGAAATTTAAAAGATTTTGGGGCAGTTTTGGGAGTGGAATATTATATTAGCGAACAATGAAAATTAACTAGCAACCAACAGTAGAGACACTCAAGAGTTACATGCATGAGAGGGATAAATATGTTAAATGTATTTAAAAGCTATGTATTGAAGATATCTTGGTTTGATAACTTCATGTACTATGAAAATAGAGAAATAATCTTTCTTCGAAAGAGGAGGAAAGGTTTCTTGTTGGGCACTATAATTATCCATTCTAGGAAGCACCTCATATATATATTGATCTGTCTCTGAATGGAAGAATCAAGAAAGTTTGCAATCTATCATATCGACACCAAATTTTCTCACAAAGTATACACTAATCCAAATGAAGCACAATATTTCCCTAAAAAAACATCATAAATACTTAAAATAAGAGAATGTTTTGTATATAAGCTATGGGACCAATATAAAACACAAAGTAAGCAGCTAAAGCACCATAATTGCAAGGATAATGCTCGCACGAGTATCCCTCTACAAAGGTTTTAATTTGATTTTGTAATGTAACAAGTTTTTATAAGGAACTTGCAAATGATAAAACACCAGTAAATAAAATATTATACATATCAAAGTCATATTAGCACACATTTTTTCTCTCTCTTGTGAGGGTGATCAACACGCACTAAAGGTGCGATCGTTGGAGATGAAGAAAGGACGGGGCCAACCAAAGAATAAGGTGGTGCTATCACCAAAGGAGTGGAGGAACACAAGAGTGGAGAGAGCTTAAGGCAATATACATAAGGGAGAAGAAAGCAAGATGGACAAACAGAGCAAAACGTTGGCTTATCCGATCAAAATTGAGGTAACCAAGCTTGACTCAACTAAACCTAAACTTGAAAAGTTATGGGTTGCTGTTATTAGTGGTAATCGAGTGCAAGAAAATGGTATGAAGATTGATTTTGTTTCTCCTAAAATAGTTAACGGAGTGGCTAAAGTTGAAATTGAATTGGGGGATATTGAGGACGAGGTAAAATATTGGGAATCTAATCATATATGTGATAGGGGGAGAGCTAACAATGAAAGCTTTGAAAAGGTATATGAGTAAAGTTTGGTCTTTTGTGGCTTTAACTAAAATGTTGTATAATGACGAGGGGTACTTTATTCCAATTTAAGTCTATCCAGGATAGGGATGAAATGCTGAAAAGATGCCCGTATACCATTTTTAACATGACAATCACTAGTGGGGGCATAGGCCGTTTAAGGTGGTTTTATCAGACCACAGAAGGCACTTTTAAGGTGACTTCTCCGGTTGTGCCTTTGATCACCTCCGATTAAAGGAGGTTCCAAAAACCACCTTAAAAATAGCCATTAAAGGCAGTTTTAAACCACCTTATAAAGGGAGGAAGAACCGCCTTGAATAACTTCCAAACTCAGAACATACGTTCCCCCCACCGCCAGGTGAGAACCTTTCCAAACTCGGAAGACAAATAAAGGTGGTTCTAAATCACCATGGAGAATTCAAAATAACCACCTTAAATATCTTCTAAGTTCTAAATCCTTCATTCCTCTGCCCAGTGAGAGAGGCATATTCTAATTTTGTAACCTTAGTACGTTCCGAATTCTGAAGCAATGTTGGATAGAAAACTGCCTTAAATGTGAATGTACTTCCCTAATTGGATGCACAATCCTGACCCGCACAGTATTTTGAAAGTGTGTTATTATTGGGGTATTATATAGTTTGCGAGTTCAGAAAGGAAATCGGGTCAGAATTGATTGAAGGGACGAAATAGCTTCTGAGTTCGGAAGAGCTTACGGCTCTAATAGTCAAAAAATCAATTTACATTCATTTTCCCAGCTCAAAAATATGCCTCGTTCAATAGCCAATATTGCTAACACAATACATAAAATCATGAAAAAAGTGCTTTTATAACACTACATAGTTGACATAAGTTCCAATATAACCTTTCAGTATTTGAAAGTGCCGATATGACCATATCTAGTTAGTGAAAGTGCCAATATAACCCTCTCCGGCAACTTTTAGCCGGAATTTATTAAAATTACATGGTTGCCCTTCTGAAAAATAATTAAAATGCAAAAAATAGGAAATGACATTATTACCCTTTTACATGTCCGGCGGCGGTCCGACAAACTATGGGGGTAAAATTGTCCACATAATTTTAGTGTTAGCCCAAAAGGTATTTTGGTCAGTTTACATAGAGTCAACGCCAGAAAACTGAGGTCAATGCTAGAAATGGGGTCTGACGGTTATATTGGCACTTTCATTAACTATATGGTTATATTTTCACTAAAAATTATCGCAGGGTTATATTGACACTTATCCCTAAAATCATTCAACAAGCTAACAAAAATCTGTAGAAAATGCTAACTAAGCAACAATCTATAGATATGAATAGAAATAAACACATTTCTATTCCAAAAACAAGTGTCATACTAAATTAACAAATATGTGTTACTCTACCACATTATGGTTTGCAAAGGTTTGTGAGCGGTTAAGAATGAGATGCCTAGCCAAACAATTCCGGACATTGTTGATGTCTTCCTTTGAATAGGCCCTCGTTGCCTTAGGAAGAAGCTACGACTGAAAGAAAATAGGTGAACGTTAAAGACAACTTGAAGACACGAATAATGTTTAGTTGAACCAAATGCATGAATACCTTGTCAATTTCAAGGAAATCTAACATCACGGCTTCTATGCATTCTATTACGTACAATAATATGTAATGACCGCCTTCCCATGTTTGTGCTTGTTTCTTGTTCTGAATTGAAAAAATTTCAAATTAGAGTTGAATTGAAACACGAGACAAAATGAAGCAATTGAACTATAATTCATACCTTGATTTTGACTACATCCACTTTGACTCTACCATCATCGCTAGTGTCCTTCATGGCGGACTCCAAAATCTTAACAAATGCTTCTGAAGGTTGGAAGTGCAAGGGATCCATCCAATAAACCCATTTTTTCTCTGGAACAATCATGATCAATCACCAATGGTGTCTAAACATAAAAACACTGGAAAATTTATGTTGATATCATTGCGTAAATAATATTTGGAACTAGTAAATAATTTTGTAATTATAACCTTTTACTGTAGGGCATAATGAATAATTTATTTTCCTTCCTCCCAATGTTTTTGCGAATAAGTTGACTCTCTCTTGGTTCGTACAACCAATTTCTTGGGTCAACATCGGGCACATATATCGAATCCATGCCTTCTTTAGATTATACAAAATATACATGTACCTTAAAATTTTAAAAAATACTTGAATATTAGTTGTTAAGAATGACAAGGAATGATATGAAAACATGTATTAAATGTATTGTTATTGGACTCACATGGTGTAAATGGACATTAGCATTTGATTAACTTGTTCACATTTCCATAGGTCCTCAAAGTCACTCCATAAAGCCATGATATCCCGTTTTGCACCAAACATGCAATTGTTTCTATGAAATCCATAAGTTGAGTTGTGATCATATGGTTGAAGCCATTTTTATAGCACTTGCACGCAGGGAGGTGAGTCTTTCGGGGATTTTTGTGCCAATGATATCTGTTGACAGATCTTGTTTGGTATTGTTTGGACTGGTTTAAGTGCTTTTTGACCCATTTTTGTGTAGCTTTCTCTAGTTTTCTTGTAGCTACGAGGTCCTTAGGTGTCGTTGGCTGGTTGAGTTTCTAATGCCGGACTTTATTGAGATTGGCATAAATTAGTCGACGAGGCTACAATAGAAATATTCCACGACCGGCACCGACGGTCTTGTATTCTCCATCTGGAAATTACAACGTGGCACCCCTTACAAATGCCTTCTCTAGAGATACTCTTGACAATTCTTCTAGAATTGGTATGGTGTGATGATTCCTCATTAACTATGTAAAAAACCATCGGCAACGTGTAGTGGTCTACCACCTATGTCTTGATCAATGTATAACTCACAAACATGTAAACCCTACATCGCACCAATAACTAATGTTATGTCATACACAAAAAGGTCATATCAAAGGGTTGGTATACTGAAATGTGTACCTTTTTATCACTTACGAGTAAGGCCTTGTTGGGGTTGTCGCCTTCGTATCTAAGACTTAGGATAATTGCTCCCGATTAACCTCAACTCCTTTGGGAAAGTGGTGTGATCCTCTTGATGGGGAGGTCTGATCTGGTGTTAAATCATCCAAATATTTTGGAAGAGGTAGGCGTGTATGTTGGATCAACTTCAAAATTAGAATGTCTTGTTGCTCAAGTTGTTTTTCTTGTTGAATGGCATGTTTTTACAATGTGTGGATCCGGGTGGTTGAGCACGACCATAGTACTGGGTAATTCCAAATGCCTCTTGTTGTGTCAAGGACCCACCCACTCCCTTAACATGCCCCGCGTGGTCCGATTTATTTGTTGCCTCACAAAGTACATCATGCTTGAAGGTGGGTATGAATTTCCCTTCTAATTGATCATTCTTTAATTTTTCCTAATTGATTAAATTTGGGGAAAATGTTAGCTCAAGTGAACAGGAAAATATGTGAATTAAAAAATAGAACGTCCGGATAAATGGTATACCACTCGCTCTGAAATTTCTCTTATATCATCCTCCTCATATTCACCCTCCTTGTTCTATCGGCCTCTGAGGAAAAGATCCCACCAATCAATTTCATCCACATCCATTGGTTGTACCTTTGCGCGAGCCTCTTCTTCGGTCATCCTGGCTTGATTGCAATATGAACATCTATATCGAGGTATTCTTCTACTAACTTCATTGCCGCCAATCCATACCCGATGCAGCTTAAACTGTAAGGCATTTTATTCAAAACAGCAAGGTATTGTTTATAGCCCTTGTACCCTATGTTAGGTTCTTAGGGACATTTTAACTCTAAAAACTAATTTTTGCCTAAAATTTATATAACTTTAATAACGTTAGAATCATTCTCCAAAGCCCTTCTCTTGTGGATCTCCCAATTCTCCGATTGTATGTGTGTGTACGTCATCCACGAACGATTACCTTTTTCCAAAGAAAATATGTACTCCCTGGACAAAGTATATTTGTACTCCCACTAAATTTTTTACATCATAGTCATTAACTTCTTCCTAAGATATGTCATATCAGAGTCTTCTATTTCAAAAGGTCGTTATGAGGATTTAGAAACATTGGTAAGTTTAGAATATTCGATTAGTAAAATATTTTGCGAACACACTATGACCATTAATGTTATCTTGCATTCCATCCATAGAGTCTCCTTATAGTCTTTTAGTACGTCATGCCAACAATCAAACCTAATGTCAACCCTTGTCTACTGGTCTTCACGACCCAACTAGACCATTTCAGATGATCTTTCAACAAACACTTGCTAGCCTTATTAAAAACAAACGGAATTAATTCCTTCCTAGCCATCCTAAATTCTAAAGTTCTACAATAGGTCTTTGTTATTCCTACCCCGTAGGGTCTGTCATTGTCATCGGAACCAAATCCCATAGTCTTGCCATTGCTACATTGCGAACATGACGCATTATCACGAGGCCATTTCTTAGACATGTTTTTTCCTACAAAAAAATACATGTCATATTTATAAACTACACGTACTTCTTAATATATATTTTAGGCCGGGAATAATTCCACATGACTTGAGATCCCCTTCATATTCAAACTCTTATAATATTATACTATTTTTCATTAGGTTTTCACAAACTGGCATAAAACATAGCCACACTCAATAGATTATCCAAAAATAATAACACTAAACACAAATAATATCACAATAGCCATAGGTTAAGAAAAATATTATTTAACCCACTAAGGAGAACAAGAATTTTTAGTGTTTTTCAACATTAACCTTAAAAATAAAGTAATGGGAGCATCGATGAAATCTAGCTCTCCCCCAAGCCTTCTTCCTCTATAATCATCATCCCCCTCAAAAATGAGATAAATATGTTGGATGAGAAAACTGAGAAGATTGAATGATTCTTAGACACTGACACTAACCTTTCATCAACATGTGAAGCAATCATGGGGAATAAATGAATAAGAGGATGGATGTGAAGGAGAAGATGATTTTTGGAGGGGAATGGCAGGCCTTCTTATGGTATTTAATACCCTTTGAAAATCCACCTTAATGGCTATTTGTTCCCTTCAGATTGTTCTTCCAAACTCGAAAGATATCCGGCCACCCTCCTACTTGCTTCTGAGTTCAGAACCTCTGTAAATATTTTTTTGAATTTAATATTCCACTTGCCACTATCACAAACATTTTTCAACCCCCCCCCCATGTCCCTCTATGCATCAAAACCCTAAACCTCACCCAAAAACAACCAAATCTGAAATCCCAGCACAATGTCGAAGCAATGATACTCTAAGAAAAAAACCGGTGAGTCCAACGACCAGAGTCACAACCCATACACAGAAATTGGAGCATCCGAATGGTTTTTCAATTTGAAAGTGGAGCAAAGGTATGTAGAATTATTCAAATGTAAAGTGATTAATGCTAAAGTTATTAGTAAATCCTCAATTGAAGAGTTATGCTTAGTCTATTTCTTGATTTATTTTAAAGAACAACATCTTAATGGATTTATGTGTTTGGAAGAAACCGTTTATGTAGATGAGATTATTCAATTTTATGTAAATTTAGGAAAATCTTTCAAACATTGTGATGTGACTTTGGTGAATGGGAAGGAAATTTTGTGAATAAGTACACAATTTGTGAAGCCCTGGGTAGCTTCTACACCACCCATGCCTCCCTACGAAATTTATCACCAACATAGTTGGCCTTCGATAACCGAAGCTACCCTATTAGATCCAATAGTGATGGCTAAGAAGTACTTTGATAGAAGTGGGGTGACCTTGGGCCAGGCAGAGAGCTATGACCTAAGGCAATTGATGGTTGAGCAGAAACTTATTTACGAATGGATTTGTTTGAATGTGCTCCAGATGGGTGGCCACACGTGTGAGCCAACTATTGGTAACCTAATGCTATTCTACTATGTTATGGAGGGAAAGAAGATAAACCCCGGATTCACAATCCTAATGAGCATGCTTAAGGCCACCAACACAAAGAAGAAGGAGCTCCCTTACGGACACGACAATGATCAAGAAAGCCGGCGTCCAGCCAAATGATCGACCAATGCGCATAGAGTATTATGACGAGGGTTGGTTTCAGCATAAGCATTTGAAAATTGGCAAGGATAATAAATGGGAACAGAAAGTCAATCCAGAGTAGTTGGCAAAAATGCAAAAAGGGCTCGGGAGTCAGAACTTGACAGGATCGAGGCATCATGATTTCATAAGCATAAATAGTTTGTCTTTTTCAACATTTTTAACTCAGAACTTGTATTTGTTACTCAGTACTTATATTTGTTACTCTTGTAGGTTCACGGAGCTCATGGAAGACCACCATTGGGTGGTACCTGAATTGCCTTCGTGGAGACGTCGAGAAGACATCGCAAATGTTGACTAGAGCTGATTCCCAGCATAAACGTTTCATGGCAGCTTAAGGAGTTAATTTAGTACTAAGAAATGACAATGAGCCACCAAATTTGGAGCCACATTTCACCGACAGTGAGGGACCGGATGTTGGTGGTCATGACGTGGTGGACATCGACGATGCTAATTAGGAGATTTCCAATATGTTTAAGAATCATGTTATTTGTGGAGTTCAAAACTTGTGGAATGTTTTTTAAGAGTTGTTGAATTGATTTAAAGACTAATGTGGATTTTAAGACTTGTGTTATTTGAAAATGGATTTTAAGACTTGTGGAGTCCATCGTAACCTTTTCCAAAATATCCAAACGACTTAGGTCATTTTTCAAGAAAGAGGCTCTCCATTAAATAGCCAAAAACTATGACATTGAACATGAACCATCGTCAAGGTCAGAACACCCATCATCTTTCAAAAAAAGTGTGTAAAATTTTAACCACTGGAGCGGACCTTCTTCCGAGTTCGGTAGTGGGTCGGCACATTCCAAAAAATGATATGGATAGTATTCCGAGTTTGTAAAAGATTAGGGGCGAATTGAAGTCATGGACTAATTTTGTTCCGAGCTCAAAATTGGACGGTTCCTAAATCGAACACATTATCCTGACCTGCACAGGTTTAAACAAACACATCTTTCTCCCACATTTATTCAATTCTGAGTTCAGAACTGAATCGGCACCAATTTCTAAAGAGCCGAAGTACACTTTCCGAATGAGGAAAGTGGAAATTGGCCCTTTTAAAAGAAAGGCCCGGGCAGATTCCAAACTTGGAACGGAAGTAGTATAAGGAAAAAAACCCCAAATCAGAGTTCATTTCTCAATCGATCTAAATCTTTCAAAATTTTAAAAACCCTAAAGAACTATTCTCCCCGAGCGATTGGGACATCCAAGTTCATCAAAGGGCAACAATTGAAGATGGCTAGAGGTGGCTCATCTCGCATACCTCATTCCAAATCCACCGGCAACGGTCATGGGTATGATACAGTGAAATGTGTGTCTTCGTCCGTGCAATCTAGGTACAATATATTGCGTTCTTATGGGATATTACTAGATTGTTTTATCGTTGATTTCAATGAGTACACGCGGATAGGATTGGAGGATCCCCTAGACAAATTTAATGACCAATATGTTGAAACATTGCTTGGTTATAATGAACCCTCGTATTTTGACTTGACTTGCAATTTTATAGTAATCTAAGTGATCTTGGGAATGATTATTACTCAACTAGGGTAAGAGGTATTGAAATTCCTATTAATCAATGTGTTATAAATAAATCTCTGGATTGCCCTTTTTTGAACCCCAAAAGCATTTATCCGGAAGACAACGATGGTTTATTGGACAATTGATATCATAGGGGGAAATTTCCACTTGTTTACACCCACCATATGTTGACCCTATTGAATGTAGTGTTAGGTATTTTGGTCATGATCCTAATGATTTGGATAAGCCCAAGACTTTTAGTCTAAAGAAGTTAGGGATGAATAATCGTATTGATTTTGAGATGATTGCTATAACCATAGTTCCCACCTCTGGCCATGTCACCGAGCCTACCTACTCAAGTTTGATGTTATTTTATCTAGTTATGGAGAGGAGAAAAATTAACCCCAAGGTGGCTATATTAGGACATATGCTCTATGATGGAACCTCGACAAGGGTAGTGAAGAGCCTCCCATTCGGGAACTTCATCACCTTATTATTGAGGATGGTTAAGGTATTGGAAATAAGTGGTGAGGAGAAACAACCAAAGTACTATGTCAAGATGCACTATGAAAACAAGAGGTGGATCTTGGTTGACGGGAAATGGTTCCATTCTAAGAATTTGGAACATGGCAAGCCAAGTAAAAGACCTCGGGTTGATAAAGGTAATTCAAATTATTATTTTAATGGTATTTCCATTAATAAATTATTTTTAATTATTATTTATTATGTGTATGAATTACATTATTTAGATTCGGAGAAGGCATACTTTAGAGGTGTCGGTGATTTCTATAGGTTGGAGCGGAAGGAGTTGGCCGCCAAGAAGGTGATGATTTTGAAAGTCAGGAAAAGACAAAGGGTGTACAAACGTCACCTTGCATCTAAACACTGTCCTCGTCTTGACCGATCGACATCGATGGGTGATCTTGAGGATGACTTGGAGTCAACCATTCCGTAGATCTTCTAATGTTTAAGTGAAGTTGTTTGAATGAACTTGTCATGTTTCCATGGATGGTTTAGTAGTATTTTTGTTTTGGATTCTATTTGGAAGGTGGATGCTATGTGATGGTGGATGCTATTTTGGATTCTATTTGGATTAGTATTTTATTTTAGTTTCGATGTTTCAATTGATGTTTCAAATTAATTTTAAGTGTTAATGCTATTTGGACAATCAAGTATGAATCTTCTTTGACGATAGATAGAAATTTGGCGCAGTTAATTACAGAAAAAAGGACAACTAACATGTTACACACTTAATTAACATGACAAGAAGTTTTACACAAGATGAAACTACTTCTTCACTTTTTGCTTCTTAGTGACCTTTTTCGATTTCCTCCTTTTACGACTCACCTTTACATGGATATCCTCCAAAATTCCCTCTTCATGATCATTGTGTCCAACTGAGTAGTTCAATGCAATATCATCCTCCTCAAGAAACAAAGCATCATCAAGATAGACACCCATTGTATTATGACCGAATCCCACAATTTCTTCGATTTCAAATTCTTCAACAAAATCCTATTTTCCTTCGACAACAATCTCCCACCTTGGATCAGAAAGATCCCTCACATAGAAAACCTGGTGAGCCTAGGAGGCCATAATG
This sequence comes from Rubia yunnanensis, assembly GCA_037428765.1. Classification (NCBI taxonomy): domain Eukaryota; kingdom Viridiplantae; phylum Streptophyta; class Magnoliopsida; order Gentianales; family Rubiaceae; genus Rubia; species Rubia yunnanensis. The sequence continues at coordinate 106,545,572 of CM075063.1, read as the reverse complement.
AAAGGATCCTCCCGCCAACCTATCTGACTCTGATCGACGAGGGTGAAACTGAAATCCTCGGTTCTCTGCCATTTTTGAAATTCACCGACTAACATCTAAAAACTGGGACTTCATAGTCACATAGTCAAGTTCTCATATATCTAGGATTGTTACAAAGTAACACTGGTGAACGTACATTGGATTGTTTTCACTTCCATTACCAACATGAAAAGCTTCAGAAACGAGGGACACTCCACTATTCTAAGACACACCCTTATCATCCATTTCTTTAGTGACAAATGTAAAACTGTTAATGTCAAAACCTCCATATGAAAGCACTATACCCATAGGTCTAGGCATAGACCACTTAACTTCCGTTGGATGATTGCCCTCTGAAACGTGATCACGCAACCATGATGCAAAAGTGCCACTATGTAATCGTAGATCCTATGCCTCGTTGAAGTTTATGTTGGCGATTCTAATGGCATCCATGTGAACCTATATATATGGTACGAAATCTTCATGATTCCAAAGAACATAGAGTTAGGTTGTATTTAATTCTTACGTGCTAGGGATGAACGGTTTCCCCTGCCTGAGGCCATGACCTTCCAACTTTCCATAATGTCTATGTGTTGAAACTCCGATTGAATCGACCTCCTTCAAATAATAAGTACATAACTCTATGACCTTCATTGCCACATACCTTTGTACAATACTTTCATTAGGCCTATATCGATTCTTCTGAAAATGTTTGCATATTTTTGTACCTCTCGAACAGGTACATCCACCTCAAAAACACAGAACCACAAAGCTTTATCTCCCGCACAAGATGAACACACAAATGGACCATGATGTCAAAGAACGAAGGGGTAAAATACATTTCCATCCAACACAAAACTTCAACAATCATTGTCTACAAATGGTCAAACTTTGACATACTAATGTTTTTGCTACAAATGGACTTGAAAAACATACAAAGCTTCGTAATGCACAGTCTTACATGGGATGGAACTGACGATCAAATTGCAATGACATTCGACATTCAATTTCTGCATAAGATTGTGATAATCATGAGACTCTAACCCAAGGAACTTCAACTCTTCAATTGAAACACATGTACTGATGTTGGATGAATATGCTATTGGGACCTTAATGCTACTAAGCATCTCACAAAATGACTTCTTCTCCATGTGAGACATTGAATAACAAGCATGGGGGAAAGTAGCAACCGTCACCCAAAGTTACTGGTCCTAATGACTTCTTAATTCCTATCTTAACCAAATCTAACCGAGCCTTTAGCTCGTCCTTTGTTTTTCCAGGGTTATTCAACAACGTCCCAACCAGGGAATCAAACACGTTATTCTCAATGTACATCATCAACGCATTGTCTTACATCCAAATGGTCCCAATACGGAAATAATAAAAATATAGAGCATTTCTTCCAGGGACCATTCATGGGGACTTTTCGTTTCTCTTTCCCAAAATCATTTGCCAAATTCTTCACTTTTTCGAATAACTGACTCCATATTCGAGCAACCGGTGCTTTTATTGACTCAACTTCCCCATAAAACCATTTTTCCACCATTCTCCATGGATGGTCCTTCGGAAGAAACTGCCAATGATCTTGATAAACTGTTTCGCAACCATGCTTCAATTGGTGATAATCAGTATCCTTCTCGCACAGAGGACAAGCAAAGTGACCTTTCACTAAATAATCAGACAAATTACCATACGCAGGGAAGTCATTAATAGTGCAAAATAACATGGCTTTCAATGTAAAGTAATCTTCAACCATACCATCATATGTCCTAACACCTTCCTAAAATTGGGTCAACAAATTCTCCATAAGAGGTGCAAGATACACATCTATGTCATTACCTGGTTGCCTAGGACTGGAAATCATTAAATATAGCAAAACGTATTTACGTTTCATTGTCATCCATGAAGGAAGGTTGTAGATAACCAACATCATAGGCCAACTATGTGTACTACTCATATTACAAAGGATTCATTCCATCAGTATGTAGGTCTAACCTCAAATGCCGGTCTTCACCAAACTCAGGGTAAAGAGTATCAAACGTTTTCCATTGCTCATCATCCAATGTATGTCTAATGACATCATTTACGGTTCGATCCCTCTCAGCGTGCCAGTGCAATAATTTAGAATCTTCCTTAGACATAAATAACACTTGAAGTCGTGGAACTATAGGAAGGTACCACATCACCTTTGTCGGATTTTTTTTCTTTGATTTGGTTAACACTTCCGCTCACACCCAAATTTCAACCCTCTTCAACTTGTATCAAGACTCACCACATACCCGACAAGATTTGTGATTTTCATCTGCTATCCCACGATACAACATACAATCATTTGGGCAATCATGTATTTTTTTTCAATTCCAATCCCATCGGGAACAATAATTTTTTCATGGCATACAACCTATCTGGCATTAGATAGCCTTCGGGTAAAAAATCCCTAACCAATTCAAGAGTTTTGGTCGTGGACTTATCGGTCCACCCAAATTTGGCCTTCAAATTCATCATCCTCAAAGTCGCACTCAATATTGAATGTTTATAACCATTATACAATGGCGTCTCATTATTGTCATGTAAAGCTTGTAGCACATCGAGTTTACCTTTGAACTCTCTAGCAATATCCTCAACCATTTCATCAAATTCAACATTCCCATCCAACTCATATTCCACATTCTTCTTGATTTTTCACTCGTACGAGAAGTTTGACCTACTTCCCCATCCAATACCCAAGAAGTGTACATTGTTTGAAACCCCCTCATTATTAGATTTTGCCTCAATTTCTTCCCCACTAAAATACATCATTTCTACAATCTTTACACGGGCATCGGGCTTGCACAAAACCTTGTTTAGAGGAATCTTTAAATGCTACCATTAAAATGGTTTCTATCAAGGCCATGTAATCGAGTGATTTCCTAAGATCATTACCAATGAGCTCAATCCGATCCATTACGCTACAAGTGAATTACAATGCGACACATTAGTATTCACACAAACATAATCATAGCAAACCACAAATGACCACTACACAAGCCCTAATTCTACATTTATATATTTCAAACCCTAATTTCAAGTAATAAATTCATATACAATTGACCTTCATTAATGCAAAATGATGCACTCTAATGTATTATATTTGCTTCCTCATCAATGTTTGACTAGAAATAGAAGAACACCCCTCTTCAACATTGTTGGGGGGGATTACAATTCATGAATCCCAATTTTTTTATATAAATACATAGTGGATTCCGAACTCAGAACTCACTGCAATTTTCAAAATTTACAAACTCGGAATGGTTATCTTTCGTGTTTGGAAATCATCCCCTTCATTGAATAGGGTGGAAGAAGACATGCTTTTGGACTCAAAAGGCTTCTTGGCCCCTGGTTAAGAGTTTGGAACCAAGGACACTTTAAGGTGGTCATGTCTAACTGCCTTTATTTAATGTTATTTAAAGGCGGTTAATTAAATAACTTCCTTTACTGTCAAGTTACGGACTCATAAGGTTTTTTGGATCGCTATTCCGAGTTTGAAACATCCTAACATTCAAGGTGGTTGTGTCTAACTTCATTTAATTGGTATCAATTTAAGGTAGTTTTATGAATAACCGCCTTTAATGGATTGTAATTAAAGGTGGTTTCCAAATAACCCTCTTAAATGGATTTTAAACCGCCTTTAAACGAATTTGGTGAGATAAAAACTCAATTTTCAATTTTTTGGAATCTATATTTTAAGGCAATTCCGCATTTTTCACTCCAAACTGCCTTCTATTGTTGCCTTTAATGGCCTGGCCACTACTAGTGAATGTTTCTTCATACCTGGAAGAAGAATTTTTCTCTGAACAATAATATGGTCAAGACATTGCCAATGTATCCGTGGGGATCAAAGAGTTTGAGTAAAATATGAAGTGTTTTGGGAAAGCTCTTTTTCACTGGTGAATGTACAGCTAACCAGATTAGGGTTTCTTATGCTAGAATATTAGTTGAAATTGATAATACCATCATATTGCTAAATCTATAATGATAAAGAATGTGGAGGCTAATAAGATTCACTAGAAGATTGAGCTAGAAGGGAGGCCATAGTTCTGTGAAGTATGCTTAATAGGTGGAAATTGCTTTAAGAAGAAACCTGATAGAAGTAAAATTGTGAAGAAATGGAAACCAAAGGCTACTGAACAGGGTGGAGAAAAATTTATAAAGGATCAGACTACAAAAAATGAAGAGAGGCAGCTGAATTAAAAGGTAAAGATTAATGATTGGAGCATGGTGAAATCAAAAAATAGGGGAAAAGATAAATTGAACCAGCAAGGGATAATGGAAAAAATTAATCAGGAGGGGATGATCATAATTAAGGATAAACTAATAATGCTAAGGATATGAGGGCTTGGAGTGGCTGATCAGATGCCTGTGGGCATGTGTCATGATGATATTCTGGAATGTCATGGGTTAAATAATTAAAATAGCGAAAAGAAAATAGATTAACTCCCGCCTCTATGGAATGGATATGAAGCTTGCTGTGTTGATAGAATCTAGAGTAATAAAAGAAAAAAAATGAAGGAAGTTAGAGCAAGACTGGGGGGATAAGTGGAGCTATATTGATAATTATTCTGCTCACCCAAATGGAAAATTTTAGATTTTATAGGATCAGAGTAAGTTTAATTGAAAATGGTGAAGTGTATAGATCAGTTGATATGTTGTGAAAAGTTTGAAATTAATGGTAGTTCAGGGGGTTGGCTAACCACCATTTATGCCAGTAATGAACTGAAGGATAGGAAGGCCTTGTGGACAGACACTGAAAAGCTTCAGCTGAAGATTCAAGGGGCTTTGATCAACATTGGAGACTTTAATAATGTACTGTCTACTGAAGATAGAATCGGAGGTAATGAGGTTCAAGTACAGGAATTCTGGGACATACAACAGATGATTGAGAGAGTTGGATTGCATGAATGTGACAGTTTCTGATAGCATTTCACGTAGTCAAATAGGCATGTCGATGGGGTAATATATTGCTAGGAATACGAATCCCACGAGATATCTATTAGCCCAAAAAGATGGATAACAAAGACAACTTAAAGAAAATAATGGACACAAGGATTTACGTGGTTCGGTCAAGTTGACCTACATCCACAGCCGGAGGAGACCGGAAGCTTCACTATATGTGGAGAAAGTATTACAAAACTTTTCCTACCACCTATGAAGGAATTATGTGGCAAAATATAAAGATGAGGGCTTTGGCTTCTACAACTACAAAGGAGAGCTAAAGGAAGAAGGAAGCAAGTAGCAAAGGAATACTCTACTTGAAGTGTGTTTGAACTACTAAATTCATCCCCTATTTATACTACTCCAAGTTCACCAATGGCCAAGATCTCTCAAACAAAACTTATCCCAATATCCCAAGAAATCCTCCTTCTTGCTTCAGGCATGGGTTATGAACATTACTTCCAAATGGTTCTTGCCAAAAAACCATGATAGTTGAACCCCAATAGTCAAAGAAATAATGCTTCAACTTGCTAAGCATGGGATGAGAATAGTGTTGAAATTTAATGCTTTGAATGATTGTTTTTGTTATCCTCCAAATAAGTGAATGTTCATGCACAATTGGGGTGAAGACCACACATTTCTTCACAAATCTCCACCTTGGTCTGAACCCCAAAAGTAATAGCTTAATCACCCTCCTCCGGCATGGCCCTAATGGGCCGAATCACCAACAATGAACACCAATCAAGTCCAAGCACTGCTTGAACTTGAAATAGGGAAGAGCCTTTGTGAACATTTCAGCAGGATTATCCTTTGTATTGAGTTTCTTAACAAAGACCTTCTTCTGTGCAATGATATCACGAATGAAGTGATACTTAATATCAATATGCTTCGTCCGCTCATGATACATCTGATCTTTAGTCAAGTAAATTGCACTTTGACTATCACAGTGAATGGTAGTAACCCTTTGTTGTAGAGTAAATTCGCCGAAGAGACCTCTCAACCATAAAGCTTCTTTGATTGCCTCTGTGACTACCATATATTCTGCCTCAGTAGTAGATAAAGCAACTACATGTTGTAAAGTAGCTTTCCAGCTAATTGCACAACCTTCAATGCAAAATACATAACCTGTAAGAAACATGCGCTTATCAAGATCACCGGCAAAGTCTGAATCTACAAAACCAACCAGAGTGTTATTGGTTCTACCAAACTCCAAACACATGTTCGAAGTACCCTTTAAGTATCTAAGAATTCACTTCACAACCTGCCAATGTGATTTTCCCGGATTGGCCATATACCTGCTAACAACACTAATAGCTTGTGAGATATCAGGCCGAGTACAAACCATTGCATACATTATACTCCCAACTGCATTTGAATAAGGAACTCCAGACATATAATTTTCTTCTTCATCTATTTTTGGTGATTGGGCAGCAGATACCTTGAAATGGCTACCAAGAGGAGTGCTAACTGGTTTGGCATCATGTATGCCAAATCGCTCCAAAAAATTCTTAAGGTAACTCTCCTGGGTCAGGTACAACTTTCCAACTCCTCGATCTCTTCTTATCTCCATACCAAGAATCTTCTTAGCTGCACCCAAATCTTTCATCTCAAATTCACTATTCAACAAGGCCTTCAACTCATGAATTTCTGTAAGATTCTTAGCTGCAATGAGCATGTCATCAACATATAATAGAAAATAAATGAATGATTTATCTTGTAACTTCCGGAAGTAAACACAACTATCATACATGCTCCTGGAGAAACCATGACCCAACATAAATGAATCAAACCTCTTATACCATTTTCTTGGAGACTATTTTAATCCATACAAGGATTTCTTCAACAAGCAAACCCGGTCTTCCTTACCTTGAACTTCAAAACCTTCAGGTTGACTCATATAAATATGTTCATCTAATTCACCATGCAAGAAAGCTGTTTTGACATCCAGCTGTTCTAACTCCAGATCATACATGGCAACCAAAGCAAGCAATACACGAATAGAGCTATGTTTTACAACAGGAGAGAAAACATCATTGAAATCTACACCTTGTACCTGACTGTAGCCCTTTGCAACCAATCGTGCTTTGTAACTTGCATCATCAACACCTGAAGTATCTTCCATTCTCTTGAAAACCCATTTGCAACCAACAATTTTCTTTCCTTTTGGTGGCACCACAAGATCTCATGTTCTATTCTTGTGTAGAGATTTCATCTCTTCATTCATAGCCACCAACCATTTGTTTGAATTAGCACCTGAAACTGCCTCTAAATATGTGGAAGGTTCCTCGTCTCCACCTGTTTCCTGTGCCACTGATAAAGCATATGCAACCAAATTTGCATATCTTAATGGTGGTCGAATGTCACGTCTCGGTCTATCTCTGGCAATGGAATAATCCCCATCTCCTAGTTGATCTTCAGCATGTTCATGATCAAATTCTTCAACCACTTCTTGGGTTGGGTTTCTCCCAGAAGAACCACCAATATCTAACTCCACCTGCTTTTGTGCACTATCCTCTTTTTGTGAATCACAAGGATTACAAGACTCTTTTCCAAGATGTAATATATAAGAATCATCAAATGTAACATCTCTACTAATTACAAATTTGGGTGATTTGGGATCAGGATACCACAATCTATATCCTTTCACCCCTGAAGCATAACCGAGGAAAATACATTTCTTAGCCCTAGGCTCTAGCTTTCCCTCGTTAACATGCATATAAGCTGGACACCCAAATATTCTTAAATTAGAGTAATTAGCAGGAATACCTGACCATACTTCCTCTGGAGTCTTGAAATCAAGAGGTGCACAAGGAGAGCGGTTGACGATGTGACAAGCTTCTGCCCAAAATTCTAATGTCAACTTGGCATTTGAGATCATGCACCGAGCTCTTTCCAAAAGAGTATGATTCATCCGCTCTGCCACACCATTTTGTTGAGGCATCATTCTAACAGTACGATGTCAAGCTATTCCTTCATTTTTGCAGAACTCATTGAATTCATTTCCACAAAATTCCAACCCATTGTCAGTCCACAGTCGCTTAATTTGTTTTCCTGTCTGTTTTTCAATCAAAGTCTTCCATTGTTTAAATGTTAGGAAAACATCACTTTTAAGCTTCAAAAAATATACCCAAAATTTTCTTGAATAGTCATCAATAAAATTAAGCATATATCTTGCACCACCCTTAGAAGGAACACGAGAGGGCCCCCAAAGATCAGAATGAATGTAGTCCAAAGTTCCTTTTGTTTTATGAACTGCAGGTGAACGAAAGCTAACTCTTTTCTGCTTTCCAAAGATACAGTGTTCACAAAAGCCCAACTTACCCATACTTTGACCATAAAGTAGACCTCTCTTGCTTAACAATGTTAAGCCTTTCTTGCCCATATGTCCCAACCTCATATGACACAATTTGGTGATGTCTTCATCTGAGGAAGTAGAGACAGCCACTGCCCCAATTACTGTAGATCCATGCAAAACATACAAAGTGCCGACTCTGCAAGCCTTCATTAGCACAAGAGCACCTTTACAGATTTTCAGTATTCCACCATCACCTGAATATCTGTACCCGAGAGCATCAAGAGTGCCAAGAGAGATGAGATTTTTCTTTAAGTCAGGAACATGCCTAACATTAGTGAGTGTCCTAATAATGCCATCGTACATTTTGATTGAATTGTTCCTCTACCAACAACTTTACAAGGAGCATTATTACTCATCAAAACAATTCCACCATCATATTCTTCATAAGTGGAAAAACATCCCCTATCTTAACTCATGTGGTAAGAACAACCCGAATCTAAGAGCCACTCACTAGAAGACCTTGATTTATTATCCATGGCCACAAATATGATTCCATCACTCTCATCTTCTGCTACACTAGCTTCACCAGCATTGCTGCTATTCTACTCATTTTTATATTTTTCTTTATTTTTAAATTCAAAACAGTCAGCCTTGATGTGCCCCTTTTTCTTGCAGTAGTTGCAAATTTTAATTCTGTATCTAGACTTCGACCTCCCTTTGGATCTACCACCTTCAGACTCTCTATTTTCACCTCTACCCCTCACAAACAAACCCTCAACATGAGTTCCACTCGATTCCCCTGTAATGTCCCTATCAATATGCTCTTTAGATTTTAATGCAGATTTTATATTGTTGTATGAGACCAACTCTTTCCCATAAATTATAGTATCTCGAAAATACTTAAAGGATACGGGAAGGGAATATAACAATAAAATGGCTTGATCTTCTTCATCAACTTTAGCATCTACATTCTCCAAATCCAAAATGATGGAATCAAATTTATCAAGATGTGAGAGTATAGATGTACCTTCCGCCATTTTCAACATGTACAACTTTTGTTTCAAATAGAGGTGATTCTCCATTGTCTTCTTCATGTATGTAGATTTCAACTGATCCCACATACCTTTGGCAATTCTCTCACTAGCAACTTCCTGCAAAACCTCTTTAGAGAGATTTAAAATAATAGTTGATCTAGCCTTCTTGTCTAGATCACCAAAATCTTCTGGCGACATGTCCGATGGCCTTTCCTCCACTCCTTCAAGGGCTAGCTCACATCCATCCTGAATTAGGATGGCTTTCATCTTGAGTTGCCACATACCGAAGTTTACACTCCGGTCAAACTTTTCAATAGAAGTCCTTGTCACCGTCATGATGGCTAATAGATCAAAAATTAGATATGGCTCTAATACCAATTTGTTAGGAATACGAATCCCATGAGATATCTATTAGCCCAAAAAGATGGATAACAAAGACAACTTAAAGAAAATAAAGGAAATAATGGACACAAGAATTTACGTGGTTCGGTCAAGTTGACCTACATCCACGGCCGGAGGAGACCGGAAGCTTCACTATATGTGGAGAAAGTATTACAAGACTTTGCCTACCACCTATGAAGGAATTATGTGGCAAAATATAAAGATGAGGGCTTTGGCTTCTACAACTACAAAGGAGAGCTAAAGGGAGAAGGAAGCAAGTAGCAAAGGAATACTATGCTTGAAGTGTGTTTGAACTACTAAATTCATCCCCTATTTATACTACTCCAAGTTCACCAATGGCCAAGAGCTCTCAAACAAAACTTATCCCAATATCCCAAGAAATCCTCCTTCTTGCTTCAAGCATGGGTTGTGAACATTACTTCCAAATGGTTCTTGCCAAAAAACCATGATAGTTGAACCCCAATAGTCAAAGAAATAATGCTTTAACTTGCTAAGCATGGGATGAGAATAGTGTTACAATTTAATGCTTTGCATGATTAGTTTTGCTATCCTCCAAAGAAGTGAATGTTCATGGACAATTGGGGTGAAGACCACACATTTCTTCACATATATTCTCGTATTGATAGAGTTATTGCTAACTTGGAGTGGTTCCAGAAATACCTTAACACTAGGGTAGAAAATATGGAGGCTGGAATATCACATCATGTTATGCTTAAACTAAGTGTATGGGAGGAAAAAAAAAGAGGAACGGGAAATTCAGGTTCTTGAACAACTTACTGGAGGATAGAGAATTGCTTAAAGTAATTGAGGAAAGCTGGAACAAGAGGTTAGATGGTCAGCCTTTGAATAGAGTATGGGGGAAATTGATTAGATTGCAGGGTGACTTAAGGGAACACACAAAAAGGCTGATTAGAGTAAATAAGAAACTAGAGCATGTTAGAAATGATTTCAGTCGGGCACAGAAAAAATTGGGAGAATATAGAATGAATGTGGAGCCTATTCAGAAGGTTATTATTTGTATTGGGGAAGTGAATATGTGGAATGATATTGATGAAAATATTGCTATGCAGAAATTAAAAGTAGATTGGATCAGACTGGGGGATGGAAACAATAACTATTTTCATGCTTCAGGGAAACATAAGAACAAAGAACTGGGCATTCAGAAATTAGAAAAAAGAAATGTAACGGTGATATATAATCATGAAGAATTGGAGACAGAAGTTTAGGAGTATTATGATAATTTAGTAGGCAAAGCTTCAGGTGACTTGCAGTGGATTAATGTGGATTTTATGAGAAGAGGTGGAACAATGAAGTTAGAAGCTCAAAGAAGACTGGTGGCTGAAATTACTAAGCCTGAAGTGCTGAGGGCTTTGAACGGAATTGGGGACATGAAATCACCAGGGGAGGATGGTTTTTTGGCCAAATGTTTTAATGTGAACTGGAATGTAATAATGGAGGATATGATGGATGCAATCAAGGACATTTTTAAGAATAAAAAGATGCATAGGGCAGTGAATTGTACGTCGGTGACGTTGATACCTAAACATCATAATGCTAAGATGGTGAAAGATTTAAGGCCTATTTCCTGATGCACAACCGTGCATAGAATTATCTCAAGAATCCAGATTGGGAGGCTAAGCAAGGAAATCAGCGATGTTTTGATGGAGGATCAAGCTACTATTGTACCTGGAAGAAATAACCACGACCATTTTATGCTAGCACTGGATCTGATAAGGGGCTACAATAGAAAATATGGTGGGGCTCAATGTATGATCAAGATGGATATCCAAAAGGTGTATGACAATGTGGATTGGAATGCTCTTGAGGCTATAGTGAAAGAGATAGGGATACCAGGCAGGTTAGAGACATGGGTGATGGTATGTGTCAAAACTATATCCTTTAAATATATGATTAATGGTGGATGTTCAAAGCTGGTGATAGCTAAACATGGCCTAAGGCAAGGTGATCCTATCTCACTGATGCTATTTGTTCTAGTTATAGAGTATATGAGTATGTGTTTAAAACCATTTAAGGGGAATAAGGAATTTAAGTATCATGCCAAATGTGAGAAAATTGGATTGATAAATATTATTTTTGTTGATGATGTGTTGTTAGTGACAAAAGGGGAGCTTGGATCAGTGCAAGTATTGATGCAGGCCTATAAGGTATTTGGTGACTCCAAAGGATTACAAGTGAATGAAAATAAGTGGTGTCTACTGTTGTGCGGAATGGAGAAAGAACAGAAAATATGAACGAAAATAACAAGACACAAGATTTACGTGGTTCACCAATTTGGCTACCTCCACGGGAGACGGATTCACTATAATAGGTAGCAGGTTACAGACGCCAAGAAATTGGCCAGATTTCTACCTATCTAAGTGCAGAACAGAATTAATGTTTACAGAGAGAAGAGAGACACTTTATATATTGTCTCCACTAAACCCTAACAAACTGGGATTGGAACAAAACACAACTCGGCCCAAATCAACATCAGTCCAAATTGGAATTGGAATTATATTCTTATCATAATTGTAGATGTAGTTGTATTCCAGGCCAGGGTCGCAGAAGCGGCTATTACAGTATTCAAGGCATACCAACAAATCTCCACCTTGACTTGAATCCTCAAAGCAGAAACTCCAGACGCACCATTACAGTGCCAGATGAGCAGACTTATCCCTCCACTCCCGGGACTGCCCATAGAGCACCTAATCAGCTCTGATGTTCAGCAAGTCCAAACAATGTTGAAACTTGCTATGTGGAACAGGTTTGGTGAACATATCAGCGGGGTTGTCAGCAGTTCCCACTTTCTTCACCCTGATTCTCCTCTCACTCCTCAGGAAACGATATCTGACATCAATATGCTTGGTCCTCTCATGATGGACCTGATCCTTGGCTATGCAGATTGCACTCAAACTGTCACAATACACAGTAGCCTGATCATGATGTAGACCAAGATCACTAACCAGTCCTTTCAGCCATATTCCCTCCTTTGCAGCCTCTGTCAAAGCCATGTACTCTGCTTCCGTAGTAGACAACGTCACTGTAGGTTGCAAAGTCGCCTTCCAACTAACCACAGAACCTCCCAAAGTGAATACATAACCAGTCATCGATCTCTTCGTGTCAACATCACCAGCATAATCAGAATCCGAGTAGCCTGTAACTAAGCACTCGGTATCACCTCCATAAATGAGACCCACATCAGACGTACCTCTAAGATACCTGAAAATCCTCTTCACAGCTTGCCAATGTTCCTTTCCCGGTTGCCCATGAACCTGCTCACAACACTGACTGCCTGTGCTAAATCTGGCCTCGTGCAAACCATAGCATACATCAAGCTCCCCACCGCGCTGGCATAAGGAACCCGAGACATATACTCCTTCTCCTCGTCTGACTGAGGAGCAAACATAGTGGTGAGATGAATATTTGCAGCACTAAGAGTGTCTATAGGCTTGGCTGTAGACATGCCAAACCTAGCCAACACTTTCTGAATGTAGCCTTTCTGTGACAAGAAAAGCTTCCGCTGACTTCGATCCCTAAGAATCTCCATTCCTAGTATCTTCCGAGCTGCACCCAGATCCTTCATCTCAAACTCAGCACTAAGAAGTCCTTTCAACTTCTGAACCTCGTGCTTACTCTTTGCGGCTACCAGCATGTCATCTACATAAACCACCAGATAGATGAATGACCCATCTCTCAACCTGCTGTAGTAGACACAACAGTCATAAGCACACCTCGTATATCCCAGCTGAAGCATGTAACTGTCAAACTTCTTGTACCACTGCCTCGGAGACTGCTTAAGTCCATACAAAGACTTCTTCAACTTGCAAACATACTTTTCCTTGCCAGGAACCTGGAAACCATCTGACTGAGTCATGTACAACTCTTCCTCCAACTCTCCATGTAGAAAAGCGGTCTTCACATCAAGTTGCTCGAGCTCCAAATCCTGATGTGTTACACTCTGATGGAAGTGTGTCTGACCACTGGTGAGAAAATCTCATTATAGTCTACCCCCTCCCTTTGACTGAAACCTCTTGCAACAACTCTTGCCTTGTACTTGACTCCCTCTGCAGGTGATATTCCTTCCTTCTTCTTGAAAACCCATTTGCAACTGATTACCTTTCTCCCTTGAGGCTGTTTGACCAATTCCCATGTCTGATTCTTCTGAAGAGACTCCATCTCATCTCCCATTGCAGCAAGCCATTTATCAGCATCAGTACATGAAGTAGCCTCTCTGAAGGTTGATGGCTCTTGAGTATCCACTTCCTCGGCAACTGACAGTGCATAACCCACCATATCCTCAAACCCATATCTCTTTGGCGCCCCAACTCCAACCCTCCTGGGTCGGTCTTGAGCTAAACTGCGGACTGTAGCTCCTGATGGTTGAGGATCTGGTGGTGGAGATTCCGGTATCTCAGATTCTGTCTGTGGCTCTTGATCCACCTCAAATTGTTCCAATCTATTTTCACCTTGAGTGACTTCAAGCTCCACCTGTTTATCAACTCCACTAGTTTCTGGCACAACTGTGGGCTTCACCATAGATCTAAGCAAAGAATTTTCATCAAAGACAACGTCCCTGCTCAGAATAACCCTCTTCTCAGATGGAGACCATATCCTGGAGCCTTTAACTCCATCTCCATAACCCACAAAGACACCCTTCTTGGCTCGGGGCTCTAACTTACCATCACTAACATGATAATAAGATGTACAACCAAAAACTTTTAACTTGGAGTAATCAACAACTTTACCTGACCACAACTCCATAGGTATTTTGCAATCTATACCCGTGTGAGGCCCGCGGTTGATCAGGTAACAAGCTGTACTCACCGCCTCTGCCCAGAATCTCGTTTCCAAACCAGCATTAGAGAGCATGCACCTCGCTCTCGCCAGCAATGTCTGATTCATCCGCTCAGCTACGCCATTCTGCTGTGGCGTATTCCTGACTGTATGATGATGAGCAATCCCTTCATCCCTACAAAACTGATCAAACTCAGACGAGCAGAACTCCAGCCCATTATCAGTTCGAAGCCTCTTGATCTTCTTCTCGGTCTGATTCTCCACCAAAGCTTTCCACTCCTTGAACTTCGAGAAGGCTTCACTCTTATGTTTCATTATGATAACCCAAGTCATCCTTGAGTAATCATCAATCAGAGAAACAAAGTACCTGTGACCTCCCAGTGACTCAACTCGGGAAGGTCCCCAACAATCAGAATGGATGTAATCCAATGTGCCCTTTGTTCTATGAATCGCCTTAGGAAACTTGCTGCGGTGTTGCTTCCCAAAAACGCAATGCTCACAGAAGTCCAAGCTCTTGATCTTGTGGCCACCAAGAAGATCATACTTCGACAGAATCTGCATCCCTCTTTCACCCATGTGACCAAGCCTCATATGCCATAACTTAGTCATATCATCCTGGTGAACCTCCGAAGATGCAACATTAACAGAATCCATAACCGTGGAACCTTGTAGAAAATACAAAGTACCATGCAGAACACCTTTCAGAACCAGCCTAGAACCTTTGCAGACACACAGAACTCCATCACTCCCTGAGTAGACGAAACCCTTTCTACCCAACGTAGGAAGAGAAATCAGATTCTTTGTCATCGATGGAACATGCCTGACATCGTTCAAAGTACAGAAACTACCATCATGCGTCCTGATCTTGATTGAACCAATCCCAACTACCTTGCACGCAACACCATTTGCTGTAGTAATGATGCCCTCAGCTTGCTCATAAGTTGAGAAATAATCTCTCCTTGGGCATACATGGTAAGATGCCCCAGAATCAAGAAACCACGCATTAGAATGATTATTTTGCCCAGTAACAGCTAGAGCAAAATCATCTTCAGAACTGAAATCCCCTTCAGCCACAGCAGCAGTACCAGATGTACTCCCAGATTTACTAGCCTTCTTCGGACACTCCTTTTTCCAATGCCCCTTCTCCTTACAGTAGTTACAAACATCATTGGCCTTAGGACCCTTTGAAGATGACTTCTTGCCCTTCTTCTTATTGCCGGTTTCCTTACCTTTTGTGTTTCTGTCACTAGCAAACAAGCCAGTGGCCTGACTTTCTGTACCTGTATTGTTTGCCTTATGTCGCAACTCTCTACTATGGAGAGAGGATCTAACTTCCTCCAGAGACACGGAATCTTTACCAACAATAAACGACTGAACAAAATTCGCATACGAAAGTGGTAAAGAAACTAGCAAAATCAAAGCAGCATCTTCATCTTCAATTTTCACATCGATATTTCGCAATTCTAATAACAAAGTATTCAATTGCTCTAGATGGTCTCTGAGTTGCGTACCTTCCTGCATTCGGAGACCGAAGAGGCGTTGTTTCAGAAGCAACTTGTTGGTTAGAGATTTCGTCATATACAAACTCTCCAACTTCAGCCACAATTGTGCAGCAGTCTCCTGATCTGAGACCTCAGTGATGATTTCGTCTGCGAGACACAGCATAATCGTCGAGTGTGCCTTTTCTTCCAGACTCACAACATCGCCAGAACTGCTCGCGAAATCCTTCGTCAGCGGAGTCCACAAACCTTGCTGTTTCAGCAAAGCTCGCATCTTGATCTGCCATAAACTGAAACTGTTTCTCCCAGTAAACTTATCGATCTTCACGTTCAACCCAGACATCTTTCTCCCCGATCAGCCCCGATCTGATGAGCCCAGAATCCGATACACCCACTACGGATCTCACCGGAAAAGGAAACCGCTCTGATACTAGTTTGTTGTGCGGAATGGAGAAAGAACAGAAAATATGAACGAAAATAACAAGACACAAGATTTACGTGGTTCACCAATTTGGCTACCTCCACGGGAGACGGATTCACTATAATAGGTAGCAGGTTACAGACGCCAAGAAATTGGCCAGATTTCTACCTATCTAAGTGCATAACAGAATAAATGTTTACAGAGAGAAGAGAGACACTTTATATATTGTCTCCACTAAACCCTAACAAACTGGGATTGGAACAAAACACAATTCGGCCCAAATCAACATCAGTCCAAATTGGAATTGGAATTATATTCTTATCATAATTGTAGATGTAGTTGTATTCCAGACCAGGGTCGCAGAAGCGGCTATTACAGTATTCAAGGCATACCAACATCTACTTTGGCTCAGTAGAAGAGGAGGTAAAGAAGCAAATACTGGAACTTTAAAGCTTTGTGGAAGGTAAATTGCAATTTCAAAACTTGGGAGTTCCATTAACTAGTAAGAAACCAAATCTGTTGGTATGTCAGCCTCTGATTGAAAGAATGGCCATTAAATTGATGCATTGGAGTGCAAAAACTCTTAAGTTATTCTAGAAGACTACAATTTATAAATGGTGTTTTATTTGTTATTGTGAATTATTGGATGCAAATTTTCCCTCTCCCTACATCTGTTTTGAAGCATGTGAAGGCTATGTCGATCTTTACTATGGAGTGGGGGAGATGTAATGACGAGAAAGTCAATTATTGCATGGGGGAAAGTATGTGAAAGTAAAAAGACTGGCGGGATGAATGTGATATCGTTACAGGAATGGAATGAGGCTAATATTTTTGAAGAATTTGTGGAACACATGTAAAGCTGATAGGTTGTGGATTCGTTAGGTGAATGAGTACTACATACAGAATGAAGATGTGATGACTACAATATTTCCATCAGATTGTTCGTGGGTGTTGAAAAGCATAGATAAAGCAAGGATCAAAGCTCAGAATATGGAGGAATGGCGCAGACATATTGGGATGCAGAAGTTCAGTGTGAAATGTATGTATAGAACCTTGAAACCTAAAAATATAGGTAATACAGTGGAGGAAGCTCTTTTATGATCATTGTGCTAGACCTAGAGCAAAATTTAGCTTCTGGATGGCCTTGCATAAGAGACTTGCTACCAAGGACAGATTGCAAAAATTGAAGATGAATGTGGAGGAAAATTGTGTGTTCTATGAAAGGGAGGAATCTGTAAAAAAATCTTCTATGTGAATGCAGGGTAACAAAGAAAGTATGGAGTGCAGTTTTAAAATGGATGAGGATGGTGCATAAACCTGTGAGCTGGGACATAGAGGTGGCTTGGCTACTGCAACAATGTAAAGGAAAGAGTTGGAGAAGAAGGATGTTAAAAGCTGTTGTAACTGAAACTCTCTATAGAGTTTGGATGTGGAGAAATGATACTTATTTTGGTAAGATTGTGAATGTAGAAATAGTTATAAGAGATATTTTTTATTGTTTAGTTTCAAGAGTATAGGTTAAACCAAAGTTAAAAGAATAATGTGCCAGATTTATGATCTAGAATATTAGAATGGTAAAAGGGGTTAGAAGAAGGTTGTAAATGATGAAGTTTTGATAGCAATGAAAAGTTATTTATTGCAAAAAAAAATACCAGTAAAGAAATTAATTATTTTTATTGAAGAAAATTGAATGTGAATCAAATAAAAGTTATACACATTTGTCTTAAATATTAAATAAAATGTATTTAGATTCTTAGTAAACAGACATTTCGTAACAATTTTTTAAGTATTTATAATGTGTAAAAATATATATCTTGTTTACTTACTGGGATATTTGCAGGTATGCCTTAAACACTTATTTTGAAATAGAGTAGTAAAAGACACCACAAACGAAAGTGATCCTATTTCGATCGAGCTCTAAGGTTACATTGGTATTAATAATAGAGAAGTTATTTGAGATTGGGTTGGGTGATGTTATTGGCCAGATATTGTAATTGATTCGCTCTAAAAAGCTCATCATGCGGTGTTGAAGGAAAGTTACTTTTAATGTTTTTTCATAGGATCCATTGCAGGAGGAGGAAATAAAAGCACAGAATGAGGGAAATCTGCAAGAGATTAGCCATGGTAAAAAAGAGGAAAGATATCTCTTGGAAGTGCGAATTGAGAAAAACAACCCTGCGTCATTTCCTACGGGTGGTCAAAGAGGGGACCTCAAGGGGTGTACATACATATTTTCTCCTTTTCTGTGGTTTTTATTGCCTTCTCTTACCCATAGATAATTTTTACTTAGCTGAAATTTTAAAGAAACGCATAGTCATATTAGGCTATATCTTTGCAATCGTAGTGTGGGAATTTATCAAGAAAGTTTTCCATAGACATAAGTTAGTGGACCACTTCAAAAACTCCCCTGTCATCTTGTGTTGCTGAGGTAAAGGGTATAAGGTGGGTTATAGAAGGTTTGTTTCTAGAAATAATACTCATTTATTTTGAATTTATAAGAGCCAAAATTAAACTTATAATCATTGTAAAAAATCAATCGTATAAGGCTCGCACAGGTAAGGCTCTGCAAACTTCTTAGAATTAGATGTTGGAGAACAACAAAACATATACAAATATTTATAGATCACAAAGGAAATTTAAAATTTTTATATGAAAATATTAAAATTGTAATTAAGTAAACACTATAAATATCTAGTGTTGATTGTTCCATAAAACTATTTTGATTTTTATGAAATTGACATTTTATTATTTCTAGTAGGTTTTAATAAAGTGTTGAAAAAGACATTGAGTTGACCTTCTTGGATATTTGTGGGAACGCCTAAAACAAGTTAGTCATCTAGCATATCTACACCGAAATCGCACCTTAAGTGCACATTAATCTGAATGAAGCACAATTAAATAAAAAATATATGCCAATTGTCTCATTATAAAAAAATGTTCCTAACATCCTAGCTTCTAGAATATCATATTTGAGAACAACGAAAACGAACCAGTAACCAACAATAAAGACACTCAAGAGTTACATACACGAGAGAGATAGATATGCTGAGAGTATTCAAAAACTATGTATTGAAGACATCTTGGTTTGATGACGTCATGTACTATGAAAGTAGAGAAAAGATCTTTCTCTCAAAGAGAAAGCAAGCTTCTTTTTAGGCACTATAATTATCAATTCTTGGAAGAACCTTATTCATTGATCTGCCTCTAAATGGAGGAATCAAACAATTTTGAAATCTATCGGATCTACACAAACGTTTCTCATAAAGTACACACTAATCCAAATGAGCACAATATTTCCCTTACAATAAGCAGTGTAATACTTACAATAAAGAAAAGGTGTATATATGTTGGACATATATTGAATATATCATGCGAAAATCAAATAATAAAAATTTGAACGAGCAATTAATATATGCAAGAATAATACAATTTTATTAATTATTCAAGCATACAATTGAAAAGCTTAAATTACAAATAATCAAAGCATGAATCACGTTTCAAGTAATCACAAATTGATGGAGTCACGAGTAACACTCGCTGCCCTTGAAACGAATGAGTCCCGTCGTGGACATCGTTCCCTAGGATAAAACCATCGCAGGCAACAATTAACATTTAAGAGTTACCTGGGATTCACGCAAGGCCCGAAGGACTATCACCGACAGAGACAGAAAGAAGTGAGACTCAAGTTTAGAATAAATGAGGAACTTGAGAATGGTGCGAGTTTTCTGACTGACTTAGAGGCTCTATTTATACTACTCTAAGAGACCCTATTCATGGAAACATGATATTCTGATTTTCTGTAATTAGAGAAGAATATTCTCCAATTACCAACTCATCAAATCCGAGACATTCCATGAATACTCGAATCAAATCTGCTGGAAAAGGAAGAAATATTTGTACTAATATTCTTCATCATATTAAACATGGTAAACCGCATATTTATTTAAGACAAGATATCTCACAAAATATGGAAATATTTTGTTCTTATCTCTTAAGAATTACACACAAGCAATTCCATATATACTATACGGTTGGGCCTTCCAGAGACTTCCATGCGGTCCATACGCATTTTGGACAGTCCAGAGAAAATTACCTGGGCCAATTTTCGCCCATTTTTTCCTCTTTCAAGAGTGAAATTAAAACATTCATATCTCATTCACCCTTGATCCGTTTTGAGAGTTTAAATAGTCGATTTTATAGTACTCGCGGAGGAGAACCCAAAAATGACATCCATTGACCCAAAATCCATTTGGGTCCCACTCTAAACGAAGCCCAAAAAGTTGACGAATTTCAACCTTTTAACCATCATTTTCCAACAATCCCCCACATGAATAGATATTGATGTAGGAATCAGAACAATCACGTCAGACACAGAGTTTGACTTGGTGATAGATTCATTTCGACGGCATAGATGCTGCATAGGATAAGTAGGTGTCACCCTTTGAACTTTCCCTTGAGAGAGTACACTTAGCCCACTGGTTAGGAAGTAGACGCGATGTCCTTGAACTTCCCCAACCGCTTGTGTGAACGACAATGCACTTCCCACAGACATCTTTCCTAGCCCTTGCGCTTTCCTCGGTTGTGTCCATTAATCAGGCCATGGCACACGCCTAGTTCTGTAAGGTTTCTAAAGAATTGCGTCCCAACAATTCCCTTTCGAAGCGGCCACACTTCTCGCTTACATAGGTGATTCTTGGCGTAAGAGCAGTTCCAGAAACTATGCGCTCTTTCAAGTACTACACACTTGATGCCATGAACCATTAAAAGCAACCTAATGCTTAACCTCCATTCACATCACTGTTTCTTCATCATAGGAATAGGACAGGAGGTATGAAACCCCCACAGTGATCGCAATGGGTCTTTGCAGTTTAGTTGTCCCTTTGAACCTAGATCTTGGGATCTCCAGTCACATAGGTTGGGTGTCCACGTACGTAACCCATCATTTAATGGACTTCAGTCCCATTCCTCTCGATGATGTTTCAACTATCTCTCGATTCAACCCTTTAGTCAAGGGATCGGCTATGTTGTCCTTCGACCTTACATAGTCAATTGTGATCACTCCAGTTGAGAGAAGTTGTCTTATGGAACTATGTCTCCGTCGAATATGACGAGACTTCCCATTATAGAGCATATTCTGAGCCTTTCCAATAGCAGATACACTATCACAATGTATACATATGGCTGGCACAGGCTTCGGCCATCTAGGAATGTCCTCTACGAATTGAAGGAGCCATTCGGCCTCCTCACCCGCCTTGTCTAAGGCAACAAACTCAGATTCCATCGTGGATCGAGTAATAACCGTTTGTTTAGAGGACTTCCACGAAACTGCTCCTCCACCTAGTGTAAATACATACCCACTAGTGGATTTCAGATCCTTTATATCGTGTATCCAGTTTGCATCACTGTATCCTTCAACTACAGCTGGATAACTCGAATAATGTAGACCATAATCACGAGTATAACGTAGATATCTCAATATTCTAGTTATTGCTTTCCAGTGAGTCATACTGGGGTTACTCGTGTATCTACTCAACCTACTTACAGTGTAGGCAATGTCTGGTCTAGTACAACTCATCAAGTACATCAGACTCCCAATGACTCTCGAGTACTCCACCTGATTAATAGCCTCCAATTTGTTCTTTCGTAGATGCAAATTCGGATCTATTGGAGTCATCGCCACCTCTGAGTCATTCTTGTTGAATTTCTCAAGGATTTTTTCTACATAGTGAGACTGGGTTAAGGTGATACCATCAGAGCTTCGGATGATCTTTATCCCCAAGATCACATCCGCCAGTCCCATATCCTTCATGTCAAAACGAGAATTCAACATGTCCTTGGTAGATTTGATCATCTTTTCATTACTACCCACAATGAGCAAGTCATCTACATATAAACATAGGATTACATATCCATTTTCCGTGTCTTTCACATAGATGCACTTATCACACTCATTGATTTTGAAACCATTGGCAAGGACAACATGGTCAAACTTCTCATGCCATTGCTTTGGTGCTTGTTTGAGACCATACAATGATTTCACCAACTTGCAGACTTTTCCTCCTTGACCGGGAGCCGTAAACCCCTCAGGTTGCTCCATGTAGATTTCTTCCTCTAAATCTCCATTCAAGAAGGCAGTCTTCACATCCATTTGATGAACCTCAAGCTTACGCAACGCGGCGATAGCAAGTATCATTCTAATGGAGCTTATTCTCGTGACTGGAGAATAAGTATCAAAGTAGTCAAGACCTTCCTTTTGTCTATAACCTTTGATTACAAGTCTAGCTTTATACTTGTCAATCGAGCCATCTGCTCTCATCTTCTTCTTGAAGATCCATTTGTAGCCCAGTGGTTTACATCTCGGAGGTAAGTCCACTAGCTCCCAAGTATGATTATGTAGAATCGAGTCGATTTCGCTTTTAATCGCTTCTTTCCACATAGGCCCCTCAGACGAATTCACAGCTTCTTTATAGCTTTGTGGCTCACTTTCAAGCATAAACGTTAGATAATCAGGACCAAATGATTTTTCGGTCCTAATCCGTTTACTTCGTCTAGGTTCATCCACTTCCTCCTCTTGATCCTCGAGATCGTCAGGAATTACTACGCCTTCGTCTAATGACTCAATGGTCCTTTTCGACGATTCGGCCCTTTCCTTGGCTGGGAACACATCCTCAAAGAAATTTGCATTTCTTGATTCCATGATCGTGTTCTTGTGAATCTCGGGATGATGAGATTCATGTACAAGGAAGCGATAAGCACTACTCTCATGTGCATATCCTATAAAGATACAGTCAACCGTTTTAGGTCCGATCTTTAACTTCTTGGGGGGTGGGATTAATACCTTCGCAAGGCACCCCCACATTCGCAAGTACGTAAAGGATGGCTTTGAGCCTTTCCACAACTCATGAGGAGTTGCTTTCTCGTCCTTACGGGGTATCTTATTCAAAAGATAGTTGGCCGTCAAAATAGCCTCCCCCCACATGCTCTGTGGCAACCCAGAACTTATCAACATCGCATTCATCATTTCTTTAAGAGTGCGATTTTTACGTTCAGCCACACCATTAGATTGAGGCGAGTAGGGGGCAGTGACCTCGTGAATAATGCCATGTTCAGAACAATAGTCCCTAAATGGCTCTACATATTCACCTCCACGGTCACTTCTAATCACCTTGATCTTCTTATCAAGTTGATTTTCAACTTCCATTTTGTAGAGAACAAATTTCTCAATTGCCTCATCTTTGCTTTTCAGCAAGTACACATAACAGTATTTCGTACAATCATCCACGAAAGTGATGAAATACTTATTACCTCCTCTTGTTTGCACGAACTTGAGATCACAGATATCGGTATGTATCAACTCAAGAGGTTTCGTGCTTCGTTTAACTTGTTTGAAAGACGTTCGAGTCATCTTAGCTTCAACACAAGTTTCACACTTATGATTTGCATCAATTTCCATGTTAGGTATGTTCTCCATTTTAATTAATCTTCTTATCGAATCATAATTAACGTGTCCTAGTCTACCATGCCACAAATTGGAAGACTCAATCATGTAAGCAGAAGAAGAAGCATTCATTTCATCTTTCTTAGGAGGTACAACCATGGTGTTCAACTTGAACATACCATCTAGCTCATAACCTTTGCCTACAAACATACCTTGCTTTGACAAGACTAACTTATCAGACTCAAACACTAGCTTAAAGCCATGCTTGATCAACATAGAACCGGACACAAGGTTCTTACGAATGTCTGGCACATACAAAACATTCTTCAGAGTCAACTCCTTCCCAGACGTCATCTTCAGCACCACAGTGCCACGGCCTTTCACCATGGAAGTTGCAGAGTTGCCCATGTAGATGGTCTCTCCATCTTCAATTGCCTTGAAGTTTGAGAACACTTCCTTGACAGAGCAAATGTGCTTCGTAGCACCAGTGTCAATCCACCATTCCTTTGGATTGGAGTCCACCATGCTGACTTCAGAAATCACAGCACACAGATCGATGTTATTCACATCTCGTGAAAGATTTTCAACCATGTTTGCCTCATTCTT
Organism: Rubia yunnanensis; assembly: GCA_037428765.1. Classification (NCBI taxonomy): domain Eukaryota; kingdom Viridiplantae; phylum Streptophyta; class Magnoliopsida; order Gentianales; family Rubiaceae; genus Rubia; species Rubia yunnanensis. The sequence goes on along the minus strand of CM075063.1, from coordinate 106,521,094 downwards.
GGCATTCTTTGGCTTCTTACACTCGGAGGACTTGTGGCCAACGAGGTTGCAATTATAGCACTTGCCAGTGAACTTCGACTTCTTCGAAACTCCACCCTTAGCTCCCAACTTGGATCCCTTCTTTGCCTTTGGCTTCTTTGACTTGGAGCTCTCACCAACCTCCACGAGATTGGCCCTTGCCACAGGCACAGATCCATTCATCCTCTTTTCAGAGATGCGGTTATCCTCCTCAACACGAAGCTTTTGGATCAGATCCCTCATGGTCATCACCTTTCGCTTGTGTTTCAGATAACTCTTGAAGTCCTTCCAACTTGGAGGCAGCTTCTCAATGATGCAATAGACTTGGAGAGTCTCGCACATTGTCATCTTCTCGGCTATCAGCTCATTGATCATCATTTGAAGCTCTTGAGCTTGACTGACCACAGACTTGGCATCAACCATCTTGTAGTCGAGGAACTTGCCGACGACCCACTTCTTGGATCCAATTTCCTCACCCCTGTACTCTTGGTCAAGAGTTTCCCACAACACCTTAGAAGGCTCCTTCACCGAATACACATTCCAAATGGCATCGTGAAGGCTATTCAACAGGATGTTGCGGCAGATATACTCCTTAGAGTTCCATTCCACCGCAGCATCTTGAACTTCCTTAGCGCTATTCTCATCCGCAACGGGACGATTTTCGTGAACGTAACGTTCCAAACCCATAGTGGACAAGTAGAAGAGCATCTTCTGTTGCCACATCTTGAAGTTCATACCATTATTGAACTTCTCGGGTTTCTCAGCATGAGACACAGCCACAAAAGGCATCGCCCCAGGGGTAGTCTTCGCAGCATCATTGCTCGACATGGTTCTGAGATTCACCAATGTGTACATACAAAATTATTCACCATTAAATATAAGTACACATGACATATTGTAGTATAATATTTTTAAACAATTATACATAACAAATTGCTCAATTTAATTTTGTTATAAATAACCAAAACCATTAGCATGCATATTTTCATAAAGCATGCAATTACCTATGCATATTTTCGGACAAACAATGATATGCATATAAATAAATATGGCATGCCACTCGAGCAAGTTACCTTACATATATATTCTGGGAGTAATCAAATATACTCCTTTTCACACGTAACCAGCGGCAGTGCATTGTTTCCAAACAAATATGGTGACTTTATTCTAATGAAATTATTACCATACATGCATAAATATGGTATGCAAGCATTCTTTCCAGCATGATTATTTTGACTATGACACATGCATATTCTTCATGGAAAATTTGGAAATTTACGCATGCATCTTTAAAACCCAAATCAATATAAATCAACAAATATCATTCGTTTCAAGACTGTTGGACATATATTGAATATATCATGCGAAAATCAAATAATAAAAATTTGAACGAGCAATTAATATATGCAAGAATAATACAATTTTATTAATTATTCAAGCATACAATTGAAAAGCTTAAATTACAAATAATCAAAGCATGAATCACGTTTCAAGTAATCACAAATTGATGGAGTCACGAGTAACACTCGCTGCCCTTGAAACGAATGAGTCCCGTCGTGGACATCGTTCCCTAGGATAAAACCATCGCAGGCAACAATTAACATTTAAGAGTTACCTGGGATTCACGCAAGGCCCGAAGGACTATCACCGACAGAGACAGAAAGAAGTGAGACTCAAGTTTAGAATAAATGAGGAACTTGAGAATGGTGCGAGTTTTCTGACTGACTTAGAGGCTCTATTTATACTACTCTAAGAGACCCTATTCATGGAAACATGATATTCTGATTTTCTGTAATTAGAGAAGAATATTCTCCAATTACCAACTCATCAAATCCGAGACATTCCATGAATACTCGAATCAAATCTGCTGGAAAAGGAAGAAATATTTGTACTAATATTCTTCATCATATTAAACATGGTAAACCGCATATTTATTTAAGACAAGATATCTCACAAAATATGGAAATATTTTGTTCTTATCTCTTAAGAATTACACACAAGCAATTCCATATATACTATACGGTTGGGCCTTCCAGAGACTTCCATGCGGTCCATACGCATTTTGGACAGTCCAGAGAAAATTACCTGGGCCAATTTTCGCCCATTTTTTCCTCTTTCAAGAGTGAAATTAAAACATTCATATCTCATTCACCCTTGATCCGTTTTGAGAGTTTAAATAGTCGATTTTATAGTACTCGCGGAGGAGAACCCAAAAATGACATCCATTGACCCAAAATCCATTTGGGTCCCACTCTAAACGAAGCCCAAAAAGTTGACGAATTTCAACCTTTTAACCATCATTTTCCAACAATATATAGGTTGTGGGACCATGTAAAACACAAAATATGCATCTAAACCACCCAATAATTGCACGGATAATGCTCGCACGAGATTCTCTCTACAATGGTTTTAGAATATGATTTTGCAATGTAAAAAATATTTATAAGGAACTTCAAATATGATAAAAGATTAGCAGAGAAATTTATTATTTTATTGAAGAGAATGGAATAATAATAAAATAAGAATTATACTCATCTATCTTAAATATTAAAGAGGATGTATTTTAATTTTTTTAGAAAATAGACATCTCATAATTCTTTTATAGGTATTAATAATGTGTAAAAATAGATAGCCCGTTTACCTTTTGGAATAATTATTAGGTATGCCATAAACACGTTTCCGGAATGGAAAAATAAAAAACACCAAAAACGAAAGTGATCCCAGTTCGATAGAGCTCTAAGGTTACAATGGTATTAAAATTAGAGAAGCTCTTGAGGGATTGGGTTGGGTTATGAATACTTGCCCAGCTATTGTAATTTATCCGCTCTAGGAAGCTCCGCACGCTGTGTTGAAAGTATGTTACTTTGATTTTTTATACATGATCCATTGCAGGAAGATGAGATAGAAGCATGGAAGGAAGGAAATATGTCAGTGTTTAGCCATGGTAAAGAAGAGGAAAGACATCTCTTCGAAGTGTGAATTAAGAAAAACAACCTGCGTCATGTTCTACCGGTGGTCAAAGAGGGGACCTCAAGGGGTATAGATATAGACGGTCTCTTTTTCAAAGGTTTTGATTGCCCTCTCTTACCCGTATATAATTTTTATTCAGCTTAATTTTTTAAGAGAATCGCAGTCATATGAGACTATTAGGGTATATCTTTGCAATCGTAATGCAAGAATTTATAAAGAATTTTTTTCATAGACATAAGGTAGTGGACCTCTTCAAAAACTCCCCCGTCATCTTTTGTTGCTAGAGTGAAGGGCATAAGGTAGGATATAGAGGGTTTGTTTCGGAGAAAAAGTATCATTTATTTAATATTAGAGGATACAAAATTTAACTTATCATCATTTTAAAAAAATCGATCGCATAAGGCTCGCACAAGTATCGCTTTGCAAACTTCTTATAATTAGATTTCGAAGAAGAACAAAACATTTTCAAAGCATTTACATATATTAATAGATCAAAAAGGAAATTTAAAAAATTTATATGAAAAGAGTGAAATTGTAATTAAGTAAACACTATAAATACCTAATGTCAATTATTCCAGAGAATCTATTTTGATTTGTATGAAATTTAATTTTTATTTATTTCCGGTGGGTTTTAATAACGTGTCGAAAAATACATTGAGTTAACCTTCTTGGATATTTGAGGGGACCCTTAAAACAAGTTTTTTATCTAGCAGATCTACATCGAATTCGCACCTTAAGTGCACCTTAATCCAAATGAAGCACAATGAAATAAAAGATGTGCCAAGTGTCTCATTATAAAAGATGTGTCAAACCTCAACGGTTCTTGAGCATCATAGTAGAGAACAACAAAAATGAACCAGTAACCAACGGTAGAGACACTCATTTACATACATGAGAGGGATAAATATGCTAAGAGTATTTTAAAGCTATGTATTGAAGACATATTGGTTTGATGATTTCATGTACTATGAAAGTAGAGAAAAGGTCTTTCTCCAAAAGAGAAGGTTGGGCATTATCCATTCTAGGAAGCACCTCACTCATTGATCCGCATCAAAAAGAAGGAATCAAACAAGTTTGCAATCTATCCTATCAACACCAAATTTTCACATAAAGTACACATTAATCCAAATGAAGCACAATATTTCCCTAGAACTAAACAGCATAAATGTTTAAAATAAGAGGAGGGTGTGTATATCAGCCATGGGACCAATGTAAAACACTAAATATGCACATAAAACACCTAATAATTGCACGGATAATGCTCGCACAAATATCTCTCTACAAAGGTTTTAGAATATTATTTTTAATGTAAAAAATATTAATAAGGAACTTGCAAATGATAAAATACTGGTAAAGAAACTTATTATTTTATTGATGATAATAGAATATGAAGGAAAAAAATATTATACACATCTGTAATTATAGAAATTTTATTTTGATTAATAGAAAATAGATATATCGTAACATTTTATAGGTTTTCATAATGTGTAAAAATGAATATCTATTTACCTTCTGGGATATTCGCATGTACGCCTTGAACTCGTATTTTGAAATGGAATAGTAAAAAACACCACAAGCGAAAGCGAATGTGAATTTAGTTCGATAAGCTCTTAGGTTACAATGGTTTTAATAATAGAGAAGCTCTCTTAGGGATTGGGTTTTGTTATGATTACTAGGCCAGCTATTTTAATCGATCCGCTTTATAAAGCTCACATGGTGTTGAAAGAATGTTACTTTTAATTTACTTTTTTTTACAGGATCCATTGCAGGAGGAGGAAATAGAAGCGCTGAATTAAGGAAATCGGCAAGAGTTTATCCATAGTAAAGGAAAGAAAAGACATCTCTTGGAAGTACGAATTGAGAAAAACAAGTATGCGTCATGTTCTACGGGTTATTAAAAGGACCACAACGGGTATATATAGAGAGAGTGTCTCATTTTCAATGGTTTTTATTTCCCTCTCCTACCTATAAATAATTTTTACTCAGTCTACATTTTTAAGAGACTCGCAATCATATGAGACCATTAGGTTATATCTTTTCAATCGTAGTGTGGAAATTCATCAAGAAACTTTTTCATAGACATAAGGTACTGGACCTCTTCAACTGCTCCACCAACATCTTGTGTTGTTGGGGTGATGGTCATATGGTGGGATATAGAGGGTTTGTTTCGGGGAGTTGTACTCATTTATTTTATAATTAGAGGAGACAAAGTTTAACTTATCATCATTGTAAACAAATCTATTGCATAAGGCTCGCACATGTATCGCTCTACAAACTTCTTAGAATTAGATTTAAAAAAGAACAAAAAATTTACAAAGCATTTACAAATATTAAAAGATCAAAAAGTAAATTTTAAAAAATTATATGAAAAGAGTGAAATTGTAATTAAGTAAACACTATAAAAATCTAATGTTGATTATTTCAGAGAAACTATTTTGATTCGTATTAAATTGACATTTTATTATTTCTGGTAGGTTTTAATAACATGTTGAAAAAGACATTGAGTTGACCTTCTTGGATATTCGAAGGGATGCCTAAAACAAGTTTGTCATCAAGCATATATGCACTGAATTTGCACTTTAAGTGCACATTAATCCAAATAAAGCACAATGAAATAAAAGATTTGTCAAGTGTCTCATTATAAAATATTTACCTAACCTCCTAGCTTCTAGAGCATCACATTAGAGAACAACGAAAATGTACCAATAACCAGCAATAGAAACACTCAAGAGTTACGATACACGAATAGTTATGTTGAGAGTATTTAAAATCTATGTATCAAAGACATATTTGTTTTATGACTACAGGTACTATGAAAACATAGAAAAGTTCCTTCTCCAATAGAAGGAAAAGCTTATTACTGGGAACTATAATTATCCATTTAATGAAACAACTCACTCATTGACTTGTCTGTGAATGGTGAAATCCTCGAAAAAAAGCACAAAGAATCATTGAACTCCGACAAGGCTTCACCAGTTGCGCTTCTGTTGAAACTGTTCTTGTCACTGACAAGGATGAAGTAGCCTTAGTGGATGTCCAGCTTAAAAGGGATTGAAAGTAGTTACACTTTTGCAAGCGATGTCCACTACAAAAGACATCACCTTTTACCTCAGTTCTTGAGGGGTTTTAACCTCCATTTTTAGCCATAAAATTCGAGGAAAATATGGCCGGAGTAAAAAGAATATTTTTTACCTCAATTCAAAATTGAGGCAAAAAATATTTTTTACCTCAATTTTGTGGAAAAATAAGCGAGGTAATATTGGTATCTAGCGATATGGGTGCGAGGTCGCATCAAAATTTTCAAACCAAGTAAATTTAGAAACACGGTGAATGAATTTATCGATGTTGGTGTGACGTCGCCCCTGGTATTTTAGAAATTTTAAAAAACTACCATTCTACTTTTGGTAGTTCAAAGTCTAATAAGAGTTATCCGGCAAGATTCCAGCCCGAATAGTGCAAAATACTAGCACGAGAAATTACAACCAAAACAAGAGAGCGGACCTTAGAGAAATTACGACAAAAACAAGGGATTACAAATAAAAATAGAATACATTTATATTATAAAACAATAAACAAACAAACAAAATCACCGACGGACAGAGGGTTTTGAATTCTTGAGCAATGGACCTCCGGCGAGAGCGGACCTCCAACGAGACAGAGCGGACCTCCGGAAAGACAGGGCGGAGCTGACCTCCGCTGAGACAAGGTAGAGTGCACCTCCAATGACAAAGAGCAGATCGGACCTCCGCAGAGGTGGAGATAGAGAAGTTGTATCGATCGTGGTGGCGAGGTGCTGCTCGGTGGTGGACAGTCGCTGCTTGGTGGTGGCGACGGATGCCCGATGGCGGCGATGGTCCCTCGGTGGTGGTTGTGTCGGCCTCTCGAGGCTCTGATCAGTTGTGGTGGCGTCAGTCTCTTACGGGTTCCTATCGGTTGTGGTGGTGTCGGTCTTGGGGCTTCGTTCGGTTGTGTAGGCGTGCGACCAGCGGCAAAGGGGTGTAAGAAGGAGAAGGTTGTCTGAAGGGGTGTACGAAAGAGAAGGATCGGTTGTGTAAAGGATGGATTAGTGTTTCCTTTTGTTTATAGGGCTAGGATTTTTACATGCTTTTGGACTAGACTGGGCTTAAAAAAGGTGGGCTGAAATACCAAACCATGAATTTATATTTAAAGTGTTGTAAAAACCAAATTCTATTTAAAATTTTTGTTTTATAAATTAAATTAAAAAATTTTCTCAATAATAAAATTTTAAAATTTTATTATGATTATATTTGTATTTGGAATTATAACAATTTTATGGTGTTGCTTACACTCACATTAACGTGTGAAGATAAAAAAATAGTTTTCAATTATGATTAATCAATTTAGGGTTGACCTTTTATTAATTAAAGTTACGACCGTTCATTAGTATTTATAATATTAAGTTATGTAATAATTGACCATTGGTTGATTAAGGTCAACCCTCTTTTAGTGTTAATTAGTTCAAATCAAACATTTTCATTATTGTTCATATACGAAAGGACAAGTAAGGTGAACCGATCATTAGTTAAGGTCAAACATTTTCATTTGTGTTCATATATGAAAAGTCAAGTAATAATTGACCATTGAATAGTTAAGTCAAACATTTCATTACTGTTTATGCATAAAAAGTCAAATAAGGGTTGATCATATTTATTGAAAATTACACTATGGCCCAAATTGTGTTATCCTATAATCCATTGCTCCAAAATACATTATTTTTGTTATTCTTGTATAAATATAGAAATATTAAATAGATGAATTTTTTGGTGGTCTTACATAGTCTTGGAAAGTGCTAGTACACGTTCTAGAGTAACATAGAGTTGGTTACATAGAAGTAAGAAAGGTAAATCGGAAAAGATTACAAATATATTCTTGTGCATGTTTATTGATAAATACTATGTTACGGACTTAGAAAATACAATTGGGTGTATAGAGTAGCATCACGTTTGAGCGGATTTCAATTTGGAGTTACGAGTAAAGTTTTTACTTTTTTCACTTAGGTCCCTCCAAGAAAGTTGGAGTCTCGAATCACGAAATTGGCAACATAAAAATGCAATTCATGATATAGTTGCAATTTTGCAATTTGGGCATGTATGGGTGAACGAAAGGGCCATAAAAGTCAACATTGATTACTTCTTCACAATCTTGAAACATTACACTATTGCCCAAAATTGTGTCACCTTCTAATCCGTTGCTCCAAAATAAATGTAGATGAATTTAAATAGATGAATTTTTGGTAAAATGTTGGAAAGCGCTAGTACATGTTCTAGAGTAACTTAGATTGGTTACGTAGAAGTAAGAAATGGATTAGCAACTTGCCATATGGAAAATACTACAAGAGCAACTCTTAGCCACGTCACCTTTGACACTTGTCACCTTGGAATTAGCCACGTGTGAAATGAAATAAATTAAATGTAGTGTTCGAGTTATATGTGATCGAAGTCGAATATTAATAAATAAACTCTATTTTTCACCGAGTAAATTTTATATACTACTTATTTTATATGATTATGAATAAGTACTATATACAATTTTATTTGGTGAAAAAATAAAGTTTATTTATTTATATTGAACTTTGATCATGCATTACTCGAACTCTACGTTTAAATTATTTCATTTGAAAACATAAATATAAAGTCATAGTTTAGAGTATAATTATAAAATATTTTATAATTCAAAACAAATGGAGTTGCATAAAAATTCTGCGAGAGGGACATGTGATGTCAATCACAATCATAAGTAATGTTGGTAAGCTAGAAATGCATGTGACGTACCCCATTCATTTCTACGAGAGTGACGTGCAATGTCGCTCACAAAAACAACTGTCGTCGGTAAGCCAGACATGTGTGCAATGTCGATCATTCATGTCTGCGATAGTGACTTTTGACGTCGGTCACAAAAAATACTGACCTCGGTATGACAGACATGCGAGCGACGTCTGTCATGTCATACTTTTTACCTCAATTTTTTTAAATTGGCTTTTTACCTCTTTTTTTCAACCGAGGTAAAAAATATTATTTCACTTTGAAAAAAAAGAATCAAGGTAAAAGAACTTTTAACCTCAGTTATTTGGGGTTAACAAAAAAATTGAGGTAAAAGGGATAAGTAAAAGGTCATTTTTCTTGTTGTAGTCAATGCAGTGGCACCAGAAGGAAAAGGTGGCATTGATAGAGTGGTAGTTATAGACGCCCTCACTGTCTCTCCAAAGTAGTAGGAATTAGAGTTGGTATCAGCTACTGTGTTGAACTCGATGTCCACTGGGGTCACGACGGTTGAGGATGTCGTTGTCCTTCTGATATTTGGAACCATGATGAGGCAACCTTCCAGCAGGGTTACGCCACCAGTCCTAATGTTGAAAGGGGGAAGTAGGGTTCGTGAATGTTTATCAGTGTACATGAGTGTGTTTTTTGATAGATGTATACTTACTAGAGAAACGGGTTATTGCATATAACTAGTGTGGCTACACCGCGCGTTGCACTGTGAGCTTGATAACACATTATAGGAATTGTATAGGAATGTTAAAAGAGTTGTAATTTAAGCTATAAATGTACCAATTATACATGTAATTGAATTGTGGAGATGGTGAGAAATGAAGGTTCAGGTGGAAAGGGTTAAAGTGGAGGGGTTCGAGAGGTACCGATTCGAGATGTAAAGGTTCTCCAGCTGGAAGTTCACATCTCAAATGGGTACCTCTCGAACCCATCCAATGGAACCCCTCCACCTGAAAGTTCACTTCTCAAATGCGTAGAAGACTCCATCCCTTCCAGTGGACCCCTTCAAGGGAAGAAGACTTCATCCCTTGGAGGGCTGAGAGCTCGACTCCTTTGAGGATAGAAAAGCACATCCCTTCGAGGGCTGAGAGCTCGACTGCTTTAAGGATAGAAGCCTCTATCCCTTTGAGGGATGAGAGCTCGACCCCTTCGAGGATAGAAGAGTCCAACCCTTCATGGGCTGAGAGCTCGACCCCTTCGAGGATAGAAGAGTCCAACCCTTCGAGGGCTAAGAGCCCGTCCCCTTCAAGGATAGAAGCCTTCATCCCTTTGAGGGCTGAGATCTCAACCCCTTCGAGGATGGAAGACTCAATCCCTTCGAGGGCTGAGATCTCGACCCCTTCGAGGACAGAAGACTCCATCCCTTCAAGGGCAGAGATCTCGACCCCTTCAAGGGCAGAGATCTCGACCCCTTCGACCCCTTCCATTAAGTTTGTGCACAATACGATTTGGCATAAAAACTATTTAAAATGTCAAAATGATACAGTGTTTCAGCACCAAGGAAACGTGGTGTGTATAAACAAACGATGTCCAACACCCCACGTTTCCTTAGTGCTGACAGACTGCAACATCTCCACAGTTTAAACATCAACTTGAAATCATTAAAAGAAGCAAGAAGACTTGTAAACCTTAATCTAGTTCGTCATTCAATCAAAATATTGTAGTTGTTCGAGGCAATCAAAACTACACCATAAACACTTTAACATCCCACAATCAACTATATCACATTATTTTTAGAGTAAACCTTCACCATCGTATAAAGTTAAATAGAAAAGGCATAGTTATATATCTCATCTCCATTATATCTCCACAATTCTATGAGAAAAACTAGAAAATTACACAATCAACTATATCACACTTCAATATAACACAATCAACAATATGTAATAGATTTTATAACATGATACAAATTTTATGACAAACACCTAAACATGAAACAGTCATCTATATCACAGGGGAGTAAAATATATTTAGGACAAACATTTAATCATCAAACCATACACAATGAACTATGTTCCTATATCTAACATACTTTTAATTGAATCACAAAACTAACAAAATGTCACACACCCCAAAAATCACCAAAATGGAATAAATATCACACACCACATGAACCCCACACAAAATCCCACATACCCCTTGAATCCCACACACCCCTTAAATCCTTTAGAGAGCCCTTGAATCCCACACACCCACTAAATCCAACCCAAAACTCACCAAAATGGAATAAATCCCACACAAAATCCAACACACCAAAAAAGACAGGAAAAAAACAAAATCCAACACATATAGTACCCATGGGGAGAGGATGTTGCACCTTAGGAGTGGTGCACAAGAGAGAGGGAGGATAGAGGGTCATCATCGTCGAATATAAAGAGGTGGTGTTAGGCGGTAGATATGGAGAGGTGGTGTTAGGTAGGTTGTGTAGCTGATATGGAGAGGTGGTGTTAGGTAGGTTATGTAGCTGATATGGAGATGTGGTGAAGAAGGAGGGAGAGGATGGAAATGGAATAGAAGTATGAGAATGGAAGGACAATGAGGGAGGGTTACACTTAGGGTTTTAAGTTTACATTTATAGAAAAACAATTCATGGTTCATATTAAATAAACACATAGAAATTAATGGTTCTGATGAAACCAAGATGAGATTTTTATTAAATAATTAGATCGGTGCTCTTTCAACGAAAAACTGGTGCTAACTTTTTGTTAAAGCAGCTGCTTGATGTTGCGTGGGATTTTTTTTTGCAACCCTGTAGCAGACATATAAAATTATGTCTAACTCTAGAGCACCGGTACTTAGACCGGTGCTATAAAAGGACAACCGGTTCCCAAACAGCGATGAAGCAGCTGCGTGGGGATGCTTATTTGCGATGTGGGGTAAAATCCCAACACTGTTCACGAATACCGGTGCCTACGGAATAGGCAAACCAGTGCCAAAAATAGATTGATGAAAATTTTAGTTTCCCACCCAGGAATAGACCAATTTTTTCTTCTTTTACACCCAAAAATCGTAGCACCAGTTCATCAACACACCTAACCGCCAGTTCCACTATTTTTGCAATGTCCAATTGAAGTCCCTCTCGAGGGGGATAGTTTTTCCATTGTTTGTATATGTATTTGGACTCAAAAATATTCAATTCAACATTCAATAGAGCTCGTGCCTCAAAATTATGTCCAATGGAAACCTAAAAACCCTAGAATCAGAACTTTGTTAAAATAACATTGTTCCCCAAAACTCAACTGCACCTTCTTTTTTGTAGCCATATAACACCATATTGTGTATTCTTGTGTTCATATATGCTATAAAAAAGAATTTCATGTTCTAATAGAATTTGGTAAAGCGCTAGTATATGTGCTAGAGTATCTAACTCTAGATGACTTAGAAGTTACGAAGTCCAAACGGGAAGTTTTCTTAGTCAGTTATTTCCACCAAATATGAAAAAAAAATTGATTCATTCTAGGAATTTACTTTTGGGTCCCAAAAGGTAGGATTGCATTTAAGCATAATTGAATTTGGAGTTCCGAGTGAAGTTTTTGTTTTTTGCACTTAGGTCCCTCCAAGAATCTTGGAATTGTCGAAACACAAACTTGGTGATTCAATAGTGCAATTGGGTACTGTATGATCATTACTACATGATTACCACTTGATTGGGTAGATGGACCATCCTCAAAACTGACCATAGAAAACAAGTGCTACATTATCGAAAATTGCAGTGTTTCCCAAAACTAAGTTTCACCCTAAGCATTTATTTGAAACACTAGATTCTTGTTTTTATATCCTAAATAAATGAATTCTTAATAATGGGATTTTTTGTTGTATAAATTTCAAAGCAGTAGTACATATCCTAGACTAAATTGTGGGGAAAAAATCATAATTTAAATGGAAAATCATATTTCTTCAATGCTATAAATTTAATGTAAAAGCGTGATAATCCTCGAAGTAGGGGATAATAATTATATTTCATCTGCAAAATAACATAGAATCGTTCCAAGCCACACTCCACAAAATAGTTTATGAAAAGGTTGTGTATTATAAGGACAATGAGGATCCAAATTCATGAATATTATCTAGCAAAAGGTTTTTCATCCAACATTTATGCATTTTTGAGCTGGTCCCAACGTCGCTCCGCCCAACGCCCGGGGCCTAGATATGTAGGGAAAGGTCCAACTGCTTTCATAGTGTGTGGTGAGTGGTATTCAAAAATCTTTCCCATATGATTGAACCAAGACCTTTGGTATTGTGATTCCGTCTGCGGACTTTGTACACCCACATCCAATGCCGCAACTCTAGATTCTAAAGTATGACCCACATTATTTTAATGAAATTTGAAGAAAGAGTATTCTATAATCTTTCCCAGTGGATACACGTATATGTCGTGCGAATAGTGGGGGAAACCTGCTTTTGTGCACAGTTCGAAGATTAGGCTGCAGAAACCGTAACAACATGTTCTCTCTGCATCATTTCTCAACTCACGCACTATTTTCCTACCCACATTCCATCCGAGTTTTTTAAAATGGTGTATAGATGTGTTAGCCTCGTACTTTGAACTTCAGTGTTCACTATGATGAGGTCAATTTTGGATGCTACGAAGTGGTATCATCCATTCATCTCAGGAATGAGTAGCTTCTTTGGCATCTTTTTCTAACCAGGTTTCATAATAGACTCAACATTGGTTCCCTCCCTAGTTACCCTCCTTATAATCTCCCGTCATGTGGGATTGTTAAAATCTCAACCCTTACTGGTATAGTAATGGAATGCAATAAATTCATCCTCCTCAGAGGAAACATTTGGCAATCCGTACAACTCATTTATGGATTCCGCAGTCAAGTTCACCATTTTCCCACGAAATAATGCCTCATCCCTCCTTCCACCACACCGCAAATTAGCATAGAGCTCACTCACTATGCTGAGGTTGAACATTGGAGGTGTCTCACACAATGTTTCCAACCCAAGTGCCTAGAAAGTTTTTGCAAAGGGGGAGCATTTTTGGTTCCTCTCTCCTAAAAATGTCTCCTTGCTCTATACATTTGTTCAATTAACTTTGCCTAATCCAAAATGAACCTCTTCTCCTGTATTTAAATATTGGATTGCACATCCGGAGAGGAAGGGATGCATTGCATGTCCTCTTGGAGCCAGTTTTTCGTGCCACATCTTACTATGTCAAATGAGGCATTTCAACAAACACCTTCCATGCAACCAAAAAAACCTACAGAATAATTTCTTTCATGATCATCAACAAACCCTTAATACAATTCAATCAAATCCAATGTATAAATATATGTAGTTAATACACATTAACTCTATGTACATGATTGAAACATCGAACAAAGTTTGAGAGCAAAGGAAACAACATTGAAAAAAAAGTTGTTATTTTTCCAAAAACTTTGGGTTCATGATTAATAATCTAGTACAATGTATGAGCAATGTTTGAAAGAGGACTTACCTTAATCCTTTAGAGAGTTTGGGAGTCTTAACCGATGTGTAAGATAGGTTAGATTTGCTCTCCAAAATTTAGAAAATGCATAACAGCCCATTGTGGATCTGTATGCATTTTAGAACTTAAATTTACTAGCACCGGTATGAAACCAATAAACCGGTGCTAAAACTAGTAAAAGCAGTTGCTTCAGGCTATGTTGAATTGGTTTTTTGGCCTTTTCTCCCAACCAGAGAAAAAACTTGCAAAAAACATTCTAAGGGCCAGCACAAAAAAACCGGTGCTGACATGTATCAAAACCAATGATGCAAACAAAATATAGCTGCTTATGGTTGCCTTGATTGATTTTTTTTTAAATCCTTTTCCCAACCCAAGAGCTAATCTGAGAAATTTTGTCCAACTAAATGGAACTGGTCAGTAACCCGGTACTGATAATACATAAACCGGTTCCTTAAATGCAATAGAGCACATACTCAATTTTTCAACCATCAACAATACCTGCGAACATTAAAATTTTGGAGCGCCGGTTGTTGTTACAGAAATACCCATGCTAATATTTTATCAATAACGGTGCTATTAGTTTCCCTCCTCTTTTTTTGGCACCCAATAAACAATTTATTAGTTTTTGCCCAGTTCAAGCACCGATTATGTGTACACCCATGTAAGATGCTGGTAATACTTATGTATGGAACAGGTTTATGGCACCTGTTTCAAAAATTAGGTTCTGCAAATAACATTCAGTACCGATGCCAGACATGAAATAAGTACCGGTTATGGAGGCCTCCAGGACACAAACCGGTGCCTAAATACCTGTTTTCAAGTATTGGTGATCCTTTGCAAAAATATGTTAAGTGTTTCTCAACTCACTTCCGATAACAATGCTTATATGTTATTTTATCCAAATTATTGTCTTGTTAAGGATCAGCAAGGCCGGATACTCCTAACTAGAATCATTGAGAATGGCTTTTATCGTCTCAATCCACCCACTATTTATGCTTCCGTTCTTTCTTGTGTTTTTCTTGGTGCCAAGACTGACCTCCAAACCTGGCATGAACGTCTCGGCTTCTATAAGGAGTCTTATTTCTCATTTTCAATTACTTGTTTCTCAGAATAATTTAAAAAGTATTTGTGAGTCTTGTAAACATGGCAAAAGTCATCGTTTACCTATTTCCCATGTTCATGAACTCGGTATGGTTCCATTTGATTTGGTTTATTCTGATGTTTGGGGCCTTGTGATATGAATCTCCTTACAAAGACTCTGGATTGTGGAATTTAATTCTTTGACCGAATTAAGGGATTTGCAAACCCTAAATTGGACGCACAAAATTGATCACAAATAGTGATATGAATCTCCTTGCGAAGAATTTGGATTGTGGAATTTAAATATTTTACCGAATTAAGGGATTTGCAAACTCTAAACTCGCCTCGTGAAATTGGTCACAACTAGCCCTTAGGATTGCTCTCAATTTTGAAAATTTGCTCACTAACTAGCCCACATGATTAGTTAAAAAATCAAGGGTAGTGATACTTAATTAACCCGCGGGATTAAGAAACAATGAAAATGCTCATAAGAAATGAGTATAAACTCGAAAATATGAATAGATGATATATATAACTGTTTGTAAAAACTTGACCAAGTCTCCCCTATTTATATGGTGCAGTTCGGCCATAAACCCTAATCAAAAATAGAATCTGAAACGACTTATGGAACCTTGAAGAACCTAAAACCATATCTAACTAGAATACCTAAATTAAACACTATATATGGATGAATTCATCAAGATGTGTTCTTGAAAGAACATTGCCTTATCTACACTCACCAAATCTAATTCTAGTCAGCACAAAAATGAATATTCTTAAACCCTAATGGAATTATTATGAAATTAAACTCTTCAAAGTCCACATGGCCGAATTCAATCTCTAAAATCCAAAATGAAATGATTTTACAATAGTTTACAATGATCACGCTACCTCATTAAAAACCCAGTGGAAAACAGAGTATAGTGTTCTTCACGATGTCTTCACTTCCCCGACACTCTTGAACGATTAAATCAAGACATAGTCGATGTTGATTTATTCTTCAAATCTTCATCATGAAGTTGATCAATAAAATTATTAAGGCCACATATCTAAGCTTTTTTCTTGCCCTAGTCATAGGACATGCCATGTCACTTAAAAAATCCTGAACATATCCTTTGATAGTCTAATTAATCTTTGACATGTCATCATCTATGGTGGTAGTTTTGACATTAGCATCATTCCCTCCGAGCTCAGAAGGTTTCGCCCTCGATACTGAATCATCTTCAAAAGTGAATGGAGATAAATCAGCAACATTGTATGTAGTACAAACACCATATTCACCAGGGAAAGAAATCTTGTAAGAATTATCATTTACACATTCCACCAATTCAAAAGGGCATTTGGAAACCTTTCTTTGCACAAATTCAACCAGAATCGGTCTCCTTTTTCGAATATCATCAATTTTCGGCCTAGGTTTGCATTCTAAGCATTTGTCTGTTCAATCCTTAAGCACACCTTCTCATGTAATTGCTTCATAAAATCAGCTTTCTTTTCTCCATCAAGGTTCCTAACATGTTTAAAATTCAAAGGAATTAGATCAATAGGTATGAAACCATAAACAATTCCAAATGGAGATAAAGAAGTAGCAGAATCAATAGTGCAATTATTAGCAAACTATGCTATCGGAATGCACACTTCCCAATTCTTCAAATTCTTTTGTACTAATGCATGAAGGACAGTGCCAAGAGTATGATTGGTAACCTCCATTTTTCCATCAGTTTGAGCGTGGTTGGCAGCAAAAAATAGAAATTTCATCCCTAATTTGCACCATAGTGTGTTCCAAAAGTAGGATAAGAACTTAACATCACGATCAGACACTATGCTAGCAGGGATACCATGTAGCCAAACTACTTCCTTAAGAAATTAATCGACAACATACTCTGCGTCATTTGTTTTCCTACAATGAATAAAATCTGCCATTTTCAAAAATCTATCAACCACAACAAAGATAGAATTGTTACCTGATTGAGATCATTGTAAACCTAGGACAAAATCCATGGAGATTTCAACCCAAAGGATGTGTAGGAACAGGTAATGGAGTATAAAGACCAGGAGGCTTAGTTATTTACTTAGCCTTCAAGCAATCAATACAATTCCTACAAACCCCGTCAATAGAGAGTGCAATTTTGGCTAGAAGAAGTGTTCTCTCAACAAATTATAAGTTTGACGTGCACCAAAATGTCCCATAGGACCACCTGAATGAGCTTCCCTAACAAGTAATTATCTCATAGAACATTGAGGAACACAAAGCCTATTATCTTGAAACAAGCCATCATGTCCTAAAAAATTATCATAAGAACCATTCTCGCATGCAGCATAAACAGAAGATAAATCATAATCAGTGGCATATAATTCTTTCACAAATGAAAACTCTAGCATGATACATTCTAATTGTGTAAGTAAAACATGACTAAAACTAAAAGCATCAGTAACAACATTTTCTTTACCCTTCTTATATCGCAATACATAAGGGAAAGATTCAATGAAACTAGACTATTTAGCATGACGCTAATTCAACTTCATCTGATTCTTCATGTATTTCAAAGATTCATGATCACTATGATTGACAAATTCTTTATGCAATAAATAATGTTGCCATGTCCCTAAAGCCCTCACAATAGCATAGAATTCTTTGTCATATACATGATAATTAAGAGCACCACCCTTTAAATCTTCACTAAAGTAAGCTACAGGTTGATTGTCTTGCATAAGAACAACACCAATTCCAACACCAGATGCATCACAGTGAATTTCAAAAGTACCATTAAAATAGAGTAAAGCACAGGAGCATTATACAATCATACTTTCAATACATTAAATGTATTCTCTTGGGTTTCGCCCCCACAAAGTTCATATCCTCTTTAACTAGTTCATTTAAAGGTGCAGCAATGGATGAAAAATCACTCTTAAACCTTCTATAAAACCAGCTAAACCATGAAAATATCTCACCTGATTCGCATTTGTAAGGGTCAGCCAACTCTTGATTACTTCTATCTTGGCTTCATCAACTTTGATTTTATCTCAGGATACAACAAAACCACGAACAACTACTTTTGAAGCACAAATATTACACTTCTTAATATTTCATACAATCTAGACTCACGGGGTGCAAAAAGAACCATCTTAATATGCTTAATATGTTCATTAGTAAAATTAGAATGTATTAATATATCATCAAAGTAAGCAGCAACAAATCGACCAACAAACTTTCTGAGAACATGATTCATCAACCGCATAAAAGTGATAGGTGCATTAGTTAAACTGAAAGGCATAACAATTCATTCAGACAGCCCGAACTTAGTCTTAAATTTAATTTTGCATTCATCACCTTCTATAATTCAAATATACTGATATCCTTGAGTTAAATCAATCTTAGTATAAATCACAAAACCATGCAAAACTTCAAGAATATCATCTAATCTAGGTATAAAATGATCATACTTAATGGTTATCTTGTTCATAGCACGACAATCAATGCACATACACCAAGTTTTGTCTTTCTTAGGAACTAAAATGAAAGGCACAACACAAGGACTTAAAGATTCACGCACATAACCTTTTTGAAGTAAATTCTTGACTTGTTGTTGTCGTTCCTTTGTCTCCTCGGGGTTTGCTTTATACGCCGGACGATTTGGAATAATCAAACCTGGAAGTAGTTTGATCTGAGGTTCTATGCCTAGCATGGGTGGTAATCAATGAGGTAGTACATCCAAAAAAACATCTTCGAATTCCTGTAACATCTCAGCAAACCGTTCAGGAACATGTATAGGAATATCATCCTTGGTAGGATAACTTTCTTTAAAATGTAAAATAAGCACATAAGAATGATTAGAAAAAGAACGATTCACATCCCTTATTGAAGCATAAAATGATTTACCATAATCATTAGGAAGTTCATGTTTCATCATATAAATTGATAGTGAAGGACTAGGATGTGAAGACAAGATTTTACGTGACTTATCAGAATCATTCTGCAACTAACTTGACTTACCTGACTCTGGTTCAGCCCTCCCTGGGATTTGGTCGAATATGCTAGGGTTTTTGCCTCCTTTTTTCACTGTTTGGCTGATCTAATGCAAACCCTGGGTAGAGTTTAGTTTGGCCCCTTTGACATCAGTCGCAAACTTATTTTTTGACGTTCATCCTCTTTTGAGCTTCAAGGACTTCCACGGGAGGTAATGGTGTCAAAGTATACCTAGTTCTGTCCTTAATCAGATTGTTTTTGCTAGTGTAAACATCATGCATAGATTTACGATTAAACTACTAAGGTCTACCTAACAAAATATGAATAGCTTCTATATGAATAACATCACACAAGATATATTCATGATATTTTCCAATCTTAAAGTTAATCATGCATTTTTTTATTAACCCTAATTTCACCAATACCATTTAACAAAATGAATTTATATGGAGATGGATGATTAGTAATATGCAAAGACAATGATTTAACAAGATGATTAGAAACAATATTAGCACAGGAACCACCAAATTAGTAAATTATTATTATCTTTCACAAAGCAACGAGTATAGCATATATTGACACATTATACCTTAGATTCAATTATTTGAGAGTTGAGGAGTTTGAATAACATGAAGTTACCTTGTGTTTTCGGACCTTGTTCACCATGATCATTTATGATGATATCTTCATCTGCATGTTCTTCGTCGCTTTCATATAAAGCTAGCATATCAACATATTCATCCTCCCCATCTTCCTCCTCAATTGTAGTTAGAATTCGAGCATAAGGGCAGTTACTACAAATGTGTCCTCCTTCTTTAAAATTGATACAAGTAGGAGTATTAGAGGAACCTAAATTTAATGATGAAGAAGTAGACTTATTTGGATTTTTGCTAGATTGTTGAGTAGAGGGCTCCATCCTTCTTGCACTCGGATTATGAGTCGGATTTGAGTAAGACTGCATCAGACAACGGCCGCCCAAGGTACTTCCTTTACCTTGGCACATGCTAGGGTTTCCTAAATCAAACCCTGATTTTTTACTGGAGAATCCGACCAGGGGTCTCTTTGCCCACTGGGTACTCTTAGCTAATCTTGCTTTCAGCAATAAATCTCTCATCGGCACATGATGTTGAAGTTTAATCGGTACTTGAATATTTTCCCGTAAACCTTCTATGAATCGATTCTTTATAAATACGCCATCTTCTTTCATCCCGACCCTTCTCATGGTTAACTTAAGATGTTGCCAGTATTCATCAACAGGTCGACTTCCTTGCTTCATATATCTCAAAAAAGAATGTTGTTCTATGATATATGTAGTCGTAACATGATATTGTCAAAGCTCAGACTTCAATCTCTCCCGGGTGGAGGCAGGTCTCTTCCCAGCAATCTGTCTCCTTTCTCTCAAATTCTTCCACCATTCAACTGCAAAATGTGTGAGGAATATTGTGCCACTATCACTTTTATTTCTCCCAATAATTGTCCAGATCAAACAGATTCTCAATCTGTCGCTCTTAACCAAGATACTTTCCTGATTGTGTGACAACCGAATCAAGGGATGTCATATTTTAATCCCTGAGTGTCTCGATTTGAATCTGATCTCTCACTAGAATTAGAACTGGCTCTTCTATGAAAATGGTGTTTGATGTAGCAAGGCTTTCTAGAAGCCACTCGGTGCGATTATCTTTCTGAAGCATCATCAGATTCTTCCTTTGAACTACATTGAACATGAAATCTGCAAACAAAAACTTGGAAACCATCCTTCTTGGCTGATGATGGAGGTGTCGATTTGGCAATGCGGTCGACTTTTCTCTCCAATTGTTGCACTTCACTCGTGAGCGTATTTATGGCTAAAACAAAAAGGTCTGGATCAAGAGGTTCATTTGGTTTGATCCATTTTTGCTCCCAACCATTTGGAGGTTCATCACGTAATTGAGTACCATGTCTACCATCGGAAGTATTCGTCAATAGTAAATTTTTGGCTTTGCCAAAAAAAGGTGGCAGGACGAATGGTTTTTCATCCGCTATTTTCTCTAAGCTTCTAAGAAAAACAAAACAATTAGTAGAAAAAATGTCCCATCGGAGCTATATCAAATGAGCTATGATCAAAAGACGAACGCTTTGAATAGGCAACAAATAAGTACCAAAAATTCAAGTAACTTTTCTGAAATCGATTAGGATTAAATAACCATACCCGATTCTTTTTTAGAATATAATTTTCCTCACCTTATTGCTGCCCAATTCAAAAAATCCAAACCCGAAAAGGTTTTTATTTCCTTTTCCAATTCAGATTAGGATTTTAAGTTTCCTTTTCCTTTTCAAATCGCATTTCCTTTTTCTCTCTTCTTTTTCAACCACAAACTCTAATTTTTCAGCTATATATACTCTTCACAATCAGAATCTTATTCCCAAAGCAAGTAGAATTCAAGTTCAACTCCCCAACTTTCAAAAAATTGCAAAACGGCCCCTAAACTTTAAAATATTACAAAACAGCCGCAATGTTTTATATCCAAGCCCTAGATTTCGGGTTTAAACCCCAAAAAATCTGCTACCCTTTGTGGTCCTCATCGGCCCTCCATTCTGGTCCTCATCTGTTATTTTTTGGGAACTCCTTTTTTTTCGAAATTTGCTTTCGAATTTGGAAGCTTGCTCAGCTACAAAAAAATATAATAGGGACGAATAACATTACGAACACGGAATCCAACACAGCTCCAAATTTGAAAATTTTATTTTCATTCATATCCTCAGCTTAAAATAAGCCTCATTCAAAGACAGCATTGTAACATAATACAAGAATATATTCCACTTGGTCACAAAAATCTATAGAAAAT
Source organism: Rubia yunnanensis (assembly GCA_037428765.1). Lineage (NCBI taxonomy): Eukaryota > Viridiplantae > Streptophyta > Magnoliopsida > Gentianales > Rubiaceae > Rubia > Rubia yunnanensis. The sequence continues at coordinate 106,499,014 of CM075063.1, read as the reverse complement.
AATAACTAAGAAATATTCTATAGATAGGAATAGAAATGAACACAACTCTATTCTGAACTATGACTACATACTGTTGTATCTAAATTGTGTTACTGTACCAAGTTGGGGTTTCCAAGAGAGTTGGAGCTGTTAATAATGAAATGTCTTGCCAAATAATTCCTTGCGTTGTTGATTTGTTCTTTCGAAATGAGGCTCGTTGCCTTCGAAAGAACTTAACCGTCTCAAGATATTAGCAAATATAAATTGGACATTGAAAAACTATTAATTTTTAGGAGAAGCTAATGTATAATTACCTTGTCAAATTCAAGCAAATCCACATTTACACCTTCTATGCACTCTATTGCGTACAACATTATGTAATAGCTGCATCCCTATGTTTGGGCTCATTTTTTGGTGTATACCTAGTCCAAATACTAACCAGCAAACCCAAAACCACAAAGAGACCTGAGCCTGACCGGTGGCATGTACTAGGCCAAAAAGACGCAGGATAAGATGAGTCAATCCACGAACCAAGAATAATGGGGACCTTGATTAGCTATTAGCCATGAACTGCATTTCTCGGTCCCATGATCAGACACGCGATGTAAGCCCGGATAAGACAGAACCATGTTTGTGATGCACTATAAAAGTAAAAGTAAGATACATATAAGGGTAAGCATAACTGACTTAAGAAATTCCAATTCTGTGAAGAGAAAGCTAACCTAATTGTCGGAGAGTTTCTCCCAAAATCACTTCCAGGACTATTTTTCAGGTGTAGAAGTCTAAGGAGTGGACAACAAGCGGTTTTCCTGAAAGGACCACCATATTATTTGGCACTGACTGTGGGGGAATGAAATTTTTTTTCTTTTGTTTTAAAGTCATTCAGGTAAACAATGGTGTTCACCAGAAGTGAGAAGAGTCATAACCACCAAATAGAGGAGCAAACATCTGGACATAGTTAAAGCATGCATCATCTCCGAGATCAAGACTACATCCCCAGTAGAGAAAGAGAGCGCAGCAAAGAGGAAATGGAGGAGGAGGAAGAAGCATAATCTCTCAATATGAACCAAGAAAAAGAAAGAAGTACGTTCGCGTCATTTTTAGAAGCGAACAAGGAAAACTTGTACAACCAGTTCCTGACAATACTCAAACCACATCATCCAATAATAGAAAAAAGGGTAAGTTGGGAACGTAAAAATCTCAAGTACGAGGAGGAGCTGCCGGATATCATTGCAAACGATGATGCAGACAAGTCACCTCTAGCACCACATCTCCGGGACTTTATGATGCCAATGGATTTCCTCTACATGTTAAAATTTACGATGAGACCAAATATCCAAAAGAGTTCCTACATTCATACAGAAATAGTATGAGGTTTTGCGATGCAAACATCAAATTATTGTGGAAGATGTTCCCCATCTTCTTGACCGGAACTGCAATCACCTAGTACGAGGATCTTCTAAGTGTAAACATCAAATCATGGGCACAGTTATCGGATTTATTCCTGGGTGCTTATATCAAAACAAAAAAATTCACAAAAACGGTTGCGGATCTTAATAAAATAGCTCAATGAAGTGATGAAATTCTGGTGGAGTATTATAATAGGTTCATCACGAAAAGTTTGAAGGTTCGCGACTTGTCATTCCAATTGTCACTAGGAACATTTACGGGAGGTATGCGATCAAGAGAGTTCTACAATGAACTAACAAAGAATATTCCCAAAAGCCTAAGAGAGCTACAAAAGATGATTGAATAGCACATGTGAACAGAGGAGGCGGACAATCGTAAGATAGAAAGGGAACAAGGCAAGAAGCAAACGATGGAGGATTCGCAGAAGGGTTTTGATAAGATGTCAAATGCAATTATTTTCCAAAGCATTTAACATCTCTTTTGTCATCTTTTGGTTGGAAAATTTCTAGATTTATGTAGGTTACATCATAAGGGGTTTAGATAACCGTTCTCGGTTTTCATATCTATATGGTTCATTTTATAAACTATTTATAGTCTAATGGATTTTTGGTCCTTACGAGCGTCTAGATTCCTTTTTGTAAGCTTAATTTGTAGATTGCTTGTAAGCACTTTGGATTGGTTTAGTGAAGGCCATTTGCAAGGATGGTAGAAGATTGAAGGCCACAAGTCAAAACTTGGTAGAAGATAGAAGGGTCAAAGAAGAAAGTAAAAAAAGGGCAGCAACACCATTGTGGGCCGCTGCCTCTTCCTTCTGGCCTGCAACAAACACTTTTTGGCCCAGCTTTAAAAGCTGAAATCAGCTTTTAATTCCTCTCTCTTCATTCACTTCTTCCCCATTTCAATGGAGCCCGACTTGGGGGCCTCCAAACCCTAGTTTTCTTCATCTTTTCTTAGTTTTTGCATCTTTTCCATGGATTCTTGTAGATTTGTTATGGGTTTTCATTTTCAAGGATAGATTTCACCTTGGGAGCAATTGGTAAGCATTTCTAATATAAATTTGTGAGATTTTGTTTATCCTATTTTGTGTTTTGATTATCAAGTATGTTTGGTGCCCTCTTGTGTGATTAATGCATGTTTTATGCTAGGATGATTAACTAGTTAATGATTATGGATTGATTCTTTGCTAGGTTTTTGGTCAAACCTAAAAGAATTTGACTTTTTGTCAATGTGATTATTGTTGGTCAATGTTTGGTTATAATTAGGAGTGAAAACTAATTATAATTGTTGATTGATGGAATTTCTTGTACTTAGGATGAATTTAAATGAGTATGACTAACTATCAATATTGTAGCCCACTAATAATGATTAGCATGAAGGTTGATCATCTTAGTCGTTATTAGTAGATATACTTGTGCTATCTATGTGTTTCTTGCTTGTAGGATATTGTGGTAGTCATGTTGGGTCTCTGTGTGTATTGCTATCCTCGGAGAAGTCTATGATGCTGATTGTTTAGAGTGACCCGAGGGTAATGGTTATTGTGCGGTGTCCATCGCTGACTCTAACTTTAACCGAGGAGATGTGAGAAATATCAACACTCGAAAGGTGTTGATAAGTTCTCCACAATATGTTATTAATGCATAAAAATAGGATAATTGATCGATGATCAAAGGATGACTAGAAATGTAAACCAATTTCACCCAAGACTCGCTATAATCTTATTTAAGTTATTTGTGCTATTAGTTATCGTTTTTATATTTCTCTTTCTATTTATTTGTTAATTTAGTTGTTCAAAGTGGTAATAGTGTTTTCAAAATCAAACCCCTCCCCCAAACTTTCTTACCACAGACGTAGAGTGACTTCTTTGTGTCTTTTTTAAGTACGCTTTAATACACGATAAAACCTCTTTTTCCTCATGGACGACCCTGTTTGACCACTAGCTACTATTTAGTAGTTAACCATAATTTGGGCATATAAATACTATCTTTCAGAGGCACTGCGGCGGCTTCCCAGATTTTGGCGCCGCTGTGGGGGGAAAAGGCATATTTTAATAAAGTGTAATTGAAGTTTTTGTGTGTTTTTATTTTTACTTTTTTGTTCTTAGCGTTTTTCTTTCTTTTTTATTGTTACTTGGGATAAGGTAGTATTGCTATTGTTCTTGGTTTATTTCAATCTCATACCACTAGACATGGACCCTTGCACTACGACCCCGATCTTTTAGGAACATTCCAGAGAGAAAGGAGAGTGGCCCATTCTGCTAACTAAGCCACCCAACCATCATCCAAAGTAGTTACATCAACTATGAAGGATGATACTAGAACCATGAGGGAGCTCATGGCTCCCAACCTAGAAAGCCAACCCCTTTGTATCACATTCCCTCCTCTTCGAGAAAATGCCACTTGTGAGTTTAGGCACGGGATGATCCATTATCTACCAACTTTCCATGGGGTAAGCAGGGAGGATGAAAACAAGCATTTTTCCTAGTTCCACTATGTGAGCGTGAACATGAAGCCATCCAAAATTTTGGAGGAAAATTTCAATCTAAGGGTGTTCCCTTTCTCTTTGAAGGATGTGTCCAAATATTGGTTATACTTCCTTCCCCCTGGAAGCATAACATCATGGAATGAGATGAAGGGAAAATTCTTAGATAAGTTTTTTCCGGAAACCAAGTCGGTGGGGCTAAAAGAGTTAACCAACATCTCTCAATATTCGGGTGAATCTTTATACGAATATTGGGAGAGGTTCAAGGGGTTGCTAGCGAGTTGCCCAAACCACCCATACAAGGAAGGAGATCTTGTGTACTATTTCTTCGATGGTTTATCCATTGAAGATATGAGGATGATCAATGCCACTTGTAATTGGTCAATTACCAACAAGAGCCCAAAAGACGCCATGGAATTATTTGAAGAGATGGATAATGGAACAAGATAATTTGGGGTGAGAGAAAGGGAAAGGGTGCAAGAAGCTTCACATCTGGAAAACCCCAAGCTTGAGGAGCAAGTTCAAGATTTAGCCTCAATAATGAAAGAGTTAATGAAGGGGAGGATGCATCAAGCCAAATTTTGTGGGGTTTGTTCATTGGATCACCACACCGATGTATACCCTCAAATCCAAGATAGAGGGTTTGAAGAAGTAAAGCCAATGGGCTACGAATGAGGTCAAGGCCAAGGTTTCTAAGGAAATTAGGGATACCAAGGTGGACAAGGGAAAGGTGGAAAGAGTCTCCAGAGGGGACAATATTATGAGAAGAAGTATGATCCATACTCCCAAACTTACAACCCCAGGTGGAAAGACCATCCAAACTTTCAGTGGAGAGATAAGCCATCCGGTCAATCAAACTCTCAAGGTGGTTTTCAAGGTAATCAAGGTGGGTTTCAACCATATCATCAAAGGGCACAAGCCCATTACTAAGGAAGTCGAGGGTATAATCGGGCACCACAACAAAGCTACCCAAAGGATGAGTGCTCATCTAACCCCCGAGAGGGAAGATCAAGGTTAGAGCATAAGGAGCTTATGAATGCCATAGCCACCATGGTTACAAATTTTGAGGATCACACCTCGGCTAGATTCAAGAACTTGGAAACTCAAGTTAGCCAAATTTCATCCTTTGTGGCTTGATTGAAGGCTAGGGATTCCAGAAAACTTCCCTCACAATCAGAATTGAACCCAAGGCAAAATGTGAGCTCAATCACCTTGAGGAGTGTGAAAGTAACTAAGGAGCTCGACCGAGTTGTTAAGGATGAGGAGGAAGACGAAGAGGAGCTTGTGGTAAAAGGCCATGGGGTCGAGGAGGTGAGCAATCAACCACCAAAGATGAGGGAAATTGAAAACATCCTTCCAACACCACCTTTTCTAGCGGCTTTGTTGGACAAGAATCTCAAGGATGAGAACAAAGCCCTTTCTGATGTCTTCCGCAAATGTGGGGTAAAAATTCCCCTTTTTGATCCTATCAATCAAGTGCCTAGGTTTGCTAAATTCCTTAAAGATTTATGCACCCCTAAGATAACTAAAGCATTGAGGAACATTGAAAAAATTAAAATCGGTGGACAAGTGTTGGCTCTTTTTCAAAAGAAATTACCTCCTAAATGCACTGATCCCGGCATGTTCACTATCACTTATGTCATAGGTGAAAATGTTTTTGAAAAGTAAATGATAGACCTAGGAGCCTTTATTAATGTAATTCCCTACTCTCTATACAAGACTCTTAACTTATGGACTTTGCATGAAACTAGGGTGATCATATAACTAGCTGACCATTCCCAAGCTATTTCGAAAGGACTAGTGCGAGATGGAAAGAACTAAGATCAACGTGCATAGTGGTTCATTGACCTTAGAGTTTGACGGAGAAAAAGTAGGTTATGAGATCTACAAGGATAAAGAGCTTCCAAATGATAAAAATGACTTGCCATGGTGTCACTATACTTGAAAGTTTGCATGAGCCTCACAATGAACTGAACATTGCTACATGATTGACTTAGTTGAAGTTGATAATGGAATTAGTAAGGCATCTAAGCAAGTTTGTAGTATTTTGAGCAAGGTCAATGTTGCATGTGCAAATGTCTCTATTACTAACTTGCAGCGAGTGAACAAGGGGCTAAAGAAACATCATATAAACCCCCTTCACTCCAAAGAGTCCCCAAAACCGACCGAAAAGGGATGAGGTGCACAAGTCCATTTGGCTCCGAAGGTGAGGTTTAAGGCTAGACAATGTTGGAGACCAATACATGCAGAGACAATAATGGGTGGAATCATGGATGGTGATTCTAGAGACCCGATGAATGTTTCGAGAAGACCTTGAAAAAAAGGGAGTATGTTGTGCCGACGACTTTAAATAAACTTGGTTTTGATCATCTGGCTAGTCATTTGTGACGTTCCTTCAATGTAATTTTGATCTCCTTTTAGTTAATAATTGTGGAGATTTGTTGTTTTAATTGGAATTCATGATCGATTTTTCTTCTTTTTATTTTGAAATTTTCTTTGGAACACTATTACATTTGGTTTTCATGATTGTTTTGTAGGGAGCATTTGGTTTTGGAGAAAAAGGAACGAGAAAAATGGGCGAGCAACCGAGGCTAGGAGAAGTTCAAGTCACGAACCATATAGAAGTGCAAGGTCTGCGATGATTACACACTCCCCCATCTCCAAAATGCCAAATTTCCTCCCTACCACCACTAAATACACCCTAAACCTATTCACCCGTGACACACTTGAAACATTCAATTCGAAACCAAAGAGGTATCTCTCTCCTCCATTGCGATTTCAATTCTCTGTTCGATTTGTTGTGCATGATAGTGGTTGTTATTGAACCTTTATGATGGAGGTTGTAGGGAGAGTATATTGTGGTTGTGGTAGTTTGTCCATAAGATCTTATAGTTGTGCTACTAAGCTTGTTTTGGTGTTTGTTACTCATCATATTTCTTTCATTTTCCATCCTTGGAATATGCTCTAGAATGTTTATTTGCATTGAGGACAATACAACATTTTAAGTGCGGGGAGGGGAATAAGATGATAGTTTGTTTTGTTGTAGCAAGTAGCTCTTTTGAGAGCATTTATACTGAAAAAAATTTTAAAAGAGAATAGAAAACACCCTGCTAAGTTGAAAATCCGATAGGGCAACTTAGGCAAAATTGGGGGGCCCAGATGGGTTGAAAACCCGAAAGGGCAACCTATGCAAAAATGAGATGCCAAATGGTACAGAAAAAGGTGAGGGTGAGCTTTGAAAAAGAAAATATGTGTGAAGCTAGGATGAAAACCCGAGAGGGCTACTAGGCAAAATGAGGGAAAATGAGAGAAATTAAAAAAAATTATGCTTCTCTTGATTTGTCTATTTGGCGGCTTCTTTGGTAGAGTAAGCTAATTTTGCACTTGCATTGTATACCTCACCTTTGATTGGTATAATGGATATTTAGATTATCTTAGAATTTGGGATGTCAGAGTGTGAGAGATTCTTATGTCTTGGGGGTTAGGGTAATCTAGGAATATGTTGTTGGATGTTTTGGGGAAACTTTTGCATGCTAGCTTATGCTTAGATCTTTGCTTGTTCTTGTTTACACGAGGACAAGTAAAGGTTTAAGTGCGGGGAGGTTTGATAAAACGTCAAATGCATGTATTTTCCAAAGCATTTAAAATCTCTTTTGTCATCTTTTAGTTGGAAGATTTCTATATTTGTGTAGGTTTACATCATAAGGGGTTTAGATGACCATTTTTTATTTTCATATCTAAATCCTTCATTTCGTAACCTATTTATAGTCTAATAGATTTTTGTTCCTTATGAGCATCTAGATTCCTTTTTGTAAGCTTAATTTTTAGATTGCTCATAAGTACTTCGAATTGGTTTAGTGAAGGCCATTCGCAAGGATGGTAGAATATTAAAGGCTACGAGTCAAAACATGGTAAAAGATAGAAGGGTCAAAGAAAGAAGACACAGAAGTGGATGAATTGTGACCCTGGAGTTTGGACCAAGTTCTTATAATTATCTGAGAACAACCAGACTTGAAGGGCGGTACCATTTGATTTGTCTTCTTGAACACTATTAAATTGACTACATAAACTCCCAAATTGGATTAACGTTTAACCGTAGCAATGAAAATAAGAAGACGGCAGCAGCGCCATTGCAGGCCGCAGCCCCACATTGCAGCCCACAACCAAAATTCTCATTTTTCACATACGGGGCAGCGTCTTCATTGTGGGCTGCAGCCCCTTCCTTGCGGCCCGCAGTAAACACTTTTTGGCCCGGCTTTAAAAGCTAAAATCAGCTTTTAATTCCTCTCTCTTCATTCATTTCTTCCCCATTTCAATGGAGCCCCACTTGGGGGCCTCCAAACCCTAATTTTCTTCATCTTTTCTTATTTTTTGCATCTTTTCCATGGATTCTTGTATATGTTTTATGGGTTTTCATTTTCTAGGCTAGATTTCACCTTGGGAGTTATTGGTAAGCATTTCTAATATGAATTTGTGAGATTTGGTTTATCCTATTTTGTGCTTTGATTATCAAGTATGTTTTGTGCCCTCTTGTGTGATTAATGCATGATTTATGCTAGGATGATCAACTAGTTTATGACTATGAGTTGATTCTTTGCTAGAGTTTTGGTCAAACCCAGAAGAATTTGACTTTTTTTCAATGTGATTATTGTTGATCAATGTTTGGTTATAATTAGGAGTGACAACTAATTATAATTTTTTATTGATGGAATTTATTAGACTTAGGATGTATTTGAAATGGTGTGACTAATTATCAATGTAGCCCACTTATAATAATTAGTATGAAGGCCGATCCTCGTAGTCGTTATTAGTAGATATGCTTGTGCTATCTATGTGTTTCTTACTTGTAGGACATTGTGGTAGTTGTATTGGGTCTCCATGTGTATTTCTATCCTCGGAGAAGTCTATGACTCCAATCGTCTAGAGTGACGTTGAGGGTGGGGTTATCGTGTGGCGCCGATCGGTCACTCTAACTATAACCAAGGAGAGGTGAAAAATATCAACACTCGAAAGGTATTGATAAGTTCTCCACAATATGTTATTAATGCATAAAATAAGGATATTTAATCTATGATCAAAGAATGACTATAAATGTAAACCAATTGCTCCCAAGACTCGCTATAATCTTATTTAAGGTATTTGTGCTATTAGTGATCGTATATAGATTGCTATTTCTATTTAGTTGTTAATTTATTTGTTCAAAGTAGTCATAGTGTTTTCAAAATCAACCCCACCCCCCAAACTTTGTTACCACACAAGTAGAGTGACTTCTTCGTGTGCTTTTTAACTACTCTTTAACACTCGATAATTTTCCTCGTGGACGACCCCGTCTTACCACTAGCTACTATTTAGTAGTTAGTTGTAATTTGGCCATAAAAATACTATCTTTGAGAGGCACGGCGATGGCCTCCCAAGTTTTGTGAAGAAGGGCAAAGGAAACGTCACTTTCAAATTGGGAGAAATAGGATCGCAAGGTGATTCATTTTAAGATACGCCTCTGACCAGATCAAAGAAAGGAGATATGGCAAGTGAACAAGGACCTATTTCGAGAACTAGCACCTATACTAGCACTACCTATTCAAGAGATTCAAGAAATATTATTGTGTCTTCCACAAGGATCAGGGTCATGACATTGAATATTGCAGAGACCTGAGAAGACAAATTGAAGAAATTTTGAGAAAGGGCTACTTGGACAATATAAAAAGGAATGAATAATTCAATATGGGGACACTGGAAAAGCAATGAACCCATCTCTAAGAAACCAAGGTACAGCAATCATAGTGGCAAAAAATTAAAAAATGACTACAGTGGTGGATTGCAATGATGATGCAGACCATGAAGTACCAGAGATAGTCATCTTACCCGTACATGGATCCACAGAGTCATTGTCTAATAATGCTTGGAAGGCCATCTCCCCTACAAGAGCCGGTCGATAAAAGGCATCGTTTGAATGAGACGATCACTTTTATCAAGGAAGATGCAGTGCCTAATGCTTCGCCTCACAATGATTCCATGGTCATCATAGAAAAAATCATAAATGCAACCATCCACAGAGTGTTCGTAGATGACGGAAGTGATGGGGAGATACTGTTTGTAGACTGCTTCGACAAGCTGGGCTTTAAGAGATCTGACCTTAAAAAGTCCACATCCTCACTGGTGGGATTCATGGGGCGAGCGGAAATGCCTCTGGGGAATATACAACTGCCCGTCACTATTGGAGAAAGTGGAAATATTTTCACCATCATACGACTTCTTGGCCATGGATACCCCCAAGTACATTTAATGTCATCATCGGAAGGCCGTGAATGAACAACACTAAAGCAATATGGTCTCCTTACCACCTGGTAATGAAATTCCCAAGTCCAGCTGGTATTGCAACTATACGAGGAAACTAGCGAATGGCCAGGAAATGCATGATCATAGCAATGAAGGTAGGAAAGGTTAGAGAGAAAGTGGAAATGGTTAGCACAATCTCAGTCGGTGGTTTAGTAAAGCAGCAAGAATTTTTAGTAGACTTGGGAAAATAGGAGATGATTAGTCAGGATATCGAGGATAACTCGAAGTGCGTGAAGAGAGGAAAACACCCTCCGGGCAAGGAGAGGATGAAAGTTGTAGAAATCCTACGATACTCACTCTGCTCTAGGTTTTCAGGATATGAACACAGTACTCACTCCGCTCTAGGTTTTCCTAACCAACAACAAAGCAGAATATAAAAGCCTTCATATGTACCGTTCGACAACTAATGGGGAAAACACCACATAGTTTGGTCTACGATCACAAAGCTGTGATACCGGTAGATAATGGTATTTCAAGCCCTCGAGCATGTGATCACATGGAAAAAGGTCGGAGTTGATAAAGTTAGACTTGGAGGAATGGGAAGAGAAAAGAGAATTGGCAATAGCCGCAGAAGTTAAGTATAAGGAAAAATGGCTAGAGCTCACAATTAGAAGGTGAAGAAAACATGATTTTAGATTAGCGATCTAGTGTTAAGAAACACAGAGTCTAACCTAGCAGAAGAACGGGGAAAGCTATGCCCAAAGCGGGAAGAACCCTACAAAGCTACGAAGCCTCTTAAGTCCAACTACTAAGAACTAGAAAGGTTGGACGGCACCAGTGTTCCCAATACACGGCGTGGGTTCAATCTGAGAAAGTGTTGTGTCTAGATTTGAAAAAGAAGCTAGGAAGCACTCACCTGTACATAAACCATGAGATTATCATAGATTGTATTTGTTCCATTACTGCTAATGTGGGTTTATTGCAGCATACATTAAAAATCATCTTTAAAAACTGCAATTACATTTTTGGTTCTCTACTTACAAATATTAGATGACAAGTACATTAGTAGCACATCACAATCACTAGCAAAATGATAAGCATGAGGTTGCGCAAGCTATAGATCTTGCACAATAGTTTCTCAGAAGCTTTGGATCTTGCATCCTTCCAATCATACACTTACAAGCTACAGATCTTACACAACTACCGATACTTGTAAGTTTTGGATCTTGCAACTCGGCGAACCATACGTCGTAAGCTATAGATCTTACACAAAAGCACATTTGCTCATAAAAAGCGACAAAAGCAAGAAATAGATCTTGCAGCTTCACACATTACATACTCTCAATAAAGAAAGCAATAGATCTTCCTACACGACAGATATGCCTATGAAACAGTGACTATAGCAAGCAACAGATCTTGCGGCTTTGCATATTACATGCTCTTAATAAAGCAACTGATAGACCTTGGTACACATAAGATATGCCTACAAAACAATCGTTATAGCAAGCAATGGATCTTGCAGCTCCGTAATAAACAGATTTTCCATACTCAAAAAAGAGATATATGAAGAAAGGATCTTGTGAATTAAAGAGAATCAGATAGTCATGAACATTCCAAAGTAGGAAGATGGAAAAAAGACAACCACAAAATCCAGAAACTACAACATGAAAAATATCATTACACAGAACGGAAAATCACTACATATCATCTATGCCTAGATTCTCATGATGATCTAGAAGAAGATTAACCACCACAGTGATGACTAAGCTCAGCATCGCGAGGGAGGCGTTCAGCCCTACACCGATTTTCCTCAGTCTCATGCTCCTCGCTAATCATATGTTCTTATTTCCATTTCATGTGTAGATAAGCATGATGGCATGATAGACCCCTTTACTCTATATGACCAAGATACCTAGCATAATACGGCTTGAAGTCAGTTATAGGGCCAAACTCCTCGCGGTCAAGCTGCATACTCATAACATTAACAGTTTCCTCATACTGCTTCATTTCAGCCTGTAAATTTTGTACTTCATCCTCTAGGTAGTGACTATACAATCTCATAGCTTCAGACAAGTTAATCTTCTTCCCACTTATTCCCGTGGTAAGATCCCCGCGACTGGTAGGTTTGCGAGAGGACGAAGGAAAACCATAAGTCTATCCTTGTACTCAACACAAGATTGTTTGAGTTAGTGCACAGATAAACCAATCTGATTGCACTCGGTGTGAAGATGCTCATTTACACTTCGCATCTATGTGTTTATAGAAAACTGCTTGTCAAACTTACTTTTCCTGCTGAGTGCAGAAAATGGAAAGTGATCACACTCATCTTGCTTTTTCATCAACTTAGTGAACAAGTCATCAATACATGTATATTGTTTATCGATAATCAGCATCTTCTGATGGGCCTCGTGATTCTTGCTCACAGCATAATTCCTAGTCTCCTCCTATTGCCAAAGCCTCTTCACCAAGGTCAACTGTTGACATTGAATAAGCCGTTTTGCTCGCTGCAAATCCTACGCAAATTGCGCACAGCAACCTGGGTGTCCTTTAAAGTTTTATCCCACTTCTTTTTAAGATCATTAATACCTAGAAGCATGTACTTCAAATAAATGGCTAAAGATAATGCCCACTCTTGAACACAGACAGGGAGTTTAAGCGATCGCATATACGTATATTGTTTATTGATAATCAACATCTTCTGATGGGGCTCGTGAGTCTTTCTTGCAATGTAATTCCTAGTCTCCTCCTATTACCAGACCATCTTCACCAGGGTCAACTGTTGACACTGAATAAGAACATTTTGCTCGCTGCAAATCCTACACAAATCGCGTAGAGCATCCTGGGTGTCCTTTATAGTTTTATCCCACTTCGCTTTAAGATCATTAATACCTAGAAGCATGTGCTTCAAATGAACGCCTAAAGATAATGCCCACTCTTTAACACATACAGGGAGTTTAAGTGACCACATATACGCACATGTACATTCAAGATCAACTAAACTGCTGACAATATCCCTGCTAAGAATTTCAACATTATATCCATCAGGAACAAACTTAATGCGAGGACATGATGCAGACAAAGATGGAAATAAAGTAAGAATAGGAAGTTTCCACTCAAGGTATAAGGGAAGCAACTCCATACAAGAATAACTATCAGAAATAACGAACGCCTAACACTCTTTGGTGAAAGATTGGGAGGCACGAAGCAAGCTAATAGAACAAATCAGACGGTTAAAATAAATAGCGATCAGAAAAAGGATCAGTACACCCTGTAAAGTCAGGTTATTTCAAGTATTTATGATCAACCAAAATATTCAAACCCTGCATATAAGTAAGGGTGATGAGAACATTTAGATAGAAACAGAAAAAAAGATACTTCAACATTCATAACTAAGGCCACACAAATTGTAAAGTCATGCATCAAAATATTGTCTCAATATTACAATTAAAGATCTAAAAAGCCTAGTACACTAGAAATAAACTAACTTCGGAGGTAGAGGTAGGCGAAGGGTGAACAACGATAGCAACAACTTCCTGGTTTGGTTGATGGGCGGGAGTTTCCTTATTTGGCTATTGAGCGGGAGCTTCAATGCTCGCACTAACTCATGTGGACACACTGGCATCAAGAGTAGGAGTGGAAATAATAGTGCAAGATCCAAAGGGATGATCTTCCAGATAATCCACTTCACAGCACTTGAGCTCAGCTGCAGAAGGAAGACAAGGAAAGCTAGTGAGATGTGATAGCAAAACATAGGGATGGCCCCCATCAACAATATTTTTAGTGAAAGCTTCATTATTTATTTCCTTATGCTTCTCAAAGGTCTCAGTACACTTCTTTAGAAAAGGCAGACACTTCAATGAACAAGTTGGATTCCACTTGCGCTGATCCTTAACAGGCTGGCAGTAACCAACAGTTTGAGCATTGTCGGAAACATCCTCAAATAGCTTATAGAAGGACTTGGTCTTACACAACCTATCTACTAGAATTTGAGGGTATTTGGGGGAAGCAGGTTCATTGGTATGCATCTCCTCTAACTCAGAGCAAAGCTGAGTCACTTCCATCTCTGTGAGTCTGGCATGCTTCTCAACAATGCTCGCCCTTTTCTCCACAATGTTCGCCCTCTCATGAGCAGCTTTAAGAAAACTCTAGAGCTACACATTTGCTTCATGTGCCTTATAATTCTTAGTTTGTAACTCATCAATAGGATAGAACTTAGAAATCCACTCACTCTCGAGTTGAAGGCTTTTTCCAACCTTACTACACAAGAATACATGGGATGAAGTTTTCCAAAACCTTATATATGAAATATCAAGATATGGTAAAGGTTATTGAAATTAAGTGGCAAACTTACCGCAGCCAGTGTATCAGGCAGAGAGAGGTTGGATAAAATATTAGATATCATCCCATCCACTAGATGATACTCAGTTCGGGCCAGCATTTGTGACTGATATTGGTTATCACGTCTCTTTTTCAAGGGAGGAAGTGAATGTCCTGAGCGTTCATCACTTATATCTCTCTTTTGCTTCTCTTCTTTTTGCCCACCAACGTAGCGATGGTCGCCCGTCTCCCCACCCTCAGCGAACTTACCCTTCTTACTAGAGTCTGTTTTGTTACCACCCGACCGGAGGGTGTTATAAGCAGTGGTACTATCCGGCAAACAATGGTTTTAGCCACCTCCCCATTGTTGTTATCAAAGAGTGATGTGTCATTGTCACTTCCAGCCAGATACATGTCTGAAATGAAACGTATATCATATATCAAACGAACAAACAGAAAAAGTAGCTATTCCTAAAAATAAGAAATATTACATATCAAACACAGGAATACAATGATGAACAAAACACATTCAGCATTAGAGTCAGCGTGGCAGAGATGTTGTTTATGAGCACGAAGTGTGACCACGATCTCCATCTCAGCAGCAAAACAGACACTTAAACCAGGAAGCTTAAAGTTGGGAACCTTGTAATTCTAAGAGGGTAAGGCCACTCAAAATCTTGACTTAATTTTACAAAAAAATATTTTGTACGCCAAGGACCTACATTACTAGGAAAACCGCTCACAAGCTCAACCCTAGCGATCACATGATAAAAGGTAAATTCATCTACTTTTTTCACTTTTCAAAGATGATAGAAATTGAAAAACAACTCAAGGGTGAAAGGAATGTCTAATTTCTCACACACCTGAAGAAACCTCATTACAATAGCGATGCCTTTGGGGTGAACAATGTAACTTTGTATGAATAGAGAAGTTCAACCATAGGTGGAGGGGAGAAAAGTAAAGGCCAGAGTTCAAATAGACTAAATAACATGATATATAGCCAGGTTGATGAGTGCAAACACATTCACAGTTCACAGGAGCACGAAAGTTAAAAGGAGTTAAAAAGGGGAAACAGTTCTTCAATTCATCTAAATAAGAGCAAGACAGCACACTGCGTATGTTAGAAATTCTTGTGACTTGACCAGAATCCCCATCAGACTAAGCATCTCCTATGGGTGACTCGACACTGTTAGAGGAAGATATGTGGACAAACGAGGAGCCTGAAGTGGGAAATAAAATCCTTAATTAGGGTGATGGGCCACAAGACAAGAGTCTGTTAAAACAAAGCTGAGGAAAAAGTATGCCAAAGAAGACAACCGGAGTATTATACGAATAAACCACAAATAATATTTAACAGAAGATCAAAGAATAGAAAAGAATATCAAATTTAGTGCATGCGGTAAAGAGATTAGAGATTAGAAACAAAACTTACTCTTCGGAAATAAGGGAAAAGATGATGTACAGGAAACCTAGAGAAGACTGGAGAATGTAAAGCTTTCAGAAGATGAAGGTGATACAACTAAAAAAAAAGCAAGCTGTGAATACAAAGAAAGAAACAGCAAAATCGAGGAAGACAAGCAGTTCAACAGCACAATGATGACGGTCCGACACAAAAGTGACTTACCTTTTACATATATCGAAGAGGTGGCGGAATGTGAAAAGATAGTGCACTGAGTGATGGTAGATTCAAATCACTCGCTTGAAATTCCTCATTTGAGAAATAGAGTTATAACAAATGACAGGAAAATCCAAAAATGAGCAGCAAAAAAGGTGGATCAAATCGCGGCCCTTCTTGAACATAATCTTTGCAACGAACCTTATAAATAAAGATAAGAGATTCAAATTTTAAAATTTGAATTCAAATGAGTTGGCACAGAAACAAAATATAAGCCAGAAAGCTAATATCACTCCGCGATGACTACGAAGGTAGAATCAAAATGATGACCAAGTTATTGATATACAACATCAGTTCACATTTAGTTACTTTGACGTCATTGCTCCATGGTTATTAATCTTCATGGTTTGGGGGGCTTATGGTGTATACCTAGCCCAAATACTAACCAGCAAGCCAAAAACCACAAAGGGGCCTGAGCCTGACCGATGGCACGAAATGGGCCAAATGGACACAGGATAGGTTGAGTCAACCAATGAACCAAGAATAATGAGGATCTTGATTAGTTGTTAGCCATGAACTGCATTTCTCGGTCCCACGATCGGACACATAATGCAAGCCCAAATAGGATGGACCCATGTTCATGGCACACAATAAAAAGGAGAAGGAAGATACGTATAAGGGTAAGTGTAACTGAAAGCTGACTTGATCGTCGGACGGTTTCTCCCATAATCATTTCCGGGACTGTTTTGCAGGTGTAGAAGTCTAAGAAGGGGACAACAAGTGGTTTTCCTGAAAGGGCCACCACATCATTTCTAGTATTGAGTTAAAGCTACATTAAACTTGTAACGTATAGAAACACCTAAATAAATCACTTTGGGGGGAAAATTGTACTAATTTTTACCTTGATTTCCACCACCTCAAATTTTGGCGAATGCTTCATAGTGGACTCCAAAATCTTGACAAATGCTTCCGATGGTTGGAAGTGCAATAGGTCCAATGCACCCGTTTCCTTTCTGGAACAATCATGATCAATCGCCAATGATCTCTAATCCAAACAATTAAAAAAATGTTAATAAAATATCCTAAATGATGTTTGTAAACGTAATTTTGATTGTTAATATAACCTTTCAATATAGGGCGCAATGATCAATTTATTATCCTTCCTCCTAAGATTTTTGTGATTGTAGTCAATTCTCTCTTGCTTTGTACATCCAATTTCTTGAGTCATCACCAGGCACATGTATCCGACCTACGCCTTCTTTTGATTGTACATAAAATACAAGCACCTTGAAAATAAGAAATTTATACATTTCTTCCAAACGATTTGATATTAATAAATAGTGAAAAAGAAATAAGTGTATATAATATAAATAAATGTTACTTACAAGATGTATATGGACATTAGCATCTGATTAACTTGCTCACATTTCCATAAGTCCTCGAAATCACTCCATAGCGTGATGTTATCTCGTTTTGCACCAAATACACAATTGTTACCCAAAAATGAGTAAGTCGAGTTCCGTTCATGTGGTTGAAGAAAATTCATTAGCACT
Source organism: Rubia yunnanensis (assembly GCA_037428765.1). Lineage (NCBI taxonomy): Eukaryota > Viridiplantae > Streptophyta > Magnoliopsida > Gentianales > Rubiaceae > Rubia > Rubia yunnanensis. The sequence continues at coordinate 106,481,386 of CM075063.1, read as the reverse complement.
CGTACGAAGTGAGGTGAGTCTTTCAGGCCATGTACTCTTGGAACCGGTTGTCTAATATTGTCTGTTATAGTTTGGACTGGTTTGGGTGTTTTGTGGACTGGTTTTGGTGTTGCTTAAACCACTTTAGGTGTTTTTGGATGTGTGACTTTCAAATGCCGATCCTTTATAGGATTGGCATAAATAAGTTGATGCATCCATAAAAGATACATTCTAAGTGCGGGCCCCAATGTTTTGTATTCGCCAGCTGGAATTGGTAGCGGAGCACCCTTCCCCAATACCTTGTCCAGAGAAACTCTTCACAAACCTTCCGCAATTGGTAATGCATGATGATATCTCATTAGCTCATGCAAAACTCCATCGGCTATGTGAAGCGGTCTACCATCTATGTCTCGATCAATGTATAATTCACACACGTGATAACCCTACATAGCACTAATTAAATTTCAACCATTTCAACAAAATTGGTATGAACTATTTGAAAATTTTAATTGTGTACCTTTTTATCACTTGTGAGGATGGCCATGTCAAGGTTGCCATCATCATCATTAGAAGTTTGAATGATTGCCTCCCAAATTACCTCAACATCCTTGGGAGAATGGTGTGATCCTCTTAATGGTGGTGTCCAATTGGGTGTCAAATCATCTAAGTTCTTGGGAATACCAAGGCACGTGTGTTGGATCAACTTCCGGATGAGAATGTATTGTTGATCAATCAGTAACTATCGTTGAAGGGCTTGTTTTTGCAAAGTGTGGATCCCTGATGGTTGTGCATGACATTGTACCAAGTAATCCAAAATGCCTCTCTTTGGGTCATGAACCCTCCAACTCCCCTAACACGCCTCGCGTGGTCGAGTTTTTTTTGTAGGCTCAATAAGTATGCCTTTCTTAAACATGTGTATGAATTTCCCCTCCAATTCGTCATTATTTAATTTTTCCAAACCATTAAAATTATTGGAATTGATTAGGTAATGTATATGGGAAATAGGGTAGTGAAGAAAAAATAAAGGAAGTGAAAGTTTACCACTCGTTCCGCAATTTCTTTTTCCTCCTTCTCGTACATACCCTCCTTGTTTTGTCAGCCTTTGAGGAATAAATCATACTGATCAATCTCATCCACATCCATTGGTCTACACTTTCTCTTTCCTCCTCTTTAGTCATCCCGGCCTTAATTAAAATTTGAGCATCTCTTTCAATATGTTCTTCCACTAATTGCATTTCCACCACTCCATACCCCCCCCCCACGGCTTAAACGATGAGGAACTAGATTTAAACAGGCTAAGTGTTGTTTTTCTTTCCGTGTACCGTATGTTAGAAACATGTCAACACTAAAGGCACCTTAATCTAAATACTTTATAAATTAAATTTTGATTACTGGATCTCCCAACTCTCTGATTGAATGTGTGTGAATGTTATCCATGGCCGATCACCTTTCTCCAAAGAAAAAATGTAGTCCCTAGAAAAAGTATATTTGGGTAACTGCCAACTCTTGAACAGCATGGTTGTTTGCTCCTTTCTTAGAAATGTCATATCTGGGCAATCAATTTCAAAAGGTCTCTAAGAGGATTTTGAACAAGGGTAGTTAAACTAAGGAGAAAGTTAATATGTACATTAAGAGATGTGAAGAACATTATGGCCATTAAGGGTACCTTGCTGGGAGGTCGTCGTCGTACCTCTCAAAGTTAATATTTATAAGCTATGCTTACTAAATACAATTAAGTAGATAGTGGCAAATCGGAGTCGTCCACGAAGAAGAGGGATTTTCTTAAGCATTTAAGCATATAAGGTTCATATTAGGCTAGAAGTAAATATATAAAGATATATAAAAGAAAGTAAATGGAGAGGGAGGGGGTTGGTTGGTTTTCCTAAGTTATGAAATTAAAAGATAAGATTACTAGCAAAATCAAGTAACTATGCTAATCATCAAACAAACTAAGAAAAGGGGTAAAAACTACAAAAGACAAAGCCTTGGGAGCAATTGACATCCACTTCCAAACCTAATGTAGATCATTGAACCATTCACTCATTCTATCACATTTGTTACCTCTGGGGAATGTTATCACTTCCCATCCAAAGATCAACATCCATTCCTTCTTAATAGTAATTTTCAAAGACAAATAACGACCATTTGCAAACCTTGTTGACAATCACTCTAGGAAAACCACACTATAAAGGTATTTCATCAATGGAATTTCACACGAAGGACCATAGATTTGATAACAACAAGCCTTCTACCAAAGACATAGCCATTTAACCAAACATAGCATTCATTAAGCTAAATCTGGAACAAACCACATTCAAGATTCAACCTTTCATTGCATCTATAGGATAAATATGAGAACGATCCACATTAACATACTTATCTAGAAAGAGTCACAATACATTATGCACAAGAAGTTCTAAGTTTATGTTGTTGGATTTTCATGCCAAAGAGCTAAAATAAACGTCGCTTCCCTGGCAGCAGCGCCAAAATTTGGGAGGTCATCGTCGTACCTCTCAAAGTTAATTTTAAGCCCTAATGCTTCCTATCTACAATTAAGTAGCGTCCACGAGAAAAGGGATCTTTTCAAGTGTTTAAACATATATAGGAGAAAACATACTAGGCATATATATACATATAAAAGCATGTAAAGAGGGGGGTTTGGTTGGTTTTTTATCCTAAATTATCAAATTGAAAGACAACAATTAGCAAAGCAAGAGAACTATGCTTATCATGCAAGACAACTAAAGATGAGATTAAAACAACAATTAAAGAAACCTTGGGCGCAATTGACTTCCATTTCCAAGCCTCTTATCCATCATTGAATATGCAACCTATTTGCTACTTTCACTACTTGTTGTGAAGACTAAACTTCTATCCTTCTTTAATAGTAGTTTGCAAGAGTGAATTCGACATCTCTTGTCAAAACTCACCAATGACTCCCGTAGTAGAAACACAACTAAAAGTAACCCATTGATGGCATTGAACACAAAGAATCAGTAAGCTTGGTAACACTTATAAACACTACACCGTGTCTAAGCATTTAACAAATTCATGCATTTACACAAGATTAATCAAGAACGATCGACATTCATAGACGTATCTTATTTGCTACAAGCAACAAACATGAAAACAAGTTCAACTTCATCAAATTCATCTAGAAATTATCAACACATCAACATCATTAAGAAGCTCTAACTCAAGCTCTTGGATTCCATATTAAAAGAGGGGAGAATTAGCTACTTTCTCCCAACCCTAACAAGTAATCATACAAGCAATTCATATACTCAAACTTCCAATAATATTAATGCCATTAATAATTCACCGTCAAAGCTCAATAAATGCATAGTACCAAAATAAATAAATAGATAGATATGATTCTCAAGGCATTAGCAAGGAGGTCTCAACCAATTGCTCCCAAGATTAAACTAACCTAGTTAATGAAAAGACATGATTAACCTACAAAAACTAAGAAAAGAAAGAAAGAAAAACTAGGGTTTTGAACCTAGAAAAATTGCAGGAAGAATAGGGGTTGAAGAGGAGAGGATAAGGTGAGTATTTATAGTACAAAAAAGTAAGAAAGTTTCTAGCCATACATCAGTCGCGTCGAGTTCGTCGTGAGTCGCGACCGAGCCCAGTTTCAGCATCTTGATTTATTTCTTCTTTTTGTTTCAAGTTCTCCTATTCACTTCACTTTTCTTCAATTCTTCAAGTCTTCAAAAGCTCAAATACAAGTCTTCAAGTCTTTAAATATTTAAATGTATTCTTTAAAGTCTTCAAAGAAATTGCATTGTCACACAAAATCCTCCAGAAAAGTAATAAAAGCGTAAAAGTAGTTTTTAACTCTCCTTAGAGAATTTCAAGGCAAAATGTCATATCTAGATCACAAAAGTGTTCAAAAGTGAGTCCTAAAAGTCCTAATATAACCATATAAAATGGGCACATCACTTGCATTTCATCCATAGGGCCTCCTTATAGACTTTTGGCACCTCATGCCAACTATCATACTTCCTATCTTTGCAACCCAACTAGACTACTTTGCACGATCTTTGGACAAACACTTCTTCGAATTGTTGGAAACTAATGTAGTTAACTCTTTCCTAGCCATCCTACATTCTAGTGCTCTACAATGAGTTTTGGCTATTCATCTCTCCCCGGACACATTATCGTCATCGCCACTAAATCCCAATTTTGAGGGTTAGGAACTCTGTGACCGTGACGGATCAACACGAGTCCACTTCTGCAACATTGTTAACCCCTACATTAACAAATTTCTCAACAATTTATGAAACTAACTTCATAAAACATAGTTAGTGAATTTCCAATCCCTAAACTTATCACTAGGTCAGCAAACAACCGTCACTATATATAACACAAGATATCATAACTCCTAGTGCTTCTTAACTCGGAAACAATTCATCCCTTTGTCCAAACCCTACAAACAAGTTCCAAACTCGGAATTTAGTTAGTATAAAAAAACCCCAGAGCAGAGGGTTCAATTGTTTTTCAAACAAGGAACCCCAAATTGAGCTCTTCTCAAACCCTAACCCCTACATTCCACATCAATCCCACAACAATGTCGAGGCCAAGGCACACTAATAAAAGCACCAGGGTGACGAGTGACCATAGCCATCAACCGATCATTGAGATTGGGGCATTGGAACAATTTTTTAGCATGAAGATGAAGGAGAGTATGTGAAATTTGTAAAGCGTAAAGTCGTTAATTCAAAGGTTATTAGGCGACTGTCTAGCAACTACGGAGGAACCTTATTTCACTTGGTATTTTGGACCAAATTGGTTTTTGTTAGGAAGGTGAAAAGATTGTCTTGAAGGTCACTAAGGGGTCGCTAGTTGTTATGAGGGGTGTTAGAGAGAATGGTTTCTACGTCCTTCAAGGTAGCACCTTAGTTGGTGATGTAGCGGCGGTAGTAGAACCGCAAGAGACGTCTTTGGAGAGCCCATGGCACAAGAGGTTGGGTCATGTGAGTGATAGAGGTTTGAAGGAGTTGAGCAAGCAAGGGTTGTTTGGGGGTGATAAACTTGGTGACTTAGAGTTTTGCAAAAATTGTATCTACGGCAAGGCCACAAGAGTGAAGTTTCCATGACCCGTGGCGAGGGACACGTTGAGCTAACTCTAGGTAGAGGTAGGTACATTGCCACTTTCATTGATAATTGTTCTCGTAAGGTTTGGGTGTACATCTTGAAATCCAAGGATGATGCTTTTAGCAAGTTCAAGGATTGAAAGAAGATGGTTGAGGTCCAAGCGGGGAAGAAGGTCAAGAATTTTCTGGCGGACAATGGTTTTTAGTTCTTGATTGATGAGTTCAACAGGTAAATTAAGGAAAAATATATGGTTAGGCATAAAACCGTACGGGTGCCCCATAACAAAATGGACTTTCGCAATGGATGAACCGCACACTACTTAAGAGGGTGAGATGCATGATGTTTGATATCGGTTTGACAAAGAGGTTTTGGGGAGAACCCTTGAACACAGAAACTTACTTTATCAACCGATGTCCTTCAACAACTTTGAATTGCAAGACACCAGAAGAAGTGTGGAATGGTTCCCCATCGAAGCTCGACAACTTGAAGGTATTTGGTTGTGTGGCTAGCATGCACCAAAGAGAGGACACGTTAGATCCAAGAGGAAAGAGGTGTATTTTTGTTAGTTATCCCGAGAGTGTGAAGGGTTGGAAACTTTGATATAAAGAGGTGAATTGCCCAAATGTATCACTAGTCTGGATGTTGTCTTTAGAGAATCCGAGTACTAAATGACCATGGCTAGTCAAGATGCCAAGGATAGCATGGAGGTTGCTAAGGAAAGATCTGAAATTGAGGTGGAGCTATTGGGGAAATGTAACGAGGAACAGGAGGATAAAGATGATGCTAGTCATGTGGGTCACTTGGAAGAAATTAAAGAGTTAGGCAGAGAAAGTCATGATGAGAGCCTAAACTCGTTCCAATTGTCAAAGGATCGACATAGAAGAGGAACATGAGCCCCGAAGATGTATGGTTACTCCGATTTAGTTATTTTTTCATTGGTTACCATAGAAGAGTTGGAAGACTCAAAATCGAAGTCATATCGGGAAACAATGATGGGAAAAGACAAAAGAGTTTTAGAAGTGTGCAATAGAAGAAGAAATGGCATCACTGACAAGAACAAGACTTGGGTACTTGTAGACAAGCCTAAAAATCAATAAGTGGTTTGTTATAAATAGGTGTTCAAACTAAAGGAAGGCTTTGTTGGGTTTGAGAAGCTAGCGTGTAAGGAGAGATTGGTGGTTAAGGGCTTCACACAAAGAGAAGGGATCAACTTCAATGAGATCTACTCCCCCTTGGTGAAGCACACATCCATTTGGGTTTTTCTTGATTTGGTAAATCAATATAATTTAGAGCTTTAGAAAATGGATATGAAGACGGCTTTTCTTCATGGGAATCTTGATGAGCAGATCTATATCGCTCAACCGAAAGGGTTCGCCAAGGTTGGAGATGATAAAAAGTTATGTCTTCTTAGACAATCTCTCTATAGTTTGAAGCAACCCCTTAGACAATGGTACTTGAGGTTGAATTAGTTCATGGTGAGAAATGGGTACTCACAAAGTAACTTTGATAGTTGTTTATGTAAAGTGGGTTGATGGTTGTGGAATATTCTTGTTCCTTTATGTAGATGACATGTTGATAGTGTCGAAGAACAAGAATGAAGTCCATAACTTGAAATGGATTTTGGGAAGTGAGTTCGAAATGAAAGTCATGAGACCGTCCAAATAGATTCTAGGGATGGAAATCACACCGGATAGGGGACGCGATGAATTATTTATGTCTCGATGTGATTATCTTCGAAAGGTGTTGGCTAAGTCCACGATGTCGGAGGCAAGGGCTGTTCAAACACCTTTGGCGGCTCATTTCAAAATCTCCGCAAAGATGTCTCCAAAGACCAAGGAGGGTTAAGTGAGTATAGAGCAGATTCCCTATGTAAGTGTTGTTGGAAGTCTAATGTATGCCATGGTGTGCACACGATAAAATTTAGCATGTGCGTCTAGCCTTGTGAGCCAGTTTATGGCCAGCTCAGGACGAGAACACTGGGAAACGGGTTCTTCGATTTGTGAAGGAAACTTCAAACTGTTGGCTTACACTACAAATGGGTGAAAGAAGGTGATGCTAAATTGAGATGATGTGTTGATGCGGAGTTTGCAAGTGACTTGGACAAGAGGTGGTCGTTGATCGGGTATGTATTCACCTTATTTGGTTTTGCAGAGAGTTGGAAGGCGCAAATACAACCGGTGGTTGCACTTTATATGACAGAGACTGAGTACATCGCTCTCGGGAAGGTGTGAAAGAATCTCTTTGGTTAAAGAGGTTGATTGATGAACTCGGAATCGCGCAAAATGAGGTGGGGGTGTTTTGTGATAATCAAAGCGCAATACACTTGATCAAGAATCAAATGTATCATGAGAGGACAAAGCACATCGATATAAAGCTACACTTCATTTGATATCTGGTCGCCGGGGAGTCCATTGTTGTTGAGGAGGTGCACACGGACGAGAATTCGATGGATATGGCTACAAAGGCGGTGACAGGGATCAAGTTTCAGGATTTTTGCAACTTGATCAACGTCACAAAGTTGAGCAACTAGAGGAGAATGTGAAGAATGGTTCGATGAAGGTTCTCGATGTTGTTGGTTGTTGTTCTCCCCATTCTTCTTAAAGCCAAGTTGGAAATTTGTGGATTTTGTGGCTTTATAATCACTTGGGCCGGGAGCCCACAATCTTTTTACATTGTATTTCCTTGGTTTTGCACATCTAAAATGCATATGTGCAGTAAAGAAAGAAAATGGGGCTGAGGGACTTAATGAGCAAAAACTCATTCTTTGCATTGGAAATTGTTGGACATACATTGATTTTATCATGCAAAAATTAAATAATAAAAATTGAACAAGCAATTTACATATGTTAATAATATACTTTTATTAATTATTCATGCATACAATCAGAAAGCTTAAATTACGAATAATTACAGCAATACATGGGAGAAATATATCACGTTTCAATCAATAACAAATTGATGGAGTCACGGGTAAACTCGCTGCCCTTGAAGCGAATGAGTCCCGTCGTGGACATTGTTCCCTAGGGTAAAACCATCGAAGATAACAATTAACACATAAGAGTTACCTCGGATTCACGCAAGGTCCGAAGGACTATCACCTCGACAGAGTAACGGATGAAAACTTTGAGAAAGACAGAAAGAAGACTCAAGTTTAGAATATGAAGGGACGTAAGAAAATGGTGCAACTTTCCTGGCTGACTTAGAGGCTCTATTTATACTGCTCTAAGAGACCCTAATCATGGAAACATGATATTTTGATTTTCTGTAATTAGAGAAGAATATTCTCCAATCACCAACTCACCAAATCCGAGACATTCCATGAATACTCGAATTAAATCTGCTGGAAATGGAAGAAATATTTGCACAAATATTCTACAGTGCATTAAACATGGCAAACCGCGTATAAACAAGATATTTCACAAAATATGAAAATATTTCGTTCTTATCTCTTAAGAATTACACACAAGCAATTCCATATGTACTACGCGGTTGGGCCTTACAGAGGCTTTCACGCGGTCCATACGCATTTTAGACAGTCCGGAGAAAAATTAATCTGGGTCAATTTCCGCCTAATCTTTCTCTTTCAAGAGTGACATTTCAAACATCCATATCTCATTCACCCTTGATCCGTTTTGAGAGTTTAAATAGTCGATTTTATAGTACTTGCGGAGGAGAACCCAAAAATGACATCCACCGACCAAAATCCGTTCGTGTCCCAATCAAATAATGCCCAAAAGTTGACAAATTTTAGCATTTTAACCATCATTTTCCAACAGAAATTAAATAGCAACAGGGGCACTAGTTAAAATGTGAACAGGGACAAAACGGATGAGGGATGAGAACAACTAGGTAGAACATACACTTTGAGAGGAAAGATCTTCGAGAGAAAGGAGGAAGCATTGAGTGTTTGTAATCTTTGTAACCTCGGATTGATTAATAGTGAATCATTCTCCAAGGAGGACCTAGGATAATTTGTCTGAACTTGGATAAAAATTCTTGTCTCAATCTTTTTTTTATTTCTTGTCACTTATCTCGTTGCTAGTATATTCCATATTCGTATGTATACAATCCATGGATTTCTTCAACACATAATATGATTAAATATTTTTGATCGATTTGAAAGGTTAATTTGTGTAATTTGAAATCAAATGAACGGAGCAGGGATCCGGGGACAGAGAAATTTTAGTGTGGTATGGTGTATGGTTGACATCTACCTCATCTAATGACTCAGAAATGAAAATTGAATTGAACAAGAAGTTATTTGTTACACTATCATCTTGTGTACGTCATAAATTATGAGTATTTCTCACTTAGAGAGGTAGACTTAGGTGGAGGTTGGTGAGGTTTCAGCTCTTGCCAGGTCAAATATATACTCCCTCCGATTTATTAACATTGGCTTCGTCTGATTGCAAAAAATTTTAAGGTATGTTTGACTATCAATAACTTTAATTGCATATAATAGTAGACGCTATGTGAGGTGTCTTTGGATTCTCCGTAACATGTAGTTTTTAAAAAGTAAAATTTTATATCAAACATACCTTGAAAAATTTTGCAGTCAAATGGAGTCAATATTTAAAAAAAAAAGGAGTAATGACTTTACCATAAAATGTTTAGGCAATATGGTTATGTACATATAATTAAAGAAAAATTATAAAAGAAAAAATACATATATATCAAAAAAGTTAAACTTGTAAAATTAGGTATATATGACTAATTAATTTCCGGTTTCCTCTTTCCTTTAGAGTCTGTCTGACGGTATTCATAAATTATGGAAAGACCAAGGTTTAAAGCCCAAATTAGAAGAAATGAAGATAAAATTTTTGGGTTTCATGAATCGCATTATAAACTTTATTACTACTACATGTTGCAATAAATGTTTAATATTTCAACTAAGACTTTTTACATTTTATTATTCTAATTAAACACCGTCTTTCCATAAGTATATGGAAGACGGTCTTTCCCAAGACTTTGTCTTTTCCTTAATATACGTAAGTTTTTATATGTTTCTAGGGATAGTCCCATGTGAGGCAACTTAAACTTTAGGCAGGGGTCTTTCTACAATTCTAACAATATTCTAGCCCCGGGGACCTATCTCAAAAATTTTACATGGGCCTATCCATAATTATTTTATAGGGACCTATACTAATAAATTTTCAGGGAATTTTTAGTCCAACTTTTTCCTATCATTTACCCATCACCTGCAATCTGTAAAAAAATCAAAAAATAATTTTAAAATGCAAAAAATAAATAAATAACTGCAGCAAAAAACTGCATAAATGTCAACAGAGAATAGCAAAACATCAACAAAAAATCATAAAACATCAACTAAAAAACTGCAGCCAAAAATTTATTAAAAATTTAAATAAAACAACAAAAATATATTTAAAAAATCAATAAAAAAAATTGAAAAAAACGTCGGCTGCAACTAACAAAAAATCAACTGAAAATCATAAAAACATCAACAAAGCTAAATTGTCTTTTTTTAAAATAAAATTAAAAAAACTACAAACACCAACTCCTAACAAGCAACGATTCAAGAACTTACAAGAAAAGATTGAAGCACTTACAATGTATAAAATAAGCACGTACAACCCACATTTGAAGTACTAACGAAAAATGAAAAAACTAACGTAAGGAGAAAAACACTACAAAAAATTAACCATGTCATCAAAAAAGCTACAAACATCAACTCCTAACAAGCAACGATTGAAGCACTTACAAACAACGATTCAAGAACTTACAAGTTATAAAATAAGCACCTGCAACCTACATTTGAAACACTAACAAAAAATGAAAAACGTCAACTTAAGGAAAAAACACTACAAAAAATCAACCATGTCATCAAAAAGCTACAAACATCAACTCTTAACAAGCAATGATTGAAGCACTTACAAGCAATGATTGAAGCACTTACAAGCAATGATTGAAGCACTTACAAATTATACTCTAAGCACCAATTTATTTTCATAACACACACAAGTTATAACATAAGCACCTACAATCTACATTTGAACCACTAACAAAAAATGAAAAACGTCAACATAAGAAAAAAGACACTACAAACATCAACTCCTATTACCAAAAATAATAATAATAACCATATCATCAAAAAAGCTACAAACATCAACCCCTGTCACCTAAAACTCATCTATAAAATGAAAAAAAAAATCAACATGAGAGGAAAAAAACTAAAAAACATCAACAAAAAAGATACGGTACCTCAAGAGTATAAATTATTCACTTTAAAAACTATAAAATATCAATAATTTTTTAAAAAAATACAAACATTAACTCCTAACACCTAAATCTCATCTGGAAAATGAAAACCATCAACATAAGAAAAAAGACACTACAAAGATCAACTCCTATTACCAAAAAGCTCAGCCGGAAAATAAAAACATCAACTTGAGAAAATTTAAAAACTACAAATATCAATCCATACTACCCAGAAAACCTACAAAACCTCAACTCATATCAATTAAATCTCACCAGCATAATGAAAAACATTATCATAAGAGAAAAAAAAACTAAAAACATCAACAACAAGCTACAGTACCTCAAGCATAAAACATGAGAAAAATTGAAGAAAACAAACTACAAATATCAATCTATATTACCAAAAAAAAATACAGAACCTCAACTCATATCATTTAAATCTCACCCGAATAGTGAAAAATATCAACATAAGAGAAAAAAAAAAGCTAAAAACATCAACAAAAAGCTACAATACCTCAAAAATAAAAAATTCTTCAAGAAAAGAATCTAGTGAGATTTGAGCCCAGACCTATACCTCAAAGTTTAGAACAATAACCACTACACCAAAGATTATTATTGAACATGCACTCAGTCAAATAATAGTAAACCTCAACTTGTACATCAAGAACATAAATTCATCAAAATAAATTGTTATAGTGAGACTCAAAACCTTGACCTTTAGCTCAAATACAGGAGTACTTTCCAATATATCAAACAAACAAACATAAGCTCAATCAACAACATATTATACCTCAAAAAGTATTTGAAAAATGTAAAACACAATATTAAACCTCACGTCTCAGACATCGAGCTTCAGCTTCACCGCCGCCGAACGCCCGCCGCCTCGTCCACCGTCCGCCGGAGTCAATAATCTCGTGTGTGTTCACACGCGAGAGTCTTCTTCTCCATGTGGTGCGTGGATATGAATGTCGTGGATCTGAATGTCCCCTTTCTTCTCGCCACTAGTAATATCTACGATTTCTTCTCCGATGGTAACAACTGTAATTTCTCCTCGCCTAAACATCGACTACACATCTGCAATTTCTTCTCGATTAAACATCGCCGGAAACCTCAATCTGCCGTTCTAGAACAAGCGTCGGCAGCTGCACGACCTCCTCCTTCGGCACAGATCTCATGTGCATAGCTCCAGTGGCGCTTTCTGCAATTTTTGCAACAAATATCTGCAATTTCTTCTCCGGCGTCGCTCCAAATGAACGTCGCCAATGCCTGCAACAAACAGATATGCAACAAACATCTAACCGTCGCGGTGTCGAATTGCAGGAATTCGAATGAGATACTGGTGGAGGCAGCGGGATCCGGTAGAAATCTGGCGGAATCCGGTTGTAACCGCTGCCAGAGGCAGTTCCAATCGGCAAGAAAAATAAAATGAAAAATGAAAATTCTTATTTTTCTGTGATATATATAGTATTTAGGTAATTGCACAATAGGTCCCTAGAGTTTCCAGCAATTTTTTTTTAAAATAAACCCCACCATAAATTTTAGATTTATATTAATTGCATAATAGGGTCTGCTTAAAGTTTAGGCTGCCTAAAGTAAGACTTTGTGATGTTTCTATTATAGCTTATTATTGAAATTTTAAAATTCTATTTTTTTTTCATTCATATTTGAGTCTGTCTCTTGAAAGACGGTCTTTCCATAAGTTATGGAAAAATGAAGGTTTAAACTATAAATTTAAAGAAATCAAGCTAAAATTTTTGAATTGAATTAATTGAATCATAAACTTATAATTACTGCATGTTGCTAATAAATTTTTAATATTGCAACTAAAACCTTTTACCTTTCTATAATTCTAATTTAACTCATCTTTCCATATGCCAACGGAAAGACGGTCCTTTCCAAAACTTTGCCTTTTTTTGACAAAAATTTAAACATACATAATTTCGGAAATTCATTCTTAAAATAGCTCCAAGCCTGTATAAAAACTCCCGGCCCGTATAACCTGAGCAGTCTTGAGCTTCCAAATCAAATGGTGAAAACCACCCAGCTAATGTCACTCTCGGTCCTCTTGGCTATGGCGTCAACAGATTCAGGGAGTGGTGTTTCGGGAACAATAAAACAACGGGATAGCGAATTCGGGCGGGAGTTTCTTTCAAGCAATTAACAACATGAAGCTTGCTGTATTTAGAAAAGATTTATCAGCTGTGAATGCATCAATGCCGCCTGCGAAGGTCAAGCGATGCACCTGTATTTATATTTATTGCCTATGCATGTGCCCTTGCAGACCTTGTAATTGTTGAAAGTACTGTCATGGTTAAAAATTAAGATAATCATGACCGCTATTGATTGGGAGTATGATTTTTCCTTGTTTTTCAGTACCGCAACTCCATCTCTTAACAACACAAACAATTTCTAATATATGTCTAAATATATATTTACAAATGTGCTGGCGGAACCAAAAAAAAATTTAGGAGGAACTGAATAATACTATGCCACCAACGTTGGACGGTGGCAGAACGGCGGCTTCCGGAGCTGGGCTGTTGGAGGCGCGCCTCTGTTTTTGGCTCCCGTTTGTTTTCTAATTGTAGATTGGACAAGAATGACTCAATCCAAACAGACCCTAACATACTAAATTTTTATTTTATTTTTTTTGCTTCAGTACCAACCAAAAAACGACATTGTGATATTGTTCGACTTAATAAATACCAAAACGATGTCGTTTTCGTACAACATAGGCAAAAAAAGAGACCACGAATCAGCCTTCTTCTCCGAGCATCCTCACCGGAAAAATAGAAATATCGCCAGGAAGCGCAACCCTAATTGCCGGGAAGCGCCATCCACCGCTACTACCATCAAGCGGGAATCTCCTCAGTAGTTCCGCCCATGAAAATGTGTATATAGTATTTTTTACATTAATATATATTTGGAAAAAAATATTATAACGACGGGACTAACATGCAATATAATAAGATATGGAACTAATGTGTATTGAATGAGATTTTGCAGAAGAAATAGTGGCGGGCCAAGAGGCGTAGAATCGTTCCACTGCACGTTGGAGATCATCATCCATAAAGAGATAACCCTGCCTTAAGGGCTATCTTTAATAGAATCAAACAACCATACTCAATACAAGGATTTGTACTCTTATTGGTACTTTGAAAATAAGTGGGAGAGATTTAATAAATACGTGCAGTGTATGAGAATAATATATCAATATACTATAAGTCTTTACAGTCCATCTTCATCCGAGACAGAAGCAGAAATTGAATCGATGAGTACCCTTACAAGGTTCCAACAATCTTATTCCCCAAACCTTACATATGACTTTTCTAATCTTTACTAAGTTGAACCAATTTATTCTTTTACAATTATTACCTTAGATGATGTTGCATTAAATCTAACATAACACTTTTTAAAAATTTAGATAACACTTTTCACTATTTATGTAACTGTTTTCAAATGTTTAAGTAACACTTTATAAGTTATTGTAACATTTTTAATGTGTTTCAAGGAAAGTATTACATTAGCCTTAGTTGGTAGTAGTGTGCCAATATAAATGATAATTACAGTTGTCAATTTGGTTATTTGGGTTAGGGTTCGGGTTCGGGTTTGGGTCAAACAGGTTCGGGGTAAAACGGGTCAAAATATATTTTTTGGGTCGGGTTTGGGTCGAGACGAAATGGGTTCGGATTGAAACAGGTCGAAATCTGTTTGTCGGGTCGGGTCGGGTTGGGTCGAAACGTGTTCGGATTGAAAAATGTCGAAGTCTATTTGTCCAGTTAGATTGGGTAAATGTCAAGTCAGGTTCTGACGGATCTGTAATGTTCCTCGAGTCAAGTCGGGTTGGGTTACACTACTAGAAAATAAGTATATAGGCATCGGTATGTCAGTGTTGGAAGAGCAATACAGGTGCTAGAAATTTCATAGGTACCGACAATCTGGAAAATGAACAAAAAATGGCGCATATGAATAAATCTAGCACTGGTTCACTGAATCCGATGCTAGATATCGGTGCCTTTGAAGAAAAAAATGTTTAAATTTAATAATTTTCAGCACCAGTTTGACTGAATGACATATACCGGTGCGAATACCAGAACCTATGCCCAGAATAGTAATTTTGGAGGATAAAATTGTGGTGGAAAAATAGCTAGCCACGGTACATGCTATAATATACCAGTGCTAGAACTGTATTTAATTTCTTTTAAATTAAGAAATGGTTTACCTGGTCATAATCAATTTTTGGATTGAGTTCGGATCGGGTTGGGTTTGGGTTCAAATCCCAATTGTCGGGTTAGAATTGGGTTTGAGTTGAGTTTGGGTCAAGTTGGATTCGAATTTGGGCCCAGATTATCAGGTCAAAATCAAATTTCAGCTTGAATTCGGTTCGGGTCGGGTTCGGATTTATGTCAATATTTTTGCGGGTCAGAATCAGATTTGGTTGAGTTAGATCGAGTTGGTTCGGGTTTTTTCAGAAGCTCTAATGATAATAGAGGATTGCGAAAATGATGATGGAACTTGTCGGTTATAACTTATAAATATGGGGTGATGACGAGTGATGTAGGTTGGACTAAGGAACAAGAAGAAATAACAGTACTCGTTGTGAACTCTCACTATATTTATATTACTCGCTTTTACTTCAATTTATTTCATTTGCTATAAGAACATCTATTTTCTTCTCATTTTATTCACATTACTTTCTTAATTCTCATTATCTCATTGAGTGGGTCTCATGACAGGCAGCCTGTCCATAAGCTTATGGACAGTCCACTTATTTCTTACTTTATGCACTGCATTTCCTAAATTACATACAAAATTTTAAAATTTTGAAAATATTTTTTTATATCATATATTTTTATATTTTCACCTTCAAATACATATTATTACTTATTTTAACTTATAAAATGCAATATTTAAATTTTATAAAAAAATTACAACATTTAAGTTAAATGCCCCTGAGGACTGTATATAACCTTATGAAAAGGCCGTCTTTCCTGAGACTTTCCCTATCTCATTTACCATCAAACCCTCATCCCCATCGTGAGATGCCTTCATTGCCACCATTCAATGTCATCCCCATCGTGATATGCCTTCATTGCCACCATTCAATGTCACACACGCACATAAACACAAGTACACAACAATAGCACCATCATGTTTCCATCGTATCAAACAACATCATCAATACCAGCATCACATTGTCGCCAAGTTTCTAGCAATCATTACCTTTCATGCACACAAGAGGCAAGGGGAGAAAAACAATTAGACCCTCCTTTTGTCAGCACCATAAGCTTTAGGAGTTCATCTCCTGTGAAATCATCTCATGATGAGATCAAGGAACTAGAGGTAAAATAGGAAAAAAATAAATTAAATTTAGGGGCAAAAAACTAATAAAACTAGATGCGGGGTAAATCATGTAAAGTGCTAAAAAACTGAGGACCAAGGAGCAATAAATAAAATATCTAACCCATTACCCAGTCCCAGTACAAAAGCGTGGAAAAAATAAGGCTAATAACACGAAATAAACAAATGCACAAAAAAAACATATCAAACAAAGAAATCAGAGTAAAAATCAATTATTACTCTCAAACCTCCCAAAGTTGTTCTTCATCAAAATTCAACCAGTCCAATTTTGAATAAAAACTTCAATCTACATCAGGAATTCATCCAGCAAGCAAGGTACAACTAGATTAGGTTTAAATTCAATATCAATTGCAACAAATCTGTTGCTAAACAGAATTTCGATATTTTGCAGATTCAAAATTTGATGAATATGGAAGAAGGTGATTTACTGATCGAAAATCAATTAGAAATTATACAATCAACGTAAACATGGAATCCTACACAAGAAAGAGAAACAAATATCAATGATGAACATATCGTACCTATTTCTCAAGGTAAGAAACTGAATTTTCTGTACTTGAGTATGATGTTCTGTTTTCTGATTTGGAGAGCAGCTGATTGAGTATGTGAACAATTCCATTACGTTTAGCTCCTATCAAATAAACAGTAGAAAAACTAATTAGTAGCAAAATTCTGATATGGATGAACATATCATGTTGCTCTGTTCTAGAACAATGTATATTAGTTGTGAATGTGCTTCAAATTTCATTTAAAATGTCAAAGCTTTTGAATGGTACAGGTCACGGTATAAGAACTTATTTTTAATAGGATTTGTTCACATTTTGCAAATTGACAAATAACTCGACAATGTACTGATTTATAGCAGCAATGTTCATGAAATATGACATGATGTTTTAAATATATGACATGATGTTACATACTAGCTATACATAATCAGAACAACAATTTGCAGAAACATAATGTGATGTTACTCTTGTACTTCTTGATGTTTCAAAAATATAACATGATATTCTAACTCTGCAAAATTATGTATGACTTCTTTTTATAATTTATTGGCAGTTTTCAATTACATGATGAGTTATTCTATTAGTTTCTATCCATGTTATTATGTCCTGTGATGAATTAGAGTTTCTGATACTTTGCTATTTTGTGCCATTAATCAATAATTCAGATCTTGAAGTTAGTTGTACTTTCTTATTCTATTATGCATTTAAAAATTGTATTTGATTGATGTATGTTGGGTTAGGATGCTTTCATGTAGGAATAGCGTCATCTTGCTGAGAATTTTTCGTGCTCTTTTTTAACGTTCATGACAATCAAAAGATTTCAGTAGCTCAAACATGTTCACGTATTCTCGTAGAATCTTATGAAGTTCTCCTCAGTTCATAAAATCTGGCATGATATTTTAAATATGTAACATGATGTTACATGCTAACTGAGCATAATCAGAATAACAATTTGCAGAAAACGTGATGTGATGTTTCTCATATGTTGCTTGATGTTTCAAATGTATAACATGATGTTCTAAGTTCACAACATTGTGTGTAGCATCTTTTCATTATTATTAATTGGGAGTTGTCAATGACAGGTCTACCAAACTTGTTGGAAATAGATTAACAAAATCCCTTCAAGGAATGCAAGCAATTACATGGGAAGAGTTTGAAACATTATACTACGCACATGCAACTACACTTGGATTTTGTGTACGGAAGTCAACACAAAGACTAAAAAGTGAGGGGAAGGTGAAGGAAAAATATTACACATGCTCTCGCCTAGGGAAATCAGTTTCAAACAACCTTGACACCCCAACAAAACAACCACAAAACAAGAGAAGAAAGACAAAAGAATTTCCCATTACAAGAACAGAATGTTAGGCTGCAATCATGATCAAGCTTGTTGATGAAAACATCTATGAAATCAAACACCACATCACTGAGCACAACCATGAATTTACAAGGAAGGGGTGGAAATACTTGCAGCGTGGTGAGAGGAACATGAGGATGAAAAGGCAAGAGCAACTGAGGCTATGGAATTGGCAGGTTTAAAACTAGCAACAAGTTTCAAGTACTTGGCATGCGATGCAAATGGACAAGAAAATGTAGAGCACACGATGAAGGACCACATTAATTATGTCAACAGGTTAAGGATGAAAGCAATTGAAGGAGGCGATGCATAGAATGTGATATATGAGCTCTAGAAAAAATATGGAAGAGACGGGGATTTCTTTTTCAGAGCCAAGTTGGATGAGGAGGATAAAATATCCGCGCTTTTTTGGAGAGATGCAATGATGAAAGAGGATTACATGCTCTGTGTTGATGTAATGATATCTGACACCACATACAGGACAAATAAGTAAAACCTTGTTTGCGCACAGATTGTGGGAATCAACAACCATTGGAACAATGTGATGTTTGGTTGTGCATTTATTGGCGATGAAAAGAAAGGGACTTTCATTTGGCTTCTAGAAACATTAAAAAATTCAATGGAAGGAAAAGAACCAGTGACAATATTTACTGATCAGGACTCAGCTATGGCATATGAAATCCAAAAGGTACTTACCGCAACCTACTCAGTAACTGTGTTGATGTTTCAGAATCTGTATGTGATGTTTCAGAATCTGTATGTTTCAGAACCTGCTCAATTACTGTGATGTTGAGTTGATGTTTCATAACTCAACATATATGATTATACAAACACCATAAATTGATTTCTGAAAATCATGTATGAAGCTCCTGTACTATGAAATGAAATTTCATGATAAATTGCTTGATGCTTACTGAAATCAATTTAAACATAAATACCAGATGCGTGATGTTTCAATAGTATATGGTAACCTTTCATAAAAAAAAGTCGGTTGTTTCATACTGAAATAAATTTTTGTACTAGATGTTCAGTAACACAAAACAGGGGTTGTGTCTATGGCATTTGAAACAGAATGCAATCATTCCATACGGTAAAGTGAAAAAGCGATGAAGAATTTGGCATGGAATTCGACCATTGTTTGAAGAAATGCGCAAATGAATAAGAATTCCAGAGATGCTGGAACTCTATAATGGATAAATACCAGCTTCATGACAACCAGTGATTTAAGCGCCTATACGGACTACGAGAGAAATGGTGTACCGCATTGATCAAAGACTTCTCCTCGGCAGGGACATTATCATCACAGAGAAGCGAAAACACAAACAAAGAAATCATCTTCAGTGCAAACAAAACAACAAACTTGACACAGTTTTTCTCAATCTTTGAAAAAACTATACAGAGTTAGAGAAGCACGGAGACCAACAAAGAATGCAATGGATCAATAGGAAAACCAAGGTCATCCGAACAAGGACCTGGACTTCTGAAACATGCAGTTGAAATTTACACACATAAGTTGTACAAGGACTTCGAGGCAGAATGGAAGCTATCCATGGCAAGTAAGGCAGTAAAAATATTCAACCTTAGATTTGAAGATGCTTATGAAGTATAACCAGAAAACAACGACACAAAAATGGAGAAGGTTACTTTCAAGAAACATGATCAAAAGGTGGAAATCAAATGCTCTTGCAAGTACTTCGAAGAGGTAGGCTTATTATGTTTCCATGCGCTTCGAATGCTGCATTTGCAAAACATCACATCAATCCCTGAAAGTTACATCCTCGAGAGATGGACAAAGATGGCAAAGCAAGAAATATGGAACAAGGTGCTCGGAGGAACAGTGCCACAAAACAAGGAGATCAAAGGTAAGGTACCATGGCGTCATGATGTGCTACAAAAGTACTACAATCTTGTCTTGAAGTGTGAAGAGGACATAAAAAATAGAAGAATACTTGAAGAAGGGCTGAATAGAGACTCGGCTACAATCAATCAAATGAAAGCAATGGATACACGAGCATTCAGCAACTAATTGTGCAAGAGGTTCAACAACAAAGGCTACTTCCGAAGTGCTTGATCCACCAAATATAAAAACAAAAGGAAGAAGTGCAAGAGTGAAAGGTAAGATTAAAAATAAGGAAGAAGCCAGTCAAGAAGGAATTCGGATCAAAGACACCAAAAGTTCAATTGATATAAAACCAGCTTGTTGGTTTATGTTTACTGCAATATTGTAATGTTACACACTTATGGAATGATGTTACATTGTTACAGTTTGATGTTTTAGAAATAAGTTCTTATCAGGATGTTAATTTTTTTTTTTACAATGATATTTAAAACCTACAACTGTTCTTATACATTCTGATGTTATTGAATTGAATTTTTGGATGTTACACTTCTATGCACAAGTGTTATTATTTTCTTAGATGATGATTTATAAATAAAAGTTTCCTCATAAGTCTTAATCTATCTTACGAATGACCAACTATTTTCTGGAAAAAATATATGAAAACATAAAACTTCAAACACCGGTTGATATAAAATATCACACACTAATTATGAAACATCGCATCAAAAATATAAAATGATCACAGCCAACGAAACATAAAACTTCACACTTATTGATCAAAAGTATAAAACATCACACACTGATTATGAAACATCACGTCAAAAAAATAAAATGATCACATCCATTAAACATAAAACTTTAAACACTGATTACTCAAAAGTATAGAACACACATTGATAATGGAGCATCACATCAAAATATAAAATAATCATTTCCAACAAAGTATAGAAAACAGAAATTAGTTTTATATCATCCCATAAACAGCCAAACCATAACAATATCACAATTCATCAAATAAAGGGTTCAACTGCCACTATCAAATTCCTAACTTAAAAACTGAACTATTCAAACCAACAAATATTCATAAAAACAATCTCAAATACTTGTTCATCACACTCAAATCCTAATTTTTATTAATTCCCTTCGCAGCTGGACCTTTTGCAGATGATGCACCTCTAAGTTCTTCAATGCAAAGATCAAATGATGGCGCCACTCCTATATTACTAGTAGCAGCAACTGAAGCAGAAACAGGAGTGTGATTCCTAAAAGCATTTCTTACAATCTCATTAACCGCATCAAACAACTCAGAGTTATCGAAATTGTCTGAGTCAAAAGGAGAATAATCATGTTGGGCATTAACAGTAGGTACAACATCCTTAGCATTTCCACCTAACTCAGAAACCAAGGCCCTAGTGACAACCTCAAATATTCCTTTTGAACCTACGAACAGCTTGATCAGCAACCTAGGGACAAAAGCAAAAAACAAAACTACAAAAAGATAACAACATAAGTTTGAAATTTAAAACATCTCATACAACATAAGAAGCATCAACTACTGATATTAAAACATCAAAGCTGGTAACACCAAAAGTTTAAACTTATAACATCACATACAAATTCTATAACACCAACTACTGATTGTAAAAACATCAAATATGTTAACACCTAAACCACAATCTTAAAACATCTCATAGAAAATGTAAAACATAAGGTACTGCTATTAAAACATCAAAAGTGAAAAGATATTAATACTTACAGACCCCCCATTATTCATAATCGCAGCATCGGTAAGCAAATCTTCTGGAATCACAAAGCTTAAAACTTGCGAGCTTGAACCAGCTGCTTCTTCTTTCGTATGATTTTCTTCCTTAGATGTTGCGGTTTCTTTCGATGTCGCGGCATGCTTGAAAGTTGTAGTAGGACCACTGCCCACATACTTCCCCATAAAATTCAAAGGAAATTCATCCTTAAACATGGGGCATGAATCAAAACCTGCCTCGACAATCTTCCTACAACGTTTCAGCAACAAAGTAGTGTCCCAGTGACGAATGAGAGGAACTATGGGAGGGCATGGTTTTCCTTGAAAAAGAAACCTATACATGTAGCATATCAATGGAACGACTACACACGCATTAACTGTTGAGTATTTAGTAGCCGTATACCTATGGACAGCATCACTTAATTTCTTAAGCACATACCCATACTAGTCATAACTCCTAATCTCCGCTACATTCTCAACAACAAGAAGTAGCTTAAAATCCACAAAGGATCTAGCAGTATGACTCAAGAAGCTGCAAACTACATACATCACAGACAATGTTTTTAAATTCATCCCCAACTCCGCGTAATCCCGTCATCTTGTCAAACAGCCTCTCACAATAAATGTTACCCAATAGATGATACCCAAACTCTTCCCTCCATCTCTGCCTAAGTTCTATGTCTTTCCTTTCGCCCTTCCCAGCGCTACTAACCTCAACAACTTCCTTATCACTAATAGGGAGTGCTAAAACATCATACACATCATCACGGGTTATAAATTACCTATCAGAACCAATGGTTTGAACATAGCTAATTGGATTAAAATTCTGAATCAGGTAGGGAGGGATGTCTTTAGGAAGGGAACAAAAATTAATTTTAAGGAGGCCGTCAAAACCAATCTCTTCCACAAATTTTATCTATTTTGAAGTCAGCAAAGAAGACGCTTTTTCAGTTATTAAAACATCAATAACTGAAAGTAAAACATCAAGTCACATTAAAAACACCAACGTGACACAGTTCATCAAACATTATATGCAGAACTTAAAACATCAGTCATTGAAAAAAAACAGTAAGAAAACTGCCGAGAAAATATAATGCTAGAAAAATAAAAATGACAACTGAATTACAACATAAATGACACATAAAGTACTTCATATTTATCAACAAGATGCATCAACACAACTCCAAAATGAAAGAAGAATATCAAGTCGCACAAAAAAACATCAACAACACATAAACTAATGAACACCAAACGCATTATTTAAAATATCAACTAACCTTTCATAATCATACACAACTTGTTTCCCTTTCACTTTCATCTGGTCAAGCCGTCTGGAAGGCTTCTTCACAACCACCACCTCAGGTTCTAATTCAGAATCAGAACCATTAGCAACATTCATAGCTTTACCACCCTCGTCCACGCTTTCATATTCTAATTCGACAGAATGAGAGCTACTATCATCACCATCATCTTCATCTTTTGATGATTCACTTCTAGACTTCTCTTCAGCATCATCAACATTATCAGCTCCAGCATCTACATCAATATTAACTTGAATATTTTGGGCTTCAGAAACAGTGCAGAACACCTCTTCATCTACAAAAATTGAAACATTATATCAAAATGGAAAATTATCAAAAAAAAATGATATCTAAAAAGCAGAGCTATTTAAAAAAATTTAAAAATCCTACCAGTAAAAATGATATCATCCTCATCAATATTCCCAAAAGCTTATTTCTCACTAACACCAGATTTAATTTATTTATTTATTTGTTTCTCAGCAACTTTCTTCTTCACATCATCAACTAAGACAAAAAAATCAAACCAAATAATCAGACCTTGGAATCATGTAAAAAAATGATAGAAATATGAAATGACCAACTACAAAATATGAAACATCATACCATAATTTTAAAACGTCACATCATCAATTCAAAACAATACCTTTGCCACTGACATCCTCAGGAGCAACTTTAGGTTTTTTCACAGTCGTAGTATTCCACACAGCCACGGTCTTCTGCAAAGTCCTCCTCTTGGCACTTTCACCTCCAAGAACATCATACTTTTTCAATTTATTCTTTAAACCAGCATCACTCCTCAAAACAAGCTTTTTACCCTTACCAACACCAACTACAAAAAGATACATCACATCAAATTCCATAAGAAAGGAGGATAAAACATTGGATGGTTGAAAATTTGAAAACTAATTTAATTTCATTAGGCTCCCTAACCCTTAAAGAAAAGTAATTAAATGCATAATTCATAGTATAATACATTTTGAACAGGAGGAGTAACAAAAAGCAAAGCATTCCTCTGCTACGGGACGTGGGAGAATGGTCAAAAATACAAAGATTAAGGAATCTATTGGTAGTAATTTCTATTAAATCGCTTCGACTCTCGTGTGAGTGATTCATTGACAGCCATACTTCCAATTGATTTCTAAATCTTGTCATCCAAAAACAGGTGGTTTCATGTATGGATCTACCAAAGAATAAATTCTTTTTTCGTAGCTTTGTTGTGATGTCTTGGAGGTGAAAAGTTGGCATGTCCAAGTTGAGCGAAAAGGTCATCCAGATTGAGGTGGACTTCCCTGAGTGTTTGCTTGGCTGAAATTTCTGATTCGGAACCTGTACAAACAAAAGGAGGAATCAGAAGCATCCATCCAGACTGTGATTTGCAATATATAGGAGACTTATTTTGTCTAGGGATAGAAGATCCTTAGACTTGCGGTCAAGTTCATGCAGCTCCATACCCTTGAGCACTCATGTCCTCGAGCTCTGACGACACTGGATCCTTCGAGCACTTCACACACTGGAGCCCTCGTGCACTGGAGCCCACGTGCTCTCGGGCCATCAAGAACTGGACCCCCTCGAGCAATGGAGTAGGCCGTTGGACGGGAGCCCTCGTGCACTCGAGCACCCAACCCCTCGAGTCCTAGATACATCGAGTTTGTGGAGCCGCCGTCTCACTAGATACCTCGGACATCTCCAGCTCAGACACCTTCGAGACACCAGACACTCGAACCAATTAACACACAATCACTCGAACCTGGAACCATCGAGCTTGGCGCCCTCGAGACCTCGACATCTTAACTAATACATCCTCTCCTTTTGAATCACTAGTCCATTAGTTTCGATCTTTCTTTTGAAGGCAACGATGTTGCCTTACCGATGTAAAATTTTCAAAACATCGTTGTGCATTTATTTGGTTCTAAATAGATTTGGGGAACCTAATAAATATCCCACACCCTATGGTGCATTTAAAAAAAACAAACCGACCAGTTCATATTCTGATAAATTTAGACACGTGATCTGCTACTAGGTTACCCTCCCTGTTTGTGTGGGATATGGACATTAAGTTCTTTAATGTCACAAACCAAATGGTAGATCTTCCAGGGGGCTTTCATTGGGCTTAATTTGCCCTAGACAGTCAGTTTCAATTTGATATTCATGCAAGTATAAAACTTCAGCACACTGGTACCCAAATATTACAGCAAGAAAATCACCATGTGAACTAGATTGAGCAAGATCCTTTTTACAAAAGCCCTAATTAGATTCCCTTGATTATCTCTAATTATTTCAGCCAAGCCACAACTCTTGTCTGACCTAAAGAAACAGGTACAATCCCACAGAGGAAGAAAACACATAGTTGGTGGTGCGAAATACGCACTAGAAAACACTGTGATACTTTCTTTTTTTGAATAGTTACAAAAAGCTTATTTTCCTTTTGTTCCTACGTTATCTGACAATTAACAGTCATAAACGGACAGATTCCCCTTTTTCTTATGGCGGCACAACCGCCTGCCCGCGGCGGCAACGCAGCGAGCAAAACCTTTCTCCAGGCCCTAGCAAACCGCCCCCTCCACTGAATGCTAACCTTCCGTCCAATCCTGAAATTGTCCCCAAGACGCTATACAAAGGAGATATAGCTTGCCTTACAAAGGAGATATAGCTTGCCTTGTCACGTGCAAAGAAGCCGAAATCCTCACATCACACTATGATAATGCCCTCGTTGGCAAATTTGCAAGAGGCAAGCCACCGATGATCAAGCTAAATGAGGCGTTTCAATCTGTCGGTTTCAAAGGTAGCTTTCAACTCGGCTCTATTGATTTCAGACATGTCCTGATACGGTTCCAAGAAAAAGAAGACTACCAGCTTTTCTGGCTAAAAGGCCATTGGATTTTCCTTGGTGCTCATATGAAAGTGCTGAAATGGACAATGGATTTTTCTCCAGAAGCAGAATCCTCAATCGTTCCGGTATGGGTTACTATCCCTTATGTACCTGTGTTTTTCTACAATACTGCAATGATAAAGTCGATGGGCAATCAAATTGGTAATTTTATAAAAATGGATGCTGCTACTGAGGCTCTATCTAGGCCATCTGCTGTCAAGCTATGTGTGGAAATAGATCTTAAGAAAAAATAGCGTACCTTCATTAGAGTAGGAATAGAGGAGGATGGGGTAGAATATAATGTGATGAAACTCCCTCTGGAATTTGAAGAGCTTCCACTGTACTGCTACCACTGTAAATCCATAGGTCATGATGACAATCAATGTGTACATCTCCACCCTGAACTTAAGAGAAGTAGACCTTTTAAGAGAGTTCATCCTACCACTGATGCCACTATGCTACATAAAGATGGAAATGATGTGGTTCATCCTGTTTTGAATGCTGGCTCACCTGGAGTTTCTGCTCAAGACAAGGTTCAGACAATTAAGTACCAGGAAAAGGCTCATAAATCCAAATATGTGCCAAAAACAAAAGTAGCACTTGCTAATGACCAGATGGTTGATAATGAGGTAATGGACCTGGTTTCAGTTGAGAAGATCAATCCTGTGGTTTCAGTTGAGAAGATCAATCATGTGGTTTCCGAACCTACACTAGGTCAAGCTGTAAACACTGAAGATGGAGATATTGAGGAGGTTACTAAAGTCACTGAGGTCACTAAGGTCACCGAAGTCATCACTGAGGATAATGGGGATCCAGAACCTCTTATTAATGTTGTGAATGATGTACATCTTTCTATGGAGGTTCCTGAAATTGTGGACATCACTGAACAAGAAGAAACCTCTCAACAAGAAGAAATCAATGAAGATTCTCAGTCAAAGGCCCCTGAGGACCTTCACTCTAAAGCCTATGCTGGCAAGTCCTCCTTTTCTGCACCACCACACTTTAACAGTGAGAAAGCATCTGCTATGGATGACACCCCGGCCAAAAGGAGTAAGACTTTCTCTCCTTTGAATACAATTTTGGCTGCTAAAAATTTTATCTTCTCTCAGCTGAGATCCAAACAAAACAGGTTCCTTCTCCTGGCTGAACCGGAAAACCCTGAGGAAGTTTCCGAATCTGTCTCTGAGGCTACTGCTACCAGTGCTGAGGTTCCAGCTCCCAGTATTGAGGTTCCAGAAATCCCTGTTTTAAATCCTCCTCAGGATATGCCCCACCATGTGGCTCAGGTAAATCCCACAAAGAACCAAAAAAAGTCCTCTAAGTCTAAGAAACCTGCTAAATTAGACAAACAGGGAAAATCTAGCACTTCAGTTAATGAGACCTATTTAACTCGGTTAAATACTATCATGACTAGATCAAAAAGCACTAATGATGTTTCTCTATGAATAGCACAACCTTAAAAATAAAATTCCTTGTTTGGAATCTAAGAGGAATGGACACTTCTATGCTTAGACTTTCTAATCTAATCACTAGGCACAACTTTGAACTTCTCTGCATTATTGAACCTAAACATTATAACATGCAATGTGAACATTATAGACAGCTACTTCATTATGAGAATTGCATGTATGCCAGTAATGGACAGATTTGGCTTTTTTTGGAATACCAACTTGTCATTATCTGTTAAAGCTGATAATCTTCAGTTTCTAGCTGTAACTTTGAACTCTCTGACTCTCAATAAAAGTATGGATGCATTTTTTGTTTATGGTTTGAGAACTAGAAATGGTAGGAAAGATCTATGGTCTGACCTTGGGTCTTTTGTTCACTCTGAGTCAATTTTTATTGGAGATTTCAATGCTATTACATCTATAAACGAATATAAAGGTCCTTCTACTCCCAAACATGGTAGTATGAAGGACTTTAATGAGTTTATTAATGTAATGGCACTGGATAAAATAAACACTATTGGGAATTTTTTTACTTGGAGCAACAAGAGACTTAGAAACCTACTAGACAAAGGTTAGATAGAGGTCTCTGTACATCATCATGGTCATCCATTTTTCCTGATTCTTCTGTTCAAGTTTTAAATAGAGCTTCTTCTGATCACAATCCTATGATTCTTTCCATTGGAAGTGATATTCAATCTGTCCCTAGGCCATTTAGATTTCTGAATACTTGGTATAAAAGGAAAGAATTCAGGGATGTTATTAAACATTACTGGAATCTTCCTATCCGTGAAACAAGAATGCTTGGCTTCTTTCTTAAATTAATAAGACTAAAGAAGGAGCTTAAAATTTGGATTAGGGATCACTTTGGTAATGTCCATGAGAATGTGATTAAGGCTGAATCAGTTCTAGGTTTTCATGAATCTGAATATGATATAAATGCATCCATTGAAAACCTGGTTAGAGTAAAAGAAGCTAAGGCTAGGTTGGTCAAAGCTTTCACAGAGCAAAAGAATTTTTGAAAACATAAGGCTAGGGTAAAATGGCTAAAGGAAGGGGAAAGTAATACCAAATTCTTTCATAACTCTGTTAAAGAAAGAAAAAGTAGGCTTGGTATCACAAAAATTAAGAGTAGTAATGGCCAATGGCTAGATAACATGCAAGATATTGAGAATAATGCCATTAACTATTACAAGGATCTCTTAACTGATGATAGTACCCCTGATAGCAACCTATTTCAATCTCATATCTTAAGCCAAATCCCTAAATTGATCAAAAGTGAAGACAATGCTAAATTGCTACAACCTGTTGTACTTTCTGAGCTTAAAGAAATAGTTTTTAGCCTGAACAGAAATGGAACTCCTGGTCCTGATGGATTCACTCCCAATTTTTATATCAAATCATGGGATGTCATAGCCAATGATTTATTGTCTGCAGTACATGATTTTCTTTCTAGCAGCAACATTTCTAGGGGCATTAGCAGTACTTGGATCACAATTATCCCTAAAAAGGATATTCCTGTGTCTTTTGATGATTATAGGCCAATAAGTCTTTCTAATGTTGTGAATAAAATCTGCTCTAAGGTGCTTATGGAAAGACTTAAACCCCTTATGCCCAGGATTATCTCTCCACAGCAAACTGCCTTTCTTAAAGGTAGAGATATCTCTGATAATGTTCTCTATCTTCAAGAAATGGTTAGATTATTGCATAGGAAAAATAAATCACCTAATTGTATTGTTAAACTATATCTCAGGAAAGCATTTGATAGAGTTATGTGGTCTTTTCTATATTGTGTGCTAGCTAAATTTGGTTTCCATGCTAAATTCATTTTTAGTATTATGAAGAATCTGTCACAGTCATGGTTTTCAATTCTGATAAATGGTAAGCCTGTGGGTTTTTTCCAAGCATCAAGAGGTCTTAAACAAGGTGATCCTCTCTCTCCTTTCTTGTTCAATATTTTTTCAGAAGCATTTAGCAGGAGCTTAGCTTTTATTTTTCAAAATGGTAAGCTAGCCTACTATGATTTACCTGGTCAGGCTCTTCAAACCTCTCACCTCTCTGATGCAGATGATACAGTGGTTTTTCTTAAAGCCAATACTCAAACTTTGATTAGGTTTAAAGCCTTCTTATCTAAGTTTGAGGATACTACTGGCCAAAAGATAAACTACAACAAGAGTGATATTTTCATTAGTATGCATGCTTCTGTTCATCAAATTACCTCTGTTAGGACAATTCTTGGCATCAAAATTGGTAAACTTCCTTTTAAATACTTAGGTGTCCCCATCTTTCATGGAATTTCAAAAAAAATATTTTTCCAACCATTAATGGAACAGATTGATTCTAGGTTAAATAGTTGGAAAAATAAGTGGCTTTCAACTGGGGGAAAAATCACTCTCATTCAGTCATGTATTTATTCTATTCCACAGCATATTTGGTCTATTCTTAAACCTTCAAATGAGATTATTCACACTGTGGAGAGGAAACTTAGTAGATTTTTCTGGGGGGTTCATGATCTGAAACCTAAAAGGGCCTGGAGGAAATGGGATGCTTTCTGCTATCCCATTAACCAAAATGGCCTAGGTTTCAGATCAATTCCCACCATCATTACCACCTGCTCAGTAAAATTGTGGTGGAAATATCAAATTGTTGATGCCCCATGGACCCATCTTATTGTTTCTCTGCCACCCTCCTTTAGAACCTCATCAAATTGGAAAAGAATTTTCTATGTTAATGCATGGGCAGAGTCTCATTCTAGAGTGATAGTTGGTACAGGTTCATGTAATTTCTGGTCATCCAACTAGTTAGACTTAGGCCCTGTTATGGATCTGTGTGACCAGAGTCTTATTGACATTCCATATGACTGTTCAGTGGCTAATTTCATCTTTAACAAGGACATTCTTCTTCCTAAAATCTCCCCTTTTCTCTCACCTAATGTTGTCTCTCTTTTGCAGGGTGCAACACTCTCTCCACACAGACAGGATAGGTTGATATGGAAACCTGACAAAAAGGGAAGATTCTCCTTTCACTCTACATACCAATTGCTCAGATCACAAAGAGGTAATATTGCCTCAATTCAGCACCTTTGGAATCCAAGGGTTCAAAAGAAAGTCTCAGTTTTTATGTGGAGATTGATTAATTCTTTCCTCCCATTAGATAATGTTTTGAAAAGGATGAGTTTTTGCATGCCTTCAAGATGTTATATGTGCTATCAGCATGAGTAATCTCTAGATCATTTGTTTAATTCCTGTTATTTTGACATTCACATTTGGAAGACAGTGCATGAGTTTATGGGTATTAGAGATAGAATTTTTCCATCCATATGGGAAAGACCGTCATGCTACCTCACATATTCTGGCCTCAGCTCTTTACATTCCTTGATCATTAAATTAGCACCTTCAATAACTTGCTGGAACCTCTAGAAGGCGAGAAATAAATATCTGTATGAAAATGTGCCTCTACTGACCAGCTTAGTTGTTTCCCAGATCAGGGATCAGATCTTCTATTCTTTCAATGCTAAACCTATTTATGTTTCTTCTATTTTTGACTTGGGTATTGCAGATCACTCCTTTCTTCCTCTAATCAAAACTACCCCTAAGCCAAAAAAATTTTAAATTGCTTGGTCTAAACCGTGCATAGGTTTTAAAATTAATGTTGATGCTGTATGGTGTGGTCTTTCTAAAATGTGTGGTCTTGGTATGATCATCAGAGATAATAGAGGTGGTTTCATTGATGCACACAGGAAGTATACAAATGCTGAAACTCCTCTAGAAGTAGAACTTAAGGCAATTTTATTTTCTCTCCAGATGTTGCTGGTTGCATGCTATTCAGTTCCTATCTGTATTGAATCTGACTGTCTTAATGCAGTCTCCTTTGTTCTGAACCCATCAACTGCTCATTGGACATTGTTCCAGTTGGCTGATGACATTAACCTACTTCTGAATGATAGTACCCTAAGGCATGGGTATAGACAAGCTAACCAAGTTTCTAATAGCATAGCAAAATCATGTTTCCAAGCTCAATCTTGTTCAAACCTATCTTTTAGTTCCCTATATAACACTGTACAGGGACTAATTAGACTTGATCAGATTGGTGTACCTACTATCAGAATTGCAACTTGAATGGGTGCTACTGATTTTACTTGTTTTCTGGAAGGTTCACACCTCTGACTTAGAAGATCCATTCAAGTTGACCATGACTGAGAAGATCCATTCAAGCTGAGAGGATCCATGATGCTGACCATGACGAGCTTTGCTGGGATTACATCTCACTGCTGTTCCTGCTACTCACACCTCTGGATGCTGCTGCTGGAACTCAATACATCCAGAATTTTGCCTCACACTGCCACACTTTTGCCTAGTAGAGGATACACTCTCTAGCCTCATTGGTGTTCTTTTGGCTGATCTGTGTTTCGTCTATTGATTCACTAACAAGTTTGAAGGACACTCTCAATGGCTAGAAGTTCCTTGTAATCCTTTATCTATTGTTTCATTACTCCTACTTCCTTTGGAAGCAACTATTATTGCTTCAAGAGCAATAGGCTCACTCTTGTAAAAACTACACGAAGCTCTACGCTTCACTTTTCTTGTATTTATGTTTTCTTTTTTGGGCTTGGGAAGGCCTAATATAATTTCCCCCATCTTTGGATGGTTTGATGCAAAAAAAAACTCTTATCTGACCTAATCCATTATGCATCTGTATTGATTTGAAGGTCATTACAGGTTTACGCCATGTGATTTTACTGATCTTTGGCTTGGGAAGTGGTCGGAGTTGGGGAACCAGGGTGTTTTCTGACCATTCCAGGGCAGATAGCTTAAGGCCGTATGAGGGGGCTATGTAGAAATCTTGGTAATGATATGCCAATGTTATGCCTTATGTTCTGAGCAATCCTGGGAATGTGAGGCTGAACATTTTCAAAGAGGAACTTATTCCTAGTTTTCCACAGCTTCCAGCAAACAAATGAGGGTGTGATCTACAACAAGTTATTCAGCTTAGTTTCTAAAACCTTTATCACTAATTTAGGAGGCTTTAAAACTCCCCAAATATGTTGTGGTATGGAAAACATAACATATTTGATGAGATTGAGCTTACCTGCCGTAGAAAATAAGGGTAATAATGTGTGTTTGTATTCATGATCTCAAGGTACATTATATAGTGGTACAAAAGACCTGTACAAACTAGGAAAAGGATACAGAATCTAATTACATTTACAAGCAATATCCATATTCCTTAATACTCCTTCTAAAATTGGAGCATGGGGATCAGAAATACCCAACTTGCCAAGTAGTGAATGAAACTGGTTCCGTTCGAGAGCTTTGATAAACAAGTCTGCAGCCTGATCTAAAGTGCGGATATGACGAGTAACAATAGTACCAAATTGTACAAGATCCCGGACAAAATGACAATCAACTTCTATACGCTTGGTACATTCATGGAACACCGGATTTGCCACAATATGAAGAGCATATGACTATCACAAAACAGTTGCATGGGAGCATAATGCTCAATGCCTAAGTCCTTAAGCAAAGATGTAATCCACAACAAGTAATGGTCATAGCACGATACTCCGCTTCAGCAGAAGACCGAGAAACTGCAGGTTGCTTCTTAGTCTTCCATGAAATAGGAGAATCACCAATCATCCCAAAATATCCGGAAAGAGAGCGCCAGGCAATAGGGCATGCAGGCCAATCAGAATCACAATAAGCAGTCAATGGTAACGCACTATGGGAAAAGAGAAATAAACCATAACCAGGATGACTCATCAGGTAGTGAAAAACTCAAATCGCAGCTTGCCAATGAGGAACACATGGAGACTTCATAAATCGTGCAAGTGTATAAACCGAATAGCTAAGCCCAAGATGTGTAATGGTGAGGTAGATCAGGCATCCAACCAGGCTCCGGTATTGCTCATGATCATGGTAAAGGGGACCTTTAACACGCTCCAAATCGTGTTGTCGCTCCACAGAAAAAATTAGTCAGTTTAGAGGTTGATAAACTTGTGTCAGATAAAATGTTCAGGGCATATTTCCATTGTGAAAGAAACATCCCATCTGGTATTCTAGCAATCTCTATACCTGAGAAATACTTAAGTAGACCAAGATCTTTCATGTGAAAATAAGTGCTCAGGTATTTCTTGAATTCAGAGATTAGCAACGAAGAACTACCAACAAAAACCAAATCATCCACATAAACAAGTAGATGCAAAGAAACTGAACCACAAGAGAACACAAAGAGAGAGAGTAATATGCTTTACTATGAAATCCAAATGAATGCAAAGCCTGAGCGAATTTGGCAAACCAATTGTGAGGAGATTGCCGTAGACCATAAAGAAATTTCTAAAGGCGACATACATGTGATGTGGGTACGGGATAGCCAGGGGGAGGACACATAAACACCTCTTCATGCAGATCACCATGTAGAAAAGCATTATGCATATCCATTTGATGAAGTTTCCAACTACGAATGACTACAACGGATAAGAACATGCAAGCCGAACTCATCTTTGCAACAAGAGCAAATGTCTCAATATAGTCAATCCCTTCAATCTGACGATTCCCAAGAACCACCAGGCGAGCTTTGTGACGTTGAATGGTACCACCAGCCTTGAACTCTATATGATAAACCCATTTGCATCCAATTGCATGTCTTATTTCGCTCAAGAGCATTAATCTCATCAGCCATAACATCACACCAATGAGCATGTCTCGATGCCTCAGAGTAAGTGGTTGGATCTGCACTAGAAGTTACTGCACCCAAAAATCTAGAATGTGTACTAGAAAATTTATCACAAGTTACAAAATTAGTAAGAGGATAGATTACACCTAAGGATAGTGATTGTGTATGAGTGATTGTAGCAGTAAGGAGGCTTCAGAATCAATAATAGAACAAACATAATCTTCAAGGTATGCAGAAGGTCTACGATCGCGAACACTCAGTCGAGGAGGAGGCAGCTCGGCGGTATAAGACAGCACTGGGATAACTTACGAGACAGGCGGTGGAGCGTGCGTCGTACGTCGTACGGCAATAGACAGCAGAGTCCAGAGCAAGAGATGCCGCATCAGGCAGCGAATCTGGAGGGGCCGGGATGTCAACTGGCGCTGCATGAGAAGCGTGACCATCGGTAATCGGAGGCGCGTGAGGTGGGTACGGTGACTGATCACCCAGTACGTAGGAGGTTTAATCACCAGCAAGCAGTGTAAGGTAGCGATCCGGGCTAACCATCACATCTACCTACGATAGTGGGGAAATAGCCGGCAGTGGGTTGGGCTCTTAGATCGCCAATGGTGATATCGGTGGTAAGGTTGTGGCGCCACTAGTATGCACTTGTGAGGCCGAAAGCGGATATTTCGCATATTGAAACTAGTCCTCAAAGAAATCAGCATCTCTACTATTGAAGAAAGTACGGGATTCTAAATCATAATGGCGATAGCCTTTCTCTCCGGCAGGGTCTCTAAGAAACAAACGTCGGTGACTTCTTGGTGCAAACTTGTCACACAATCTAGGAATGTAGGAAGCAAAACACAAGCATCCAAATACCCGCAAAAGTATGTAGTTTGGAGCTCGGCCATTGAATAACTCAAATGGAGTGCGACCATTGAGCTATGTTTTTGGTGTCCAGTTAATTAAATAAGCAGCAGTGAGAACACATTCTTCCCAAAATTCAACTGGCATATTAGCTTGAAAATGCAAAGCACACACCACATTTAACAAATGACAATGCGTGTGATCAACATGACCATCCTGCTATGGTGTATCAACCATAAACGTCTAAAAAATCCCATATTCAGCAAAGTATGGTCTCAAAGGCAGAAATCTATACCATTATCAGCATGGACACGACAAATGGAGCACCCAAACCGATTCTTGATTAAAGCACAAAACTTAATAAATCTAGAAGCTGCATCTGACTTGGAAACTAATAGATAAATCCATACAGCTTGGGAATAATCATCAACTATTGTTAAAAAATAAACTGCACCACTAGAAGATGGTGCTCTATAAGGACCCCAAACATCACAATGTATTAGTTCAAACAAAGAACTGGCATTTGAAGAATTCAAAAGAAAACTATGTCTAGTCTTTTTTGCTCTATAACACACAGAGCAAGGAACGAAAATATTATTTGTGCTAAAATCAAGAGTAGAAACAGAAGACAATGTCGTAGAGGAAGGAGGTCCAAGATACTGATGCCATAAATCTGATGAAAAACTTATGCGACTTTCAGAATAGACTGCAGGATAGGAGAACGAACGCGAGTATTCAGCGGACAAAGCCAATAACCCCCCCTCTATTCTCTCACACCAATCACAATCCTCGTACTAATTTTCTGTAAAATGCAATAATTTTAAGTAAACAAAGCTTGGCATTTTAAGGCAGATAACAATCTAGAGCATGGTAATAAATGGCATCGTAATGTAGGTATGTAGAGCACATGAGTAAGGGTTACATCACCAAAGCAAATAGAACCATATTGTGTAGAAGATGGCGCAAATCCATCATGCAGTATAACGTTTACAGAATCAATGGCAGTAGTAATATCAGTAAGAGAACACTTGTCACTGGTCATGTGATATGAGGCTCCCAAATCAAAAATCCAAGGTAAAGTAGACTTACCTGACCCATGGTCAGACAAAGAATTAAAATGATGTAATAAATTCATGGTTGTGCTTTATTGGTTGTCAGGCTATTCAGGGCCAAAATCATATCAGGTAGGGGCACCACCATTGGAGGTCGTCGTTGCAAACCCAAGCGGCGACATGGCAGTGCCGGAGAATGGTGGCAAAGGCAGATGGACGCCAATGGTAGGAACGGAGTTCCCAGTGGAGTATATCAGTGAGCAGCTGGAACCATCTTCTTAGCGGTCTTGGTTCTCTCCCTCATCTCCGTGTACCATTCTGGTTAACCTGTAAACTATAAATAGGAATCTTTATCATAGCCCTTGCAATGACAATGTGTATAGACAAGATTCTTGTAATTGGCTCAAGTGAGGAAAACTATTGAAGGACCCGAATGTGGAAGGTGTCGTGCGGCTTAAGCCATGGAGTCAGAAGAAAGCTCGCGAGATCAAATGACAGCTTTGTGATTCTCCTCCTAAGCAACAAGCGCATAAACACGCATGACAGGTGACAGTGGATCAAGACTCGTGATATAGGATTGCAAGGTGTGATAGCCTTCATCTAGACCGAGGAGAAATTGATAAATCATATCTTTTTCACCCTCACAGAAGGCATCAAAGGCATGGTTGCAAGTGCATATTGGTTTGCAAACTTCACATGTGCAAACTAAAGAAGGCCACAGAGAGTTATAGTCATCAAACAACTTCTTTAGTTTTCCAAAATAAATGGAAATGATCTGACCATTCTACTGATAGTTTTGTATATCATCATGCATCTGTAGAATTTTCATACCATAGCCAAGGGTAAATTGTTCCTTTAGATCATCCCACAATTCCTTAACTATGGAAAAGTAGGTAATAGAAGATCACAAGGCTGGATCTATAGTCTATAAGATCCAGCAGACAAGTGTAGTATTAACTCCAGGCCAATCAACAGCATCAGGGTGATCGTCTGGGGGTTTGGTAATGGATTCATCAATGAAACCAGTCTTATTCTTTGCAAGCATAGCACTAAAAATTTCAGTAGTTCATTCAAGGTAGTTCTCTTCGCCCTTTAGCATGATGGGATAGATGATTAAACCAGGACCGTCAGAAGAGCCAAGGTAGTAAGGATAATTTGAATGCCAACCAAAAGGTACAGATAGCTTAGTGCCAGATTGTAACTGCAACTGCTTCAGTAAAGCTGCAATCACCTCAGGGGAATTCAGATTATGTAGCTTATTGGTCTCAGTTTTGGCATTGATGTAAGCCTGTTCAGTAGCACCGGGATTAGAGTCAGAAGTTGGCATGATGCAAAATCAGGATCAACAGCAAACAAGAAGTTTAGTAGCAGAGGATTAGATCAACGAGCAAAGGCACGGCGGCTAGTGTCTTAGACAACGACGGCACGTTGACCAGGTTTTGGCGCATGGGGATCATGGGTGGACAGTTTTGGGTAGCGGACGATTGTAACAATCAGAGAAAAGGCAACGGCGAGTCGATAGACGATGCATCGGTGAAGGAAACCGGCAGATGGCAGAGGTGCATGTTGGAAACGTGCGGCTGTTGATCGATGGCGGTCGGCTCCGACGAAGTATGACAGCGGAAAATTTTCTTTAGGGTTTCAGTATTTTAGGCTATGATACCATGTAGAAAATAAGGGTAATAATGTGTGTTTGTATTTATAATCTCAGGTTACATTACATAGTGGTACAAAAGACATGTACAAACTAGGAAAAGGAAATAGAATCTAATTACAATTATAAGTAATATCCATATTCCTTAATACATGCCATACTTAGCCATTGATTTTTCCAGTTGAAAAGCTTCTTGTCATACATTTCAAAAAGATGCTGAAAATGTAATACTTTAATTCTACTAGATATAATTGGACACTCGAGATAAATGAAGTAAAATTGACCTTTTGTCATCCCCAGCTTAGAGTTGATCAGTAAATGTTGGGCTTTTGTGGCATGTTTTCTTATGAAATAGTTAATCTTTTCAAAATTTATTTTCTGCCCAGTTGAATTTTCAAAAGCCTCTAAGAAATCATTCAGTCTTATGACAATGTCTTTTTGAGCTTGTAAAAAACAATTGTACCATCAAAATAGCTAAGATGAGATATGTTTATTGCTCCTACAGGTAAC
Organism: Rubia yunnanensis; assembly: GCA_037428765.1. Classification (NCBI taxonomy): domain Eukaryota; kingdom Viridiplantae; phylum Streptophyta; class Magnoliopsida; order Gentianales; family Rubiaceae; genus Rubia; species Rubia yunnanensis. The sequence continues at coordinate 106,442,919 of CM075063.1, read as the reverse complement.
TGAAAGTATTTCAACTTCCAATTTTGAAATATAAACTATAGGTTCTAGTAAAGGATTCAGAGAAGATATTGAATAAAAATGAGGAGAGCGGATCTCCCTTTTATATCCCTCTACTGGATTTGAAGAATCTTGTAGGCTTGCCATTTATCTTAATTGAGAAGTGAGCAGATGACATGTTAGATGAGATTACTTGAGTGATCTCAAAACTGTACCCAAATCTTTTCATGATTTCAGTTTAAAATGCCCAATTTATCTTGCCAAAAGCATTGGCAAGGTCTATCTTTATCATGCAATTAGGATGTTTTTGTTTTAAATAGGAATCTAGACATTTCCTGGAGATAGATCCCTGCCTTTTAAAAATGGATACTGGTTGGAAATTATTTTGGGCATGAAGGGGGCAATTTTGTCAACCAGCGGCTTTTTGAAAATTTCGTTTACAAAGTTGACTAGGCTAATTAGACTGTAATGTGCAAACGTTAGAGGAATGTCCTTCTTTGGGATCAAGCATATCCACGTACTTGATATTCCTGTAGGGATTTCTTTACCAATTAGGAATTATTGAGTAGCTTCTAGTAATTCTTAACCTAGAATATCCCAACTATCCATGAAAAAACTTGCAATGTAGTCATCAGATCCAGGGGAATTATTTTGGTTCAGTGAGAAAACGGTGTCTTTTAGTTCCTGAATACTAATCAATGTTTCATTTTCTTCCTGGATGATAAGCTAAGGGATTTTGGATAGGAAATATGATTGGAAGGTAGAGCCAAATGGTTTTAAATCATCAGTCAGTAACTTAGAGAAGAAGTTGCAACTTCTGCCTCTACGTCGGATGACCCCGCCTCCACCTGGGGTCGTCAAAATAAGTAGCTAACCCGAGCGAAGGCGTTGGGATCAAAAATATATATTTATATTCAATTCCTATTCTTACTACTATGCTACCTAGAGGTTAGATAGTGGCAAGTCCAGGTCTGTCCACGGAGATGGTAGTCTAAAAATCCACTACACACAGCCACGTACGGTCATCAATCCATCTGTGTGTTAGGAATAGCTAATATTGCAAAACGTGTTTGGGGGGGGGGGTTAAATTAACAACTACAATCATTTGATATCACAAGAGAATAAAACTATAAATACTAGCACTTGGGGGGTGTTTGCGTAACATGACCGATGAATAACTTTAATCCTTGGTCCATTCACATACAAATATATAAACCTATCTTATGCTTATTTCACATTGTGGGGAGATAGCCAGACATTTCTCTTTGTCCGCCACACAAAGGTACTTGCCACCAATACATGCATATCTCACTGCCTCGTAATTAGGGAAGCATATGTTCCAATCCACTGAATCCCCGTTTCATCCCCGTCATATCTTTCCCAATGCTAACGCGTCCCCACTTATAGGAACAAATCCTTGCGTTAAGTCGCAATCGTTAGATATGAAAGTGAGGACAATATGTCCTGGGCACTCCACTATGGATATCAATCCCTGGGCCTAGAGAGGGAAAGGAATTGTGGTAAGCCAAGGGTTTCCCCTCGTTAGGTTTTAGCCTAGCATGCCCAACATGCAATACCTCACACAACTAGCCAATTAGAATTATGATTTAACCAATCGGAAGATATACTCTCAAGGTAACATGAATGCACTCATCTCCCCAGTGTTCTTAAACCTACTCTATAATCTAACACTCCAAAGATAGCAATGAAGCCTAGCACAATATTACACGACCATGAATATATGGATGAATCATAACAATGTCATAGCATAAATCTCACAAGAATAGAAAGCATAAATAATGCCCAAATATTCATAGGACATAAAGATAGGAGAATCTAAGAATCTCAAAAAACCATCATCAATTCATGAATACAAATATTAACCTCAAGTAAATTAACTACTCCCTAAGCATTGAACCCAAGTATTTCATTGGATTCAATGCCCTTGGCCAGATGTAAGAAGAAAAGAAATAAGAGTAAAGAGAAGGGTTATTCCCATTCTCTCTATAAAATGCTCTTCAAGAGTAGAATAATGTGCCAAACTTAAACCCTAGTATGCATAGACTTAAGAGGCCCAAAATAAGCCAGAAAACCCTAGCAGACGCAACTTGCACAGGCCGCTTTGTGTGGTGTAGGGTGTGCTAGGTGGCGCTAGCGCAGGCCATGAAAATTCGTGTATATGGGAACCCGACCATTAACAACTTCAAGTGGTGATCGTCCGCCAAGAAGCGGAGTGGGAAACTGATTTATGGAATAAGCAGTTGCAGCAAAAGTGTGTGGCCAGTGGGAGAGAGGAACATGAGAGTGGGACAACATAGACAAGCCTATCTCAGTAATATGGCGGTGCTTGCGCTCACCCTGACCGTTCTGCTCAGGAGTATATGGACAAGAAATCTGATGGTGAATGCCTTTTGTCTAAAAGTGATCACGTAAGTGACCATTTACGAACTCAGTCCCCCCATCACTGTGAAACACTTTAATGGTGGAAGAAAACTGGTTCTCCACAAAGGCCTTAAACTGGCGATAGACATCCCAAAGATCATATTTACAACAAAGTGGGTAAAACCACGAGAGTTGGGAATAATCATCAAGGAAAATGGCATAGTAGGAGAAACCATCAGCAAATATAATAGAAGAGGGCCCCCCATAAGTCACAATGAACTATATCTAGTACCCCAGCAGCACGTTTATCATTTGTATGAAAAGATAAACGTTTCCCTTTAGCTTTTTCACACGCTTCACAAATGGTGGGTTTAGGCAAAACCGATGAGATAGCTAAGGATCCAGTGCAAACCAGAAATAACAGAATGTGGAACATGACCAAGTCTAGCATGCCAGATTTCAAAGGACACACACGACTTATTTGACTCCACAATAGACATTAAAGCATATGCACCATAGTGTAAGACATAAAGACTATCCTCAATATGACTGTGACCCAAGGTTTTCCTAGTGATTTTATGCCGAATAATAAAAGAAAGATCATCAAGGTAGGAAAAAGCATTTAAATCTCGAGTTAATTTGCTAATAGAAAGCAAAATTTTTGTGATATCAGGCACAATAAGCACATCATAAATAGGCAAAGACTTAGAAATCCGAGATTCACCAACATGAGTAATAGGGAGTTGAGAACCATTACCAACATAGACGTGAGAAGAGCCATGGTAAGGTCTCACATAATCAACAGCACCAGTAGATGATGCCATGTGCTTTGTAGCGCCCGAATCTACAATCCACCGATTGGAAGAATTGGACGTCAGTGATGGCCGGAAGAAGAAAATCTAAGAGAATAACGTCGTGGACTGGAGAACCCATGAAATTGGAGATGACACCAGAGAAGAAGACCTTGGGTGCCGAATCAGACGCCGGGGAAGAAGTCCCAGTCAGTCGCCGAAAGTTGCTGGAAGACACCAGAGAATTGGAGACGAAAAGAACCACTGCGGGGATGCTGCCAGAGGAGATAAATTATACGCTAGAATCATTGCCAGAATTTTTCCAGAACTTTGCCTGAATCGGTTGGTTCGGTCGGCCGGAAAAGAGAGAGAGGAGGCGCTGAACGAAAAAAAAAATCTAGGGTTGAAGGATCAGAACTTGCTCTGATACCATGAAAGAGTGATTTCCCATAATGATTCTGATTAACTAAGAAAAGTATAAATAGAGTACCAAGTAAGCTAGTTGTTAGAATAGAGGAATTGGATTAATATTAGGCCCATGGCCCATGTTGTGTTCTCTAGAATATTCTTATTGTACTCTATTTATTTACCTAATATAGACAGTCCTAATTATGGAGTCTTTCTCTATCATGGTATCAGCCTAGGTTTTATTTTTTTTTCTCCTACACAGCCTTGCTGCCGCCTCCCCTCTCTATTCCCCCCCCCCCCAAATCTTCCCAGCATCATGGCGGATGACAAGGTCTCCTACAGCACTCTTCTTCATCTCATGTCAATCAAGCTCTCCTCAACTAATTATGTTATTTGGAAATGCCAAGCCCAACATGTTTTGAAGTCGTGAGGTTTATTTGGCTATCTTGATGGCTCGAAGCCATGTCCGATTGTTCCTTCTCCTCCGCTTGCTGTCACGTATGCCACTGCTTCGCCCGGTGCTTCGAACGCCTTTGAACAGGCGACGGTGGAATATGACAAGGTTGTTGCTCGTCATACCGCTTAGATGGAGGAAGATCAACATGTTTGCAGCCTTTTGTTTGCATCCCTCAAGGAAGAAGTTCTAAGCGAAATCCCCGATTGCGAGACATCAAAGGAGATGTGGGATGCTATTGCTGCATTTATCAAAACCGTAGTAAGTCCTCTGCTCTAAGGCTTCGTCATCAAGAGCACACTTTGCGTAAGCACGGTACGGTTCATGATCTTAGTGTTTAATTCAAGGGTATTTTTTATCAATTGAATCTTATGGGTGAACCTGCATCAAATCAAGATCAAATTATGTGGTTTTTGACTGCTCTTGGCCCAGAATTTCAAGTATTTTCTGCTCCTATTATTAATATGTCGCCGATTCCATTGTTTATTGATGTTGTTGCTCAAGCCAAGAACCACGAGTCATTTTTACAGAATTTGCAGGGACAATATGGTTTAAATCAGACTCTTCCTGGTACAGCCACATTTTTGGCGGCTGAAACACCCTCTGGTGGTGGCGCGTGGAGTCACGCGCCGGTGCGCCGGTGGCTCACGCGCGTGGTGGAGGCGCATGGGCCTCACGCGTCGGCAAAAACGGCCGTTCCGGTGGCCGTGGACACTCTGCCGCCAGGTCTGGTGGTTCTGGTGGCTCGGCAGGTGCTGGTTCGGGCAGATCAGGGGTTGTTTGCAATTTTTGTCATAAACTGGGACATTCGGCTCAAACTTGTTTCCGCCTCTTTCCTGAAGCTGCAAATCTGACCCCATCAATTATAGAGTTCTCTCCAGCTGGAACCCTCTCCTATCACCTCGGATTGGTACATTGATTCAGGGGCTACAAGTCATCTCATGTCAAATAATTCGGCGCTTGAGAGCGTGACTCCTTATCATGGTACCTCTCATGTTTCTGTCGGCAATGGCCTCTCTATTTATATTGATTCTCTTGGTGATTGTCAAGTTACGCCTTCTTTACGTTTACATGATGTTCTGCTTGTTCCTTAAATCACTAAGAATTTTTTATCGATCAGTAAACTTACTAAGGACCTTGATGCTTATGTTATTTTTTATGATCGGCATTTGGTCATTTAGCACAAGGTGACCAGGGTGGTAATGGGAAGAGGCCACAGTGAGGATGGTCTGTATGTGTTGGATAAAGGGGAGTCCGCACTTGTTTCTTTTATTTCTTAGAATAAGCACCGAGCATCATTTGAGTTGTGGCATGCTCGTTTGGGTCATGTGGCACCCAGTATTATTTCTGGTTTGATTAAAACTGGACATTTTTTTCATCTTCTTTATTACCTAAGCCTAGCATGTGTGCCCCTTGTGTTATGGCTAAAGAACAGCGGCAATCTTTTGTTGATAACCCTAAGAGGGCTAAACATGTTTTGGATTTGATTCATTGCGATTTATGGGGTCCTGCTCCTATTTTATCTGAAAATAGATTTCTGTATTATACGATATTTGTTGATGATTTTTCTCGATTTTCTTGGCTATACCCGCTTCGTCAGAAATCCGAGTTTGTTGACATTTATCTGCAGTTTGAGGCATTTGTTGAGAACCGGTTCTCCTCTACCATTAAAATTTTTCAAAGTGATGGCGGAACCGAGTTTCTTAATAATCGACTAAGGTCCCATTTTGTCTCTAAGGGAATTCATCATCAGGTCTCTTGCCCATATACTCCGGAGCAAAATGGGCGAGCTGGGAGGAAACATCGTCATATTTCTGAAATGGGGTTGACGATGCTATTTCATTCTCATTTTCCGCTTTCTCATTGGGAAAATGCCTTCACCACGGCAGTGCATATCATTAATCATCTTCCTACTCCGGTTCTTGATGGTGCATCTCCCTACGGTTTACTTTTTGGGCGTTCTCCTGATTATTCCAATTTTCGGCCGTTTGGATGTCGGGTCTATCCATTTGTTCGACCTTATGCTGATCATAAGCTTTCACCGCAGAGTATTCCTTGTATCTTCATCGGGTACAGCTCTCAATATAAAGGTTTTCGTTGCCTGGATCCTTCTACTAATCGGGTTTACATCACTAGACATACTCGCTTCGACGAGACTTGCTTTCCTATGGCTAATAAGAGTGTCACTCAGCCATTCCCTTCCTTGGATGTTCTTACTTTCATTGATCCCGATCAAACATCTGGTGTCCAGTCTCCATCTACATTTGTGTCATTGATCATTCCGCCATGCACCCTTTGCACTACTGATGCTTCATCTCTTTTACCAAATACAGTCATTACTGATTTAGGGACAACCTCATCTTCTCCTCGGCCCACAACCCCAACTTCGCTGCCCTCGACTCCATTGTCAATGTCTTCGGCTTCCTCTTCTTCCTCGGATTCCGGGTCCTCTCCGCCACCACGTGTTCATTATATGACTACTCGGAATCAGGATGGTACTCGTAAAGAGAAGTCTTTTGATGGTTTTTTTGTTACTGGTCTTGTGGCTAAGGTTATGGATCAGGTGGAGCCTCAGGATTATCGTGCTGCTCTTAAGGATCCCAAGTGGGCTCATGCTATAGACGAGGAAATGACCGCCCTTCGGACTCAGAATACTTGGGAATTGGTTCCTCGGCCTGAATCTGCTAATGTTGTGGGGTCCAAGTGGGTTTTTCGTGTTAAGTATCATTCTGGTGGGAACGTTGATCGGTACAAAGCATGCCTTGTTGCTCAGGGATATTCTCAGGTACCAAGTTTTAACTTTGATCACACTTTCAGTCCTGTGATCAAAGCTGCCACTGTTCGTACGGTGCTTGCGATTGCTACTATGAGGCGATGGCCACTTCATCAGTTGGATGTCAAGAATGCTTTCCTTGATGGTGTTCTTGATACGCCCGTCTACATGGCTCAGCCTGCTGGCTATAAGGACCCTGTTCATCCGAATTATGTCTGCCGCCTCAAACAGGCTCCTCGAGCTTGGTTTGATCGCTTCAATTCTTATCTTCGTATGCTTGGATTTCATTGCAGCTCCTCAGATACGTCACTATTTTTTTTCTCTCGTGGCACTACTCTACTCTATGTCTTGGTCTATGTGGATAACATCATCCTCACTGGTAACAATGTGAGTGCTATCCGTCAATTCATTATTCGCACTGATCAGGAATTCTCGATCAAGGATTTGGGCCATCTACACTATTTCTTGGGCCTTGAGGTTTCTTCTACTTCTCAGGGACTTTTTCTTGGTCAGGCTAATTATGCTCGAGATATTCTTCGTCGGGGATGACTGCTTCTGTCCCAGTGACTACTCCTTTTGTTCCGCTTTCACAGCTTCATAGCAGCTCGAGTCCTCAGTTTGGGAATCCTACACTATATCGCTCATTGGTTGGTGCCTTGCAGTATCTCACTATCACTAGACCGGATTTTGCTTTTGCGGTTAACTCTGTTAGTCAGTTTTTACAGGATCCTCGGGATGACCATTTTGCTGCTGTTACCAGGATTCTTTGATACGTTGCTGGAACTCTACATCATGGTCTAGTTTTTGGATCTAGTGGCCCCTCTGACGTTTGTGCTTACTCTGATGCTGATTGGGCTCGATGCATAGAGACTCGACGTTCTACATATGGATATGCAGTTTTTCTGGGTGGTAACTTGGTGTCTTGGAGTGCCAAGAAGCAACCCACTATCTCTCATTCGAGCTCTGAGTCTGAGTATCGTGCTCTCGCAAACACTGCAGCTGAAGTTGTTTGGTTGTCTCATCTTCTTCGAGATCTGAAATTTTCGCTGACTGGTTCGCCTCTATTACTTTGTGACAACAATAGTGCAATCTTTTTGGCTCAAAATCCTGTGGCGCACAAGCGGGCAAAGCACATTGATATAGATTATCACTTTGTTCGTGAGTTGGTTTCTATGCGCAAGCTTCGTGTTAGTCATGTTCCTACCTCGTTGCAGCTAGCTGACGTTTTCACCAAAGGGCTTCCTAAGCCTTTGTTCGGATTTTTTAGGTCCAAGCTTTGCGTTTCGGTTAATCCGACGCTTCGCTTAGGGGGGGTGTTAGAATAGAGGAATTGGATTAATATTGGGCCCATGGCCCATGTTGTGTTCCCTAGAATATTCCTATTGTACTTTATTTATTTACCTAATATAGACAGTCCTAATTATGGAGTCTTTGTCTATCACTAGTCTAAACATAACTCTAGCCTAGTCATCAAGAATAAAATCTTATCTAATCGTCAACTTGCTTTATTCTAACAATGGTCATCTAAACCCTTTGTCTCGTAAACCTAACTAAAACTAACAATCAACCAAACAAAACATAATAACAAATGTGTCGAATGCATTAGTTAACGTATGCATAATGGTGCAGATCATAGAACATATTATCTAACCAAATACCATGTTCAGACTTGATCTTGGTGAGGGTTTGTCTTGTTCTTTTTTGTCTAACAATTTGGTGGAAGAACTTTGTATTCTCATCACCTTGTTTGAGCCATTTTACATTTGCCTTTTGTTTCCAGAATGTTTTTTTCTTCATTAAAGCTTTCAGTAACATGGATTTCTTATGTTGGAGACTGATCAGATCTGAGAGTGTGTTCGATTGTTCAGATGCTAGTTCTTGGGATCTGACCTGTTAGTCAGCTTTCTTAATATTATCATTGATTTCACAAAAATGAGTTCTGTTCCATTCCATTCTTTTAGCGCATTTATTAGCCTTTTGAATTTTAAAAACATTTTGATCATGCCAGTGTCTCTGAGTAGCGGGTTTCAATTAGTGTGGATTATGTGTTTTAAGTCTTGTCTAGGCAGCCAGACATCCAAGAATCTGAATGGTTTGAGTGAGGAGGGGATGTTAGAACCTATGGTTAGAATGAGGAGGCATTCTAACCATAGGTTCCTGGTGTTCCTGCGAGTAGTGTTCCAGCACTGCGGCCATGGTACTGGGTCAGTGTGACTTACCTCTCATACGATGCTCGTGTGGTCGGGCGGTATGGGCACCCTAAGGCTAGGTGTGATAGCCTTTTTAGAATGAGGAGGCATTGATCAGAGGTCAATTTGTTAAGTTTCAGAACAGAACTGTCAAGAAAGGTTTGTAGCCAAACTAGCCTTTCAAGTGTAGGTTTATTCCTACCATTTGTCCATGTGTATGTATTTCCTACACTAAAGATGTAGTTCAGTTGGTTAAGACTTATAAAATCTGAGAAGTCTTTTATGCTTTTAAGGTTTGGAGTTTTAGGTCCCCTATACTCATTTAGTTTCGCCATGGCATTAAAATTCTCATTTAAAACTATTTTATCTTTAGAAAAGATTTACAGCCCTTTCCATAATGTCTCTCTTTCTTTTGCAGTGATTGAGGCATGTACAAAAACAGAAATCATATCAATTTGGAAAGTGGTGTTTGTGATTTTAAAGGCTATCACACCTAGCCTTAGGGTGCCCATACCGCCCGACCACACGAGCATCGTATGAGAGGTAAGTCACACTGACCCAGTACCATGACCGCAGTGCTGGAACACTACTCGCAGGAACACCAGGAGGCCCCGCCGCCACGTCAGCCCGCCCAACCCTACGGTGGGTACAACAGGGCCCGCACAAGGCAGGCCCCATCAGCCGGCCCCTTGCGGGACCGCCTGTTGACGCTTTGGGGAAGTCACTCCCACACGATGTGTGCGAGCTTCGAACCTGGGTCTCCCCACACCGCCCACAACCACTGGGCTACACATGCGGTGGTATGGTGTTTGTGATTTTAGTGACTACATACTGTTTCTTGTCAGTTAGGATATTTATCTGGAAATTTGATTTCCAAAAAAAGCCAGTCATTACTTCTGGGGAACAGAAGCATTTATCAAAACTTAGCTTGATTTTATAATCTTCACCTTGTTCTTGTTTATGTTTTGGTTCTATGTGTAAAGTCTTGATTTATCCAGTTGGCAATTTGTGGAAATTATGCAAATATGGTATTATTGAGTTGCAACATCAAAGAAGGAATTTTGGTGAAATAATGAAAGGTTGAAAATTGAATTCGAGAAGGATACATCTCGTCCAAGTTGTATTTGAGTTGGAGAATATATCAGTTCCTATATATGTGGGATTGGATTAATGTTATGGAATTGGAGATGGAATAAACTTCATGTGTGCATGCGAAAATCAGCATATTTACGCCAAAATGTTTACGGAAAAAGAAGATAGAATATTATGGTATTTGTGATTTATGGAAATCTGAATATTCTGCTATATATTAGGCGTATAGAAGCATAGTTAATTTATGGAAAATATCTATAAATATGGAGTTGTTATTATCGAATATATAGAGATATTGAGATAAGGATAATCCCTTTATTTATGGGATTTGGATATGCTTCAAAAAGCATATTTGGAATAGGAATATTATGGAGATAATCATGGAGAATTCAGATCTGCTCATGGACTATATATAGAGAACAAACACGGCTGCATTATTTACGGATTTAATAGAAATAATCTGCATACAGATTTTTATCTTTCGAGAATTACAAAGAGCCAGAATTCTATGTTCCAACATACATAACCTGCTGTTCAAAGTTCAGAATCATATGCCTTAATTCCTCGGGAGGAGGAGATCCAGCGTCGATGAGTTTCGAGGTCAGAGAGAGTCTGATCAAGGCAGATCGTTAGCAAGGGGAGCTTGCAGGATTCACGTTATAGTTAGATAAGATAAGTATAATTGTATGGTGTACTTTGTACTGTATCTTTCTGATTAGTGGATTCATTCTGAACTGGGCCATGCCCCGCAGATGTAGGTAGATTTCACCGAACTGCGTAACCAAGTCTTGTATCTTTTATGCTTTACTTTATTGCATGCTTGGTTAGATAGGTTATGTTGGAACACAGTAGTGATAATTGAATTAATTAGGTAAAACCAAATTTCAATTGGTATCAGAGCTAAGTCACTTGTTTTACCTTGGTTTTGATAAGGAAAGTGTGATCCGGTTTTACCAATGGCGACCAGAGAAGGAGCTTCTGTGTCTCGGCCACCACTGCTAGAAGGAACAAATTACAACTACTGGAAGGCTCGCATGCAGGTGTTTATAAATTCACTAGATGAATTGTCTTGGTACTATGTTGAAACATAATGGAAACCCCCTGTTGTTGGAAGTTCTGAAGGAGGAGAATCTAAACCGAAAGAGTCGTGGACACCAGGTGAAAGAATGGAAAGCTTGGCGAACTCCAGAGCATTAAATGCCATATTTACTGCAGTAGATGAAGATCATTTCAAACTCATCTCTACGTGCCAACAAGCAAAGAAAGCATGGGATATCCTACAAACTGTACATGAGGGGACAAGTCGTGTACGTGAATCCAAACTACAAATGTTGGCTACAAAGTTTGAGGAACTGAAGATGGAGGAGGATGATACTATTTCTACATTCAATGGGAAACTCAGAGACATCTCCAATATGGCGTATCAACTTGGGAAAGTTTACAAGGAAGCAAAATTGGTGAAAAAGGCCTTGAGATCTCTTCCTAAAAGATTTGCTATGAAAGTAGCAGCAATAGAAGAAGCAAGAGATATAGCCACCATGACCTTGGAAGAACTAATGAGATCACTACAGACCTATGAGATGACAATGCAACAACCTGCAAAGAAAGTCCAAAAGGAGTTGGCCTTCAAATCCTCTTCATCTAGGGTTATCAATGAATCTGATAGTGATGATGGAAGTGAAGAACTTGCTCCTATCACCAAGAATTTCTCAAGAATGTTGAATAAGGTGGTAAACAAGAATTCACAGGAAAGATCTGGTGGAAACAAAACTCGTTCTCAAGATTTTGGTAATCGTAGAACTCGGATGGAACAAGGAAGTCAGCAATTCTCTAGAAACCAAAGTGGTGAAGGAAGGCAGTCTGAAAGAATTCAATGTCGAGAATGTGGAGGATACAGCCACATCCAGGCTGAATGTGCTAATACCCTAAAGAAGCAAGGAAAATCATACATCACCTCATAGAGTGAAAATGATGAAGAAGACGAAGAGGAACTTATAAGAAATTATGTGACAATTGGAGCAAAATTTCACGGTGGATCAGATGAGGTATGTTCCAACATGTCAGAGAAAGACGAAGCTGTATGTTCCAACATAGGTTCTGATGACACGTCCAGTGATGATGGCAGACTAGTTGTGAGTGATGAAGATATCTACAGTACATATGAGAAGATGTATGCCATGTGGCTTCAAGTTGTTGATACAAATAGAGTGTTGAAGGAAGAGAAAAATCATCTGGCTGAGAAGGAAAAGGGGTTGCGAACTCTAGTTGGTGAACTCAGAAGAAAGATTGAAGAGTTAAATTTGAATCTAAGCTCAATAACTAAGAGAGCTGAGATGGCTGAAGCAGCAATTACCAAGTTGAACACTGGTAAAGCAAAACTTGATGATATTCTAACCATGGGAAAGAACTTTGGAGATCGACAAGGAATTGGGTAGGACAACTCATCGGGTAGCACAGTTAATTTCAAGACGGAGATAAAGAAAAAGGTGATCAAGACCCATCAAAGGAAACCTCTCATCTGTAGCTACTGCATGTATCAAGGTCACACAGAGGAACAATGCCTAAACTCGCTCAGAGATATCATAATAGGGCGACAACTCTCAGTGTGTTCCAACATAGACGATGTCCAGCGATCAAGAATGGTCAAAAAGGTATGGGTTGTTAAACGCACGAGTACTTGCCTTGTTGCCCATACGTCTCTTATTGCACATTCTAGAGACTCGTGGTACTTTGATAGTGGTTGCTCTTGCCACATGACTGGAACTCAGGAATTACTGACAAACATTCAGCCATATAATGGTGGTTTTGTTACGTTTGGCGATGGAAAGAAGAGTCTAGTGGTTGGAAAAGGTGAACTGCATATTGAAGGATTCCCCGTATTCACTGATGTTTTGTTGGTGGAAGATCTAAAGGCTAATCTCCTAAGTATCAGCCAGCTATGTGATGATAATATGACCGTGGAATTCCATAAACAAAAGTGCATAGTGAAACATGGAAACAACAAAGTGCTTACTTGTATTCGGTTATTGGACAAATGTTACTTATTGGAACAAGAAGTAAACTTCTTAAGTGTCAAATGTGATGAAGGGGATAGTACGACTGACCATGTTCCAACATCAGTTAATTTCTCATATCAGAGATGTAATGATGTTAGAACATCATAGGAGGCAGATCTTAAAGATGAATCTGACGACTCTTATAACTTCAGCAATGTTGGAACATCATCCTCTCCAGAACTCTCCCATGTTCCAACATTAGTGAAGGCTGCATCAAGCGGAAGAATGACTCAATCGATCCCTTGGGTTAATTATAGGGAACTTACTGGTCTACAATGTTTTCTCTCCCTCATTGAACCCAAGAATTACGAAGAGGATATGCTTGATGAGTATTGAACTCAATGATAATAAAGCAAGGTTAGTTTCTTAGGACTACACTTAGGATGAAGGAGTTAATTTTGATGAGACATTCGCATAAGTTGCTAGGTTAGAATCTATTTGCATTCTCCTTGTTATGGCATGCACTATGAATTTTATGATGTACCAAAAAGTTGTCAAGAGTGCTTCCCTACATGGTGTGGTTAGTGAGGAAGTATATCATCGACTCAAGAAGGTTTTGTATGGATCAAAACAAGCACCAATGGCGTGGTATAAGCGACTCACTACCTTTCCTATTCAGAAAGGTTCTCGTCGAGGGGGAGAAGATCACACCTTGCTTATTTTTTTAGAATCATCAAATACACTAATTGCTCAAATCTATATTGATGATATGATATTTGGGTCTACTTCACCATCCTTGGTACAGGATTTTGTAACTTTAATGCAAGCTGAATTGAAGATGAGTATAGTGGGAGTATTTGTAAGAATTCGGGATGATCTTAAGGAATTTCACTTGAATGAAGTCAAAAGGATAATTCGGGTTGAGAGAAAAGTTGTGGTAGCCTATGTTCCAATATTGAGACCATTTGCGGATATCTTCACAAAGCCGTTGGACACTGCTACGTTTGAGCTCCTCAGACAACACTTAGTCATTTGTCAGATTTGAGGTATTTCTTTAAAGGTTTTATTTAGCTGTAGGTTTTTATTTTTTCAGAAAATTCAAAAAATAAAAAATTGAAAAGGAGAAAAAATGGAGGCGTAGTTGGACATGTTAGAAGTTGGTGTTGAAGATATTATGGTGATTGATGAGATGCATAGATCAGAGAGATGGCTCTTTCCGGTATTCTGGTTTAGGATGATGAGAAGTTTGGAAGGCAGTGATGCTGGTCATGTTTCAACATAGAGTATGGAGATAGGTTGAGAAGATGTGGACATGGATTAGAGATTCAGATGTTCAAACATCAGTAACTGTGGCTGGAGAAGATTATGATCTGGATGTTGAACAAGTCTATGTTCCAACACCAGATAGGGGGAGAAAGTACTGATGAAGTGAAGGAAACTGAGTAGGTGATGTGTTGATTCTGAAGCAATGAAAGGATCTTATGTTCCAACACAAGGTGAGCATATTATTGAAGACACTTCTGATCAAACTGCCATGAGAGATATAATTTTAGCCAAAAGGACGGCTGATCTGGGTGTATATGAGGAGTGTGGATTTACAGCTTACCTGGACTATTTGGGTCTCAAGACTGCTATCTCAATCTACAAGGAGTACAACCGAGAGATTGTAGAAGAATTCTATGGGAGGCAACATTGATCCAGATTTTGAGTGGTACATTGGTGTGAAGTTGAGAGCTTAATCCATTTAGATGGTAGATTTGGAGGTAGAAAATTCCAGATTAGATGAGGCACAGATAGCTTCTCTTGAAGAGGTTTAAAGGTTCTGTTATGGCTATGTTCCAACATAGGCCAGATATTTGCTTCAGGGGGAGCTGCATTTAATAGAGATTTGGTTTTCTGTGTCTATTGCATTTGGCATGTTTATGGTCCCAAGGGGGATATGTTTTGAATTTATTGGATGACTTTATTGGTTCTATTGGGTTGATGTTCCAACATGCTTATTATTCATGGATGTTGAAGGAATCTGGAATTCAGGGGGAGACGTTATGTTTCTATGTTTCAACATCCAGAATGGTTCTCAAGGTTGATGTCTTTGTTTGCATAAGCTCTTGTGATGAAATACCAAAAGGTGATTGGTCCACAAAATACCAAAGGGGGAGATTTTAAAGTCTGGATTTATCTAGTTGACAATTTGTGGAAATTATGCAAATATGGTATTATTGAGTTGCAACATCAAATAAGGAATTTTGGTGAAATAAGGAAAGGTTGAAGACTGAATTCGAGAAGGATACATCTCGTCCAAGTTGTATTTGAGTTGGAGAATATATCAGTTCCTATATATGTGGGATTGGATTAATGTTATGGAATTGGAGATGGAATAAACTTCATGTGTGCATGCGAAAATCAGCATATATACGCCAAGATGTTTGAGGAAAAAGAATACAGAATATTATGGCATTTGTGATTTATGAAAATCTGAATATTCTGCTATATATTAGGCGTATGGAAGCATAGTTGATTTATGGAAAATATCTATAAATATGGAGTTGTTATTATCGAATATATAGAGATATTGAGATAAGGATAATCCTTTTATTTATGGGATTTGGATATGCTTCAAGAAGCATATTTGGAATAGGAATATTATGGAGATAATCATGGAGAATTCAGATCTGCTCATGGACTATATATAGAGAACAAACACAGCTACATTATTTACGGATTTAATAGAAAAAATATGCATACAGATTTTTATCTTTCGAGAATTGCAAAGAACCAGAATTCTATGTTCCAACATACATAACCTGTTGTTCAAAGTTCAGAATCATATGCCTTAATTCCTTGGGAGGAGGAGATCCAGCGTCGACGAGTTTCGAGGTCAGAGGGAGTCTGATCGGTAGCAAGGGGAGCTTGCAGGGTTCACGTTATAGTTAGATAAGATAAGTATAATTGTATGGTGTACTTTGTACTGTATCTTTCTGATTAGTGGATTCATTCTGAACTGGGCCAGGCCCCGCAGATATAGATAGATTTCACCGAACTGCGTAACCAAGTCTTGTGTCTTTTATGCTTTACTTTATTGCATACTTGGTTAGATAGGTTATGTTGGAACACAGCAGTGATATTGAATTAATTAAGTAAAACCAAATTTGACTATGATACAGAGCATTTTAAGTTTATGGATTCAGATCATTTTCTTGAGTCTGTCAATGGATGTATCTGAAAGTGGGAAATTCCAAGCATTCATCCATTAGGATTTACAACACTATAAAAAGATACAAGTAAGGACATAACTACAATTAATTATACAATTAACTACAATTAACTATACAATTAACTACAATTAAGCTATTAGGAGTTATGGTATAAATCTTAATTAACTACAATTAACTACAATTAAGCTATTAGGAGTTACGGTATTAATCTTCAATCTTCACACCCCCCTTCAAGCGAAGTGTCGGATTGACCGAAACGCGAAGCTTGGACCGAAAGAATTCAAATAGAGCCCAATTCAGTCCTTTCGTAAAAATGTCAGCCACCTGTAGAGAGGACGGGACATGACGAACACAAAGCTTATGACTAGCTACCAGCTCCCGCACAAAGTGATAGTCAATGTCAATATGCTTAGCCCGCTTATGAGCGACAGGATTCTCAGCGAGGAAAATGGCACTGTTATTGTCACAAAAAAGCCGAGGGAGACCCTGAAGTGGAAACTGAAGATCACGAAGAAGATGAAGAAGCCAGACAACCTCCGATGCCGTATTAGCCAAAGCCCGATACTCTGATTCAGAACTAGATCGGGAGACAGTAGGCTGCTTCTTGGCACTCCAGGAAACAAGATTCCCACCAAGAAATACAGCATATCCATAAGTAGAGCGACGAGTCTCTAAACAACGGGCCCAGTCTGCATCAGAATAAGCAACAATCTCAGAAATGCCATCCCCCGAAAAATTCAGACCACAATGAATTGTCCCACGAACATAACGCAGAATTCGAGTAACAACTGAAAAATGATCATCCCGAGGATCCTGAAGAAATTGACTCACTGAATTGACCGCAAAAGACAAGTCAGGCCGGGTAATGGTAAGATACTGAAGAGCACCAACCAGCGAACGGAACAGATTCGGATTGTGAAACGGAGCACTGGTACTACTATTGAGCTGAGATAACGGCAAAAAAGGAGTGGAAATTGGAGTGGCATCAGCCATCCCTGCCCTTTGAAGAATATCTTGAGCGTACTTGGCCTGTCCCAAGAATACACCAGTGGAAGTAGGAGTAACTTCAAGGCCAAGAAAGTAGCTGAGAGTCCCAAGATCCTTAATCGAGAACTCACGATCGGCACGAGCAATAAGCTGTCGGATGGCAGGAACATCATTCCCAGTCAGGATAATGTCATCAACATACACCAATAGGTAAAGACCCACAGAGCCACGAGAGAATACAAACAGCGATGGGTCCGATAGGCTGCCGACAAAACCAAGACTTCGAACAAAGGTACTAAACCGCTCAAACCAAGCACGGGGTGCCTGTTTGAGACCATAAATCGCCTTCCGCAGACGACAGACATAATCAGGATGAGCAGAATCCTGATAGCCAGCAGGTTGAGCCATATAGACGGGAGCATCCAGAATGCCATTGAGAAAGGCATTCTTAACATCCAGCTGATGTAACGGCCATCTCTGCATAGTGGCAATGGCAAGCACAGTGTGTACAGTGCTAGCTTTGATCACAGGACTGAATGTGTGATCAAAATCAAAACCCGGAATCTGAGAGAAGCCCTGAGCTACTAACCGAGCCTTATGGCGATCCAGAGAACCATCCTGACGATACTTCAGCCGATATACCCATTTGGAGCCAACAATGTTGACACCGGGAGGACACGGAACTAAATCCCACGTGTGCTGGTGACGAAGAGCAGTAATTTCCTCATTCATAGCGGAGACCCATTTCGGATTTTGAGAAGCAGTGCGAAAAATACGTGGTTCTTTCTGAGTCAGCAACTGCGCAACAAGACCATAGACCTCAAACTCTGGACCAAGATTACGAAGAACTCGTGTGCCATCTCGGGTGCGGGTAGTCATAGGATGGACGGAATTAAATGGAGGTGATGGAGAGGGAATACCATCTGAGGATGACAGTGACCGATCAGACAATGAGGTGGAAGAACCAGGAGATACACTGGAACTGGCAATGGGAGAATCCTCGGAGGAGACGACAGAAACAGGTAACGGCACTATGACTGATCGAGAAACTGAGTCAGAACACATAGAGCAAGATGGAGAGTCAACAGGTGGAACAACATCGTCGATGGCAAATGGCAGATCAAGATCAATGAATGCGGCAACATCCAAAGACGTGAACAAGGCTTCAGAAGCTGAAGTGGAAAAAGGAAAACAGGTCTCATCAAAACGAGCATGCCTGGACATATAGATGCGGCCAGTATCCGTATCGAGACATCGAAATCCCTTATAATGGGCACTATATCCGAGAAAGACACAAGGAAGACTGCGAGGAGCAAGCTTGTGAGCAGTAGTCGGGCGAACATTAGGAAAAACCCGACATCCAAAAGGATGAAAATTGGAGTATATTGGAGGACGATCGAACAACACCTCAAAGAGGGATATATCATTCAGCATAGGAGTTGGGAGACGATTGATAGTATATACTGCAGCAGCAAAAGCATTGTCCCAATAGGATAGAGGCATGTGGGACTGAAAAAGCATAGAAGGCCCCATCTCAGTAATATGACGATGCTTCCTTTCTGCACGACCATTCTGTTCAGGTGTATAGGGGCAAGAGACCTGATGATGAATGCCACGGATACCAAAATGAGACTGCAAACGAGAGTTCAAAAACTCAGTACCGCCATCACTCTGAAACACCTTAATCCTGGAAGAAAACTGGTTCTCAACCAGCGCCTCAAATTGGAAATAAATGTCAATGAAGTCTGATTTTTTACGATGGGGGTAAAACCACGAAAATCGAAAATGGTCATCCATAAAGACAGCATAGTAAGAAAACCCATTCACAGATAGTATGGGATATGGTCCCCATAAATCACAGTGAATAAGATCAAGCACACAATCAGCACGTTTGGGATTATCAGAAAAAAAATAACTTCTGTCCTTTAGCCATAATACAGGATTCACAAATACTGGGTTTTGGCAAAACTGAAGTAAGAGTCAAAAAACCATTCTTATATAGTAAAGAAACAATACTGGAGGACACATGTCCTAACCGAGTATGCCAAGTTTCATAAGATGCTCGGTTATTATTCTGCCTAACAAACGAAAGAAGAGCTTCTTCACCACGATCAAGCACATATAAACCATCCTCACTGTGTCCGCGCCCCAGAATTGCCTTGGTTATCTTGTGCTGAATAGTAAAAGACTTGTCATCAAATATAACAAGAACCCCCAAATCTCTAGTAATCTTACTTATTGACAAAAGATTTTTAGTAATAGCAGGCACAAGTAACACATCAGATAAACGCAATTTCGAAGAGATTTGAACATCACCAACAGCAGTAATAGATAAAGAAGCTCCATTGCCAACAGAAACTAGAGTATTACCACGGTATGGAGTGATGCTCGAAAGGTTCAAGGCGGAGGAGCTCAGATGATTTGTGGTGCCCGAATCAATATACCAGTCTGAAGCAACGAAGGACGGCTCAATAGGAGGAGTTGGCCGAATTTGCTGAGTAGTATAGGAGGGAGAATATTGCTGAGCAACATGTGCCTGAACCGCTGTACGAGGAGTCGATGACGGACATTGAGCCGAAATGTGACCTAAGCCACCACAAGTATAACAATGTATATTGGATAGACCAGCAGGAGATCTGGACCCAAAACCTCGGCCAGAATACCTCCAGGAGCCACGACAGAACTGCGGCCACCAAACCGCCCCGGATTGGCCGCACGTGGGCGTGACGCGCCGCCTCCACGCACTCCACCTCCCGGCGCGTGATCACACGCGCCACCCTCCTGCTGCTGCGACGAAGCCAGAAACGCTACAGGACCAGTACTGGTCTGTCCCGGAACAGAAAGCCCCTTCATACTATCCAAAGTTTTCAAAAACGACTCATGTCCCTTAGCTAAATTAACTACTTCAACATATTCCGGAATTGGATCACGATTAACCAAAGACCCACTAAAATCCTTATACTCATGGCCTAAAGCCGTAAAAAACCATAAGAGTTTTTCATCATTGGCAGCGGGGCTGCCATAACAGATAATTGCTCAAAAATCGACATAAAACTAAGGTGCAAATCATGAACGGAACCCGTTTTGCGGAGAAGTCCGACTTGTTGACGAAGACTGAACACCGAGGTCCTACTGCGGTGTTGATAGGCTGTAGCGAAAGCATCCCACATCTCCTTGGCAGTTTCACAGTGGGAGACTTCATTCATCGCTTCCGACGAGAGAGAGGAATAGAGAAGGCTGCAAATACGTTGATCCTCGGAGACCCAAGCATCATGGGAAGCCTTGGCATCAGCGTCCGCACCTTCTTGCTCCTTGATTGAAGAAGCATCAGGAATGGCGGTGGAGGAGGAGGAGGCCGACGATGGCGCTGAAAGCGGAGGGTAAACGGAGGATCCATCAAGATGCCCGTACAAACCTTGCGGACGAAGAACATGTTGTACCTGTCTTTTCCATTGAAGATAGGTGGCAGCAGAAAGCTTGGTGGTGAGAAGATGAATCATAGTATTCAAGGATAATTTGTCTGTAGCCATGATTTGAAAGGCGAGAGGGAGAAAGGAAGAGAGGGAGAAAGGCGACAAGCCTTGTGCGGCGGCAAGAAGAAGATTGAGGGAGAGAAGTTAACTAGTGCTCTGATACCATGAAAGTGGGAAATTCCAAGCATTCATCCATTAGGATTTACAACACTATAAAAAGATACAAGTAAGGACATAACTACAATTAACTATACAATTAACTACAATTAAGCTATTAGGAGTTATGGTATTAATCTTAATTAACTACAATTAACTACAATTAATCTATTAGGAGTTACGGTATTAATCTTCAATCTTCACAGTATCTAACCTCTTAGAATCGAAACTAAACTTTTTATAGACTTGGTTGTAAAAAAAATTATTATTGGTTTCTTTAATTTGTTATGATTCTTAAATTTATTTGGTTAAGTTTATTAAACAGGGTTCTTTTCCTGGTTTTGTAGGTTTCAGTTTAGTGTCAGGAAAGGGGTTTAAGTGTACTTGATCATGCTGAAGCACGTTAAAACTTTCACCTGCTTGTTCATCTATTTCAGCCTCAGATTCTCCTAGCAGTGGGAATATGTTAAGTGTTATGGGTTGTTTCATTGTTGAGGGTTCTTCATGGGTGATGGAGTAACAGTTGGGTTTATAAAAAAAATTTAAATTCAAATGGAAGGAGGAGATACTTGTTATATCATCATTTGCATAGACTCTGGGAATCACAGGTATGTTAGATATGCTGAAGTTGTCTGAGATCTGCCAAAAAAAATTTAATTGTGCGTGTTGTAGTATAGGTCTATTAAATGGGAATTTATATCCCAATATGTGCTCTTTATCCAGTGATAGCTCTGGGGTATCCAAGTTAAGAATAGGCAGAAGCAGTGGCTGATTCTTGGTTCCTATGTTCAGTTTCAAAGGTATCGGTTAACGAATATAAATATTATTTGTGATTGTAATTAAGTTCTATTTCCTTTTTCTACCCTGTATAGTATTTTGTAATACTATAATGTATCATGAGGTCATGAATAAAAGACATACAATTATTACACTTATTCTTCTACATGGTATCAGAACGAAAACACTGAATTATTACCCTTATTCTTCTACATCCTACATTTTTCGCTGACGTTGTCGCCGTCGTCTGCGCGTGACCTCCACGCGTCGCCGATCCGAACTGCCTTTCCACTATTATTATTATAAAAAAATCCTTCAGCCCATCGCCGAGTCTCTGCTCAGATCGCGGCCACCGCCAACAGCCTGTGTCATTCTTCCGTCTGTGCCATTCTGCCGCCGACCGCCTACTCAGATCCGGCCATGAGCCTCGGTTTTGACCCTCCCGCGACGGAGCCTTGATTTGCGCTGCCAACGACCAGATTCCTCTCCAAGGTGACCTTATTTGCTTCGTGTGCTACTCCGTCCACGGTGATCAGCGCCACCAATGAAGCCTCGCATGCTACTCTGGCCAGCGCCGCCAACGAAGTCCATCCGGCTCTCGCTCATAACAACACAGGTGCGCGTGAGATTCACACGCGCCACCTTCCAGAAGCGCGTGTTGCCACGCGTGATTGACCAAACTCGCCTCTTCCTTTTAGAAGCGTGTGTAGCCACGCGCAGCCAGCACCTCAGACGCGCCTGCAGCTGTTTGGTTGCTTTTCTTCATTTGGTGTTCGTTTGATTCTCCGCCGTTTATTAATTTATTTTTATTGCCATTTGTGTTATGGCATTTTCTGCTCCTCTGGCACCCCTACTCGATCTGATTTCAGTCCTGCTCTGTCTGGTGACCAATGAAGTACGACCATACATTTATTTAATCAGTTTAATTTTTTATCTGACCATGGATCAGGTAAGTCTACTTTACCCTAGATTCTTGATTCGGGAGCCTCATATCACATGACTGGTAACAAGGGTTCTCTTACTGATATTATTACTACTACACACTCTGTGAACGTTATACTGCCTGATGGTTCTGTGTCGTCTGCTACACAATATGGTTTTATTTTCTTTGGTGATGTTACCCTTACTCATGTGCTCTACATACCTACTTTACGATGTCATTTATTATCATGCTCTAGATTGTTATCTGCCTTAAAATGTCTAGCTTTGTTTACTGAAAATTATTGCATTTTACAGAAAATTAGTACGAGAACTGTGATTGGCATGGGTGAACAGCAATGGGCGGGGGTTTATTGGCTTTGTCTATTGGATACTCGTGTTAGTCCTCACATCCTGCAGTCTGTTCCGTAAGTGGCTTTGGTTTCTTCATCCGATTTATGGCATCAACGCTTTGGTCATTTAGCATCTACGGTGTTTTCCTCTTTTCCTTCTCTTGATTTTAGCACAAATAATACTACTATACCTTGCTCTGTGTGTTATAGAGCAAAACAGACTAAACATAGTTTTACTTTGAGCTCTTCAAATGCTAGTTCTTTGTTTGAACTGATACATTGTAATGTTTGAGAGCCTTATAGAACACCATCTTCTAGTGGTGCATTTTATTTTTTAACTATAGTTGATGATTATTCCAGAGCTGTTTGGATTTATTTATTAGTAGCTATGCCAGAGGTAGCCTCTAGATTTGTGGAGTTTTGTGCTTGATCAAGAACCAGTTTGGGCGCATAATTCGTCGTGTTCGTGCTGATAATGGTACAAAATTTCTACCCTTGCGATCTTATTTTGCTCAGTCTGGTATCATCTTTGAGACTTATATGGTTGATACGCCCCAGCAGAATGGACGTGTGGAGCACAAGCATCGCCATTTTTTAGATGTGGCTCGTGCTTTACGCTTTCAAGCTAATCTGCCTATTGAGTTTTAGGGGGGAGTGTCTTCTTACTACTGCATTTTTTATTAACCAGACACCAACGAAGCAACTCAACGGACGCACACCATTTGAGTTACTTTATGGATGCACTCCAAACTACAAGCTTTTACGAGTCTTCGGGTGTTTGTGCTATGTCTCTTACATTCCCGGATACCGTGACAAGTTTGCACCAAGAAGTCGGCGATGTTTGTTTCTTGGTTATCTTGTCGGAAAGAAAGCCTATTGCCATTTTTACTTGGAATCCCGCATCTTTTTTAACAATCAAGATGCCAATTTTTTTAAGACCAGCTCCCATCTGCATCAACTCTGACATCGGCCTCATCAGTAGATCCCAGCGATGCCACCACCTCACCACCGACATTACTTCTTCCACCACCGGAGTTGCATGGCCAGTTCGCAGCACCACCGGTCCCACCGACCGCCATCGACCCTACGACGCTGGTCGCCGCCACGTCTGTCTTAGTGATGATTATGCATGTGGTCTTACTACTGAAGACCCTCCCTCCTACTGCTACGTTCACTCCTGCGCCATCACTATCCTCGGGTGTTCTCCATCCTCTTACTGATTATGTAAATTGTGATAATTTTTCTAGTATGCATTCTAGCTTTTTGGGTGCAGTAACATCTAATGCTGATCCCATCATTTATTTTGAGGCATCATAGCATGCTCATTGGTGAGATGCTATGACTGAAGAGCATACAGTGCTTGAGCACAATCAGACTTGGACTTTGGCCCCTCTGCCTCTGGATAAGAAGGCGATTGGTTGCAAATGGGTTTACCGGATAAAGTTTAAGTCAAATGGTACTATTGAATTTTATAAGGCGCGCCTAGTGGTTCTCAGGAATCGCCAAGTTGAAGGGATTGATTATACTGAGACATTTGCTTCGGTTGCGAAGATGAATTCTGTTCACTTATTCTTATCTGTTGCGGTCATTCATGGTTAGGAACTGCATCAGATTGATGTCCATAATGCTTTCTTGCATGGTGATTTGCATGAAGGGGTTTTTATGCCGCGCCCCATGGTCAGGTATGTCGTTTTCAGAAATGTCTTTACGGTCTTCGCCAGGCTCGTAGAAATTAGTTTGCCAAATCGGCTCAGGCTTTACGAGCATTTGGTTTGGTTCAAAGTAAGGTGGATTACTCTTTGTTTGTCTCTTCTCGTGGATCGGTTTCTTTGCATGTTCTAGTTTATGTGGATGATTTGGTCATTGATGGTAGCTCTTTTGCGCTCATCTTTGAGTTTAAGAAATACTTGAGTTCATGTTTCCATATGAAAGATCTTGGTTTACTTAAGTATTTCTTGGGCATAGAGATTGCTAGAAGACCAAAGGGGATGTTTCTTTTACAAAGGAAATATGCCTTGGATATTTTATATGATACAGGTTTATCTGCCTCTAAGCCTACTAACTTTCCAATGGAGCAGCAACACGATCTAGCGCGTGTTGATGGCCTGCTTTACCATGATCCTAAGCAGTATAGGCGACTGGTTGGGCACTTGATATACCTTACCATCACACGTCATGAGCTTAGTTATTCGGTTTATACACTTGCTCAATTCATGAAGTCTCCTCATGTTTCTCACTAGCAAGCTGCAGTGTTGCACTACTTGAAGAGCCATCCTGGTTAAGGTTTATTTCAATCTTCCCGTAGTGTGTTACAGATGACTCCTTACTGTGATTCTGATTGGGCTGCTTGCCATATTACCTGGCATTCTCTTTCCGGTTACTTTGTGATGATTGGCAATTCTCCAGTTTCTTGGAAAACCAAGAAGCAACCTACAGTTTCTCGGTCTTCTGCTGAAGCGGACTATCGTGCTATGGCTATTACCTGTTGTGAGTTGTTATAGCTTAGGTCTTTACTGAAATACTTAGGAGTGGCGCATACTGCTTCTATGTGTTTATTTTGGTATAGTCAATCTGCTCTTCATTTTGCAGCAAATCCAGTAATCCATGAATGTACAAAGCATATTGAAGTTGATTGCCATTTTGTCTGGGATCTTGTTCAGTCTGGTACTATAGTTATTCATCATATCTGCACTACAGATCAACCTGCGTACTTTTTTACCAAAGCTCTCAGACGTAACCAGTTTCATTCATTACTTGGCAAGTTGGGCATTTCTAATCCTTATGCTCCAACTTGAGAAAGGGCGTTAAGGAATATAAATATTTCTTATGGTTGTAATTAGGTTCTATTTCCTTTTCCTAGCTTGTATAGGTATTTTGTAATACTATATAATGTACCATTAGGTCATGAATAAAAGACAGACAATTATTAACCTTATTCTTCTACAGTATCCCATTGGTTTTTTGTGCTATAACATCTCTCTTCTTTTGTGAGACTAGGATACCTAAAGAGATCAAGTTTGGATAAGGTTTTGATACGGGTGGTTCCTTCTCTACTACCTTTGGTTTGTAGATAAATTTAGGGTTTGAATTCGGGTTAAAGATCCTACATTTTGGGAAGTCATGCCCTAGTTTCTTAAAATAACCACTGTACACCGGAAGGTCCTCATACTCTATAGTATACTTTTCATTATCTATGAGGGATCATAACCACAGTGGCTGGAAATGTGGACTGAATGTCGACCTCTACACAGACCTTCATGGCAGGCGGCCTTGTAAGCTTTTCTGTCACACTGTCCATTTTGATGAATATCCCCACTTGGTTTCTGATTGCTTCGATAGATTGCAAATAGTAGTAGTAGAGTGGAGCGCCCTTGATAGTAATCCACACTGGGGCTATTGATGATTCCATGCTTGACTTAAATTTCTATGCGCACTTTAGAACCCTCATTGTGTTTCCCTTGAGTGACCAACCCATTTTACTTCAGCAGCTCTTGAAATTCTCTTTGCTTTGAAATCTTATGAGAATGTTCCGGAAATCTATAACTCCAATTTGATATTTCTTAGCAAAGCCAATAGTTTTGAAGTCTAATTCGAGTTTCTCCATCACCGGGTGACCTTTGGGGAAGTTTCCTATAAGAGCATTTTGATAGTGATGTGAGGGATTCTGAATTTTCTCTGGGGTATAGAGGACTGATGGATCTCCTATGTATTGGTTGTAGGTTGGACGTTCAGAGCTGATTGAAGTGTTGAAGCAATCAGGGGACTTTTGTTCTCCATGATCCGGGGCAAAAGATCTGAGTTGTGTGGGCCTTTTGCACGGTTTGGAGCCGCCATAGCAACGGTAGATTTTAGTGTTTCCAGTAATAATCTGGTAGCTGCTATTAATCGGAGAAGGTGAATGGAGTAGGGTTTGTTTTGTTATATTGTCATAATATTAGAGAGATGTGTGAGAGATTGTAGTTAGAGAGAAAAAGTGTTGAAAATGGGATCGAACGATTATTTCATGATAATTACATAATGGAGATTGAAATTGGAAAAGCACTGATACATAATTTTCTTTAAAAGGTTAGTAATTACTAACTACATGTAACTTTCAAATTAGCTAAAAAGAGCCCGTTGCCCTGAGCTTTTGACACACACCTCCATTGATGTTCTCCAAAATCATCAATGGATCACCAATTTAAGAAATTTAATTTTGAAAATTTGAAATATGCCCTAAATATTTAATTTTGCAATCTAATAGCCAATATAACTTAAAGGAATTTAATTTAAGTTTTATTTGAAGGGGAAAGGGTGGCGTTGATTGCATTTAGGAGGGGATAGAGGCGTATTCAGAGGTAGGTAGAATATACCCCTTAATTGGCCTGGATTTTTTCTTGAGTGCGGATATACCCTTCAATTGGTTTGAAGTTTGGATCAACGTTAAACTTGACAGAAACTGAAAAGACCAAAAACAATCCTCATTTTAAACTTATAAAAAAGGTGGAAAACGGGGGGAAATTTTTTTTCTCCAAAAATGTACTCTCTCTTTTTTCCAAATATGTCACCTACCCTCTTCTCACACCTCTTCATCGTCTTCATCCCCTTCTTCTTCTGTCGTCCAATGAAGGAACTGGTGAATTGGAATTTTTAAAAAACCAAATGGAATAGATGTGAAGATTAGAGTCCCTAAACCCCTTCTTCAACCTCATCTTATCTCGGTGCTCAATGATTTGAAGAAGAATAATGGCGACATGATCCCTCACTCGATCTTTACTCACTTTCTCCTCTCCCATTTTTATTCGCTCCCTACATTCCTTCACTGCGCTTGCCGTCAAGATGCCACCATTTTCGTAATCCCTCTCCGCTTCCTCCATCCCGTCTCTACTTCGCCTCCACCCATCTTCATTATCAACGCCAAGCACCTCTCAATCAACAAAAAGCACACATGCTTTTTCTGCTAATCAAACTTTGTCATCGTTCAATGATTATTCCATAGTCGCCAACAACTATGAACGAATTTTTACCATTCTTAGAGGGGGTTGTGAGGCGGTGGCTTAAGGAGCTGGCTATGTGGTGTTTGGCTTGAGTGGTGAGTGGTTGAAGGGTTGGAGTGGTGGATGGTATAGGGCTGGTGGTTCGATGTAGTAGAGATTTGGGGGAGTGGTTATACTTAGATTGGTTGTATGAGCAATGGTGGTAGGTTGTGGTAAGGTGGAGTTGTCGTGGACAAGAGCAGTTGTGGTAGTGGTGGGATGGAGATGACAGTGGTGATGGTTTGGGCATGAGTGGTGGCGTAAAAGTGGTGGGTTTTGGCAGTTGAAGTGTTTTCGTCCATAATAAGCTAGCCAAACAGTTCAGGGTAGTTATGTCATTTCCATTTGACTTTTGATAGAAATTTTCAAGTCAACATCAGCCATGGGTCTCAGGATTTAAATTTCTCAAGTCATTATATGTCGAGGGTTATATGAGCACTTTCAATAAAAACTCTAAATCATATTGGCACATATTACTATATAGTTTTATTAATATATAAATATTGTAGAATACTCTCTCTATCCCATTTTAAACTTCTCAATTTGAACTTTTGAGGTCAAAAACAAATAAGTTTGACCTTAAAAATCTTTAATATATATCATTAAAAGTTATGAGAAATTGATATTTAGAAATTATGCGTTATGAAAAACCTAACAAGAGTTTGCTTGATATCGTTCTAATTTATATCAATGAAATTTTACGGTCAAAGTGGCATTGTTTTGACTAAAAAAGAAGAAAAAATGGGAAGTTTAAAAGGAGACAGAGGGGTGTATAAAGTAAATTACTCCCTCTAGTTTTCTAAGTGTGTCACTTAAACCCAATTCGAATGAATGTTTAAGAGTGGCACATTTTTCTTTTTTGGCAAAATTCCTTCAATTTCATTCACGCAATCACTCATTTTATTTTACCCTCCAAAATTAAAGTGTCAATTCTAAGGGTGTCATTAGAAAATCAATGTTCTCCACTCACTTTACCCACTTAAATTCGAGTGTCATTTCAAAGGGTTGTCTAATGACAACCATAACAATGATCAAGAGCATATCCCATAATCTCAACATCTTTCAACATATTTCTCCATAAGGCATCTCCCATAATCTCATCAAATCCAAAAGATCAAAGAGCAATGATCAAGAGAAAAGTGCTTATATAACCTTATTTAATTCACATAAGTGCCAATATAATCTTCTGATAATTAAAAGTGTTAATATAACCCTAGAAAATAAGGGAAAGTGCAAAAACACTCATTCCGGCAAATTTATACTGGAATTCAATGAAAAATCATGTTTCTCCTTGATCTGCACCATTATGCATACTTTAACCAATGCATTTGACGTAGTTTTTATTAACTTTTGGTTGGTGTTTTGGCAACATTAGTTGAGTATCCATGACAAGGGGTTTAGACAATCATGTTCGATTTTCTATTATAAATCCCACGTTTTATACACTTAATTAGTGATTATTGACATATTGTGTTTACAGGCTCCTAGGTCTTCATTGTAAGTACCTCTAGTAGGTTGCCCGTGAATGCTATTTGTTACATTACATTCTTGCAAAGGCCATTTTATTTTAACGGTAGAAAATTTGAAGGTCATTCACATTGAATGGTAGTAGATGAAGTCCACGAGCATCACTGTGTGATAGAAGGAGATTGAAGCCAAGGATAGGTGGCTTCGAAGTTCAAGACGACCAAAGGTGAAAATGGTGAATCGTGGTCCGAGGAGTGATGCCTTATTCCGATAATGATCCAAGAAGAATTATCCTTCAAGACTGGTTCCATTGGATTAGTCTTCTCGAGTACTATAAAATTGACTACTATAACTTCCAATTCGGACTAACGATTCACCCATGGCAAGCAAACAAAGTTCAACCGACGAAGCACCTGCAGCTTGTGACAGCACGCACTACACAAAGCATCAGCGGCACGTGAAGATGCCCATGGTCTACCCTACACAAAGCAACAGCTCCGGTCCATGACAATGGAGTAGGGACATGAAGCATGGAAGAGAAGAGTTGAAGAAATTTGGCTAATTATGAAGTAAGTCCGTGAAAACCTTCACGGACCGTGATGAAAGTTCTGAGGAAACACCCTTTTTGCTCACAGTCCGTGAAGAGGAGTCCGGTCCATGAAAAAATTTGAGTGGAAACCGTGGCACTGCTCACGGTCCGTGAAAGCCGGTCCGTGAAAACTTCTGAGCAAAAACATTGGTGCTGCTCGCAGTTCATGAAAACCTTCACGGACCATGGCACGAGCTCACCTTCACAGACCGTGGTGTGCCACAGCTATGAATATTCATAGACCGCGCCAAATCTGGCGCCCCGTGCTTGAATGTTCCCAGACTGTGGCATCCGTGTTGGTCTGTGAAACCTTAGCGGCTGACCGTTTTGGCCATAACTCTCTTAATTTTCATTTGATTTCTCTCTACCATATATAAAAATTTTCACCTTTCCAATCTCTATCCAACACACTATAATTAAGCTCCAGATGATTCATGGATTTGAGCAGTTTATTCGAGAAAGGTTCAGCGGCTAGAGGGAATGGGTGACTAGGATTTTGCTATGTTTGGCCTATTATAGGCCTATCTTTAGGCCCAATCTCCTACTAATATATATATAGGTGCTTTAGTTTTCTACTAAACCCTAAGTAGAATAGATCTATTCATAATGTAGATTAGTTTCGCTTTCTAGTTTTGAGAGAAGAAAGAGGAGAGTTCTTCTTCTCCTTCCTTCTTCTTATCTTTCTCTTTTCTTTTTTTATTTTTTTCATAGATCCATGGCATCTAATTCCATAGTTTCCATGGATCTATACTTTTTAGAGTAGTTAGCTAAGGTTGGGACATATTTGCCACATGTGTAGCTTTTGTGCCTTATGAGTTTCTTAAATTCCATCTATCTTTGTGTTTATGATATTATTGTGATTGTTCTTGAATGTGACAAATGTACGAACACTACACCACATATGAGCACACACTTTAGGCTATGTTCGTGTATGGTGCACATATTGATACCCCTTTGGGAAGAGAAACCTGGATGTTTGAATGGGTGGAGGGGAACGATTCTGCGTGAGTGTGTGCACGGGAGATTCGAGGTAACCCTGATCCATATACCATCGCACCTGTTTTAGATGATTACTTAACCGTTATCTGATAGGTTATGGGTAGAGATAGTTGATAGTAACAAGCTAGGTGTTGTGTTAAAGCCCCAGTACATATATAAGGTGCTTATGAACTTAAGGCCTCATGTATAGAGGACCATTGGGAATTAGTGCATTCGTGGTGAAAGCTCGGGATGCAATAGCACGAGGAAGAAACAAGATCACAACAACGGTCGGACCTTGTTGGTCTCCCCTAATTACGATGGCGGTGTCGATGGAGGGTTGCGAGCGCACCCACCGTGACAGGTATGGGGAAGTGTATGCCATCGGCCACACCACGTGTTGTGAGCACAACGATAGGTCTTTTGTATATATATGTGTGAATGAATAGATGATTGAAGCAATAGAACTACTATGTTGCTAAATTAGTCCCAAGTGCCTAATATAAATAGTTTACTTGTTTGTTTATTTCATGCTTGTAGTTGTTAGTTGAAAATACCAAAAAAAAACCTGTTTGCATGTTTACACTAGTAGTTATTCCTTTCACTTGTGAGGATTGACGACCCGCACGAGGCTGTGTTTTAACTTTTACTTGAACCCTAGCATCTTTGTGGACAAACTCAGGGTTTGCCACTTACTACCCTTTGGTAGCATTAGTAGCGAGAACGGGTGTAGAATATAAATCTTATCTGTGACCATCTCACGAGACTAGTGCCTCAGCTCGGGTTAATTGATTGCGCTGCTGTGATTGTGTTAACGACCCCAGGTCAAGGCAGGTCACTCCTCTTGAAAAAATAAAAGAAAACAAAAAAGATGAATTTACTGTTATACCCATAATACTCCTTCTTATCCTAAATCCTAATCCTGACCACACTTTTTCTCCATTTTCCACCATGCCACCGCTCAACCCTACAATATCCTTCTTCTCCCGCCACCCAACCCTAACTTTCATCACCACCATCCTTCGTCTTCTCATCACCACCTCCGCTCTGCCACTCATCACCACCATCATTTTTCTCCTCATCGGTGCCTCTGTGTCGCCCTTTATAACCACCATTCTTTCACCTCCATTTTCCTTCTTTTGCCACGCCCTTCACCTATCACCCCAGCGTCGCCGATATAACCCTTTGCAAATCACGTCGTCGGGTTGGACTAGGGTTGGGAATTACCAACTAGTGTGGTGGTTATAGAGGCACTAAAGTTTTGGGAATGCGGTGGGGGTGTGACAAGGTGGCAGTGGCAGGGTAGTGTGGGAGGTGGCAATGGAATGTGGGTTATGGCAAGGTGCGGTGGTTGGTAGGGTGAAAGTTGTGGTGGGGGTGTGGAAGGGCAGCACCCCTGCGGTGATAGTGTAGTGTGAGAGGTGGCAATGTAAGGTGAGTGGTGGCAGGGTGCAGTGGTTGATGTGTCCATTTTAGATGCATTATTTAGTAGTATTTAGGATCACTTTTGTGCTCTTTTATTATCGAGAGCTTGTGTTCTACCTTGAAATTCACTTAGGAGAGGCAAAAGTAACTTTGCACTCTTTTACCTCTTCTAAGTGGATTTTGTGTGACAAGGGAAGAACACGGAAGCAACGAAGACCGGAAGACATTGAAGACTATACTTTCGAAGACTTTTGGATAATCACTTCGAAAATATGAAGACCGGAGGCCATTGAAGACCATTTTGGAGCTGTTGAAGACTTGAAGATTGAGAGGGATGGCTATGAAGAAGACAAAGAAACAATGCAAGACTCTGGCTTCCGTCGCGACACCGTCGCGACACCATCGCGAGTCGCGACCACCATCGCGAGTCGCGACGAACACATCGCGAGTCGCGACCAACGGGCGGCCAGAAATCAACTTTATCTTCTTCGCACTATAAATACTACCCTTCTTTCTTCTTCTTCTCCAGCTTTTGGGAGCCCGTTTTCTCTGGGTTTAGGGCTCCAATTCTCTAGCTTTTCTTCCATTTTTCTTCTTCTTTCTTTGTAGCTTTTAGTTCTTTGTTATGTCTATTGTTGTTCTAGGTTAGTTTTGTACTTGGGAGCATAGGATTGAAGCTTCCATTATCTATGTAGCAAGAACTCATTTCTATCTATCTATTTGGTGTTTTTGCTATTGTGCTCTTATTGTGCTTTGAATGTTAATTGTTGATTCCATTGATGTTGTTGAGGGCTTGAGGATATGAATGCTTGTATGAATTGCTAGCTAGAGTTTGGGGGATTTGGGTTAATTTCCCCCCTGTTCTTGTTAGGAATGTATGAGTGTGAATTAGAGCTTTTGATTGTGTTAGTGTGTTGACAATGTGCTAGGCGAATGTGATTGATGTTGAACTCTTCGTCATGTTCATTTCTGTAGCAAACGAGAGAGTCATATGCTCGTGGATGAATGTGCGTTGCACGTTCATCCAATCTCATGTAATTGCATGAATTGGTTTAATGCTTAGTCACGGTGTAGTGGTCATAAGCATTGCCAAGCTTGTTGGTTCTTCGTGATTAAATGCCACCAATGATACCTTGAGTCGTGGTCGCGACTCGGGAGTCATTGGTGAGGTTTGACGAGAGATGTGGAACTCACTCTTGCAAACTACGAACTAAGAAGGATAGGAGTTTAGTCTCCACGACAAGTAGTTGAAATATTGAATAGATGGCTTGTACTCATTCTTGAAGCATTTGTTATTTGGCGTTTATGTATTCTTGATGGTATGTTTCACTTCATGTGTGCCATGAGTTGTTTGAGCATAGGGAGTGTTTGTCCGGTTGAACTGCTTTGGTGTTAGGAGCGTGACGAACTCCGGGACTCCTTTGCATGAAAATCTGTGAGCATGAACTTAGAACTGCTTGTGATGTGTGTGTTGTGGTACTTGCTAGATGGGTATGTGAATGTTGAGTCATGAATGATATATGATGGAATGTGTGAATGATTCGATGAACTACATTAGATGTGGAAGTGGATATCCATTGCCCCCAAGGCTTTTTATCTTTGTAGTTTAAAACCCCTTTTCTTTAGTTTCGTTTGATGATTAGCATAGTCACTTGACCTTGCTAGTTATCGTGTCTTTTTATCTTTGTTAATTTAGGAAACCAACCAACCAACCCCCCCATTTACATGCTTTTATGTGTGTGTATATATAGTTACTCCTAGCCTAATACCTAGTATCAACCGTTTGTGCTTAGACGTTTAGGAAGATCCCTCTTCTCTTTGGACGACCCCGATTTGCCACTATCTACCTAGTTGTAGAAAGTAAGCATTTAGGGCTTATAAATATTAACTTTGAGAGGTACGGCGACGACCTCCCAAATTTTGGCGCCGTTGCCAGGGAAGAGGCGTTTATTCTTAAGTATTTAGGTGTATTTGGTTGTGTATTAGCTAGTTGTTTTTATTTTCCACTACTTCGTGGTTGTTTTTGTTCGGAGTAGGTATTGCTTGAGTTCTTGGTGATCTATTTTATCGAGAATCCTTGCACTATGATTCCGAACTTTTGAAAAAAAAATAATAAATAAATAAAAAAATTTTAATGGAGCGTCTCACCTTGAGGGAACTCATGATGAGAAGAGAGGCTCAACAAGCAAGGTTTTGTAGGATGTGTCATTCCGACCATCCTACCGAATCTTGCCCTTTGTTGTGGGAACAGCACGATGACCGAGAAAGAACCCTTGGTTTCCAAAACCATGGGTACTATGAAGAGTGCTATCAAGAGGTAGGAGATATTGGTTTTCAAGGGCAAGAAGCTCATGAATGCTATCCATACCACAACTCTTACAATCCGGAATGGAGTGGTAGTCCGGATTTGTGGTATGAGAATGAGCCGGAAAACCAATATTACGAGCAACCTAGTTGGCCATCACCACCCTATACCATACCCCAAAACCAAGCCCAACAAGGTAGTTCAAGTTTGACACGTGAGGATGTCTTAAATACCATAGCAAACTTGAACTCCTTTACTAGTGAGGAGCCGGATACCCAGCTCTCCTCTAGTGTTGAGGCCATTGAGGGGCATGTGAGGAACATTTTAGAGGTATTGGCCCGCATGGAAGCTCGTGATTCCGAAAACACACCATCCCAACTTGAACTCGATGATTCGGTGAGTGAAGTCACCAATAAAAATGATTTTGAGTTTGAAAAGGGTGAGGAGTTGGTCGTAGAAGATAGAAAAATGGAGGAAGAGGTGATAGTGCTGCATCATCCATTATCATTGTCACCCCGTCTCCCACCTAGTGAACCAACTCTAATATTTTCGGAAGTTTTGAGGGAAACGAGAGAGGAGCCAAAAGATTATCCCAAGCTCCCTAACCACTTAATTCCCTTTGAACCATCTCCACCTCCACAAGACTTTCCTCTTGAAAGTTTTGTGCCCCCACCTCTCTTATTTTGGATGCTCATAGTGAAGAGCTTCAAGCCTTCACCATACGGATAACATTAGGGTCGTGCCGACGACCTTAAACATACGGAGCTTCGTCGTGCCGACGACGTAAAAAAAATCGGCATTTCTTTTAGTTTTTGCTTCTTAGTTTGTGTTTCTTAGTTTGTTTTTGTTGTTGTTTTGTTTTGTTCTTTTTATGGCATGTTTTTCTATGATTTTTTAGCAACATGAAGTGCATTGCAATAGAGGAGATGAAGGAATGAGATCAATGAATGAGGGAAGAAAGCTTGGACAGTTGGTAAGCAAAAGAAAAAATTTTAAGCCTGGGATACCCTGCCGTCGCGAGTCGCGACGGGCTTCGTCGCGAGTCGCGACGAACAGGGGAGAAAAAACACTCCCAGCGCCAACTTTCCGCGAGTCGCGATGACTTCGCGAGGCTCGTCGCAAGTCGCGACGAGCTCAGAACATTTTGAGCTGCCGGACTCCACTTTCCGCGAGTCGCGACGACGTCGCGAGGCTCGTCGCGAGTCGCGACACCCTTCGTCGCGAGTCGCGACGAGCTCAGAAAATTTTGAACTCTCGGACTTACCTTTCCGCGAGTCGCGATGACCTCGCGAGGCTCGTCGCGAGTCGCGACGTGCTCAGTAACTTTTTGAAAATTTTTTCAGTCCGGATTTCAAATTTCCAAGCTTCCAAGTTTCCAAATGATTTTAAACATTGCATGATCCTACCTTCTTCTCCACCCAACACTCCCAAGAACCACCACATCTCCACTCATTCTCAACCATCCTACATATATTGGCATATGAACATTCTTGCATCTTTATAGTACATTTGTTGATTGTAGTATGCCGACTACATCATTGTGATCGTAAGTGCATATCCTATAATGATGCTTGTATACATGTCAATATATGTTGGATATTTTTCATGATTATTCTTATAGCGTTGGTTGAGTGTGATTTGGTTGTTCTTTGAAAATACTATGGTTATTAACTCTTGATGCTAAACCCAGTATTACATATCCTTATGTACTTGTGAGTTTAATGTGTTCTTCGTGGTGTAGTCTTGATCAAACGGCGCCATGGAGACAATGCTTTTCGCGAGGGGTGAGTTCTTCTACGGCATTTTTGCTCACCCTTCCGGTTCCGAAACCTATCTCGGGACCATCCAAGTACTTGGACATCGCCATATCACCGGCAAATTTGCGGAGAAATGGGTGTCACTCTATCCCCTTACCTTGATTTTTATTGTTCTTGCCTTACATGTTTACATTGAGGGCAATGTAATGTTTTAAGTGTGGGGAGGGGTTAGAGGACTCATATGCATGCTAGATTGTTTTGGAATGCTTTTTGCTACTTTTCATTGGAAAAACATGAGAAAAAGAAAAAAAATTAGAAAAACAAAAAAAATAGAAAAAGAAAAAGAAAAAAAAAGAAAAAGAAAACCAGCTAAGTTGAAAACCTGAGAGGGCAACTTAGGCAACATTGGGGGCCCGGATAGGTCGAAAACCCTTAAAGGGCGGCCTAGGCAAAAATGAGAGGCTAAAATGTGCGGAAAAAGGTGAGATGTGAGCTACAGAAACATGATGTATGGCTAGGATGAAAACTCGAAAGAGCTCCTAGGCAAAATGAGAGAAAGTGGGAGAAATCGAAAAATGATATGATCTTACTCATTTGCCGGCGTTGGAGTCATAAGGTTGCGGTTGTCACACGGATGGATCGGGTAGCTCAACATCTATAGACCTCTTGGGATTGGGTAGCTTAGTGGGTTAGGAAACGAAGTATGATTATGAAATTCCGTATCTTTTTCTACTTCGTTTTTGGTTGATATATTGGCATTAGGTGAAGCATGTGTTTAAAACTTCCTCTATGGTTTTACCTTCATTTTGTGTCATTGGACTTTGGGAATATCAATTCTGGGCTGTGAAATATTTTTATGGGTAGTGAATTGATAAGTGGCAGGTTTGGTTAGATTTAGGATTGGGGATGTGTGAGTGCAAAATTCTCATGTGAGCTTTTATTTTGGGATTTTTGATATTGAGAGTTTTTGTGAGGCTTTGATTGGGGGATTAGTTTAGGTTTTGGATATATCATTTACTCCGTGTGCTTGGTTCTTTTCTTACTCGAGGGCGAGTAAGGTCTAAGTGTGGGGATATTTGATGTGTCCATTTTGTGTGGTTATTTTAGGGGTTTTAGGATGTGGATATGCCATTTCATCCGTATGCTTAAATCTTTTCTTACTCGAGGACGAGTAAGGTTTAAGTGTGGGGATGTTTGATGTGTCCATTTTAGATGCATTATTTAGTAGTATTTAGGATCACTTTTGTGCTCTTTTATTATCGAGAGCTTGTGTTCTACCTTGAAATTCACTTAGGAGAGGCAAAAGTAACTTTGCACTCTTTTACCTCTTCTAAGTGGATTTTGTGTGACAAGGGAAGAACACGGAAGCAACGAAGACCGGAAGACATTGAAGACTATACTTTCGAAGACTTTTGGATAATCACTTCGAAAACATGAAGACCGGAGGCCGTTGAAGACCATTTTGGAGCTGTTGAAGACTTGAAGATTGAGAGGGATGGCTATGAAGAAGACAAAGAAACAATGCAAGACTCTGGCTTCCGTCGCGACACCGTCACGACACCATCGCGAGTCGCAACCACCATCGCGAGTCGCGACGAACACATCGCGAGTCGCGACCAACGGGCGGCCAGAAATCAACTTTATCTTATTCGCACTATAAATACTACTCTTCTTTCTTCTTCTTCTCCAGCTTTTGGGAGCCCGTTTTCTCTGGGTTTAGGGCTCCAATTCTCTAGCTTTTCTTCCATTTTTCTTCTTCTTTCTTTGTAGCTTTTAGTTCTTTGTTATGTCTATTGTTGTTCTAGGTTAGTTTTGTACTTGGGAGCATAGGATTGAAGCTTCCATTATCTATGTAGCAAGAACTCATTTCTATCTATCTATTTGGTGTTTTTGCTATTGTGCTCTTATTGTGCTTTGAATGTTAATTGTTGATTCCATTGATGTTGTTGAGGGCTTGAGGATATGAATGCTTGTATGAATTGCTAGTTAGAGTTTGGGGGATTTGGGTTAATTTCCCCCCTGTTCTTGTTAGGAATGTATGAGTGTGAATTAGAGCTTTTGATTGTGTTAGTGTGTTGACAATGTGCTAGGCGAATGTGATTGATGTTGAACTCTTCGTCATGTTCATTTCTGTAGCAAACGAGAGAGTCATATGCTCGTGGATGAATGTGCGTTGCACGTTCATCCAATCTCGTGTAATTGCATGAATTGGTTTAATGCTTAGTCACGGTGTAGTGGTCATAAGCATTGCCAAGCTTGTTGGTTCTTCGTGATTAAATGCCACCAATGATACCTTGAGTCGTGGTCGCGACTCGGGAGTCATTGGTGAGGTTTGACGAGAGATGTGGAACTCACTCTTGCAATTTACGAACTAAGAAGGATAGGAGTTTAGTCTCCACGACAAGTAGTTGAAATATTGAATAGATGGCTTGTACTCATTCTTGAAGCATTTGTTATTTGGCGTTTATGTATTCTTGATGGTATGTTTCACTTCATGTGTGCCATGAGTTGTTTGAGCATAGGGAGTGTTTGTCCGGTTGAACTGCTTTGGTGTTAGGAGCGTGACGAACTCCGGGACTCCTTTGCATGAAAATCTGTGAGCATGAACTTAGAACTGCTTGTGATGTGTGTGTTGTGGTACTTGCTAGATGGGTATGTGAATGTTGAGTCATGAATGATATATGATGGAATGTGTGAATGATTCGATGAACTACATTAGATGTGGAAGTGGATATCCATTGCCCCCAAGGCTTTTTATCTTTGTAGTTTAAAACCCCTTTTCTTTAGTTTCGTTTGATGATTAGCATAGTCACTTGACCTTGCTAGTTATCGTGTCTTTTTATCTTTGTTAATTTAGGAAACCAACCAACCCCCCCATTTACATGCTTTTATGTGTGTGTGTATATAGTTACTCCTAGCCTAATACCTAGTATCAACCGTTTGTGCTTAGACGTTTAGGAAGATCCCTCTTCTCTTTGGACGACCCCGATTTGCCACTATCTACCTAGTTGTAGAAAGTAAGCATTTAGGGCTTATAAATATTAACTTTGAGAGGTACGGCGACGACCTCCCA
Source organism: Rubia yunnanensis (assembly GCA_037428765.1). NCBI lineage: Eukaryota > Viridiplantae > Streptophyta > Magnoliopsida > Gentianales > Rubiaceae > Rubia > Rubia yunnanensis. The sequence goes on along the minus strand of CM075063.1, from coordinate 106,403,349 downwards.
GTGGTTGGTAGGGCGGGGGCTGCAGTGGGAGGTGTTGGGGTTTTGGGGGTGTGGTAGGGAGGCATCACAGTGGTGGCAGGTGGTGTGGGAAATGAGAAGATGATGAAGATGGTGATGAAAATGGTGTTGAAGAATAGGCGAGGTTTTCAGATCGATGTAGTTCGGTAGGTAAGGGTAAAATAGTCCACCCAATTTTAGCTCTTGGCCCTAGAGCCATCTTTGTCATTTCAAGAGGGATAACGACCAAAATGTTAACGTCGCACCAGAAGTGCTAGTTTAGGGTTATATTGGCACTTACAATAAATAATCGAGAAAGTATCAGGAAAGGTGACCCGTCCATAAGCTTATGGACAGGCCAGGGACTATCTTGCAAAATGGGGTTCTTTTATAATTAATGAAGAATTAACTTTTTAATTGTATTAACCCTAGTTCCTCTTTCGTTTTTGCAGATCTTTTTTTTCTCTTTACGACACGACAATGGGTCTCTTCTTTCTCCGATGATTTCCCTCTTCTCTCCGGCGAATTCTCATCTTTTTCTGCTGCTTCTCCGTTTCTCCATCGCCGCACATTTCTCCACCTCTTCTTTGTGATTCTCTGTCCCCCGTTTCTCTGATTCTTCTCCAGCATCGTTGTTTTGTTTCTTCGGTGGTTGTTCATCGATCCTTTGCACGACACGGTATGTCATATATTAGGGTTTATTTTTTATGGTATTATTATACAATTTTTTTTGTTTGTTTGATTTAGTATGTTCTTTATTTTGTTGAGTGTTGGATAGACATCTTTTAAAGTGTTTTAAGTTTCTATATGTTCTTTCTGAGATCTGCTTTTGAATTGTCCTCTTGTTGTTACAACAAACTTGTTCATTGTTCGTCTTGAATTACGAGGTGCATTTGTTTACTTATATGTTGCAGTTGTTATTATCCAACGTGTACCTATTAGTTGTACTGTAAGTGACCTTTTTCCCATTCGTTATTGATTGTTCGTTTTGAATTACGAGGGTGCATCTATTTACTTATATGTTCCATCTGTTAGTATTCAATGTGTACTTGTTAGTTGTACTGTGTATGTTTTTTTATTTTCATTTGTTGTTGATTGTTCGTTTTGAATTAGGAACAACACATGGTTACTTAAGTGTTTCTTCTGTTAGTATCATGTATGTACTTGTTAGTTGTGTTATATAGTATTTGTTTTAGATAAATTTGTTGTTGGTTGTTCGTTTTGAATCAGGAAATACATTTGTTTACTTACTTATTGTATCTGTTAGTATCTAGTATGTACTTGTTAGTTTTATTGTGTTTGACTTTTTTTCATTGTTGATTATAGTTTGTTTTGAATTAATAATTGTACCTCTTAGCTTATATGTTGCAACTGTTAATATCCAACATGTATAACTTTTTGCAAGAGTTGGATCTAAACTTGAAGTGGTTATAACTTTAAGGAATCAGACAATATTGAACATTGGACTTTACAAGATGTTCTGACACGATGAGGATTCGGATGAAGATGACACTGTGCTTGAAGATTCGAAGATGATCCCTTTTTGAAGATGAATAATTGATTCGTTGTATTATAGACTGTTAGTTAATTTAGATATGGATAATGTTGTAATTGTTAGTTCCCTAATGGAAGATTTATATCATGAGCACTTTATCTTCCAATTTGTTTAGATGTTGAAAGCCTCCCTTGTATTTGAAATTGACCAAATTTGAATGTTTTTTATACAAAATATGCAATGCTTTACATGTGTTGCTTTCACGCCGGCAAGACTTTTTGTGACCCTCTTTAATTTAAATCATTTCTCATGTTTTTTAAAACAAATATATATGTATGTAATCAGTATATATTGTAAGGTATTAAATGCATTACATATGAAAATTTGAAAAACTACAAACTTATATGACCTTTGTAATGTATATTATAAGAAATACTAGTTGGAGGCTAACATATGCACGTTTTAACAAAATAGAAATAAATCATAAGGTAACTTATAAACGACCTCATGACAAAGTTTTTCTATTTATAAAAGGAATTGACAATTTTTAATCAGATACGTGGTTTTATTTGAACAATACACGTTGTAAAGTAATTAATGCAAAGTTAATATGACAATTTTAAACTGTCAAATTTTATTCTCTTTCGTTATGTGTAAAATATAACATATACTAGTTGTAGGATAACATGTGCATGTTTTAACAAAACACAAACTATTCATAACTTAGTTGATATATTACCTCCTAGAAAAGTTTCATAATTCATATTAAGAACTTTTAAAATAAATGCATGTTTTAATACAAACGATATGTATTGTAAGGTAACTAGTGCATAGTATAAGCAAAAATTTTCAACCAGCGGCAGAATACATTCAGAAGTTTCAACAACAATAATTTACATCGAAGGAAATTAAATAACATAAACTCAATCGGATGTAAAAAAATTCATATTTTGGACACTATTAGGCAAAATTTCATCCTCTTAAAACTGAATTTCATTCATTTAAATTGAATAATGTTGATGTAGATCTTGTTGTATTGCAAAAAGTTGATCGCAAATTTCGTCGAACACTGACCGGTCGTTTGAAGAGCTCATCGGGAAAAAAAAGATGAATCAATCGGAGAAGGATTTGGTCGGCTAGGATGTTTGCAGATCGAAGAAGAAGAAATGTTTGAGAAATTTATCGATCGAAGAAGGGGGAATGTTTGCAGATCGATTGAAGAAGAAAAAGGAAGAAGAAAGAGGAATGTCCGCTGGTTGGTTCGCAAAAGGAAGAAGAAAGAGGAACGTCCGCTGGTTGGTTCGCAAAAGGAAGAAGAAGGAAGGTTTGTTATTACTCAGCCCGAATCCAATGACCCGGGCTGCAAATTTTTATAATTTTTTATCAATTGCAGCTATGTTCTTGGTCTGTCTATAAGCTATGTACATGACACTTGTTAGAAGACCCACTCTAAATGGTTAGGTTGCTTATTTTTACTTTCAAATAATTGAAAGTTATATTGACACTTTCGTAGGATTAGAGCATGTGCAGTGTGGGGTTTCAAATGGGTCCAAGTTCTTGAAACAATTTTTCCCCAGGGTTGCAAAGCCTCTCCCTAATTGGGGGGATTGGGCTAATTCGCCCAACTCTTGCAACCATGCCCAGCTTGCACAATGTCAGGTTTGCACGTTATGTCGAGCCCACGCTAATTATTCACCCAGCCTGCCACATGGCGCCCGCTGATAGGACCATGTGGCAAAAAGCTATTGGTTCCTTTTTTTCCAGCATACCTAATTGGGACACATGACCCAATCTGGCGGTATCACATGTTTCAATTATAAATTTTTTAAAAACTAAATTTTTATAGTTTGAAAATAATTTTAGACTAAAAACTAAATTTTTTTAGTTTGAAAATAATTTTAGACAATTATAAAAAATGAAAAATATTAGTTTAAAAAATTCTAATTTTTTTTAAAGAAATTGAAAATTAAATTTTGATTCTTTTTAAATATTGAAATTACCTTCTTTGAAAAATATATGGTTCATTTTAATTCTTCTTCATAAATAATTTTTAAAAGTTGAAATTATTTTTAAATAATTCAATTCAAAAATTACAAATGTATTACTCCCTCCGTCCCAAATTAAACTGCACACTTCACTAAATGTCACTATTCACTGTTCAACTTTGACCATATATTTAAATAGATATATAAACAATAATATTATCATATGTTATATGGTTTGATTCGTCTTAACAAATAGTTTATGAAAAGTAACTTTTTGTTTGCCGTAATTATACATAGTTAAACATATTAACGGTTAGACGAGTTTCTTGATGAGCGTGAAAAAGATTCCTTACCATTTAATTTGGGACGGAGGGTGTATTAAATTTTACATTTCAATTTATTTGGGTAGGTAAATTTATTTAAATTAAATATTAAATGTATAATTAATGAGTATGGCAAAGAAAATCAAGTGAAGTTCAAGAAATATTTGCAAAATAGTTTCAACTATTGTGGAGGGAAAATGAACTGATTTCTTTGTAGTTTTAGTTGATGAGATGAAGGAAAGAGATTGAATATTTAGACTCGGTTTGTAAATCTGTTTTGAGTTTGGTAAACAACAAAAAAAAATGCTTATTTAAAAATCAGAAACTAATTTGTAGGGGAAAAAAAATATGAACCGATCCCCACTTTCAATATAAGTCGGCTTCATTTATAAGTACAGCTCTAAGAAAATACACCATTAATAAACTGAAACCACAACAACGGTGTTTCACCATTGTCCATGCTCTTATAATGGTATGTTTGCCCTATGATCAATATTCAATCCAAAACCATGATCAACATCAATTTTACTGATTAATCGATATAAAAACGGATGAAATCCAGAGGAAAACGTTCCCCTTGTTAACACCAAGGGACATAGAAAACAAAATAAGAAAAAGCAGTGATAAAGGTTTAAGACTAAAACAGATTGGTAGAAACCTATGTACAGCAATGAATCAGCAACCTTCAAAACTGAAACAGTGGTGAAGAAGCTGGGATGGAATGTGTCATTGAGCATGAAAACTGCCAAGGCTTCAATTCTCTATCACCACCATTGCAATTGCCATTGACCTCAAGTTTTTTGATCATTTCATCCAATGACCTTAACCTCTCAGACAACTCCATAGCCTGAGCTCTAAGCACATTATTCTTGGATGCAAAAGAGGTATATTTCTCTGTAATCTCATCAATCTTGCTCAAAGCACTAGAATTAGACAACTCCAATCTGCTTATTTCATCAGTCAAATCCTGCATTTGCTTCTGTTTCCTCATCCTGGACCGCCGGGCGGACTCCCGGTTCGATATCATCCTCTTCCTCTTCTTCTCATCCATCAGTGCATACCTCTGGTCACTTTCAGATGACATTTTCACAGCAATATGGACTGCACAAAGAACTAGCCCAAAATGGTCCCTTTCCCCTTCTTTTCAACCCCTTTCTTTTCTCAGCAATCTCAGGTTCAAAAAAATGAAAGATCTTACACTATTCTAGGACCCTTTGAACCCCTTTTTCTGACAACCAATTCAGGGCCAAAGATTTCTGAGGCTAAAAACGAACCCTTTTCAAGAAATCACATAGAAATAATGGAGGAAAACAACAGAAAAAGACTGCAAACGGGTAGTGGAAAACACAGATACCATAGATTAATTCTTGACTAGACAAGAAAAGTAATAGTCATCTCCCTACAAACCCATCACACACACAGAAAAAACTTCAGAATTTATGGAAGAAACAACGGGGAATTAGCAGATTAAGAAAGGTACCTAAAAAGGGATAAGGAAAACAATAGGAATTCTATAAACGAGAGGAGGCAAAGCAGTGTACGGTACTCAACCTTCTGGAGGCTAATCTGATGAGTACAGCACAGATTAAGGTCTACTTTGGTGGGTGGCCATGGAGATTTTCAAACTGCAAAAGGGGAAAAGTGTCGACAGCTGGTTGTTTCAGATAGAATTTATTTGCAATTTGTGATGGAAAAAATAATGAAGAACGCCATCCAATAGACCACGCCGATCTTATCGTTATCCTTGAAGTCCACAATTGACCATGGTCTAGATTAACATTAATCATTATCTCAAAAAAGAGGTAATCATCATCAGATTTTTATTTAGCTATTTAGCAATGCTTTTAATAATTTAACAAGTATTTTAAAATATTTTTTAATATAAATTATGGCAAAGTCTTGGGAAAGACGGTCTTTCCATAGGCTTATGGAAAGACGGGGTTTGATTAGAATAATAAAAGGTAAAAGGTCTTAGTTGCAATATTAAAGTTTTAGTATGAAACATGTGGTAGTTATAAAATTTATAACCCGGTTCATGCAACCCGAAAATTTTATTTTAATTTCTTCTAATTTACACTTTAAACCTTGGTCTTTCCATAACTTATGGAAAGACCGTCTTTCAAGAGACGGACTCATAAATTATTATCAAATAACAAAGCACATGTTTGAAAAATATTCGTAAAATTTTAGAGTCCTTGAAGACGATTGTTCCATAAGTCATGGAAAGATCAAGGTTTAAAGTGCAAATTACAAGAAATGAAGATAAAATTTTTGGATTGCATGAATCAGATTATAAATTTTATAACTATTATATGTTGCATAATAAATTTTTAATATTGCAATTAAGACATTTTACCTTTTATTATTCTAATTAAACTTCATCTTTCCATAAGCCTATGGCAAGACCGTCTCTCCCAAGACTTTGTCAAAATTTTGTAAACTAAACTAATATATGTGAGTATTTCATTATTAGCATTCTCGTTGTTTATCCCAAGCACAATATAATATAAATTGTTTTCTTTCTGGTCAACTGGAGATATTAAAGTAATTTTGAAGCCAAACTTGTCTAAATATAACATACTAAATTATAATATTTTATTGATTTTAATTATTTACTATATATAGTCAATCATAACTTATTAACATACTAATATTATAATATGATACTAATTTTATTTCTTTACTATATATAGTCAATCATAACTTGTTAACATACTAATATTATAATATGTTACTGATTTTAATTATTTACTATATATAGGTTCGGTTTGGCAGAGCTGTGCTTTTAAGTCATGCTTGACTTATTTTGAAAGCAGTGATAAATCAACTTCTGTTTTTCCTTCAAAAATAGTTTCTACTTTTAAAATAAACTATTTTGTTAACATTTTACCAAACACTAAAAAGTGTTTTACTTATAAGCAAAGCGGCTTATAAGCTTTGCCAAATAGAGCCATAATCAATCATAACTTGTTAAAATATATAACTCTAAAGATATATTTAAAGCTATAAATATCTCATTTTACAATATCTATATATATATATATATCACTGAAGAAAATCCAAAGAAACACATAATCTGGAAATAACAAAATGTTCAAAAAAATTTATACAGTGATAGAGTACATTTCATGGAAGTATGTAAACATGTTATTTGTTTATTTATATATTACAAAGTCTTGTTTTAGACCGACCAAGTGTTAAATTAGTACATTTTATAACTAGTGAGATTAATATGGTCATTTGATATTTACTTTTATTTATTGCTATGAGATACATATAATTATGATAACCTTTTAAAATGAATCTCACCATATAAATAGTTAATTTTAAATAATTCGAATGAAATATTATAAAAATAATCAATTTTTATTGTATTCAATATTTAACGGTTTCAAACTAAATTAATTATTTCACTTCATAACTCATATAATTTTCGTTAGATGACTAAAATTTAAAATTTAAAATAAACTTAATCTCAATATTTTAATTTATGATATTGTATAACACACGATGGTAATCCACTAGTTCTATTTAATATATTAGAGCAAGTCCAACAGATTCTCTATAATAGAGATTTTCATAGAACGGTTGATTTTTTGGGTTTCAATTTCTCTGAGGGGATTTTCTTCCTCCTAGTTTCTCGGAATCGCCTAACTAAACCCTAGGATCTCCGTTCATCTTTGTCGACGCCACCGTGATGGCGGAGCCACAAAGAGCCTCATCTTTCTCTTTTGCCCAAATGTTGAATCGCACTCTCACTGATGCCCTTAACCCATTCAATCCAAAAGCCAAAATCGATCACCTAGGTGAACCTAGGCTAAAAATTTCCGATGAAGAATGTGAACGTCTTGAAGCACCTCTCCGTTGGACCTTAGTGGGTAAATTTTCTCTGAGTCGGCCTCAAATGGAAAAGCTTAAGAAAGACTTCCAAGCTGTTGGGTTCAAAGGCCAAATCGACATCAATATTTTGGACAATGGACAAGTTCTAATTCATTTCAATCAGCCAGAAGATTACTACAGGTGGTGGCTTCACAAGATCTGGAACTTTGGCGCTTATTCTATCCGTGTGACAAAATGGACTGCTCATTTCGATCCAAATGCCGATTCTCCAATAGTCCCAGTGTGGGTTGCTCTATATGGTCTTCGACAACAGTTCTTCGATCAAGGGTGATGATGTCTATTGGCAGTCAACTTGGATCTCCAATCAAAGTTGACAAAGTGGCTTTAAACCGGACTCGACCTCATGTGGCAATGGTTTGTGCAGAGATAGATATTTTGAAGCCGCTAAGAGAAATATTTTGGATTGAATACCGCGACTCTGGTTTCCGGCATTATGTGGACTATAAGGGAGTTCCGGTGTAGTGTTCTAAATGTTTGAACTTAGGTCATGTTGCCTCTGTTTGCAAATTTGACTCAGCTAAAACCACAATCAATGCCTGGAGACCCAAAGACAAAACTTCTTTGATTTAGGTCCCAGGTAAGAACCTTGCCCCCAATGATGCACATAGAAGGATCACAGGAAATAAGGGCAAGGCTTCAACTTCTGTTATTTCTATTACAGATAAGGTTTATGTTCCTATATTAAAGAACAAGTATGTATCTCCTATTCAGGAACCTACTCATGGGAAAGATTTGCACTCAAATGATAAGGCTTCAATATTCAGTGATCATGCTTCTGAAATGCAAAAGGAAAAGGGAATCCAAATTTCAGATACCGGAGTGCAAAAGAAGGCTACCCCCTCAAATGAGAAGCATTTTATTTCTCCAAACTCTGCCTTAAATCAAATGGATATAACCTTCTCTGCTAAATCTATTCCATCTGATATTAACAATGCTATGCTTGAACAAACTGCAGTTGTAAATTCTCAAAATGTTAATCATGCTAAGGATAATGATGCCAATGTTCTTAACTTGTCAGATGAATCTAGCCTTATAGAGCAAAATGATAAAACTGTCATGCTAGCTGATCTTAACCTTATTGAGCAAAATGCTAAAACTATCATGATGGCTGATGAGATTATTGATCATGTGAATGCTGTTAGTATTTCCGATAAACATGTTATCTTTAACCATCATGTGTATGAGCAGGGGCGGAACCAGAAATTTTTTTCAGGGGAGGCTGAAAAATTTTCGCCTCTGAGAACATTTTTCTGGTTTCGCCCCTGGGAAACAGTAACAATAACAAAAAAATTGAGATAACAATAACAAATTGATTTATTTTTAAAAAATCTAAAAGAGTTACGAAACAATAACAAATTGAGATAATAAAAAGTTCATAAAATCATATTCATCTAAATTCAATTTAACAAATATCCCTAATTGATAATTCCATAAACCAATTATGACAAATTGACAATTTCATTGTCACATACAATTATACAAAATAAATCAAACAATTATAATTTCAACTAAATTCCAACTAAATTTCAACTAAATATGCAATTCAACTAAATCAATTTATGCAATTCAACTAAACTTCAACAATCATATATAATACAACCATATAAATTCAATTCAACATCCAATCTAAAAATCATGTTCACATTATACATATATTTAAGTTTTGAAGAAATAAATTAAAAAGACAATAAATTATAAACCCTAAAATTAATAAATATTAGCAATTTAGCATAAAGAGAAGAGAACTAGAGAAGACTTACCGTGGTTTCAGGTTTGGAGAGGCGGCGGGACGGCGGTGGTGGACGGCGGTGGCGCGGCGGGCCGGCGGCGGCGACGGGGCTGACGGAGGGAGGCAGAGGAAGGAGGAGTGCTGGTGGCGTGGGCGTGGTGTGCTGCCTTGCTTCTTCCCGCCTCCAGGCTCCATCATTTATAAGATGGATGAATTGGTTATTGGATTGGGCCGCTCAGTTTTTGGCCCAATCCATTTCCGATTTCTTTTTTTTTTCATATTACTTAGTAAAACGACGTCGTTTCACTAACACGAAACGACGTCGTTTTACTACTTAGGTTTAAAAAAAATAAAGCCAAACGAAACGACGTCGTTTTAGTGCGTACGACTTCAAAAAAAAGAAGGCCGCAGCGCGGCCTTCTTCTCCGGCGAGCTGGAGACGCGCTCAGCCGGAGACGCGCTCAGCCGCGCCGGAGACGCGCTCCCGCCTGCTCCTGGCTCCGGCCGGCGACCGAGGTAGGGCTGGATCCCTACCTCGCGTATCACTAGATCCGCCACTGTGTATGAGGCTATTGCTAATCCAAATAAGGATCATATCCTACTTGAAAACTCACATCAATCTTTAAGTCTAATGGAAAGGAATTTAACAAACTTGAATTCAACTCAAACTAATTCTGATAACTCATCCAAAATATGTCTAAAATCTCTAACTGATAAGATACCTAAGGACATAAACAGTAACTCTAAAAGTCTTAACTCAAACAATCAGAATAAAAAAAATACAATCTAAATGGTGATTGCATTGAACTCAGTGAAGAAAACTCTCCTCTACTGTCTTCAGGTAATAATTCAACCAAAGGAATGGAATGGCTTAATGCTGAACCACCAAAGACTACCCAATTCTCTGATCAAATTGAGGAATCAATAAACTTTAATGAAATCAAACAAAGTCTTATTTAATCCACTAACAAGTTTATACTTTGCTAAATCTTAAGGATAATCCAGATAATCCTAATAATGGTGATCTGAAAATAAAACCTAAAAAATACAACAAAAAGGATTACACTGCTACTCATAAAACGGTTGCAACCTGTTCTTCATCGAATAACTTAAAACCTTCTCAATGATAGAGTCCAAAATTTGTGTTTGGAATGCTAGAGGTGTAGGCAACAAAGCTACACAGATTAGAATCAAAGACATAAAAAAGAGATATAAAACTGAACTATTTGTAATTATTGAACCAATGCTCAGAAATAAAGACATTGACTCTATCTCTAAGACACTTGGATTTCAACAATGATTCTCAAATCTCAAATGCAAAATTTAGATCTTGTGGACTGATGAAATCAATCTCCAAATCATTGTAGTGGAAGAGCAATACGTAATCACCAAAACTAAACATCCTCTGCTACATAATGAATGCCAGATTGGATATATGCTAAGCACATTAATAATGAAAGGAAGAAAATGTGGAATTCATTATCTACATACAAAATTTCTTCACTCTGTCTTATTGGTGACTTCATTGTCATAACCAATACTGATGAGTACATTGGGCCATCAGTACCAAGTAACAAGAGCGTCTCAGCTTTTAATAAATTCATAACTAGAAATAACTTATCTGATATCCCTACCTCTAGATCATTATTCACTTGGACAGGGATGAGACTAAAGGGTAGAGTGTAGAAAATACTTGATATGGGTCTATCTAATAACAACTGGTGGCAATTATTTCAATCCTCACATATTCAAACACTTGTCAGGGATCAATTAGATCACAACCCTCTTATCCTCCACAATTCTAAACATTCCGACACTTCTGGTCACAAATCTATTAAATTTATTAATTGTTGGATCAACCATCTTTCATTTATGAAAACAATAAAAGAGTCTTGGAATGTACCCTCTAAGCTTTATCGAATGAGAAGATTGGTTTTTAAATTAAAAATCTTAAAAGCCGCTCCGAAACATTGGAATACAAATATTTTTGGAAACATTTTTTAAAATGTTCAAAAATGTGAGGATGCTCTTATCAAAGTTGAATCGGATCTTCAACTATCAGAAGTCAAGATTATCTTATAGCTTTTAATCATGCAAAAGCAAATCTTACACAAGCTCTAGCAAACCAAGAATCTTTTTGGAGGAAAAAAATAAGAATTAAGTGGTTAACAGAAGGAGATTCAAACACAATTTTTTTATCAATCAGTGAAAAACAAACATAAAAAATAGATGATTTCATGAATTAAAGACTCTAAGGGTGACTAGATATATGATCAAAACCTAATAGGAAAGGAAGCAGTTTCCTATTTTTCTGATCTATTAACACAAGAAGAATATGATCAATCTGTATTAAATACAGCTTGTTTACTATAAAATCTACCTAATTCCATTGCCAACAAAGTGAATAAGTAACTATGGATGAACTAACTAACACAGTCATGAATATGAATAGTGATTCAGCTCCTGGACCTGATGGATTTCTAGGTGTGTTCTATAAAACATGGAAGCACATCATAAAATATGATATTCTACAAGTTTTTCATGCATTCTTCAATCAAGTTGAAATCCATAAAGCCATAACTGCAACACTCATCATCTTAATTCTCAAAAAAAAGTTTGATCTTCGTTCAAAGATTTAGTCTCTGCAATTTTTCAAATAAAATATTTACAAAACTCATTGCAGATATACTCGAACCTTTTATGAATGAAACCTTGAGCCCTGGACAGTCTGCCTTTACTTCAGGCAGAGAACTATTTGAAAATGTGTTGTTAATGCAAGAAATGGCAAGTTACATTAACTCAAAAACAAGAGTTTATAACATGATTATCAAACTAGATATAGTGAAGGCCTTTGACAGAGTATCCAGATCTTTCTTGTCTAAACTCTTAACCAAAATGGGATTTATAGGAAATTTTGTAAACCTTATCATGAACAATATAAGGTTGGCATTTTTTCCAGTTCTAGTTAATGGAAATTCTTTTGGTTTCTTCCCAGCTTCAAGAGGTTTGAAGCAAGGAGATCCATTATCTCCTCTACTATTTATACTAATGGCAGAATCCTTCACCGAAAATCTTAATTTCTATTTTCAATTTGCTGTAATACCTTACTAAAAACTCCTAAAAAACATGCTTAATGTAACTCATTTATCCTTCGCTGATCACACAACAATATTTTTAAAATACACAAAGATAGGAATTAAAAAACTGATGGGATCTTTTAAAATCTATGAAAAAGCTTCTGGACAAAAAATCAACTATGAGAAATCATCTTTTCTCATTTCCAAAACTGCCTCTCTAAGACTAATCACTCAAATCAAATCTGAAACACAAATGATTCAGGGGAAATTTCCTTTTAAATATTTAGGAATCCTATCTTCATTGGAAGGAACAAAAACTCTCACTATCTCAACTCTATACTTCTAAGATACTTCAGTGGCAAAACAAATAGCTCTAACCAGCAGGTAGAATGGTCTTAATTAAGCATGTCCTATCTTTTATTGCACATCATATCATAACTGTTCTCAAACCTACTAACCATATAATTAATCAAATCCATAAGGTAATGGCATAATTATTTTGGAAAACCAATACATCATTAAATCAATTTGGGAGAACGTGGAGGTCTTTTGAAAAACTATGTTTTCCATTTGATAAAAATGGTCTGGGTTTTAATCATTTTCACCTAATGATTAAAATTTTATCATTAATACTATGGTGGAAACTTTAATTAGGAGACTCATTATGGGCTAAATTCATGTGGTCAACACCAGCAAACCATCAATCAACAAGAACATGGAAAAGAATCAAAGAAGTTTATAATCTAGCCATTAAGCACACACAAGTGCAAATTGAAAAGGGTTCAGTTTCTTTTTGGGAGTCCAACCAGTCAGATTTAGGGCCTTTAATAAACAAATTAAATCCTGATATTGATTTGCCATTTCCAAATCTTACAGTGGCTAAATTTCTATCTCAACCAAGTTTGTTTCTGAATTCACTTCGGAATCATCTTTCCAATCAAATTACTCATAATCTCAATACCAGTCAGATTTTATTTCATGATTATGATGATAAATTGATATGGAAACCTACTTCTAATGGATTGTTCTCTCTGAAATCTGCTTATGAAGTAACCAGACCAAAAAAAGAATATCATTCAGTCTTTCAACTGTCTCTGGTCTAAATTTCTACCTAAAAAAATTAGTATTATGAATTAGAGACTGCTAAATAAGTTAATTCCTTTCCCTGATGTGTTAGAAGTTTTTATATTCAATATGCCTTCCAGATGTTGTTTCTGTACTCAGGATTCTGAAAGTATTCATCATTGTTTCAACACTTGTACTGTTATAAAGAATATATGGGACAAAATTGATAGATGTTTTGACATCCCCTCACATTCTTTTGAATACTTATGGGACAGACTGTTTCCCTACTAGAATCTTAATATGATTTCCCTTGAATTCAATGAGCTTATTAAAATAATACTATGTTTATGTATTTGGTTCATTTGGTGTGCTAGAAATAGCTATTTCTTTGACCAAACTAAGCCTAATGTAGACATTATATTCAGGAAAATCTTGTGGAAATTGAATGATATTCTAATTGGTCATGATATCAAATGTGTTTGGAACTTGACATCAGAGACCCCTAGATTACTGATATACATGTCTAAAAGAGTGCTGGACAGGAAAATTGTTCATGAGAATCATCCTCAGCATTTCAAATTGAATTCTGATGGTTCAGTTATTAAAAAAGGTAATGCAGGAATAGGTTTCATCATAAGGGGCAGTAAGGGTCAACATGTTCCTTCAGCTGCAAAACAAGTGGCATCATGTAGCAGTGTACAAGCTGAAGTTCGATCTCTTCAATACGGTTTACAAGCAGCCCAAAGTTGTGGAATCAAGCACTTACAAATAGAGTGTGATTCAGAGTTTTTGGTGAAGATAGTGAGAATAGACTTCAAGATACCCTGGCAATGCACAAATGGGATTCGAAAAATATGGGCTCTACTTCAACACATGGAATAAACTATCTCACACATCTACAAAGAAGCAAAGAGTGTCGCAGATGCTTTGGATAGGCTTGCTAGGGCTAAAAAGGTAAACTTTTTCTTTGTTTTTGCAGGTCTACCAAAGGAAATCAAAGGATGATTCACATAGATTCGATCTCCTTTCCAGATATTAGGAAATTGAAATAATCTTTGTACTTTTCCCTGATACATTGACCTTTTGTAATTTTAACGATATTTTTATCATGTATTTTTGCACGACTTTTTGTGAGTTATGAGAAACCTTAGGCCTAGATTAAGACTTTATATAGTTTACAGGTTTTCTCATACTCTAATTCACAGAGGTCAGGCCTTATGTCTCACTCTTCTTTTTGTATCTTTTCTTTTTATTTTAATAAACAGGTAGGGGTCCATCAAACCCCCCACCATAATAGGTGGTGTTCTTTTTCTTTTTTTTAAATAGATATTTTCATTGTTTTCAGAGATTTTGGACAACTTTTTTGCTCCAACAGATTCTCCAAATAGTTCTTCAAAATAGAGATTTTATTGAAATTGACATTTGTTCTCTATATTGGTATAGGGAGAACGAAAATTTTGGAGAATGTCAGCATCAATGCAACCATTCACTTAACAACTTAAAACAATACCAATATTCCATACATGGGAATTTTAATTAGACACTCACACTTCCCACATTCTGCTAAAAATGTCACATTTTTCATATGTTCAATGTAGATCCTCGACGATTAATATTGTAATTACATAAAAATAAATATTATAAAAAACTAATAATTAATAATAATATACTTCCTACCAAATTTAACAAAATTACACATAATAATATAATCCATTGATATTTCAATGAGATTTGAGTCAAAGTTAAGAAGTTTGACTTTGGTAAAATACATGTGGTATTCGAACAAGTTTGGAGGAAGTAATAATCTCATTAGACAAACCATTGGACTAACAAATAAAATTACCTTTCATTTGCCCCCTTTATTTCCTTCCCTTAAGTAACATTTTAGTTTTCTTATCCCCGTGCTATAATCAACATTTGATTGATGGTAACATGAATATTATTATAAATTATTTTTTGACTACTTAATTTAGTTTTTATCATTTAATTTTTGTTGAATAAACAAATAAAATTGAACCATTGA
Source organism: Rubia yunnanensis (assembly GCA_037428765.1). Classification (NCBI taxonomy): domain Eukaryota; kingdom Viridiplantae; phylum Streptophyta; class Magnoliopsida; order Gentianales; family Rubiaceae; genus Rubia; species Rubia yunnanensis. Next base: position 106,387,755 of record CM075063.1, on the reverse strand, counting down.
AACATTCAGTTATATTTTTTCTCGTCTTTTAAGTATACATTTGAGTGATTGTTTTTTTAACTTTTTTAATGATATTTTAAACTTATGAATCTCAAATAATAATTAACATGAATCACGACATGAATATGATTAAGAAATTAGTTATTGTCTTCTTTATTGACTCGATGAGAAATAGTGAAATATCAAAAGGATATATTTTGAAATACTACTTTTATAATTTTTTAGATTCTAAAAGGTTGTTTTATTTTGGTTGTACTAAAAACTTTGCATTAGTCTAATCTGATGAGTTTTATAAATTGAATAGCCGTTAGTTTAAATTTATTAAAATAAAAAAATAGTTATTACATATTTAATAATTTTTTAAAATGAAGCAATAAAATATTTATTTTAAACTTTTCTTCATGTAAATATAAGAGTTCAATTTAAATAACAAAAAAATCATTATTGTGTAATAAATGTTAAAGTCTGTAAAATGGAGAGTCTATTGGAGTTGGAGAAAAAGATATAGAGAATATGAATTTTGAATCTCCATTTTGAAGAAATTTTTGGAGAATCAAGTCCAACATGCTCATCATAATGGAGATTTTGGTTGAATATAAAGATTTTCTTCAATTTTGAGCACCAACAGGTTCTGCATCTTGTTCTCCAAAATAGAGATCGGAGGAAAGAGGGCGTTTCATTCTCTAAATCGGTAGAGAGAGAAAGAGTAATATGAAAAATTAAAATATTATCGCTAACCTAATCAATCATCTTTATTTATAACAAAATTTCCTTATTTATTTAAAAAACAATTTTAAAAAATCAACTCTAACATAATCAATCGTTTTAATTTAAAATATAGTTTCCTTATTTATATTAAAAACATTAAAATCACACAAAATTAAGATGTACCTTCCTTGTATTATAAAGAATGGTTCTGCAAAATGAAGAATCTGTTGGAGTTTAGCATAAAAGATACAGAGACAATGAGTTTTTATTTTACATTTTAAAAAAACTTATAAAATATCTGTTGGATTTGCTCTAAGAATTTCATTGCATACTCAAGCAAAAGAAGTTGACTACTATTTGTGGTTTTAATTTTTCCTTTTTGTTGGTTCCTTACTGTTTCTACTCTTAATTATAAGAGTAAATAACTTTAATGGCTTTCAAACTATCTCAATCGTTCATTTTTGGCCATTTATTTTTATTTTTCATACTTTAGGCCCATGAACTTATTAAATTGGTGAATTGTGACCCCTTCTATCAAGTTAAATCATTAAATTTGATTAAACCGTTAATTTTTAGGGGTAAGTTTGACATTTTCATTTTTCATTTCTTTTTCTTTTAGTTTTCAATCCTTTCCTTTTGCCTTTATTTTACTTTCCCTTTTATTTATCTTTTTCTCCTTCCCTACCCCTTCCCCTTCTGCCCAGCGTTTTCTACAGAGAAAACAGCGACGCCACTGAGAGCAGGCCGCGTCTGCACCCTCTCTGTTCGCCACCGTCTCCCTCCCATCCGCCGGGGGGCGCTGGTGGTTTTGTCCATGGACACAAAGCCCAACGTCCTGGTGTCGGAGAAGCCGGAGTTAACCTGTTGAAGGGATTTGCCAACTTTGATTGCTCCTACAATCTGAGCCCCGAGGAGCTCTGCACGACGATCTCGCCCTGCGACGCGCTGATTGTTCGCAGCGGGACGAAGGTCACGCGCGAGGTTTTTGAGTCTTCTGGCGGGCGCCTCAAGGTCGTTGGACGCGCCAGCGTCGGGATTGACAACGTAGATCTGGTGGTGAACGCTCTGCTCGGGTGTCTGGTGTCCGGTGGTGAACGCTTTGGCTGTCGCAGAGCACGGGATCCCGACACCATTCCCGCCATTCCCACGAGGACGGACCCATCCGACGGCGTCTCCTTCACTCAACCGGCGGCGGTCCTGATGTCTCTGTCGACGGCGGCCTTGGGCTCTTCATCAGAGAAGAAGACGCAGGGGCAGAAGGCGAAAGGGGGTTGGGGAAGGGGAAGGGGAAGGGGAAATGGGAAAAAGAAAATTAAAATCAAAAGAAAAGGAAGGGAAATTAAAAGAAAATGAAAAGGAAAAGGAAAAAGATAAAGATAAATGTCAATTTTGCCCTTCAAAATTGATGTTTTGACCAAGTTTAACCGTTTGACTTGAGAAAAGGTCCACAATTCAGCAATTTTACAAGTTCAAAGGGGCAAAAGCATGGGAAAAAATGAAGGGTAAAAAGTGAACGACGTGAATAGTTTAAGAGCCACAAAAGTCATTTACTAAAATCATAATGTGCACAAAAAATCTCACATTTTGGGCAGAAGAGAATGTGTTTAAAGGGAAAATGAAAGGAAAAATAACAATGTATAAAAAATAGAACATGAAGAATTCAGAGTATTTTATACTTTCTTCAGTCCTCTAGGTTCATCTCAAATACAAAGAGAGATACTCACAAATATAAAAGATGGTTGAAATTTTGATTTCAGAGATTGTAAATCAAACTTCAAAATGTGAAATGTTCGAAGAGGTATGTTTATTTATTTATAGAGTTTGTTTCTGCAAGACCGCCTCATGATAAAATCAAAAATTAAATACAAATTCTGAAAATATTGGGGGAATGTAAATCAAATTTGGGGGTTAATGAGTCAAGCAAGAGATTAGTAAATTTCAGGGACCCACTTGCAAAAAAAAGGAGAATATGTTGTCTTTGCTTCTCCAGCAATTATCCTTCTTCTCTGGCGATACTCTTCCTCCCTCACTCTCCCACAAATCGTCCTCTCCCACTCCGACCCACGCCATGGCTTACAAACTCTCCATCTCCCTTCCATCTCCATCCCCGCTTTCTCTTGCCTCATATCCACCCCATCCAACGGAGATTTACAGAAAAGTTAGTTGTCGAAATTCAAGTTTCGCCCTAAGAATTCGAGTAGAGGCAGTATGAATAGGCTGAGCTCCTCGTCAGTTTATGATGTTATCGTTCGTTCAGAAAGTACTCACATCAAATTTGTAACAATGATTTTATATTTGAAGCACTTTTCCGAACCCGAACAATGGAAAAAAATTTCTCTCCAGATTGAGAGCTACAGTACCAAACAACAATTCCCACATTTCTTCATCTCTACTCTTCCCAACCTAGCATCAAGCAGCAAGCAGCAAGCAGCAAACACCAGGAAACAAGCATCAGAAAACAAGCATTCAGCAAACCCTTGGGTTTTTTTTACTTTAGCCTACCCCATTCAAACATTCCCAGCCACGAAATCAGAAGAATCCTGCAACATATACACAACAAAACATCACCTGGTTTCTTAAGTCCAAACAAACAATTTTACTTTGTATCATACCTGTGCAGTTACGAATATTTTCCTTTCCTTTCAAATATATTCATCCTTCAACCTTTTTCCAACCTTCTGGTTCTTTACAGTTTTGAAGTTCGGACAAAGAATGACTAACAGAGTGCATGAGGATCATTGGTCTGAAGGATCAAGGGAAGGGTCTGAAAACTCGGAGGAACGGAGGGACGTTCTCTTTGGAGACGAGCTTACCACAGAGGTTTATCTTCCACCTAGGATGGGAGTTGTGTTCAGACCAGAGGAAGGGGAATATATCAGAGGCCGGGGGCTCCTAGAGAACTGCCTGGTAGGTTATTTCCTTGATTACCGCCATTTTGCGATTACTAGAATGCAAATCCTTTTATCAAATTATTGGGGAGAAGGGGTTTATGACATAGCAAAAAATAGGAAGTTTTACGTTATTCAGTTCGATCAGAGATCCAAACTCCGTGCGGTATTGCATAATGGCCCTGTAAACATTGCTGGGGGTCTAATGGCTTTGCATAGGCTAATTCCTGAGATGGTTTTATCTCATATGCGGGTTACTAAGATTCTCATTTGGATACGTATCTATGGTCTTCCGATGGAGTATTTTGGTGGAAGCACAGTCCGAAAGTTTGCAAAAGTGGTAGGGGATGCGGAGGAAGTGGAGTTTGGAGGATGTTTACTGCATCATGCAGAGTTTGTCGGTGCCCGAGTTTGGACTTTGGTCCAGCAACCTCTGGTCTCTGGTTTCTGGCTTAGGCTACGACGGGGTGGAATGGTTTGGATCTCAATTGGCTATGAATGAGTTTGCAAAATGTGTAGACATTGTGGTGCTTTAGGACATACTTATCCTCAGTGTCAGTGGCAGGATATCCAGGCACTGGAACAACATCTTGATGAGAGATTTGCAATCCTCGGGGAGGATTTGCAACTAGATATATATAGAGATCTGTCGGAGGATCTTTACCCTCCGAATATTAGGGTACACAGGAATATGCCAACCCGAAGGTTCACTCGGTTTCCTCACCATTACTTTCATACTAATGAACACAGGTTCATCCATATGCCGGAGGAAGCTTTCATAGATGGCTTTAAGTTTGTTGAGGAGATTTATCCTACTCCTGAAGAGTTGAGAGAAGCTGAACAGGGGTATAATCCTGACAGTCCTCATCAACGAGATCATATTCAGGATGAGCTAGTGGAACCAACTGAAACGGTAGCCGATTTGGGACGCCAAAATGAAGTTAATCAAATCTATATCCAAGGACTAACAGAAGCAAGAGAAAGATTGCTGGGTCTCCCAGATGTCCCGGATTTCTGGGATGACTATCAGGAGGTAGACGAGGTCAATTTACAACCTAGCCATTCAGATGTTGTTATGCAGGATACAGTGCCACCTTCTACCGAATTCCATTCTCAGCAGCAAATGGATACAAGTATCCAGGATTGTGATGCCATCCGAACTAGACATGTTGAAGGGGATGATGGTGATATTTTCACTAAGAAGTATATGGTAAAGGGTGGCAGAAAATATATATTTTCTGACGACGTTGCTTCGGAAGCTGCCACAGCAAATTTGGTGCATTTCAAACAATTTGAGTTGGCGGACGGTACCGTAACGGAGCCTTTCCTTACCAACGGGGTATTTTCGGAAGTTCTAGATGTTGCCTCTGATAAGAAGTCTGGCCTCAATTTTGACATGTCCATCACCATTAATCTTGGGGATGTTGGTGATGAGACTGATCTCATCATGAGCATACAGAGCACATTAAATGATAACTCTGAAATACCGGAAGGTGTGGTGAAGGGGATTAATAACTCTGAGGAGTGTGGAAAGGGCAAGAGTAAGGTTGTCACCTCACCTTAGGTACAAAGCAAATCAAAGGGAAGAAGAGTACGTTTGCGGCGTCGCCAAGGTGGAATACTTATTAATGAGCCGAGCTATTCTTCATCACAACAGTACTCAGGCTCGGATTCTGAGCCTGATGGAATTGACACAACGGATATTTCACCTAGACAATTGGGAGAGTCAAGTGGTCTACAGCAGGCTCAACAGTTAGATATTAATACTGACAAGGATGAGTTTTCTGGCAAGAGGAGACGTGATGAGCGGAAGATATATGATGGTAAGAAGAGAAAGGAATTCACTGTTGATGGGATGGTCAGTAAATGCAGAAGGGAGTTGGTTGGGGCCAATGCTGAAGTGGTCAAGCTAACTACAGGGGAGGGACACTTAGAAAAGGCTGGATATACAGGTAACACTACTCACTGTTTGCTGGATCCTGCTGGGCCAAAATCTCCTTTAAGTGCACAGTATAACCCACACCAAAGCAATCCCAATTCTTTACCTGAGTTCTTAAGCCCACCTTCCTCCAGTTCACTTGGCCTACTTTACCCAGTACTAAATAAACAAATCCTACCCCCTCCATTACCAAAACCCAAACCCTATACCACATATTCGGATATTGCCATTCAAACCCAATTCATATCTTCCTCATCCATTTCTTCTTTACCAGTACAGTTTGTACACCCGCATAATATTCTGAAAAATGAAGTCAGTACAGGGGAAGAAAATATTATCGATATTCAAGCTCAGGAGCGGAGTTCGGTTGGAAGAGATCAATCGCTTCCTCCAGGGGGAGTTGAAGTTCTGATTCCGGAGTCCCCTCGGTTGGCGATAATTCCCAATTCTTGTACTTCCGAGGGACAATGGGAGTTGGGTTGGCACATTGACGATTTGGCTATGGATGATTTAAGGGTTTTGGGGGAATCGTTGGAGGAAAAGGTGGAGGTGATGATTTCTCGAAAGGGTAAGGGAAAATTCATAGAAAGGGAGGAGTTTTGCTCGGCCGAAAATGGTGTTGATATGCAAGGGGAGGCTAGTTTGGTTTCTCGGGAAGATGATAATGAAGACCATGTGTTTATTTTGGAGAAAAGGAATACGGATTCTTCAGTTTTGGGAGAAGCTTGTACGAATCTGGGCCAGGATTTGGGCCAGAAATTAAATGCTGATCCAATTTTACAATCCACTTCACAAGTTATTTCTCTAAATTTGGCACAAGGGGAGTCAAGGATTCCTTTTCGAAGAAGAAGAAATTTCTATTTGGCCCCAACAAAGTCATCAATTGCTACTGGAGCGTTAATTGAGAAGAACATGGAGGCAGTTCGGAGGCTGAATATTGCGGATAACACAACAGGTTTTAATGGGGAATGGAAGGGGATCTACAGTTTGGCCTAAGTCTTTACATGCACAAGTTTGCGCGGACCAATCGGTTCTGGAAAATCTGACTCAAATGAACACAAAAATGAAGGCTATTAATTGGGCAATGGGAGAATATATGCCAGTAGCAGAGAGTCTCCGACTCAAGAGGAAGAGGCAACTACAGGAGGAGATTGGGGGCATAGCTTTCCACAAAAGAAGACGCACAGGGGAACAGGAGGAGGAAGAACTGCATCAATTGATGTTAGTTTTTCCTGAAATTGACCAATGCATTGGAATGGCCTAAGGGGGTTTGGTCATTGTCACAGCTAGAACGTTTGAGGCGGTGGTACAAACAGTGTTACAAGGAGATGAAGGACACAACAATGGTACTTCGGTGGTTGGCCCAAAACAACCACCAAGAGGTACATGAATCTACTCTCTTGGAACTGCAGGGGCCTGTCACATCCCCTGACAGTAAAGTTCTTAAATCACAACTTATCTCTTTATAACCCCAATATTCTCTTCTTAATGGAAACAGAGTGTGCCTCTAGTAAGGCTAGTAGGTGGTTGGGCACTACTTATTTTAATAACTGGCATATAGTGGATTCTGTGGGTACTAGGGGTGGGCTCTGTGTAGCCTGGTCTTCCGATATATTAGTCTCAGTAGTTTGTAGCTGTCAAAATTTTGTATGCTGTATTATTACTACCGCCCAAGGCGATGAATGGATGTTGATCCTTGTGTATGGGAACCCTGATAGATCCCACAGAAAACCAGTGTGGGATTCTCTGTATAAGGTATTACAGAATACAAACCTACCGGTCCTTTTCACAGGGGACCTAAATCAAGTTCTACATCAGGTGGATAAATATGGTGGCAGGCCAGTCCATTCTCAAGACACGAATGATCTTAGAGTTTTGCTAAGGGAGGCAAATTTAAGTGAACTTGGATTCAAAGGACAATGGTTTACATGGTCCAATGGAAGAGGAGACAGGGAGCTGGTTTTGGAGCGTTTAGACCGAGCTTTTGCAAATGCTAAATGGTTTCGTTTGTTTCAGAGGCATAGCCTGATCAATCATACCATAATGAGATCGGACCATGGCCTCCTCACCATCAACATGCACCCAAGAGGTAGGCTCAGATCTGAGTTCTCAACAAGACGGTTTGAATCCTTTTGGGTTCGTTATCGACATACCAAGGAACTGGTCACTCGTGTTTGGCATCCAATAAAACGCACGTCACCTCACATACAAGAAGGTACATCTACGACGACAATGGATTTTAGCCGTGCTTCTAGTTTCAATAGCAAGCTGAAGGAAACCACAACAAGACTGCATAATTGGGCTAAGGAAAATGTTGGCAAACTGGAATACAGAGTAAGGAGGGTCAAGGAACAATTAGGGGCAAAGCAAAGACAGAAAGATGCAAATGGTATGCGTTGTAAAGCAAGAGAGCTAGAGGAACTTCTCACCATGCAGGATGATTACTGGAGACAAAGAGCAAAGGCAATGTGGCACTTAGAGAGTGATAAAAATACAAAGTTATTCCATCAATGGTCGCAAAAACGGAAAGGAAGAAACTACATATCTCAGCTCAAGAATGACTTAGGGGTATGGATTTCCAATCCGGAAGAACTTAAACAGTTAGTATATAATCATGTCAGTTCTGTGTTTGTCATTGATTCTATTATGCCCCAAGATGCTTTTGGAGATACAAACGTGTAGGATGTTCTAAATCTCATAACCAAGAGGGTGGATAATCTGCAACAGAGAGAGTTGGAATATCCGGTCAGTTCACAGGAGATTAAAACAGCAATCTTCCAAATGGGGAAGTGGAAGGCTCCAGGATCTGATGGTTTACCTCCGGGATTCTATCAGCATTATTGGGCAGAAGTGGGGGATGAAGTCACAGTAGCGGTTCAGAGGTTTTTTGATACATCCTCTATGCCGAGTGAATGGAATCATACGCATCTCATTTTAATACCAAAGACATTATGTCCGACTAAGCCAGCGGACCTGAGACCGATAAGTCTGTGTAATGTTATTTACAAGATCATAGCGAAGATCATTGCCAACGAATTAAAAAGGTTATGGGTTTTCTCATATCAGGTAATCAATCGGCTTTTGTGCAAGGCAGATCCATCATTGAAAACTCTTTAATAGCACACGAACTCATTGAATACATTCGCAAGAAGAAGTCGGGCAAGAAGGCAGTGGCAGCTATGAAAATTGATATGAGTAAGGCTTATGATCGGGTATCCTTGGAATTCCTGGAGAAGATGATGATACAAATGAGATTTCCTGGGAAATGGATTGGTTGGGTTATGGAATGCGTTACAACAGTCTCTTACTCCATAAAGTTTAATGGGTCAGTTTCTTCCACCTTTAAGCCTAAATAGGGAATCCGACAAGGTTGTCCGCTTTCTCCTTTTCTATTCATTCTTTGCCAGGAAGCTCTTTCTTCTTTGATAGCATATAGAGCTTTTCAATCAGTGTGCCCGGGTATTAGGATAGGACGCTCTGTCCAGTCTGTGTCACATCTTATGTTTGCAGATGATTGCATCCTATTCTTCACCATTTCGGAGGTTGGGTCAACAAAATTAGCCCGGACAATTAATCTTTTTGCTGCTTATTCTGGTCAACGAATAAACTTTCAGAAATTTGCATTACTAATCAGTCCAAACACAGGACCGAGCATTAAGGAAAATCTGAGACAAGCTTTCCGAATATTTGGGGACTTACTCAATGGCAAGTTCTTGGGTCATGATATGAAATTTTTAGGGTCAAAGGTTAGTTTATTCCAAAAGCTGATTCGGAGAGTTAAAGCTAAGACTTCGATTTGGAAGACGGGGAACTTGTCCGTGATAGGGAGAGTTACCCCATGTCTTAGCGTCGATAACCCAATATACCCTTAGTACTTTTTGAATACCATCAACTATTGCAAAGAAAATAGATAGTCACTTAGCCAGATTTATCTGGGCAGGAGACATTGATGGGAAAGGGATACATTGAAAGTCTTGGGAATCTATTTGCCAGTCTAAATTGGCAGGGGGCCTGGGAATGCGATCCACGGAACAAATGAACCAAGCTTTGTTAGGAAAGCTAGCTTGGAAGCTAGTTAGTGACAAACAATCCTTCTTCTCTAAGTTTTTCTTAGGGAAGTACTGTAGGAATGAGGATTTCCTTTCAATCAAACTCAAGCAAGGTGCATCGTGGGGATGGAAGGGTATATTATGGGGTAGAGATCTACTCAAGCCGGGTCTCAAATGGCAGGTGATCAATGGACTAAACATAAATATCCAGGATGAGTGGATTCCTAACCGCAATAACCCTATAAGGTATGACAGACAGCTGTTACCACAACTCGGTTTCAAGGTAAGTGATCTAATTGATAACAACAAGAAGTGGCGGTTACCATTACTCAGACTTTTCTTCAGCCACGAAATGGTTGACGTGATTGCAGGGATACATTTAACCGTACAACCTTTTGGACAAAAGGATTTCCAGTATTGGGATAAGGATTGGCTTGGAAAATATACAGTCAAAAGTGGGTACCATGAATCCTGGAATGCAAAAGTCGGACGCAGTCCATCAACTTCAACTTTTGTTGGAAGTATGAAAACTGATCATCACTTTTGGAAGAAACTGTAGAGCTCTACAGTCCTAGAGAAAGTCAAGTTTCTGGTTTGGAGGCTTGTCCATAATGCGGCACCAACAGGACCTGCACTGAGAAAAAGGAATATGAAGGTATCGTCTGTTTGCCAACTGTGTCAATCTGCCAGGGAAACACCAACGCATATGATACTTGAGTGTGAGTTCTCGAGAAGAATATGGCGAATGTTAAGATTGGGTTTTGATTTCCAACAAGGTAATCCTATTCAACTAAAAGCATGGCTTATAGCTTGGTTCAAATTAGCACCAGTACCTGAGGACATCAATCTCACATGTATCGTTATTTGGGCAATTTGGTGTGCTAGGAAAAAAGCAACAATTGCACAGCAGGTAGTCAGGGTTGATATAGTCCAAGAGATAATCAAGGATATGCAGGTAGAAGGAATGAATACGGGAGCAGGGCCTTTGGAGGATCCCAATTATGATATATTGCTTTTGGAACAAGCATAAACTTTTATTCCTACCAGTCACCCTAGAAGAGCTTCAGTTGGTGAGATTCATTTATTTTGGTTCTCACAAGGAAATCATCTAGACACAGGTTATACAAGCTGGACGTGCATCGACACAGACGCGGCGTTCAGGGTTCAGGACGGGAAAGCAGCAGCAGCGTGGTGGGTGTCCCGGTTTACAGAGGGGACTTTGTGGAATGGAGCGAGAAATTTCTAGGCTCTATCTGGAGTCCAGGCTGAACTAATTGCAATCCATGAAGCTATGTCGGATGCCAGGCACCGGGGAATTACACACATATGCCTAAGAACAGACTGCGAGATGGCTCTGAACCATATTAACAACTTCCCGAATATACCACCAGGTTTACAGGGATTGATCAGGAATATAATAATGCTAGCATTAGTTTTCACAAAAATCCACATATTAAAGGTCCCGAGATCGGTGGTACTGAATGCCCATAATTTAGCACGTCATGTAATAGGCGTAGGAAGTTGTAACCAAACGGTGATGATAATATAAGGTACGACTGGTTGTTTAAAAAAAAGCACTTTTGCTTCCAAATTTGATCATCCCTAGGCTAATGCTCCCTACTTCAAGCACGTCACCTGCACTTGTTTTTTTGACATGAAACTCCTTGCCGGAGAAGTTGTTAGAATAAGTCGATGTGATGACTACATTTAATTGGTTATAGATAACACTTGTTAATTAGGATAGAGTTCTACTAGCATTAGCTTTCCTTATTGTACTCTATTTATTCCATTCAGTAATACTAGAATCATTACGGAAAATTATTCTCTCATGTTATCAAAGCAAGTTCTGATCATAAACCCTTAAGCTTTTGTTTTTTCATTTTGGCCGCCTCCCCTCTCTCTTTCCCGGCCGACCAGATTATCACCGGATTCCGATGAAATTCCTATGAAATTCTGGCAAATTTTGGCCAACTTCCGGCAGCCTCTGATCCCATTCAGTCCTCAGGTTCCAGCGTCTTCAGGTTCACATCAGGTTTTTCCACTGGTGATCGTTTTCAGTTCCTAACAATTCTCCCTCAACAGTTTATGGCCTTTCATCTCCGGCGTTCGATTCACGGAGGTGTCATCTCCGGCGTCCGATTCACTCCGTCGTTATCTCTAGCTCTAATCCTTTTGGTTCTCGTTGTATTTCTCAGTGTCGTCCACCATAGTCTCCGGCGGATATTCTCCAAATCGTCACTTCTTCCAGCGTTCAGCACACATCAGGTGCGTGAGATCCACGCACTCGCGGTCGTACATGCGCATCTCGTCACACGCACGTGAGTTACACGCTCAGCAGAGTGATACTTTCAAGATTTACTAGCCTTTCTCATCATCAACGACACGATGCCTCCAAGTGGATTGTAGATTCTGACACCACAAAACATATGGCATCGTCTCCTACTATAGTTTATCATGTCAAACTTTATTATGGTCCTTCCAGCGTATATGTTGGTAGTAGTTCTCAACTCCCTATTACTCATGTTGGTGATTCTCGAATTTCTAAATCCTTGTCTCTTTATGATGTGCTTATTGTGCCTAATATCACTAAAAATTTACTTTCGATTAGCAAATTAACTCAGGATTTAAATGGTGTTGTTTTCTTTGATGATCGCTCATTTATTATTCGGCATAAAATCACTAGTGGAACCTTAGGTCACGGTCATAGTGAAAATGAACTTAATTTTTTGGACTATGGTGTATCTGCTTTGTTGTCTACTGTGGAATCAAATAAGTTACGTGCGTCTTTTGAAATCTGGCATGTTAGACTTGGTCATGTTCTGCATTCCATTATTTCTGGTTTGCATGCTTCTGGATCTTTATCCGTCTCATCAATTTTTCCAAAACCTACCTTTTGTGATGCGTGTGAAAAGGCTAAAAGAAAGCGTTTATCATTTTATACAAATGATAAACGGGATGCTAGGGTACTTGATCTAATTCATTCCTATTTTATCTGCTGATAATTTCTCATATTATGCTATTTTTCTCGACAATTATTCCCGACTCTCTTGGTTTTACCCACTGCGCCGCAAATCTGATTTTTGGGATGTTTATCGCCAGTTTGAGGCTTTTGTGGAGAACCAGTTCTCTTCCACCATTAAGGTGTTTCAGAGTTATAGGGGGACTGAGTTCGTAAATGGTCGCTTACGCTCTCACTTTTAAACAAAGGGCATTCACCTTCAGATTTCTTGCCCATATACTCCTGAGCAGAACGATCGGACTTAGCGCAAGCACCGCCACATTGCTGAGATGGTTTTGTCTATGTTGTATCACTCTTATGTTCCTCTCTCCCATAGGTCAGGCGCCTTTGCTGCAGCCACTTATACCATAAATCGGTTGCCCACACCTGTTCATGGCGGACGATCACCATATGAAGTTATTAATGGTCGGGTTCCTATATACACCAATTTTTATGCTTTTGGTTGTCGGGTCTTCCCATTTGTTTGCCCATTTGCCGACCACAAGCTGTCACCTCGCAGTATTCTGTGTGTATTTATTGGCTACAACTTGCAGTATAAAGGTTTTCGGTGTCTCGATTGCATTACTAGCAGAATCCATGTCACTGGACATGCTCATTTTGTCGAGACGTGCTTTCCATTCACCCCATCTATTCCTTAGGAAACTGGTTCTCCACTTTCAGCGTTAGATGTTTCTGCATTTCTTGATCCTGATTATGACTTGGCGTCTCTTTTGCCTACAGTTTCTCCTGTGCCGGATATATCTTCTTTGGCCCCTTGCTCTATTTGTGCTACAGATCTGGCTCCAGTTCATCAGTCAGCGCCACCTACATCTTCGGTGGCCAGTCCGGCTGCCCAGTCTCCACCTAGATCAGCCGCTCCATCACCAGTTGCCTCAGCCAATCCCAATCCTCTGACTTCTCCTCCTTGACCTTGTACCCATCAGATGGCTACTATGTCGGCTATTGGGGCCATACAATGCAAGGATTATTCAGCTATTGTCGCCCATGGTCTTACTGCTGCCTTACTTGCTCAATTCAAGCCCACGGATTATTGCACTGCCCTTCAGGATACGGCTTGGGTTTCTGCTATGGATGATGAAATGACAGCTCTTCTTAGTTAGTGCACCAGGGATTTGGTGCCTACAGTTTCTCCCGTGATGACTACATCTTCTTCGACCCCTTGCTCCATTTGTGCTACAGATCGGCCCCAATTTATCAGCCAGCACCACCTGCATCTCTGACGGCAAGTCCGCCCGCTCATTCTCCACCCAGTTCAGTCGCTCTATCACCAGTTGCCTCAACCAACCCCACTCCCCCGGCTTTTCCTCCCCGACCTCGTACCCATTAGATTGCTACTAGGTCAGCTACTGGGGCCATACAACGCAGGGATTATTCAGATATTGCAGCCCATGGTCTTACTGTTGCCTTACTTGCTCAGTCTAAGCCCACAGATTATCACTCTGCCGTTCAGGATCCAGCTTGTGTTTATGCTATTGAGGACAAGATGACAACTCTTTGTGGTCGACGCTAGGGGTGGGCATCGGTTCGGTTTAATCAGTTTTTGATTTATTCGGTTTGGGTTATTTGGTTTTGCCCATAAAAACCCCAAAACCAAATACGACCCGAATAACCCAAATTATCCTAACCGAATTCGGAATATGATTTTTGTTTGAAACCGAATTCAACCCGAATAAACCGAATTAATTGCAGTTTTTTAATAAATACTAAAATCATATAATTTAACTTAAAATTAAATAAATATATGTAGCTAATTTCTACATCATCAAAATCAAGTTTTCAAAATAAAAGTCCAACAAATACAAATACAACCATAACAATTTTGGCATTGCATTTGAGATTAAAGAAAAATGATTCATTTTACTATTCATCCTTAAAATTTTCACATTCTTCAAGCCTTCAGGCACTCCACATTCACATTCACATTCAAGCACTCCACAAACTTACTTTTCATTTAGGGTTGGGGGATAATTTTTTAAATTAAAAGATTTGTCCTCCAACTTAAATTTTTTTTTTTATTTTATTTTATTGTTTTAAAATATAATTGTTAATATATATATGGTTTATTTAATTAATTACAATTCGGTATTCGGTTCGGGTTTCAGTTTGAGTTTTAATATCCAAAACCAATCCAAAAACTATATTCAGAATTTGGTTTATTCAATTTGGATATCCAAAAATCGTATATTAAGTTCGATCGAGTTATTCAAATTTAGATAATTCAATTTTTGGTTTTTGTTTTTTTTGCCTACCCATAGTCAATGCACCTGGGATTTGGTGCCTCACCCTTCGGACGCTAACATTGTTAGCTCAAAATGGGTTTATCGACTTAAGTATCAACCAGATGGCACTATTGAGCATCATAAGGCTAGACTTGTGGCTCAGGGTTTCTCACATATTCCGAGTTTTGACTTTGACCACACTTTCAGTCCTGTAGTCAAAGCCTCCATTGTTCAGGCAGTTCTTGCCATTGCCATGATGTACTTCTGGCCGCTTCATCAGTTGGATGTCAAGAACGCCTTTCTAAATGGCATCCTCAATGATCCAATTTATATGAAGCAACTTGTTGGATACAAGGACCCTGTTCATCCAGATTATGTTTGTTGCTTGTGGAATGCCATTTATAGACTTAAGCAAGCTCCTCGGGCGTGGTTTCAGCGCTTCGGCACTTATTTGCCTCAGTTTGGTTTTCAGTGCAGCTCAGCCGACACCTCTCTGTTTGTTCTTTCATGATGATCATTGTTACTGTATCTCTTGGTTTATGTCGACGACATCATTCTTAGAGGGAACAATTCGACTCTACTTTGACAGTTCATTGATCAGACACAATGAGAGCTTGCGATTAAGGAGCTTGGTGCTCCTCACTACTTTCTTGGCCTGGAAGTTTCACCTGCTTCATCAGGTTTACTTCTTGGTCAAGCAAAGTATGCTCAGAACATTCTCACTCGTGCATGGATGTCTAACGATGCATTAGTTTCTACACCATTTGTGTTAGGTTCTGAGTTGCACAGTTCGACCAGTCCACCATTTTAGAATCTGACCTTATATCATTCTCTAGTTGGGGCTATTCAATACTTGACCATCACTCGTTCTAATTTGGCTTTTTTATTCAATACTTTTAGCCAGTATCTTTAGGATCCCAGAGACGATCATTTTACTGTTGTTACTTAGATTCTGGAGTATCTTTGGGGAACTCTGCATTTCGATCTTACTTTCGTTCTGCTAGTTCTCCAGAGGTGTTGGGGTACTCTGATAGTGATTGAGTTAGATGTTTGGAGAGTCGTCGATCCACTTATGAATATGTTGTTTTCCTTGGTAGGAACCATGTTTCCTGGAGTGCCAAGAAATAGCCCATGGTTTCTCGTTCCAGCACTGAGTCTGAGTATCGTGTTATTGCTAACACTGCCTCAGAAGTTGTTTGGCTCACTCATTGCTCCGATAACTTCGAGTTCCTTTGTCTGGTTCTCTGGTACTATTCTGGGACATTAGCAGTGCAATCTTTTTGTCTCAGAATCCAGTTGATCACAAGCAGGCAAAGCACATCGACATCGACTATTACTTTGTTTGCGAGTTGGTTGCTTCCGTCAAGTTGTGAGTTGCTCATGTTCCTACTTCTTTTCAAATTGCGGACATCTTAACCAAAGGGCTCTCTCGTCCGTTGTTCGAGCTCTTCAAATCCAAGCTTTACGTGAGCATCTGACGCTTCACTTTAGGGGGTGTTAGAATAAGTTAATGCGATGACTAGATTTGATTGGTTATAGATAAGACTTGTTGATTAGGCTAGAGTTCTACTAGCACTAACTTTCCTTATTGTACTCTATTTATTCCATTAAGTAAAACTATAATCATTACCGTAAGGTAAAATATATTAAATGGTAAAACATCAAGTGATAAATTAAGATAAAATAAAATAATAAATTACACAGCATTGGGCATAAGGATTCGAATTCTACACCATTGGGCCATAAGGATTTCTTTAAGGAACATATTTTTTTATGAAACTTTATGGATCATTAATTAATATAAAGATCAAATATAAATTTTAATACATTAATTTTAAATGGTAAAACATCAAGTAATAAATTAAGATAAAATAAAATAATAAATTACACAGCATTGAGCATAAGGATTTGAATTCTACACCATTGGGCCATAAGGATTTCTTTATGGAACATATTTTTTTATGAAACTTTATGGATCATTAAATTAATATAAATATCAAATATAAATTTTAATACAATAATTTTAAATGGTAAAACATCAAATGATAAATTAAGATAAAATAAAATAATAAATTACACATCATATAAAAAATAATTAAACATCAAATAGGAAAAGTGGATACTTAAGTTAAAATAGTTTTTTAAAATATAAAACTCACCGATGGTGAGAGGGTATTTTATCGGGTTCCCCAAGCCCTGGAAAAAATGATACAATCTGAGTTTGTGGTATAATCTTCAAGATGAGTAAGCTAAACAATAGTAAAGGCTAAAACTATATTTTTCCTTTTCTTTTTGCCTCCACACATGTTAGCAAAAGAAAAGGCCAAGTCCAGTACGAGGTATTGAGTGGTTTTCCAATTTCTAGCCTTCATCCCCTATGTCGACTAGAAGAGCTGGCCTTCCACTCAAACCCCCTGCACATTAATCCCCCTAGATTAATGTACTTAACCAGTTGATAAACAAGTTCAGCTCTGCTGCCTCCTATGAGTTGAAATGCATCATGCCCTGATCCTCTATTTGTTTTCCTTGCTGGTCCCCCAACTTTATGTTGCTGGTCTCCCTCTTGGATCTGCTCTCTGGACCTTTCAAACAAAACAAACCACATCAGTACCTCATCCTAAATATTACCCCTTTGAAACTAGAATGCATGGAAACTCCCTAGCATCAAGAGAAACTAAGCCTTTAACATTTTTTGGTAGAGTAGCATGCTGAAAAGTATGATTAAGATTTGTAGAGCTAGAAAGTTTAGCCAAAGCATAATCCACAAAATTTGACTCTCTATAGAAGTGTGTAAAGGAGAGTGATAGCTCACCTGATAAGTTCCATGTGGTTCTGATCATGTTTGTATATCCCCATGGAACTTTATACTCTTTCCTGATCATCTTTAGCAATACAAGGGAATCTACTTCCACCCGAATGTCTGTGAAGCCATTGAAGAAAGTTGTTTCTACCCCAAATATCAAAGCCTTTATCTCAGCTTCCATGCTATATGTATGTTGCAGGTATAAAGCCTTTGATATCAATACTTTTCCTTGCTGATTTCTTATTACCAATCCTGCTCCAGCATCACCATTTCTTAAGGATGATCCATCTGTATTGAGTTTTGCTTCCTTGTGAGGTAAGGACCAAGCCACAGTGGTATTTTGTTAAACCTGCATAATTAAACTCACAGGAACCACAAATTATAGAGTATGCATTATCTTTTGTTGATCTCCTCTTTTCCATTTTATACCATGAATTTTCAGGATTTGCTTGATCATTTCAGTAACTTGAGAACATATTTGTTCCATATTTGGAATCACGTTATCATATAAACACTTATTCCTTGAACACCATACAAACCATGTAGTGATAGTTGGAAGCAATCCAATACAGATTTCCTGAGTTTTAGTTTGAACTTCCATATTTCAATAATGATAAAATCTGTCCCATAGATTCTGAAAATTAAGATTTTCTATATCAAAGAAGGAGTTTAACCTATTCCATACTCTCCTTGTCCAAACACATCCATTGAATATATGATGCAATCCATTTGATTCTTGTTTAAGAACAGACATTTAGATGGCAATTGAAAGTTAAAGTCCTCAAGTATATCAGGGATACAGAGTAGCTTGTTGAGAATTCTCCAATTGAAAACACTAATTTTCTTTGGAACAAATTTTAAGTATAGATGTTTGAAAGAGGAAACCTGATCTTTATGTTGTCTGATAAGATCATAAGTTGATCTTAGTGAAAAAAAATACCATTAGGCTCAGGTTTCCAAATCAGATGATCTTTATAGTTTTCAAATGGAGGAAATTCTCTTGATATGAGATCCTGGTAGTCAGGAGGCAATCAATACTTAAATATTTCAATATAAACTTCACGATTATAAAATAATTCAGAAATTGTAAGTTTAGGATAAGGAGGATCAGAATTCAAATTCCATCCATCTATCAATGCACCTCGGTCTAACCAATTAGAGTTCTAGAAAGACACTTTCCCTTCCTCTATTTGAAGAGCTGTGTTAGCAGACGCAACCTCATTAATTATCTTAATTCTTTTCCATGTTTTAGGGTTCTTAAGGTAATCTGGAAGTGACCACATGAACACATGCATTTTCCACCAAAGCTTTAATGAAAAACTTTTGATGATTAACTGTAAATTCTTAACATTAAGGCCATTCTCTAAAGCTGGAAAACTCAATTTTTACCAAGATCTCCAAAATTTATTTTGGTCAAACTCAGTTGTACCCCAAAAGAATTTAGCAAACAAAACATGTAACCTATCAACCATCCCAACTATAGGTTTGATAACAGCTAGAATGTGCATAAGAATAGCTGATAATACATGCTTTATCAATATTGGTCTACCAGTCTCAACCATTTGTTTTGCCACAATAAGATCCTGCCTGTCATCTTTTCAAAAACCATTTGGAAATAGCTATGTTTTGTCCTTCCAATGAAGATGAGACAACCCATGCATTGAAAATGAAAGGAACCAGCATTTATACCTATTAGGCTAGGAATGATATTTCTATGAAATGGCTTAGCATGCTTAGATAGATAATATGATGATTCGTCAAAGTTAATCTTTTGACCAGTGGATCCTTCATAAACCTCTAAAAATCTCCTCAAATTTTTTATACTGGTTCTATTAGCCTTGGTAAAAACTATTGTGTCATCAGTAAAAACAAGGTGAGTTATTTTCTTAACTGAACCTGGCAAATGAAAATAACTAATTCTTGATTTATTTAATAGTAACCTTAGGTTTCTAGAAAAAACCTTAGTGATCATAATAAAAAGGGGGGGGGGGGAGGGATAAAGTATCCCCTTAATTAATATATCTTGAGGCTTTAAAGAAACCAAAAGGTTTACCATTCACAAGAACAGAAAAACTTACTGATGCTATATTGTTCATGATTTTCTTAATTATCAATCCATGAAAACCCATTTTTATAAGCAATGTGTTTAAAAAAGACCATGAAACCCTATCAAAGGCTTTCATCATATCTAATTTAAACATGACATTGGATCCTCATGTTTTGTTGTTTAAAATTTTTGCCATTTCTTGCATTAACAAAACATTATCAGCTAGTTCTTTACCTTGAACAAGGGCAGATTGTTTAGGAGAGATAAGAGCAGGCATTGTAGGTTTAAATCTCTCAGTATAAATTCTAGGAAAAATCTTATTTAGGAAATTTGAGAGACTTATTGGCCTATAATCACTAAAGGTAAAACAAGCTTGCCTTTTAGGTATTAGGACTATAAAAGCAGCAGAGATTGCTCTAGGAATGGGAATGCCTGAAAGAAATTCATTTATTGCATAAATAAGATCATTGGCTATTATATCCCAGCATTCAGTATACAATTTTCCTGGGTATCCATCAGGACTAGGAGAAGCATCTTCACACATTACAAAAATTACGCCTTAGATCTTCCAAACTTATTCCTTCCAATAGTTTAGAGTTCCTTTGCTCAGTTATAGGACTTGGAATATTAAGCAATAAAGAAGATGCAGTTGCTCCCTCTATGTCACCGTTTTCATCTTTTAGAAGATCAATATAAAACCTTACAGCCTCAGTTTCTATTTCATCTGGATTCTTGATCCAGTGACCCTGACTGGACTTAATTTCATATATGGTTTGTTTAGCATGTTTAGCCTTGACAGAGGCATGAAAAAACTTAGAATTAGTGTCTCCTACCTCTAGCCATTTGACCCTGGCTTTTTGTTTCCAAAAAACTTCCTCTTTGGTTAGAGCTAGTGTTAGCTTTGCCTTAGCTTTATTAAGTTTAGACCTAGACCATTCCTTATTTAACTACTGTGTTCATTTTCTTTTTAAAAAATTTCTTCCTCGGCTTCTTTCACCTTATCTTTAACATTCCCAAAAACATTTGAGTTCCAGTCTTTTAGGATGCCTTTAAATCTTCTGAGTTTAAGTGAGAACTTTAACATACCCAAACCTTCACACGGTAGATTCTAGCTTGTTAAAACTAGGTTTTTGAATTCAGTATGTGTTGTCCAACAGTTTTGAAATTTTAAAGTTCTTCGATCAGAGTTATAATTTAAGTTAGCTAAGTTGACCAACAAAGGAGAGAGATCTGAGGGGTGCCTAGATTTTACTCTAACACTTGTGTTTGGAAAAAGATTTAGAAAGATTCATTAACTAGTCCCCTGCCAAGTCTTTGCCAAACATTACTATTCCTTACACCTGCCAATGTAAAATTATTTCCAGCAGTAGGTAATTCTAGGAGTTGATTTTCTTCTATGAACACATTGGAGTCCATCATACTGTTCAAATTAGGGTGATATTGACCTAGGTATTCACTTGGTTCTCTGATGACATTAAAGTCCCCTATTAACATCACTGGATTGTTACAATAATTTGTAGTCCAGACCATAGTGGATACCTAGCTGACCTATTATGGCTTCCATATACAAAAGTTGAATTCCAAGTAGATGATATGGAATTATGTTGCAACTCAGCTAATACAAATTGGTCATGAACAGAAATTGCCCTAACATTAAAGTCACCAGACCAAAATATCCAAATTTTATCCTTACGATCACTAGAAAAATGGTTATAGCCCAGTTTAAAAGCAATGGATGATAGTTGATCAACCTTTAACATTGGTTCTATCAATACAAGTAGTGATACATTATTCTTTCTCTTGATGTTTTTAACCTTAAGTTAAGCTTTATCACTTTTTTAAATCCCCGTACATTCCATACACAGATGTTGAAAGATCCCATTTAGATATTAAAAGATTCAGCATCAATCTGTGATCTTGTTTTTACAGTTTTAGGCATGCTATTATAGTTTTTTTCTTGTATTTTCTATTAGTAGAAGCCTCATATTGTGATACTGATGTTTCTGTATCCAGGTTACTAGCTTTTTCAGTTAGAAACTTATTGAACATGTTCTGAGCTAACAAATAAGGTTCAAGGATTATATCTCCTGAACTGTTTTTGTTAGACTTATAAGTTGACCATTGTCCCCTAGAGTTTAAATCCATTCGATCAATTAATTCTCTATCCTCAGGAGACAATTCAACAGATTCCATGTTTTTATCTGTACCCCCAATTTCCTAATATTCTTCTTAACTAAGCATCAAGGCTACTTTCTAAATCTGTATTTCTTGATTAAACTGATGATGGAGAAGCCGAGAGGACTACCACCATAAATGAAGACACTCCACGAAATAATCAAACATTTAAAGGATATGTCCGGGATCCTCTAAGTGACATGGCAGGACATATGACTAAGTCAAGGACTAAGCTTAGGGATGCTGATTTAAATGCTTTAATTGATCACCTTTATGATGAAAAAGTGACGAAGGAGTCATCATCGACATCTTGGATTTATTGTTCAAGATTGTCGAAGAACTGAAGACATCATGAAGAACACTACACTCTTTTTCCCACTGGGTTTTTAATGAGGTAGTGTGATCACTGTGAAATATTGTAAAGTTATTTCATTTTGGCTTTATGGACTGACAGTTCGGCCATGTGGGCTTTGAAGAGTTAAATTTTGAAAATACAGTCCATTAGGGTTTAGTAAATTTAGTTTTATTCTGATTAAAATTATATTTGGTAAGAGTAGATAAGGTAATATTCTTCAAGGTTGCTTCTTGAAGAATTTGACCATATTACCTTAGATTACCATTTATTTTAGGTTTTTTAGTTAGATATGGTTTTAGCTTCTTAAAGCTGCCATAAGTCAATTCAGTTTCCATTTGTGATTAGGGTTTGGCGCGAGATTGTAACCCTATAAATATGGAGGCCTCATGGACGAATTTACTACCACTTTTATCAATCAAATATACAACCTTTTGAGTTCATATTGTTTGCTTGTGAGCTATTCCATTGTTGCTTAACCCTGTCGGCTAGTTAAGTATCAATAAACCTTATAATCTGATCTCGAGGGCTCGTTAGAGAGCAAGTCGAAATTAAGTGTACCCCGAGGGCTAGACCTTGAATTCCATGCGAGATAGTAAGAGTTTGCACATTCCTTCACTGGATCAAAGATATTAATTCCACAATCATGAGTCTTTGCAAGGAGATTCATATCAGTTGGTATCAAAGCAAAGCAAAAGATCTATTGAGGTCGAGAAATGTTTTTTTAAAAAAGTGTTTTGATTTTTTGTTGAATTTATTTTTGAATATTTTAATTTATAAACTCTTTCATGTCGTATTTTAACTGTGTTTGTATGAAATTTATTATCAGGAGGATTGAATCTAGAGTCAAAGGACGTCGAAGGGTCCAAGAGTTAGAATACTTCGGTATTACTATCCGCCTTCACCTTCATCAATCGATTCAGGAGGACATCGAAGGATCTGAGCATTAACAAGTATTATTTGCCTTCACCTCCCGGTCGGTTTCATAGTTTTTAGGTAGCTTAAACAGTTTATGTGCTTGTGATATTTTTCATCAACTCTTCTGAAAATTATTGCAAGCTAATAATCCTATTTCTTTTCTTTATCATTCTTTGATTTTGTGATCTTGAATTGTTCTTTGATTCTTGATTACACCTTATTCAAATAAATAAATAGAGTCTTGTGTCATTGTCCAAATATATAGTGTCATATTCTTGATCCTTACGATCTTGAATACCTCGAAATTCAATTGAATCAAGAGGAAGTTGTCTCAGTTTTTTAATTCCAAGTTTTGTATAGGCAATTTTTGTTCCAAAAATTTTCAAAAATAAAAAAAATGAAGCAGATATTTGGGTTTCAAAATTGGAATTTAGGATTTGAAATTTGAAATTTGGGTAGATTTGCAATTTTAAAAAGTTTGTGGCAGATTTATAATTTTCAAAAATTTTGGAAATTGTGACCAAAAATTTTCTTGGGGAATAAGATCCTGGTTGTTAGTATTTTATAGTACATCTCTATAGTTTGGAAATAAGTTATGCAGTACTCATCTCTATAGTTTGCTTTGAATTGCGGTGAATTGATTAATTGCCCTCGCATTAGCTTCGCCTTGTGAGTTGTGAGTGTTATACACTTGGTGAGTGGCCTTACTAAACAACGGGAAGGGGTGGGCAATTTTTTAACTAACCATTTGATTTTCTTAGCAGTTTAGCGGAGATGGGGGATGAAAATCCATTCATCTTGCCTTTTGTTAGCAATCCTAACAACTTGCCATTGACGAACACCTCTAATGGTGGGCGTGGTAATCATCCACATGAAGAGGCTCCCAATAGTGGGGAGTGACATTGAATTAATCCAAGTGAAGCCAATGATCCTGATCGGTTTGTTGTCGCAATAAATGCACTTATGAGTGAGGTGCAAAGGTTGGTGAGAAAAGTTGACAACATGGCACCGCCTACACCTACACCATCGATCAAGAGGGAAGAAACCAAGAAATATGTCCATCAATTCAATGGTTCTGGAAGTTCATATGACTGTTCAGATGATGGTTCAGAAAGGCGATCACACCGAGGATCTTCTAGAAGGCATTGCCACAGTAAACCCCATTCCCAAAGGAGAGTGAAGATCAATTCAGGATCAGAGTCGAGTTCTAATGAATGTTGAAACATCAAGGGTTTAAAATATGACATCCCTCAATTTGATGGTCAATATAATCCAGTGAAGTATCTTGATTGGGAGCAATAGATTGAGAATCTGTTTGATATAAAAAATTGTCGGGAGAAGGAAAAAGTTAAAGTGGCACAGTATTCTTTCACTCATATGCGTCTGAATGGTGGAAAAATAAAAAGAGTCGCGATATCTTTCCAGAAAGAAACCTATCTCCACCTGGGAGAGATTGAGATCCGAGCTTTGCCAATATCATGTTCCGCCTACTTACTTGATGGAACAACACTCTTATCTGTCCTACATGAAGGAAGGAAATAGCATAGTTGATGAATACTAGCAAGATCTTGAGTTGACCATGAGAAGGGTTGGAATGAAAGAAGACGACACATTCATAAAAAATCGATTCATTGAAGGCTTGCGTGAAAATCTTCAAACGCCAGTCAAGCTTCAACATCACATATCTATGAATGATTTATTAGTGAAAGGAAGGTTGGTTAAGAGTACCTTGCGATCAAGGAGGCCACAGCCCAGATTTTCTAGTCAACGACCAAGGTTTGACTCTGGAAACCCTAGTTATGGCCGCAGTGGGGGAAAGCCCATGGGAGGACAAGGATCAGATCAGACCTATTCAAATCCAACTTATAATCCTACTGAGAAGAGAGCAGCACCACCAACACAACAGGTTTCGAAAATTCCAGGTAAGTCCATAGCTTCTTCATCAAATTTGGTTTCCGTTAACTCTCCAACTTGTTTTCATTGTAATGAAAGAGGACATGTTCGAAATAACTATCCTCATGCATGAGTGTTAAAAAAAATTGAGGAAGGAGATGAAGAAGATGAATATGCTGATATGCCACCATTTTATGAAAGTGGTGAAGAACAGGTAGATGAAGATATTATCATAAATGATCATGGTGAACAAGGTCCAGAAACACAAGGTAACTTCGTGTCGTTAAGAGTTCTAAACTCTCAAATGGCCGAAACAAAGGTACAAAGGATTAACATTTTTCATACCCGTTTCCTTGTGAAAGATAAGAATTGTTTACTGATTATTGATGGTGGTTCTTGTGCTAATATTGTGTCTAATATTTTTGTTAAATCATTGTCTTTGCCTATGACTACTCATCCATCACCATATAAACTTATTTGGTTAAATGGTAGGGGTGAAATTAGGTTTAACAAACAATGCATGATTAACTTTAAGATTGGAAAATGCCATGATTCTATCTTATGTGATGTTATACCTATGGAAGCTAGTCATATTTTGTTAGGGAGATCTTGGCAGTTTGATCGCAAATCTATGCATGATGGTTATACTAACAAAATTACTATGATTAAGGATAGAATAAGGTATACTTTGGCTCCATTATCTCCAGTGGAAGTTTTAGAGGCACAGAGACGCATGAAAGTCGACAAAGAAAAGTTTGCGACTGATGTGCAAATGGCCAACCAAAACCCTAGCTAGGGCTTGAGAATATCATACACAAGGTAAAAAATAGAGGCAAAAATCTTGATAATTTCGACCAAAAATCAAGGGAGGTCAATCCAGGTAAGCCAGGTAAGCCTAAGAATGATTCTGATAAGTGGCATAAAATCCTATCTTCAAATCTTAGTCCTTTGCCATCGATTTACTTGATGGGACATGGACTTCCTAATGATTCTAGTACATCATTTTATGCATCGGTTAGGGATGTGAATCGTGCTTTTGATAATCATTCTTATGTGCTTATCATGCATTTTAGAGAGAGCTACTTTACCAGTGATGATATTCCTATGCATGTTCCTCCATGGTTTGCTAAGATGTTATAGGAATTTGAGGATGTCTTTCAGGAGGCCTTACTTGTGAGTTTACCACCCTTGAGAGGTATTGAACACCAGATTGACTTGATTCTGGGTTCGGTTATTCCAAATTTTCCGGCGTATAAAGAAAACCCCAAGGAGACAAAGGAACTACAACGACAAGTCAAGTAATTACTTCAATAAGGTTATGTGCGAGAATCCTTATCTCCTTATGTTGTGCCTGTCATTTAAGTTCCTAAGAAAGATAAAACTAGGCGTATGTGCAATGATTGTTGTACTATTAACAATATTACCATTAAGTATCACCATTCTATCCCTAGGTTAAATGATATGCTTGAAGATTTGCATTGATATGTGATTTATACTAATATTGATTTGACTCAAGGCTATCATCATATTCGAATTAATGAGGGGGATGAATGGAAGACTGCATTTAAGACTAAGTTTGGGTTGTATGAATGGATTGTTATGTCTTTCAGTTAAACTAATGCACCTAGTAATTTTATGCGGTTGATGAATCATGTCTTGAGAAAGTTTATTGGTCAATTTGTTGTGGTCTATTTAGATGATATATTGATTTATTCTAAGTCGAATGATGAACATATTAAACATGTTAAAATGGTTCTTGTTGCACTTCGTGAGCCTTGTTTGTATGCGAACATCAAGAAGTGCACATTTTGCGCTTCGGAAGTGGTGTTTCTCAATTTTGTGGTCTCTAAGGAAGGCATAAAAGTTGAGAAACACCAAAATTGAGGCCATTAAAACCTGGCCAAGACCTACTAATGCCAACCAGGTACGATCTTTTCATGGTTTAGCTAGTTTTTATAGACGGGTTGCGTGTGATTTCTCATCTATTGCGGCACCTCTAAATGAACTAGTTAAAAAGGATTTGAAATTTGTTTGGACTAAGAGTCAAGAGAATGGATTTAATGACTTGAAAGTAAGATTATGTAATGCTCCTGTTCTTGCTTAACCTAATTTTAATGGTACTTTTGAGATTCATTGTGATGCTTCTGGTGTTGGTATTGGTGTTGTTTTGATGCAAGAGAATCCACCTATAGCTTACTTCAGTGAAAAGCTTAAGGGCGGTGCTCTAAAGAATTTTATGCAATTGTGCGTGCATTAGAAACTTGGAATCATTATTTATTGCATAAAGAATTGTCATTCATAGTGATCATGAATCCTTGAAATATTTGAAGAGTCAGATGAAGTTGAATAAGCATCATGCTTAATGATCCAGTTTCATTGAATCTTTTCCTTATGTGTTGCGTTACAAACAGGGGAAGGAAAATGTTATCGCTGATAATTTGAGTCGTAGACATGTTTTACTTACACGATTGGAATACATTATGTTAGGGTTTCCATTCATGCGAGATTTATATGTGATTGATTTTGATTTTTCATCTATTTATGCTACATGTGAAAATGGTGCTTATGAGAATTTTTTTCGGCATGATGGTTTCTTGTTCACGAATAATAGGTTATGTATTCCTCAATATTCTATGCGTGAATTACTTGTTAGAGAAGCGCATTCTGGTGGTTTAATGGGACATTTTGGTGCATTTAAAACTTATAATTTGTTGCGAGAATACTTCTATTGGCCCAAATGGCACTTTTATTGATAGGGTTTGTAGGAATGGTCTTGATTGCTTGAAGGCTAAGTTTAAAACTAAGCCTCATGATCTTTATACTCTATTACCTATTCCTACACATTCTTGGGTTGATATTTCTATGGATTTTGTCCTAGGTTTACCACATTCTTAGTTCGGTAATGATTCTATCTATATGGTTGTGGATAGATTTTTGAAAATGACACATTTTATTCCTTGTAGGAAGACAGATGATGCAAAGCATATTGTGGATCTATTTTTGAAGGAAATAGTTTGGTTACATAGCATACCTGTGTCCATTGTCTCTGATCGCGATGTTAAATTTTTATCCTACTTTTGGAATACCTTGTGGCGCAAGTTGGGGACAAAGTTGCTGTTTTTGACTGCCAGTCATCCTCAAATTGATTGACAAACAGAAGTGACTAATCAAACCCTAGGGGATCTCCTGTGTGCACTAGCTCAGAAGAACATAAAGAATTGGGAAAAATGCATTTCGATTGCAGAGTTTTCTTACAATCGCACTATTCATTCTACTACTTCTTTATCTCCATTTGAATTTGTTTATGGTTTTCTACCTATTATACCTCTTGATCCACTTCCTTTGAATTTTAAACATGTTAAAAACCTTGATGGAGAAAAGAAAGCTGATTTTGTGAAGAAAATCCATAAGAAGGTGTGCATGAAAATTAATGGACAAATGCACAGAATGCTGATAAAGCTAACCAAAGCCACAAGTTGATGAGGTTCATTGTGGGAGATTATGTTTAGGTTTATTTACAGAAAAGGAGGTTTCCAAATGGTCGAAAATCTAAGTTGAGTCCACATGGAGATGGTCCTTTTAAAGTGTTGAATCGAGTGAATGACAATGCTTACAAGATTGAGTTACCAGATCATTATGGTGTTAGTGTGACCTTCAATGTTGCTGATTTATCTCCATTTACCTTTGAAGATGATTCAGTTTTGAAGACAAAACCTTTAGACCACGGAGGGAATGATGGAGATGCCAAGATGACTACCACCATGAATGAAGACATTCAACGACTTGATCAAACATTTAAAGGATATGCTCGGGATCCTCTAAGTGACATGGTGGGACCTATGACTAGATCAAGGACTAAGTTTTCGGATGCTGCTTTAAATGCTTTAATTAATCGCCTTTATAATGAAGAAGTGACGAATGAGTCATCATCAACATCTTGGATTTATTGTTCAAGACTGTCGAAGAACTGAAGACATCATGAAGAACACTACTCTTTTTCCCACCGGGTTTTTTTAATGAGGTGGTGTGATCACTATGAAATATTGTAAAGTTATTTCATTTTGGGTTTATGGACTAACAGTTCAGCCATGTGGGCTTTGAAGAGTCAAATTTCAAAAATACAGTCCATTAGGGTTTAGTATATTCAGTTTTATTCTGATTAGAATTAGATTTGGTAAGAGTAGATAAGGTAATATTCCTCAAGGTTGCTTCTTGAAGAATTCGACCAGATAACCTTAGATTACCATTTATTTTAGGTATTTTAGTTAGATATGATTTTAGCTTCTTAAAGCTGCCATAAGTCGATTCAGTTTCCATTTGTGATTAGGGTTTGGGGAGAGATTGTAACCCTATAAATAGGGAGGCCTTATGGATGAATTTACTACCACTTTTATCATTCAAATATACAACCTTTTGAGTTCATACTCTTTGCTTGCGAGCTATTCCATTGTTGCTTAACCCCGAGGGCTAGTTAAGTATCAATAAACCTTGTAATCAGATCCCGAGGGCTAGTTAGAGAGAAAGTCAAAATTGAGTGTACCTTGAGGGCTAGACCTTGAATTTCGTGCGAGATAGTGAGGGTTTGCAGATCCCTTCACTAGATCAAAGATATTAATTCTGCAATCGTGAATTTTTGCAAGGAGATTCATATCACCTGATGTTCTATCAAATATTTTATCGATGTCTTATGAACATAATCTTCAAAAGTAGCCTTAGAGTGAGAGGCTTGATTAAGGATATCTTTTCCATTAGCATGAGCATTATCCCAAAAAAATTCAGATATGTGTTTGCTCTAAGTGTAAGTACATCTTCAACAGTAACATCATCAAAAGTTGAAGATGTACTTCTTGCAGCAATTTTCTCAGTTTTATCATTTTTCTTAGTTTGTATTAAACTAATAGGAGTAGAATTTGATGCATCTTCAAACTAAGTATTAGCTTTAAACTGAGTATTAGCTTCAATTCCAGCACTAATTTGTTTTCCAGATTTGGGGACATAGATTTGCTTAGCCTTATTATTGCCTGCAATTTCGATATTCTGCAAAAAAAAAACTAGGATGCTTTTCTATTACATTTATCAGTTCTTTATCCTTATCAGATGAACCAGAAGGTGAAGGTAAATACTTTCATGACTATTTACCTTGCTTCTCATTTTTAGGCCTCCATGCATGTCCTCTCTGGAACTGATCAACTCTGCAAGAAGTCATCATATGACCCAATTTGAAACACTTATTACAATAATCAGGAATACCTTCATACTCCAGATACTGCCAGAATCATTTACTTCTATAGTTGATCCAAACTATTTTACTCGAATGTTGAGTTACATCGATTTCCACGCACGCCTTTGCTACATGAGGCATGGATCTGTTCAAAGTTTCCTTATCTATCTTGACTGGATGTCCAATTAGGTTACCAATATACAACATCGCCCAGGAATCGAAGAATTGTTGAGGAAGTCCATATATTACAACCCACACGAGTACAATCAGGGAATCTGTATTTGGATCAAAGAGAGGATCCCATTTAGTAATATGTAATGAATACTCAAGTTAAAATAGTTAAACATCAAATAAAGTATTCAAATAGTTCTTAAAAATAAAAATAATTAAATTTTAAATAAATTTCTAAAATACACATCAAATTTACTAAAATGTTACGTCAAATTAGAATAGTTAAAACATCAAAAAATACAAAAAAAAACTTTGCTTGTTGATCCTCTATTCTCATCATGAGTTCCCTCAAGGTGAAACGTTCCATTTTTTTAAAAAATTTTTTCTTTTTCAAAATTCCGTAATCATATTGCAAAGATTTTAGATGAAAATTCACTAAGAACTCAAGAAATACCTACTCCGAACAAAAACAACCACCAAGAAGTGGAAAATAAAAAAACTAAGTAGTATGCAACCAAATATGCACAAACACTTAAAAATAAACGTCTCTTCCCCGGCAGCGGCGCCAAAATTTGGGAGGTCATCGTCATACCTCTCAAAGTTAAATTTAGAAGACCTAAATGCAACCTATCTACAACTAAGTAGATAAAGGCAAGTCGGGGTCGTCCACGAAGAAGAGAGATTTTCTTAAGCATTTAAACATATAGGGTTGCTATTATGCTAGAAGTGTGTGTGTGTATATATATATAATCAAGTAAAAAGGGGGTTTTGGTTGGTTGGTTTTCCTAAGTTATGAAATTAAAAAGACAAGTTAACTAGCAAAGTCAAGTAACTATCTAATCATGCAACAAACTAAGAAAAAGGGTAAAAGCTACAAAAGACAAAGCCTTAAGGGCAATTAATATCCACTTCCAAATCTCATGTAGATCATTGAACCATTCACTCATTCTATCACACTTGTTACCTATGGGGAATGTTAAAGATTCCCAATTGAAGATCAACATTCATTTCTTCTTAATTGTAATTTACAAAGACGTTCAACGACCATTTGCAAACCTCATTAATAATCACTTTAGACGTTAAACGACCATAAAGATATTTCATCAATGACATTATACACGAAGAACCATAGATTTGATAACAAGAAGCCTTCTACCAAAGACATAGTCATTTAACCAAACATCGCATTCATTAGGCTAAACCTAGAACAAACCACATTCAAGATTCAACCTTTCATTGCATCTATAGGATAAATATGAGAACAATCCACATTAACATATTTATCTAGCAAGAATTACAACACATTATACACTAGAAGTTCTATATCCATGTTCTTGGATTTTCATGCCAAATGAGTTAAGAAATTTGAAACTTTCCTAACACCCTAACACTTCAATCATACAAACACTTCCTATTCTCAAACAACCCATGATATAAATGAAGTAAAACATCACATTAAAACACATGAATGATAAATAACAAAATGCTTCAAGAAAGAGTGAAATAGAGGTTCTTACTACATAGATATGGAAACTTCAACCAATTGCTCCCAAGATTAAACTAACCTAGATAATGAAAAGACATGATTAGCCTGCAAAAACTAAGAAAAGAAAGAAAGGAAAACTAGGGTTTTGAACCCAGAAAATTGAAAGAAGAAGAATAAGATGAAAGGGAGAAAGGATAAGGTGAGTATTTACAGTGCAAAAAAACAAGAAAGAAGTCTAGCCACTCGTTCATTGCGGCCCGCAACGATTTCATCGCTGCCCGTGACGGTTTCATCGCGGGCCACGACGAGATCCAAAATTTCTCACAAACTATGAGCTCTTGGGCTCAAGATATCGCGACACACGACGGTCTTATCGCGACCCGCGATGGGTTCATCGCGGCCTGTGATGGGTGCAAAATCCAACAATTTGATTTCTTTATTCTTTTTGTCTCAAGTCTTCCTCTTCTCTTTACTTTTATTCAATCCTTCAAGTCTTCAAAAGCTCAAATGCAAGTCTTCAAGTCTTCAAATCTTCAAAGGCAATCTTCCAAGTCTTCAAAGTCTCCAAAAAAATTGTCTTGTCACACAAAATCCTCTAGAAAAGTAATAAAAGCGTAAAAGTCATTCTTAACTCTTCTAAGAGAATTTCAAGGCAAAATGCCACATCTAGAGTACAAAAGGGTACAAAATTAATCCCAAAAATCCCTAAAATAACCATATAAAATAGGTACATAAGAAAGTCTATTATTGGATTGAGAGTCTATTGTGATGATGTGCCCAGTGACGTTTACCAATTTAATGCTTATATTGGAGATTTTTTAAGACTGACATTCTATCCCTCTTTTGTATTTGTCTGTTAACAACGACACCTTCATATTTTTGGAAAACTTTAAATTATTTTCATCTATTTAATCTTATCTTCATTCAATTCAACTTTCTCTACTCATTTTATTTTAAAAATCGGTATTCATAAAAAGAAAAGTAATAATTATGCACCATTGTATTGTTATTTCACTTTTAATAATTTGTTAAAGAACTCATATTTAACTACGTAATGCGGCCTCGGATACCGCGAAAGGCAGACAAATTGGGGGATTAGAAAATTCTATTGGGTGCTTAAGAATAGATAATGTAGGGAATGAAATGAAAAGACATCATTTGACTCGACAAATGAGAGAGAATCGAAGACATCATGGGATGAGATTCTAATCATTCTATAATTAAATGAGAAAGTCTCTCTAAATGCATAATTGGATTATGAAATGGAACCTTAAAATTGCCACACAACCTTGACCCTTTTGACACCCTAATTTTCTTTTTCTTCATATTTCCATCACAGAGAGATGAAGAAATGGTAATTTCTAATTAATATTCTTTGAGTATTTTTGTTATTGAATAAGTACTCCCTCCATCTTATCTTAAATTACAGTCTAATCATTGCACACCGTTCGAGAAATATATTTGATTGTTAATATGTTTAACTACGTATAGTAACGACAAATAAAACGTTACTTTCTAGAAACTACTTGTTACGACGAATTCAACAATATCACATACGATAATATTATGTCCCATATATCTATTCAAATATGCAGTCAAACTTTGATAGAAGAGAAAAACTCATGTGAGACCGTCTTACCATAGCAAATGGTGAGACCATGGACCAAACTACAATAAATAGGAGATGAACTAAAAAATGGGACCAGATTGCAAATATATAGAAAATAAGGGCTGAAGAAAATGGGTCTAAATTTGGGTTATAAGGAAAATGGGTCACAATCTGGTACATAACCAACCACCGTATTTGGAAACAAATTCCCCAAAATCAAGGAATCTGAATCCCTATGAAATTCAATCCAATCAAACCGGATTTAAGGTCGCAAATTGCCGATCAATCCTCTGAAATAACGGATTTTGCTTAGGTTTTTAGATCTGCGTCAGATTTGCTTTGAATTTGTGTCAGATTGAGCTCAGGTTGAAGCTCGCTATCTCCGAAATCAGATTTGCAATTTTGCGACGGAATTACGTCAGATTTGCTTTGGATTTGAGCAGGAATCGGATTGAGAGATGGAACTTTGCGACGGAAACATCAAAGAAAGCTTCTACATCTGCGAAGGTAAGATTTGCGATCTAAAATCTTAGTTTTACATTTTGAAATCTTTGTTTTAACGGTTGAAATCTGCAATCTAAGGTGTTGCTGGTATAAACTATGGATGACGAAGCAATTCAAGGCAATTATTTTGTTTTGTATGAAGGAGAAAGCAATGATTATGTTCAATCTAAAAATTCAACTCGTTTACATTTAGTTTAGATTTTGATTTTGTATATACAGTTAAACGTATGAAGTAGTTGCATGAACACATGAAGTAACATTTATTTATTGTGAATTTTATTTTGACAGTTATGGAATTCAGTTATATGCATGTTGTGAAGAAAACGTTGGTGTTTTACAATTTTCTGAAACATATTAGGTAATATGAAGAACACTGGATGTAATTGCATGAACACATGAAGTAACGCGATAATATTCTGATAGACAATTCTCCAAAAGTTGAAATTTGGTTATATGCAAATTGTTGGAAAATGTTGATGTTTTTTAATTTTCTGAAATATATGAGGTAATATGATGAACAAATGATGTAGCTGTAAAAACACATGAAGTAACGTGATGATATTCTGATAGACAATCCCCCAAGGCTTGAAATTTAGTTAGATGCAATTTGTTGAGAAAATGTAGGTGATTTATAATTTTCTGAAACGTATGAGGTAATACGATGAACACTGGATATAACTGCGTGAACACATGAAGTAACGTGATAATTATCTGATAGATAAATCCCCAAGGTCTAAATTTTGGTTATATGCAATTTGTTGGGAAAATGTAGGTGTTATAAAATTTTCTGAACTGTTTGAAGTAACATAGTAAATCAATTATGTGACTCCATGAACACATAAACTAAAATTAGTTACATTCATTTTTCTAAGACTATTTTTTATATTTTCAAATTTAATTTATCACAACAAGTAATATGTTAAATACACGATGTAACTCAATAAAAATATAATTTGTTGTGATTAGTGTCTGAAATTCAATTAGTAGGATTTGTTATCAAAATATTTAGAAATTGTACAAATTTATCAGTGACTAAACAACTGTTAATGAAGGCCAAACTAAATTGTGAAATACACAAACAAACCAATATAATAGTTGATGTAATGAGTTTCTGAAAGAATACAATTTTGCAGGACCAGATTCTATCACCAATTTAAGAGACCTATCGAAAGTTGATATCACAGATTGCTTCAAAGGTTTTGAGAGCAAAAACACTATCAGAGTTCCATGATTTATACTGAAAACAGTCAAACGCGTTGGGATTTAGGGTGCGATGTTCAACCCAAAGAGGTAAAAAAGACGGAACCATCCTAGAGAAGTATTTTGTTTGCTCAAATCAGTGAAACACAAAATTGAAGAATGAAACACTCAACACACATTCCAATAACAAGATCATTGAAGAGGGCCCTGAGAAGAAAAGAAGAAAAACAAGGGAAATGTGGTTATGAGAACATGATGCAAGGCTGGAATTCAAGTTAAATTTATCGATGGAGCTTATGAAGTTTTGCATCATGTGACATCTCACAATCATCCGTTCACTCAAGTCGAATGGCAGTATTTGTAGAGAAGTGAAAGGAGAATTACCGAAGAAAAAGGGAAAGCTATAGAAAGAATGGAATGTGTGGGATTAAAACCTAGTCAGGGATTCAAGTCTATGGCTTTTGAAGTTGGTGGTATTCAGAATCTAAGACACACGATTAATGATCATCTAAACTACGTGAACAGGTTGCGCATGAAGGAGATTAAAGGAGGCGATGCTCAACAAGTAATTGGAAGACTCTCACAGAAGAGTATCGAAGAAGAAGATTTATTCTTTAGAGTTTAATTGGATGATAATGGTAGGCTGACAACATTATTTTGGAGGGACTCAATGATGAAGAAAGAGTACTCCATCTACCGCAATCTAATGGTATTTGACACCACATACATGTATGATTTATATTTTGTAAAATACATTTAAACACATGAAATAACGGCAGGAACACATAAAGTAGTATGTTATACACACGGTGTAGATTCATGAACAAATAAAGTAAAAATAAGTTACTTTTTTTGGAGAAAATTTGGTTGTTTTTAGATTTGCTAAAACGTATAAAGTAATTTATTAGAAACACGATGTAACAGTATGAAAACATGAGTAAAAGTGATATAATTTAACTTGATAATTCACCAAAGTCTAGAATTGGTGTATATGTATTTTTTTGAGGAAATTTTGGTATTTTAAAGTGTGCTAAAACGTACTAAGTAACATGTTAAATAAATAGTGTAGCTGCATTAACACATGAGTTAGCATGATCTAATTTTGTTAAGTGATCCGTCAACATACAGGACCAACAAATACTACTTGATTTGTGCTCCAATAGTCGGAATGAACAACCACGACAATATCGTGATGTTTGGATGTGCATTTATTGCAAACAAGAAAGCTTCAACTTTCGAATGGCTTCTTGATGTTTTCAGAAAATCAATGGGTGGTAAAGAGCCGGTAACAATATTTACAGACCAAGATCCAGCCATGGCCAAAGCAATCGAAAAGGTGACGATTCTTTAATTTGATTGATTTGGACTATAATGGGTTGATATGTTTATGTACTTACCTTTAGTATTTAGCTCAATAGTTCTTGTGTTTATTCACAACATCTAATGTAATTTCAGTAATCATTGTCAATTGAAAAAACCTGATTATAGGAAAAAAATCATGAACAATTACATTCCATGTTTATATCTTTAGTTCGTGTTTACTTGCTTTTAGATCATATGCTTATACATGAACTTGTTTTGAATAAAATTATTCATGAAATTTTACAGGTTTTCACAAACACGAGGCATAGGTTGTGCCTATAGCACATTACATAGAATGCCATCAGTTATTTTGGTGAATTAAAAAAGGATGGTCCCTTCAAGGAAGCATTTGAGCATTGTTTGAAATACTGTAAAAACGGAAGAAGAATTTGAAATGGCATGGAACAATATGATTAAGAATTTTCATCTTGAAGACAAGGAATGGTTCAAGAGCCTTTATTCTATTAGAGATAAGTGGTGCCCTGCCATGATCAAACACTTTTTCTCCGTAGGAACTCCTTCATCACAAGGAAGTGAGAGCACAAACAAAGCTTAGCCATTCAATGCCACCAAAATAACCACACTCAACAAGTTCTTAACCATCTTCAATGAGACTATTGATCACTGGAGAGCAAAGGAAATAGCGAAGGAAAATAATGCTCAAAATCAGTGCCAAAGTCAGCTATATATGGATCAAAACTACTCAAACATGCAGCTCAAGAGTACACATTATCAATGTACTATAAATTTGAGAAGGAATAAATGATTGCATAAGCAACAAAAGCATGTAGAGTTTTCACCCCAGGATCGGCAACAAAGTATAAAGTAAGTCCAGAAGAAGATGATACAAAAGTTGAAATTTTCACCTTCACACAAAAAAGTGGAATGGTAGAAGTTAACTGCTCTTGCAAAACTTTTGAAGAAACAGGTATGTACTGATGAAATGCAATTTACATGTTACCTCTTATGTTAATATCTTTAGTTCTTCAGTTTTGATCATTACCTTTTAGTTAAATATTAAGGTTCATCTTTTTGAAAGCATGTTTCATTGCAAGTTTATGATAATACATCTTATTTATATGTCATTAGTTCTTCATTCGCATATTTAACTTTAAAATGCAATACATTATATGCGTGAACTTTAGTTTGGATGTTTATCTAATTAACTTGAATATATGCATGGTTATCTTTTCATGCAAGGAATGCTCTGCTTTCACTGTATTAGTATAGTGCACATCAACTCAATCAGTGAGATACCATCACAATACATTCTGAAGCGATGGACAAAGCTTGCTAAAATGCAAGTATGAGACAAACTGAAAGCATCACAAGAAATTCAAGAAGTGGAAAAAACCAAAGACAAAGTTCCATGGCGACACCAAATGGCAAGAAACTACTATCTGGTACTAAAATGTGAAGGTGACATAGAAACCCAGAATTCTGGAAGAAAGCTTAAAAAATGACAATGGAAAGGTAGACCAAATTCTTGTCTCAAAAAGTACAAAAGAACATGAAAATTCAAGCAGCATAGCAAAATCTTCTATCACTAAACCGCCAACAATCCAAGATCCATCTCCCACAAAGACAAAAGGAAGAAGCAAGAGAATTGAAGGATGATAGCACAGGAAGAAACAAAAAATAAAGGAGTTTGGTACCAAGACACCAAAGCAACAAGTCTAGACCTATGAGTTCCAACTTGACATTGTATTTATATTAATATTTTGTACAATTATCTTAAATTCATGAACAAATCATTTAAATTGCCCTTTAAATGCTTTAAACACCTGAACTAACGAGTGCAGTTTAATTAAACAAAAATATATTCATCAAGTAAACTGTGCCTGAAACTAATGACTCTAACAAATGAGTTGAAGTGCAATATACATGAACTAATGTTAGAAAAAGTAAATGAAAATATAAGGGTAAAAAATTAAACAACACATAGTTGGAAAATATCTAATATTTAAACCGAACTATATACCTAAATAACCGAACAATCTACCTAAAGGACACATGGCTTTGAACATACAAAATATAATTACCAGACAAACTGTTAAACTATAATAATAACTAAAGAGATAAACAATGCAACTAAAGAGATAAACATCATAACTAAACTTATATTGGAATCATCATAAAAAAAATTTAAAGCTTCAATCCACACTGGAATCATTTTAAAAACATCTTTCAGAATCATCTAAAAAACATCATTCAGAATCATTCAATCCAACAACCTAGCAAATCGACCATTCAAAATCATCCATAACATCATTTCAACAAATTCAAGCATTCAAATCACTCCATAAGAAATCTAGACCACATCATTCAAATCAAATCATTCAAATAATATCTTAAACTACGTTGTATGTGGACGTTCCTCCTATGCCATCCAATTCACCATCTTTAAACAAGATAATAGTCGGAAGAGGCTCGTTCTGAGGCTGGTATTATATCCTTCTCCTCAATTGGTTGCATTCTTCATCAACCATAGCAATTAACTTGTCATTCCATTTGATTGGTGATTCTTCAATTAGTGATGAGTCATCTTGCTGATTTGCAAGTTTTGCAGTATTCCCAACAATGGGTGGCAAGTCTCACAATGCTTCATCCCCAACATTGGTCTTCACCATCTCTAACCTCTAATACATATCAGCGGTAACAATTTCAAAGTTACGTTTCACGATCATCAACGCCTCATCATAAGCCTACACAAGAAAAAATATCAATAAATTTATACAGAAACCTAAACAAACATATTAAATAGCCAATGAAAGCACAATCAACTAACCATAAACAGTTCATATATAAACCGAACCAAACTATTAAACATCTAAACAGAAAGATTAAGCACATGAACTAACTACACTAAAAGTCAGCAATATAAAATAATGAAATTAAAAACATAAATTAGCACATAAAAACTTAAACTAAATACTGAAACACATAAGAAATCATGTTAACCACCATAACTAACAAAGCAAAGACATCAGGTAAAATTTTAAACACTTACATTCTTAGGAAGACTTTTAATCTTGGAGTCAGTTAAAACTCCGCATGGGATTTTGAACTGCAACACTTCCTCACCTTCAAAAACAGAATCAGCTCCAATATCAGGCAGAGCTCCAACATCACGCTTACCCCTATAACCCTCTTTCACTTTTTCGGCACAGCTGATTGGATAGCCCTTCACCATGATTGTCCTGTTATAACCTCCTCCAATGTCCAACATCTTCGCTCTCTCCCTCAACTTCACATTAGTCCAATGTTAGACTAGAGGAAGGGATGTTGGCTCCAACACACCACAGACAGGAAATCAGTGCAAATACATAATCAAAAGGATAAGGACACATGCACAACAGGTTTGGTATTCTACATTGTTCTTATGCCTCATAATCATTGAAGTCATTTTGTCTAACACGAAAGTACACCAGTCGAGATTCTTAATCTCATCAACATTCTCAATAGCTTCAAGAATTTTCATATCTACCTTCCCAGTAGCTATAGGAGCTAAAAAAGTATGGAGAACAATAGATCACAAAAAGTCTCTTAAACTCATCCCATCCCTCCTTAAGTTCATTTATCCTATCTAAAATCAAGTGAATGGGGTATATCATGTTCATTCTCCCTACCAAACCTAGCCTTGTAACTATCCTTCAATTCCATTCCAGAATTTCTCTTCTCCACAACTTTCCTACCAGGGTTTCGAGGCAAGCACAAAACATCATAAACATCATGAGCAGTAACAAAGTACCTATCTACCCCAACCAGCTGAACACATGTACCAGGGTTTAAATTACTCACCAACCAAGGCACAATACCCGAGGGAATTGTGATCTCCAATCTTAGCTTCAAAATGCCCCTGAACATGCAATATTTACATCTGGCACCAAATCCAGAATGCAACATCAGATCTATGCATTTAATG
This sequence comes from Rubia yunnanensis, assembly GCA_037428765.1. NCBI lineage: Eukaryota > Viridiplantae > Streptophyta > Magnoliopsida > Gentianales > Rubiaceae > Rubia > Rubia yunnanensis. The sequence continues at coordinate 106,347,267 of CM075063.1, read as the reverse complement.
GTGAAAATTTATCACTATAAACATGCAATATTTTAACCTGAACATCCAACCTAGCACCAAAAAAATCAAGTAACTTGGAAAGTTTAAGATAAATAAACTTCTAAATGTGCATTTCATATTAAGCATATATCACTAGAAACCCTCATTGTTTTAACCTAAAAGTCCAACTTGTCATTCCTAAATTAGATTACATAAAAATAACTAAATAGTATCTTCTTACATCCAAAACAAACAAATTCAGGGTATTCTAAATCTACAAACTATTACATAGCTTTTCAAATCATATTTCATCAAGAACAAGAAGGTCGAAACTATGGATCCACCTAATTTCTTCTTAAAATCGTTCAAAATGTCATCAATCTGTTTCCACATCGCTGGATTATCAAAATATCTTGAGAGTTGGGCAACTAATCTAAAGTAGTGTTGGGATCATCTTGAATGGCTACCATTTGTGATTTCAACAAACCTTCTGATAATTTGGAAGTAACCACTTCCATATACCTTCGGAACAAATCAAATGCCTTAACAACAACCTATAAAACAACAAATTATACTACAAATCCACTAAAATAACACAAAAGAAAAAAAACCATACTCACATTCTGTTTAAAACATGCAATCTCTTCATCTGTTGAAACCATAATAGATATATCGAATTGTAGAACCCAACTATCAGCAATAACTTTACCTAACTCACTCAAACTACCAACAAAGGTTGCACCTTTCAACATACCAGCTCGTTGTAGTACAATACACAAAAAATAATAACAACATCACAAAATCTCACATTAGAATCCAAAACACAGAACCTTTCAACTCAAACACAACACCTCTCATTGAATTTGACGAAAAAATTGGGGGGAGAGAAAAACAAAGATAATGCACTAAAACAAAAAGTAATTTAACATAATGACCACTTAATATCAACATATTACACCATAAACATGTAACCTTTCACAATTAACATCAGATCTTTGACAAACAAGCCCCTTAAATTGGGAACAATAGTAAACATGCTAACATCATCTCACAAAAGTATCAGAAATTGGTTATACTGCAATCTAAAGCACTGCATCCTCATTTGACACCAAAAATACACATGAACAACACAAATTCAACAAAAAAAAACATCACATTCGACATGAGAAGAACATTCGACAGATTCTCCTCTCAGCTTCCCCATTATGCTGCAATAAAACACAAAAAAACTTCATATCTGAAACCAAAAACCTAAAAAATGGAACATCAAATAAAAAATAGAACACAAAAAGAAAAAAATTAACTTATACGAATGCAATCAGACGACGAACCAAAAAAAAGAACGACAAAAATTGGGAAAAACGAACGCACAGAGAAGATTAAACGGTAAAGAATAAAAAATGAGAGAGAAAGAGAAGTTGGGGAACGATGGAAAGAAGACAGAATGAAAAGAGGAACTATGGTTTAACATATATGTATATATATATATATATGTATGTATATATATATATTGTAGCACGTGTGTTTCACTTTTTAGAATATTGCAACTGAACCCCTAACTTTTTTTTTTCTAGGAAGATTTGAGGGTTTTAACTTTTAAGAGTTAAAACCCCTTCTCATTATGGCGATAAATCTCCTTGCTAGATAATCTTTTCCCTCTACTAATCGCATCTCATCTAATACGCTAACTTTCAATTATTATAAAACTCCATCTTTCCATATACTTATGGAAAAACGGTTTTTTCCAAGATTATGTCTATGTGGTATCACGTAATTCATATTTTACACATTTGACATTTTATGATTATTTAGAAGTTATTTACACATTTAACATTTTTATTCCCAAACTCGTAAAAGTAATAGCCTTTGGAAAAATTAATACTCACTCCATTACAGTAAAATAATTAACTGCATCAAATTTTAAATAACCATAAATATGTATACTTTTCTTTCGCCCATCCTGTAGTTAACTTTCTATCTGCTTTTGACTCAATTTCTAAGTTAATGTAGCAATATCTTTTGGCATATACTATTTCATTTTTAAGACATATCATCCACTAATGATGGGTGGAGATATTAAATGTGGTTCTACCATACTATAGAAGTCACTTGTTGGTGACTTATCTGGTTGTGCCTTTAATCATATCTCATTTAATGGCATGATTAAATGTGGTGTTTTTCCTCATTCAATCGGCCTCCAAGAGCTACGAAGCTTACCTTATTAGAGAGCGTAGCGGTAAGAAAGAGAAGAAGAGTCTATGACTCCATATTTAGATTCAATGGTGGAATCTAACAACACATACTCGAAATAGTTCTTCCTGAAAGTTCTTACTCTAAGGCAATACTCTTATGAGACAATAAATAACAAGTGCCTATATTAAACTAAAGAGAACAATGAGATAGATCCTCTTCAAGAAAGATCCACCCCATTTTTTGCACTAGGATTTACCAGATAGCTCAGAACCATTAATCTCTTTTTCAAACGATCAAACAACTCAACTGGATATTTATGCTTTAAAGAGAATTAGATGCTCTTCCTGAACAAGCCTTTTATTTAGTAGGTAATATCGATGAAGCTACCTCGAAGGCCATGAACCTAGAAATAGAGTTGACCAAATTACCTTAAATCTTTGTGTACCGACCCTTTATAAAATTGTTTGGGATTCAAAAGTAAATGAAATCAATTTATCTACTAATAGTGGTCAAATTGGCATACTACCAACCATTCCCCTATAGCCACAGCCCAAGATATAGGTATTTTAAGTATATACCTTAATGATGAATGGTTAACAATGACTCTGATGAGTGGTTTTTCTAGAATAGGCAATAATGACATAATTGTTTTAGTAAATGATGTAGAGAAAGGTAGTGACATTGATGCATAAGAAGCTCAACAAACTCTTGAAATAACATAAGCTAGTTTGAAAAGGTCTGAAGGAAATAGACAAATAATTGAAGCAAATCTAGCTCTCCGGTGATTTAGAACATGAGTAGAGGCTCTTAATGCGGTTTGATTTCATAACTAAGTTTTGTACCATTCAAATACCTATTTTGATTATGGAAAGTGAATCAAATCAAATGTAATTAAGCAAGCCCCATTTTGCTACAACTAAAATAATTTTTTTTTAAAAAATTCAATAAACTAAACATAGTGTGGTTTAGAAACTTATTAGAGTGAGGACCCGATTAATGACATTTTTTTTGCCTTCAATCTGCCTCTAGGAACCACCATTAATTACGTTCCAACTCTGAAGTCTCCCTCCCCCCTAGGTGCATGGTTTTTGGAATTTTTGAAATCAGAAAAGCAGGGCATTGGTGGGATTTTGTAGCTTGTTTTGAATTAGAAATAAATTTCACGTTTTAAAATCACTGCTTTATTCAAATGCGAAAATGTTTTTGAACAATTTTTTTTGAATGAGTAAAAATAACGTTGAAAAATAAATGTTCAAGCTCGATATAATGTGCATTGGGGCAGTACCAGGGTGGCGAGAGTACGCCAACGCACCCCCTAGAATCCAGTTGCGAGGGGTACTAGGGCTACATTGGACTGAACGGTTCCAGCATCCCTTGGCGGTTGACGTCCACCCATGCTCCCTTGCATCGTATTAATTAAACCTGGTACAAAAACAATGCAATTTAACTCCAGCGTTTCATTATTTTATAAACCTTCAGAGCTCAAAGTGACATCGTTTCGTTTAGTGGAATGCCTTCGCTTTGAGTTCTCAAGGCCAAAAAAACTTGGGAAAAAGTCGAACTGGCCTAAATTAAATACCCTAAAATTGATTGGGCAATTACTATATAGAAAAGCAACGCCCAAGTTAGCGACGAGTGCCCAACCCTTCCTAGTTCCTTTCTCCCGTCGACCCGCTTCCCCGTTGCTTTTAAAAATTTGGGAGGTATGTGTACACTTTCAAAAAAAAACTAGAAATATATATATATATATATGTATTAAACAAGAAACTGTAAGGCATAAATACACTTTGCCTAAAAATAAATATCAAATCAGCTCAGTGCTTACATCAATTATAAAATGACTCGTTTAAAGGTTAATCGGTTTGAGATAAAACTTTGTGGCAATTAATATTTATTTATATTATAGAAATTCAATAAGTAATAAATATACTCCCTCCGTCCCAGTCGAATGTGCACACTTTTTGGCCAACTTTCTCAGGTCATGTTTGACCAACGATAACTTTAGTTACGTATATTAACGGTGTGTTAAAATTTGATATTTAGATAATACATCATGCATGGAATCCAACAATATCTCATATGATGATATTGGTGTCTATATACTAGTTGAAATTTATAGTCAAATATGTCTTGAGAAAGTTGACCAAAAAGTGTGCAGATTCGGCTGGGATGGATGGAGTATCTGTACTTGGAGAAAAAACTCTAAGTTATCTCAAAAGAAAAAAAAGAAAGGGTAATATGCAGATATAACCCTGTACATGATTCCGGCGTTGACCATCAGAATCCGGCCGTTGACCAATTTGCAATACCTAAAATACCCTTATGGCTAAACCCTTGACATGAAAGGACAAATTTGCCTTATTATCACCAGGCCCACAAAAAACCATATGTCACCACCATCCACCCCCAGCCACTGCCACCCTCTCCGGCGACCACCACCCGCCGCCAGCTCCGACAACCGCAACTCGCCACCACCGCCCACTCTAACCACCACCTCCAAACAACGTCAGCGGCGAGATTCCATTCACCACCACCACCACCACCAATCCGCTATCCCACTCCATTCAACGAAGATGCCTGATTCTATTCTCGCCAACACAAAAAACAAGACGAAGACTCCTGATTCCATTCTCGCAACAAAGAGGCCACCAGCCAATGAATTAGAACAACACAAGCCCTGACAGCCAAAACATCTCCGGCCCAGAAATCTAGTTCCCCTTTCACCTCAAGGGCCTGCAGCCGGACCACTGCGGCTTTCTGTGGTTCCATACCCGGTTCTCGAAGACAGCAACGTTCTCGTCGTCTCGTTGTACTTCTCATTCCCTGCTCCTTAAAATGATGTCGTTTCTTCCCCTTCAGCTGCTTTATCTTTTTCACCTTCTTCTTCAACGACAACCATTTTCTCCAGGGATTCTTGTTTCCACCGCGGCGGATTAAGGCGGTTTACACAAAGGCTGATTACACAGAGCCGTGAGTTCGGTTTTGTGTTTACACAAAGGCGGATTACGAGGCAGTTTACAGAGACAGAGGCGGATTACACATACGCATGAGTTGGGTGGCAACCATTTTCTCCAGAGGCGGGCGGAGGGAAGAAGAAACAACGGCAGAGGGAAGGAGAATGAAGCGGCAAAGGGAAAGAATGGAGTGGCGGGGCGGTGGCAGAAGGATAGAGAAAAGGGGGGGGGGGGTATTATTGTCAATGGGGATAATATTATCATTTGAGAAATGGAGGATTTTCAGTTTTTTTAAAAAATTATCGGGGGCAAATCGGTCATTTCATCGTATTATGGGCTCAAACCGGCTGAAAAGGTTATATTTGCACATAATCTAAATAGATATGGTTATATTTATACTTTTGAATAATGCAGAGTTATATCTGCACTTTATTCAATTACACAGGGTTTATTTGCACTTTTCTCAAAAAGAAAAGAAAGACTGTTCTCGAAGTTACTATGGGTAATTTAAATAAATAAAAAAACTCTAAGTTGAAACTGGGAGCAAGACTGTCGTGTCGCGAACAAAAGGGTTTAAGCAGGGCTTTATTCATTCAATATTTAGTTGGGGAAGAAAAGAAAAGAGAGAAAAGTAGTACAGAAAACTCTGGTCCTCGAAGAACTTCACCAATGGCCGTTCGGACAATCTAAATTGATTCCAACTCACTCCCCACTTTAGTTCACACCTAACTAATCACTTCTTCATTGGAGAGATGTTGAAGGTGTTGGCGTCAACATGTCTCCGCACCCGCCTTCATGCCGCCGGAGCCACGCCGTACAGGTCACACGGCCGTTCTGCTCCGGTGGCGAAACCGCCATTGTTGGCCCTGATGGACGCACTAGTGGGGACCAATTCAAAGACAGAGGCACCCTTTACTTTTCGGCGCTTTTTCTGCTCGGACTCTTCGGAGAAACCTGACGCTACCACCGAATCAGCGGCGGAGGCTGCGGTGGCAGATGCGGCGGAGGAAGGAGCGAAAGAAACTTCAGCCTCCATTGTTCCCACCGTCTTCAGACCTGAAGATTGCCTACAGGTGCGTGGGAATTGGAAAGCTTTATTCTTTCAGTAGAATATTGCTATTTTTTCTGGATTTGGTGCTTATGTGGGATGGGGTGGGGAAAGTTTGGTGCTTTTTTAACCGTGCATTTGGTATTTTATTAATAATGTTTTTGTTTGTTTGATGGGGGGTGGACAAATTTTGCGGTCAATCATAGAATAAGATGTGTTTTAGGGTCTGAAAAGTGTGAATTGATAGAGGTTTAATGTAATGGTGTGCTTTATATCATTTGATCTAGTACACGGGATTTGAGAAGTTCAAGAGCTTGCGTAAAGTGGGTTTAGTTGAAAGAAATGAATGGGATCAGTGTCTCCTGTTGCAACTTGCAAATGGAAAGTTTAGCAGTTATTGGTAATGACTGTACTCGGTAGTTGAGGGTTTTGTGGGAGATGTGTAGAATTCAGTTTCCTACTGTTTCATCACTTTGTTTACACTTGTTGATAGAGAGAGTGAAAGGGGAAAATGAATGAGTTGTGAAACATTTAGAATCATTGTTGAAAAGAGGCCTGAATCGATGGCCATGCAGTTGTAAAATTCTTATTTGGAACTTCAGTAGTATACCAAAGATTGGGGTTTTGACCTAACTAAATTAAACAAATTTGTGAATTTGGAAAGAGAGAGTACTCAAGGTTCCAATGTGCTTTGATGTTAGCTCATGGTTTGGAAACTTATGAGAGCCACAGAACCTAAGTTCATGAAATATCAACTATCCACATTTTTTTGGCATAATTTAGGAACCTTTAGGATGTTATCAACGTTCCAGATGTCTTGGTTTTTGGCTTGGCTCTCTATGTACTTCTGTGTGTGTGTGTTTAGATATACATGTATGCATTTGCTAAGTTTCCTATACACATACACTACATGCACATTGATAGAGTATCAGAATTTGTGCTCATGAGTTAAGTTTGATTCGGTAGATGCTCGTATGTAATTTTTTCTCAGTTTTTTATACTTCCTTAGCAGGTTTCACCTGGTCTATTCAATCATAAATCTTGTTGCCTATTGCTTGGCATTCGTCTCTCTGCTTTTTGTATATAAGGGCTAACTTTGTGGGTTTGCAGGTTATAGCATTGCCTCTGCCTCATAAACCACTATTTCCAGGATTTTATATGCCAATTCAAGTGAAGGTAGGACTACTTTGTACAGGATGTCCCTAAACCAGTTTTATTTCTTTTCTGCAAAATTTCCTTTGGATGGCATTCTGCCATATGCTATTTTTTCAATATACTTGTGTATATTTGAGACAGTTTTAAAATCTGAAATTATTAAGTGCATGTTTTGAGTTGTCATCTTATCATTGGGAAAATGTCTTTCCTTCAAACTTTATTCAGTTGAAACTGTAAATTTTTGAAATTTGAGCCAACAGATCACTGGCACTTAGTACTTGATATTTAGTTTGATCAATGAACTAATGCTCTTTTCCTTTTTAAAGATTCATACTTTACAGAGATTTGTTAGTAATATAGTGGAAAAATGCTCTCAAGTAACTGAATACAATTGTGTGAATTTTTTTTTTGAATTTGGTTATCTTTAAGGCCCACTACTCAATGGTGAAGCTTGGATATTTTCCCCTCTGTGCAATTTATCCTCATCATTCTGTGGTGTGGATTCATCCCTTTTAATTAGTTATGTTCATTTACAGGATCCCAAATTATTTTCAGCTCTAGTTGAAAGTCGAAAACGGCAGGCCCCTTATGCGGGTGCTTTTCTTCTTAAAGAAGAAAAGGACCCTGCTGTGCTTTCTGGATCAGAGTCGGAAAAAGGTATTCAGGATCTAAGAGGAAAAGAGTTGTATGACCGTCTTCAAGAAGTTGGTGTGCTGGCACAGGTAAATTGAATTTGTTATATTTCCTCATCTCTTGTTATGTGAGAACAAATAAGAATTTTAATGCTGACCAGTTACAAGACATTTGTTGTTTTCTCATGACATCCGAATTTCTTTTAGGCTCTAGGTGGAACTGATGTCACATAATGCTTGCAATAAAATTTTGTATCCTAAGATTGATTAAGCTGGTTTTATGACCCATATTACGACTATCCAAGGGTAATTTGTTATATTTCTTCATCTCTTGTTTAGTGAGAACAAATAAGAATTTCAGTGCTGACCAGTTACAAGATTTGCTGTTTTCTCATGACATCCGAATTTCTTTTAGACTCTAGGTGGAACTGATGTCACATAATGCTTGCAATAAAATTTTGTATCCTAAGATTGATTAAGCTGGTTTTATGACCCAGATTACGACCATCCAAGGGTAAATTGAATTTATTAAATTTCTTCATCTCTTGTAAAGTGAGAACAAATAAGAATTTTAGTGCTGATCAGTTACAAGACATTTGCTGTTTTCTCTTGACTTCCGAATTTCTTTCAGACTCTAGGTGGAACTGATGTCACATAATGCTTGCAATAAAATTTTGTATACTAAGATTGATTAAGCTGATTTTATGACCCAGATTACGACTATCCAAGGGGAACAGGTTATTCTGATTGGTCACAGACGGATTCGCTTGACTGAGATGGTTAGTTGTATCTTTTCCTTCATGTCTCCAGCATTCCTTTGTTCCATGTTTACTTTCCATTTTATCTGTGTTCTGGTGCATTAGTTAGCAAAGGACTTTATCTTTCATCTCATACACCTATTCTGAAATGCGTATCTTTCATCATTATCCTTTTTAATTATACAGTATGAGGTACTTCTCATATCCAGAAACCTATATGGGTCTAATTTACCCCCTAATCTTTGCAGGTGGAAGAGGATCCTCTTACTGTAAGAATTGAGCATCTGAAGGTACTATTTTCCTTTTACTATTGTTCAAGTCAGATAATACATTTTCAGGATAGAGAATTCTTGTTAAACATGCATAGATTACTTGTTTTTTAAAACTTTTGTTTGCTGTCCTGTTTTAGAATAAACCTTATGATAAGGAGAATGACGTTATCAAGGCAACATCATTTGAAGTTATTTCAACATTGAGAGATGTCCTAAAAATGAGTTCACTTTGGAGGGATCATGTTCAAACCTATACTCAGGTATTGGATTTTTTTTTCTTAACTCCCAATCTGTGTTGATTGCAAGTTATTCTGAGTCATTTTGGACGCCTTGTTTCCATTATGATTTTCTCCATTTGTGTTTACCCTTCCTTCTCCAAGAGGGCCTCATATTATCCCTCACTCAATTCTGACGCTTTTACACATATATTGTTGTGGATTTGTTGATGGCTTGGATATTTTCCTTTTAAGAATCACAATTATGGTTCAAATGATTTCGATTTTCTTTGGAGAGGATCCCTTGTGTCTGACAGAACGTTTCAATTTTGTATAGGTTATTTGAATTTGTATAATCCATATGCCTGCCTCAATACTTTCTTTATATTGGAAACATGTTACCTAAACTGAAACTTTAAAGTTGGAAGAAAGTCTAAAATAAGTTTGACTTATTATTAATCACCAGACTATTATGTGAAACTGCTTACTATAGCTGACACTAACTTCCTCTTATATTGCCATAAATTTTGTGTGTGTGTGGGGGGGGGGGGGGGGGGGGGGGGGGTTTCTGCAATTGTTTTGCAATTATAACCAGCAGTGGCCCCAGTTGGTTGCTCAGGAATTATTGTGATTTGCTTGTATTTTCTGTAGATATTTTAGTCTTCAAAATTTCTTTGTAAATGTCCATCAGAGGCACATGGTCATCATCAGCATTTTAGTATCAGGGTAATGTTTTAATTTTTATCTCATGGCTGCAGCATATAGGCGACTTTGATTGTCCTAGGCTGGCTGATTTTGGGGCTGCAATATCAGGTGCACATAAATCACATCTCCAAGAAGTGATTGAAGAGCTAGATGTAAGTAATCTATTCCTCTCTATTGTGAAATATGACAATTGGCCAATCTTCCTAGCAAATGCTTAAAATGATTGGACAGCCGAGAAAGTAATAGAGTGTACAGGTAGAAGCAACCTGTTCATAAAAAGAAATCCTTCTGTGAGTTTATCGTGAGAGTAAAGAAAAATTCTATCTCCGGCTTAAGTTTTTAGTTTGATCATGTCAGTCTGAGCATATGAATCCTTTCAAGGGTTTGTTGTGTTTAATTCATCCTGACAAAGTTCATGTGATATATTGCTACATTCATCTTAACACATATTTTTAGAATATATATTCTTTATAATTTATTGTTATACATAATTTAAGATATTAAAATTATAAAATCATTGATGAATAGTGAAAAAAGAGGACACAATTTGAGGGATGAAGGGAGTAGATGTTTCTAATCTGAGTCATCTGCTAGACTAAATTTGTGCTGAAATCTGCTGTTCCACTCCTGTAAAGCTTCTTTTCGTTTGTTGTGAAGATGTGGCATTTTTGCTTAATTTGATTCCCTCGTGTAGGTAGAGAAACGGCTCACTCTTACACTGGAACTGCTGAAGAAAGAAATAGAGATTAGTAAAATCCAGGTACATAATTGAGGGGATACCCCTATTTCTATGACCAGTTGATAACTCTCCCCTGCATCATCATCACTGTTTGCTTTGTACTAGTAGGAATCTATTGCAAAAGCAATTGAGGAAAAGATAAGTGGGGAACAGAGACGCTATTTATTGAATGAGCAGCTTAAGGCCATCAAGAAGGTTCTTCCACAGATTTGAATGTTTTGGATTTTTTACTCTCATCTCTTCTTTATAATAGAATGTCTGGCTCCTTCTCTAGGGTATTGCTCTGAACTTGGTTATTTGTGATGCAGGAACTTGGATTAGAAACTGATGACAAAACAGCTCTTTCTGGTTCTCTCTCCTTCTCTCCCTCTCTCTCTACACACACGCGCACACATATAAAAATTTTGTCGTGCATAACTTTGAACCAGAATGCTGAACCTGTTTCTGGCCTGAACTTTATTATTGCAGTTATGCTTTAACTCTGACCACCGTAAAGCCTTGTTCCCTTTTTAAGCCTTCTTCAATCTGGTGAAATTAGTTCAGAAATATATGCACTTTCACCTCAAGAACATTTCAATTAGTCAACCATACAGAATTATTAGTTTTTCCTGTAAAAAAAAAATGTAGGAGTCATTCATCCAAACTTTCTGTAGAACATTTATGGGCTAGCTCGTTTTGTTTAAGACTGCATCAACACTTTTTATCTATTTTCCCAATCTCTCTCTCTCTCTCTCTCTATGGCGGGGACATGATTGTTGTTTTTGATTAGCTTTTGAATATTTGATGGTCTTATACATGAGATGGTTCCTATGAATTTATGATTTCATGCTGTCTGTCACTCATTGCAGGAAAATTTAGGGAAAGGCTTGAGCCAAAAAGGGAAAAATGCCCACCTCATGTCTTGCAAGTCATTGAAGAAGAACTAACAAAACTACAGTTGTTGGAGGCTAGTTCCAGTGAATTTAATGTTACACGCAATTATTTAGATTGGCTGACTGCTCTCCCTTGGGGAATTTACAGGTCTGTGCTTTGCTCTTTGCCTTCTCATGCTAACAATGGCCATTGTTTTGTTAAAATGGATTTGAAATGCTCTATATTGTATGGTGTAGCTTTTTACTCTTCTCACAATATAATCCGTGGTATAGTGATATTTGCTTCTAATTGGAGGTTAAATGATCCGAGTTAATATTATCTTGGCATGCTTTTTAGATAGAAATTATGCTATTGTTAGTATAAGTCTTTGTCTGGCTGGTAGGTGAAGGTCAAAAAATTATTCTGTTGGAGGATGTGCATCAACTTTTACATATCCACCCACGTACCTTGTCAACTACATTTACCGTACAGGTTTCTTATTGACAGTTAGTTATCTTCACATTTGTAACAGTATGGTTTAGTGGATATGATTCTTCTTCTTTTTCTCCCCGGGGGGGGGGGGGGGGGGGGGGTGGTGGTGGTTTAGGAAAATAAGTGTGATTTGGTCCCTTATATATATCGATTTCTGTAAAAAGGGTCCCTTGCTTATCATTTTCTTGGCAATAGTAGTAGCAATTTAGTAGGTCAAATGCAGTCCTTTTCTAAGGATATAAATTATTGGGGGTGGGGGGTATATGTTTCTAATTAACAGACCACTTTTGAAATCTATGTGTGAAAACATGGCAAAAAGATTTCCGGAATATAGATTGAGAAGGCAATTGAGATGTGAATATATTAACTGACCACTTTTGGAATTGTATGTGAAAACATGGCAAAAATATTGCCAAAATATTGATTGAGAGGGAAATTGAGATGTGAATTTATTTGCAATGTATGGGGTGAAGCACCTCACTATCCTCATGGATCAGATTTTTCAGGGCAAGCATTCTGTGATGGCCCAACATGTTTTAATCCATTCCAGACATGCAATTTCCCTTGACTCTCTACTATTTAGCTGATGTTAAATAGATGCTGGAATTTTGGAGGGCGGTCTCAATCTAGGACCTCTCAATAACAATCCCTAACCTCAACTGCAATCTTAATGCTTATTAATTGGGCAACATCTAACATTATGTTGACACGTAGATATCTTTGCAATATAAAGTCATCATTTGCAACCTTGAGTTTGAATGTAGTTTACCTACAAGCACTGTCACTGATTGTTGCAACTGGTTGAGTTTCAATTTGCCCTGTGCTTTGAATGCAGTGATGAGAACTTTGATGTGATACGGGCTCAAAATATTCTGGATGAAGACCATTATGGTTTAACTGATGTTAAAGAAAGGATACTGGAGTTTATTGCTGTGGGAAAGCTCAGAGGGACCTCACAAGGTTGGTTGTTAGAAAAATGTAGCTTTCCTTAGGCTCATATTATTATCTGGATGTGAAATTCTGCTTATTAACTCATCATACTCATTTGAATTTAATTAGAGTTAGAGAATTTAACATTATCATTTGATTTTCCTTTTTGGAAATTGTGAGTGGTCCGTGCATTTTTGGCTATTCTCAGGCTAAGCATTTGGTCAACCTACACATACCTTTTGGTTTTAAAATAATTTTACTTGATGGGCATTGCTCGTAATACTTCCTCCATTCCATCAGAAGGGCCTTGTTTGTTCTTTTTGTTGCATATTTTAGCATTACTTAATATTACAGGACTGTTGGAATGGAACAGAGAAAGTATTTAAAAGTTTTATATAAATCATACAGAAAAGAGAGGCATGATTGTTATTTTAATGCTAGAGGATTAGACTATTCAGAAGGTCATTATGTCGGGGGCCATTGGTTGTCCTGTTTCGGTATTTGCAAAATTTTGGATTCTTGTTTGCATTTTTACTTAATTGTTGAGCAAACGAGTGACCTCTGTTCTGAAAACATGCATCTGTGTTCAAATTTCTACAGGAAAAATCATTTGTCTCTCGGGTCCTCCTGGTGTTGGCAAAACCAGTATCGGCCGTTCTATTGCACGTGCTTTGAATCGCAAGTTCTATAGGTTCTCAGTTGGTGGCTTGTCTGACGTGGCTGAAATTAAGGTAAGTCGTGAGAAGCTATGCAGCTTTTGTCCTTAATCTTTTATTATATATTTTTTGGTCACTTATTTGTGATACTGGAATATGTATTAAGGGGCATCGTCGTACATATATTGGTGCCATGCCTGGGAAGATGGTACAATGTTTAAAGAATGTGGAAACATCTAATCCTCTTGTTCTAATTGATGAGATTGACAAGGTATGGATGGGTTTAAGTTGTTCTTTCTAAATCTGATAGTTTCAACTTAACCTCTTTATCAATGGGGGTTGCTTTCCTTTACTCTTGTTTAATAAACATGTTTGGTATGATTCTTCTGGAAGAATTGTTAATCTAGACATTATTCTAATTTTATTACGCAAACACTTTGTCTTGTATCAGTTGGGTAGGGGACATGCTGGTGATCCTGCAAGTGCAATGTTGGAGCTCCTTGATCCAGAGCAGAATGCAAATTTTCTTGATCACTACCTTGATGTTCCAATTGATTTATCAAAGGTCAGTGACTCAGTTTGCATGTAGATCTTAATTTCTGCAAGCAATGTCTTGTTTTGCATTGTAGATCTTGATTTGTCACTTCAAGCCATTTGTATGGGGCTGGATTAGTCACTGGAGCATAATGGTTTCAAAGGGCTATGTATGTTTGTGCAATAACACCCTATCCACTAAAGCAATGGACAGAAAATCGAGAGCTACAGTAACTGTAATTACTGGTCTCACATAGCTTATGAAGTCATTATACTGTAGAGTTTGATATCATGCCTTCGTTAGACACTTTTACGCCTTATTTTGCTCTTCAGGATCGTCATCGTAATCGTACCTTCTACCTCTTACCTAGCATGTTTATTGAGCTGTGAATTCTGATCTTCCAAATGCTTGGATGTAAAAGTTCATCGCTCTAATTGAATTAACATGGTACAGATGAGTTAAGCTGTGCCTTGCATTTTACTTGTATAGAACCCTGTATACTCTACTCCATTATTAATTTCACCTACTGAGACAGTCTGGAGCTTTTGTTCTTCATTATTTTTCCTTCTCATTTGAACTTACAAAGAACAATAGTTCTTCATCTGTTTCTCTTTTGAGTCTTAGTTGCCATTATCTTCTTTAGTAGCAAGGTACACTTCTGCTTTATATACGTGTAATGATCTTGTAGTTTCTATGCAGGTTTTATTTGTGTGTACAGCAAATGTTGTGGATACGATTCCCAATCCTCTTTTGGACAGAATGGAGATAATTTCCATTGCTGGGTATATTACTGATGAGAAAGTGCACATTGCTAGAGACTACTTGGAGAAAAGTACTCGAGACGCTTGTGGCATCAAACCAGATGAGGTCTATATTTCTCTCTACTTGTTTGGGAGTGTGTGTTTGTGTATCTAGTGCATCTTTATTATCTTTTAAGTGGGAGAGGCGTTTTTCTGACAAGTTTGTACTCCATCATATTGTTGCTTTGTTGAAAATTGAAATAGTTGTGAAAGTTGCCTTCAAATGCATCTATTTAATTCTTAGTTTTAAGTTTCTTTTGATTTTTAAGGCCAGAAACTTTAGAATCTAGTCATATGTGTATTTTTATCTTTCCAAGTCAACTACCTGTTTTGTGTTTGGAAGTATTTGAATCCACTCTCCTGAATTATTTTTAACGACTGGTATTTGAATCCACTCTCCATCTATTTAATTTGTATTTTTACTTTCTTTTGATTTTTAAGGCCTAAAACTTGAGTAACAAGTCATCTATTTTTCTAATTCAACTATCTGTTGTGTGTTTTGTAGTATTTAAATCTGCTCTCCTACAATATTCCTAACTGATTTTATGGTTTTTGATAAATTTCAGGTTGAGTTGACTGATTCAGCTATTCTTGCTTTAATTGAAAGTTACTGTAGAGAAGCTGGAGTTAGAAATCTTCAAAAGCAGATTGAGAAGATCTATAGAAAGGTATGGTGATGGGCCTTCTCTCCCAGTCTAGCAATTTACTTTGGTTGCGGAGTGGCTCTGCAGAAAAATTCCCCCCCTTTGCATGAATAATCGTAATGGAAAATTACAGTGGTGTTGGTAAATATGGATCGAGCCGTAATTATCATTTGTGTGGCGAACATGCTAAAATTTCTCATGGCTTCTTGGCAGATTGCTTTGCAACTTGTGCGGAGAAGATCAGAAAATGAGTGTCTGGAAACCAAGGATGGAGAACTTAATAAGCCCATTAAAGGAGAATTGATTCAAGATAATGCAGAATTGCTCGATGGTGGTGGTGGCTCAGAGGAGACAACTAACGCTACAGAAGCTGAAATCTTGTCAGTAGATTCTCCACCAGAGGAAATAGAGAGCTCTTCGGAACAAGGAGAAACATCATCAGAGGTACTCAACAATATCCTGTACTTTTAGTGCCTGATAGAACTGCTATTTAAGTGTCTTAATAATGCTGCAACTCATTCTAACCCTTCACTCAGGAAATTGGAAAGGTTCAGAGCAGTGAGACTGAGGCATTTCCTAAGGTGGTGGTTGATACGCCAAACCTAGCTGATTACGTTGGCAAGCCCGTATTTCACGCAGAGCGCATATACGAGCAGACGCCCGTTGGTGTTGTAATGGGCCTTGCTTGGACAGCAATGGGAGGGTCAACGTTGTACATAGAAACCACCCTCATCGAGCAAGGCGAGGGTAAAGGCGGGCTTCACGCAACAGGACAGCTCGGAGACGTGATGAAAGAAAGTTCCCAGATTGCTCACACTCTTTCAAGGTCCATTTTGCTCGAGAAGGACCCCGGAAACACATTCTTTAGTAACGCCAAGGTTCATCTCCATGTCCCGGCCGGTGCCACCCCCAAGGACGGCCCCAGCGCCGGTTGCACCATGATCACATCCTTGCTATCCCTGGCCATGAAAAGGCCGGTGAGGAGGGACCTAGCGATGACTGGAGAAGTGACACTGACGGGGAAGATCCTTCCGATAGGTGGGGTGAAAGAGAAGACCATTGCTGCAAGGCGAAGCGATGTGAAGACGATTATATTCCCTTCGGCCAACCGGAGAGATTTTGATGAGCTTTCGGACAAGGTGAAGGAAGGGCTGGATGTCCACTTTGTAGATGATTATAGTCAAATATTTGATTTGGCTTTTGGTGATGGTAAACAAGAGAGGAGAATGAACTAATTTCCAGTAACATAGAAAAGAAAACTAAAGTCACACACAAATAATCTATCTATGAATTTGTGATTTGTATTCTAGTCCATGTAGTGAGGAGGTTCCGACCGTCCATGTATTTGACCGCTCAACAATTTTTTGTAACTAAGTATAAAGAATACTTGGGAAGAGATTTTTACCCAGGAAGCCTATAATTTTAGAGCATTAATTTATTATTACTACAGTAAATTTTACTGCTTGTGTTTATATGGCTGCATTTCACAGATTAGGAGGTTTTTTGACCAGTAGATTTCTCTACCGATTGAACTAATTTTGATTATTAATTCTATTCATATATCGTGAAAGACGGTATTTTCATAAGTCATGGAAAGACCAAGGTTTAAAGTGTAAATTAGAAGAAATTAAGATAAAATTTTTGGGTTGTATGAACCGGGTTATAAATTTTATAGCTACTATATGTTGCATACTAAATTTTTAATGTTGCAACTGAGACCTATTACCTTTTATTATTTGAATTAAACCTCGTCTTTCCATAAGCTTATGGAGAAACCGTTTTTCCCAAGACTTTGCCAAATTATAATTATGTGATATGCGAATTATACCCCCTGAAATATGCATGAAGGGAATTTTATGTCCTCATACGAAATCACCAAACGTCAGTTTATTCAATGATTTTGACTCGAATTTCTCCTAAATTATTTGGCAAAGTCTTGGGAAAGACGGTCTTTCCATATGCTTATGGAAAGACGGGGTTTGATTAGAATATTAAAAGGTAAAAGGTCTTAGTTGCAATATTAAAATTTTAGTATGCAACATGTAGTGGTTATAAAATTTATAACCCGGTTCATGCAACCCAAAAATTTTATCTTAATTTCTTCTAATTTACACTTTAAACCTTGGTCTTTCCATAACTTATGGAAAGACCGTCTTTCAAGAGACGAAATTTTTGAGAAAAATATATCTGAAATCAATTAGTTTTATCTGCAGTATCTTATTGGAAAAAAGGATCAAAGGGAAAATTATAATTGACAAAGACAATCGGGCTAAATGCTATAGTAAAATAGCCCTTTTTTATATTCTACCATTTTGAAAAAGTGAGCAAAAATAGAGGAAACAATAATAAAATAACCCCGACCTAATATGCAACCAACAATCCTAATTAGACCCCAAATAACCCCAAATCCACTCAGACTTCCTGTATAAACGGCACACAAAAAAGGCCCAAATCTACAGATGTTGTGAAGCCCTAATCCCATATCTTCACTAACGACCCGAGACTACCAGCGACTTCGGTGACCCACTGACGAGTAGATGACCTGAGGATCTGCACTCGACCATTAGGATTTGCTCCACCACTCAAATTTGCTGACCCGTGAGCACCATTTGGACCAACTGCTACACGTCAAAACGTTGCTGATCGGTTGAGCCGGATGGAACAAGAGAATGACGATGTCGGCTAAGACGCCGGAGATGGCTAACGACAGCACTACCCTCATCGACGTCACAGTTGGACGATCCTGTTGGAAGAAACCCTGATTAAAAACAAATTTGGGCTAGAAAGCTCGTAAGATTCTTCCTTTAGCTCCTCCACCGTGGCCACCACATGGCTGCCGTGGCAACAACCGGCCACGATGGTGCTTTCCCTGGTTGTGCCGGGACTAATCGAGGTTTTGCCAAAGTTAGGGTATTGGTAGAATTTCCAGATTTGTGCAGCTGGTGGTGAGGGTGATGAGGGAGAAGAGATTGGCTACATCTATATTATATACTTCCTCCGTTCCACTTCATTTTGATTAATTGTATTTTACGGTTTTCATTGAGAAAACATAATTAATTTAATTTTAGTTCGATTCAAAATGCAAAAATTAAATACACATTTTTCCTCTTTAAGAGTGTTTATGCTCTTCCCATCTTTAGAGCATTCCCATTTTTTTATTATTAAAAATTCTTCATCCCATTACGGTATATGTCATCAAGTAATGTGATGCCAAAACTCAGTTAAAGAAATCTAGATGGAATTTTAAAAGGGCAAGGTGGTATGAAATCTCATGAAAACTCTGTAGTTTATGGCAAATAGGAATTAAGTAGTCGATGAGATCATGAACAAGATCGAAAGATCATTCTTTTAAGTCGTGGCCATGGCATAGCTTTTGGTAGGGTCCCGTTTCCATTGGGCGGTTAAGTGGGATGTCACGACCAGTCCATTCTTGATTGAACTCGTTTCACACTTCTTCGACCTCTATTTCCACATGACTATCATTCCACCACTATATAATCCTCCTTCTCAACCAATTATGCTACACTTTCAATCAATTTTATTAGTGGTTACCACTAATAAATTTTGATGGAGTGTAAATTTTGATATTAGAAAGTACGTGATAGAACAATGTAACGATGCCTTGCACAATAATATTATTACTTATACATTAATGAAATTTATGGTCAAATATGATTTGAAAAAATTGACTGAAAAATGTGACAATTTAAGGTGAACGAAGAAAGTAATATTATTACTCCCTCTAGTCAATGAAAAATGACACCCTTCAATTTGGCACAATTTATTTTCTTGAAATTAAATGAATGAAGGAAACTAAATTTAGAGAATAAAAAGGAAATTGAGGGGTGAAAATAATCTAGACTTTAGTAATAGAGAATGCACAATTATTAGTGGATGAGAATAATTCACTTTTTACTATAAAAGAAAGTGTGACAATTTTAAAATTATATAATTAAAAAGTATGTCAATTTCATTTTTTAAATACGAACAAAGTAGAGATAATTCATAATTAAGAAAGTCGAAACCAGTGGTATAAAGAATTGACAAAATATTGAGAAAACCCGTTTTTTATAGGTTTATGAAAAGATAGATTTTAATTAGATTAATAAAAAGTAAAAAAATTTAATTACAATATTAAAATTTTATCATACAATGTGCAATATTTATAAAGTTTATACCCGATTAATGCAACCCGGAATATTATCTTCATTTCTTCTAACTTACCGTTAAAATCTTGGTTTTTTTCTCATGCCTTACGGAAAGACCGTCTTGCAAGATACATACTCTAAAGAATTAGCATTGAAATTTGGTTTTACATAATTGATTCAATTATCACTACCGTGTTCCAACATACCCTATCTAACCAAGTATGCAATAAAGTAAAACATCAACACACGAGACTTGGTCACACAGTTCGGTGAAATTCACCTACATCTACGAGGTCTGGCCAAGTTCAAAATGAATCCACTAATCATAAAAAGATAGTACAAATTACATCATACAAAATACTTATCTTTTCTAATTAAACATGTGAATTCTGCTAGCTCCCCTACCTACCGATCCGCCTTGATCAGACTCCATCTGACCTCGAAACTCATCGACTTTGTATCTCCTCCCCGAGGAATTAAGGCATACGTTCTGAACTTGATCAACAGTTTAAGTTCATGTTGGAACATAGACGAATGACTCTGTAGCACCTCTCGAAAGATATGAAAATCTGGATGCAGATTTTCTTCAATTAAATCTGTGAGTGTACAGCCGTGATGTCCATCAATATATATACCATGAGCAGATTGGAATTCTCCACATTTGTCTACAAAAGATTCTGTTTCCAAATTTTCTTTTGAAGCATATCCAAATCCCATAAATAAAGTGATTTTCCTTATTGCAATTACCCCATAATATTCCATAAATCCAATTCCATAATTATAGGGATTTTCCATAAATCCAATATGCTTCAATCACACGCACAATCATATATTGTGAAATCTCCAAACTTCCATAATATCCACGTAATATTCTTAATGCGGATAGCAAATCTAAATTCCAGTTTTCCATATGTTTCAACATGGAAAATTTTTGTACGCATGAAATCTTATGCGAATATAATTCCTTCTCCACATAATATTTTCTGATTACAATCAATTCCGTTGGAGATAAGAATTACCAAATCTAATCCCTTAAAGAAAGAATATAGATTATTTCGTCCATATCATAACCATAACCATAACCAAAGGTTTCAATTTCATAAATCTAATCAAATCCCATAAATTTATGAATTGATATATTCTGCAATCAAATACAACTGGATGAAATATAACTCTTTTTGGATTCCATCTTCAACCATTCCTTATGTCACCGAAATTCCTTCTTTGATGTTACAACTCAATAATACCATATTTACATAATTTTCCACAAATTTCCAAGTAGATAAATATTGACTTTACAAATATCATAAAATGCGGCTTTCTACATCTAATAGGACAATCATGGAGTAATTTTAATTCAAATATTAATTATTTTAATCTAATAATCAATTATATTCAAATATAAAAATACAATGCCCCCTCTATCTCAGCTTATATTACTCACTTACTTTATGACACTATTCTCTATCACAGTTTGACCGTATTTGAATAGATATATAAGACGTATGTGATATTGTCGAATTCGTTGAACAAGTAGTTTATAGAAAGTA
Organism: Rubia yunnanensis; assembly: GCA_037428765.1. Classification (NCBI taxonomy): domain Eukaryota; kingdom Viridiplantae; phylum Streptophyta; class Magnoliopsida; order Gentianales; family Rubiaceae; genus Rubia; species Rubia yunnanensis. The sequence continues at coordinate 106,326,010 of CM075063.1, read as the reverse complement.
ACTTTTTGTTTGCTGTTATTATACGTAGTTAAACATATTAACGATCAAACATGTTTCTCGAACGATGTGCAATAATTAGGCCGTAATTTAAGCCGTGACAGAGGGAGTATTAATATATAAAATATTTAAATATAAAAAATACAATGTTAAAAATTAATATTTTGTTTATCACAATCTTGTTTTAGACTAATTATTCGTTAGATGGAGCCATTTTATGATTGATTCAACTAATGGAGTGGTTTTATGTTTGTTTCCATTTATTGCAGTGATTCCTATATCTTTAAAAAATGGTTAAATGTGTCGTAATGTATAAGTAATTATAATTTGACCGAAAACGTTATTGAAATAAGATTTTTCATGATTAGTCTAATCATCAATCAGTTTAACTAGAGATTTTCTCTTAATTTATAAATTATAATGATCATATTTAAAAAAAATCTAAATTAGAAGGTAAAATCATTATTCCATAACTTACAAAAAAAATAAGGGCAAAATACATTTATTACCCTAAATGTTGGTTGAAAGTGTCAATATAACCCTGCAATCTGAGAAAATGTCAATTTAACCCGAACTAATTATTGTATGTGTCAATATAACCCTAACTTTAAAAAAATTGTGCCAATATAGCCAAACACCCTAATTCTGGCGCTAACCCATGAAATTCCGACAATGACAAGAAAGTGGAATGATGAAAAATACCCTTGACTAAGAAGCTGAAAAATTGACACCCACAACAATAGTGACATGGAATCTTATTGATTGTCTTCTTCTTAACAATTGCTGCTCCACTGGGACCGCTGGTGCCTCTGTCAGGAACTGCCGCTTCTCTGCTAGAAACTGCCGCTGCTCCACCGAGAACTGCCGCTTATTGTCCAAAAATTGTCGTCGCTCAGCCCTGGCCACTCAGTCGGAAACCACTTTCGCTTAGCCGCCGCTGCCACCCACCGCTGCACAGCCTCCCCTCCACCCACATTATTGGAAACCCTAACTGCTGCTACCTACCCGCCACCCACTAGTTTCGAAAACCCCCACATCTACAAATCCTAGCCCCATGCCGCTCTACCTCGCCACCCGCTCTGCCTCACCGCCGCTCATCCCCGCCCACACCATTGGAAATCAGGGCTATGCTGCTCAACCCTGCTCCGCCTCGCTCAGCCTCAATGCCGCTCATCCTCGTGCACATTATAGGAAATCAGAAGACCAAACCCCCACAACTATCATAGCATTACATCTACAACTGAGATGCGGGAATATGACTACGGAACAGGGAACATGACAACAAAAACAACGTAAACGATAGGAAACTGCGGGAACAAGAATGGGTGAAATACAGGTTCTGTGTGTTTGATGGTGGAAGGAGGGAAATAATGAATAGAGCATAAGGTCTATAGTGTCATTTCATTTTTTGTATATTTTTTAAAGTCAATGGTAAAATAGTCTTTTCCACAAAATCCAACAAAAGAAATGTTGACTAAAAAGTAAGCAAAGTCAAAGGTTAGATTAGCACTTTATAAGATTGCAGAGTTATATTGGCACTTTCAATTAAAAGATAGGATTATTTTAGCACTTTCCTCAAAAAATAATTTCAATTCCAAGATTAGTCATGTATAAATGACACTATTATGATTTTGTGTCGATGCTTAGCTTTAGACTTGTCAATTTTAGGAGTTCAAATGATTGGATTTTATCTCTGATTTATTTTAATGCACTCGTTATCAAACTATGCTGTTTTACACAGTAGAATACTAATTCAAGCTTTTCTAGGATCCGATAAAAAAAAATTCCCACGATGTCAAATCAATGTTATTCCCCCGCGTTAAATAAAAATTAAGAGCGAACTGTATATATAACTGTACATAATTTACGAAAATATATAAATAACTCTATAATAATTGAAAGTGCAAAGATAACCCTAAATAGTTAGTGTATGTGCAAAAAAAAATATAACCTCTTCCTGCAGATTTAGACCGGAATTAGGAGAAAGGCCAATTTTACCCCTCTGAAAAAAGAGAGATTTTTTTTTTACTATTTTGACCCCAAAAATTCTAACCTAATTGCTTCTTCTTAGACTTCCTTTTTAAAAAAAATTAAACCATCCGAGGATGGGGGGTGTTTATTAGGCTCCCCAGGCCGAATAAGTTAGCCAAAATTAGGCGCTGATAGTATACAAATATTACAAGTTGATCATCCAAATCATGATCCAAGAGCTCAGCAGAAACTCCTGAAGCAAAAGAAATTGCTAACCAAAGCAGTGGATGTCCCTATTCTATAAACAGCTTATCCCCGTGCAAAAGTATTCACCCTATGGATAACCTGTAGCTGAAATACCGCGAACAGGACGGGGAATCGAAAGATCGAGACCCCAATTTGTCAACGGTATTGAAGCCAAAAGGAATCTCCATTGTTATGAACCTTATGGCGCTAAAGGAGTCTTTTCTTCTCAGACAATTGGTAAGGCAGCATGTAGTATTCTAAGGTTTAGAATCAATTCCGCATGATCAGATCAGGAGAGAACAAGCAGGTATGTCACATAGCAAGTCAGAGTGAGCATCGGATTCCCAGTATCAATAACTACCTCATATCCATGCATCCTTGTTAAGTACCTGAAATTAAAGGAGAAAAGAAACTAGCAGTATTTGTGCTAAAAACAAGTGACTAAAACTTCTAAATAACAGTCAAGTAACACTTAAAAAGCAGTTGAAAAAGGCCTCATCTATATCCTGTTGGTATCCAAAGGAGATCCAACTCTTATTGCTGGGAAACTAATAGAATCTAATAATAACAATCCCTTGAGGAAAATGGGAATTGACCTAATGTCTATATCACCTTGCAAATTGTTTTCCTTAGCAAATTTTGCCAAGAAATCCGCCGCCATGTTAGCTTGTCTAGGTGTGTGTTGAATTGGGTGTGAGGAGTGTTCTACACTAAGTGCATAGCATATAGATAATATTCTCCAAGGGCATCTCACAGGATTATGGATACTCCTAACCGCAGTTAAGCAATCAGATTCAATTACACATTTTTCTAAAGCTAGTTCTGAGCAGATTTCATATCCCATTTTGATTGATGTTAATTCTGCATGCAGAGGAGATGGACTCTGAAAAATTTTAGCTCTCATTTTAACTACATTACCTTTCCCGTCCCTAACAATTACTGCAGCAGAGGAAAGTCCACTAGAAATCCATGAAGCATCAGTGTTTATTTTAAAGCCAGTTAGTGGTTTTTCCCAGAAAACTACTGTAATTGTAGGTCTATTTTTTTGAAGAATTTGAGGAATGATCTTAGCCTGAATCCATTGATTATGCCTATCTCTATTACCTTTCAATTTGTGAGCTGTGAAGATTATGTAAATCATTTGTTTAATGTCATGGACACAAGTCTCACTTGAGAAAGGTCTATTCTCAAATATGTATTTGTTTCTGCTAGTCCAGAGAGACCAAATTGTAACTATAAAAGCAGCAGTTATCAAATTTGCATGGATTTTAGAGTCAGCCTTGAAAGATAAATAATATTCCACCCTGCTATTTAAATTCATAAAACCTGTTTGTGGCAGCTGTAAAAGAGAGTGAACACTATTCCAAACTGAACAAGAAGAAGGACATGAATTGAAAAAGTGATCAAGATTGTCCTTATTGTTCTTGCAAAGAGGGCATATCGAAGCCAATGAAAAACCCATCCTACTTAAGATATTATCAAAAGGGAGAATGCAGTTTAAAGCTCTCCAAAGGAGTACTGACATTTTTCTAGGAATGTAAGGAGACCAAACCTTTTGGAGATGCTGTATTTCAGGTCTACTCTGTCTAAAAATGCTGTAGGCAGATCTAATTGAGAATTTCCCATCTGTAGTTGGAGTCCAAATTAACTGATCCTCATGAGAGTGCTCCAGCTTTACTTCCTGCAGAATATAAATGATATTGGTAGCCAAATAAGGCTCCAAACTTGGTAAGAAGGCAGGTTTGTTGTTAATGAAAGACCTCAAGGATAGATCTTCAAAAGGTATGTAAGGCTCCAAACTTGGTAAGAAGGCAGGTTTGTTGTTAATGAAAGACCTCAAGGATAGATCTTCAAAAGGTATGTCCATTTCCTCCGGCCAAATATAACAAAGAGCACCATCTCCTATCCAATTTGCATTCCAAAAGGAGCAATCCCCTTTACCAAAGATAAGTCTAGTTAGACTGTTTGTCATAGTAGTTACTCCTCTTATTCTTCCCCAAATGTGGGATTTTTTGTAAGTGATAGGTAGTGTCCATAAAAGTGTTGACCATTGAGTCTCATTAGTTTGGAGCTTCCACCATAATTTACATGAGAAAGCATCTACTATAGCATTCAAATCCCTAAAACCTAAACCATTTTCATTCACTGGATAACTCATTTTTTTCCATGATCTCCATCTTTTCCTTTCAGCAAAATCTGATTTTCCTCAAAATAGACTAGATGCCATCTTTTCCATTGTTTTTAAAACTATCCTGGGGGGTTTTAGGACTGCAAAGATATGTGTTGGAATTGAAAGAAAACAATGGTTTATCAAGATGATTTTACCAGCAGAGCTTAACCATCGATTCTTCCAATTATTTATCAATCTCTCCATTCTTTCAATCACAGGAAGATAATGCACCTTTAAATTCCTACCAGAGAAAATAGGGACTCCAAGGTATTTAAAAGGGAAGGAGCCTTTCTCCATCCCTAGTAACCTTTTAACAGACTGGACTTACTGAAGGGGAGTGTTATGTGAAACAAAGAATTCTGATTTTGTAAAGTTTACTTTTTGACCTGATGTGATCTCGTAAGTCTTCAAAAAATGTTTAAAACGCCTCAAGTTATTAGGCTTAGTGTTCAGAAAAACTGCAGTGTCATCGGCATACATGAGATGAGTAAGAGGAGAACAGGAGCTGGGAAGACTGAAGTACTGTAAATATCCAGTGTGAAACAATTTCTTTAGACCCCTAGAAAAAGCCTCTGATAAAATATTGTACAAAAAGGGGGAGAGAGGGTCTCATTGTTTAATTCCCCTAGAGGAAGAGAAGAAGCCAGTTGTGACACCATTTATTAAAACTGAAAAGTTTGCAGAGGCAATATTATGCATGATAAGTCTAACAAATTTACCACGGAAACCAAAATGTAGGAGAATGGAGTTAAGAAAAGACCAAGAGACCCTATCAAAAGCCTTTTGCATATCTAGTTTGATAATCAAATTTGAAACCTTAGACTTTCTAGAGAGCAATCTGGTCATTTCATGCATAAGGATCACATTATCCGAAATATCCCTACCTTTAAAAAAAGCACTTTGCTCAGGGGAAATCATTAAGTACATTAGTGGTTTAATCCTCTCCATTAACAGTTTAGAAAAAACTTTATTTACAAAGTTTGATAAGCTTATTGGCCTGAAATCTGCAAATGTGTTTGGAATGGCTTTTTTAGGTATTAAAGTGAGCCAAGTACTAGACATAGCTTTAGGGATATAACCAGTATTTAAAAAGTCATTAGCAGCTTCTAACAGATCTTTATTAATGGTATCCCAAAAAGATATATAGAAATCCCCAGAGAATCCATCGGAGCCAGGTGAACTAGATCTATTAAGGTCAAAAACAGCAGTTTTCAGTTCCTGTTTATTAATGGGGGTAAGAAGAAGGGTATTCTGTTGATCAGTTATTACTTTAGGGATCTCTTGCAGAAAATGATTTAGATAAGTCCCCTCTTTTTGTGATGCATCCTCATTCAGTAGTTTCTGAAAAAATCTCACACCTTCTTCTTTAATCAAACTTGGATCAGATATCCAATTGCCATTACCATCTTTAATTTTAGCAATTCTGGATCTTACTTTCTTTTCCTTAATTGTGTGGTGAAAGTAGCTTGTGTTTGCATCACCCTGTTTAAACCAGTTTAACCTAGCCTTTTGCTTCAGAAAAATGTTGTATTCCTTCTGAGATCTCAGAAGCAAAGCTTTAGATTTCAGTAGCTCATTTAAAACTGATTCATCCTGAAACTGCTGGTAAAGAATTTCCAGTTCATTAACTCTTGATTCAGATTGTGAAAGATTCTTATTAACATCACCAAAAATATTTTTGTTCCAATCCTTTATTACAATCTTAAGCCTCTTTAGTTTGTGAACAAATCTATTCATCCCAGACAGAGGTGACATTAAATTCCAGTTAGATACAACTAAATCATGAAAATCTTCTCTATTTGACCACATTTCATGGTATCTAAAAGGTCTTGGAACCTGGTCTACAGCAGATTGAATAGATAATAAAAGAGGAGAATGATCAGATGTCATCCTATTTAAAACCTGGATAGAACTATTAGGGAAGAGATCTAGCCAGTTTAAGTTACATATTCCCCTGTCTAACCTTTGAAACTGTAGATCCTTTCCTTTGTCCCTATATCTATTGTTGCTCCAAGTGAAAGAGTTACCAACAGTAGGGATATCATGTAAGTCCATCTTAGTTAGAAAATCATTAAATTGTTTCATGCTTTTTCTAGGGGTCGATCTCCTACCTTTATATTCAGTGACCGATGCTACAGTATTAAAATCCCCAATATAGATAGATGGATCTGATGTTGGGGTTTGTAGATCAGACCATAAGTTCTCCCTCAACTGTCTATGGACACTAGCATAAATGAAATTAACATTCCAATAAACAGAAGTGGCATTATCAGTTACTCTAGCCTGTATGAACTGGTCAGATTCATTTTCAATAGTTAAACTGAAAACATGGTTCCATAGAAGCCAAATTTTAGCAGTGTGAGCAAGAAAAGCATTATTGTAACCGAGTTCATGTTTCAAACTGTTTAAATTCTGTTATTCATGCCATGGTTCAATTAGACAAAGAATGTCTATCTTGTGTTTCCTATTTAAAGTCTTTAATCTATCCAGTGAAGTGCCATAACCCCTAACATTCCAAACTAATATTTTCCCTATTTTGGTGTACTTAATCATTTAATAATTTGGGGGGGGGGTTGCTTTTTGAGATGATCTTAGTTTCCTTTGGTTAGATACAGGAGCATTACTATTTTTACCCTTCGTGCCTTCACTTAAACCCATTTTGTCTGCAGTTGAAATGCTTACCTCTTGTTGAAATGTGTGTTCTACAGCCTGATTATGTACTGCAGAGATGACTGGAGCTTTGATTACATTATTGAGTGTTTGCTCATTTGAGTCAACATGCCCTACAGCAGGGGTGGATAAGCAAATGGCCATAGTGTCTACCTCTTTTGGATGTGAATCCTGAGATTCCATGGAAAATGTCCACTGATTCATCCTCTTGGGCTTCATGATCATCATCCTGTAAATCAATTAAAGTGTGGATAGCATTTGATATAGTAACCATATCCTTTTTAACTAAATTTTCCTGGATAGGAGGAAGTTCAGGCTGTTTACTCTTTCTTCTCCAAATAAAATTGGAGATTGGTTTTGAGATATCATCCAATGAATAGAAAGGCATATTTCTATTCATGGGATTAACTCTGAGAGAGTTTGAGTTGTTTTCCCCAGGAGAGGTAGAGATCAAGTTTTGGAATTGGAAATTAGCTTCTTTTTGGGAAACTGATAGTGTCGAAGTGCCTTCCACTTCAACAGCTACCTTAGTTGGGTTTCCTAATTTCTTATGAGAGTCAGCTTGATCTGAGGCCTGCCTAACCTTATTCTCTTTAGTTTCATCTGAGGATTTTCTATTATTTCTTAGTTCAGGGTGTAGAAAATTACAGTTTGACTGGCTATGTCCAATTATCCTACAATGTGTACAATATGATGGCAACTGATCATATTCAATTGGGTACTCAGCAACTTTATTTCCAATTCCTACCACAATTGTAGAAGGGAGTTGTGACAGTAGATCAATTTCAACACAAACTTTTATAGCCGAAGGTCTTGTTAGGGCATTAGTAGCTGCATCCATTTTGAGAAAATTCCCTATCTGGCTACTAATGCCTATGATAGCCGAGGTATTGTAGAAATGAATTGGAAGTTGATGTAAAGTTACCCATGCTGGTACAACAGAGGATTCGGCAGCAGGGGAGAAATCCGGAGTCCATTTCTGAACCTTCATTGTAGCTCCCTGGATCATCCATTGGCCTTTCATCCAACAGCGTTGATAATCCTCGCTATCCTGAAATTGAATAAGAATATGACGATAGTCAATAGATCCCAATTGAAATTTACCCTTAAAACCGATTGATTTGAAAGCAGCAACTAGTTTCTCCATGGGGGGTTTCCCTCTGTTGAATTTGCCAACCAAGGTATTCTGGTAGTGTGAAGCCAGGAGTTCGCCTTCCTCCGGAGGTAGGATATATGCTATCTTTCCTTTATACTCAGTTATAGGATGAAGGTTGGGCGTGTCTGGTAGAGCAGAAAATAGCGGAGGGGGTTTCGTGTTTAGTGCTTGTAAGAAGCTTTTGTTAGTAGCCGAGGAGTATTCCGGAGTTTGATTAGGCATCGGAGATGCCATGGCCTGAGACCAGAATCGGAAAAGAGCCGTTACAGTGAAGAGTTAGAGAAAGGGAAGAACAGAGACGATGGTGTGTTTTTCGCACTCAAAATCGCACAGAGCATACAGAGCCGTTGTGAATCGTTCTTATTAGACTTCCGACGCAACTTCTAATCACTCTAAAACTTCTAATCCCTCTGAAATCCCTTGACGCAACTTCTTCTCAAACTTCTAATCCCTCCGAAATCAGCCCTGCCATTCGTTTCACCGTCCACTCAACTCTAATCGCCGCCAGATTGGTTTCATCTTCTTCGGCCACTTTATCTCTATCACTCGCTACCTTTCTTCAACAAGCTTTCTGATCGGCGACAGTGGTCCTCTAATTCTTTTCGTCCTAGCGACGCCCTCTCCGGTACCCACACCCGTTCTTCTCTGCCAGTTTTCACGCCGATGGCTTTGAGAATCGAGCCAGCGATTTCTGGTTCCAAGAGCACTGGATGATGGAGGTGGCAGATGGTGGCGGAAGTGGCGTAGGGCTGTGGAGGTGGCAAGCAGGCAGAGGGGTTGGTGGTGGTGGTCGGGAAGACGCGAACGTAAAGAAGATTTGTGAGCGGTGAGAGAGGGTGGTGGGTCTCTATTTTACGATGCTTGGTTAAGAAGTGCTAGAAATGGTGGCGGAGGTGGCGTGGGGCTGTGGGGATGGATGTGCAGGGGTGAGCGAGGAAAGGGGTTGGTGGTGGTGGCTTATGTTCTCGTCGTACCTCCCGGTGGTGAGTTCTCGTCGACATTCTCTCTATCGACATTCTCGCTAGCGTTATGTCGGGGGACTGGCTGGTGGTGGTGATGGCATGAGCCGGGAGGGGGTGGTGGTGGCGGCTGGGTGTAGGCGGTGCGGTGGTGGTGGCCTGGCGATGGAGGTGGAGCGGTGGGCAAAGACTATTTTCATCTTTTAGATTTTTATTTTTGGCTCAAAGGGCATTTTGGTCATTTTTTATCTATCAATGGCTGAAAAAAGGCTAGTTAATGCCGGAATATAGCCTTTAGGGTTATATTTGCACTTATGTAAAGTAGTTAGAGTTATTTTTGCACTAAAAATTATCTTAGCATTATATCTACATTTTCTCAATTATATAGGATTATATTTGTATATTTCCCAAAAATTAAACATAGTTTTATGTAACACGGTTTCATAGTAAGACTTGAGATTAATATGTAATAAAGTAAATTTTGACTAGAATGAGATTGCAAATACCATTTATAGAAAGTTTGAGGTATAAGAAAACATTTGAGTGCAAATATTAGTATTTTGGGTACTGACCACAAATAATTATAATTTTAATGATTTTGGGTCATAAGAATTTCATGGATCAACTATCCAAGTCAAGAAACTCGCATATCAAAATTTTCCTTCATTTCCACGCAATGCATGCATTTTTATTATTAAGTGTCATGTTTATGTTGCAATCAAACAATGTGATGTTTGTCCAAACATTATTTTTTGAGTAAAATAATGTGCTTAAAAGCAAAACCCTATCCCAGCCTCATTTCAAAATCCATAAACATTAAAAATCCTAGGTCGAAGAAAACAACAAAATAACAACTACACACAACAACAAATGTATCCAATCATCAATCTGAGCTAAGCACAACAAATAGATAAAATATCATCAAAACCCCTATTTTCTATACCATACATACCACATATCTCTATCCATATAACGAGAAGCAAAAGAAAATCACAGAATCAAACATAATATTACATTAGTCTAGTGAATTAAGGGAAATTTTGGATGAAAATGCCATTTTTGAAAGGTTCCCGCACCTCCGCTTCAACATCCGTTGCGTCGACCTCTTTAAAACTCCTCCTTTGCCGCCAAAATCACACTATGTAACATCGACGATCAGTAGAATTGGCGATTAGCGTTAGTTTTGTACTAATATGACGTTATGTTTATATAGTATGTGTTGATATAACCTTAAAACTTTTTATGGATATGTTGATATAACACTACAAATTTTTGGAATGTACTGATTTAACTCTATCAATTTTCATAATGTGATTATATAACTCTACTTGTTACAACGGCGATGAGACGATGTTCCGGCGGCAATAATTAGGGTAATAATGAGGCTAAGGGCAATAACAACATTACCTTTTTTTTAATTTTTTAGTTTTTTATTCCAGAAGGGTAAAATTTTCTTTTCATGATATTCCAGCTAAAAAGTTGCCGAAAAAGATATTTTTGTACTTACACTTATTATCTAAGATTATATTGGCACTTTCAATTATCAAACGGTTATATTAGGACTTTCAAATATTAAAAAGTTATATTGCCACTTTCAATTATCAAAATGTTATATTTACACTTATGTAAATTATATAGAGTTATGTAAGCACTTTTCTCGAGAAAATAACTCAAAGGAAAAGATTACCACGCTCTATTAATATGGCGCGATATCATTAATTAAAATATTGAGATTAAGTTTTATTTAAAATTTTAAAATTTAGTTATATAAGAAAAATTACATGAGTTATAAAGTGAAATAATTAATTTAATTAGAAACTATTAGAAGTTATATATTTTAACAAGTTATGATTGATTATATATTAGTAAAGAATTAAAACCAGTAATAAACTATAATATTAGTATTAAAATCAGTAACATATTAAAATACTAGTATATTATTTTTAGACAATTATATGGGTTTATTCTATTCAAAATGACTTCAACAATTCAGATATAATATCCCTGGGATACTATACTTTCTGTATCTCTACTAATGGATCATTCATGGCCTAATTCCCACACGATCACACCCACACGATCGCCCAAGTGGTTGGGTGCATGGCCTAATTTCCTTGGGAATGCAGGTTCGAATCTCGGCAGCGGCAGTGTGGGAGTTTCTCCAGTGGAGGGACTCCCTATGGGCACCGAACATATTCGAAGGCCATGTGCTTGACCCGGGAGTGCTGTGATTTACCTCTCCGGTTATGGCTGTGGTGTCGGTGTGGCCGGGGCGACTAAGGGCGAGCCGGGTTGATCGCCTTTTGGGAACTAATGGATCATTCATAATGTTGAGTAGATGTCCATCATCCATCATTTAAGGAGTTAATTTAGGGAGTTATTTTAGGAATGTGTTTTACGTAAATATGGCTCGGGGATACCATACTTACCGTATTCCTGGGTACAATATAATTTACGTGACTTCAATATCTCCGATTGAAGAACCATCTAAAGCAAATAATTTCTATTATACGGTGCTTGAGATTATGATTGATTATATATAATAAAGAATTAAAATCAGTATCAAATTATAATATTAGTACGTTAGCTTGATTATATATAGTAAAGAATTAAAATAAGTAACATATTAAAATATTAGTATGTTATTTTTAGACAATATAATGTATTTATGTTAGTTACAATAATTTCAATATCCCCTATTGAAAAACCATCCAAAGCAAAAAATTTTTATTTTATGGTGGTTGGAAAAAGGAAAGGATTACCATGCTCTATTAATATTATAATTAGTGAAATATGCTGGCTTTTACTCTCAAGGGTCTGACCTATCTTCGATAATAGTGAACAATTTTAAAATTAATCATCACAAGAGCATTTTAAACCGTAAAATTGTATACTCCTTCCATCTCATTAATTTTTATTTAATTTAATATTGGAAAGTTAATTAATCCAATTTCAACCATTAAATTATATTATTATATTATAGTTATATTATATGTTGTTACAACATTTTTTTAAAATATTACTTTTACAATTATTAACCTATCATTGATTGCAAAGTTTAAAGTATGTATTAGAATGTTTATGTTAGCCAGTTTGGTCAGCGTCCGGAGCCTGTAAGACGGTTGGTCAGCCTAAAGAGGTGGTCCACGCAAGGTATAGACAGAGTCCCTGTAAACATAAACCATCCTAATTCATATAATAAACTAAACAGTCACAAACAGGTTAAGAATGACAGAAAGAATTAAAAGATTCTTGTTCGGAGAATCAAGTCTTCCAAATAGAGTATCTACATCATCTAATATTTTACAAAGTCATGAGGTCCAAAAGATTTTACCAAGTCAAAGTATTAATTCAATTTATAGTCATGGTATACTAAATTTAAAATAAATCATATGCAGTTAAGATCCATGAAGAAATTATACCGATGCATCAAGAATTCCAATCAATAAGATTACTTTCCCAGGTTGCTATTCATAAGTATAGGGAACAAGGCTATAGTATTTTACATTTTGGCTTAATTCAGATAGCTTCACATCCATTAGTAAGATTAGGAATTGATACTCCCATATTCATGGCCCTAAGAGATGATAGATTAGAAGAATATGAAGATTCATTATTAGCTATGATTCAAACCAATATTTGTACTGGAACAATAAGATTTGATTGTATTCCAAATTATTCGGTTAGTCTAACAGATCCACATATAATGAATTCCTTAAAATTAGACATCCAATTAAAACAAAATAAAATTGTAAATGGAACAAAACATTTTGTACTTGTCTACAGAATATATTTCACATTAATGAGGTCATTTATTCCATTAGCCTTAAAATGAAATCAACAGAAAAAGATGAATCAGCATATGCTACTACTAATTCATATAATACAAATATAGAGGTTCCAAAACTATTAAAGTGGAATGAAATAACTATTCCAGAAGAAATAATAGCAGAAAGACCTATAAGCATTCAGAAGAATTTAAGGATTACTGAACCTTCAACCATTGAAGAACAAACAGACGGAAAAGTATTAATAAAATTTAATAGATCTATGCCCAGTAGGTATATAGGAAGCCATAAGAAAAATCAGGAGTCTAGTAGGTATATAGGAAGCCATAAGAAAAATCAGGAGTCTAGTTGCACCAATTATCACCCACATAGATATTCAACATCTGGCATTCCTCTAAGTTTTCAAGACTCAAAGATTAGATATTCAACTCCTTTACCAGAAATTATTCAAGATTCTAATTCGTCAATAGGATCACCTACATATAGTCAAATGAGAAATTCAGAACTAAACACGATGACCAGTATTAAAGAATTTTCAATGGATAAAGAATATCTAAATACTAACTATTACAGTATAGAAAATATTACAAATAGACTATGGTTTGAAAAACTAGGAAAAGAAATTAGAGAAAACCTTAAACAAAAATTTTATGGAGAACTAACTTCAAAAGGAATAAGAAAAATGAAAATTTTTATGTGGTTAGAATATGTTTTACAAAAAGAAAACATATTTAGTTATAATAAACTGGAAGATATTCCAATCATTAATGTTCAATCCAATTTATATAAAAAAAAATGAAAATTACAAAATGATTCAGTAGTAAGTTCCATTCATCCACCTTTACAGAATAAAGATATTGCTATAGAAAATAAGACAATAGTAGCATCATCATTTAAATTAGGATCAGAAGGAACAGGAACTGAAACAGTAAAATTAGATGACATTAGAAAGGTATACCAACGAAATAAATTTTCAAATCAAATATTACATACTAAAGCCAACCAAGTAGATCTAATATCAACTAAGTTAGACAATAAAACTAGAAAAATTTCCAAATGAAACTTCAAAACCACATTTCCAAGTCTCTTCAAATCCCAAAAGAATAGAGAATACACTATCATTAGTAAGAAAAGATACTCCCAGGAAAGATATCCCTAGTACTTCAAAACAAATAGGAGTTATATCTCAAATAAATCCAGAAGAAAATAGTACAACAAGTTCTTCTAACTTCACATCAGACGAAGAGTTAGAAGATCAATTTGAAAATCAAATAGAGGCTATAGAACAACAGTTTATAGACTACCCAGAACAAAATAATGATAAACCACAATTACAATTAAATAAAATACACATATTTAGAAATAACTGGAAGAATAATACAACAAAAAATTATTATCCAAGACCTACACCACCAGATATTCAATACGAAGAACAAAACAATACATTTAATAGTTATGATGGATCTTCTATATATCAATGGAACATAGATGGAAAATCATAATACCAAATATTAAATATATTACAAGAAATGGGTATGGCCAGAATGACCTACAAAGCAAAAATTAATATATCCAAACCTAATATAGTAATGTTATTAGTCACGGGATTTACAGGACAATTAAAAGGATGGTGGGATAATCATCTTACATTAGAAGATAAACAAAATATTGTAAATCATGAATTAGAAGAGGTTCAGGGAGAGGGAGATAATTTAGATTATATTATGGTTCAAGATGGATCAACATTCTTGATCTATGTAATATCAATGTATTTTGTAGGAAACCCAAAAGAAAAATTAACCAGCTCAAAAATATGTTTAACAAATTTAAGATGTCCTTCCTTAACTGATTGGAAATGGTATAAAAATATATTTTTAACTCAAGTATTAAGATGAACAGATTCAAATTCATCATTCCAGAAAGAAAAGTTTATTACAGGATTACCAAATTTATTCTCACACCGAATAACTACTAATTTACAAAAAACATTAGGAACAGATAAGGTAGATTTTTCAATATTTTAACTTTTGGTCAAATATTTGCTTTTATTAAAAAAGAAGCTTTAACGTTATGTCAAGACTTAAAAACACAACGTAAATATGGATCAGAAATAAAAGAGATGAGATCATTTTGCCAACAATTTGGCATTATGGGTATTAAGCCATCATCATCTCAAATTAGATCTAAACGTAAAGAAATAATTAAAAAATACCAGCATAATAAACGATTTCCCAAAAATAATAATTTTGATAAGAAACCTTTTAAGAAAAATAATAGGTATAGCCACATTCAATGTTTTAAATATAAGAAATACGGTCATACAACATCACAATTTAAAACCGAGAAAAAGATTAATTCATTATTTTCTGATGAGCAAGAGTTAAAAAATAAGTTATTAGCATAACTATTAGATAATTCTAGTGATGAACAAACGGATTATGAATCAAGCTCTGAAATTTCTAGTAACACAGATTCATGTCATTGTAAGACTTCCACGTTTAATATGTTAAGTAGTGTCAAAGATAAAAAGCAAGTATTACTAGACATGATTGATAAATTAGAAGATTCAGAAAATAAAGTAGAATATTTACTTAGATTAAAAGAATTAATAAAAGAGGACAAACGACCAAAAATAGAGGAGGCATTTAGTTTAACTAAAATAATTTAAAAATATTCAGTAGTCGAAAAGAAAAACCCAGTACACTCTCATGATTTACGAGTAGAAATTAATAAATTAAAAATAGATATTAGTTCGATTAAAAGTGAATTAAAAGTATTAAAAGAAAAAGACTTAGAACTAGAATTAAAACTTATAGGTTTAAGCCAAAAGAACAAAGATATACCGACTAGCAGTTCAAACAATACTCCACCAGACCAACAATTCTTTAATATCATTAATAAAATAAACATGGAAAAATGGTATTCATTAATCACAATTGGAGTAGATGATTTCAGTACCACTATAGTAGTATTAATAGATAGTGGTGCCGACCAATCTTGTATTAGAGCAGGCATAATTCCAAGTAGGTATCTAGTTAAAACAAATGAAAAATTATCAGCACCAAATGGAACCCCAATGATGATTAATAAAAAATTACCGAATGATTTTTTACTTAATGATGATTATTGTATTAGACAAACATTCTTGATATTAGAAAATATATCACGTGATGCAGTATTAGGAAATCCATTTTTATATCAGATTACTCCTTTTAAAAAAACTCAAGAAGGAATTAGCACTAAAATATTAGGTAAGAAATTATTGTTCAAATTTATAAACCCACCTAGCAATATTGAATTACACCTTTTACAAACAAATTCTATATATAAAAAAATATGGTTATTGAATACAAAATAAAAAGATATTGCATTCCTAAAAGAGGAGCTGAGTTATTAAAAAATTGAAGACAAATTAGGTAGTAAACTCATTCAAGGACAAATTTCAGAAATAGAAACTACTTTTAAAAACCAAGTCTGTTCTAATCATCCCAATGATTTTTGGGATAGAAAGAAACATATAGTTTCATTACCATATGAACAAGGATTTGATGAGCATAATATTCCCACTAAAGTTAGACCTATTCAAATGAATGCAGAATTAATAGAATTATGTAAGCAGGAAATTCAAAGTCATTTAGAAAGAAAGTTGATTAGAAAAAGAAAATATCCAAGGAACTCTAAATATGGATTGAAATAACAAAGGTTTTTCAAATGGCTTGAATTTACTGAGGTTGCTGAATGTTTCTAGGCCTTCTGAGATAGGAATAGGGAGTATGTCCTTTGATGGTCCAAATTTTAACCACCAATTATAAAACCAATGTAAGACATTATTATTGAAGTGCTGATGGAAGTTTATAAACCATGAATGATCGAATGACCTGATATAGAAAGTTCTATACCATGCCTGCATGTAATCTGGATTAGTGAACCCTTTGGGAAAGTAATTTACCGAGAAAGTAGTACTGGAGTGGATATTTTGGAAGTGACTGGGTTTAAGGATATGTTTGATATAGACTTTGGAGTAATAAATTCTATTAGGGTCCTGTTTATTCTGAATGTGTTGAATTTCAATGGACTGGGTATCAACTAAAATAAGTTCAGAAAAATTATGTGTTTTATGTATATCCAAAATCTTAAGTTACAGAAATTCTTGAATGAATTTATGATATTGAATGAGATTCAGAAACTTGGGAAAATATACAGGTAGTTGGGTTTATACAGATGGTTGGGTGTATAAGTACATGAGGTTGGGTTTTTTGCTGAAGTTCAAGTTTGAACGTTGAACTTAGATGGAGGAGGTTGTAAGAAAATATGAAAGGGCGGATATTCCAGCGTATCTACAATTGATCTAACTCTCCTCTATAAATAAAAGATAATGAGTGCTAATCTATTACATTGTGGAATTCGGATTTGAAATCCGTAGTGGCCTTCCTTATTGTGCTTGTGATGATGGGGTGTGGGGTCCCCCATTACTTCTTGTCGGGCTGCTTTGTTGAAGTTATTGGCCGATCGTGGAGTTTGGGGCCCTCCATTATTTTGCTTTGTTGAATATGTTGGCAGATTGTGGAGTTTGGGGCCCTCCATTATTCTGCTTTGTTGACTTCAATTCTTGAGTGGGTGTCAGAAATCAAACGGGTCTTGACCCATTGGATCTCCTACCATATCCTCTTGTTCAGAATCTTCTTTCTTAATTTCTTGACTCTTGACTTGTCGATATATGACTAATATCTTCTTGAATTCTTCATCTGCTTCAATCTTTGGGATCTGTTCTTCTTGAATGGGCTGTTGTTGAACCCTAGTCGTGTGCTGAATAGGATTTCTTAGAGATGGTTGAATGGAGAGAATTGTGGTAGAATGGCTGATAAGATTTGGTTTTTGCAATACGATTCTTAATTTTTCACCTGTGGTCAAATAATGAGTAACTGCCTTTGTTGAGCTAAACTCTGGATTGTAATTAATCCACCATTTTATCTTAAATTGCCTAATTAATGATAAAGGCATGTTCGGATAAAAGGATTTGATTTGAAAGCTCCAAGCAAATATCCAAGGAACTCTAAATATGGAGTGAAATAACAAAGGTTTTTCAAATGACTTGGATTTACTGAGGTTGCTGAATGTTTCTAGGCCTTCTGAGATAGGAATAGGGAGTATGTCCTTTGATGGTCCAAATTTTAACCACCAATCATAAAACCAATGTGGGACATTATTATTGAAGTGCTGATGGAAGTTTATAAACCATGAATGATCGAATGACCTGATATAGAATGTTCTATACCAAGCCTGCATGTAATCTGCATAATTGAACCCTTTGGGAAAGTAATTTACCGAGAAAGTAGTACTAGAGTGGATATTTTGGAAGTGACTGTGTTTAAGGATCTGTTTGATATAGACTTTGGAGTAATCAATTCTATTGGGGTCCTGTTTATTCTGAATGTGTTGAATTTCAATGGACTGGATATCAACTAAAATAAGTTCATAAAAGTTCCGTGTTTTATGAATATCATCTGCCAGCCATAAACAAGATGGCATAAAAATTCTAGAAACAAAAGTTTTGAGATGGGGGGATATCTGGTTCTGTTTGGAATTCTGTAAGAAGGATGTGTTCTGGAATGGGTTTGTCCAAATATGAATGAGTTGAAGTTGAAGATGAGGAGGATGGTATAGGTTTGGAGTTAGGAGTTGGAGTGAGTGGTCTTTGTGGGGTCATGATGAGTAATTTGAAGATATTACTGGGGTATGGATGAATCTGGAATATGGAGTTTGTGCTATGGTGGAATAAGTGAGTGGAGGAAAGTCTGTAGTAGGGGTTTTTGGAGTTAATGGTTTTGGGATTTCATAATCTCTGGAAGACTTTGAATTAGAAGATCTTGTTGAAATTTAATGCTTACTCATGGCTTCCTGTAAGAAATTCACGAGTCAAAAAATCTGGAAGGAAATTATCCTTTCCTTTAATAAATTGGATATCAAAATCAAATACTGATAAAATAGCATGCCATCTGGCAAAGATTTGTTTTGAAACCAAAATTTTAACATCTTTTTGTAAAATTTCCTTTGCGGATTTACAATCAATTTTTAATAAGAATTTTTTATTGTACAAATCATCTTGAAATTTTGAAATACATAAAACAATTGATAAAACTTTCGTTTTAACCGTTGAATAATTAATCTGTGCTGCTGACCATATTCCTGAATGATATCTTAGTATAGATTCTTTTCCTAAGTGTAATTTTTTTAATATCCCTCCATAGTCTAGCTCAGATGCATCTGTTTCCACAATCATAAATGCAGCTGGATGTGGAATACCTAAACATGGTAGTGTTTTGGCTTTTAATTTTATTTCTTTTACAATCTGAATATGTTTTTTTGTCCATGGTGATGACTTACTTTTCAACCTAAATTATAAAAGTTTACATTTTATTCTTAATTTCGGAAAGACGTCTGATATGTAATTTAAACATCCTACACATCTCTGTAATTGGGTTTTATATGTTATTTCATCTGGAAATTTACCTGCAAATTCAATTGCTCTCTGAATTGGGGTGATCGTCCCTAAAGAAGTATTATATCCAAGAAACCTTATATTAGTTTGAAATAATTTCATTTTTGCTTCTGATATTACTAACTCATTTTTCTTAATAACGTTCAGTAATATTTGGAAATGTTTTCTATGACTATCTATTGTATTAGAATAAATTAATATGTCATCAATGTATACTATAACAAATGTTGAATATGGATTAAAATATGATTAATTATTTTATGAAATTCAGATGGAGCATTTTTTAATCTGAAGGGCATTACATTCCATTCATATTGTCCGAATGGAACTACAAATGATGTTTTATATTTATCTTTTTCATCTATTTGGATTTGTCAATATCTTGATTTTAAGTCGAATTTTGAAAATACTTTGGCATTAAATAGCTTAGTTATCAAATCTCTTTTATTAGGAATGTGGTATCTAATCCATTTTAATACTTTATTTAATGGTTTGTAATTTATAACTAATCTTGGAATACCCATTTCTCTTTCAGCTTGCTTATTTACATAGAATGCCGAACAAATCCATGGGAATTTGCTTTTTTCTAATCAACTTTCTTTCTAAATGACTTTGAATTTCCTGCTTACATAATTCTATTAATTCTGCATTCATTTGAATATGTCTAGCTTTAGTGGGAATATTATGCTCATCAAATCCTTGTTCATATGGTAATGAAACTATATATTTCTTTCTATCCCAAAAATCATTGGGATGATTAGAACAGACTTGGTTTTTAAAAGTAGTTTCTATTTCTGAAATTTGTCCTTGAACGAGTTTACTACCTAATTTGTCTTCAATTTTTGAATAACTCAGCTCCTCTTCTAGGAATGCAATATCCTTTTGTTTTGTATTTAATAACCATATTTTTTTATATATAGAATTTGTTTGTAATAGGTGTAATTCAATATTGATAGGTGGATTTATAAATTTGAACAATAATTTCTTACCTAATATTTTAGTGCTAATTCCTTCTTGAGTTTTTTTAAAAGGAGTAATCTGATATAAAAATAGATTTCCTAATACTGCATCATGTGATATATTTTCTAATATCAAGAATGTTTGTCTAATACAATAATCATTATTAAGTACAAAACCATTCGGTAATTTTTTATTAATCATCATTGGGGTTCCATTTGGTGCTGATAATTTTTCATTTGTTTTAACTAGATACTTACTTGGAATTATGCCTGCTCTAATACAAGACTGGTCGGCACCACTATCTATTAATATTACTATAGTGGTACTGAAATCATCTACTCCAATTGTGATTAATGAATACCATTTTTCCATGTTTATTTTATTAATGATATTAAAGAATTGTTGGTCTGGTGGAGTATTGTTTGAACTGCTGGTCGGCACATCTTTGTTCTTTTGGCTTAAAACTATAAGTTTCAATTCTAGTTCTAAGTCCTTTTCTTTTAATACTTTTAATTCACTTTTAATCGAACTAATATATGTTTTTAATTTATTAATTTCTGTTCGTAAATCATGAGAGTGTACTGGATTTTTCTTTTCGAGTGCTGGATATTTTTTTAATTGTTTTAGTTAAACTAAATGCTTCCTCAATTTTTGGTCTTTCGTTCTCTTTTATTAATTCTTTTAATCTAAGTAAATATTCTGCCTTATTTTCTGAATCTTCTAATTTATTAATCATGTCTAGTAATACTTGCTTTTTATCTTTGACAATACTTAACATATTAAACGTGGAAGTCTTACAATGGCATGAATCTGTGTTACTAGAGCTTTCAGAGCTTGATTCATAATCTGTTTGTTCATCACTAGAATTATCTAATAGTAATGCTAATAACTTGTTTTTTTAACTCTTGCTCATCAGAAAATAAATAATTAATCTTTTTCTCAGTTTTACAGTGTGATGTTTTATGACCGTATTTCTTACATTTAAAACATTGAATGTGGCTATACCTATTATTTTTCTTAACTTATCAAAATTCTTATTTTTGGGAAATCGTTTATTATGCTGGTATTTTAAAATTATTTCTTTACGTTTTGATCTAATTTGAGATGATGGTGGCTTAATACCCATAATGCCAAATTGTTGGCAAAATGATCTCATCTCTTTTCTTTCTGATCCATATTTATGTTGTATTTTTAAGTCTTGACATACCGTTAAAGCTTCTTTTTTAATAAAAGCAAATATTTGACCAAAAGTGCAAATATTTGACCAAAAGTTTAAATATTGAAATCTACCTTATTTGTTCCTAATGTTTTTTGTAAATTAATAATTATTCGTTGTGAGAATAAATTTGATAATCCTGTAATAAACTTTTCTTTCCAGAATGATGAATTTGAATCCGTTCGTCTTAAAACTTGAGTTTAAAATATATCTTTATACCATTTAAAATCAGTTAAGGAAGGACATCTTAAATTTGTTAAACATATTTTTGAGCTGGTTAATTCTTCTTCTGGGTTTCCTACAAAATACATTGATATTACATAGATCAAGAATGTTGATCTATCTTGAACCATAATATATTCTAAATTATCTCCTTCTCCTTGAACCTCATCTGACATGATTTACAATATTCTGTTTATCTTCTAATGTAAGATGATTATCCCACCTGTAAATCCCATGACTAATAACATTACTATATTAGGTTCGGATATATTAATTTTTGCTTTGTAGGTCATTCTGGCCATACCCATTTTTTGTAATATATTTAATATTTGGTATTCTGATTTTCCATCTATGTTCCATTGATATATAGAAGATCCATCATAACTATTAAATGTATTGTTTTGTTATTCGTATTGAATATCTGGTGGTGTAGGTCTTGGATAATAATTTTTTGTTGTATAATTCTTCCAGTTATTTCTAAATCTGTATATTTTATTTAATTGTAATTGTGGTTTATCATTATTTTGTTCTGGGTAGTCTATAAACTGTTGTTCTATAGCCTCTATTTGATTTTCAAATTGATCTTCTAACTCTTCGTCTGATGTGAAGTTAGAAGAACTTGTTGTACTATTTTCTTCTGGGTTTATTTGAGATATAACTCCTATTTGTTTTGAAGTACTAGGGATATCTTACCTAGGAGTATCTTTTCTTACTAATGATAGTGTATTCTCTATTCTTTTGGGAAATGAAGAGACTTGGAAATGTGGTTTTGAAGTTTCATTTGGAAATTTTTCTAGTTTATTGTCTAACTTAGTTGATATTAGATCTACTTGGTTGGCTATAGTATGTAATATTTGATTTGAAAAATTATTTTGTTGGTATACCTTTCTAATGTCATCTAATTTTACTGTTTCAGTTCCTGTTCCTTCTGATCCTAATTTAAATGGTGATGCTACTACTGTCTTATTTTCTATAGCAATTTCTATATTCTGTAAAGGTGGATGAATAGAAATTACTACTGAATCATTTTGTAATTTCCATTTTTTATATAAATTGGATTGAACATTAATGATTGGAATATCTTCCAGTTTATTATAACTAAATATTTTTTCTTTTTGTAAAAAATATTTTAACCACATAAAAAAAATTCATTTTTCTTATTCTCCATAAAATTCTTGTTTAAGGTTTTCTATAATTTCTTTTCCTATTTTTCAAACCATAGTCTATTTGTAATATTTTCTACACTGTAATAGTCAGTATTTAGATATTCTTTATCTATTGAAAATTCTTTAATACTGGTCATCATGTTTAGTTCTAAATTTCTCATTTGACTATATGTAGGTGATCTTATTGACGAATTAGAATCTTGAATAATTTCTAGTAAAGGAGTTGAATATCTAATCTTTGAGTCTTGAAAACTTAGAGGAATGTCAGATGTTGAATATCTATGTGGGTGATAATTGGTGCAACTAGACTCCTGATTTTTCTTATGGCTTCCTATATACCTACTAGACATAGATCTATTAAATTTTATTAATACTTTTCCGTATGTTTGTTCTTCAATGGTTGAAGGTTCAGTAATCCTTAAATTCTTCTGGATGCTTATAGGTCTTTCTGCTATTATTTCTTCTGGATTAGTTATTTCATTCCACTTTAATAGTTTTGGAACCTCTATATTTGTATTATCTGAACTAGTAGTATCATATACTGATTCATCTTTTTCTGTTGGATTTAATTTTAAGGCTAATGGAATAAATGACCTCATTAATGTGAAATATATTCTGTAGACAAGTACAAAATGTTTTGTTCCATTTACAATTTTATTTTGTTTTAATTGGATGTCTAATTTTAAGGAATTCATTATATGTGGATCTGTTAGGCTAACCGAATAATTTGGAATACAATCAAATCTTATTGTTCCATTACACATATTTGTTTGAATCATAGCTAATAATGAATCTTTATATTCCTCTAATCTATCATCTCTTAGGGAAATGAATATGGGAGTATCAATTCCTAATCTTACTAATGGATGTAAATCTATCTGAATTAAGCCAAAATGTAAAAAGCTATAGCCTTGTTCCCTATACTTATGAATAGCAACCTGGGAAACTAATCTTATTGATTGGAATTCTTGATGCATCGGTATAATTTCTTCATGGATCTTAACTGAATATGATTTATTAAAATTTAGTATTCCATGACTATAAATTGAATTAATACTTTGACTTGGTAAAATATGTTGGAACTCATGACTTTGTAAAATATTAGATGATGTATATATATATATATATATATGCGAACGACTTCAGTGCCCCTCAAACTCTTGTGATTTGACCCTTTTGGTCCCCCAATTTTTTTTCGACCACTTTCATCCCCGAACTAACAAAAGTGTTGAATCGTAACCCTTCCGTCTGGTCAAAGCATTAACTTTGGTCAAAAACATAATTTTAAGGTCAAATTAGTAATTTCTCATTTTTCTTCTCCTTTCTTCATTTTCCATTTTCTTTAATCATTTTTCCTCTTTTCCTTTTTTCATTTTTCATTTTCTTCAATTCTTTTCCTCTTTGTCATTTCATTAATCACCATCACCGCCGTCCTCCCCTTCGTTTTCCTCCGCTGCCTGCCACCACCACCACCTATTTTCAGCCACCTCGCCACTACCACCACCACCATCAAGTTCCAAACTTTCATTGCCCATCCCCTCTTCTAACAATTTTTGAGAAAATTTAACAGCTCTCTGATAAAGCCACCGAGTCCCCCAATTGTGCCCACTAACAATAACAGCCTTCTTCCGAACCGGTCCAGAAAAAGGGCATGGATCAAACACTTTTCGAATCGATTGAACGTTTTTCCAAAAAAAATTTTTTTGCTGAGATTATACTGCGGAAGAACACGGGTTTCAGGCCCCCGAAGGGCACTAATTGTAACTAATTTTTAAATTTTAATATTAGAATTATTATAATAATCGTAACTAATTTTTAATTTTTAATATTAAAATTATTATAATAAAGTAATTTTAGGTGTTTTTAGAGATATAAGTGGAGTGATTACAATGGATTTGAAGTGGGTTGGAATACCCAAATACGTGATGGAGCGAAGATGAATTTTGTATAATACCTGATGAGATGAAACGGGTGAATTTTAATATTGTACCCATCATAAATGGTGAGACAGACATAAATATTAAAATTTAAAGTGGTCATAAATACGAAGGTACGCTATTGTCATCCCAAAGTGTGATTTTAAAGAAGAATGCTGTGGGTTTTGGTTTAATTTGGATGGGTGGTATAGATTGAGAAATGGGTGGTGATTACTCAAGTCCTTGTCATTGATGGAAGTAGAATCCAATAAGCTCATCAGAAAGTGCTATCCTTTCTTTTTGACTGCTTCTTCTTCTCTACTTCTCTCGTACCACATTAAACAGTTTGTAGTACTTTACTAATCTTCTTCTTTTTTTTAAAAAAAAATTTAGTGGGGGTGTATATAAGGCTCCCCAAACCCAAGATAAACTCCATAAAGGAGGCAATTTGTGACAGAGATCTAAAGATATGACTGACTATACTATCTCTGTGTCTAAAACTCCACGCAGGGAGGCAATATGAGAATTCTCCACGCAGGGAGGCAACATGCAAACCTAAAACCTAAAACCTAAAAAAAGGGTAAATATCCTGGTCGTAGCCAGCAGGATGCGATCACATACTAACTACAATACTGAACTGACGTCCCCAACAATATGATCACTCCCTAGAAAAGTCTCATTCCTCGCTAAAAGCTAATCGTCCTCGCTCTGCCGGATTAGTCACTGTGTGGCTCCCTATGACAGTAAGAGACTTTCCCAGTTCATTTACACACTATCAGAACGCCGGTGAGCTGCCCACCCGCATCAAGCAGTGGTGTCAAAGACACCTCAACCTGTACGGACTACAAATCTGATTCAGACAGAGTCGCCAATGGGATAATCAATACTTCCCTTGACTTGGATTTCTCCTGTCTATCTATTGAATCAGATCAGAAGCCAGCATAGTTTTTCCAAACTGATCGGAAAAAGTATGGTGGCGGACAACAGACGAATCCAGTACTATATCAAAAACCTAGCGTCATAGCACGTACCCCATAAACCGAATTCAAAAACAGAAACCGAAAACCTAACACTGAACTAGAAAAAAGAGCAACAATATTCTGAAAAAAGACACAAAAGTAATTGAAAAAGAATAGAAACCATTACAGTGGTGGCATCCCGGAGGTGTGACTGCATCTACCCAACACCGGCGCGGCGGTGCACTGGCAGCCCAGCCAGGCGCGGTGGCGCGTGGGCCACACGCGCGGACGCGGTGGCGCGTGAGAGAGGCAGACATGGCCGGGCAGAGCCGCGCGTGGTCATCGCGTTTGGCATCTGACCGGCCAGAGGCGGAGGAGCAGCGCGGGACCAGTGCGGCTTAGGCTCCTCTTCACCTTGCAGCCTAAATCCGGTGTATCACCTCCTAGCTGGTCCGACGAGATGTCCAGCTGAGCAGTCGGCAAGCTTTCCGGCGTGGATGCACTGCTCCAGCCTTTCGTCGTGGAGATGAACAGCGGCTACGAGCTGCTTCAGAAACTCCGGCGCGTGGGCTGAGCTGTGTTGGAAGAAATCGAGCAGCGTCGACCGGTGGGGTGACGTCACAGATCGGCGCCGATCTGTACCCCCCGGCAACGATCTCCGGTCTTTAGCTTGATTCGAGCTCGATTGCTGGGTTTCGCCGTAGATGTGCGGAGTTGTAACGGCTTCTGACGAGGGGAAGGAGGAGGTGGTCTGGAGCTATACTACTGGTAGGGGTGGCGAGGGTGGCCGACGCGGCGGAGATCGCCGGTGGCCACCCCGCCGGGAAGTGCAGACGGTTTGAGTTGTTTTTTGGAGAGAAAAGAGAAAAGAGAAAAGAGTTTTGCTCCTGACTCACCTCTCATTGTCAGGAGTCGAAAACCCAGTACTTTACTAATCTTCACATTTAATATTACAGAGTCAAACTTTGATCACATATTAAATAGATATATAAAAATTAATATTATCGTATATAATATTGTTAGATTACTCGTAGAAGTAGTTTCTAAAGATAGATGTTTTATTTACCGCTATTATACGTAGTTAAACATATCAATGGTGAAATATATTTTTTGAAAACTGTGAAAAAGATTCTGTGAACTTAGTCTGGCACGGAGGGAGTATAAAATTTTATATTTTAATTAATTACTTATTTAAATTTATATCAGTAATACTATGATAGTCAGTAGAATTTAACATTCTTTACAATTTATATACCTTTAATTTAATTTAATTTAATTTAATATTTTTTAGTTTATTCGAATTACCCTATAATAGATATTGTTTACTTTCTGTCTGTTAACCGGGGCTATTTAAGTAATTTTATGAGTTCCTTTCTTCAAGCACCATATAATAGGTATTGTTTATTTTCTGTCTGTCAACAGAGACTATTTAAGTAATTTTATGTAAGCACCCTATAAAATTTTAATTTTTAGAATATGCATTTTTATCAGTCATAGTATACACTCCGTCTTCCCAAACACCCTATAATAGATATTGTTTGCTTTCTGTCTGTCAACCTGGGTTTTTAAAGTAATTTTATGAGTTTCTTTCTTCAAGCACCATATAATAGATATTGCTTGATTTCTGTCTGTCAATCGGGACTATTTAAGTAATTTTAAGTAAGCACCCTATAAAATTTTAATTTTTAGAATATACATTTTTTATCAGTCATAGTATACACTCCGTCTTCCCAAGCACCCTATAACAGATATTGTTTGCTTTCTGTCTATCAACCTAAGTAATTTTATGAGTTCCTTTCTTCAAACACCCTATAATAGATATTGTTTGCTTTTTTTTCTGTCAGCCGAAACTATTTAAGTAATTTTAAGTAAGCACCCTATAAAATTTTAATTTTTAAAATATACATTTGTTTTATCAGTCATAGTATACACTCCGTCTATTTTGTAAAAATCCACTAAATAAGCCAATATTAACAAGTGAATTTTTCTAACGGAACCAAAGTAGTGATTAAATCATTATTTCTATTAGAGTCCGTCTCTTGAAATACGATCTTTCCATAAGTCATGGAAAAACTAAGGTTGTAAAGTAACCTAAGTTAATCATGTTTGCACTAATAACCAATTAGGCCCTATGCTCTAGAGTTTATTTGAACTGTACTGATTTGATAACTGTGATGAAAAATAGTAATGTATAACTAAATTAAATTAAATTTTATCAAGATTATATTCAAGCTGAACTGAAATGCAGATAAAATCTAGGACCTTAATTTGAGACAAATTTGAGTTTCAATGCTGATAAAAATATAAAGGACTTTATTATGGTTCACTGATATTAATCAATGACACATCTCATCAATGATGAGGATTGCAATATATAGGGATACAACAAACCAAAGTCTAACAGAAATATGATTCTAAATCTATAAGGAAACTACCTTCTATAACTAATTCCATAAGGAAACTAATTCCATAAGGAAACTACCATCTATAACATTTCCTACAAGGAAAGGGTTTATATTTCCTTAACACCCTCCCTCAAGTTGGAGCATGATTACAAGAATGTCCAACTTACGAAGAAGATTATGAAATTGCTAATCATTAAAAAAAAATCAGTTGGTGTAGAAGTAGCAGCAACAACAGTAACAGTAGCAGCTGGTAGAGCAATATTCAAATTCAATAAGAGCAGTATTTGTAGGAGACCATTCAAGGTAATTCTTTTGACCCTTCAGGATGGTGGGTGCAATAACCAAACCAGGTCCGTCAGAAGAGCCAATGAAGTAGGGCTCAGTAGACAAACGACCAATATGTATAGGCATTTAGGGCCACATTGCAACTGCAACTGTTTCAGTAAAGTCGCAATTACCTCATAGCCATTATTGTTTTGAAGCACATTAGTCTCAAAACCAACATCAGTATGGGCCTGTTCTTCGGGATTACTTCCGGAGGCAGACATAGTGTAAAATAAGGCACAGATCGGTAGCAGGTACAATATCCGGCAGCAGATCGGTCGGCAAGACACACCGATGCGTTGAACGAGCGACGACGCGTAGGAATCGGTGCAACAGTGCGTGGAGATTGACGGCGGCGCGTGCGAGTCGGTAAGTGTAGCAGACGGTGGCCGCTAGGTCACGACGGCCATGGTCGACGAACGACGAGCTTCAGCGGTGACACGGAGGCGGCGCGTGGAGGAACGCACTGCCGTTGGCGGCGGTAGGAGCTCGGGAAAAATGGCAGTGGAATTTTGTTTTAGTGTTTCAGAATTTTAGGCTCTGATACCATGATAAATTTCAAGGTATCTTGGGCTTCCATCTTAAAACCAATTGGTACTAAGTGGAGGTGACCCAAAACCTTATATATAAGTCATTAACTTTGTAAGAAACCGATGTGGGATATATCTTTCAACACGCCCCCTCACGTGCAATGCGGAATCCTCCACGACCCACATCAGGCCAAATTAAAGGGGATCCACACATCGGCCCAATAACCCAACCCGGACTATGATACCATGATAAAAGACTTTATTATGGTGCACTGATATTAATCAATGACACATCTCATCAATGATGAGGATTACAATATGTAGGGATACAACAAACTAAAGTCTAACAGAAATATGATTCTAAGTTTATAAGGAAACTGTCATCTATAACTAATTCCAATAGAAAACTAATTATATAATGTAACTACCATCTATAACCTTTCCTACAAGTAAAGAGTTAAGGTACTTTCTGTCTCATTCAAATAGTTCTAAACGGAGTATGTAATTTGTAAGATTCTCATTCAAAATAGGTCTATACGGAGTATGTAATTTGTAAAAGCAGTAATCATATTGTTCAAAAATATGTATGTTTATAGTGAAATAATACTCTATCTTTTTCGATGAAAAACAAATGAACTTTTATGAGGATCAAATAAGTATTTGACAATTTTCATTAGTTTAGACACTTTTAAAAAAGGTTGATCAAACATAAATCTTATCGTGATATAGACTTGCGCTTGCGTAAGACAAAAAAAACAGACAGGAAACCACTCTTTTTTATTCTACAAATTGTTTTTGGAAAGCATCACTCATTTTACGGACGAATGAATCTTTTATGTAGTGACAAAAATTATTACAGAAAATTATTACAGTAATCGAGTTCAACCTTATAATAACATATTTATAAGGATACTTGATCGGTAGCATTTTTTTTATCACACTTACTTTTTATTAGTTCTAAATTTCAAATGTTCTTTTTATTAGTTCTAAATTTCAAATGTTCAAAATTTATAAAATGTAACAATAAATTTATAATATGGTTGAGTAATAGATATTAATGAATTTAGATCTATTATTATTATTTTATAATATTTACTTTTAATTTATTTCAATATCATTAAGTAAATATTAGGTTGAAAGAATATGATTTAAGTCTCTTCTTTTTGAAGAAAATTCTGCAACTCCACTTTTCTACCTTCATATCTTTCAAAAAAATTATTACATATAATGAAATTTATGAAAAACTATAGAGTCCGTCTCTTGAAAGACGGTCTTTCCATTAGTCATGGAAAGACCAATGTTTAAAGTGCAAATTAGAAGAATGAAAATAAAATTTTTGGGTTGCATGAATTGGGTTATAAACTTTATAACTGCTACACGTTAAATAATAATTTTTTTTGTATTGCAACTAAAACCTTTTACCTTTTATTATTCTACTTAAAGCCCGTATTTCCATATGCTTATGGAAAGACGGTCTTTCCCAATACTTTGCCAAAACTGTATGTATAAATATGTTTTTAAAATAAATTTGGATAATATTTTGTGTAATAATATTCATATCATTAAAATAGATGCTATAGTATCAGTAAGATCATGTTCTTTTTATCTAATCTGAATCAAGTTGATATAAAATTAAATAAACAAAATAATAACTAAATTAAATTTCATTAAACTACAAATAGTTAAATTAAACTATATTAAATCAAAATGAATTAAAATGCACAAATTATATAAACAATTTATTGTAAAACTTTAATTGGGTTGGAAGCCCAATAAGATATGGGCCAGAGTGCCCAACTCTGACCACGATACCCAAGTAAGAAGAGTCAGTCCAAACACTAATGAACTGCCCAAGCTTGGATCAGAAGACTCAAGCCACAACGTGCAAAGGCGGATGGAATGGGACCTGTCCCATCAGCCACTAACACTCAAGCCATCAAGGAAAAGAATGTGGGAGAGAACTATGTTCTCTGATCTCCTTGATTCTAGTTATGCTACCAATACTTAACAGAAAGCTCCCATCTGATTTGATCGTCGGAGCAGGTACACATGAGAGCCTAGCTACCTGCCTGACCTTAGTCTAATTTTTTATAGATCTTGGAGTGGCTTGAAGAAGAAGATCTGAGATGAAGTACCCATACAATTTTTAGACTTAACAGAAGCATTATAATAAAATATAAATGACTTTATTAATGGTGCATTGATATCACGTCAATGACACGTCTCATTCATAATGAGACTTACAATATATAGTGTTACAATCTAAACTATAATAGAAATATCATATTAAATTACTATCTATAATCTAATCTGCAAGGAAACTAATTCCATAAGGAAACTAACACCTATAACTATTTCATATTACTTTCTAATATACATAATGTTGGTATGCCTTGAATAATGTAATAGCCGCTTCTGCGACCCTGGCCTGGAGGCCCGGGGGGGCGGCAGTCGCCCCTGGGAAACAAACGGGGGTCTCGCTGCTGGACTGCTGTTGATTTGGGCCGAATTGTGTTTTTGGCCCAGTTTGTTAGGGTTTAGTGGAGACAGCATATATAAAGTGTTTCTCTTCTCTCTGTAAACATTAATTCTGATATAGTGGAATCCGTCTCCCGTGGATGTAGCCAAATTGGTGAACCACGTAAATCTTGTGTCTTGTTATTTTCGTTCATATTTTCTGTTCTTTCTCCATTCCGCACAACACATAACTATTCCATAAACTATTTTATATTTCCCTAAAGGATGTTCAGAGAAGATAAGACATAATATTGCAGAAGATATTACAAAATATCTCCTACACTCCTCCTAGTGTTGGAGTATGAAGATTCTGAATGCCCATCTTGCCAAGTAGACTTTGAAACCAATAGCATTAGCAACGGTAGAGCAGTATTTGCATTAAATACTTGTGGGCGGCAGCGGCGTCGCGTGAGTGGCGGCGGCATGTGAGCACAATAACTGAAGGCGGCAGTGGCGCGTATGAATAACAAAGCGGAGCAGCGGCGACGCTAGGCTCCTCTGGTGGTGGCGGTGTAGTTCACGGCGGCGGCAGAGAAGGTAAGTGCGGCAGCAGCAGTGCAGATACAGCTAAAGATAAGGGGTCCCAGATCGAACCCGCTCTGATACCATGATAAAATATAAATGAATTTATTAATGGTGCATTGATATCACGTCAATGACATGTCTCATTCATAATGAGACTTATAATATACAGTGTTACAATCTAAACTGTAATAGAAATACCATATTAAATTACTATCTATAATCAAATCGACAAGGAAACTAACACCTATAACTATTCCATGTTACTTTCTACTATATATAACTATTCCATAAATTATTTTATATTTTCTTAAACGATGTTCACAGAAGATAAGACATAATATTGCAGAAGATATCATAAAATATCTCCTACACATTATTATAAAATGAAAAATCTAGCCTAGTTTTCTTAGTATTAAATTAAGTGGTATCATTTGCCTTACCCCACTCAAGATTTCATGCATGCATCATCTCCCTTTCTAAACTCACATAAATTAACTAAAGACACGCACGTATGCAAATCCTTTTCAATAGTCACATTTCTGTCACGCTTAATCATAAACTAGTTAAAGTTAAGTACTCTATATAACCATAAGATATGATTCCCAGACTTAAATAATCTCATCAACAAAGATATTCAAGGGATAGAAAATCTTTTTTCCATATATTATTAACATGAAAAATCGTTTCCAGTCTATTATTATACAGGGAGACTATGAGTTTCTTTTTACCAAATATTAAACTGAATTGAATTAAATATTACTGAAATAAAACTAAGTATAATGAGTTATAGTAATACTAAATAAAATAAATTAAATTAAATACATTAAAATTAATTAAATTGAAAAGAATAGGCCAACTAGTATACCTGGTTATCAAACACCACCACTTATATTTGACAAAATTTTCGTACTTCAATAGAAATTGTTTATATCAGTAATTTTTTATCTTTCACAATTTCCCCCTATAATGTCCAAAATTAGGTACAAGTTGCCATTTTGAAACAATGCTAGCTACTAAGCACACAATATTTTCTATTTAACTATATTTTTGTTCAACTTAATTTTATATAGTTTAATAAATTAATTTTAATTTAGTGAAGTTTAATTTAACTTAATACTGTTATTACCTTTTTTACTATGCTTATTTTTTATTTAATTCAATTTAATTTAGTATACTTTATTTCAATTCTAGAGAAAAAAAGCCTGACCTACACACTGAAACCCTATTAGCAACCTCCCGATCCAAAACGAAAGCTTGGGGTCGAATTATACTTTTTAGGGTATCTAATCCCTGCACAAAATCTGCATTTTCATACACAGTAAAGAAAGGTGCCTTTCCTTTTTGTATGAAAGAGAGATCCAGTAAAAGAAAATTACGAAATTTCTAAAGAGGTGAATAGATTTCCATTTATACAAACAACCATAGGCAAATCAAGAATATTGGGTGAACCCCTAACATTATATGGATAAGGTTTTGCCTAATTGGTATTGCTAAAATCAAATAAAAAACTGAATTGGCAAAAAACTATAAAAAAACTGTTATTAAAAAAAACTGTAGATTTTCTGTCTTGATCAGGAGCCCACCTAGATTGCAAGCGTGTTCACAAAAGATTGTCAAATAATTTAATACCAAATTGGAAGTTCCATTTTGTAATGATTATTATTATTATTATTAGCCTCATTTTTCAACCAATCATTGGCTGAAATTGGGCGATATCTTCTTCTTACGTGGAAAGGACATAGATTGCATTTTGTTTTACTGATGTTCTTGCTAACGTCAGATCAGATAAGTTAAATCAGCATTAATTTGATCCTTCACTCTTCCCGCTTTCATAAAAAATGAAAACATTCATAGTATAATAGAAAGAGTCCGTCTCTTGAAAGACGGTCTTTCCATAAGTTATGGAAAGACCAAGGTTTAAAGTGTAAATTAGAAGAAATTAAGATAAAATTTTCGGGTTGCATGAACCGGGTTATAAATTTTATAACTACTACATGTTTCATACTAAAACTTTAATATTGCAACTAAGACCTTTTACCTTTTATTATTCTAATCAAGCCCCGTCTTTCCATAAGCATATGGAAAGACCGTCTTTCCCAAGACTTTGCCTAGTAGAAAATATCCAAGAAATTACAGTAAGTGAAACTAATAACAAATTTAGCCTACTTCATAGATAACTAAATTCAGTGAATTTAGTTTTCATTTTTTATGAAAGCGGGAAGAGTGAAGGATCAAACTAATGCTGATTAACTTATTTGATCTGACGGAGCGAGCTGGTGCGGCTGCCGTGGTAAACTCCGACGAATTAAGGAAGTGATACTCTTTATGTTTTTATCCGCCCCACCTCATTAAAATTGAAATTGGTTTTGTTTAGGAAGAGAATTCTTCCGCCCCGGAGATGCCCGCGTAGTTCATCCCTCTTTGTCCTGGTTCTGCCTCTGACTAAATTACATGTCAATCAAAACTGAGAATAAACCCTACTTTTCTTCAATATTCTTTTTAACATAATCCCATTATGGGGAGATGAGGAAAAATAATTTATTTTAATTGATATCGTTGTTATTGAATAAGTGTGAGTTTTGTCTCCGCACATAATTAGTTGTGTTCTTCGACCTGATCAGTTAGATCGTTTTGTGTTTATGATGATAACTCAATTTAGTTGTTCACGTCAATTTCTCGTTCTTTATTTGCTTGTACAAATCGTGTGTTCGTAATTTTGTTTGTGGTTTTATCTTCGGGTTTCCATTTATTTGAATATGTCAGATCTGTGTTTTTCAAAGTGTTTACAGTTTGGAGGCATAAATTGTGTTTGGATCAAGTGGTGTTACAGTTGTAGAAGATCCCTGTTTGACGTAGTGATATTGATGTGCGATGCGCTTCTCTTTGCCAGGTGGTCATGATTTTTGCAGGAAGCGAGTTAATATAACTAGTGGCGATGCCCTCATTAAAGACACACAATCAAAGGTAGTTCTTGAGGAACTGCCTTTGATTAAGATCCGAATGAGGTTCCGAAGTCAGAACTGCTTTCGGATCCGATTAAAGACGGTTCTAAAATTGATCAAAGTATTTTCCTCGCCTTTAATGGACATCAATCAAAAGTGGTTCTAGTATAGAAGTGCCTTTATTGGAGTGTCTTTATGGGTCAATATAAATACAAACCCTAACCTTAGTCATTTTTAAAAGAAATCTCCTCATCTTCCAATTTTGCACCACCTCCTCTGTTTACTTTTTTTCCCTTGTCATTTTCTTTCCCTCTCACCTCACACTCACCAGCGTCTCTCCTTCATCCCGCCATCTCCCTCCCTCTACCACCACTCACCAATGTCTCTCCCTCCCTTAGCCCACCTCCGCTGCTTCATCCTCCCTATCTCTTCAATTGAACCGCTCTCACCACCAAAGCCCTCCTCACCACAGGAGCCATCACCGCTGCCGCACCTCGCCTCTCCGCCGTATCGCCCTCACCACCGAAGCCATCATCGCCGTGTTGCTGAGTCTCCAAATCTGGGTCGCACCACCACCGCTGGGCCTCGCCACCACCACTGGGTCTATCATTCCCAAGTCTCGCCACCACCGCTGGGTCTATCATTCCCAAGTCTCGCCACCACCACTGGGCCGCGCCACCAGTGCAAGGGGTATCGACCCTGAGCTGCGTCTCCAGATTTGGGCCGTGCCACCATCGTAGGGCCACATCCTCTCCGCCAGGCCTTGCCACCACCACATGCGCTTCACCACTGCCTATAAGCTCATATTTCTATGTATTGCTGTTGTTCTTTCTATTTTTTTACTCAAGATAATGGATATTGATTGTTCATATGCATTTGTTGTTGTTCTTTTAGTTTTTCCAGATCTTGCATTGCTTCGCCGATTGGTTTCCAGCGGGTTTTTTTGGGACATCTAAAACAAGTTCCGAAATCGAAACTGTTTCGGACGTCGATGAAGGTGGTTCCACCCCTCGTTAGAAGGCGGTTTTGAACAGCTTTCCATTGGTGCGTTAGCAGGCGCCTTTGATCCTCATCAATGGAAGGCATGTCCAGAGAAGTCACCCCTAAAATGACTTCTATTTTCCAAAGGAACCGCCTTTAATAAAGGCACCTAGTAGCGTATCCCTAACAACAATGTTACCGTTTTATTAGATCTCTCATCTGTAATAGAACAAACGATCAGTCTGGTTAACATGTAATTTAGATACCCTTGCAATATGTTAGTTATTGCTAGAGGCTAGTTAGTTGGATGTCAATTCCATTCATTGTAATTGCTGCTGGAGTTTTTTCCCTTCATCTTTGAATGATTTTCAAGAAAAGAAGGCAACGATGGAAAACGGTTCCGAGTTCATAACTCGTCTATTTTGGCTCCCCTTTATTTTGAAGCCGGTTCATACCTTATTAACAGAGGTTCTTGGGGA
This sequence comes from Rubia yunnanensis, assembly GCA_037428765.1. Taxonomy (NCBI): domain Eukaryota; kingdom Viridiplantae; phylum Streptophyta; class Magnoliopsida; order Gentianales; family Rubiaceae; genus Rubia; species Rubia yunnanensis. The sequence goes on along the minus strand of CM075063.1, from coordinate 106,289,412 downwards.
ACCGTCTTTGATGATTAAAGGCGCTTCTATTGTATAATCGCCTTAAAATATGGTGAATATGAAATAATATTAGCACACCGTATAAATTACTTAGGGTATTAATTTCATTCACATTTTTTATCTCCGTCAAAATTACCCTATTTTCACAAAAACGGTTGACTACCATTTCTGAGTGCATGGCATGGACTCCATGGAACTTGAAAAGATTTCCAACCTCTCCATTTTGCCCACTTGTGCATGTACCACTCCTAATTTGAATTGTAAAAGTGGTGGTCCTTCTAGTTGAAGATGATGATTAGGGCATTGTAACTATTTATTAGCTGGGACGGCATATGGTTTGCATCTTTATCAATTTGGACATGTGATACTTCACTCAACCACTCCTAGTTTGTCACCCTTCCACCAGCAATATTATAATACGTTACCACTTTTTACTTCAAAAGGCCAGTTTCCTAGCTACCCAGATTTCTTCCCCCTTCTTCCCCCGTTTTCCTGAGAGTGACACACTTATTATTTTAAATTATTTATTTAACTTACTTAAATCTTGTAAAATTTAAAAATTTTCATTTATTTAATTTTGTATTCTTTTAATTTTAAATCTATCACTCAATTTATTTTTCAAAAGTTTTTATACCATAAAACAATGGGTTAATAATTATTTTTGTTAAAAAAAAGGAGTGTGTCATTTTCATTTCAATACAAATGGGAATGATGGATTTCAGGAATTTTAGTGGTCTCGCAAGAAAAACTTTTGAGATCAAATCAATTACATCACACTAACAAGCAACAAGGGAATAGAGAAGATGCACGAACTTTCCTATTTTTCTGATGTGATGATGCACCACTCTTTTTTTTTTCTTTTTGAAAATTCTTTTCAATGTTTCGATTATTACATGTTTTAAAATCATCTATAACTAATTCTATAAGGTAACTACCATCTATAACTAATTCTATAAGGTAACTACCATCTATAACTAATTCTATAAGGTAACTACCATCTATAACCTTTCCTATAAGGAAATGGTTTCTATTTCCTTAACAAAAAGTATTAAGGAATAATATCCAATATTGTAATATACATAAAAAATTGAAAATAAATACATAAAAAATTGAAAATAAATGGACACCGAGTGTAAATAAATTTTGTCCATTTTATAATATACATGAATGGACAGTTAATGAGTTTTTTTATTTTTCAAATAATTGATTAAATAAAAAGAAGGCAAAGCCTTTGGAAAGACTGCATGTCCATAGGCATATGGAAAGACAGGGTTGAATTACAATTATAGAATAGTAAAAGGTTTTAGTTGTAATATAAATTTGTTTATTCAACGTACATTAGTTATAAGTTTATAATCCAATTAATACAATCTAAAATTTTTATCTTAATTTCTTTTATTATGCCGTTTAAACCTTTGTATTTCCATAACTTATGAAAAGATCGTCTCTCAAGAGACAACCTTATATTTTAAAGACCTTATATTTTAAATATTGATAACTTTTGATAGGATCAAGTGATAACAATAGTATTTTTGGAGTCGGCCTTTTAACTTTTTTTATATTAAATATATAATTAATCTATTAAATTATAAAGACAAATAAATAAATATTGTATCCAGAGTACTCCCTCTCCCTCTATCTTATACTAAGCTGCAATTTTACTATTTGCCAGTCAATACTGTCAAACTTTGACTACGTATTTGAATAAATATATAAACAATAACATTATCATATGTGATATTGTTGCATTCACCGTAATAAGTAGTTTCTAAATATTATTTTTTATTTGCTATTATTACGCGTAGCTAAATATATTATAAGCTAAACATATTTTTTTAAAATGTGAAAAAATTCGATGCAGTTTACTCTTTTTTTTTTTTTTTAAATTAAACCATCCATAGATGGGGGAAATTATATTGGCCTTCCCAAGCCTTAAAATAACAGAAAACTGAAAGTTAAAATACAGGGAGAAGCCATTGGCTTAGTCTATATGTACATTTAAGCTCCATAGGCTCATTGAGGCAACATTTGTTGCTTCCAAAATGATGAAGAGGATATATCTAATTGTGAGAGGATAATTAAAACTCTTAGTTGAGAATGGAGGTCATCGAACTTATTAGTGGATCGTAATGACGAAACACTGGTCAGTCAAAATCACCCCATCCAAAACTAAGAATCTTATCCCTGTAGCCTAGAGTAGTCATGAAGCTTCTAGTAGAGGCTTCAAACTAGAACTAAGAAACACTAATAAGTTCAGTTTACTCTGAGAATGAGGGAGTATTAAACTACAATTTGATTTGGCCTGCAAAGTACATTTAATTATTGGGAATATTAATGTGGTGTTTACCCCAGTGTACCATGAATTGCAAGAAATAACTTTGATAAAAAAAAAAGAACTTAATTAAACCAATCAAATACTCCAGTTGTTTTAATGAGGTGTCAATTTTTAAATTTAGATGGATAAAATTTATAAATAAATAAATAAAGAATTCATAAAAACTATGAGAATTTTATTTAAATTATGGCAAAGTGTTGGAAAAGACAGTCTTTCCATAGATTTATGGAAAGACGAGATTTAATTATAATAATAAAAGATAAAAGTTCTTAGTTACAATATTAAAACTTTATTATGCAATGTGTAGTAGTTATAAAGTTTATAACCCAATTTATGTAATTAAATTTTTTTTTATTCCTTTTCATTTACACTTTAAGTTCTTATGAAAAGAGTGTAGGTAATCACCTAACATGTTCCACACAATAGAGATGATAGAATCCAGGTTTATAAAGAATTGAAGGATAGATTTGATGCTTCCCCAACTCTTATTGGAGGGGACTTCAATGTGATAAGATCTACTGATGAATACTCTGGACCTAGCTCCCCAAATTTAAATTCTATTTCTGATTTTGATTCCTTTATTAATGAGGTTCAGATATCGGATTTAAATACTGTAGGTAATCACCTAACATGGAGCAACAATAGATCGGTTAACCCAACCTCCAAGAGATTAGATAGGGTAATGGGAAACAATTGCTTCTTCAACTTATTTAACCATTCCTCTGTCCAAATCCTCAGTAGAACATCTTCTGACCATTCCCCTATGTTATTAGACCTATCAAACTCAGACATCTCTTCCCCTAAACCCTTTAGGTTTCAGGAAATGTGGTTTAACAGAAACGAATTCATGGAACTTATATCCAACAGCTGGTCACAACCCATCATGGAACAAGGTCTTCTTGGTTTCTCCTTAAAACTTAAAAGACTTAAAGATGAAATAAAAACATGGAACAAATTAGTATTTGGCAATGTACAGGATAACATAAAAAATTCAGAAACAGAAGTTGCTAATTTGGAATCCCTTTATGACAGATCACACTCAGTAAATGACATGATAAAGTTGAATAAGGCTAAAGCAGTTTTAACTAAGCATTTGGTTGAACAAAATATTTTCCTGACACAAAAGACAAGAATGAAGTGGCTTAAAGATGGGGATTTAAACTCAAAATATTTTCACAAGTCTATCACTGAAAATCATGCTAGATTAGCCATCATGAAAATCCAAGACATGGATGGTACTTGGTTAAGTTCACAGCCCCTAATAGAGGAGGCATCAATAAATTTCTTCAAACCATTGTTATCAGATGGGAATGATGACCCATCTGGTCAATGCCTCTCATTCCTAATGAAGGAAATCCACCCTGTAATCACTGATAATGATAACATCAAACTGTTACAACCTATATCTTTGGAGGAAATCAAAACTGTTGTTTTTGATTTATCTCCCTCTGCAGCCCCTGGACCAGATGGTTTCCCAGGCATCTTTTACAGAAAGGCTTGGGAGATAATCAAATCTGATCTGCTAGTTGCAATGCTGGAATACCAAGCTGGAATTCCAATCCCAAAATCAGTGGCAAGCACACTCATAGCTTTAATACCAAAAACAAAAACACCAAAAGATTTCAGTGAATTTAGACCCATAAGTCTATCAAACTCTATTAACAAACTAATGTCTAAAATCATGGTTGAAAGAATTAAACCACTCATGAACTCCCTAATCTCAGAAGAACAGTCAGCTTTTTTAAAAGGGAGAGACATTGTAGATAACATTCTAATGATGAAGGAGGCAGTTAGGATGCTAGACAAGAAAAATGAATCTTTAAATCTAATCCTTAAACTTGACATGATGAAGGCTTTTGACCGTGTCTCATGGTCTTCCATCAACTCTCTCCTACTGCATTTGGGATTTCATGGTCATATAGTTAAAGTCATAATGAATAACATGAACTCAACCTGGTTTTCTGTGTTGATAAATGGATCTCCCTGTGGGTTTTTTAAACCTACTAGAGGTTAAAAACAAGGAGATCCACTATCACCCTTCCTCTTCAACATCTTAACTGAATCTTAACCAGAAACCTCAGGATTCAATTCTTAAATGGGAACATTAAAAAAATTTAAGACACCAGGATCATCAAACACAATTAGTCAATTATCCTTTGCTGATGACACTGTGATTTTTCTTAAGGGGACAAAAAAATCCCTACAAAACATAATCAGGTTCTTGGAAATTTACCAAAAAGGCACAGGACAAAAAATTAATTAAAAAAAAAGTGCATTCTACTCAGGAAAGTTAAGTAGAAATAAGAAAAAGGAGATTAAAGACTTAACCAACATGACCCAAGGAACGCTACCCTTCTCATATTTAGGAGTCACAGTCTTCAAGGAAAGAAAACTTAATCTGCATTTCAAAACCCTAATTGATTCAGTGAATAACAAAATATCAAACTGGAAAAATCAATGGTTGTCGGGAGGGGGAAAAATTATCTTGATAAACCATGTCTTAACAGCTATACCCCATCATACATGGGCTGTGATGGCACCAACTAAGCACACTATTCACAAGCTAAAGTCCATATTCAGTAATTTCTTATGGGGTAAGTCAGAACATGGGTTTAATAAACACTGGATATCCTGGAATAGAATTTCGTATCCGCAGAAAGAACAAGGGCTAGGTATAAGGCACATTCAATCAATAATTAACGCATTTTCGACTAAAATCTGGTGGAAACTTCAAATGGGACAATCTAACTGGTCTAAATTCATGTGGTCATTACCCCCCCCATGCCAGGAAATTAGAAACCTGGGCTAGATATAGAAAAATAAATAGTTTGGCAGAATCCTTCTCTCAGATAATCATAGGTAAAGAATCTTCTAACTTTTGGATAGCAAATTGGCTAGGCTCTGCGCCTCTCATTAACCATGTGGAAGACCAGGTACATGTTCCTTTTCCTTTTCTTACAGTAGCTGAATTTCAGCTCAATAAAGGTAACTACATCCCTCAACTCTCTCATCTATTTAACTCTGATATACAACTGGAGTTGCTGAAGGATATACGAATCACGGATCAGCAAGATTATATTATTTGGAAACCAGACATATATGGTCACTTTACTATTAAATCAGCTTACCATGCATACAAACCAAAAAAACCAGAAATGGTGCTTTTTACAAAAAATTGGAATCAGGTTTTGCCAAAGAAAGTAAGCTTGTTTATGTGGAAAATGATACTGAGTGCTCTCCCTTTTGCTGATATCCTTATGACAAATGGTATTAACTTACCCTCCAAATGTACATCCTGTGATCACATAGACTCTATTTCTCATTATTTCAACTCCTATGCACCAGCTTTGTTTATGTGGGAAAAATTTCATGATGCTTTCCAATTGCCAGCTAGATCCTTTAATACCATTTGGGAAAGATTGGAATTCTATTGGTTTTTTAAACCTGCTTTACCACATCACTCCATAATGATTGCTCTCTCTGGATTAATATGTTGGGAACTATGGAAAAGTAGAAACAAAATGATTCATGATAACAAGAGAAGCTGTGTTCATGTTCAATGGAAGAGCATATCTGATTTGTGCTGCACGGTTTTTTTAGTTCATCCTAAATTAGTTTGTCATACACAGTGTAGATTGGTTTCTAGGGGATTAGTTCCCCCTATAAATGGAAAACCAGAAAAAAACTGAACTTAATTAAATGGGAGCCCCCTGATTCTGGACTTAAAGTTAATTGTGATGCTGCATTACAAGGAAATTCTATGGGGATAGGGTGTGTAATTAGAGATCATCATAAAAGAGTGGTATATGCTGTATCAAGCTACAGGGATATTACTGACATCCATCTCACGCCTCACTTGGTAGTTCTGAATGCTGAAATGGTTGCTATTCTTACAGGTCTTGATGCGGCATTGGATAGGACTCAGCATGTCCATATTCAATCGGATTGTGCCGCAGCGATACACATTCTCCACGACCATAACTGTCCGTGGCCTCTCTTAAAGCTTCGTGACAAGATCAAAACTGCTTCTTCACGGTTTCAAACGACCATCTTCAGTCATATCCACAGAGATGGAAACCAAACTCCAGATTTCTTAGCAAAACTTGCTATTCGAAGAGGACTCTCCTCTCCATACGCTGACATCCGAACGTCGCTCAAGTTCATGTTCCTCAACCATAGGGAAACATTGTTTCCCCAATTCAGATGGAAGAAATACATCACTACTTAGGTGCTTACTGTATACTTCTTGGACTGAATTTTCTTGATTGTCTGGCCTTCACAAGCTTCACACAGGGGTGGAGAGCTTATAGAAGGAAACACATTCAAGAAAATTCATTCAAGTGCCATGTCATGAATGTTCAGACTGTGCAACATGCTACATCATCTTGTAAAATAATCTTTTGAGCCGAATTATAGGGAGTGGGATCCCTTAATAAAAAACCCCGCTCATCAAGGATGAGTGTTTTGATTTTAAAAAAAAAGAAAAGAGTGTTTTTCAATAGACGAACTCTTAAATTATAAGAAAATAACAATGTCGAAAAATAAGTGGAGCTACAAGAATAAGGAGCCGCGTTCGCTAAATTGGACGATGTCGTTGTAGAATCAAGAATGTGTGATCTATAACTGATAAGGTGACAGCGCAACAAGTCATTAAGCCAGTGGTAAATAAACACGAGTACATTTTATATATAACCCTACATGACGAAAATGCAGTTATAACTCTGCATTAATTGAAAGTTTAATATAATTCTAAATATTTAGATTGTGTATAGATATAACTTTTTTCGCCAGTTTGAAATTGAAATTAAGTGAAGAGATTATTTTGCCCATCTATAAAAAAATTCATTTAAAAATAAAAATATCCCTTTGTCTCCTTCTCCTACATTTCTCTCCAATTTTCTCCATTTCTCTCCGGAATGTACATGCGTTTTCTCCTTCTCCTTCTATTTTTCTCTCCATCCTCTCATTTTCCTTTACGATTTTTTGGCGCTTGGCTGAGCGGCACCGGAAATGGTGGCCAATGGTGATGGGGGTGGTGTGGGCCTAGGGTTTTGGTGGAAGGCCGGTGGCGAACACAAATCGACGGTGGCGGCATTCACTGTGCGAGCCATTGGGCCTAGGGTTTTGGTTGGAGCGAGCCACTGCGCACGGTGGTCGGAAAAGATCTGGCAAACATGAATCGGTGGTCCCACGTCCTCGTTAGAGCGAGCTACTACGCTCGATGGTCGGAGAAGATCACGAATCGGTGGTGGCGGCGTCCACTGCGCGAGCCACTGGGCCTTGGGTTTCGGTCGGAGCAAGCCACGAATCGACGGTGGAGAAGAATGGCAGCGGTGAGGGGAGGGGTTGGGGAAGGCCGATTCGTGTGGCCAGGGATTCAGGCGGCGGCGGAGGGGATGTGGCTAGGGTTGTAGGCGGTTGGAAAATAAAAAACAGAGTGGTGGTGGCGATCGGGAGCTGAGTGGTAGAAATGAGATTGGGAGCAGAGGAGGCGGTGTTGGTGGCATTTTCCGTCGGTGGTGGTATCAGAGAGCAGAGGAGGTGAACGGGAGAAAATAGATTGGGAGCAGAGGAGGCGGCGTTGGTGGCGTTTCCCAGCGACGTTGGTGGCATTTTCCGGTGGCATTTGTTTCAGAGAGCAGAGGAGGCGGCGACGGTGGTTTTAGAGGGCCTATGGGCATTTTTGTCTTTTAAATTTTGTATTAAGTTAGAAAGACATTTTAGTCATTTTCGGTCGGTCAATGGCCGAAATGGCCAGCAAATACTGGAATAATGACTTTAGGGTTATATTTACACTTATCTATAATAAATAGGATTATATTTACACTAAAAAATAACTAAGAATTATATCTGCATTTTCTCCGATATATTAAATTATATTTGCATATTACCCAATAAACAAACAATAAGTGCAATACGGATGCCTTTCTAGTTTCTAGCATTTTTCTTTTCAATATCCAGCAGAAAAAACCTTTTCCTCCACGTGAGGCATTCAAATATTTGATTACTAATATACTGTACACACGCTCTTCTTTTTCTTTTACGACGAAGTCTTATTGGAGACAGTTTTGCAGTAACACCACACATTAAATTGTTAACAATGTAGAATGAGATTTTTAATTGGGGTTTTAAAAGTCTTGAGGTTGGATGTAAAATTTTATTAATTTATATTGAAATCCAAGTATAAATATCAACTTTTCTTCATTATTCTCTCTATTTTTCTGAAACTTCATTTCTTCTCTCCGTTCCTCTCTCCTGCATAAAACCTTCTTATTATATCTCTTCTCCATTTCTCTTCCACCTTCTTCTCTCTTCTCTTCATTTTTCTTCTATATTCCTTCAATTCATGTTGCTTTTCTTCCAATTAATCGCACATCCTCGCCATTTTTCTTCCTCCTTTCTTGCCCGTAGTTGCTTGTTGAGATCTTTGAAATTTCCCGATGAATTTTTCGGCATAGCTTTGGTTTTCGGCTGCCGAATAGAATACAAGCTTTGTTTTGTTTTTATCTTCGAAGGTAATGTCTTTGCTCATATTTTTTATGCATATTTTGTTTTTTTTTCTAATTTTGTTTGCTCTTTTTTTGTACATGTGATTTGTTAGGGTTTACGTTGTTCGCTGTGTTAATGTTTGGAAATTTTTCTGTTTGTTTTGTGTTTTGTGAGTTGTTATAACAGATTTGTGCTAATATTTGTGTTGCTGCTGTTGTTTCTTAGATGTCTAAGACGATTTGCATCACTGCTGCTGCAATAGAGAAGGAAGGAGGATTTGTAAGTTTTCTTAATTTTCAGTCGTGATGTTTTAGATACAGATATTGGTGTTTCTCGTTTTCAGTTTGATGTTTCACTTTTTAGGCTTTAAGTACTGTAATATGTGTTGGTGTGATGTTTTAGTTTCAGCGTTTGATACTTGTGGTGTTTTCATGCTTAAATGTGCAATTGATGTTCAGTTTTGATTGTGTGTGATATTGTAGGGTTTTGTTACAATTTGTGCTAATTTTTGTATTGTTGTTGTTTCTTGGATGTCTTAGAATGCTTGCCCACTATTGCTGCAATCGAGAAGGAAAGAAGATCTGTAAATTTTGTTATTTTGCATATGTGATGTTTTAAATACTTTTGTTAATGTTTCATGTTTTATGTTTGATCTTTCATGTTTAGGTTTTATGTACTGTTATCTGTGATGGTGTGATGATTTAATTTCAATATTTGATTCTTGTAGTGTTATAAGTGTGCAATTGATGTTCAGTTTTGCTGTTTTGATTGTGTGTGTGATATCTTAGGGTTTTGTTATTATTTGTGCTAATTTTTGTGTTGTTGTCGTTGTTTCTTAGATGTTTAAGAGCACTTGCCCATTGTTGGTGCATTCGATAATGAAGTAGGAATTGTAAGTTTTTTTTAGCTGTGATGTTTTAGATACCGTTGTTGATATTTCTAGTTTTATCTTTGAGCTTTCATGTTTAAGCTCTAAGTATTGTAATGTGTGTTGGTGTAATATTTTTAATTTCAATGTTTGATGCTTGTGGTGTTTTCATATTTAAGTATGCAACAGTTGTTCAGTTTTGTTCTTTTGATATTTTGTGTACTGTTTGATGTTTTTGAATTTTGATATTGATGTTTTAAATACCGTGTTTGATGTTTTCAAATGTAATTGTCAGGGATGTTATGTGTGCTATTATGATGTTTTAATTTCAGATATTTATGTTTTTATTACTGTGTGTGATGTTTTATATTATTTCACAGGAATACTTTCCATGTTAGAGAGCTCTACGCTACCATTAACGAGTTAATAGAAAAACAATATGAGGAACCATGCTCTGAAGGTGTTCCCTTGAACAGAGAACCGTAGTCGACCTTTGATCTGCGTGTTGATGCAGTAAGAGAGTCATCCTCTTCAAAACTAGCAGGAAAAGACAAGCCTGTGAAAAAGTTAGTGGCGAAGGAAAACAAGTCGGGGAAAAAATAGAATTAGATTGTTTAGGATGTATTGTTTAACGTTGATTTATCAGTTATGCTGGTTGATTGTTAGTGTTGAGGGCGCTTGATTGCTATTGATGTTTTAGCTTGATTTAAAATTTTTCAGTTTTATGTTAGCGATTTATTAGGGCATTTGAACCTTTTTGTAATGAATGATGTTTGATGGTTTGATAGTTATGACGATTGACATTTTCACATGCAAATGTAAAATTTCAAATTAAAGTTGCCACTTTCATATGCTAATTTTATATCTTTTTGTTGTGACAGTGATAATTCATTTTTGAGTTATCGGTGTTTGATGTTTTATGTCCTGTTTATCTGTAATATACATAGGTCATACATATCATCTCACATTTGTGAATTATCATGTCAAAAAAATAATAACATTAGTGGATAGAAATGGAATGTCAAAACAGTTTCTTTTCATATGTAACAAAATAATTTTGAATTTTTAACTTATATTTTCTTTTTCATTGATGTGTTAGCTTTTCATTATGTCATTTGTAAAAATTGATACTGACGTTTCTTATTTTTGGATATTAGATTTTTATTTGATGTATTATTGATGTTTTAAAGTATGAAATGATCTTTTAAATTTTAACTATGATTTTATAGGGTTTTCATTTGATGTTTGATTATATTTATTTAATATTAATTATTTAAAATACTTGATGATTCATTATTATAATTTGATGTTTCTTTTTTTTTTCTGTATGAATTTTAACTATAGTAGGGGCCAAACCCAAAAACAGATTCAGCCCATTAAGCATATTCTAATTTTCAGCTTGTATATGACTCATGTTTTGACCCAAATTTGACCTAAAACTTACTCAAAATTGACCCAATATTCCCCTTTCTCCTTCCTTGAACTCGGCCGGAAATGAACTCCGTTCTTCCAATCGAATACCGGTGAATCCTCACGATGTCGGTGCATTCGACCTTCACAACGCTGACGCATCCAACCTTAACAACACCGGTGCATCCGACCTTGACAACACCGGTGCATCTGACCTTGACAATGCCGTCGCATCCAACCTTTGACAACACCAAAAAAACCTCGCAAATCTGACCTCGGCGACGCCGGGGTAAACCCTAGCGGGATCGACCTTCACGATGAACTTCCAATAAACATTGGATTTTCAATGATGTGACGACTGACAAGGTGAGAAGACGACGAGGTAACAACGAGGCGACGTTGGAGAAGTCAAGGGGGATGGACGCTGGAGAAGATGAGGTACGGAATTGTAATTCAATGGCTGAGAGATTGCTATGTGACGACAGAGAAGGAAAGGAAGCGACTGCAAAAAGTAAGGCGACGACGGTTGAGATGCCAGGCAGTGGCAGAGGCGGAGATGGCAAGAAGAAGGAGGTGAGTCTGTTCTGCCATTTTTTGTTTATTTACCGGATAGCCCCCAATTTTTTGCATTTTTTATTATGGCACTGAAAAAAAGTAATTGTAATTTGACCCTCAAATTTGATTTGCTCTTTACCTATTTTCACTCTAGTCCTTGGTCTTACGGTAAGATGGTCTCGCAGGAGACAGACTCTTCATTTATACTTTGGGTGATATTATCCTGGCAAAGTCTTGAGAAAGATCGTCTTTCCATAGCCGTATGGAAAGATCGTCTTTCCATAGCCTTATGGAAAGATGAAATTAAATTAAAATTATAGAAAGGTAAAATGTTATAATTTTAATATTAAAAAATATTAAGTAACGTGTAGTGATTATAAGTTCATGACCTGATTAATGCAATCTGAAAATTTTATTTTGATTTCTCTTAATTTGCAGTTTATACCTTAATTTTCCATAATTTATTGAAAAACCCTCTTTTAAGAGACAGACTCTATTATGTTACATATACTACTGTACCAAACTCTTTTCTACGTAAATAAAAGAATTAAAAACCCCCCTCTTTATATTTGGATATTCTGCTATTTATGATGGCCAAATATAAGAATGACCCATAAGGTATTTTGGGCCTGCATCGGCCCAATGAGTCTTCCCCAAATGAGATATTCGATTACTGTGCATTGCGGTAGTTAAGGCGTGTAATTAGGGAAAATACCATCTTGTGATACAGTATAAATACCAGGTGCGTATTCATTATTTGGACACTTTTTATACACTTTAAGATAGCCCAATACTAACTTAAGCATCAGAGAGGTTACCCCTGGGACCCTCTCGGGCTTGTTTTGTAGGTCATAGTCGAGAGACACAACAGAGTTACGTGATCGGCATCCAGACGCATCAATTGGCATGCCCGGTGGGACCAATTTAGTCAAGTAAGGGTTTCTTGGTTTATGTCCACTTCTATGAATACTCAAAGGAATGAGAAGTTAAAGTTGAAGGGGATTGGTGCGGCTGACGAGATATAATCTCCCTATCGAGGAAGGAGAAGAAGAATGATGGTTAACCCCCAATCCAAGATGCAGAGCAAGAGGTGATACAGATCCTTGCTGGAGAGCGAGGAGTACAAGGCTCCGCCGAACCAATCCCACCAATAGTCGAAGCACCTCAAGACATGGTGGGACCCTCAAGACCCAATAAGGATAATGCATGTAAAGGGGAAATGGTCACGAATCCCATGCAAGATATACCTGCTAGGTCATATGATGAAAGTGATGGCGGTTCACGGAAGTTTCTGGTGACTCTCACGTGGAGGCTTACGAATTGGCCCTACAAGTGAATCAAGCAACACGGATGATTGCCCTGCATTCAAATTTAGTTAAAGCCGCTCAGATATTGGCGGATGCCTGGTATCAAGTTACACCCATCTCAGCCCCCGTGGTTACTTCGAGGGATGTAGTTCCTTCAACCATAGTGGAAATACCAATAAGTAATGCTTCTTAGCCCATGATGGCATTCCCTTATCTCGGGTATACTTGAGAAGGTATCAGGCACGACCCCAGCCTTCGTTTCCAGATCGCCCTCTAGGGTTGGTGTACTGTGGGCCCTCCTTAATCCTGATGGTTTCAACCATGGAAAACCTTATAACTGAGATGGGATACGGGCCTCGGGGGTATGTGCACGCAGGAATGCCAATCCACCGAGCAGGTTACGGATTTTATGACTCTCACGGGCCATATAACGTGAGCTCTGGAGCCATGCCATCCTAGATGAATCCTAAACAGGTGACTCAGCCTTCTCAGTATCAAATAGCTTATGTAAATGTCAATAGAGGATCACTAGCATCAGCAGAACAGAGGGGACCAGTGGGAGATAATAGAAATGTGATGAGAAAAGAATTAGACAGGCTTATTGGGTCGCTTAGACAAGTGTCTGGATCTCCTTTCTCCCCCTGGATAACCACGAAGCAATGACTGGCAGACACTAAGCCCCCCAGAGGGGCTCCCAACTTAGAGTGGAGAATCTGACCCTCCAGAGTTCATCTAAACATTCCTCAGTCTAATGAACTCGAGAGATTTCGATGAAAAGTCAACGTGTAAGTTGGTGGGAAGTTATCTTTGAGGTAAAGCTCAAGAGTTGTAAGTTTCCAAAGGGTTCTTTACATTCCTACAGGGATTTCAGTGCAGCGTTGTTAAGCCAGTATGTTCAAAAGAAAAAGTTTACCAAGACTTTGCTGGAGTTGTACCAAACAAAGCAAAATCTAGAGGAGATAATGAAAGTCTTTAACCATCGCTATGTACGTGAAAGCCTGGGGGTGGTGGAGACCATAGAAAACGAGATGTTTCAAGGATATCTGCTGGGAATGCGAGATTTAGATCTATATAAAAAATTGATCACCAATGTCCCTCGAACCCTACAAAAGGTCCAAGAAGTAGTTAAGCTGTATTCAAAAGTTGAAGAGGCTACCACGAGGAAAAAAGGAGAGTATGGTCGATAGGCCGGAGAGAAGCAATGATTAATGAGAGAAGTGGATGGAGATGGCCAGGCCTAACTTTGAGAGGTATACCCATATGAATAGGTACCCTGCACAAATTCTAAGCATTTATCGAGGGGTATTCAGACAGCCACAACCCTTGTCAAACGCACCTGCAGCAGTAGTAGGGAGAAGGGATACAGACTTATTTTGAGATTTCTATAAGGACTATTGTCATGATACAAATGATTGCATCCATCTAAAAAGGGAGATAGAGAGACATGAAAAAGAGGGACAAATTCAGGGCCCTAGACCCAAGCGGGGAAATCAGGGTGATCCTCCTCGGCCCTAGTTAGATTGCCCACCATCTAGAAGGAAGTACCATAATAATGGTGTCAGTGGGGGATATAATACCTCACTTCCACATCCACCAAGCCCCTAGATCAGGCAAGAAGAGATGGAGTTCAGCGGGAACAACAAGCAAGGAATCAGGATAATCGGAATGGGGAAAATTCACCGATTCGTAGAGTGATCAACATGATAAGTGAGGTAGTAGAGGAAAGGTTTTCAAACTTAATTATGAAAGCTGATTCTCGAAAGGACCCCACGGAAGAGCCGAGACATAAGAGACTTCGGCTAGGCAAAACAATAACATTCTCAGAGGCATACAAGGTTCCATTTAGGTCCCACATACATATACAATGGTAGTCTCTGCTACAATCGGGACTTCTTTGGTAAAAAAAAGTCTATATCAATGATGGAGTGGGGTGGAGATAATGTTTTTCGAGTGTTTTGATTAGCTGGATATAGGAAGGAACAACATAAAAAAATTGACTACACCCCTCTTGGGGTTCACGGGAAATCCTATATACCCTATAGAAGAGATTGCCTTGTCAGTTTGGATATCTGAAGGAGATAAGGGAGTGGCGATAAATTGTAACTTTGCAGTTGTAGATGCTTATTCTTCGTACAATATAATTTTGGAGAGACCATGGATCCAAGCCCGAGAACTGTGGTCTCCATACCACTTGATGATGAAATTTCTAACTAGTAAGGGAGTAGCTGCCATCCGAGGGGATCAGTTTATCGCTAAAAGTTGTAACCTCACAGCGGTAAGGGAAGCTAGGAAGATGAAAGATGTAGCTTCAGTGCATGGAGGGGCGAGCCTCTTGGAAAATGAGTAGGTGCCCATTCGAGATATGGGAACAGTGGTCGTAGGAAAATTTATCCCCAACGTTATAAAAGAGGAGTTGAAGGGGCGGATGGATAAATATGAAGATTTATTTTCATGGAATACCTCAGATCTCATGGGGTCCCTTCTGGGGTTAGCAGTTCACAAGTTGAACATTGATTCAGGAGTTAAACCCATCAAGTAAAAAAGGATACTATTTGCACCTGAAAGAGCAGAAACAATCAAGGTTGAGGTAGATAAGATGTTAAAGGCTAACGTGATCGAGGAAGTGTTCTATCCAGAATTGTTAGCTAACCCGGTAATGGTCCCAAAGAATGATGGAAGTTGGTGAATGTGTATAGACTTCACAGACCTAAACAAATGTTGCCCAAATGATAACTATCCATTACCCCCTATTGACAAGTTAGTGGAGGCAATTTCAGGGTACCAAGTGTTGGCTTTCTTCAGTGCTCACAAGGGGTACCATCAAATATTAATGGAAGAAGATGATAAATAAAAAACGTCGTTCATTACAGATGTGGGCACGTTTGCTATAAGAAAATGCCTTTTGGTTTGAAAAATGCAGGGGCAACATACTAGAGGTTAGTAGATAAGCTATTCAGAGAACGTATCGGCAAGAACATGGAGATATATCTGGATGACATGGTCGTAAAAAGCAGGGGTTACGAGCAATTCTTAATATATTTGAAAGAGGCTTTCGACAAGCTTATGAGTGCAAACCTAAAGCTGAACCCGGCTAAATGTGTGATAGGAGCGGGGGCTAGAAAATTCCTTGGCTTTATGGTATCAGAAAGGGGGATCAATGTTAATATAAAAAATTTTGAGGCCCTATTGAGGATGAAAAGCCCCCTAAAACGTAAAAGACGTGCAGAAGCTGACTTGGTATTGAACGACTTTGAGTAGATTTCTATCGAAAGGGGCTGAAAAGCATCTGCCTTTATTTGATGTGCTTCAAAAAGAGAAAAAAGTTTGAATGGACTAGTGAGTGTGAGTAAGTGTTACAACAGCTGAAGGAACACCTTTGAGAACTGGCAACACTCATGATACCAGAGAAATAAGAGGTTCTATTCCTACATATCTCTGCTTCACCTTTGGCCATCAGTGCAGTACTTGTAAAAGAGAAGGATAAGATACAACATCCCATATACTTTGTAAGTCGAGCCCTACAAGGGCCTGAGACAAGGTACACTGCCCTCGAGAAACTCATTCTAGCTTTGGTGCATGCGGCGCGAAGGCTGCGACCATACTTACAAGGGAACACAATTATCTTGCTTACCAACTATCCCCTTCAGAAGATCCTTTTAAAGCCAGAAGCATCGGGGAGGATGATGAAATGGGCAGTAGAGTTGGGTGAGCATGACATACAATTTTAGCCTAGAAGGGTGATCAAGGGTCAAGCCCTGGCTAATTACATAGTGGAAACCACCGAATCTGTGAGCTCAAAGGGCAGTCACAAAGTAAAGAAGTCTGGAAATTGTACGTTGATGGCTCTTCGCATTCAGGAGTAAGTGGAATTGAGGTGTTACTAACCCTGAAGGGAATGGCTACATATATGCATTGCATTTTACTTTTAAATAAACAAACAACAAGGCCGAGTATGAGACTCCGATCATGGGGTCGCAATTGGCTACTGAGTTAAAGGTGGAAGACTTGGAAATATATAGTGACTCTCAGATCATGGTCCAGTAGGTTAATCGGGATTATGAGGCCAGGGAGCGTAATCTGCACAGGTATTATGATGTTGTAAGGCCTTTGCTTAAAAATTTCAGAAGCTATGTTTTGAAGCAAGTGCAAAGAGAGGAAAATCATAAGGATGACACCTTGAGTAAACTAGCATCATCGAGTCTTGGAGAAGAACCTCGAAGGCAGGTGCTCCTGGAAACCTTAGGTAGTTAAAGCTTTGAGGAGCAGACGGTAATGGCTATCGAGGAAGAGAATAGTTGGATAACGCCCATTTTTAATTACCTTCAAGAAGGAATTCTCCTAACCGATTCTGTAGAAGCCAGGAAGATCAAGCTTAAAGCGCCAAAGTATGTGCTGCATGACATAATCTTATATAAGAGAGGGCACTTATAGCCATTACTCCAATGCGTGGGCCCCCACGAGGCAGATTATTTAATAAGAGAATCCCACGAGGGTATATGCGAAAGCCATCAGGGGGCTAGATCAGTGTAGAGAAGACTCATCCGAGCAGGGTACTACTGGCTAATGATGTTCGAAGATGCAAATGGGTAATACATGCCTGCCACCAATGTCAAAAGCCTACACCGCTCAAGCACATACCTCAAGAATATATGGTATATATTTATAGCTCATTGCCATTTGATAAATAGGGTATTGACCTAGTCGGACCATCCCCCAAAGCCACAAGAAAGTTCAAGTGCCTGATCATGGCCATAGATTATTTCACAAAATGGGTAGAGGCTGAGCCCTTGACTAACATGACGGGTAAATCGGTGATTGCTTTTTGTTGGAAAAACATTGTATGGAGGTTTGGAATTCCAAGAACTATCATAACGGATAAAGGGAGGCAGTTTGCTAATGACCCATTCAAAAAATGGTGTGAAGAGTATAAAATACAACAGAAATTGACAGTTGTTTACCACCTTCAAGCGAATGGCCAAGTGGAGGTAACCAATTGTACAATCGTTAACAGGATTAGGGCCAGGCTTTAAGGGGCAACATTGAATTGTATAAGTGAATTGCCTAGTGTCTTATAGCATACTGGGCTGTTGAATCCTCAGCCACAGGAGAAATACCTTATAGCTTGGTCTATGGTTCTGAGGCTGTAATTCCCATGGAAATAGGAGTGCCAAGCCCAAGAATGATGGCAATACCTGAGGAAAACATCAACAATGAGAACCGATGCTTAGATCTTGATATGATCGAGAGGGCACGACAATTATCTTCAATCCGAGAAGTCAAAGTGAAGGGAAGGGTGAAGTGATATTATGATCGAAGGGGCTAGAAGGTAAAGTTTAGCCCCAGAGATCTAGTAATGAGAAAGAATGAAAAAAGCCTGCAGGAGCCGTAGAGGAAGCTTGCTGCCAATTGGGAAAGAGCGTATAAAGTGGTGGAAGCATATCCCGGGGTTAGTTATACTCTTGAGACTAGGGAAGGTACAAAAATTCCAAGTGGATGGAGCATTGCCAATCTCCGAAAATACCATCAACTTTGACAGGGGTGGATAAAGCCCTAGAATCTTATGCTAAATGCTAAGATTGGGGACTCTTGCATATTTTCCCAGCTAAGACTGAGGGTTCGAGCTAAAAGCTCATGTACGCTATTCCAGCTAAGACTGAGGGTTCACTAGAGCCACAAGCTCTTAAATATAAATCCAGCCAAGGCTGTAGATTTGAGCTACGAGCTATTGTAAACTTATTCCAGCTAAGGTTGTAGACTTAGGCCATGAGCCTCTAAATGTAAATCCAGCCAAGGCGGTAGATTTGAGCTACGAGCTCTTGTAAACTTATTCCAGCTAAGGCTGTAGACGTAGGCCATGAGCCCCTAAATGTAAATCCAGCCAAGGCTGTAGATTTGAGCTACGAGCTCTTGTAAGCTTTTTTCAGCTAAGGCTGAAGGAGGAGAGGGTGAGGAACATGTAAGTAGCATCCTCGAGATACCCCCATCAAATGTAGTTCTAGATGGCTGATCTAGTGGAAATAGTTTTGTAGGATGTAGGTTGAAACACCAAACCTGGGTAAAATTGTTGTTGTTTTTATGTTCTTTAGTTATTAGATGCTTTTGACTATATGCAACTAACTCATGAGAAGATTGGCATATTGTGGAATGATTGAAGAAAAAACATGTGCAAATGAAAAGGGGTAATACAAACTAAAACAGAGAAAATTTAGAGTACAAATATGGTACAACCTATAATTATTCTCCTGAGGGATCAGGAAGATAATTCCTTCAGATCCTTCTCCATTCTTGCCACTTCCTCTTGTGCCTTGGCCAATTCCTTTATTTTACTGCCGGTCGCACGCTGAAAATATTTCTCTTGTTTTTCCTAGGGGTAATCTTCTATGTTGTTCACCAATTTTAACTAAGAACGATGGGGTTAAGAGCCCTGGGCTTTAGCATGCTTTCTCGCTTATCTCTTGAAGTTACGCCTTGTAGAACCACTGCTCTCCGCTGCCTTCCACTAGCCTTGAGGACGTATAATTCCTAGGGGGATGGATAGGAAATCTCCTTATCCATTCGAGGATGGTAGTGTAAGCTTCTTTCTGACCAGAGGTCCCTTGAGTTTCCACTTTGTTCTTTACAAGCCAATGATGAGAGGCCTCAAGGAGAAACCGAGGAAGAGACTTATCGTCAATGAGCCTGGGGTGAGTAGCACTATGAAAAATGCTATGGGCTTAAGACTGTGATAATAAAGATGAACTTTATTTTCCAATTCTGAAATATTTTCCCCCAAGGCCTTGCTTTCAGATTCTAGTTAAGAGTTCTCTGCTAGGACTGATTCAACCAAAGAGGGATCTTTGGAAGCAGTGGCATTTCCCCCCTCCCACCCCCACCCCAAAAGTTCTTCATTTAAC
Source organism: Rubia yunnanensis (assembly GCA_037428765.1). Lineage (NCBI taxonomy): Eukaryota > Viridiplantae > Streptophyta > Magnoliopsida > Gentianales > Rubiaceae > Rubia > Rubia yunnanensis. The sequence goes on along the minus strand of CM075063.1, from coordinate 106,269,555 downwards.
CTTTCAATCTCATCTACCTGGGAAATCAACCCATAGACCTGACTCTGAGAAGCTATAAGGTGGTCCTCAATGATATGAATCCTCTCTGCATCCGTAAGGCACTTCTTCAAAGAGCCAAATTTACTGATTAAATGGTGAACTTCGTCTTGATAGTTAACCTCAGATGGGTCTATACCATCAACAACCTTGAGAGGAACCACACCGTTAAATTTTTTATGGTCATGGTCCTTCAAGCGTGCTACGAAAATGGGATGTTTTCCACTCTCCCAAGCCTTCAAATATGCCTTGACAAGATCGAGTTCCTTTCTGGTAGAACTCAAGTTTGTGGTGAGGTTGGAAATATTTTCTTGAAAACCCACTGGGAAGGGGTGAATCTTATTGCGCCATGATTCTAGTCTCTCGGAGCATTTCTTTAAGACTAGCATATTTTTGGCTAAGTCTCCCAAGCAGTTTCGAGCTCAGCTTTGACCCTGGTGAAATCTTTGAGAACGGATTGAATTTTCCGTTGCAACGCATCGAACTATGATGATAAAATTTTCAAATATATCAATAAGAGAAATAAGATTTCCATAGAAAGAAATGGAAAATGGATTATGTGGAGGCCCAAATGAGCAAAATTACAAAACATTCCCTACATTATAGTGCTTATCCCCTATTCCTCTTTCTTGCGCCGACACGGCGTCCACCTCTGCATCCTTGTTTTCCTCATCTGGATCTGGCAGGGCGCAAAAATCCTCCACGGTAATGTATTTACCCAGGCCCTTCAAAATGCCCATTATGGATAAGCTCATACCCCCATTATACGCTGCATCCTCCCACTTTTGGTTTATAGCCTCGAGCCCCTCGGACTTGGCCTCTTCCTTCAACAAATTAATGTTGTCCTTAGATAAGGATGAGGCCATCTTAGGAATGATAACTTCGTCCATCAAGTTGGAGTGCTCCACACCCTTAGTAGCACTAAGGAGATCTGCGGAGAGGTTGAACAACTCTTGACTCTCTAGGACTTTATCCTTGAAGGCCTCCAACATAGCCATCTGTGCCTCAGGATCTCGAGCCATCTTAGCATCTTCAATGGCGGTGTTTTTCTCAAGGATAAGGTGCTCATAAGCGCTCTCCATATCATTCACCTTTTTTCGAGCGGCCTCGAGCTCCAGCTGCAACAAGGTTGTTTTATTATCCTTTTCCTCGTAAGCCGAGGAAAGTTCAGAACCTAAGTTCTGAATGAATGAGGAGAGGGAGGAGGTCAAGGTGGAGAACACCATATATGTCAAGGTGGATCTCACCCCCATCCAACTCCTTAACAACTTGAAAGACAAAGAAAGGGTTAGCGTAACATAGTAAAGAAAAACAAAGAGTGCACGGTGTTTCTTCTGAGTGAATTCTAGAAATATAATTAACCTGAGAGTTTTTTATAAAGGGGCCAAGGGCAGTGGTCCCCACAATTGAGAGGCTCAAAGAACAAACTTCATCGTGGGCGGCGGCCTCAATCTCCTGGTTAGAGGTCTCATGGGAAGACCTCTCATGAGAAATCTTCTGACGGCCTCCCCCAAGGGAAAGCTCATCCTTGGGTTTCCGCTTTAGGGAATTGTCAGCAAAAGCACCTACTTCTAAGGGGATAGATGTGGTAGCCTTCACCTTCGAGGGTGCGGCATTTCCCCCCTTCTTGTTCATAGAATTCCCTAAACTTCTGCCCACTAAAATGAGTAAAAGGAGGATTAAGCAATGCAAAAGAGAATGACAGCAAGAGAATATATATAAAAAAGAAGAAAAGCAAAAATAAAAATTGGAACACCTTCTAAATTGGGACAATCAAAGGAATCTTGGAGAGGGGGATCTCAAATTTCTAAGTCCTGGAAGGGTCTATATTCTTTAACCAGCTTCCTCCATTTTTGACCTATCTTAGGCTCGTGTGAAGGAGTTAAGTGCAGCTGCCTCAGTAATTTCCTTTTCCTAGCGGGTTAGTAGACATACTTTTCATAAACCCCGAAGGGCCAAGCCTGCCCCCCAGCCGAGTTGTTGGAATTGGTATAAGAGTTATAATAAATGGGCCAGGATAGCACGCGCTATCGAGCACCGTCGAGGCGAGTAGGACAAGAAAATTTATAAGGCATCTGGGATTCAACCTTGATGTCGGGGTTCCACTGAGGAACCTTATATATGAGACAGTTAAAGGTAAGACCCCTCTTGGTATCCCTTCATTTTTCCACATTCCCATGGAGGGTGAAAACCTTCGGTCTTCTTTGATGGGGAGAGAAAGTGATGATCTTCTTGGACAAATTACCGCCAAAGGTCACAACAAAAAGAGTGCGGAATAGCTTATATTCGGGCTCGATGTCAAGCTTGTAGTATGGCAGAGAAGCAACATGAGGGTGGTTATGGCATTGGGGTGGACCTGAGCAAGGCTCACTTGAAAATCCTTGTGCACCCTCACGAATATCAGTGGGAAGGAAAAACACAACCTCGAGCGGATCTGCTTCAAAAATATAACAAACTTTCCTTTGGGAGGATTCTCGCAGGACTCTGCTGCTCTTAGCCATTCTAGCTCTACATCAATGGGAATCCTCTGATCTGGAGGTAATGATCATAAGTTCCCTGATATTTTCCAAGACTTATCTGGAGCTGGGGGTCCCTGCATTTCTTCCTTTACGGGGGGATCTTGTTTAGCATCTCCGAGGGTATCGACGGTGGGAGATATTATTTGATGAACCTGCTCACCAACCCCTTCTAATACCCCCAAGGAGCCTCCCTCCTCAGGAGAAGGGGGGCCAAATTTGATATCCCCAAGGTGCGAAGATTTATGGATATACCCTTTCCCCCGGCCGAGAGGCTAAACTCGGGGGAAATTTCCCTCTGGAAAGTCAGTGAGGGGTATGTAGTTTGAGTTACCAATCTTGTTATCACTAGGGTTGGATCCCTGGGGAGAATGCCCCGGATTTCTAATCGTGGCTTCCGAATCCCCCTTATGGGTGATCCTTCCTCAAATTCCTTAGGCCTAGTTTCGTCAGTGTGCCCCTCTCATTGGATTTCTTACCAGAAGTAGCCATGAGCATAAAGTATAAAGGAAAAGATGCGATAAAAAGATGAGGGTTAGGAAAACTTACTGATGGAATAAGCGGATAGTGGGTGAAGAGAGGAGCGTTGAGAAAAACCTTTTGGAAAATACCTGCAGGTAAAGGGAAGAAAATGTAGAAGAAGTGGGAAGTTAAGAAGTCTGATACGACGGGAAAAGTGATGATTAACTTGTGAAAATTGGATATTCAAAAAGACATGAAAAGTTGTCGTGCCTTTTCAGAAACGATCCCTGTTCCCGCGCCTTTTGTGCAGGACTGACACACACGCACACCCCTTTAAATTTCGCCAAAAGAAAATAGACTAATAATTGAGAAAATTGAATGGCGCCTCGGGTTTATGAACCCTTGATACCCCCTGTGAGCATATACACATCCAAGGAGTGCGACGTCTCGAAGGTTCCATCCTCAAGGCCACCATTGAATTTTCTGGGGGCTTTTGATGATGGACAAATATGAGAATGGCCCAGAGGGTATTTTGGGCCTGCATCAGCCTAATGAGTCTTCCCTAAATGAAATATTCGATTACCGTGCATTGCGGTAGTTAAGGCGTGTAATTAGGAACAAATACCATCTTGTGATACATTATAAATACCGAGAACATATTCATTATTTGGACACTTTTTATACACTTTAAGACAGTCCCAATACTGACTTAAACATGAGAGAGGTTACCCTGGGACCTCCCGGGGCTTGTTGTATTGCAGGTCATAGCCGAAAGACCTAACGGAGTTACGTGATCGGTATCCGGACACATCAACTATAAAATACAATAGTCAAATATATTTTCATTGGAATTACTACTGATTTTTTATTGACAAAAAATAAATAGAGACGTCTTCATGCTTTTAATTAATCGGTAGCATCCTCGCAAGAATAAGCTAAAATAAAACTAGCCCAAAGCTGCCGACTAATTGGAAGCTTAGTATAATGGTAGACGTGGAATTAATGGCCTATCCGTGACATAGTGAATTTGAGAGTATTGTTTTGTAGAGTTTAGCAGTCGGCTGTGATGGTGGTGGGGTCATGAATGATAGAGGAGAAAGGAGCTATTACTACCGCCTAAAGTTGGCACTTTCAAATCAACTAATTGTTAGATAGCATTATTTTTATAATTGATATAATTAATGATGTGTGATTTGATGGCTACTTTTATTTATCTCAACATGCTTTCTATAATATTGAAAATTTTTAAACATGAATCATAACGTATAAATAATTATAATTTCATGCTAAAAAGTATTGAAATGAATTTTTTGATAATTAGTCTAACCGTTAATTGATCTAATCCACTGTTTCATGAGCGTACTAAACATATTGATATTAATTATCATTTTTCTTGCAATCTTATTCGGTTTGGCTAAATTGTAACTCATCATATTTGCACTTGAAGTCAACCAACTGACTTGTTTACTAAAACTCTTGGACGACATTAATTTTATATTCTTCTTCATAATTTGGTCATTTTTAATCCTCATACTCCAACATACGGAGGAGTATTGAGGATATTTCGGTTTAGTTTCATTTTTTTCTTAGCTTCATTTTTTTCTTAGCTTCCTTTTCCTTGTAGGAAGGTTATTTTCTATTAGAAATATAAAAAATTAAAATTTATAAGTATGATATTTGTCAAGATTGGTTGGTATAACCATTACCTGATCTAATAAGAGACACTCTCATTTAATAAAATACATAATTTTATGGAAGGTCATGAGGTGCACCGTATGTCCGAATAATCTCTTCGTCATTTCTTTTACTTATATAGTATTTCTAAAATGTTAAATTATGAAAATATTAAGAACACTATGAAAAATATTTTTATTTTACAAAAATAGTTTTGTTTATCAACTTATTTTTTCTATTTAATGTAAATATATTAAATTAAAATTTTATTATTTGACTATTTGTCCTCTAATATATTATTAATTACTTAAAGTGAAATAAGGAAAAAAAAGGAAAAAATTATATCATTTTAGTTATGTAGTTCACTTCTAACAAAATTGACCAATTATCATTATTTCATTAATATAAATATTTTGAACAAGGCGCGGTTATGGCCGTGCATGCAATTTTCACATAGCTGAGGTGTGATCATAAGCAACCATGGAACGGGGATGTGGTCGGCCAAAGAACAAGGTGATCTCGCCAGCGATGGAGTGGAGTGAACCAGTACAAGAAAGCAACATTGTTTTCACCAGTCATCTAGAGGAGGAGTAGAGCAAGGATGCAAAAGAGGATACAATTTAGATTGAAATTGAGGAGCAAATCAGAGTTGTGGAGCAGCCCGGAATTGGAGAGCAAACCACATGAAGTAATTCTGAAACCTAAAACTACTGAGTGCATAATGTAACTGGGAATAAGCTATGGGTGGATGTTATAAGTGGTAATATAGTATAGAAGAATGGCATGAACATTGAATTTGTTGCACCAAAGGTTATTAATGGAGAATTGGAGGTTGAAATAGACTTGGATGATGTGAAATCTGAACTAGAATATTGGGAAAATTCATTGATTATGTATGTGATAGGAGTAGATTTCACAATGATTGTTGTGAAACGTTTTATGATGAAATTCTAGACGTTTGTCACTCTCCCTGAATTATTGTAAAATAATGATGTTTACTTTGTGATTAAATTCAAATCTAAAACAGATAGAGATGAGGTGATGAAGAGAGGGTCATACACCATCTTTAATATGGTTGTTTTTCTGCATCTATGGAAACCTAATTTTTCTATGGAGAGAGATATGGTGAGAACTGTACCAGGTGGGTAACTCTGCCAAAACATCCACTACACCTATGGGGACAAAGAAGTCACGTTAAGATAGAGAGTGTGATAGGAAAGCCTCTATTTACGGATGAATGCACAACAAGTAAGATCATGATTTCATAGCCAAGGTGTTAGTAGAAGTTGATATCTCCCAACATATAGCTGGAACTGTGAAAATCAAGGATATAGATGGCAGTATGATTGATCAGAAAATTGTGGTAGAAAAGAAGCCATTATTCTGTGATAAATGTCAGATGGGAGGACACAAGTGTAAGGAGGCAAAAATGGTGCAAAAATGACAGATAAAAAACAAAGAAATGGTGAATACAAAGAAATGGGAAGAGAAAGTTACTACTGGAGAAGATATTAATATCGAGGATGAAAAGAAATGGACTGTGGTAAGATCAAAAGGGAAAGATAAAAAAGCTACAAAGGAGAACAAGGAACGGGCTATTAGTTCAGTGGTTAAGCAGAAGGAACTAAAGGAGATGGATAAACCAAATGGAGCATCTAGGAGTTCAAGAATAAAATGAGAGGATCCCTTAAGGATTTGGATTGATCCAGGGGGAGACCTGGGATATATACCAGTTAACTGCCTGGAATGTGAGAGGGTTAAACAAAACAATAAAAGAGATCAGCTCACAGTTCAATATCATGAATTTAAGTATAGTAATGTAAACAAGAGTTAAAAGAGAAAATGCAGAAGAGATACGGAGAAATTTGGAGGTTACTGGAAATTTGAGGATAACTACACATCTCATCAAAATGGTAGAATATGGGTGTTATGGAATGAAATGAAGGTTAAAGTCAGGAAAGTATTAGTGTATGAAAATATGATTTATGTGAAGTGCATGGTATGGATGAGAATCTTATGTACTGGCTGACAGCAATTTATGCAAGTAATAAGGGGAAAATGAGGAAGAAGTTGTGAATGAAATTGAAAGTTCTTAGAGTCAGGTCCAAGGTCCATGGGTTCTATTTGGTGATTTTAACTATGTCCTAACTACTAAGGACATGATTGGAGGAAATGAGGTGCAAATACAATAATTATGGGATTTGGAATATATGATGAATAAGGTTAGACTATTTGAATGTGAGAGTAATGGTGACTAATATACATGGTCTAATAGGCAGGTAGGGGGAGTTATATATTCCTGAATAGATAGAGCCATTGCTAATATAGAATAATTTACAAAGTATTCATATGCAACTATAGAAAACCTAGAAGCTGGTGTTTCTGATCACGCTTTGGTAAAAATCAATACATGAGTGCAGGAGGTAAGGAGGCATAAGCAGTTTAAGTTGTTGAATTATTTACTGGAGAAACCTAAATTAATGAATGCCATTGATGAATGATGGAGAAAATATCAGGATGGCAGACCTATGTTTGAATTTTGGAAGAAGCTGATGAGATTGCAAGGGGATTTAAGAGGTTATATAAAAGTTTTTGCAAAAACTAGAGGAAGCAGAAGATAATTTGTAGAAAGCACAAAAAGAATTAGAAAAAAAAGAAAATGGACCAAAACCTGATCAGAACAGTAGTGAAGGAATTGAATAAGTGAAATACTAGAGTGAAGTTGATGAAAAAATAGCAAATCAGAAATCAGAAGCTGATTGGTTATGGTTGGGAGATGATAATAATAGCTATTTTCATGCTCTGGTGAAGGGGAAAAACAGAATGGTTGGAAATTCATAAAATTGAACAAGAAGATGGATCAGAAACTGTGGTTTAGGATGAAATAGAAGAGGAAGTTCTAAATTTTTATAAGAAGTTGATAGGAGTGAAAGTACGGGAAATGGAAGGGATTGATCAGGAAGTTATGGAGGGGGGGGGGTGGAGATGCTAAGTAGTGAAAGTAGAAGAAAGTTGATTGAAATAGTAACTGAGAAAGAAGTATGGTGTGCATTGAAGGAGATTAGAGATCTAAAAGCACCAGAAATTGATGGCTTTAGTGCTAAATAGTTTAAAGTGAATGGTCAATGATGGAGGAAAAATTGATGAAGGCTGTACAGGACTTCTTTGAAAATGGGAAGATGTATAGGCCTATAAACAGCACACTGGTGACATTGGTGCCAAAACATCCTGCAGCAAAAAAGGTTAGAGAGCTAAGACCTATCTCTTGTTGAACAAATCTTTACAAGATTATTTCTAAGGTGTTAACAAATAGATTGAGCAAAGTAATAGTTGAGGTAGTACAGAGAACTAAGCTGCTTTTATGCCTGGCAGTAGCATTCATGATCACATAATGCAAGTGTATAAACTAATCAGAGGCTATAACATGAAATGTGGGGTTTTTAAATGTTTACTTCAAATGGAAATTCAGAAAGCCTATAACAATGTTGAATGGCGGGCTTTGGAAGTTATACTGAAAGAATTGGGTATCCCTGAGTACTATACAAGATGGGTAATGATATGTACGGAAACTATAAGTTATAAATACAATATCAATGGAAATCTAACTTAATTTGTACTTGTATAGAGTACATGTGTAAATGTTTGCAAAAGGCATGGTAGAAAAGAGAATTCAAATACCATCTTATGTGTGAAGAATTGAAACTTATAAAACTAACCTTTGCTGATGATGTACTGTAATTAGCAAAAGGGGATGATTAATTAGTGAATATTCTAATGAATGCATATCAGAAATTTAAAAACTCTACAGGACTGAGAGTGAATAAAGCCAAATGTAAAGTCTATTTTGGAGCTATGGGGGATGATCAGGAAGAGTTGATAAAGGAAGCTATGTATTTTGTGGAAGGGATTCTGCCATTTAAATACCTTGTAGTACCTTTGTCAAGGACAAGATTAACTCTTCAGGTCTATCAACCTCTAATAGAAAGAATGGTGGAAGAGCTAGAGCATTGGAGTTCTAGGATGCTTAGCTATACATGAAGGGTGCAACTAGTTAAGAATGTCCTATTTGCTATTCCAAACTACTTGTTGCAATATTTTCCAGTCCCAAAGGCAGTATTGAAGCATGTAGAAGTAATTTGTAGGTCTTATGTGCGCAGTGCTAGAGAGATTATAACTAGAATAGCTCCAGTAGCATGGGACAAGATATGTGATTAAAAAAGGCAGGGGGATAAATGTAATATCACTGATGGAGTGGAGTCTGGCTAGTCAGAGCAAGAATTTGTGGAATCTTTGCAGAAATACTGATAGATTATGTGATGTGATGGTCCATTAAGGTAGGTTTCTTGGAAGTGACTCTGGGGGAAAACTCTGACGATCAAGTCATTCACCTTCTTAAGAACTGGAATTTCTCAACAAATTCACACTTACCTTAGCTCTTTTTTCTGTTTGTTGTATTTATAGACTGACATACTTATGGTTCCTTGTTTTCAGGAACATAGATTGTGGGTTATACCACGATCACCACGTTCTGAGTTCGTGGCCTTTGTGTTCGTTGCTCGCTCCATGTTTCTCGTCCCACATTCCTTCTCATGACTGGATGTTTCACACGTACTCCCTCCGTCCCACTCTAAATTGATTATTTTCTTTTTTACAATCTTTAATGAGCATGCTTAACCGCAAAAGTCTCTAGTTACATATAATAATTTTGCATAAAAAATTGATATTCAGAAAATAGATATTAAGACAAATCTAACAATATTCACATGATATATTTATTATTTATGTATAAATTTATATTTATTGTCAAAGTTTATAAATTTTGACTCTGAAAAAGTAAATAAGCAATTTAGAGTGGGACGGAGGGAGTAGTTAGCTAATGATTTGGGCTAAAAAGGCTTAGCCTCATTATGGGATGCCATTGGGCTGGGATTAACGGCCATCAACCTCTTGTTCATTGGACTACATATACACCATAAACCCCCCAGCCATGAAGTCAATACTATGTGGAGATATACCTAGGTTCATAAGCTGTGTAACAAACTTATTATCTCACCTCGAAGCTATGCGTAATAGTATGTTCGTTTACGCTGCGATGTGAACTGATTTTGCAAAGTGTTTTATTCTTCCTGGCTGTATATTCCACCTAAAATCTCGCACTCATTTGAATTTCAAAATTTTAGATCATTTCTTATCACATAGGTAACTAGCTATTACGAACTTACAGCCGAGATTTGGTCAGTTGCATTCGCTGTTCATTCCGCTATTTACTTAGCCGTCATTTCAGTTTCTTCTTCTTATAATTACTTTTATTTTGTGCTCTGAAAGCTGTCCCTATTCAGTGTATTACTCCTGCCTTCTCGAGAATCTAAAAAGGTAACTTACTTTTTTTAGGCCGTCATGATTGCACATTATTCCACCCTTTGTCTCTTAGCTCTTCATTTTCTCTAATTAAAACGTTACGTAGATTCAGATTTGTTCATCTTCTATCATCACCTTTATTACTCCCAATTTTCTCTCGCTTGTCACGCTAAACCGGTAAGTTCTCCTGTGTCTTTCTTTGTTTGATCTTAGTTGGTTTGTGTAGGTTTCAATCTGTGGATTTGTATCTTTTGTAGTGTGACTTGGTTCCATTGTAATTGAGGTGATTTGTTATATTTTCTTCTCTATCACTCTGTTTATGCCCTAGATTATGTCCGGAATAGTTTTTCTAGCCCTTGTTGTTTTAGGAATATTGAATTCATTAATGTCTACTTCTTACAATGTTGGGGTCTCTGCGTCAAACGGCCGTGAAATTAGTGTTGCTTCCGGGGAGGATTCGAACCACCATACCGATTTTTCCATTATCAGTAGCCTTCTCACTGATTCTTATATTGAGGATTTGAAAAATAGCTTCTATTTTTTTTACATTTGTACGAACTTAAGGCACCTGAGGTCTCTGAGAGTGTTTGCATTCCTCCATCTGGTTATATTTCCTGCTATTTGGAATACCTTAAGTTTGGGCTTACCTTTTTCTTACCCCAACATGTGTTGGATTTTCTTTCTCACCATAAAGTTGGTTTTTGTCAGCTGCACCCTAAAGCTGTCTCGAATTTTGTCTTCTTCTATTATGTATGTGAAGCGGCTGATATTCCTTTTACTATTGATTTATTCCACAACCTTTATCATCTTCGCAAAGTACAAATCTCCACTAATGAGTTCACTCTTTATCCCGTGATCCCCACTATTGAGTTCGTTAGCGGGTTCCCAAATAATTGTAGGGTATGGTGCAAAAAAATGTTCTATATAAAACTTGGCAATAATAGTAGTCCAGCTTTCTCAGTTTGAAACTATAGTGTTCCTAAATCAAAACTTCCTAAGGCTGGGGTTTGTTTGAGTGCTGAGTCTGAGGTTGTAACATTGGTTAGCCAGCATTCCATCTCACTTTGCCTTGCTAGTTCTTTAAGCAAAGATGTTTTAGTTGTTGTTTATTTGATTGTTTCTGCCCCACTCAACTTGATTTTGTTTGTCCTTGTTTCTATTTTGTTTCTATGTTTGCATGTTCACTTGATTGTTTTCTGTGTTGAGTTGCAGATATGGATCTAACTCGACACGCCGCTGAGAGAAACTTCCTTTCTGAAGATGAGAATGACAAAATGGAGTCCTTGGATAATGAAACTACTAAAAATGATGAGTTTGTTATCCCCCAAGAGTTGGTTACCGAAGGTGTTACTCAGCCCCTTGCGTCCAGGTCGCTGAGCAAAGAAACCAAATAAGGTGGTAATCAAATTACTTAAAAAACTGCCAACCAAATGAGGCATAAGGAACAAACCGATAGTACTTCTACCGCCTTAGAGCCTGTGAAGAAGAAGGGGCGTGTTAACCAACATCCTTCGCACTCTCTTATGCTCAGCCACAAATTGTTTGTAGAAGGGGTTGTTCCGGCTACTCTTGCTAAACTATCCCTTTCTGAAACAATGGCTTATGTTGAAGTGCTATTATGAGTTAAATATTTTTCCTTATCATATAACCGCTTTTTTTAAAATTTTATTTTAAACCAAGGTTGGTGAAAGCTTGCAACTTGTTAGCAAACAGGTTGCTAATTTTGGTAAAGGGGATGGCATGATACTGTAGATACTACAGGCGAGCAAGGCACGGTGTGCTGCTCTAAACATGACTTCTAAGGAGGTTGAAGAGCGAGCGTGTATTGCTGAGGACCATACTGTGGCCACTGAAAGAGAGTTGGAGAAGATGCATTTTAAGTTGGAAGAGATACAGACGAATGGCCCTGCTTCACCCGGATACCCTCAACTTTTAGTTGATGGACTCGTGAAGACCAAATATTTTTATGCTTTGTTCGAGGAGGTTTCAACTAACTCTCGTAACGTTGGTTATTGCAAGGCCTTGGTCGAGTTGCAGAAGCTGAATCCGACTGTGAAGGTTGATAAGCTGCTTAGGTTGGCCAAGTCTGAAAAGATTTTGGCAAAGCAAACAGAGATTCTTATCGAGGGTTTTGTTAAGAGCATCTCAGGTGGTGGTCACTTGTTCACTTTGCTATCATATCTTTCTTGTCTTCATACTCTTCGTTCAGCAGCCAAGCTGAAGAAGTGTGCGATTGACTACTTTGAGGGTCTTCCTTTCAATTCCTCCAATTCTGAATATCGTCATCCTGAGCATACTTCTAATCCTAATGCTAATGCATACCCTGGGGGTGATTTGAATGGTGATGCTCATGTTTATGCTGTGAGCTAGGAAGATGCTGCCATTGTTGTCCAGACTTCATCCGCTTCCTCTTCTAATGTTAGTCCATTCTAGCGCTATAAACCTAAGACGCTTTCTTTCTTTATGTAATTGACGACAATGTTCCTAAGTAAGTTTGTATTATTTTGTATGATTGGTGGCTGGCACGATCATTATGTTTTCTTTTTATAATTTGAATGATCTCTTTATATTTGTTTTCTTGCATGGCTTTGATATTATGGTTGATCTAAATGTTTTGAAAAGTGTTGACTATCTGAGATATTATGTTCATTTTTCTTGTCACAGTGGATTTCCATCTTAATCCGAATATTGCCCTATTAAAATGATTGAAGCAACCAAGCACATATCGAAAGAATATTCTCAACTTATTTCTTCCGATTGCCTAACTCTGATGGAGTCCATTCCATTGCATATCGGTTGGAAAACTCCTACGTCTTCGTCGACTTTGTCATTCTCCCTAGTCTTTCCTTGTAAAAATTTATACCTGATGGCTATGATGTTGAGTTGCTAGGCAAAGATATCCTTCGTGGTTTGGTCAACCTTGAATCCACAATTGTGTACCTCCGTTCACTTAACATTCCTATTCGTGTTCAATAATGGGCGCTATCTTTGGGCATCCATCTGAAGTACATGTTTTTGGGTGTTAATGACCTCGAAGCAAAGTGAGACAAGACTGTGAAAGAGACTCGGGATGCAGTTCATGTTCTCCGAAGGATTTGCAATGAGCATAATGGTCTTATCTATCGACAACAGTTGAATATAAAGAAAATGCTTTGCCAATAGAAGGAGATAAGAAATTATGTCTCAAATAAAATGCGTGAATTCCACCAGAGAAAATCTATCATTGAAAAGCACTGTACCCGTATTGATGATTTGTACGATCGATTGAAGAAAAAGTAGGATGAATGTGATCACCTATCCACCTCTACCATTGGTTGGCAGACTAAGTTTGAGGATCAGTTTGCTATTAATACATAGCCGTGAAGTGACAATGAGGGGCTTCGCATTGAGTGGAACCATCTTGATAATTCTGCGCACCAACTTGAGCAAGCTTGTGTTGAATATAAAGACAAACTTCAAGCCCCCCCCCCATTGTTGTCTTGGAGGGTTTTTAGTCGCAAAGATCTTATAATGAAGTTTGGTGGGGAGAGGATTAACTTGTCTGAGGCTGTTCGATCACATATTCGGTGCTTAGAAAATGAGATACATGGTTTAAAGGCTGAGATGAAAAAGTATGAAGAAACCATCAATTTTATGCGTATGCAATTGGATCGCGAGGAGTTTGGCCCCATCATCGACTTCAAGCCATATAATGCTAGATATCTTGGACATATGGAACGAACAAGTCTTATACACTACCCTACTTATTTTCATATGAAATGGCGATATGAGCATATGGTTACTGAAGAGCATGCGACTGAAGAAACTCGGCGTAGGGCTGAGCATTCTCATTGCGGCATCGAGCATGGTCATCGTTGCGGGGGTTCATCTTTGTCTGGATCATCACATACCTCTAGATGTAGGTAGATCTGTTCTATTGTGCTACCCGTGTTTTCTTGTGATGCTTCAAATATTTTTTCTATGACCTTGTAGACTTTGGTCTTCGTTATCACTTAATAAAATTTATTCATTTAATATTTACGGAGTTTGTTTCTCGCCGGTTGTATGAGCATGTATGATTGAGTTTGCAAAGTTACAGGATATGTGGCTGGGCCTTTTCTTGCTATCCTGGTTTGCGAAGTTTGCAAAGTTACAAGATATATAGCTTGCTTAACTGGCATAACAAAGCTATAAGGTGTATCGACAGTTTTTTTTGGCCATGCAAGATCTATTGCTTGCTTGTGCCACAAATATGAGGATATTTTCTCTTGTGCAAGATCCATTGCTTGCAATCGCGGTTTTTGTGAAGTTGGAAGATCCAAAGCTTGGAAATGTTAATAGTTACGCATGAGCTATAGTTTGCGATTGATTGGTTTGCAAAGTTACAAGATCTAAAGCTTGTAAGTTTCGGTAATCATGCAATATTTGTAGCTCACAAGTGTATGATTTGTTTAGTTACAAGGTCTATAGCTTGTTGTTAGCTAGATTTTGTCGACTTGTAAAGTCTGAGTGTTTTGATCGCAATATGCTACAAATAAACTATCTTCTAACATTTTCAAGTAAATAATTAAAAATGTAATCGTGGTCCTGCAAGGTGGTTTTTTTTATATTAATAATGTACTACCACGATAATATCGCGTTGGGAACAATGAAACGAAATGACTAACGATAATCTCCTGGTCTATGTACAAATAGATAATTGCTATTCTTTGCCTCCAATCTAGGCATAAAACCTTCTCAAGTTAACCACATGCCAGGTGTTGGGAACGCTGGTGCCGTCTAACCTTTCCAGTTCATAACTGTTGGATTTGTGGGCCTTTTCCCCCTATATGGTCCTTTCCACTTCGGGCATAGCTTTCTTCATTCTTCTGCCAAGCTAGCCTCATTCTTCCTCAACACCAGATCACCATTATGAAACCGTGTTTCTTTCTTTTTTGATTGTAAATTATAGCCATTCTTTCCTTATACTTAGCTTCTGTGATCGTTGCCAAATCTTTTTTCTCATCCAACTTCACCCTATCCGGGTTGTCTTTCTCCCTATAATTGCATGCTATAAGGCTTTAATTACCAATTTCCATTGGTATAACTTCTTTGTGATCATAAACTAGACTACATGGTGTCTTCCTCGTTGGTTCTCGAGCAGTTGTCCTATATGACCATAGGGTGTTTGGTAATTCATCTACCCATGTAGTCTACTTTCCTTCCAATCGCTTTTGGATTCCTTGAAAAATAGTCCTATTAATTACCTCCACTTGCCCGTTGGCTTGAGGGTGTGCTACAGAGGTAAAATTCTGGAGAATCCCGAGCTTGGAATGCCAATCAGTGAATGTACCACTTGTGAACTGCGTACCATTGTCTATGACAATAGTATGTTGGGAGGTCATCATCGTACCTCTCAAAGTTAAATTTTATAAGCCCTAAATGATTCCTATCTACAACTAAGTAGATAATGGCTAGTCAGGGTCATCCACGAAGAAGAGGGATTTTCCTAAGAGTTTCAACATATAGGGTTAGGGTTGATATTTGGCTAGAAGTGTATATATATACATAAAGAAACTAAATGGCGGGGGGGGGGGGGGTGGATTGATTGGTTTTGGTCCTAAGTTATGAAATTAAAGACAAGCTAATTAGCAAAGTCAAGTAACTATGCTAATCATGCAACAAAGTAAGAAAAAGAGTTAAAAACTACAAAAAATAAAGTCTTGGGGGCAATTGATATCCACTTCCAAACCTAATGTAGATCATTGAACCATTCACTCATTCTGTCACATTTGTTAGCTATGGGGAATGTTATCACTCCCCAATTGAAGATCAACATTCGTTCCTTCTTAATAGTAATTTGCAAACGCAAACAACAACATTTTGCAAACCTCATTGATGATCACTTTAGGCAAACTACACCATAAAGGTATTTCATCAATGATATTATACACGAAGGACTAGATTTGATAACAATAAGCCTTCTACCAAGACATAGCCATTTAACCAAACATAGAATTCATTAGGCTAAACCTAGAACAAACTACATTAAAATTCAACCTGTCATTGCTTCTATAGGATAAAAATGAGAACAATCCACATTAACATACTTATCTAGCAAGAATTACAACGCATTATACACTAGAAGTTCTAAGTCCATGTTCTTGGATTTTCATGACAAATGAGTTAAGAAATTTGCAACTTTCCTAACACCCTAACACTTCAATCATATAAACACTTCCTATTCTCAAACAAACATAATATAAATGAAGTAAAACATCACATTAAAACACATGAATGCTAAATAACAAATACTTCAAGAAAGAGTGAAATAGAGGTTCTTACTACATAGATATGGAAACTTCAATCAATTGCTCTCAAGTACAAACTAACCTAGATAATTAAAATGCACAATTAATCCTACAAAAACTAAGAAAAGAAAGAAGAAAAACTAGGGTTAGAAACCCAAAAAATTGTAGGAAAAAGAAATGGTGAAGAGAGAGGATAAGGTGAGTATTTATAGTACAAAAAAGTAAGAAAGGTTCTGGCCACCCGTCCGTCGTGACTCGTGACTGGGCCAAGTTGTAGCATCTTGATTTCTTTATTCTTTTTGTTTCAAGTCCTCATTTTCACTTCACTTATATTCAATTCTTCAAGTCTTCAAAAGCTCAAATGTAAGTTTTCAAATCTTTAAATCTCCAAAGGTGATCTTCAAAGTCTTCAAACAATTTTCCTTATCACACAAAATCCTCCAGAAAAGTAATAAACGCATAAAAGTCGCTCTTAACTCTCCTTAGAGAATTTCGAGGAAAAATGCCACATCTAGAGCACAAAGGTGTACAAAAATGAATCCTAAAAGTCCTAATATAACCAAATGAAACGGGCATATCAAACCTCCCTACACTTAAACCTTACTCTCCCTCGAGTAAGAAAAGATTCAAGCACACAAAGGAACTCATATGTCCACATCCTAAACTACCCTAATCAAAGCCTCACAAAAACTCTCAATATCATAAATCCCAAAATCAAAGCTCAAATGAGAATTTTTTTCACACACACAACCCCAACTCCTAAATCTAACCAAACCTACTACTTATTAATTCACTACCCATAAAAACATTTCAAAGCCCCGGATTGATAATCCCAAAGTCCAATGGCACAAAATGAAGTTAAAAACATATGAGAGGTTCAAGCACATACTTCATTTCATACCAATATATCAACCAAAAAAACAAAGTACACAAAGAATCAAGAATTTCTCAACTTACTTCGTTTTCCCCACTAAATTACCCTATCCCAAGAGGTCTCAAGATGTTGAGCTACCTGATCCAATTATATGACAACCGCAACCTTATGACTCCAACACCGACAAATGAGTGAAATTATAGCCTTTTCCTTTTCTTCTCTCTTTCTCTCATTTTGCCTAGGAGCTCTTTTGGGTTTTCATCCTAGCCACACATCATGTTTCTCTGGCTCACATCTCACATTTTTTTCACACATTTAGCCTCTCATTTTTTCCTAAGTTTCCCTTTTGAGTTTTTAACCTATCCGAGCCCCCCAATGTTACCTAAGTTGCCCTCTGAGGTTTTCAATTTTGCGGGTTTTCTTTTTCTTTTTTTCATTTTCTATTTTTTTCTTCAAATTTTCAATTTTTTCTTCCTTTTTCTCATGTTTTTCCAATCAAAAGTAGCAAAAATCATTCCAAATCAAGCTAGCATGCATGTGAGTCCTCTAACCCCTCCTCGCACTTAAAACATTACATTGCCCTCAATGTTAACATGTAAGGAAAGAACAATAAAACTTAAGGTAAGAGGTTGAGTGACTCCCATTTCTCTGCATAGTCGCTAGAGATACGGTGCAATCCCATATATTTGTATAGATTCGGTGCCAAAATTGGTTTCAGAGCAGGAGAGGGGGGGAGCAAAAGTGACGTAGAAGAACTTACCCCTCGAGCAAAATGTTGTCTCCTTGGCGCCATTTGATTAAGACTAACACCACAGAGAACAAAATAAAACTCACAAGTACATAAGGATTTGTAATACTAGGCATCATTATAGAGTGTAGCAATTATAGTCACAATGATGTAGTCAGCATACTACAATCAACAAAGGTACTATAAAGATGCAAGAATGTTTATATGTCAATATATGTAAGATGGTGGGGTAATGAGTAGAAGTGTGGTGGTTCTTAGGAGTATTTGGTGGAGAAGAAGGAAGGATTATGCATTATTTATGCTCAGTTGAAAAGATGACTTCTCCATCGCGACTTGACATAGTCACGATCACGACTCACGATGCCTTGTTGCGAATCATGGCAAAGGCATCACGACTCGCGGCATCTTGGGTCTGCGAGCTCACTTCTTTAAAAAAATTTATAGAATTCATTGCGACTCGCGATGCCCATGTTGTGACTCGCAACAAGATGGTGCTGGGAGTTCATTTTTTCTCCCATGTTCGTCGCGACTCGCGACATATCTAACGCGACTCACGACAGATAGTGTTTCCCAACACTTAGAAAGAATTTTTCTTACCAACTTTCCAAGCTTTCTTCCCTTTCTCATGGATCTCATTCCTTTATCTCCTCCAATGCAATGCACTTCACTTTGCTACAAAATTACAGAAAAACACACTGTGAAAAGAACAAGACAAAACAACCAAAAATAATCAACAAAAACCAAAATGAAAGCCAAATTTATTTATGTCATCGGCACAACATAGCTCTGTATGTTTAAGGTCGTCGGCAAGACCCTAATGTTATCCATATTGTGAAGGCTTAAACCCCTTCACCATGAGCATCCAAAATTAAAGAGGTGGGGGTACACAACTTTCAAGAGGAAAGTCTTGTAAAGGTAGAGATGGTTTAAAGGGAGTTGGGTGGTTAGGAGGCTTGGGATAGTTTTTTGGCTCCTCTCTTATCTCCATAAAAACTTCCAAAAATGGTGAATTTGGTTCACTAGGTGGGGATAAAGAGGTTCTGGCCACCTGTCCGTCACGACTCGCAACCAATTCATCGCCAGTCGTGACTGAGCCAAGTTGCAGCATCTTGATTTCTTTCTTATTTTTGTTTCAAGTCCTCATCTTCACTTCACTTATCTTCAAATCTTCAAGTCTTCAAAAGCTCAAATGCAAGTCTTAAAACCTTCAAATCTTCAAAGGTAATCTTCAAAGGCTTCAAACAATTTGCCTTGTCACACAAAATCCTATAGAAAAGTAATAAAAGTGTAAAAGTTGCTCTTAACTCTCCTTAGAGAATTTCAAGGCAAAAGGCCACATCTATAGCACAAAAGTGTACAAAGTGATCCTAAAAGTTCTAATATAGCCATATAAAATGGGCACATCATATGTCGTACATTGAAGCGACATACTATGTTCTGCCACACAAATTTCCTAGTGACTTCACATATGACTCGTCCTAATGGTTTCCCCTCCACCCACTTTCTAAAGTAGTCGATTGATATGACTAGAAATTGGCGTTACTCTCACCCTTTGGGAATGGTCCAACTATGTCAATCCCTCATTTATCAAATGGCCAAGCTCCATATACTCCTCTCAAAACTGCTTGTGGTTTGTGTGATAGTGAAGCATTGATTTTGAAACTCCTACATTTGAGCACAAAGTTGTGCGCGTCGTTGAACATGGTCAACTGAAGTTGTGTGCACCGTTGAACATGGTCAACGCCAAACATATGTGGTACCTCGAAGTGACATACTATGTTCTGCCTTCCTAGTGACTTCAGTTGTGACTCGTCCTAATGGTTTCGCCTCCACCCATTTTGTACTGTAGTCAATTGCTACGACTAGAAATTTGGCGTTGCTATCACCCTTTGGGAATGGTCCAACTAAGTCAATCCCCTATTTATCAAATGGCCAATCTCCATATACTCCTCTCAAAAATGCTTGTGGCTTGTGTGACAACAAAGCGTTGATTTTGCAACTCCTACATTTGAGCACGGAGTTGTGCGCGTAGTTGAACATGGTCAACAAGTAGTATCCAACTCGGATGATCTTCTTTGCTATTGTTCTAGGTTCCTGATGCTTTCCACACATCCTTCATGAACTTCTTTTAAATTTTCCGTTGCTTGTGTGGGTCCTACGCATTTTATCCATGGAGATAGAAAACCCTTCTTGTAGAAGGTCCCACCTTCGTAGGTGTAATTACTAGAACGTAACTCCAAATTCCAAGCCTACACCTTATCTTTTGGAAACGTTCCCTTGGTGAAGAAATATATTAATGGCATTATCCAGTTTATTTCCTCTGTTTGGATTACAGATACAATAGTTGACATCATGCATTTTACTGGAATGACTTCTACCACTACGTCTCTATGTTCGCTTAAAGAATCAAATCATGTTGTCGTCAGTTTACTTAGTGCATCCGGCTTTGTATTTTCACTTTGTGGTACATGCGGTATGTTGAAGTATTTGAGCTGGGCTATTTTTTGTTGAACTTTCCTTAAATATTTCACCAATTGTTCTTCTCGCACTTCATAATCTCCTCACATTTGTTAGAAAACGATTAGCGAATCACTAGACACTCGAACACTCCTAACCTCCATTTTGATGGTAAGATCCAGTCCACAAATGAAGGCCTCATATTTTACTTCTTTGTTGGTGAGCGGGAAATCGAAGCGTAGTGAGTATCTGTGTTCACCTTCGCCTGGGTTTACAAACAGTAATCCTGATCCGCAACCTTCCCTGTTGGTCGCGCCATTAACGAACAATGTCCACGCAGCTTCTTCCCACTTTGATTTGCCTTTATCAATTCTCAGGCTCTGATACATGCTCTCTTTCTGTGCTTCTTCGCTTGGTCATTTCTGTAATGAATTCTGGTAACGCTTGAGCATTGATTGCTGTTCTAGGTTGGAATTGGATTTCAAATTAGCCTAGTTCCAGAGCCCACTTTGT
Source organism: Rubia yunnanensis (assembly GCA_037428765.1). Classification (NCBI taxonomy): domain Eukaryota; kingdom Viridiplantae; phylum Streptophyta; class Magnoliopsida; order Gentianales; family Rubiaceae; genus Rubia; species Rubia yunnanensis. The sequence continues at coordinate 106,248,648 of CM075063.1, read as the reverse complement.
CAGTTTTCCTGATGATTCAAGCTTGTGAAGGATGTTCTTAATTGGAAAACCAGTGTAGAACACAATGCAGTGATAGTGGAAATACATTCATAGTCTTCGTACTGAGTATACCAAAGCCAGGATTAATTTCTCAACTGGCATATACGTTTTCTCTGCACTCTGCAATATTATGCCAATATAATAGATGGGTACTTGTTTCTGGTCTTCAGGGCAAACAAAAATAGAGCTGACTACGTTCACCGAGATCGCCAAATACAAGTATAACATTTCTCCAAGGGCAGGTGACTTCAGCGTCGGAAGTGCTAGAGGTTGTTCCTTTAAACCATCATATGTTGTCTAAAATTCTTCACCCCAGCTAAACTTCTTGGCCTTTCTTAGAACTTCGAATAGTGGAAAGTGCTTCTCCGCTGCCTTTGAGACTAACCTGCTAAGCGCTGTTACCGACCCCATTAGAATTTGTACTTGTTTGATAGTTCGCGGCTGGGGGAAGATTGGCTATAGCTTAGAATTTCTCTGGGTTGGCCTCGATACCCTTTAAGGACACCCTGTATCCTAAAATATTTCTTGCGCCCACTCCAAATATGTATTTCTTGGGGTTGAGCTTCATCCCTATAGCATGTAATGTGTCTATAGTCTCTTATAAATTTGCAGCAAAGCCATCCACCGTCCTGATCTTGATAACCATGTCATCAATATATACCTTGACATTTTGCCTAATTTGATTACGAAACGCGTTGTCAACTACTCTCTGGTATGTTGCCCCCGCATTTTTCAATCCGAACGTCTTTTTTATGTTAAAAATGTCCCAAAGCTTGTTATAAAAGCTGTTTTATTTGCATCCTCCAGATTCATCAATATTTGGTGATATCCTTTGTATGATTCTAAAAATACGAGGACCTCGTACCCTGAAATCGCTTCAACTAGTTGGTCAATTTTTGGTAGAGGATAACAAACCTTTAGGCACGCTTTATTCATATCTGTAAATTCAATGCACATCCCCCAACATGCGTTTAACATCTTTACCATGACTGGGTTGGTTAGCCACTTTGGGTATATGACTTCCTTTAATATATCAGCTTGAAGCAGTGCTGTAACTTTTTCTTCAATTGCTTTTTGCCTATCGCTAGCGACGGAATGCTGCTTTTGTTTAACCGGTTTGACCTCATCGCTGGTATTCATGGAGTGGGTAGCGATGTTTGGGTCTACTTCTCCCATGTTCTGAACGCTCCATGCAAAATTTTCTTTGTGGCTTCGCAGGATTTCTCTCATTTTTCCTCATTTGGAATGTGTTTTCCTACCCTTAAACACCTTGAGCTATCTTCGTCATCCAGGCTGTTTCTTCTCCTAGATCTGCTGTTGTTTTAGGCAGATCTGTCAACCCACCCTTTGAGATTGTGTCAACCATCTTCGCCTTGTCTCCTACTCTCCATGCCTTCATTGAGATGACCATGCACTACCTTAACATTTGCTGGTTTCCTCTTATAGTCGCAATTCTAGCCAGAGTTGGGAATTTCATGTCTAGGTGGTAAGGAGACCATATTGCTTTTGCTCTTTTCATCCATGGTCTTCTTATAATAGCGTTAAATGTACTTGGGGCATCCATGACTACAAAGTCGCACATGGTAGTGCAATTTCTTCTGCTTTCTCCAATAGTGACAGGTAGTTGTATATTGCCTAAAGGCGTTTCTGCTCGCCATGTGAATCCAACTAGCGAGGATATGGATTTTTTAGATCATTTTGCTTGAAACGCAACATGTCGTAGTAGTCAACAAATAGTATTTTGACTGCACTTCCATCGTCTACGAACACTTTGTATACAGTAGCATTTCCGATATTGCTATAATTACCATAGGGTCATTGTGAGGTGAGGCGTTAGGCACTGCATCCTCTTCGCTGAAGGTTATTACCTCATCCGAGCAGAGTCTTTTGTCAATAGGTTCTTATGGGGGGGGAGTGTCTTGCATTAGCCTTCCAAGCGTTGTTGGACAATGACTTCGTAGATCCGTGTATGGACAAGATGACCGTTTCTGGTACTTCATCGCCCATATCATCCTTGTAATCTACTATCACAGTCATTTTTAAATTTTTTTTTCCAGCGTGGATGCTGTCCCTTGATTCCTTGCTAAGGGGTTTGCTATTTTTTAAATGTCACCATAATGGTTTCCCCCTTCCTTTCTATATTGGCTTAAGAAACCATCTCTCAAATTTTCTTCAATTTGCCTTCTTAGGCCTCTGCAATACTTAATGTCATGACCACGACCCTTGTGAAAAGTGCAATAATACTCACTGGATCTCTTTTTTGGCGCTGCTAGCATAGGTGCTAGTTCTCAAAATATTTCCTTGTTTGCTTACCATATTTCTATCCTTGGCTTTGTCAGAGGCGTATCTTAGAATGGTGTGGCTTGCGAACCTGGTTCTCTTCCTTTGAAAGGGATTTTTCCTTTTCCCTTTCCCTTCTTCATAAATCCCTTCTGCAAGTCCTCCATCGTTTGCTTTTCACCTTGTTCCTGCTCTATCTTGCGATTATTTGCCTTCCTCGTTCACACATGCTGTTTAATCATCTTTTGTAGTTTCCTTGGGTTTTCGGGCATATTCTTCGTCAGTTCTTTGTAAAAATCTCCTAATCACATGCCTCATGTGAGTGCTCCTAATGACGATTGAAATGAAAAGTCGCAAACTTGTAGACTTTCCGTAACAAATTGACCGTGATACCCTGCTAAGCTTTCATCACTTCACTGGGCTATCATTTTATTGAATTTTTGCTTCTTATAGAAGCGATCCAAGAATAGGTCTGAGAACTATGCCCAACATTTGATACTTCCATTCGGAAGGTCTTCGTACCAAGTGATTGTTGTTCCTGACAAAAAGATGGGAAACACTTTGTACTCTAATTCGACGTTCGCTTCCTTGAATCTTATGTTATTTATGTACGAGTGTAGGAACTCATTTGGATCCATAGTCCCATCGTAAATTTTAACATGTAAAGGAAGTTTGAAGTCCTTTGGCATCTTAAAATCTCGCAGATGCGGTGCTAGTGGTGACTTGTCTGCGTCATCGTCCGCAACAATGTCCCGTAATTCCTCTTTGTATTTGAGGTTCTCACGCTCTTAGCCCACTCTTTTTACTAACCTTGGAGGGTTCGATTTGATCGTCGTCAGAAATTGGTTGTATATATTTTCCCTATTCGCTTCTAAAAATGCCGCGAAGGCCCTTCTTTCTTTTTCTTGGTTCGTATTGGGGGATTTTGCTTCTTCTTTTCCCTCATTTGTTTCCTTCTTACTGTGCCATTTTTCTCTGCTAGGGATGTGATCCTGGTCCTGGGTAGGATGCTTGCTCCTATTGCGTCCAGGTGTTTGCTCCTGTGTCTGGTGATTATAACTCCTCTCACTTCTGGTGAACACCGTCGTCTTCCTGAAGGATCTTGAAATGAAAAAAAGAAAATTTTCGTCCCCTGACGGGCGGGCGGTCGTCGCACCCGCCGTGCAAAAGATAATTTATAAGCCCTTTTTGCTTACTTTCTACAACTAGGTAGATAGCGGCAAATCGGGGTCGTCCAATGAGAAGAGGGATCTTCCTAAGCAATCAAGCACAAATGGTTGATACTAGGCTAGGAGTAACTATATTTACACACACTTAAAAGCAAGTAAAAGGGGGGGGGGGTTGGTTGGTTGGTTGGTTCCTAAGTTACAAAAGATAAAAAGATGAGATAATTAGCAACGTCAAGTGACTTTGCTAATCATCAAACGACACTAAAGAAAAGGGGTTTTAAACTACAAAGATAAAAAGCCTTGGGGGCAATGGACATCCACTTCCACATCTAATGTAGTTCATCGAATCATTCACACATTCCATCATATAGCATTCATGACTCAACATTCACATACCCATCTAGCAAGTACCACAACACACACATCACAAGCAGTTCTAAGTTCATGCTCACAGATTTTCATGCAAAGGAGTCCCGGAGTTCGTCACGCTCCTAACACCAAAGCAGTTCAACCGGACAAACACTCCCTATGCTCAAACGACTCATGGCACACATGAAGTGAAACATACCATCAAGAATACATAAACGCCAAACAACAAATGCTTCAAGAATGAGTACAAGCCATCTATTCAATATTTCAACTACTTGTCGTGGAGACTAAACTCCTATCCTTCTTAGTTCGTAGTTCGCGAGAGTGAGTTCGACATCTCTCGTCAAACCTCACCAATGACTCCCGAGTCGCGACCACGACTCAAGGTGCCATTGGTGGCATTTAGCACGAAGGACTAACAAGCTTGGCAATGCCTATGACCACTACACCGTGACTAAGCATTAAACCAATTCATGCAATTACACGAGATTGGATGAACGTGCAACGCACATTCATTCACGAGCATATGACTCTCTCGTTTGCTACAGAAACGAACATGACGAAGAGTTCAACATCAATCACATTCGCCTAGCACATTGTCAACACACTAACACAATCAAAAGCTCTAATTCACACTCATACATTCCTAACAAGAACAGGGGGGAAATTAACCCAAATCCCCCAAACTCTAGCTAGCAATTTATACAAGCATTCATATCCTCAAGCTCTCAATAACATCAATGGAATCAACAATTAACATTCAAAGCACAATAAGAGCACAATAGTAAAAACATCAAATAGATAGATGAAATGAGTTCTTGCTACATAGATAATGGAAGCTTCAATCCTATGCTCCCAAGTACAAAACTAACCTAGAACAACAATAGACATAACAAAGAACTAAAAGCTACAAAGAAAGAAGAAGAAAAATGGAAGAAAAGCTAGAGAATTGGAGCCCTAAACCCAGAGAAAACGGGCTCCAAAAGCTGGAGAAGAAGAAGAAAGAAGAGTAGTATTTATAGTGCGAAGAAGATAAAGTTGATTTCTGGCCGCCTGTTGGTCGCGACTCGCGACGTGTTCGTCGCGACTCGCGACGGTGGTCGCGACTCGCGACGGTGGTCTCGACTCGCGACGGTGGTCGCGACTCGCGATGGTGTCGCGACGGTGTCGCGACGGAAGCCAGAGTCTTGCATTGTTTCTTTGTCTTCTTCATAGCCATCCCTCTCAATCTTCAAGTCTTCAACAGCTCCAAAATGGTCTTCAACGGCCTCCGGTCTTCATGTTTTCGAAGTGATTATCCAAAAGTCTTCGAAAGTATAGTCTTCAATGTCTTCCGGTCTTCGTTGCTTCCGTGTTCTTCCCTTGTCACACAAAATCCACTTAGAAGAGGTAAAAGAGTACAAAGTTACTTTTGCCTCTCCTAAGTGAATTTCAAGGTAGAACACAAGCTCTCGATAATAAAAGAGCACAAAAGTGATCCTAAATACTACTAAATAATGCATCTAAAATGGACACATCAAACATCCCCACACTTAAACCTTACTCGTCCTCGAGTAAGAAAAGATTTAAGCATACGGATGAAATGGCATATCCACATCCTAAAACCCCTAAAATAACCACACAAAATGGACACATCAAATATCCCCACACTTAGACCTTACTCGCCCTCGAGTAAGAAAAGAACCAAGCACACGGAGTAAATGATATATCCAAAACCTAAACTAATCCCCCAATCAAAGCCTCACAAAAACTCTCAATATCAAAAATCCCAAAATAAAAGCTCACATGAGAATTTTTTCACACACACATCCCCAATCCTAAATCTAACCAAACCTACCACTTATCAATTCACTACCCATAAAACATATTTAAGAGCCCAGAATTGATATTCCCAGAATCCAATGACACAAAATGAAGCTAAAACCATAGAGGAAGTTTTAAACACATGCTTCACTTAATGCCAATATATCAACCAAAAACGAAGTATAAAGAGATAAGGAATTTCATAACCATACTTCGTTTCCTAACCCACTAAGCTACCCAAACTCAAGAGGTCTAAAGATGTTGAGCTACCCGATCCATCCGTGTGACAACCGCAACCTTTTGACTCCAACGTCGGCGAATGAGTGAAATCATAGCATTTTTTCAATTTCTCTCGCTTTCTCTCATTTTGCCTAGGAGCTCTTTCGAGTTTTCATCCTAGCCACACATCATGTTTCTTTAGCTCACATCTCACCTTTTTCCGCACATTTTAGCCTCTCATTTTTGCCTAGGCCGCCCTTTAAGGGTTTTCGACCTATCCGGGCCCCTAATGTTGCCTAAGTTGCCCTCTCGGGTTTTCAACTTAGCGGGTTTTCTTTTTCTTCTCTTTTTTTTTTCTTTTTCTATTTTTTTTCCTTTTTTTTATCTTTTTTTTTTCCAATGAAAAGTAGCAAAAAGCATTCCAAAACAATCTAGCATGCATATGAGTCCTCTAACCCCTCCCCACACTTAAAACATTACATTGCCCTCAATGTAAACACGTAAGGCAAGAACAATAAAAATCAAGGTAAGGGGATAGAGTGACACCCGTGTCTCCGCAAATTCGCCGGTGATATGGCGATATCCAAGTACTTGGATGGTCCCGAGATAGGTTTCGGAACCGGAAGGGTGAGCAAAAATGCCGTAGAAGAACTTGCCCCTCGAGAAAAGCATTGTCTCCATGGCGCCGTTTGATCAAGACTACACCACGAAGAACACATTAAACTCACAAGTACATAAGGATATGTAATACTAGGTTTAGCATCAAGAGTTAATAACCATAGTATTTTCAAAGAACAACCAAATCACACTCAACCAACACTATAAGAATAATCATGAAAAATATCCAACATATATTGACAGGTATACAAGCATCATTATAGGATATGCACTTACGATCACAATGATGTAGTCGGCATACTACAATCAACAAATGTACTATAAAGATGCAAGAATGTTCATATGCCAATATATGTAGGACGGTTGAGAATGAGTGGAGATGTGGTAGTTCTTGGGAGTGTTGGGTGGAAAAGAAGGAAAGATCATGCAATGTTTAAAATCATTTGGAAACTTGGAAGCTTGGAAACTTGAAATCCGGGCTCAAAAAAAAATTTCAAAAGTTACTGAGCACGTCGCGACTCGCGACGAAGTTCATCGCGACTCGCGACGTGCCTCGCGACGTCAGGGCGACTCGCGGAAAGTAAAGTCCGGGAGCTCAAAATGTTCTGAGCTCGTCGCGACTCGCGACGTGGTTGGTCGCGACTCGCGACGGGCCTCGCGACGTCAGGGCGACTCGCGGAAAGTGGAGTCCGGGAGCTCCAAATTTTCTGAGCTCGTCGCGACTCGCGACGAGCCTCGCGACGTCAGGGCGACTCGCGGAAAGGTGAGTCCGAGAGCTCCAAATTTTCTGAGCTCGTCGCGACTCGCGATGAAGGGTGTCGCGACTCGCGACGAGCCTCGCGACGTCAGGGCGACTCGCAGAAAGTTGGCGCTGGGAGTGGATTTTGCTCCCCTGTTCGTCGCGACTCGCGACGGCAGGGTATCCCAGGCTTAAAATTTTTTTTCGTTTTCTTACCAACTGTCCAAGCTTGCTTCCCTCGTTCATTGATCTCGTTCCTTCATCTCCTTCATTGCAATGCACTTCATGTTGCTACAACATCATAGAAAAACATGCCATAAAAAGAACAAAACAAAACAACAACAAAAACAAACTAAGAAACACAAACTAAGAAACAAAAACTAAAAGAAATGCCGAATTTATTTAACGTCGTCGGCACGACGAAGCTCCGTATTTTTAAGGTCGTCGGTACGACCCTAATGTTATCCGTATGGTGAAGGCTTGAAGCTCTTCACCATGAGCATCCAAAATAAGAGAGGTGGGGGCACAAAACTTCCAAGAGGAAAGTCTTGTGGAGGTGGAGATGGTTCAAAGGGAATTAAGTGGTTAGGGAGCTTGGGATAGTCTTTTGGCTCCTCTCTCGTTTCCCTCAAAACTTCCGAAAATATTAGAGTTGGTTCACTCGGTGGAAGAAGGGGTGACAATGCTAATGGATAATGTAGCACTATCACCTCTTCCTCCATTTTTCTATCCTCTACAACCAACTCCTCATCCCTTTCAAACTCAAAATCATTTTTATTGGTGACTTCACTCACCGAATCATCGAGTTCAAGTTGGGATGGTGTGTTTTCGGAATCACGAGCTTCCATGCGGGCCAATACCTCTAATATGTTCCTCACATGCCCCTCAATGGCCTCAACACTAGAGGAGAGCTGGGTATCCGGCTCCTCACTAGTAAAGGATTTCAAGTTTGCTATGGTATTTAAGACATCCTCACGTGTCAAACTTGAACTTCCTTGTTGGGCTTGGTTTTGGGGTATGGTATAGGGTGGTGATGGCCAACTAGGTTGCTCGTAATATTGGTTTTCCGGCTCATTCTCACACCACAAATTCTGACTACCACTCCATTCCGGATTGTAAGAGTCGTGGTATGGATAGCATTCATGAGCTTCTTGCCCTTGAAAACCAATATCTCCTACCTCTTGATAGCACTCTTCATAGTACCCATGGTTTTGGAAACCAAGGGTTCTTTCTCGGTCATCGTGCTGTTCCCACAACAAAGGGCAAGATTCGGTAGGATGGTCGGAATGACACATCCTACAAAACCTTGCTTGTTGAGCCTCTCTTCTCATCATGAGTTCCCTCCAGGTGAGACGTTCCATTAAAAATTTTTTTTTTTCAAAAGTTCGGAATCATAGTGCAAGGATTCTCGATAAAATAAATCACCAAGAACTCAAGCAATACCTACTCCGAACAAAAACAACCACCAAGTAGTGGAAAATAAAAACGACTAGCTAATACACAACCAAATACACCTAAATACTTAAGAATAAACGCCTCTTCCCCGGCAACGGCGCCATTTTGACGGGCGGGCGGTCGTCGCGCCCGCCGTGCAAAAGATAATTTATAAGCCCTTTTTGCTTACTTTCTACAACTAGGTAGATAGCGGCAAATCGGGGTCGTCCAATGAGAAGAGGGATCTTCCTAAGCAATCAAGCACAAATGGTTGATACTAGGCTAGGAGTAACTATATTTACACACTTAAAAGCAAGTAAAAGGGGGGGGGGTTGGTTGGTTGGTTGGTTCCTAAGTTACAAAAGATAAAAAGACGAGATAACTAGCAACGTCAAGTGACTTTGCTAATCATCAAATGACACTAAAGAAAAGGGGTTTTAAACTACAAAGATAAAAAGCCTTGGGGGCAATGGATATCCACTTCCACATCTAATGTAGTTCATCGAATCATTCACACATTCCATCATATAGCATTCATGACTCAACATTCACATACCCATCTAGCAAGTACCACAACACACACATCACAAGCAGTTCTAAGTTCATGCTCACAGATTTTCATGCAAAGGAGTCCCGGAGTTCGTCACGCTCCTAACACCAAAGCAGTTCAACCGGACAAACACTCCCTATGCTCAAACGACTCATGGCACACATGAAGTGAAACATACCATCAAGAATACATAAACGCCAAACAACAAATGCTTCAAGAATGAGTACAAGCTATCTATTCAATATTTCAACTACTTGTTGTGGAGACTAAACTCCTATCCTTCTTAGTTCGTAGTTCGCGAGAGTGAGTTCGACATCTCTCGTCAAACCTCACCAATGACTCCCGAGTCGCGACCACGACTCAAGGTGCCATTGGTGGCATTTAGCACGAAGGACCAACAAGCTTGGCAATGCCTATGACCACTACACCGTGACTAAGCATTAAACCAATTCATGCAATTACACGAGATTGGATGAACGTGCAATGCACATTCATCCACGAGCATATGACTCTCTCGTTTGCTACAGAAACGAACATGACGAAGAGTTCAACATCAATCACATTCGCCTAGCACATTGTCAACACACTAACACAATCAAAAGCTCTAATTCACACTCATACATTCCTAACAAGAACAGGGGGGAAATTAACCCAAATCCCCCAAACTCTAGCTAGCAATTTATACAAGCATTCATATCCTCAAGCTCTCAATAACATCAATGGAATCAACAATTAACATTCAAAGCACAATAAGAGCACAATAGCAAAAACATCAAATAGATAGATGAAATGAGTTCTTGCTACATAGATAATGGAAGCTTCAATCCTATGCTCCCAAGTACAAAACTAACCTAGAACAACAATAGACATAACAAAGAACTAAAAGCTACAAAGAAAGAAGAAGAAAAATAGAAGAAAAGCTAGAGAATTGGAGCCCTAAACCCAGAGAAAACGGGCTCCAAAAGCTGGAGAAGAAGAAGAAAGAAGAGTAGTATTTATAGTGCGAAGAAGATAAAGTTGATTTCTGGCCGCCTGTTGGTCGCGACTCGCGACGTGTTCGTCGCGACTCGCGACGGTGGTCGCGACTCGCGATGGTGTCACGCGGTGTCGCGACGGAAGCCAGAGTCTTGCATTGTTTCTTTGTCTTCTTCATAGCCATCCCTCTCAATCTTCAAGTCTTCAACAGCTCCAAAATGGTCTTCAACGGCCTCCGGTCTTCATGTTTTCGAAGTGATTATCCAAAAGTCTTCGAAAGTATAGTCTTCAATGTCTTCCGGTCTTCGTTGCTTCCGTGTTCTTCCCTTGTCACACAAAATCCACTTAGAAGAGGTAAAAGAGTACAAAGTTACTTTTGCCTCTCCTAAGTGAATTTCAAGGTAGAACACAAGCTCTCAATAATAAAAGAGCACAAAAGTGATCCTAAATACTACTAAATAATGCATCTAAAATGGACACATCATCCCCACAGACGGAGCCAAATGATGTGATAGTCTGTTCAAGCAGGTTTCTTAGTCGTTCACTCTGTGAGTCTTTCCTCTTGCAAAACAAGCCCGGAAGTGACTCCGGGGAAAACTCTGACGATCAAGTCAGTCACCTTCTTAAGAACTAGAATTTCTCAAGATATTCATGCTTACTTTAGCTCCCTGTCTGTTTTTTGTATATATAGACTGACATAATTATGGTTCATTGTTTTTAGAAACATAGATCGTGGGCTACAGACAATCAAAACGTTCTGAGTTCGTGGCCTTCGTGTTCGTTGCTCGCTCCATTTTTTGGCCCACATTCCTTCTAATGACTGGACGTTTCACACGTAGTTAACTATTGCTTTGGGCTGAAAAGGCTTAGCCTCGCTATGAGATGCCATTAGGCTGGGCCTAATGGTCATCAGCCTCTTGCTCGCTAGACTATATTTGCGCCACAATAGATCAAATGGATTCATACTTATTATGTGAATGGCATGGATGTGATGAATATGGAATTCCCAAACTCTAGCTCATAAATGTTGAAGAACTTAGACAAATGTAGAGACACAGTGAAACATCTAGAACCTTGGAGGAATCAGACAGGGAAAGAGAAATTCAGGGTGAGAAAAAATTATAAGGAAATTAGGTTGCAACGGCAGGATATAGCATAGAAAGTTGTATTCTATGGTAGTTAGGCAAGACCAAGAACTCAGTGTACATTGTGGATGTGCTATCACAAGAAAATAACTACAAGTGATAGGCTCAGAAGGTTTGGAATGGTTGTAGATGAGAAGTGTGTCTTTTGTGATGAGAATGAAACACTGGAACATCTGCTATTTCAGTGCAGAAAAACAAAAAGCAATATGTAGGGTTGTGCTGGATTGATTGCAAATAGAAAGAGAGCCTGAAGGCTGGGAACAGGAGTTACAATGGCTATGCTGCAAATACAAAGGGAAAGGTAGAAGAGCATGGATGATTAAAACTGCAGCAACTGAAACAATGTATAGTATATGGAGTTTGAGACATGATAGATGCTTTAATGACAATGCAAATGATGTAGAAATCACAAAGAACATAGTGAAAAATGTAGTGTGTCAAGCATGAATGAGACCTAAGATTAGGGCGAATTGTGCAAAGCTTATGGTTGAAGCAAATTAGGGGACATGGAATTGTAAAACATTTTGGGGAAATTAATGAAAATTTTATCTTAGTTTAAAAAAAGTGGCATTTTCTATGTGCTAAATAAAAAAAATGTATATGCAAGTAATATACAGGTGGATGTGATGATAAAATTAAGGTCGTGATATTTTCATTTGAATCAAACTGAAATAAATTAAGGAAATTATATAATAACTAGAGAATTAAATTTTTAAAATTGAATAGAACTGAAACGGTACAAAGTATACCTATGTAAAACTGAAGGGGAAAAATATAACATATGGTCATGATACTTTTAAATTGAACATGAAATGAAACTTTAGTAAACCAAAAATGAATATAACATAACTAAATTAAGCAAAAATTAATTAAATAAAAATATTTGAGTTGAATTGAACTAAAATACAACTATATTAAAAATAAGAGTTTGTCTCTTGAAAGACGGTCTTTCCATAAGTCATGGAAAGATCAATGTTTAAAGTGTAAATTAAAGGAAACGAAGATAAAATTTTTGGATTGCATGAACCGTGTTATAAACTTTATAACACGTTGTATAATAAAATTTTAATATTGCAACTACAACTTTTTAAATTTTTATTATTCCAATAAAATCTCGTCTTTGCATAAATTAATAGAAAAATGGTGTTTTCCAAGATTTTGGCTAAAAGAATAGGACCCAAATTATGAAGAGAGAAATCGAAGTGGATTCTCACCTTTTCTACAACACTATTTTCTACTCCATTATATGGCAAAGTCTTGGGAAAGACTTATGGAAAGACGGGATATAATTAGAATAATAAAACGTGGAAGGTGTTAGTTGCAATATTAAACTTTTAGTGTGCAACATGTAGTAGTTATAAAATTTATAACCCAGTTCATGCAACCCAAAAATTGTATCTTCATTTCTTCTAATTTACACTTTAAACCTTGATCTTTCCATAACTTATGGAAAGACCGTCTTTCAAGAGACGGACTCCCATTATATAAGGGAGAGAATATTAATTCCAACACCACCACCATATATATCCTAAATAATCTGCAGCATGAGGAAACACCATTTGCTGCTTTTCAAAATAACCGTCGTATCTATTAATTTTATTTGGTAACAGAAACTAACAAAGAGATAAACTCTTGGATGCGCCCGTATATATAGTTGAGGTATTAAAAAGAGAGTAAGTCTCAGGAAAGACGGTATTTTCATAAGGTTATGGACAGTTTACAGGGGCTGTTACCTTAAATATTGTTATTTTTTATAAAATTTAAATATTGTATTTTATAAATTAAAACAAGTAATAATATGTATTTGAAGGTGAAAATATAAAAATATAAGATATAAAAAATATTTTTAAATTTTTTAAATTTTGTATGTAATTTAACAAATGCAATATATAAGGTGAAAAATAAATGATATGTGAATAAACTTATAGGTAGACCGCCGTAAGGAGACTCACTCTAAAGACAAAACACACTATCACAATCCACACGTCTCTCTCGCTCTCTTCTATCACTACTACAAATCCTATATTCTCTCCCCCCTTTTCTCTCTCACACTGAAATTTCCGTCTCTATATATATGCACCCGATGTAGCCGCATGCAACTGGATCATCTTCCCCAATGCAAACCCAGATTCCTTAAACCATTTTTTAAGGTTTAGCTTTGCAAGCTTAATCCCTAGATGTTCGGTAGCGAGGATAATGATGGTGTTGACGGGCTTTGGGATAGCATTATCAATGGTGGCGATACGGCGGCGGAGGAAGGCTTTCAAAACCCTCCTCCTGATTCCGGGGGATTTGACGGTTATTATCACTGTGATCATCATCATCATCAAAATGAGGTGGTAAAGATCAACCTCTTACGTGGGGTCAGTTTTTCTTGACCTGATATCTTACTGTTTTTGCAGAATTAGAATCCGTTTATGATACTGCTTGAATGCTGGAGTCCGAGTAAGATCACGTGTGTTTGATTTGGTCGTGAATTTATGCGTAAAATGGTGAATTCAGGAGGAAGAAGCTGGGGCGTACAGTTCACTGGGACTGAATTTGAGCATGACGCCGTCTCTTATCGATTTAGTGGAACAAAGGCTTAACGACAAAGGCAAGAAGCCCGACTCCTCCGGCGAGGACTATGGGCCGCAGCCGGTGTCGGAAAAACACAAAGCCACCAACTTTCCGGCCAAGTATTTGAGGATCGGCAAATGGGAGGTTAGTGTTGCAATGTTATGAAACTGGGTGTCCATCGTAGAGGACGTTTCATTACTATCATCACGTTCTAATAATTTAAAATATTTCTGAAAATACGTTCTGGGGATTTGGCAGAGGGAGTCGAGGCACGAAGGGGATTTGGTAGCGAAATGCTACTTCGCCAAGAAGAAGTTGGTGTGGGAGATTTTGGAAGGGGCGTTGAAGAGTAAGATCGAAATACAGTGGAATGACATTGCTGGGATCAGAGCTACCTGTAATGATGGTCACCCGGGGGTTTTGGAGATTGAGGTCCGCTATATACTCTTTTCCCCCTTCTTTTATGATAATATCTAATGGGGTAGTTTAATGTCGGTTGCAATAAATATTTTACAATCTTGAAACTCTTTTAAAATATATCATGGTTGGATCGCTCTCTTCTGCAAAAAGGATGTTAGTTTTTATTACTCGTGTTTTGCAGCTAAATCAGGTGCCTACATTTCATAGAGAAACTGACCCCCAGCCCCGCAAGCATACTCTTTGGCAACAAGCCCATGATTTTACTGGATCCGAAGCTCTTAAGAACAGGTACACGTGCAACATTACTATCATATAATAATAATAAAACTTGAGTTTCTATTAATTTGTCCTCAGTGGGACATTTTAAACGACGTCTTCATACGTTGTGGTAGCATTCATACTAGTATTTTTGCTTTTGATACTCCCTCCTTTTTTTTTTTCATTGGCACCTTTCTTTTGATGTTAGAATTGAGGAGATGCTAAATGAGTGGATGAAATTGAATTGAAAGAAGAGAAAGTAAAATGAGTGGATGTAAAAACCTTAAACTTGCCCAAAATAGCAAGTGGCAATTAAAAAAAATACCACTTTTAATAAGTGTGCCAATGAAGACACTTGCACTTACTTTTAACATTCATCTTATTTTGGAGACACTTGCACTTATTTTCAATTTCATTAAACTTGAGTTGAATTCGCAATTCAATAGGATACATCATGTGAGGTTTGCGCCGGAAATTCTGGGCAAACACTACAACAAGCTCTTGGAATACTGCCCAAGGCTAGCATCACTAAGCCAAAGGCCATTTCCTAGTCTAGCAACCCCTTTTTTCGAACCTTGTATCCAAAATCCATACCAACAACATCCTCACCAATTCTTCCTCCAAGGTTACGGGGCACCATATTTACCACCACCCCATCATCACGCGTTCCAAAATTACCCTTTCCCCATACAACCCTCCTTCCCAAATCCACATGTCTCAGGTAAAATACTGATTTGTATTCCTGATTGTTTTCTAAATAAGTCATTTCCCGAAACACTGATTTGTATTCATGATCAGGTGGAGCTATGGCGGTGGGGAACGGATTTTCCAAGCCATTTCAATCAGCACAAGTGAACATGATGGATTTTCCAAGCCATACTCCCTCTACCCATGGAATGGTAATCAATGGAGGAACAGATAGGGTACCATATTCAAATCATCTCGGCTCCCTTGACAGTGTTAATCGGACTATGAGCTTCGATGGAAGCTATGAAAATGGAGTAACACTACAACATCATTTGAGCCTGTATGATCATCATGAACAACAGAGGCAACAACCAATGGCGAGTATGCAAGATGATCGTCAACATGCTTTAACTTCGAGTTCACGAGTCGGCTCACGAGCCGATTCTCCGCCCAATTGGGATGTCGAAGATGGTTCGAATGGGAACTTCATGCTGCAACCTTCAACCAATTACAGTTCAGCCACCATGTATACCTATCCGCCTCCCTATCCTTCGCGTGCATATAACTATAACCACCCTAACATGTAATTTCCTTCCAATTTTTTCAAAATTAATTCTAGAACATGGGTTGAATCAGGACTATGTACTAGGGTCTATGCAGATTTAATGATGAAGTCTGTTTCTGCATCAGTACTTCCTACAAGCATCTTCGAGAAGGAAGGTAGTTTCTGGCTTCATTCTTTTTACTAATTGTTGTGTTCTTACATGTTTCCTTCGAGAAGGAACCCAGTTTTGCACGGATTTAAGCCTGTTTTTCGAAGGGTACGGCTATTCTTGTGATAATGCTACAAGTCTAAGTAATAGATTGGACCATTTTATGGTTTTGAATGGAACTCTTTATAGCAATGTGTCTAAGAATGGTGTAAGTGTGAGGTTTTCTGATTCCGGTTCAAAAGTGCGGATTTTGGGGCTGAAACTGGAACCATTTTTGGGAATGTGTCTAAGAGTGGTGAGAGTTTACAGTTTCCTGATTCTGGTGCAGAAAAAAGAGTGTATGAGATCTCAGGGAGAAGAGAACGTTTTAAAGAGTTCCATTAGCATTAGCTCTTTCTTTTCTACTTTTTCCATCAAGATTCATCTTCTTTGATGACAAAATCGTGTTAACTTGTACTTCTTCCCAACAAAGTAGATATCAGAATAAGCCAAACCATGAACTACAAAGGAACCTACCATTACAAAAGAACTACAAAGGAACCTAACATTACAAAAGAGGTCACCGAGAAAATTAACAGACCACCTCATTGCAGCTCTCTCGCTAATATCTATCATTGTATATCTTAAGTTTGACAAATGCTTTATGCTGGCTGTCAACCGAAAGCAACTCTCACTTAAACTGGCTCATTCAATCTCTTATTCACAGAAAAGCTACAAATATTTACCGCAACATGCAAGACAACGATTGTGTTTCGAGAAAATATCAGCAACAAATCCTTAAAAATGTCTTTATGCCTTTAGAAACGCATAAAGAATAACTTACTCTTAATTCTTAGTTGTGCAACATAAAACAAAACACAAGCAACACAACCTGGTCAGTCACTCATGTAAATATTCTCGATGAGGTTGCATTGGCTCATATTTAAGGTGGATCGGAAAATGATCAACCTTGTAATATGATAGGCCAAAACAAACACAGATTATATGCTAATGGAAAGAAATATCAGACAGAGACCGCAAAAATTTATTTTTGACTCATAACAGCTCCATTAAGTAGTAAAAAAGTAGCCCAGTGTTTTCTTTTACTGACGGCAACTTCTGCAGCAGGAATCGAAAGGTAGGAGGCATGGAGAACAGTAAACACGCTCATTTCATGTACTATTCTGTGAAAGTCACAAGATGAACACGACACAAAGTGCTGCAAAGATGCTGAGCTTTTGAGATAAAGAAGATATTTGGCTAAAACAATAAAGATGGTGTACTCCTCAAAGATCCTAAGTGTGCAACCTTTTACAAATATACTGAGTATTTTGCCAGTGGAAGAATGAAATATACGGAAGTGTAAGTGGCTCAGCTCATGTACTCAAAACTGATATTCTAGAAATACACTGCTGTAGTAGAATGCAGAACATCTTCAATTCACTATGCTGAAAGTTTAATATAAAAAAAAACTACTATATTAAATATGGATTCTCTTGATGGAATAACAACAAATGTCCAGGACAAGGAAATTCATTGACATCGTTGAATGGAAAACCTAATCCATATCTTCAGCTTGAGGGAAGTACAGCTGCTCCTTCAGACCAAGAAGACCAATTTATTTTTATTTGGTTCAGAAACAAATCGCGCAGTTGATAATTTTCTCTCTTTAGGAAAGCTCCAGTAGCCTCACACACAAAGTGCTTCCCAAAATAGGATAAGCTACAACAAATAAATTCCTTACAGTTGATGTCTTACAGTCCAATACAAATCAATATGGTGCATCTAGGCTCAGCCCTCAATTATACACTTCTCATTACAATATGTAGCAGTGCAAAACAAACCACTTAGCACAGTATAAGAAATTCGTAATTGAGCCATTTAATTAGAAAATAGAAGAATTAACAGCAGAATCTGAAGGAGTCTAATTTCTTAAAGAATTACGTAATTGTTGCTTGTATATACGAGGAGCACAACCAGCACCAGAATGCAGTCAGGAGACATTTCACAAACAAAAGAAAATACCTGGAATCGCCATGGAAAACCAGAGGAAAAGGAAATAACAACAGATTGACATAATAGAAACGAAAGCTGCATTGGGAATCCGTCCTCTAAAATAACCAGCCATCAAAGTAGTATACGTCATGTGATTAGGGATTATTCCCTTTTCAGGCATCTCATCCAACAGCCTAACTGCCCGGCGAGATATCCCTCTTCTGCATAATGCATCTATCGGTATCTTGTAGGTAACAATATCAGCTCGCTATCCCTTCTCCTCTATGCTTTCTAAAAGCTTGGTAGCTGCATCCATGCCTCCTTGGAAATAACAACCAACAATGCAATTGTATGTCGAAACAGTAGGACATGTTTTTCGTTAACATTAGATCACGAATTGATATTGCCTCATCAACTTTTCCTGCCTTACAATAGGCATCAATCAGAATGTTAAACATCAACACATCAACTGTCATACCTCGTTTCATAACATCATCAAAAAGCTCCCATGCTTGCACAAGCATCTTGTTCTTACAACATCCATTTATGATTACACTGTAAGTAACTAAGCTTGGATCCAAACCCAAGGCCTCCATATCATCTCTCAAACTAGGAGCTTCATCAATTCTACCTTCACGAAAAAATCCACCTATCAACGAGTTATAAGTCACTACGCTTGGGGTTACCTGTTGTTCCTTCATCTCGTTAAACAGTTTAAGAGCTGCAGTGAGGTTATCATCCTTGCAAAAACCATCAATTAAGACATTGTAGGTAACCTCATTTGGGCACATCCGCGTATCCACCATTTCCTTCAAAAGGGCAGCAGCCTTGTACATCTTCCCAGCCCCACCTTTCTTACAAAACCCACTAATCAGATTGTTATAAGTTACCACATTCGGCAAAATGGCCCAAATCTTCATATCCTCAATAGTGTCCTTCGCCTTACTCAATTTCCCAGCCTTAGAAAACCCATTTATCATGGTATTATAATAAATCAAATTAAGCTGAACCCTCCTCTTAATCAGTTCCCTGAAGACATACTCACAGCTCCCAATATTACCCTTATTCACCAACCCACCTAATAACGGTGTTGGTATGCCTTGAATACTCCGCTTCTGCAACCCTGGTCTGGAATACAACTACATCTACAATTATGATAAGAATATAATTCCAATTCCAATTTGGACTGATGTTGATTTGGGCCGAATTGTGTTTTGTTCCAATCCTAGTTTGTTAGGGTTTAGTAGACACAGTATATAAAGTGTCTCTCTTCTCTCTGTAAAAATTAATTATGTTCTGCACTTAGATAGGTAGAAATCTGGCCAATTTCTTGGTGTCTGTAACCTGCTACCTATTATAGTGAATCCGTCTCCCGTGGATATAGCCAAATTGGTGAACCACGTAAATCTTGTGTCTTGTTATTTTCGTTCATATTTTCTGTTCTTTCTCCATTCCGCACATCAAACTGGTATCAGAGCGGTTTCTTTTTCCGGCGATATCCGTAGTGGGTATATCGGATTCTGGGCTCATCAGATCGGAGCTGATCGGGGAGAAAGATATCTGGGTTGAACGTGAAGATCGACAAGTTTACTGGGAGAAACAGTTTCAGTTTATGGAAGATCAAGATGCGAGCTTTGCTGAAACAGCAAGGTTTGTGGACTCCGCTGACGAAGGATTTCGCGAGCAGTTCTGGCGATGTTGTGAGTCTGGAAGAAAAGGCACACTCGACGATTATGCTGTGTCTCGTGGACGAAATCATCACTGAGGTCTCAGATCAGGAGACTGTTGCACAACTGTGGCTGAAGTTGGAGAGTTTGTATATGACGAAATCTCTAACCAACAAGCTGCTTCTGAAACAACGCCTCTTCGGTCTCCGAATGCAGGAAGGTACACAACTCAGAGACCATCTAGAGCAATTGAATACTTTGTTATGAAAATTGCGAAATATAGATGTGAAAATTGAAGATGCTGCTTTGATTTTGCTAGTTTCTTTACCACTTTCGTATGAGAATTTTGTTCAGTCATTTATTGTTGGTAAAGATTCTGTGTCTCTGGAGGAAGTAAGATCCTCTCTCCATAGTAGAGAGTTGCGACATAAGGCAAACAGTACAGGTACAAAAAGTCAGGCCACTGGCTTGTTTGCTAGTGATGGAAACACAAAAGGCAAGGAAACCGGTAATAAGAAGAAGGGCAAGAAGTCATCTTCAAAGGGTCCCAAGGCCAATGATGTTTGTAACTACTGTAAGGAGAAGGGGCATTGGAAAAAGGAGTGTCCGAAGAAGGCTAGTAAATCTGGGAGTACATCTGGTACTGCTGCTGTGGCTGAAGGGGATTTCAGTTCTGAAGATGATTTTGCTCTAGCTGTTACTGGGCAAAATAATCATTCTAATGCGTGGTTTCTTGATTCTGGGGCATCTTACCATGTATGCCCACGGAGAGATTATTTCTCAACTTATGAGCAAGCTGAGGGCATCATTACTACAGCAAATGGTGTTGCGTGCAAGGTAGTTGGGATTGGTTCAATCAAGATCAGGACGCATGATGGTAGTTTTTGTACTTTGAACGATGTCAGGCATGTTCCATCGATGACAAAGAATCTGATTTCTCTTCCTACGTTGGATAGAAAGGGTTTCGTCTACTCAGGGAGTGATGGAGTTCTGTGTGTCTGCAAAGGTTCTAGGCTTGTTCTGAAAGGTGTTCTGCATGGTACCTTGTATTTTCTACAAGTTTCCACGGTTATGGATTCTGTTAATGTTGCATCTTCGGAGGTTCACCAGGATGATATGACTAAGTTATGGCATATGAGGCTTGGTCACATGGGTGAAAGAGGGATGCAGATTCTGTCGAAGTATGATCTTCTTGGTGGCCACAAGGTCAAGAGTTTGGACTTCTGTGAGCATTGCGTTTTTGGGAAGCATCACCGCAGCAAGTTCCCTAAGGCAATTCATAGAACAAAGGGCACATTGGATTACATCCATTCTGATTGTTGGGGACCTTCCCGAGTTGAGTCGCTGGGAGGTCACAGGTACTTTGTTTCTCTGATTGATGACTACTCAAGGATGACTTGGGTTATCATGATGAAACATAAGAGTGAAGCTTTCTCGAAGTTCAAGGAGTGGAAAGCTTTGGTGGAGAATCAGACCGGGAAGAAGATCAAGAGGCTTCGAACTGATAATGGGCTGGAATTCTGCTCGTCTGAGTTTGATCAGTTTTGTAGGGATGAAGGGATTGCTCGTCATCATATAGTCAGGAATACGCCACAGTAGAATGGCGTAGCTGAGCGGATGAATCAGACATTGCTGGCGAGAGCAAGGTGCATGCTCTCTAATGCTGGTTTGGAAACGAGATTCTGGGCAGAGGCGGTGAGTACAGCTTGTTACCTAATCAACCGCGGGCCTCACACGGGTATAGAGTGCAAAATACCTATGGAGTTGTGGTCAGGTAAAGTTGTTGATTACTCCAAGTTAAAAGTTTTTGGTTGTACATCTTATTATTATGTTAGTGATGGTAAGTTGGAGCCCCGAGCCAAGAAGGGTGTCTTTGTGGGTTATGGAGATGGAGTTAAAGGCTCCAGGATATGGTCTCCATCTGAGAAGAGGGTTATTCTGAGCAGGGACGTTGTCTTTGATGAAAATTCTTTCCTTAGATCTATGGTGAAGCCCACAGTTGTGCCAGAAACTAGTGGAGTTGATAAACAGGTGGAGCTTGAAGTCACTCAAGGTGAAAATAGATTGGAACAATTTGAGGTGGATCAAGAGCCACAGACAGAATCTGAGATACCGGAATCTCCACCACCAGATTCTCAACCATCAGGAGCTACAGTCCGCAGTTTAGCTCAGGATCGACCCAGGAGGGTTGGAGTTGGGGCGCCCAAGAGATATGGGTTTGAGGATATGGTGGGTTATGCACTACAGGTTGCTGAGGAGGTGGATACTCATGAGCCATCCACCTACAGAGAAGCTGTTTCAGGTACTGATGCTGACAAATGGCTTGCTGCAATGGGAGACGAGATGGAGTCTCTCCAGAAGAATCAGACATGGGATTTGGTTCAACAGCCTCAAGGGAGAAAGGTTATCACTTGCAAATGGGTTTTCAAGAAAAAAGAAGGGATATCACCTACAGAAGGAGTCAAGTACAAGGCTAGAGTTGTTGCTAGAGGTTTCAGTCAGAGAGAGGGAGTAGATTACAATGAGATTTTCTCACCAGTGGTCAGACACACTTCCATCAGGGTGTTGCTAGTTATAGTGACACATCGGGATTTGGAGCTTGAACAACTTGATGTGAAGACCGGTTTTCTACATGGAGAGTTGGAGGAAGAGATATACATGACTCAGCCAGATGGTTTCCAAGTTCCTGGAAAGGAAAAATATGTTTGCAAGTTGAAGAAGTCCTTATATGGACTTAAGCAGTCTCAGTCAGACGAGGAGAAGGAGTATATGTCTCGGGTTCCTTATGCCAGCGCGGTAGGGAGCTTGATGTATGCTATGGTTTGCACGAGGCCAGATTTAGCACAGACAGTCAGTGTTGTGAGCAGGTTCATGGGGCAACCGGGAAAGGAACATTGGCAAGCTGTGAAGAGGATCTTCAGGTATCTTAGAGGTACGTCTGATGTGGGTCTCATTTATGGAGGTGATACCGAGTGCTTAGTTACAGGCTACTCGGATTCTGATTATGCTGGTGATGTTGACACAAGGAGATCGATGACTGGTTATGTATTCACTTTGGGAGGTTCTGTGGTTAGTTGGAAGGCGACTTTGCAACCTACAGTGACGTTGTCTACTACGGAAGCAGAGTACATGGCTTTGACAGAGGCTGCAAAGGAGGGAATATGGCTGAAAGGGCTGGTTAGTGATCTTGGTCTACATCATGATCAGGCTACTATGTACTGTGACAGTTTGAGTGCAATCTTCCTAGCCAAGGATCAGGTCCATCATGAGAGGACCAAGCATATTGATGTCAGATATCATTTCCTGAGGAGTGAGAGGAGAATCAGGGTGAAGAAAGTGGGAACTGCTGACAACCCCGCTGATATGTTCACCAAACCTGTTCCACATAGCAAGTTTCAACATTGTTTGGACTTGCTGAACATCAGAGCTGATTAGGTGCTCTATGGGCAGTCCCGGGAGTGGAGGGCGAAGTCTACTCATCTGGCACTGTAATGGTGCATCTGGAGTTTTCTACTTTGAGGATTCAAGTCAAGGTGGAGATTTGTTGGTATGCCTTGAATACTGTAATAGCCGCTTCTGCGACCCTGGCCTGGAATACAACTACATCTACAATTATGATAAGAATATAATTCCAATTCCAATTTGGACTGATGTTGATTTGGGCCGAATTGTGTTTTGTTCCAATCCCAGTTTGTTAGGGTTTAGTAGAGACAGTATATAAAGTGTCTCTCTTCTCTCTGTAAAAATTAATTCTGTTCTGCACTTAGATAGGTAGAAATCTGGCCAATTTCTTGGTGTCTGTAACCTGCTACCTATTATAGTGAATCCGTCTCCCGTGGATG
Source organism: Rubia yunnanensis (assembly GCA_037428765.1). NCBI lineage: Eukaryota > Viridiplantae > Streptophyta > Magnoliopsida > Gentianales > Rubiaceae > Rubia > Rubia yunnanensis. The sequence goes on along the minus strand of CM075063.1, from coordinate 106,225,188 downwards.
TTGCCAAATTGGTGAACCACGTAAATCTTGTGTCTTGTTATTTTCGTTCATATTTTCTGTTCTTTCTCCATTCCGCACATCAAATGGGTTACATGAAACAACTGATAGCTTGAACCCATGGTCCCGAGCCCTCTTAAACCCCTCCGAAGCTAAATCCAGTTTCCCACAATTCACATGAGCCAATATAAGTATATCAACTAGAACAGAATTACCGCGAAAATCATCCCTACTATTCAACAGAGCGTGAAAAAAAATGAGGAATTCGAAAAGCATGGAGACTTTTTCAAAGAAATATGCAATAAAGATCGTATCTCTGAGTATTTCTTATCATGAGGTAACAGAGTTAACAACTTGCACAAATGTTGCAAGGGAGTGGAGCATCTGAAACTCATGCTGTGACCATTTGAAAAAAGTGAGGATGGAGTGAGGGGAATTTGAGGTCAAATAACCGTAGCAGAAACTGGGATGGAGTTGTGTGCTGAAGCAGAGGTTTAAGTTGGGACCAGTGATGGTCACTCTGGACTCGAAAGAGGGGTTGGAGGTGTGGCATTGACGAAGATTAATGCAGAGGAACAGCAGATGGCGAAGCCGATTCATTAGTATTGGCAGAAAAATCACAAATCCTGTGGAGCCTGTAATTTAAAAGGATGCAGTGTTAGAAGAAACTGTACTCCTAATAGTTTCATGCACTGTATTTGCTCTTATTTTGTATCAGAAGGTGCCAACCAAAATCATTTGAGCTTATCAATACCATACATGCAGATTGAAATCACAATTAGTAAGTTGGTGCAAAGCTAATTCAAAAGAAAACCCCCCGAAATTTACTGTTTCTTTTTACAACTAACATGATCTTCTTATCCCAACAATCTTCCTTAGCAAAAAAGTGGAAATAGGATAAAGTACTATAAGCAATGTGATAAAGTCTGTAAATACCAAACGATTTGGGAAACGAGAAGAAGAAAGAAATGTATGGATAAGTGAGACATGAACTCAAACAGCTTGAAGACGCGGCTCGTATGATGATCAGCAATGTATAAGAAATACCAGTAGTATTTGATTGATGAGGCGATATACAGTAGAGATACATTTTAAAACTAGAGATAAGAGAAATGAAGTTGGTGATTTGATCACACATACCTGCTCAAAGTGCATGAAAGAATCAGTATCCCGGCGCCACCTCCATTTTCACCTTCTCTGTCGGAATTTAGTGATTTTTTTCTTGTATATAAAACTGCAGGAAATTTTATATGTTAACAAACCTCGTATCACCTTGGTCAAATAGAATTTTGCCACGTATTTTGCAAATTCTATATAAAGGTGGTTTGTGGAACACGTGGTAAGATCTGATATGCCCAACACATTAATATACAATAATTACTATCATATATAGTTTTCTGGTAAAAATATTTTTCTATTTTAAATATTCAATCTCTCTCATCCACCTTAACATTTAAAACCATAAAGAAGTCATTCCATTTTCTTTCCACAATGGTTAAAACCCTTTTGAAACTATTTCATAGATCCCACAATTTTCTCTATCTTACTAATTAATTATAACTTTAATATTTAATTTAAATAAATTTTCCTGCCTAAATAAATTGACATGTAAAATTTCATAATACACATATAATTTTTTAATGGAATTTCATTTTTTAAAAAATTTCATATTTAAAATTAATTTCAATTTTTAAAAATTATTTTACGAACAAGAAAACCATTTTTTTTAAAAAAAGAATGTAATTTTGATTTTTAAAAAGAACCAAAATATAATTTTGAAATTTAAAATAAAAAGCAAAATTCTTTAATTTTTTTTTCAAATTTGTTTTGAATTTTAAAAATTGCAGAAATTAATTTTTACTTTTTAAAATTCAGCTGTTTAAATTTTTAGTCTCTTCCATGTGGCCCAATAAGAGGCTTCCACGTGGCAGCAATGAGGGAACTAAAATTGGAATCAGACTTGCGCTATGGCCCAAGCACATGGTTTTTTTGTATGACCTAACAAGCTCAGCCCTGAGGACAGGTTCTAGGCCTTGGGCAAATGCGACCGATTCCCCCATTTGGGGAGGCCTTTGGAACCACCATTGTGGGGGGAAATAATTCCAAATGGGTTCCTGTTTGGGACTAGAACCCCCCTGGAACCCCCCATTGCACATGCTTTAAGTACCAATTTCAATTGGCAGTTGTACATGATGTTGTTGCCAGGGCTGCCCGGGTGACACTAGTCAAATATGAATATACTCCCTCCGTTCAACTATTATTGGCACACTCTCTATATAGAGAAGTTCATTTTATTTTAACACATTCCAAATATGGTATTGTTTAAGGTAATTTCTACTATTCACTTTACCTTCTCTTCTCCCCATTCATTTTACTCCATACAATTGGTATCTTCTATGAAATTGTGTCAAAAAGCGAGGTGTCAAACTTAATTGAACAGAGGGAGTAGTGAATTTGAATTAACACAAAACACAAAATAGATTAGTAATAAGTACTAATAAAGGGGCATGTTTTACGCATTCTAACCCGATAGACTGATTATTTTATAATTAATACAGGGGATTTTTACACTTCGAACATTAACTTTAGAATTACATTAACTTCATAATGAAAATGCTTATATAACCCTGTAAAACGAGAATGTGCCAAAGTGATCCTAACTTTATGATGAAATATGCAGTTATAACCTTTCTGTCTTATTCTGGCGTTGACCGAATCTGAAATGTTGAAAATACCCTCGCCAATTTTTCTGAAATTTCTCCCATTTTACCCTTCTTTGTCATATAAACCACCTGCCACCACCGTGCGCCACCATCTCCGATCTCCACCCTAAACCCTAAACGGAGTTATCGTCACCACGCTCCCGCCACCATCTCCAGTGAAGACACATCAACTAGAGTTCAACTTGAAACCTTCAATCAACAGTGTCAATCGCTAGCAACAATTTACCTTTTAGCGTGCCACCGCAGTCACTGTACCAAACAAGTTCGTTGGCAACGGCGGCGCTCAGCTGCGCATCCCAGCTGCGAACGTTGTCGGCAACATCAAGCCATTACCAGCTAATGCTTGAGATCCATGCGTCACCACCTCACTATGCTCCTCTGACATAATGACGTGGACACCCACCGCTTTGGCCAACTCTCCCTTTACTCGGTTTGACGCAGTCACCGGTCGATGCACCTAACCCACATCACCATCCGAGGCTTTTGCCGGTAGAGACACAACTTTGCCATACCACACCTCATTGCTCAGCCGGCAGAAAGAAACTCGACCCACCAGTGTTAGCTATGTCGCTCGAGTCATCGACAGTGGCAGATTTGGAAAATAGATTTAGTAGGGGCACATTAATATTAGTTGAAAGTATATCAGAAAATAGAATATAAGTTAAAAGATAAAGTATATTAATGAAATGAATATTAGTCTAAATAATATAGTTTTACAATATTTCTTTAAAAAAAATAGTTTGATAACTTTTTTTTTTAAAAAATATATAATAGACTTCTTTCGATGAATGCATCAAAATAATCATAGATTGAACTAGGAATATTTTAATATATTGCACATGATTAGTACTCCCTTTGTCCCAGCCGATTCTGCACACTTACTATTTGGCAGTCAAAGTTGTCTTACTTTGACCACATGTTTGATTAGATATATGAACAATAATATTATCTTATGAGATATTGTTAGATTCGTCGTAACATGTAGTTTATAAATATCAATTCGTATGCCACTGTTATTGTCCGTAGTTACATATATTTACAGTCAAACATATTTTTTGGAGACCGTAAAAAAGATTCTGTGCAAATTCTCCTAGGACGGAGGGAGTACATTATTAAGCCGCATATAATATATTCCTCTTATCAACAGTTCTCTTGCAAATTATATCAAAAAATCAATTTAAACAAGGAGGGTGCAAACAAACTTTTAAGGCAAGTAATTATGTGAGTATTTGTTTTGTGATAATGAATGCATAGATTGATAACTTGTCATACTTTTATATTTATAAACAAAAAAAAATCATTTAGTACATGTGATAGAAGATGAAGAGAAAATTTCAAAAAATTAATAGGACAAAATACCTATGTTTTGGAGGTTTGTGCTAATAAGACCCTGTGAAGTTGAAAAGTGCTATTATAGCCCTGTGTTTTGCATCAGAAGTGCTGATATAACCTTTTGGTACTATTGCGGCATTAACTTGGCATTTTTTGGCATTGACCATAACTAAAAAGACTAAAATAATCCTAGTCTTAAAACTAAAAATGTAAAGACAAAATTACCCCTAGCTCTTCTTCTTTTCTACAACACAGCCACTGCTCCGCCACCTCTATCGCCGCCGCTCCCCACCTCCGTCGCCGCCGCTCTACCACCTCCGTCGCTCTACCGTCGCAGTCGACAAAAATGAACCATCACCAGACAATAATGAGGAGCATACCAGATATGGCGAGCAATTTGGAGTCCGCCACCACCTCGTCCCGCCACCACCACCGCTGCCTCACCTCGCCGCCTCACCACCTCTGCTACCCCAACAAACCCTAGCACCGGTGAATACTCCCACTGAAGCTCGACGCCACCCCACTTAAACTAGCTATTGGTGCTAGAACGCTACCTCTCGAACTAGCTACTGCTGCTCGAAGGCCACCTCTCGAACCACCTCCGTCGTCGCAGCTTCGCCACCACCACCACTCGTCCCAACCACCACCACCACCACTCATCCCAACCACCACCACCACCACCGCTCAACCCTAGTCTCACCACCACTCGTCCCAACCACCACCACCACCACCACTACCACCACCCCTCATCCTATCCTCCACTGAATTGGGCCAACTCAAACAAAAACCCAAAAACCTAAATTAAAATGAAATCAAACGTCCCAAATAAACTGAAATGGAATCAGGAGGAATTGGGCTTGCCGCTGCCATTTCCGCTGTGGAGGCTTAGTATTGGGATCGTCGCTTTACATTGGTCACCGTCTCTGTTGAATAGCTAGGTGGAGCGGAGCATAGGTTTAGTGGAGCGGAGGTTTGGTGGAGCGGAGTTTAGGTGGAGCGGAGGTTAGGTGGAGCGGAGGTTAGGTGGAGTGGAGTTGTGTGAAGTTAGGTGGAGCAGAGGTGGCGGAAAGAAACCCTCTTTGGAAGCCAAAAACCAAAACAAAAAAATGCGCTCACTTAATCCTAACACGACAAAGAATAAGGAAATACATGAATGATGGCATAATTGTCCTTTCACTTGTTTTGAATTTTTATTTTTTTAAAACAATGGTATAGTAGACATTTCTTGTATTTCCGGTCAAATTCAAGCCGCTAGGGACATTCTAGCAAAACACAGGGTTACAATAGCACTTTCCAACATCACAGGGTCATATTAGCACAAACCACCAAAACATAGGGTTATATGAGCACTTTACTCAAATTAATACTATATATTGATGTGTCTGGAAACCGATCAAGCTGCACCTCCGAGTCCCTTGATCGCAATCTGTAAACAAAAAGCACCCGGGAGATCCCAGGGGTAAACTCTCTAATGCTTAAGTCAGCAAGATACTCGAATAGGTGATTAAAAGTCCAATAATCATAACAAATATGTACCTGGTATTTATACTGTATGATAAGAGTAACAGCTATCATTAATTACCATAATTATCTCCCTGAATATATGGAAACCGTATATTCTGCTTTATTATGCCTTTTTGGGCCAAAGTAGGCCCAAAAACATCATCCGGCTTCTTCCGGGTAAACCTATCATCAAGAACCCCAGGAAAACTTAATAGGACCTTAAAGCTAATGAAGCCCGATATGTGTTGACTTTAATCTTGAAACACTTTGAAGAGCTTCGAGGGTTATGGAGTTTTGAATTCTCCATTCCTTCGAATAATTTTTTTAAGCTTTGAGGTAGTATTTAATTTTCTCCTTTTCTATTTTATAGATGGAATTTCAAAGGGTGCGCGTGTTGACTGGTTATGCAAAATGGTGCGTGAATAATAACTATCTTCGAAAAAGGTATGATAACTTTTGCACGCCTTTTTGAATTTTTGCCTTCTCCAAGACAATCATTACTTTGGCCTCCATTTCAGGCTTCTTAGCTCCCCACTTCTCCCACGTCTTCTCACTTTATTTGTAGGTAACCAAAGAAGATTTCATCAACATTCTCCTCATCTACTCCCAGATTTTCACATTCATCTTTCCCTTTCTTTTACCAATAAGTTCCCTCGATCTTCATCTTCTCTATTTTCATTTATTCTTTTTTACTATGGCTATCTCCGGTGAGAAATCAGATGAGAGGGGGTACTCCAGAAAGGCTAGGTCTGAGGAATCGAGGTTTGAATCGATTGAAAAAGTATATTCTAATTCCTCTCCTAGCAACTTGGAACATTCTCGCCAAGTTTCCGATACCTAAATTGACGAATGCGGCCACACCTATTTATTCTGATATCCAACATGCTTGAGGGTGGATATCCCCATTTTTAGCCTCCGGGCGTAGGAAAAGGATCTATTCATAGATCCTCCCACGTGGGGCATATTGAGTTCATCGATATTCCCCCATATGGGGGAAGCTCCTTGAGGGTTCCGATAGGGGAAGAAGTAAGTGCTCATGTGCCGGTGTCCCCTACCCTTGAGGCTGAGGAAAGGAATGTTCGAGAGCTCTCCCTAGAAGAAGAGGAAACTTGAGAGTCCCCATGCAGGGGAAGAAACTCGAGAGCCCTCCACCCATGAAAGGTTCGGGTCAGTATCACGAATTCTACAATCGCTACTCCATGGTTAGAGAATTCATCCTGATGTAGAATTACAACTGTTGGGAACAACGGGTTCTCCTGAAAATCCTCCTAAGGGGAGGTTGGTTATCTATCTAAAGTAGATCCGCCATTGGTTATGTTTCCCCTTTCCTCCCATATTCTCCAGGATACTCAAGGATTTTCAAGTGAGCCCGCTCAAGCTCACTCTAACGCAATATTAACCATCATGTTGTTCCTAACACAGTGTCATAGGCTCGTTATCAAGCTCGAGTACAAGTTATTTTATTCCTTATTTACCGTATCGGCTAACACTAACTCTTCTAAAAATATTATCACAATCCCCACTAGGTTAAGGAGTCGCAAGTTCTTTACCATTCCCGACAATGTGGGAAAATGAATGGATGCCAAGAAATGGCTTGCCTTAAACTGCCTCAGGTATAAGGTCCCCCAGTGGAACCCTGATGTTAAAGTCAAAACCCAACTTCCAGAAAGATTTGTTTATCTTTCCCATCTCGAGGGTATAAGGGATAAACTTCTAGCATCACCCCTTTCTTATGCTAACTATTCCAACTCAGACAACTCGATTGAGGGGCAAGCTTGGTGATGTTTCCATTTTATATGCATATCTTAGTACTATTTTGGGTCACTTTTATGCTCTTTTATTATCGAGAGCTTGTGTTTTACCTTGAAATTCTCTTAGGGGGGTAAGAGCAACTTTATGCTCTTTTACCTATTCTAAGAGGATTTTTTGTGACAAGGGAAGAACACAGAGTCAATGAAGACTGGAGGCCATTGAAGACCACACTTTCAAAGACTTCTGAAGACTTGCTTCGAAGACATGAAGACCGGAGGCCATTGAAGACCATTTTTGGAGCCATTGAAGACTTGGAGATTGAGAGGAATAATTATGAAGATGACTACATGCCACAAGAAGAAGAAAAAGACACGATGCAAAATTCTGGCACCTGTCGCGAGTCGTGATGGCCTCGTCACGAGACCGTCGCTAGTCGCGAGTAACCGTCACGAGTTGCGACCAACGGGTGGCCAAAATTTCACCTTATCTTCTTTGTACTATAAATAACACTCTCTTTTCTATCATTTACAACCTTCTGCATCTGCGATTTCAGTACTGTTCCAAACCCTTTTCTTTCCAATTTTCATCTTTGAATTCTCTTGTTTTTATGATTAGTTGTTTAGCATTGATTAGCATGAACTCTTGTAGCTAATCTATCTCTTGGGAGAAATTGACTAAGGCTTCCAAGCCCATATCTTAAGAACAATTTGTAGCTTATTTATTGCTCTTACTATTATGTATTTATGGAGCATTGAATGTGTTTGTTGATATCATTAATGTTGTTGAAAGCTTGAGTATATGAAATACTTGTATGAATTGCTTGCTAGGGTTTGGGGGAAGTGGGTTGATTGTGTTGATGGATTGATAATTACTAGGTGAATATGATAATGTTGAACTCTTTGTCATGTTTGTCACTTATAGCAAATGAGAGAAGTCTATGAATGTTGATCATTCTTGACTAATCTTGTGTAAATGCATAAATCGGTCAAATGCTTAGACACGGTGTAGTGTTTATAAGTATTGTCGAGCTTGTTGATTCTTCGTGCTAAATGCCATCAATGGGATACCTTGAGTCGTGTTTCGACTACGGGAGTCATTGGCGAGGTTTGACAAGAGATGTCGAATTCACTCTTGCAAACTACTATCTAAGAAGGATAGAAGTTTAGCCTTCACAACAAGTAATGAAAGTCGTAAATAAGTTGCATGTTCAATGATTGATAAGAGGTTTGGAAGTGGAAGTCAATTGCGCCAAAGGTTCCGTAAATTTTTATTTTCATCCTATCTTTAGTTGTATTGCATGATTAGCATCGTTCTCTTGCTTTGCTAGTTGTTGTACTTCAATTTGTTAACTTAGGATCAAACCAACCAAAACCCCCCCTTGTTTACATACTTTTATATGTATCTATGTATGTAAGTGCTTAGTATGTTTTCTCCTATATATGTTTAAAACACTTGAAAAGATCCCTCTTCTCGTGGATGACCCCGACTTGCCATTATCTACTTAATTGTAGATAGGAAGCATTTAGGGCTTAAAAGTATTAACTTTGAGAGGTACGGCGACGACCTCCCAAATTTTGGCACCGCCCTAAGAGAATTTCAAGGTAAAACACAAGCTCTCGATAATAAAAGAGCACAAAAGTGACCCAAAATAGTACTAAGATATGTATATAAAATGGACACATCAAGCCTCCCCACACTTGAACCCTACTCAACCTCGAGTAAGAAAAGATCCAAGCATACGAAGGAAATGATATATCCACATCCTAACTACTAATCCCCCAAATCAATACCTTACAAAACTCTCAATATCACACATCACAATGTTAAAGTCAAATGAGAAGTTTCCCACAACCCCTATTCCTAAATCTACCCAAACCATATCATCTCATCAATTCATTGATTTCCCTAAGACATCTCCAAATCCCGAATTGATAATCCCAAATCCAGTGATAAAAGATGAAGCCAAAAGTATGTATAAGGTTTAAAACACATGCTCCACTTTACATCAATATATCAACCTAAAAACGAAGCATATTAATGATGAAGAATTTCATAACTTACTCTGTCTTTTCCCGCTAAAATTTTCCATTCCCAAAAGGTCCTCAAAATGTCGAGCTACCCGATCCATCCGTGTGGTCACCACAACCTTATGACTCCAACGCCGGCAAATGAGTAAACACTTAACTTCTTTTCTTTTTTTCTTTCTCAATTTCTCTCATTTTCTCTCACTTTGCCTAGGAGCCCTTTCGGGTTTTCATCCTAGCCATACATCATGTTTCTTTGACTCACATCTCACCTCTTTCTGCACATTTAGCCTCTCATTTTTTCCTAGGTTGCCCTTTTGGGTTTTCGACCTATCCGGGCCCCCAATGTTGCCTAAGTTGCCCTCTCAGGTTTTCAACTTAGCGGGATTCTTTTTTTTTCTTTATTTCTTTTTTTTCAATTATTTTTCACATGTCTCCAATCCAAAAAATAGAAAATTGCTTTCCAAATGTGAAGGTTAAGAAAAGTATCAAAACCAACATTATCCAAGTACATCAAAAGAAAAACAATATCCAAAACAAAACAAAAGAGTTTGTGCAAAAGTATCTCCAACCCTAATGACCTCAGAATAGTAGATACCCTTCCCCATACTTAGAAAACTACGTTGCCCTCAATGTAGACAATATGGCAAAATCGTACAAAGCGAAGTATGAGAAGGGTAAAGATGTGCTGCTCACACAATCAATGATGTGAGGAAGAAGGACCACCGCCGAAGTAGCGCTGCTGGTACTGTGCTAGCCACTCTGTGCTCCTCTGCCTCCTTGCTCTCCGCCTCTCTGCTCTTGGATCAGGGCCTGAAACACCACCTGACTGGGACTACAATTCATGGATGCGAGCTGACAAGTGGTCAATCTCCTCGTTTATATCAATCAAAGCCTGGGAGACAAATACATTGTGCTCCAAAATCATGTTGTCCTGTAGGTGGAAACCATCATGAATGGCCTGTATCCTATGCTCATAGAAGTCTAGCGGAGGCTGGGAATAGTGAGGTGGAGCATCATCCTCTTGCATGGGTTCCGTCTCTGGTGGAGGCTATGTAGAGTGTTGCTGCTGCTGCTGCTCAGAGGAAGGTAGGGTGCTTTCGTCACGATGGACAGGAGCTGGCCCGAGGTCGCGGAGCTTACACTGGAACTCATCTGTACATGAGGAGTCTGGTGAGATCGCCAAATCTCCCAGAGGTGTGTCGAACTCCAGCTTCGTCTTGCTCTGCTGAGGAAGTGCCATGAATGTGACATTCCTCACACCGTATAACCAATGGAAGAGCCCCGTGGTCCATGTGACACTGAGCATCTCAAAATGAACTAGCCGCTCAATGGTGATCAGATAAGATGTCCGCCTCCCTAAGCGTGAAAAGTCGGCCGGAGGGACTAATCCCTAGTACTCTGCTAAAAGGCCTATCATCCCTCCAACCATAATCTTCCCCTTGGGATTTCCTGCCACCTCCACAATTATCTTCATCCATAGCTCTACCCACAGCCCATATCCAGTCCCCTCACTCGTTAAGTGCCATAGAAAGTGAATGTCATTGTCTGGAACATTCGTCGGTTTCGCGGAGTAAAGTACTGTGCCAGCCAAGAGTCGGTGCACATAACGAAGTGCAGGGTGGATAATGGCGCTACTCTTGTCGTGAGAGTTCTTCGGCCTCATATTGATGACATTCCAAAACTGCATGTCATCCTCAATTGACCGCTCTTGGGCCTGTGGGTCCAGTCTAGTCCGTATCTCAGCGGTGTCAAAACCAAAGGCCTCCTCAATCTGTGAGATGTTTAGTTTCCAAGATATGTTATCTAAGTGAAAGGCAATGTACCTCTCGTAGGGTTGATCACCCCTCATGCTGCTCATACGAACTGTGGACAATAACTCCAATGTGTACCTCTGGTAAGAGGGCACACTCTTACTCATAAATCTTTCCATTCCCTCTTTGGCGAGGAGGCATCTCATAGGCTGAGTGAGGCCGAGGACATCCAATGTAGGCACATCGACAAAACTAGTCTCTTTAAGCTGGTGCTTCTCTAGGGCCTCCCATCTCTCCGCATAGGACCAGGTGATCCAGGTCAAACCCATGTACCTATCCATAGGGGGAGGTATAGGGCTCGATTCCGAAGCCAGTGAAGGAGGTAGAAGTGGAGCGATGGTGCGCTTGTCTCGTGGAGGAGCCTTAGATCTCTTCTTGGGGGCTATATCACTAAGACGCTTAGGACGAAGAAAAATGGAAGCCCACAATCAATTCAGATTCGAATTTCCCAAAGCCACAAAACCCCCAAATTCTAGGGTTTGTGTTCTTCAAAATGGTGATGGAAATTTTGTGGGTGGAGATTGGGAAGAAATGAAAGGGGTATAGGTGGCAGTAGCGAGCGGCACAGCGGAGGCGGCGGCGGCGAGAGTGGCGGTTTGTAAAAGAAGATGGAAGAGCGAATGGGAATAAAAAAAATGAAGGGGCAGTGTGTGGCAAAAATGGATTCAGCCCGCTTTTTAAAACTGATTTGCACGACCATCGCGACTCGCGACGTGTTCATCGCGACTCTCAACGGGTCCTCTGGGTCATCGCGAGTTGCCACGTGTTCGTCGCGACTCGTGACGAAGCGTCGTGAGGTCATTGTGACTTGCGGAAAGTGGGATCCGAGGGCTGAATCTTTTTCAAAATTTCTGAGCCCATCGTGACGTGTGTGTCGTGACTCGCGACGAGGCCTCGTGATGTCATCACGACTCGCGAAAAGTTGGATCCGAGGGCTGAATCTTTTTCAAAATTTCTGAGCCCGTCGCGACTCGGGAAAATTTGGGGCTGAAACCCCAAAATTTGCCCAAAATTTCTGAGCTCGTTGCGGCTCACGACGGTATGGTTGCGACTCGCGATGTCATCGCGACTCGCGGAAAGTTGGGGCTGAAACCCCAAAATTTTACAAAAAGTTTCTGAGCCCGTCGCGACTCGCAACGGACAACTAACCCGGTACTTAGAAAATTTTTCCGCTTCCTTCTCTTGTCCAAGTTCTTCCTTCTCGAATCCAATTATTTTCCCCTTCCAAAGTCCAATGCCTTAGCTTCAAAAATTGCTACAAAATCATGGAGAAAGAAACCCGTGAAAAGCATAAAGCAAAACAATAAAGCTTAATGATAAAAGATTAAAACTAAACAACATCAACAGAAAGTCACGAATGACGATCCGGATGATCAAAACCAAGTTTATTTAACGTCGTCGACACGACTTACTCTCCTTCGTGGAGCTTACTCACAAACCGCATTGAGGAGGTCAACGTCCTCTCCTTTTTTCGGCACAAAAGTCTCGTGGTAAGGTTTCAAACGTTGTCCATTAACCTTGAAAATATTGGACTTAACTCGATCTAGAATCTCCACCGCACCGTGCGGGAATACCTTAACCACCTCTAAAGGACCGATCCATCGGGACCTTAACTTACCTGGGAATAGGCGAAGGCGAGATTGAAATAGGAGGACCTTTTGACCAACGTCAAAGTCCTTCCTGATGATCATCTTGTCGTGCCACGCCTTTGTCTTCTCTTTGTAGATCTCGGCGTTCTCATAGGACTCCCTCCGGATCTCATCCAGTTCGTCCAATTGTAAGTTCCTATGCAAGCCGGCCTCATCTACATCGAGAATAAATTCTTTGACCGCCCATTAAGCCTTGTGCTGAATTTCCACCGGTAGATGACAGGGCTTACCAAACACTAACCGGTATGGGGACATACCGATTGGTGTCTTGTAAGCCGTTCTATATGCCCACAAGGCATCATTCAACCGAGAACTCCAATCCTTTCGGTTAGGGTTAACCTTTTTTTGAAGGATGAACTTGATTTCCCGATTGGAAACTTCGGCTTGCCCGTTGGTTTGTGGGTGATAGGCAGTGGATGTCTTATGAGTGATGCCATACTTCTTCAAGAGTACAGCTATGGTCCGATTGCAAAAATGGGTGCCACGGTCACTAATCAAGGCTCGAGGTACCCCAAACCTAGAAAAGATGTTATCTTTCTAGAATTCTGCAACCACTTTAGAATCGTTAGTCCTAGTGGGTTTTGCTTCAACCCACTTCGACACATAATCAATAGCAAGAAGAATGTACGTAAATCCATAAGAACTAGGGAAAGGTCCCATAAAGTCAATACCCCAAACATCAAAGATTTCACAATACAGAATGGGTCTTTGAGGTATTTCATTCCTAGTGGAGATATTTCCTACTCTCTGGCATTCATCACAAGATTTGCAAAAGGTGTATGCATGCTCATTAAATGTAGGCCAATAAAACCCACTCTCTAACACTTTCCTAGCGGTCCTCTTTGCTCCAAAATGACCGCCACATGCATGAGAATGACAAAATTCAAGAATTGAGTGTATTTCACTATCAGGGATACATCTCCTAACAACTTGATCCGCACAATGTCTCTACAAAAGGGGATCATCCCACACATAATACTTAGCATCACTCTTTAATTTATCCTTTTAGGCCTTAGAGAAATGAGGAGGGAACTTACCGGCAATAAGACAATTTACAATGTCGGCATACCACGATTGGAGATCCCTAATAGTGAACAAATTTTCATCAGGGAACTCCTCCCGTAGTTGCTCCTTCATCGTGGGGTTTACCTCAATGTCTTCGCCTGGAGTCAACCGGCTCAAATGATCAGCCACAAGGTTTTCCTCACCCTTCTTGTCTCGCACCTCCAACTCAAATTCGCTCAAAAGTAGGATCCACCTAATCAATCTCGGCTGGCATATTTCTTCATCATCAGATGACGAAGCGCTGCATGGTCAGTGTACACAATAACTTTTGTACCAAGCAAGAGAGATCAAAATTTTTCTAAAGAAAATACCACTGCGAGCAGCTCCTTCTCGGTGGTGGAATAGTTTCTCTGGGCCTCATTGAGAGACATCGATGCATAGTATATGGCGTGAGGTGCTCTCCCCACCATTTGACCAAGAACCGCTCCAACGGTGTATTCACTAGCATCACACATAATCTCAAAGGGTAACGACCAATCCGGAGGTTGTATGATAGGGGCTAAGACTAACCTTCCCTTCAATGTATCAAAGGCCCCTTTACACCCCTCATCCATCACAAATTCCACTTCCTTTTGCAACAATTTACATAGAGGAGATGCTATCTTCGAGAAGTCTTTGATGAACCGGCGATAGAATCCTGCATGGCCAAGAAAAGAGCGTACTGCGTGCACATTAGTAGGATAAGGAAAAGTTGGAATTGTGTCTATCTTTGCCTTGTCAACCTCAATACCCTTAGAGGAGACAACATGGCCTAAGACAATGCCTCTTTCTACCATAAAATGACACTTCTCAAAATTTAACACAAGATTGGTATCAATGCAATGTTTAAGAACTTGTGCCAAATTTGCTAAACAATTGTCAAAAGAATTACCATGAATGGTGAAATCATCCATGAAAACCTCGACAAAATTTTCAACAAATTCTAAGAAAATGCTTACCATACACCTTTGGAAAGTTGCGGGGGTATTACATAACCCGAAAGGCATGCGTCGGTAACCAAACGTACCAAAGGGGCACGTGAAGGTGGTCTTTTCTTGGTCTTCCGTGGTGATAGCCACTTGAAAATACCCCAAGTACCCATCCAAAAAGCAATAGAAGGGATGGCTTGCTAACCTCTCAAGCATTTAATCAATGAATGGCATCGGGAAGTGATCCTTCAGGGTTTCCGCATTCAATCTCCGGTAGTCAATGCAAACACGCCACCCATTTTGAATTCGGGTGGGCACTATTTCACCCTTCTCATTTTCGACTACCATCATCCCGCTCTTCTTGGGTACCACCTGAGTTGGGCTCACCCACTTGCTATCCGAGATTGGATAGATCATGCCCACTTGAAGCAACTTGAGGATTTCCGCCTTCACCACATCCATCATAGGTGGGTTCAAACGGTGTTGGGGTTGTCGGATGGGTCTCGCATCTTCTTCCAACAAGATTCTGTGCATACAAGTGAATGAACTTATGCCTTTGATGTCGGTAATAGTCCATCTAATTGCTTCCTTGTTCTTCTGCAACACCACCATCAACTTTTATTCTTGCTCCTTGGTGAGCTTGCTCGAAATGATAACTGGAAGCATCTCCCCTTCCCCAAGAAATGCATACTTGAGGTCATTTGGCAAAGGTTTAAGGTCAAGCACCGGGGCTTTCACAAGTGAGGGGAGGAATTCCGGTTCCTCGGGTTCCTCTAAGAATAGAGGAGGAGGTTTTGAGACACTCGGTCTCATTTCTTCAAGCAGGTTCAAATCCTCAAATCTTTCCTTCAAGTTAGTGCTCATAGAGTATACATTGTGGGCATCATTAACATCACATTGCAAAGCAACTAATAAAGAATCTTCACCACTTAGTTCAAAAACATCTTGCACAACTTCTTCAACAACATCTAAGGCATGGCAAGCATGTTCTTCACTAGGATACTTCATAAAGTCATTTATGTTAAACTCTACTTTTATTCCATCAAATTCCATGGTGAGGGTAACTTTATGCACATCAATCATTGTCCTAGGTGTTTTAAAAAATGGCCTCCCCAACAAAATGGGCTGTATGTTTATCATGCTCCATTTCAAGGACATAAAAATCTGCAGGGAAAACTAAGGAATCCACCTTAACCAACACATCCTTGACAATACCCTTAGGGTATGCACTAGAACGATCAGCCAATTGGATTACGACCCCAATTTTGTGCAATGTACCCAAGTTGAGATTTTCATACAAAGAGTAAGGAATCACATTTATTGATGCACCTAAATCAAGCATAGCTTTTTCAAAATGTGTATTTCCTATTATGCACGGGATCGTGAACATGTCGGGATCACTACATTTAGAAGGTAGCTCTTTTGACACAAGGCAGAAACATGCTCACTTTTCCATTTTTCAACTTATTCTTGGCCCTTTGTTTTCTGTTCACAACACACAATTCCTTAATAAATTTAGCATATCTAAGAATTTGTTAAATGGCATTCAAGAGTGGAATGTTTACCTCACATCTACGAAAGACTTCGTAGATGTCCTTGTTGTCCTCCTTCCTCCTTTTGTCTTTCAAGGCTTCCGAAAATGGAGGGTTCCGGCACATATGGAGGGATCTCCACCATCTTTTCTCTTTTGTGTGGAGGAGATGAGGGTTCCGGGATGGAGGTTGACTTCAGTCTTGGTGGCAATGTCTCCAACTCGATTTCTTCTTCCTTGCCCTTTTTGGCTAACTCTTCGGTCTTCTTCTCATGGAATTCTTCCTTCTCAACTCCTTTTTCAAACACCTCAATCCTCTCGGGCTCCTCTTCAATAATTTCATTATCCGATGAAGCACCAACCTCTCTACCACTTCTCAAAGTGATAGCACTTGCATTTTGCCTAGGATTGATTTCCAGTTGGGAGGGTAGTTTACCCTTTTCCCGGGCTTCCATCCGGTTCACCATTTGGGCTATTTGCCTTACTTGGGTTTCCAAGTTCTTGATGCTTGCTTTGGCCTCATCTTGGAATTTCTCGCTCTTTTCTGCGCTCATGCCCAACCGGCAAATGGCTTCCAACACCTCATCCTTGGATAGCCCCGAGCCCTCCCCTTGGTCTCGGGGTTTGTCTTGGAGCCTTTGGAATTGTTGTTGAGGTGGCCTATATTGTTTTTGAGGAGGCCGGTATGGTTGGGGGTTTTGGCTTCCTTGAGGTTTTCCATACCAGAGGTTCGGTTATCACGATTTCCCATTTGTATGGCCCATTTTAGTACCCTTGATACCCTTGGTAGCCTTGGTGACCTTGGTAGCCTTGACCACCTTGATACCCTTGGTTTCCTTGGTATCCTTGATTCCCGTGATACCCTATGACACTCACCTCTTCGACGTAGTCTTCTTGCAAAGTGGGGCAAGTGTCCATAGGATGCGCCAAGTAGCAAATTTCACATGATTTGACATGTGGCACATTTCCTCCGTGCTTTGTCATCAAAGTTTTCACTATGGATGTGAGGGCCGAGACTTGATCCTTGAGCTTTCCACTATTTAAAGAGTCACTTGCGGGCATTGGACTTCTCCTTCTCAAATCGGCCCTTGAGCTAAAGTTTCTAGACTCTTCCGCTAGCTCTTCATACAATTGCATAGCCTCGGAGGAAGTTTTGTTGCCGAGGGTGCCACCACAAGAACTTCTAACCAACCTTTGGTCCTTATCAAGAAGGCCATTATAGAAGTAATACACCAAATCCCCCTTCGAATAACCATGGTAGGGGCAACTTGCAAGAAGCTTCTTGAACCTCTCCTAGTAGTCGAAGAGAGACTCTTCATGCCACTGAAGGATGTTGCTTATGTTCTTCTTCAAGGCGGCAGACCTCGAGGCCGAGAAGTACTTGGCTAGAAACATTATTTTCATATCAAGCCAACTCTTGATGCTCTTGGGCGGTAGGCAGTGGAGCCAATCTCTTGCACCATCCCTCAGTGTGAACGGGAATGCCTTCAATTTATAAAAATCTTCATCCACTCCATGGGGAACCGTACCACCACACAAGAAGTGAAACTCGGTGAGGTGTTTGTTAGCATTCTCCCCTTGCCTACCAAGGAAGGTGGGTAGCATGTTGATGAACCCGGTCTTTAGCTCAAAATGCCCATTTGGTCCAACCACGGGGTACTCGATACACATCGGTTGTTGATCGAGGTTGGGAGCCATGACGTCTCTCAACAAGGGTTGCCCCAAGTGGACCTCTCTTTGGTGGAGAGGAGGATGGTGAGGTTCCTCTCTCGGATGCTCATCTTCGTGCTCGATTCGATATTCCATTGATGAAGATGTATTCGTAAAATGGTCACTAGGAGGGGTGTTATTCACACTTTCCAAAGAAATCCTCCTAGCCCGTCTCAAATTCAACTCCAACTCGGGGTCGTAGTGTAGGGGTTCTTGTGAGGAGGATCGCGTGCGAACCATACACCAAGAACTCGAACAATACGTCTCCAAGCCAAGTGAAAATGGAAAATCAACTAAGAAATCAAAATAAAAACAAAACTAACAAATATTTACAAATAGCATATAATCACACATAATATGCCCAAACACTTAAAAATAAATGCCTTCTTCCCGGCAGCGGCGCCAAAATTTGAGAGGTTATCACCGTACCTCTCAAAGTTAATACTTTTAACCCTGACTTGCCATTATCTACTTAATTGTAGATAGGAAGCATTTAGGGCTTAAAAGTATTAACTTTGAGAGGTACGGCGGCGACCTCCCACTTGGCCAATTGAGGTTTATGAAAAGTACGTCTAGGAGCCAGCTAGAAAGAGGAAACTGTCAAGGCTATAACATGGCTTAGAAGGTAATCCTAAGCAGGTCCATAAGCAAAGAAGGCTAATTAAGGAGGAGGATAGGCCTAAGCTTTCCTTCGACCTAATCATCCAAGAGCCCCTTCTCGACGAATATGTTGATTGTTTTGATTATGAAGGTGTCTTTTATGTCTTATTGTATATTTTTTACTTCTTCCTCTTCTTCCATTTTTTCTTTCTTCAACTTTCTTTTGATCTTCCTCAGTGGGCATGAGTTTGTGTAGTGCAATGAACAAGAGGGGGAGTAACAATATCCTTGTGAAGGTCATATCCACTTCTACCCCTACCAGATTACCCCTCTCATGAAATCCTCTCTGAAGCGGAAGGGTGAGAATGAATCCCCCTCGAGGGAAAGCCGCCAAAAGATTTCTCATAACAAAGCCATCCCGGAGCAAGCCTCTCGGGGTTTTGACCCCAGGGCTAGCCTCGCGGCCCACTCGTTGATCCTTTCAGTTGTGAAAGAAGATTCTCTCGGACCTTTTGCCAAGAATTCCCAAGTAGGTTTTCGACCGAGAAGTTATTTTTATTTCTTCTTCTTATTTGTATTTTTTCCAAGTAATTAAGGGTCTTGAATTGGTTTCTTCCTCTCTCTCCTCCTCTCTCCTTCGGTATTTGGGCTCTCAATACACCTCTCTCTCCTCTGTTCAAGAGGAAGAAGATAAGAAAATTGCCTCATTGACATCACCGCTTGAGGCTTCTAAAACAAAAGTTGCTGACCTCAAGGTTTTAAACAAGCATCTCATCCTTGAGAAGAATGCCGCCGTTGAGGAGGCCAAACAAGCCCGAGATCCGATGGCTCATATGGCTCTGTTAGAGGTGTTCAAAGACAAGGTTCTCCAAAGCAAATAACTTTTTGATCTCTTCGTCAACCTCCTTGATATGACAATAAGTGTTGGGCACAACCTCTTCATTGAAGAGGTTATCCTTCCTCGTATGTCCCCATATCTTTCTGAGGATGATATCAAATTTATGTAGGAGGCCTCTAAATTCGAGGGTGTGGAGCAGATAAACCAAAGGTGGGACGAGGCTGTCTACAAGGGGGGTTTGAACATGTCCCTAGAAGATCATCCCTTGAGAAAATACCACTCCACTAAAGAAATCTGCGCCATTCCTGACCGTGATAAAGAGCCGAATGAGGTCAATACCGGGGCTGGGCCACATGACGGAGTCCCAATAGAGGATAAATCTGCAAATGTATGAAACACTCTGTAACTTTGGGCTTTTTTGGAGCCTTGGATGTAAACTCTTATTCCTTTTGGGTATAAACAAAGTTTCTTTCCTTTTATTAATTTTGTCTTGATATGTTTATCTTTGTAGCTTAACGCCTTGCGAAAGGAACTTCAAACTATTTGCGAAGATTCCACTAGAACCAAAACAGAACTTGAATCGGGTACAATGGATTCAATGAGGACCAATTTAGTGTTGAGGAAATGATCCGAAGAATTAGAATCTTGGCATAACAAGACTCATCCATGCATAGTAAGCCTCAAGGAGAAGGTATCCAACTTGACTTTAGCTTTGGAATCTTCTAAGAAAGAATTGGACTCTACTAAAAGAGATTTAAAGTAATGGAAAAATGGAGATCATCCCGAATTTATAAAAGTGGTGAAGGATGTCAAATGTAGAAAGCGTAATAGTGCTTTGCCTCTTGAGTTTGTTTATAATTGTGACCCTGTTTGAGTAAATCATGTTTCTGATTAGATTATAATTGATTCTGGATAAGTCATGTTGACTAAGCTAGAGTTCTACTCAGATTCTGTTACCTTATTGTACTCTATATATTCCTGTTAGCAAGACATTATTATTTACGCAAATACATCTTCTCATGGTATCAGAGCAGTGTTCTGATTTACCTTCTAAAACCTAAATTTTTTTTCCGGCCACCGCTCCTTCTTCTTCCTCTAGCGGCCGAACTCCTTCTTCCGTTCTCATCATGGCCAGTGAAAAATTATTATTTAATACCCATCTCTAGATGCTACAAATTAAACTAAATAAGACCAATTTTCTTCTTTGGAAATGCTAGATTGAATACGTTCTTCGCCCTCACAGGATTTTCGGTTATCTCGATGGGTCGATTCCACGCCCTCTTCTCCCTACTCTTCTAACGGTCAATTAAACGTCTTCCATCTTTGCCACTACCCTCCGCGCTCTCCCCCCTAATTGTGCGGCTGCTCAGGTAGCTTACAATATGGCCAAGGACATCTATGATCTCTGGATGGATGAAGACTAGAGGGCTTGTAGTCTACTGTTCTTCTCTCTTTCTCCTGAGGCCCTCTCCAAACTTCCGACCTCGTGTATGACTTCCAAGGATATCTGGGATAGTTTTTGCACCACTTTTCAGAACAGTAGCACTTCCACCATTCTTCATCTATGTGCCGATGCCCACGGTATACGTAAGAGTGGTACTTTTCATGAACTTCACTTACAATTTAAAGACATTTTTGAGCAGTTATCCCTTATGGGTTCTCCTGTTTCTAATGATGATCAAATCATCTGGTTTTTAATTGCTCTCGGGTCTGAGTTCAAGGATTTTTTTGCCCCTCTGATTAATTCTTCCCCTACCCCACTTTATGTTGATGTTTTGTCCCACGCCAAGAATCTTGAGGCATTTTTGAAAATTCTTTAAGGTAATTCGGTACCTGTTTTCGACCCAATGGAATTCTCTGCAGGTGAGCACCCCCTGCCGGGCATGCTTGGGATCACGCACCGGCCAGGGGCGGCAATGCATGGGGTTCATGTGCCGCCCAAGGTGGCCGATCTGGTGGTCGCAGAGGCGGTCGTTTTGGCTCTGGTTCTTGTAAGTTCATGGCTGGGGCCAGTTCCAGACGTGGCCGTCCCCATTGTACGGTGTGGTCGTCTGGGTCATTATGCGACTACTTGTTACAAGATGTTAGCACAGACTCGTCATTTTGACTCCACGCACTTGGCTGACAATTTTCAGGCTTCACTACAGATAGAGCCACACTCCCGTGCATCCGACTGGTACATTGATTCTGGTGCCACCAGTCATATGGTATCTTCAGTGTCTGGACTTGACAGTGTCGCACCTTACTCTGGTAATTCTTATGTTTCTGTTGGTAATGGTACTTCTGTTCCAATTTCTCACATTGGTGATTCTTGGATTTCTGATACTTTGACACTGTCTGATGTTCTGGTTGTTCTTGCCATCACTAAAAATTTACTGTTCATTAGTAAACTGACCAGGGATTTGATTCATTGTGATTTGTGGGGGCCTTCCCTGGTTTTGTCTTCAAATGGTTTTTCTTATTATGCCTTGTTTGTGGATGATTATTCTCGCTTTACCTAGTTTTTTCCCTTGTGTCGAAAATCTGAGTTTGTCGACACTTACTTGCAGTTCGAGGCCTTAGTTGAGAATTAATTTACATCCAAAATTAAGGTGTTTCAAAGTGACGGTGCACTGAGTTCTTAAATACGCGCTTAAGCTCCCATTTTACCTCCAAAGGTATTCATCATCATGTTTTGTGCCCTTACACCCCGCAACGAAATGGTCAGGCCGAGCGCAAGCACAACCATGTTGCCGAAATGGGCCTCACTATGCTCTTTCATTCCTATCTGCCCTTGTCGAGATGGGATGATGCCTTTGCTACTGCAGTTTACACCATTAATTGGATTCCCACTCTGGGACTTCTCCTTATGGACTTCTTTATCATCATGATTCGACCTACTCGAACTTCCATCCTTTTGGTTGTTGAGTATTTCCTTATGTTCATCCTATGGCCCCTCACAAGTTATCTCCTCGGAGCATTCCTTGTGTTTTCATCAGTTACAACTGTCATTATAAGGGCTTTCGCTGCCTTGATCCTACCACTGGCAAGATTTTTGTCACTCGTCATGCGCGCTTCGATGAAGTCTGTTTTCTTTTTGCCTCGTCTTTGACCTCGACCACTGGCTCTGCTCTCTCGAATTTAGATGTTTCTATTTTTCTGGATGCTGATGGCAGCTTTTGTCTGCCCCTCTCGACCTCTGATCAGCCATCTCCTATGCCCAGCTTTATTTGCTTGTCGGACTCTGTTCCACCGACTTTTGACCTGTCCACCCCCATCACCGTCACCGGTGGACAGTTCTCCTCCCCCTGTGGAATTATCTTTGGTCACCTCCATTATTTAGTCTCCGGCGTCCTCTCCGGCTCCTTCTCCTGCGGCTTCTTCTTTGCAGCGTCGTACTCATGTCATTTCCACTAGATCATCCACTGGGGCTATTCCACGTTGAGACTATTCTAGTCTTGTGGCTCATGGTCTTCTTGCTTCCTTTCTCACTCAGTCGGAGCCCATGGATTATCGTTCGGCGTTGAAGGACCCATCTTGGGTTGTTGCTATAAATGAGGAGATTACTGCCTTACGGGGCCAGCACACTTGGGATCTTGTTCCACGCCCTCTGGTGTCAATGTTATTGGCTCCAAATGGGTTTACCGACTGAAGTATCATCCTGATAGTACAGTTGATTGTCACAAAGCTCACCTTGTTGTGCAGGGGTTCTCTCAGATTCTGGGTTCGATTTCGATAATACTTTTAGTCTGGTAGTCAAGGCCTCCACTGTCCAGACCGTTCTTTCCATTGCCACTATACGGTCCTGACCTCTTCATCAGTTGGATGTCAAGAATGCCTTATTGAACGGTATTCTTGATACTCCGACAATGACTCTAATATCATTCTCACAGGAAATGACTCTAAGCTTCTTCAAAAGTTTATTGATCGAACACATCGGGAGTTTGCTATTAAGGATTAGGGTGCTCTCTATTACTTTCTTGGCTTAGAAGTATCACTCAATTCCTCGGGTCTTCTTCTCGGTCAAGCTAAGTATGCTCGGGATATTCTCACTCGTACTAGTATGTCCGATGCGGCCCCGGTCTCTACCCCTTTTGTTCTTGGTTCGCAGCTGCACAGCTCCACCAGTCTGCCATTTCAGAATCCAACCTTGTATCGATCCCTTGTTGGTGCCCTCCATTATCTGACGATTACTCGCCTTGATCTGGTATTTGCGGTCAACACCGTTGGTCAGTTTCTTCAGGATCCTCGTGCTGACCATTATGCCACAGTCACTCGGATTATTTGCTACGTTTAAGGCACTCTCCATTTCGGCCTCCTTTTCGCTCAGCCAGTACTCCTGAGGTTTTGGGGTATTGGATGCTGATTGGTCTCGTTGTCTTGAGACTCGTCGTTCTACATATGGATATGCAGTCTTTCTTGGTGGAAATATTGTTTCCTGGAGTGCCAATAAATAGCCTACCATCTCTCGGTCCAGCACTGAGTCCGAGTATCAAGCTGTTGCCAACAATGCCTCGGAGATGGTCTGGTTGACTCATTTGCTTCGCGACCTTCATCTTCCACTTCCGAGCTCCCCATTGCTGTTATGTGACAATAGTAGTGCCATTTTCTTGGCTCAAAATCTGGTTGCTCACAAGTGGGCCAAGCATATTGATATCGACTATCACTTTGTTCGTGAGTTGGTGGTTTCTGGCAAGCTGCGTGTTGCCCATGTCTCCTCTGGTCTTCAAATTGCTGACTTCTTCACCAAAGGACTTTCTCATCCCTTCTTTGAGTTCTTCCGGTCCAAGCTTTACGTGCTGAACATCCTCCACTTCGTACTTCGCTTGGGGGGGTGTTAGAGTAAATCATGTTTTTGATTAGATTATAATTGATTCTGGATAAGTCATGTTGACTAAGCTAGAGTTCTACTCATATTCTATTACCTTATTTTACTCTATATATTCCTGTCAGCAAGACAATATTATTTATGCAAATACATCTTATCAGACCCCTCCAAAGTTGGTTTTCAAGAATCAGGACGTTAGATTTTCAACAAATTTGGATATTTGAAAAGGTGTCTTATTGATGCTAACAGAGCGTATATCCTTGAGGGTCAACTTATAGCTAGCCGAGGAGAAGTCTATGGACTTAGATGCCAAGTGGGGGATGTCCAACGGCTTTACAAGGCGATTTTAGATAAAATTAAATGGTTAAATGAGGACCTCTCAAGAGAAAACGCTACCGTTGGAGAGGATTCTTCCTTAGTTGAATTGGTTATCGCCAAGAACACTCGACCGGTGGATGAGAACAAGTCCTTAGAAAATATTATCTCACAAGTGAGAGAGGAGGTTCAGATATATGATCAGAGTCTCCAAGCTCACAGCCATTCCATGACATTGCTTACCCAAAACTTATTAACGACAAATCCCTTCTTCACTTTCTTCTTCAAGATCAACACCATTGGGTCGTGAAGAACCAAGTGGAACTAAGGGGAACTAGTCACCAAAAGGAAACTTCCCCCGCCATTAGCGAATGGATACAAAGGCTGCCTGTCTGTCCTACCATGAATCGAAGGTCTTCGAGATTAGCAAGCAAGAAAAATGGTAAGGATGGTGGTTCAATGAGTCGTAATGCTAAGCCATCCACGAGGAAGCGTACTAAAAATTAGGGACCTTGGTCGAAGCATCTTTGGTCTAAAGCTTTGATAAATCTAGACAACTATCCCAAAGAGGAACATGAGAAGGATTTCCAACGTGCAGCCGACATCAAGATAGAAGATGTAGAGAGGATTGAGGAGGAGTTAAAAAGGATTGCTCCTCGATACCTTGATTTTGTAGTTATAAATTGTAAAATATTTGTACTTCTATTTATTCTATAATATATGTTGTTTCATCAACTAGCTCTTCCTGAATGACCTTTCTTGGGATAATCTTCCACTCATAATCGAGGCATAGCACGTTGTATTCAAAATTCTCTATTGGCGAGTAATCTACATATGAAATTTCTTATCTTTATATCTTTAAAGCGTCGAACAATACATTTTTCGTCGTATGCATTCGAGATCCCTTCAGTGAACAGTAGTTTTTCGTCATCCGTAATTCATTTCATTTCCCTTTTTTAATTTCTCCTTCCTATCTGCTAATGCGTGTCAGTATTTCTCTCGGCTTCTTATCTTTTTCCATAGGCTCCACGCGTTAGTTTCATTCATCTATTCTAGAACATTCCATTATCATTTTCGTATTTCCTTGAACCGCTTGCCCAACAATTTCTCTTCTCCTGGAATGAGTGGTGGCGCTAGCGGAGGTGGAAGCAGATGGGAGTGGAGGTGCTAGCGAGGGCGGAAGGAGTGGCGGGATGATGCTAGCGGAAGTGGATGCGTAGGATGGCTCTGGCGGAGGTGGAGGGGCGGTGGCGCATGGGTGGAGGTAGAGGGAGATCTGGGTAAAGGGAGTTGAGGGTGGAGGAGATATCGATTGAAGAGTTTACTCTCTGATGTTTGGGTTCCTATCGTTGATCAATTCCACAAGGTAATTTCATAGTTTTCTTAATTAAAATTGGCCACCTTTTCCATCATCGTTGCTCCGATTTCTGTAGTGTTTATGATATGATTTCAATTTTTGGCTACTGATTTGTTCTGCAGCTGATGTGTTTTGTTTCAGTAACATCTCTGCTTGAAGGAATGCCTCCGCCAAATCAGGATGAGCACGGGACCATCGGTGAGTTGCTCTACCTATCTCCATAGGCGTTGTAGCAGGGGTCTTTGCGAACAAGCCTCTTTGGCGAGGCTTGAGCAGAGTTCGCCATGCCTTTATTGTTCTTAGCAGTGGCAGAGTTTGAGGGTCTTAGATTAGGGATAAAGAAGAAGATAGAGATAGTTTGGAATAAGGTTAGTATTTTGACGTGCCTTTATCGTCCTCTAGCATTGTCTTTCGATATAAAAAATTGGGACTTGCTTCGTGTTCTAATACTTATTCTACAAACGGTTAGTATCTTAGCTGTAAGTTTTTCCCCATGCCTTTGTCGTGTTCTAGCGTCATCTTTCGACATTGAAAATTGGGACTCGCTTCTTGTTCTAATACTTATTCTACAATGGTTACTATCTTAGCTGTAAGTTTTTCCCCAAAAGTTCGCTTCCAATCCTAATCGACTCTCAAATCCTTGGTGGAGTCACCTCCTTCTTCTTGCTCGGCTCCAGGGTACGCTCGGTCCATTAAATCATCTTACAATGTGGCAAGAGCTTGCTCCATCGTGCCTCAAGTCTCTCTTATATGCCTCCAATGTGATTCAGTTGGTTGTCGATGATAGGCAATCAGACCTCCCTATAGTTCTCGGGTATTTACCAGGGCCAAGTCTACTTGTCGAAAGACTTCTTGTCGCTCTGCATCCTATTGTCCAAGCTCCCTACTTCTTTGATTCCTCAGTCGGTTGTTTTTGACAACCGCTGTATTTTCCATTGTCTCTTCTTCGTTAGCACGTAGATATTGTTCCCACATTGCATCTTTCGTTAATTGTTCTTGGGTATCGAGGCTAAGGACCGTGCCCATTAATTCTTCCCGCTCCATGATTAAAGCATGTACAATCCAATTTGTGTAAGCATGAGTTCCTACCCATTGGGGATTGTTTATTATTTTCGTCCAAGGAAGAAACGTCTCTGGGAATGCTCTGTAATGTCTTTTCACCTCAGTAATTTCTTGAAAGGCATTGCTCATAATCTCTACGTTATTGTCCATCTATTGACATAACAAACTTATTAGCTTGACAGTTTATACCCAACTAGCCCCCCTTACATTATTCGCAGTTCATGTAGTTTCCTCTAGAATCTTTTATTAAGGTAAGTATGAATTTGCCTTTACTTGGTTTGAGAAATGCTCAGATACCACATCTGTAACACCCCCAAAACCCTAACACAACTTTTGTTTCCCTCATTGCACTTTCGTCAATCCTTTTATGAGCGTGCTACTGAAAGGGCCCGTATTAACTAGTAATTAAAGTTTATGAGGAAGCGTTTTAAGTAATTCAAAAACCTAATTTACTACTACAGTGAAAATGATTTATTACAAATGTCAAAAAAAGTTTCTCATAACTATTACAGTATCAAGTTCACATTAAAATTCAAATAGCCTGGATCTTTCTCAAAAGAAGTAAAGACATCAAGCACTTTTCTCTTTCTGTTCTTCTTAACCTAAAAAAGGGTTGTTTAACTAGGGTAAGCTCCTTGCTTAGTGAGGTTCCATCGCCAGTATTTACCCAGTTGAGTTTTATTGATCATAGAAATAACAATTAACAACTAGCCACGTATGTCCTAGCACACAGTAAAAGGATACGGGTAGTTAATGCAGAGTTGCTACCAAGTGCCTATATGGCAACTATGACTAATATAAATGACATAACCCAGTCAGTGATGCCCGAAGGCTATCAGTTCAGAATTCACTTTCCCCATTCACGCCAGTGTTCAGTTACGAGCTCGTATCAGTCAGGTGGTTATGCTAGCATACCAAACTCCATGTGTAGCTGGTCTAATCAGATGGTCCGGTCGGTACTGTTCCCCACTAACTATGACCAAACTACAATCACGTTGGGGCCCCCAAAATCACAGACAGGTAATCAGGTAGCAGGTAATTCAAGTTTGAGATGGCAAGATAAAGTACAAGCCGGTCATCAGAGCAGTATATGTTTCAAGTTTGACACGAAAAGATAAAGTATGAGCCGATCTTTCCAAAAATTATCAGAGCAGTTTAGGAGTTCAGTTTCACGATAATCTAGTACAGTATGATAAAATACACACTTAATTCAATAGTCAGTAAATACCATCATTTGACTGTAACCATCATATCTCTCTCTCATTGCTTGAGTATCGAGTAGAAAGGTTCAAGTATCAGGTTTCAAGTACCGGGGATCAAGCAGATGAGTACAGGGATTCGAGTACTTACAGTTCGAGTAGTTGGGTTGGAGGTTCCAGCAAAGAATTCGACTGGAGAAGGTTCAAGTGGTATGGGTATCAGGTGGTATTGGTTCTAGTGGTAAGTGGTACCAGTTCGAGTGGTGAGGTTCAATTGGAGAGATTCTAAAGGTACAGGTTCAGTTGGTGAGGTTTGAGAGGTAAGGTTCTAGTGGCACTAGTTCGAGGGGTAAGGTTCGAGGGGTAAGGTTTGAGAGGTGACTTTATAAAGGTTTCAGTGGAACTAGTTATAGAGGTAAAGGTTTCAGAAGTACTAGTTCGAGAGGTAAGGTTCGAAATGTGAGTTTGAGAGGTAAAGGTTTCAGTGGTACTAGTTTGAGGGGAAAGGTTCGAAGGGTACAGTTCGAGAGGTAATGGTTTCAGTGATATTAGTTCGAGAGGTACATGTTCGAGATGTGAGTTCAGGAGAAGGTTTCGAGAGGTAAGGTTTCAGGGTACTAGTTCGAGGGGTAAAGGTTTCAGGGTACTAGTTCGAGGGATAAAGGTTTCAGGGTACTAGTTCAAGGGGTAAAGGTTTCAAGGGCACATGTTCGAGATGAGATAGGTAATGGTTCTAATAGTGAGGGTTCCAGTGAAAAGGTTTCTAGAGGTGAAGATATCAGGGTGACTAGTTCGAGTTGTAGGTTCGAGATATATAGTTCAAGAAGCAAAGGTATCAGTGATACTAATTCGAGACATAGGTTTGAGGTGTACTGTTCCTTCGAGAGATAAAGGTTTCCAGTGGCGGTTCAAGAGGTGATGTTTTCAGTAGAGGTTCGAAAGAAGAAGTTTCTCAGTGGTGTTTGAGAGGTGATGGTTTCAGTAGGGGTTCGAGAGGTGGGATTTTCAGTAGGGTTTCGAGAGGTAGAGTTGTGGCAGGGGTTCGAGAGGTAGAGTTTTGGCAGAGGTTCAAGAGGTAGTGTTTTGGCAGGGGTTTGAGAGGTAGAGTTTCAAAAGTAGGGTTTTGAGAGGTAGAGTTTCAACAGGGGTTTGAGAGGTACTGTTTTGGTAGGGGTTCAAGAGGTAGAGCTTCAATAGGGGTTCGAGAGGTAGTGTTTTGGCAGGGGTTCGAGAGGTAGAGCTTCAACAGGGGTTCGAGAGGTGAAGTTTCAGCAGGGGTTCGAGAGGTGGAGGGTTCAGTTCGAGAGAGTCAGGTTCTGATGTCATTATATATATATATGTAAACATAAACTCAGATTTTAACTCAATTCGTGTTAGGGCAATGCAACACTCACCTTAGTTAAACTTGGCTTGACAACCTCCGCTTCTGCTTCAGTGCTTAACTTCTGAATTTTTTGGTACTCGAAGTATCTTAAGGCTGTATGTTTTGGGGAGGATATCATTGGTATTTATACTAGGTAAAATATAGGCCATGACACCTACTTAACCTAAAATAGGTAAAATATAGGCCATGACACCTACTTAACCTAAAATTTTATCCTGTAAACCTCAAGCCTACTTGCCCAAAATTACTTTGGACAAACTCCTCACGTCCGCCGTCCATTTCTTCTTCTCGGTAATTCCACTTGCTCAAAAAATTAATTTGGATAATTTTTCACATCCGGTGCCAGCTTCTCCGTCATGATAATTTCTTGCGTTTATTTATTCATTTGCTTATTATTACTATTATCATAATATATACATATATAGATGTTTGTATAATTATGTATATTTTCTTCTTGGTAATTTCTCTTACTTATTTATTTATTTACTTATTGTTATTAGCATTATTATTATATATATATATATATATATATATTATTTATTTATATATATATACACATATTTTTTTCAAAAAAATTAAAGGAAAGATTGGAATATTGGATAAATTTTAATTATTACATGTACTCTAATTGATATGAATCTCCTTGCGAAGACTCACAATTTGCGAAATTAATATCTTTGATCTAGTGAAGGGATCTGCAAACCCGCACTATCTCGCACGAAATTCAGGAGTCTAGCCCTCAGGGTATGCCTAACTCCGACTTGCTCTCTAACTAGCCCTCGGGATCAGATTACAAGGTTTATTGGTACTTAAGTAGCCCTCGGGGTTAAGCAACAATGGAATAGCTCGCAAGGAAAGAGTATGAACTCAAAAGGTTGTATATTTGATTGATGAAAGGTTGTAATTTTCGTCCATAAGGCCTCCCTTTTTATAGGGTTACAATCTTGCCTCAAACCCTAATCACAAATGGAATCTGAATCGACTTATGGCAGCTTTAAGAAGCTAAAACCATATCTAACTAAAACACCTAAAATAAATGGTAATCTAAGGTAATCAGGTTGAATTCTTCAAGAAGTAACCTTGAAGAATATTACCTTATCTAACCTAACAAATATAATTCTAATTAGAATAAAACTGAATATACTAAACCTTAATGGACTGTATTTTTGAAATTCAGCTCTTCAAAGCCCACATGGCCGAGCTATCAGTCCAATAAACCCAAAATGACATTATTTTACAATGATCACACTACCTCATTAAAAATCCAGTGGGAAAAAAGAGTATAGTGTTCTTCATGATGTTTTCAGTTCGTCAACAATCTTGAATAATGAATCCAAGATGTCGATACGCAACTGGCCCGACTCGTTGTACTATCTCAAAAGGGCCTATGTACCTAGTACTCAGTTTTCCTTTCTTTTCATGCCGGACTAGACCCTTGTGAGGGGTTACCTTTAAAAATACTTGGTCACCTACTCCAAACTCCAAATGCCTCCTTAGATGGTCCGCGTAACTCTTTTGTCAACTTTAAGCCACCTGTAAGTGTTGCTTTATCAATTTTACTTTATCCTTGAATTCCTCAATCCAAGGTATACTGACCACTAGAAAATCTTTTTCTCTCCCACTTCGTCCCAAAAGAGGGGTGTTCGGCACTTCCTACCATAGAGTATTTCATGTGGGGCCATATCAATGGACGAATGATAACTATTGTTATAAGTGAATTCTACCAAAGGTAAATGAGTGTCCCAACATCCCCCGAAATCCATAACACAGCTTTAGAGCATGTCCTTCAAGGTTTGAATTGTCCTCTCCGACTGCCCTTCTATTTGTGAATGGGCATTTGTACTAAAGTTCAATTTGGTTCCCAAAGCTGCTTGCAGTTGCCTCCAAAAATGGGAAGTGAATCTTGGGTCCCTATCGGATACGATAGTTATCGACACCCTATGTAATCCTACAATTTTCTAGATGTATAGGACAGTCAGTCTTTCCAAGGAGTATTTAATGTTGATCGGTAGGAAATGAGCCGACTTGGTTAACCTATCAACCACCACCCATATTGTGTTAAAATTCTTTGGTTTGTGAGGTAATCCTATCACAAAGTCCATCGTGATGTGATCCCACTTCCATTCGGGAATATCCAATGATTGTAACAACTCCGATGGCTTCTGATGCTCGGCCTTGACCCACTGGCACACTAAACAATGTGCTATGTATTCTTCTATGTCCTTCCTCATATTATCCCAACAATACCGTTGTTTTAGGTCTCGGTACATTTTGGTCCCCCCTGGGTGTACCGTATACTTGGATCGGTGAGCTTCTTCCAACACTCTTTGGGTGATTGCTGAATTTTGGGGTAGGCAAAGCCTACCTCTACAGGTCAGTATTCCTTTACTGTTCACTTCAAAGTCCGGCAACTTCCCTTCAGCGATAAGGTTTATCTTCTTCACCAATGATTCATCCAACTCTTGAGCCTCCTTAATCTATGTGGGTAAAACTGTTTGAACCCTTAGATTGAAGAATACAAGTCGGTCAGGTTTAGTCTCGCATTCCCAATTCTCTGCCTGTGATAACATCTCTATTTCCTTTATCCAAATATGCGCCAAATTCAGCTTCTGGCTTAGTGCGTCTACCACCACATTCGCCTTGCTATGATGATAATTGATTACACAGTCATAATCCCCCCAAAACTCTATCCACTGACGTTGGTGCATATTCGGGTCCTTTTGGAAAAATAGGTACTTCAGGTTCTTATGATCTTACATTACTTCAAACGTGACTCCATATAAGTAATGTCACCACTTCTTTAAAGAAAACAACGCTGCAGCTAGTTCTAAGTCATGGGTGGGGTAATTCATTTCATAAAGTTTCAACTTCCAAGATGCATAAGCAATCACGTGGCCCTTTTGCATCAATACGCACCCTAGACTATCTCCTGAAGCATCAGTATATACTATAAATCCATAATTTCTCCCAGGTAGGGCAAGGATCGGGGCAGTGGTCAGATGCTTCTTCAATTCTTGAAAACTGGATCCGGTATTCTCATTCCATTCGTACTTAACTCCCTTCTGCATTAAGCAGAATAAAGGGGATGCTAGCTTAAAGAAGTCTTTAACGAAACGCCGATAATATCCTGCTAGTCCAAGAAAGCTCTGCACTTCCATACTATTGTTCGACACCCTCTAGTTTAGAATTGTCTCAACTTTAGAGGGATCCATGGATATTCCTTCCTTACTAATCACATGCCCCAAAAAGTTCACTTGGCTTAGCCAGAAATCACATTTGCTAAACTTGGCGTACAACTTGTGCTCCTTCAGCAGTTGTAATACCTTCCTTAGATGCCCTTCATGCTCTTGCTGAGATTTGGAATAGACCAGGATGTCATCAATGAAGATGACAACAAACTCGTCTAGGTATGGCTGAAATACTCGATGCATAAGGTCCATAAATGCCGCTGGTGCATTGGTTACTCCAAATGGCATTACTAGGAATTCATAATGACCATATTGAGCATTGAAAGCTGTCTTGGGTATGTTCTCCCTCTTCACTCGTAACTGGTAGTACCCTTGTCGCAAATCTAGTTTGGAAAATACGACTG
Organism: Rubia yunnanensis; assembly: GCA_037428765.1. NCBI lineage: Eukaryota > Viridiplantae > Streptophyta > Magnoliopsida > Gentianales > Rubiaceae > Rubia > Rubia yunnanensis. The sequence continues at coordinate 106,192,026 of CM075063.1, read as the reverse complement.
CCCCTTGGATTTGATCAAACAACTCCTCAATAATGGGAAGAGGGTATTTATTATTAATTGTCACATTGTTTAAGCCTCGATAATCGCTACACATCTGAAGAGAGCCATCCTTCTTCTTAACAAACAATATCGGAGCTCCCCAGGGAGAGGTACTCGGTTGAACGAATCAACGAGCTAATAAGTCTTTGAGTTATAGCTTCAACTCCTATAGCTCCAGTGGTTCCATATGATAAGGGGTCCGAGAAATAGGTGCAGCTCCTGGTACTAGATCAATAGTAAACTCAGTCTCCCTTTCAGGAGGTAAACTTACTAGTTCCTCTGGAAATACCTCAGGGAAGTCTTGGACCATAGTTATATCTTCTCCCTTTAACTGATCCACTGGCTTATTTAAGATATAAGCCAATATTCTAGCTTCTCCCTTGCAAATCATTCATCTAGATTTGACTCCCGCCACAAGTAATGAGGGGAATATCTTCCTTCCCACATCTACTTTAATCGAAAGTTCCCCGGGTCGACACAACTTAACTTTTTTCTTATGACAATTTAACTGGGCATGATTTTTAGCAAGGCAATCCATGCAAAGTATTGCCTCATATCCCTTTAAAGGTAAAGCAGTTAAGTCTATGGGAAATTCCCAACGTCCCACATTTACCTCACAGTTTCTACATACACGTCCAGTTAGGATTTTAATATCGTTTGTGGGAGTTCTAACTTCCAATTTATAGGGTAAGTCCTCTATTTTCTCTTCCATATTCTCAAGAAAGGAGTAACTAGCAAAAGAATTAGAAACACCAGGATCAATTAAAACTTTAGTTATTTTACCCAGGATAGGAAGGGTACCTTCAATTATCTCGGTCGAAACCGGGGCTTCACTATCTTCCATCGCATATACATGAGCCTGCACCTTTGGTTGACTACCCCTACTTGCTCCTCTTTTCTGAGCAGGTTTGGTGACTGATGCCTGGTATTCCATCGGTGGAGGCATGCGACTCGACTGAGCTTGCGAGCATTCAAATATCCTATGTTCAGAACTTCCACATAGTAGACACTTGTTTGCCCTCTTCCAGCAATCCTTCTCATCATGGCCTCCATTTTCACAGTATGTACAACGCACTTGAGTCATTCCTCTTAAGGTAATGCTTGAGCTCCTTGACGTGGTCGAGGGTCGGGATGTGTCTCTTCAAGGGACTTTGTTTTGCTCAAAGTTTACTCCATATGGGCCAAGGATGTATACCGATTGGGACTTCACATTTGTCCTTATCGATTGATCCATGGCTCGTAAGGAATTTTTGGTTTCCTCCACTCTAGAAGCGGATTTGATGGCTGTGGCATAACTATGTTGATATGTCGGGGCTAGGGCATCCTTCAACTCCAACCTTAACTCTTGGAAGAATCTCCTCTTGCGTTCATCATCAGTCGAGACCATCTTCTCAGAAAATTTAGAGAGTCGAGAAAACTTTTTCTCATACTCAGTTACACTCATTAGGCCCTACTTCAAGTTTATGAACTCCGCTTCTTTCCTTTCGATGACTAGAGGTGGAATGAACTTCTTCTTAAACTCTTTTTCGATGTTCTCCCAGGTCCTGGGAGTTTCCTCCATGTCCCACTTCCTTTGTACTATGTTCCACCAATCTAGTGCGGTGCCTTCTAATTGGAATATAGCAAAATTCACCTTCCATCCATCCACATATCCCAGGGCTCGGAAAGTCCGAGTCATTGTTTCAATCAAATTTTTGGTGACTTCATCATCTGTGCCGCCGTTGAACCTGGGTGGATGAAACTTCTGGAATCGTTCCAAGGCCAAGTCCTCGGTCTCTGGTCAATGACTTTGATCCCTGACAAGATCTTGAGCTTGATTTTCTCTTTCTATCATGTGGCTCAAAATTTTGGTAACTTGGCTTGCGAATAATTCCATCCTAGCGGTTGGGGGATTCTATCCCGGGGGCAAGTTTGAACTTTCCCCTTGTTCCCTTTCCATTATCCTATACTCAATAAGTTATTTTCATGGATTGAAACAATCCTCATTTAGTTACCTAACCAAAAGAATATAATTCACAAAATATTTTTATATCATCACAAAAAAATTTGTATAGTAGTTGTAGCTTCATTATAAGATATTTGTGATACTTTTTATTGTCCTCTAGCATCATCCTTCAACGTCGAAAATTGGGAATAGCTTCTTATTCTAATACTTATTTTACAAATGGTTAGTATCTTAGCTGTAAGTTTTTCCCCAAAAGTCCGATTACAATCCTAATCGACTCTCGAATCCTTGGTGGAGTCACCTCCTTCTTCTTGCTCAGCTCCAGGGTACGCTCAGTCCATTAAATCATCCCGCGATGTGGCGAGAGCTTGCTCCATCATGCCTGAGTCTCTCTTATATACCTCCAACATGATTCGGTTGGTTGTCAACGATAGGTGATCAGACCTCCCTGTAGTTCTTGGGCATTTACCAGGGCTAAGTCTACTTGTCGAAAGACTTCTTGTTGCTCTGCATCCCATTATCCATGCTCCCCACTTCTTTGATTCCTCAGTCGACTATTTTTGACGACCGCCGTATTTTCCCTTGTCTCTTCTGCATTAGCACGCAGATATTGTTCCCACATTGCATCTCTCGTTAATTGTTCTTGGGTCTCGAGGCTAAGGACCATGCCCATTAATTCTACCCGCTCATTGATTAAAGAATGCACAATCCAATTTGGGTAAGCGTGAGTTTCTACCCATTGAGGATTGTTTATTATTTTCATGCAAGGAAGAAATGTCTCTGGGAATGATCTGTAATGTCTTTTCAACTCAATAATTTCTTGAAAGGCATTTCTTGCAATCTATACGTTATTGTCCATCTATTGACATAACAAACTTTTTAGCTTGACCGTTTATACCCAACTAGCCCACCTTACTTTATTCACAGTTCATGTAGTTTCCTCTAGAATCTTTTATTAAGGTATGTATGAATTTTCCTTTACTTGGTTTGAGAACTGCTCTAATACCACATATGTAAAACCTCCAAAACCCCCAACACAACTTTTGGGTCAGGTTTGAGCGTGCTACCGAAAGGGCCAGTATTAACTAGCAATTAAAGTTTATGCGGAAGCATTTTAAGTAATTCGAAAACCTACTTTACTATTACAGTGAAAAGGATTTATTACAAATGTCAAACAAAAGTTTCTCCTAACTGTTACAGTAAAGGGTTGTTTACCTTGGGTAAGCTCCTTGTTTAGTGAGGTTTCATCGCCAGTATTTACCCTGTTGAGTTTTAGTGATCACAGAAATAACAATTAACAATTAACAATTAGCCACGTATGACCTAGTACACAGTAAAAGGATACAGGTGGTTAATGCAGAGTTGCTGCCAAGTGCTTATATAGAAACTATGACTTACGTGACATAACCCAGTCAGTGATGCTCGAAGGCTATCAGTTTAAAATTCACTTTCCCCATTCACACCAGTGTTCATTTACGAGCTCGTACCAGTCAGGTGGTTATGCTAGCATACCAAACTCCACGTGTAGCTGGTCTAATCAGATGGTCCAATCTGTACCGTTCCCCACCAACTTCGACTAAACTACAATCACGTCGGGGTTCTTGAAATCATGGACATGTAATCAGGTAGCAGGTAATTCAAGTTTGAGACGGCAAGATAAAGTACAAGCCGGTCATCAGAACAGTTATGTTTCAAGTTTGACACATCAAGATAAAGTACAAGCCGATCTTTCACAGAAATTATCAGAGCAGTTCGGGAGTTCAGTTTCACGATAATCTAGTACAGTATGATAAAATACACACTTAATTCAATAGTCAATAAATACCATCATTTGAGTGTAACCGTCATACCTCTATCTCATGGCTTGAGTATCGAATAGAAAGGTTTGAGTGTCAGGTTTCAATTACCAGGGTTCAAGAAGATGAGTACAGGGGTTCGAGTACTTACAGTTCGAGTAGTTGGGTAGGAGGTTCAAGCAAAGAATTTGAGTGGAGAAAGTTCAAGTGGAATGGGTATTAGGTGGTACTGGTTCGAGTGGTAAGTGGTACCAGTTTGAGTGGTGAGGTTCAATTGGAGAGATTCTAAAGGTACAGGTTCAGTTGGTGTGGTTCGAGAGGTAAGGTTCTTGTGGCACTAGTTCAAGAGGTAAGGTTCAAGAGGTGAGTTTGTAAAGGTTTCAGCGGTACTAGTTCAAGAGGTAAGGTTCAAGAGGTAAAGGTTTCAGTAGTACTAGTTCAAGAGGTAAGGTTCGAGATGTGAGTTTGAGAGGTAAAGGTTTCAGTGGTGCTAGTTCGATGGGTAAGGTTCGAGGGGTACAGTTTGAGAGGTAACGATTTCGATGATATTAGTTTGAGAGGTAAAGTTTCGAGAGGTGAGTTCAGGACAAGGTTTCGAGCGGTAAGGTTTCAGGGTACTAGTTCGAGGGGTAAAGGTTTCAGGGTACTAGTTTGAGGGGTAAAGGTTTTAGGGTACTAATTCGGGGGGTAAAGGTTTTAGGGTACTAGTTCGAGGGGTAAAGATTTCAGGGTACTAGTTCGGGGTAAAGGTTTCAGGGTACTAGTTAGAGGGGTAAAGGTTTCGGGGGCACATGTTTGAGACGAGATAGGTAATGGTTTTAATAGTGAGTGTTCCAGTGAAAAGGTTTCTAGAGGCGAAGATATCAGGGTTACTAGTTCGAGGGGTAGGTTTGAGATATATTATTCGAGAAGTAAAGGTATCAGTGGTACTAATTCAAGACATAGGTTCGAGGTGTACTGTTTCATAGGTAAAGGTATTAGTAATACTAGTTCGAGAGATACAGGTTTCCAGTGGCGGTTCGAGAGGTGAAGTTTTCAGTAGAGGTTCGTGAGGTGAAGGGTTCAGTAGGGATTCGATCAGTGAGGTTTTCAGTGAGGTTCGAGAGGAGAAGTTTTTCAGTGGGGTTCAAGAGGTGATGTTTTCAGTAGGGGTTCGAGAGGTGGGATTTTCAGTAGGGGTTTGAGAGGTAGAGTTGTGGCAGGGGTTCTAGAGGTAGAGTTTTAGCAGGGGTTCGAGAGGTAGTATTTTGGCTGAGGTTCGAGAGGTAGAGTTTCAACAGTAGGGTTTCAAGAGGTAGAGTTTCAACAGGGGTTTGAGAGGTTGTGTTTTGGCAGGGGTTCAAGAGGTAGAGCTTCAACAGGGGTTCGAGAGGTATTGTTTTGTCAGGGGTTCGAGAGGTAGAGCTTCAACGGGGGTTTGAGATGTGAAGTTTCAGTAGGGGTTTGAGAGGTGGAGGGTTCAGTTCAAGAGAGTCAGGTTCTGATGGCATTATATATATATATATATATATGTAAACGTAAACTCATATTTTAACTCAATTTGTGCTAGGGCAATGCAACACTCACCTAGTTAAACTTGGCTTGACAACCTCCGCTTCTACTTCACTGCTTAACTTCTGAATTTTTTAGTACTCGAAGTATCTTAAGGCTGTAAGTTTTGGGGAGGATATCACTGGTATTTATACTAGGTAAAATATAGGCCATGACACCTACTTAACCTAAAATTTTATCCTGTAAACCTCAAGCATACTTGCCCAAAATTACTTTGGACAAACTCCTCACGTCCGCCGTCCATTTCTTTTTCTCGGTAATTCCAATTGCTCAAAAAATTACTTTGGATAATTTTTCACATCCGCGGCCAGCTTCTCCCTCATGATAATTTCTTGCATTTATTTATTCATTTGCTTATTATTACTATTATCATATAATATATATATATATATATATGTTTGTATAATTATGTATATTTTCTTCTTGGTAATTTATCTTACTTATTTATTTATTGTTATTATTATTATTATTATCTATTATTTATTTATTTTTATATATACACATATATTTTTCAGAAAAATTGAAGGAAAGTTTGGAATATTGGATAAAATTTAATTATTACATGTACTCTAATTCCATTTCGGTAGGGGTTTTCACAGATGTTCGAAGGGTTGATGGTTTGAGTGGTAGCGAGGTGGATGGTTGATGGGTCAAAGGGTGATGCCTCGAGGGGGATGGTTGATGTTTCCAAACCTTCGAGGGCACAAGACACTACGCCTTCGAGGGCACAATACATGAACCCTTCGAGGCTAGAATGCACTACCCCTTCGAGGCGGGTAAAGACCACCCCTTCGAGGCCAGAATACACCATCCCTTCAAAGCTAGGATAGACCACCCTTTCAAGTCAAGAATACATCATTCCTTCGAGGGGACAGGACACTACCCCTTCGAGGCCACAATACATGACCCCTTCAAGACCAGATTACACCACCCCTTCGAAGCAAAAAAGACCAGCCCTTCGAAGCAAAAAAGACCACCCCTTCAATGGAACAAATACACCACCCCTTCGACGGCACAAATACACCACCCCGTCGAGGCCAGAATATACCACCCCCTCGAGGCTAGAATACACCACCCCCTCGACGCCAGAATACACAACCCCTTCGAGGGCACAATACAAATCCCCTTTGAGGCCAGAATAAACAACCCCTTCGAGACCAGAATACACCACCCCTTCGAGGCCAGAATAAACCACCCATTCGAGGCTAAAATACACCACCCCTTCGAGGCTAGAATACACCACCCCTTCGAGGCCAGAATACGCCACCACTTCGAGGCCATAAGACACCACCCCTTCGAGGCCACAACACATGACCCCTTCAAGGCTAGAATACACAACCCCTTCGAGGCCAGAATAGGCCAGAATACGCCACCCATTCGAGGCCACAATACATGACCCCTTCGAGGCCACAATACATGACCCCCCTCGAGGCTAGAATGAACAACCCCTTTGAGCCAAAATAAACAAACCCTTCGAGCCCAGAATAAACAACCCTTTCGAGCCCATAATACACCACCCCTTTGAGGACACAATACACAACCCCTTCGAGGGCAGAATACACAACCCCTTCGAGGTCAGAATACATACACCACCCCTTCGAGGCCAGGGTAGACCACCCCTTCGAGGCAAGAATATATCATTCCTTCGATGGCACAAAACACTACCCCATTCGAGGCAAGAATACGCCACCCCTTCGAGGCCAGAATACACCAACCCTTCGAGACTTAAAAGTAAATCACCCTCGAAGGCCCAGAACATATCATTCCTTCAAGGACACAAGCCACTACCCCTTCGACGGCACAAAAAACTACCCCTTTGAGGGAATAAGGCACTACCCCTTCGAGGGCACAAGGAAGTACCCCTCCGAGGCCACAATACAAGGCCCCTTCGAGGCCAGAATACGCCACCCCTTCAAGACCACAAGGCACGCCCCCTTCGAGGGCAGCGAAAACCACCCCTTCGATGGCACAAGATATGACCCCTTCGAGGCAAGAATACATCATTCCTTCGACGGCACAAGACACTACCCCTTTGAGGGCAGAATACGCCACCCCTTCGAGGCTAGAATATGACCCCGTCGAGGGCACAAGATACCACCCCTTCGAGGCCAGAATACACCACCCCTTCGAGACTCAAAAGTCCAGAATACATCATTCCTTCAAGGACACAAGGTACTACTCCTTCGACAACACAAGACACTACCCCTTCGAGGGCACAAGACACTGCCCCTTCGAGAACAGAAGACACTAGCCCTTCGAGGGCACAAGACAAGACCCTTTCGAGACCACAATACCAGACCCCTTCGAGACCACAAGATAAGACCCCTTCGAGACCACAAGACATGACCCCTTCGAGGCCAAAATATGCCACCCCTTCGAGACCACAAGACATGACCCCTTCGAGGCTAAAATACGCCACCCCTTCGAGACCACAAGACATGACCCCTTTGAGGCCAAAATACGCCACCCCTTCGAGGCCACAAGACACTACCCCTTCGAGGTCACATTACAGGTCCCCTTTGATACCAGAATACACTACCCCTTCGAGGCTAGAATATGCCACCCCTTCGAGGCCACAAGACACTACCCCTTCGAGGCCACAAGACGCTTCCCCTTTGAGGCCACAATACATGACCCCTTCGAGACCCGAATAAACAATCCCTTCGAGGCCAGAATACACCACTCCTTCGAGGCCAGAATACACCACCCCTTCGAGGCCCGAATACACTACCCCTTTGAGGCAACAATACAGGACCCCTTTGAGGCAACAATACACCACCCCTTTGTGGTCAGAATACACCACCCCTCTGAGGCCAGAATACACTACCCCTCCCAGGTCAGAATACACCACCCCTTTGAGGTCAGAATACACCACCCCTCCGAGACCCAAAAGTAAATCACCCTCAAAAAGTGATGTAAATCACCGCACGCCATCCCCTCGACCCTAGGATAGACTACCTCTTCGAGGCCAGAATACACCACCCTTTCGTGGGCACGATACACTACCCTTTCGAGGTCCGAATACATGACCTCTCTGATATCTGAATACACCACACCTTCGAGGCCAGAGTACACTACCCCTTCGAGGCAAGAACACACCACCCCTTCGAGGCTATAATACACCACCCCTTCGAGGCTAAAATACACCACCCCTTCGAGGAAAGAACACACCACCCCTTCAAGGCCAGAATACACCACCCTTTTGAGTCTAAAATACACCACCCCTTCGCAGGATCGATACACTACCCTTTTGAGGCCAGAATACGCCACCCATTTGAGACCCAACAGTACATCACCCTCGAAGGTCTAGAGTACATCACGCCTCGAGGGTTAAAATACATCACTGCTCGAGGCCCTAAAATCTAGCCCTCAATAGTTGAGTGCGCCATCCCTCGAGAGTGAAGAGTAGATCATCCTTTGATAGCTAGGAGCACCCCTCGAAAGGCCATGGAAACTCAACCCCACGAGAAGCCAAATTACATCACCCCTTGAAGTTCGAGAATACATCAGTCCTCAAAGATATAGAATACATAACCCCTCGAGAGACCTGAATGCCAGCCCTTAAGAGTTGAGTTTAAAATACATCCACCCTTTCGATTTCAGAATATATGACACCTTCGAGTCCAGAATTCACCACCCATTCGAGCCGGGAATACACACCCCTTTGAGGCTGGAATATACAATGCCCGTTCGAGGTAAGAATACACCAACTATTAGAGTAAATCATGTTTCTGATTAGATTATAATTGATTATAGATAAGTCATGTTGACTAAGCTAGATTTCTACTCATATTCTGTTACCTTATTGTACTATATATATTCCTGTCAGCAATACAATATTATTTATGCAAATGCATCTTTTCATGGTATTAGAGCCAATGGCCAAGGTCGAAAATGAGGCAAAATGAAAATAGCCTTCATCGAAGCGCACATGACGAGTGACGAAAATCTTGCCAGTGGCAGGATCAAGGCAGCGAAAGCCCTTATAATGAAAACTATAACCAATGAAAACACAAGGAATGCTCCGAGGAGATAACTTGTAGGGGGCCATAGGATAAACATAAGGAAATACTTGACAACCAAAAGGATGGAAGTTCGAGTAGGTCAGATCGCGATGATAAAGAAGTCCATAAGGAGAAGTCCCTTGTAACACCGGAGTGGGAAGCCGATTAATGGTGTAAATCGTGGTAGAAAAGGCATCATCCCATATCGACAAGGGCATATGGGATTTAAATAGCACAATGAGACCCATTTTGGCAACATGTATGTGTTTGCGCTCAGCCCGACCATTTTGCTGTGGGGTGTAAGGACACAAAACTTGATGATGAATGCCTTTGGAGGCAAAATGGAAGCGTAAGCGCATATTTAAGAACTCACTGCCACCGTCACTTTGAAAAACCTTATTTTGGATGTAAATTTATTCTCAACTAAGGCCTCGAACTGCAAGTAAGTGTCGACAAACTTAGATTTTTGACGCAAGGGAAAAAACCAGGTAAAGCGAGAATAATCATCCACAAACAAGGCATAATAAGAAAAACCATTTGAAAAAAAAACTGGGGAAAGCCCCCCACAAATCACAATGAATCAAATCAAGAACGTGCGCAACACGATTATTATTCTCAACAAAAGCAAACCGATGCCCCTTTACCATAACACATAGAGTGCAAGTATGTGGTTTGGGTAATAAAGAAGAAACTGGCAGGAGGCCGGACTTCTATAAACCAGAGATGATAGAAGCTGTCACATGCCCCAACCGAGCATGCCAAAGCTCAAAAGATGGCCGTCCATTATTCTGGTGCAAGAAAGAAATGAGTGTTGCGCCATTCATGTCTAATACGTACATGCCGTCTTCACTTTGGCCCTTGCCCACGACTTCCTTGGAAACTTTGTTCTGAATCACAAAGTTTTGATCATCAAAAGTAACAAAGATAGTTAAATCCCTGGTCAGTTTATTGACAGTAAATTTTTAGTGATGGCAGGAACAACCAGAACATCAGATAGTGTCAAAGTATCAGAAATCCAAGAATCACCAATGTGAGAAATTGGTACAGAAGCACCATTACCAACAGAAACATAGGAATTACCAGATTAAGGTTCGACACTGTCAAGTCCAGACGCTGAAAATGCCATATGACTGGTGGCACCTTAATCAACGTACCAGTCGGATGCACGAGAGTGTGGCTCTATCTGTAGTGAAGCCTGAAAATTGTCAGCCAAGTGTGTGGAGTCGGAATGACGAGTCAGTGCTAACATCTTGTAACCAGGTAGCCGCATAATGGCCCAAATGACCACACCAGGTACAATAGGGATGGCCACGTCAGGAAGTGGCCCCAGCCATGAACTGACCAGGATAAGAGCCAGAACGACCTCCTCTGCAACCACCAGATCGGCCACCTCAGGCGGCACGTGAACCCCATGTGCCACCGCCCCTGGCCGGCGTGTGATCCCAAGTATGCTCGGCAGGGGCCTGCTCACGTACAGAGAATGCCACTAGGCCAGAAGCAGGTACCGAATTACCGTGAAGATTTTTCAAAAATGCCTCATAATTCTTGGTGCGAGACAAAACATCAGCATAAAGTGGGGTAGGGGAAGAATTAATCAGAGATGCAGAAAAATCCTTGAACTTAGACTCAAGAGTAGTTAAAAACTAGATGATTTGATCATCATTAGAAACAAGAGAACCCATAAGGGATAACTGCTCAAAACTTTCTTTAAATTGTAAGTGAAGTTCATAAACAGTACCACTCTTACGTATACTGTGGGCATCAGCACAAAGACAAAGAATGGTGGAAGTGCTAATGTTCTGAAAAGTTGGGCAAAAATTGTCCCAGATATTCTTGGCAGTCACACACGAGGGTGGAAGTTTAAAAAGGGCCTCAGGAGAAAGAGAGGAGAATAGTAGACTATAGACCCTTTGGTCTTCATCCATCTAGATATCATACACGTTCTTGGCTATATTGTAAGCTGCCTAAGCAGCCACGCGATAAGGGAGAGGAGTGCGGAGGGTGGTGTCAAAGGTGGAAGACGTTGAACTGACCGTCAGCAGAGTGGGGAGAGGAGGGCGTGGAATCGGCCCATCAAGATATCTGAAAAGCCTCCAAGGGCAAAGAACGTATTCAATATGGCATTTCCAGAGAAGAAAATTGGTCTTATTGAGTTTAATTGGTAGCATCTGGAGAAGGGTATTAAACGATAATTTTTCACTGGCCATGATGAGAACGGAATAAGGAGTTCAGCCGCTAGAGGAAGAAGAAGGAGCGGCGGCCGAAACAATTTTAGGTTTTAGAAGGTAAATCAGAACACTACTCTGATACCATGAAAAAATGTATTTGCATAAATAATATTGTATTGCTGACAGGAATATATAGAGTACAATAGGGTAGCGGAATATGACTCGAACTCTAGCTTAGTCAACAAGACTTATCCATAATCAATTATAATCTAATTAGAAACATGATTTACTCTAATAGTTGGTGTATTCTGAACTCGAAGGGGCGGTGTATGTTCTGGCCACGAAGGGGTGTGTATTCCCAGCTCGAATGGGTGATGTATTCTGCCTCGACCATTCTGCTCTCTTGAATTTGGATGTTTCTATTTTTCTGGATGCTGATGGTAGCTTTGGTCTGCCCCACGTGACCTCTAATCAGCCATCTCCTATGCCCGGCTCTATTTGCTCGTCAGACTCTGTTCTACCCACTGTTGATCTATCCACCCCATCAAAGTCACCGGTGGACAGTTCTCTTCCCCCACCGGTATTATCTCCGGCCACCTCTGATATTCAGTCCCTGGCGTCCTCTCTGACTCCTTCTCCTCCGGCTTCTTCTTCGCAGCGTCGTACTCATCGCATGGCCACTAGATCTTCCACTAGGGTTGTTCCGCATCGAGACTATTCTGGTCTTATGGCTCATGGCCTTCTTGCTACCCCTCTTGCACAGTCGGAGCCCACAGATTATCGTTCGACATTTAAGGACCCATCTTGGGTTGCTGCTATGAATGATGAGATTGCTGCTTTACAGGGCCAGAACACTTTGGATCTTATTCCACACCCTTCTGGTGTCAACGTTATTGGTTCCAAATGGGTTTACCAGCTGAAGTATTGTCCTAATGGTACGGTTGATCATCACAAAGATCGCTTTGTTGCACAAGGGTTCTCTTAGATTCCGAGTTTTGATTTCGATCATACCTTTAGTCTGGTAGTCAAGGCCTCCACTGTCCGGACCATTCTTGCCATTGCCACTATGCGGTCCTGGCCTCTTCATCAGTTAGATGTCAAGAATGCCTTCTTGAACGGTATTCTTGATACTTCGATCTATATAGCGCAACCGGTTAGTTACAAGGACTCTCTTCATCCTGATTATATCTGCCACTTGTGAAAGGCCATTTATGGTCTTAAGCAAGCACCTCAAGCATGGTTCCAGTAGTTCAGCACCTTTTTATCTCAACTCGGGTTTCGGTGTAGTTCTACCGACACTTCCCCTTTTGTTCTCTCTCGAGGCTCGTCATTGCTCTATCTCCTGGTCTATGTTGATGATATCTTTCTCACAGGCAATGACTCTGGGCTTCTTCGAAATTTTTTCTATCAGACACATAGGGAGTTTGCAATTTAGGATTTGGGTGCTCTCCATTACTTTCTTGGCTTAGAAGTATCACCCACTTCCTTGGGTCTGCTTCTCGGTCAAGCTAAGTATGTTCGGGATATTCTCACTCGTGCCGGTATGTCCGATGTGGCCCCGGTGTCTACCCCTTTTGTTCGTGGTTCGCAGCTACATAGCTCTACCAGTCCGTTATTTTAGAATCTGATGTTGTATAGATCCCTTGTTGGTGCCCTCCAGTATCTAAAGTTTACTCACCCTTATCTAGCATTTGCGGTCAACATCGTCAGTCAGTTTCTTCAGGATCCTCGTGCTGACCATTATGCCGCAATCACTTGGATTCTTCGCTACTTCAGAGGCACTTTCCATTTCGGCCTCACTTTTCGCTCTCCCAGTACTCCTGAGGTCTTGGGGTATTCAGATGCTTATTGGGCTCGTTGTCTTGAGACTCGCCGATCTACATATGGTTATGAAGTCTTTCTTGGTGGAAATATTGTTTCCTGGAGTACCAAGAAATAGTCTACCATCTCTCAGTCTAGCATTGAGTCCGAGTATCGGGCTCTTGCCAACACTGCCTCAGAGATGGTCCAGTTGACTCATTTTCTTCGCGACCTTCGTCTTCCGCTTTCGAGCTCTCCATTGCTGTTATGTGACAATAGTAGTGTCATTTACTTGGCTCAAAATCCAGTTGCTCACAAGCGGGCCAAGCGTATTGATATCTGTTAGAGTAAATAATGTTTCTGATTTGATTATAATTGATTCTAGATAAGTCATGTTGACTAAGCTAGAGTTCTACTCATATTCTGTTACCTTATTGTACTCTGTATATTCCTGTCAGCAATACAATATTATTTACGCAAAATACATCTTTTCTTAGTATCAGAGCTCGGCTGGGGCATGTGCCAGCCTCTATCATCTCTTATTTACAGAAGTCTGGTCTCCTGTCAGTTTCTTCTTTATCACCCAAACTGCATACTTGCGCTCCATGTGTTATGGCAAAGGTGCAACGATTAGCTTTTGTTGAGAATAATAAGCGTGCTACACACGTCCTGGATTTGATTCATTGTGATTTGTGGGGGGTCTTCCCTAGTTTTGTCTTCAAATGGTTTTTTCTAATTATGCCTTGTTTGTGGATGATTATTATCGCTTTACCTATTTTTTCCCTTGCATCAAAAATCCGATTTTATCGACTCTTACTTGCAGTTCGAGGCCTTAGTTGAGAATCAATTTACGTCCAACATTAAGGTTTTTCAAAGTGACGGTGGCACTAAATTCTTAAATACGCGCTTACGATCCCATTTTCCCTCCAAAGGCATTCATCATCAAGTTCCGTGCCCTTACACCCCGCAGCAAAATGGTTGAGCCGAGCGCAAGCATAGACATGTTGCCAAAATGGGCCTCACTATGCTCTTTCATTCCCATCTGCCCTTGTCGATGGGATAATGCTTTTGCTACTGTGGTTTACACCATTAATCAGCTTCCCACTCTGGTGTTACAAGGGACTTCTCCTTATAGACTTCTTTATCATCGTGATCCGACCTACTCGAACTTCCATCCCTTTGGTTGTCGAGTATTTCCTTATGTTTTTCCTATGGCCCCTCAAAAGTTATCTCCTCAGAGAATTCCTTGTGTTTTCATCGGTTACAGCTGTCATTATAAGGGCTTTCGCTGCCTTGATTATGCCACTGGCAAGATTTTTCACTCGTCATGCAAGCTTCGATGAAGGCTGTTTTCCTTTTGCCTCATCTTCAACCTTGGCCACTGGCTCTGCTCTCTCGAATTTGGACATTTTTTATTTTTCTGGACGCTGATGGCAGCTCTGGTCTACCCCTCTCGACCTCTGGTCAGCCATCTCTTAAGCCCGACCCTATTTGCTCATCGGACTTTGTTCCACTGACTGTTGACCTGTCCACCCCATCCCAGTCACCGATGACCAGCTCTCCTCCCTCAGCGGTATCATCTCCAGCCACCTCCGATATTCAGTCCCTGGCGCCCTCTCTAGTTCCTTCTCCTCCGGCTTCTTCTTCGCAGCGTCGTACTCATCGCATGGCCACTCAATATTCAACTAGGGCTATTCCACATCGAGACTATTCTGGTCTTGTGGCTCATGGCCTACTTCCTGCCATTCTCGCCCAGTTGGAGCCCACAGATTATCGTCCTGCGTTGAAAGACCCGTCTTGGGTTGCTGCTATGAATGAGGAGATTGCTGCCTTACGGGGACAGCACACTTGGGATCTTACTCCATGTCCTTCTGGTGTTAACATTTTTGGCTCAAAATGGGTTTACTGGCTGAAGTATCATCCTGATGGTATGGTTGATCATCACAAACTTGCCTTGTTGGGCATGTGTTCTCTCAAATTCTGGGCTTCAATTTTGATAATACTTTAGTCCGATTGTCAAGGCTTCCACTGTCCAGACCGTTCTTCCCATTGCCACTATGCGGTACTGGCCTCTTCATCAGTTGGATGTTAAGAATGCCTTCTTGAATGGTATTCTTGATACTCCGGTCTATATGGTGCAATCGGTTGGTTACAAGGACTCTCTTCATCCTGATTATGTCTGCCGCTTGCAAAAGGCCATTTATGGTCTTAAGCAAACACCTCGAGCATGGTTCCAGCAATTCAACACCTATTTATCTCAACTCGGGTTTCAGTGTAGTTCTGCCGACACTTCCATTTTTGTTCTCTCTCGAGGCTTGTCGTTGCTCTATCTCCTAGTCTATGTTGATGATATCATTCTCACAAGCAATGAATCTGAGCTTCTTCGACAGTTTCTTAATCAAACACATCAGGAGTTTGCTATTAAGTATTTGGGTGCTCTCCATTACTTTTTTGGCTTAGAAGTATCACCCACTTCCTTGGGTCTGCTTCTTGGTCAAGCTAAGTATACTCGGGATATTCTCATTCGTGCTGGTATGTCCGATGCGGTCCCGGTCTCTACTCCTTTTGTTCCTGGTTTGCAGCTACACAGCTCCACCAATCCTCCATTTCAGAATCTGACGTTGTATCGAGATCTTGTTGATGCCCTCCAGTATCTGATGATTACTCGCCCTGATCTAGCATTTGCGGTCAACACCGTCAGCCAGTTTCTTCAGGATCCTCGTGCTGACCATTATGCCGCAGTCACTCAGATTCTTCGCTGCGTCAGAGGCACCCTCCATTTCAGCCTCACTTTTCGCTCGTCCAGTACTCCTGAGGTCTAGGGGTATTCAGATGTTGATTGGGCTCGTTGTCTTGAGACTCGTCGATCTACATATGGATATGCAGTCTTTCTTGGCGGAAATATTATTTCTTGGAGTGCCAAGAAGCAGCCTACTGTCTCTCGATCCAGCACTAAGTCCGAGTATCGGGCTCTTGCCAACACTCCTCGGAGATGGTCTGGTTGACTGATTTGCTTCACGACCTTCGTCTTTCGCTTTCGAGTTCCTCATTGATGTTATATGACAACAATAGTGTCATTTTCTTGGCTCAGAATCTAGTTGCTCACAAGCGGGCCAAGCATATTGATATCGACTAACACTTTGTTCGTGAGTTGGTGGCATCTGGCAAGCTGCATGTTGCCCATGTCTCCACTGGTCTTCAAATTGCTGAAATCTTCACCAAAGGACGTTCCCATCCCCTCTTTGAGTTCTTCCGGTCCAAGCTTTGCATTGCTTAACATCCGACACTTCTCTTGAGGGGAGGGTGTTAGAGTAAATCATGTTTCTGATTAGATTATAATTTATTCTAGATATGTCATGTTGACTAAGCTAGAGTTCTACTCATATTCTGTTACCTTATTGTACTCTATATATTCCTGTCAGCAATACAGTATTATTTATGCAAAATACATCTTTTCAATATTGATTATCACTTTGTTCGTGAGTTGGTGGCATCTGGCAAGCTGCGTGTTGCCCATGTCTCCACTGGTCTTCAAATTACTGACATATTCACCAAAGGACTTTCTCGTCCCCTCTTTGAGTTCTTCCGGTCCAAGCTTTGCGTCGCTGAACATCCGATGCTTCGCTTGAGGGGGGACGTTAGATTAAATCATGTTTCTGATTAGATTATAATTGATTCCAGATAAGTCATGACTAAGCTAGAGTTCTACTCATATTCTATTACCTTATTGTACTCAATATATTCCTGTCAGCAATACAATATTATTTACGCAAATAAATATTTTCACCAATCCTTCGAGGCCAGAATACGCTACCCCTTTGCCGCAACAATACATAACCCTTTCAAGGCCAGAATACACCACCCCTTCGAGGCCACAAGACACTACCCCTTCGAGGCCACATTACAGGCCCCCTTTGAGACCAGAATACACCACCCCTTCGAGGCTAGAATACGCCACCACTTCGAGGCCATAATACATGACCCCTTCGAGACCAGAATAAACAATCCCTTCAAGGCCAGAATACACCACCCCTTCGAGGCCAGAATACACCACCCCTTTGAGGGCACAATACACAACCCCTTCGATGCCAGAATAAACAACCCCTTCGATGTCAGAATACACAACCCCTTCGAGGCCAGAATACACAACCCCTTAGAGGCTAGAGTATATACACCACCCATTCAAAGCCCGATAGACCACCCCTTCGAGGCAAGAATACATCATTCCTTCGACGTTACAAGACACTACCCCTTCGAGGCCAGAATACGCCACCCCTTCGAGGCTAGAATACACTACCCCTTCGAGGGCACAAGACACTACACCTTCAAGGACACAAGACACTACCCCTTTGAAGGCACAGGACATGACCCCTTCGAGGCCAGAATAAACAACCCCCTTGAGCCCAGAATACCCCCACCCCTTCGAGGTCAGAATACACCACCCCTTCGAGGCCACAAGACACTACCTATTCAAGGCCAGAATACATGATCCCTTCAAGGCCAGAATAAACAACCCCTTCAAGGCTAGAATAAACCACCCTTTCGAGGCCAGAATATGCCACCCCCTCGATACTCAAAAGTATATCACCCTTGAATACGCCACCCACAATACATGACCCCTTAGAGGATTTGTTCACAACCCAGCCTGTCAAAGAGCTTCATGAGGATTTGCTTTACTATATACAAATTACAAATAAATGAAAATACTACGGCTTACTTCCTAATCACTTACCACTCCACTCAAACCCTCTATTCGAACCTCTCCAATCTAACCCCCTCCACTCAAACTTCTATTACGCCTCACTACTACTTTATTTTTTATTTAATTTTATTTTTTAATTAATGAACGACTAAGCAATTTCATAACCCGTTGTAGACGTGCGGGCTGGAGACCCCTAGTAAAACATAAAAGCATGAGAAATTTTATCCAAGTTTGGTGTTGCCACCTACATCCTGCAAAAACCATTCAACTAGATCATATATCAAGATTACAATGGTCAAGGGTATGTCAGAGGTGTAGCTCTTTAGTTTTGCACTTCTCCCTTCAGCCTTAGCTGGAAAATACATAGGAGCTTTTAAGCTCAAATTCTCAGCTTTGCTGGAAAAGTAAATAAAAGCATTTAGCTCAAATCCTCATCTTTGCTGGAAAAGTACACATACTCAAGCCTTTAGCCCGAGTCTTCAACCTTGCTGGAAAAATATAAGTACTCGAGCCATTTTCCTAAATCTTCAACTTTACTGGTATAATATACAAGAGCTTGTGGTGTCTATCGCTTCTATTAAAGCTGAGGATATTTCCATAAGTTGGTAATATTCCACCTTCTCAGGATTTGAGTTCCTTTGATACTCTCGAGGACATAGCTGCCTCCCGAATGTGCCTCCACGACCCTATAAGGCCTTTCCCAGTTAGCAGCCAGTTTCCCTTCAGGTTCCTGTCAAATTTTCTCACTTTTACTCATCACCAAGTCCCCATGCACAAACTGCACTTTCCCGACCCTTCGATCATGATAATGCTTCACATTTTCTTTCACCTTAGCATTGTGGATTGAAGCTAACTCTAGTACCCCATATCAAGATCAAGGCATCGATTCTCATTATTAAAATTTTCTTCAGACATTGCCACCATCCTCAGTTGGCACTCCTATTTCCACCGGAATTACAGCCTCAGAACCATAAACCAAACTATAAGGTGTCTCCCTTGTGGCAGAAGATTCTGCAGTTCTGTAAGCCCATAAGACACTGGGTAGCTTGTGTATCGAGTTTCATGCAGCCCCCTCGAGTCTAGCTCTAATCCTATTAACAATGGTTCGATTAATCACTTCTACCTGGCCATTTGCCTGAGGGTGGTATACGGTTGTTACTTTCTAATGTATCTTGTATTCCTTGCACCACTTCTTGAATGGGTTGTGGGAAAATTGCCTCCCATTATTGGTTATGATGGTTCTCGGAATTACGAATCTGCATATGAGATTTTTCCAGCAAAAAGCAATCACTGATTTACCTGTCATATTAGTTAGAGGCTCTGCCTTCCCCCACTTGGTGAAATAGTCTACAGCCAAAATCAGATACTTAAAATTTCCAGGGACCTCGGGAAATGGCTTAAATGGCCCAACCAAATCAATACCCCATTTTTCGAATGGCCACAAACTGTGAATGTTCATCATTTCATCATAGGGATGTTTTTAAGTGGTGCATGCTTTTGACATTAATGGCTGGCTTGTATGTATTTATTTGCATCCTCGAACATCATTGGCCAGTAATACCCTGCTCGAATAAGTCTTCTTGACACTGACCTAGCGCATTGATGACTTTTGCATATACCCTCTAAGCCTCTCAGATAAAATAACATGCTTCTTTAGGATTCACACATCAGAGTAGTGGGTGAAAATGCCCCCTTTTATATAGGGTTCTATCATGTAGCTCATATTTAGCCGCTTTAAGCCTGATTTTCCTGGCTTCCACCAAATCTTCTGGCAGGGTCCCTCTCAAAGATAACTCACGATGGGTGTCATCCAACTATTCTCCTCTGTGACAGCCATTACCATCTGTTCTTCGAAGCTCCGATTATGTAGAGTCTCGATGAGTAATTGTCCTCTGGGCTTAGCTCTGAAGTCTGACGAAGCTAGCTTACTCAAGGCATTAACCTTATGGTTTTCCTCTCTTGGCACTTGATTCAAAAAATGACTTTTAAAATCTTAAGCAAGGGCCTCACGACTTCCATATATCTTTGCAAATTTAGCTCTCTGGCTTCATACTTCCCATTAGCCTGTTGAACCACAATTTGAGAATCATTAAAGATCTCTAAGTTTTCCACCTTTAACTCGATAGCCAATCACAATCTCGTGTTCATAGCTTCATATTCGGCCTCATTGTTCGTTTCTATAAAAGAAAAATGTAGTGTATGCAGATATTCTCTTCCTTCTGGGTTGGTGAACCGTACCCCTACTCCGCTTCCTCCTGAATGAGAAGAATCATCCACATATAAATTCCAAATTTCCTTCCTTCGAGACCTCTCCTCGAGCTCAATAGGTTCATTGGTTTCCACTATAAAATTAGTTAGGGCTTGACCTTTGATCGCAGCCCTTGGTTGGAATAGTATGTCATGTTCATCCAACTCTACAGCCCATTTCATCATCCTTCTCGATGCTTCTAGCTTTAAGAGGAATTGTCTGAGGGGATAGTTAGTAAGCAAGAAAATCGTGTGCCCCTGAAAATAAGGTTACAATCTCCGTGCGGCATGCACCAATGCTATGATTAGTCTCTCGAGAACCGTTTACCTTGTCTCAGGTCACTGTAGGGCTTCAATTACAAAGTATATGGGATATTGTACTTGATTCTTTTCCTTTACCAGCACAACAGTGATGGCCAAAGGTGAAGCAGTAATATATAGAAAAAGAACCTCTCATTTATCTGGCTCCATAAGAGTCGTCAATCCTTGGAGGTGCTCCTTTAGTTGTTAGAATGCCCATTAACACTCATCAGTCCACTCAAACTTCTTTGCCTTT
This sequence comes from Rubia yunnanensis, assembly GCA_037428765.1. Taxonomy (NCBI): domain Eukaryota; kingdom Viridiplantae; phylum Streptophyta; class Magnoliopsida; order Gentianales; family Rubiaceae; genus Rubia; species Rubia yunnanensis. The sequence goes on along the minus strand of CM075063.1, from coordinate 106,171,218 downwards.
CGAAGTACCTCAAAAAAAGGCAGGTGTTTTTCTACCCCCTTCGAGAGAAATCTACTTAATGCCTTCACATTTTGTGGGCTTTTCATCCTCAATAGGGCCTCGAACTTCTTTAGATTGACATCAATTCCCCTCTTGGATACCATAAAACCAAGGAATTTTACCGCTCCTACTCCTATCACACACTTGGGTGGGTTCAGTTTTAGGTTTATACCTTTAAGAACTCTCAAATCCACCAAGAACTCTCCATGACCTCTGTTCTTCACCATCATATCATTCACATATATCCTATGTTCTTGCCAATATGTTCCTTGAACAACTTATCTACTAGTCTCTGGTATGTTGCCCCTAAATTATTCAAACCAAATGGCATTTTCCTGTAGCAGTACGTGCCCACATCTGTTAAGAATGAAGCATTTTCCTTATCTTCTTCTACCATCAATATCTGGTGGTATCCCTTATGAGCATCAAAGAAATCCAATACTTGGTACCCCTAAATTGCCTCTACTAGCTTGTCAATAGGGGGTAGAGGGTAACTATCCTTAGGGCAACACCTGTTTAAATCTGTGAAGTTTATACACATTCGCCAAGTTTCATTGATGCTTTGGGACCATCACCGGGTTAGCTAACCACTCTGGATAAAATACTTCCTCAATCACCTTTACCTTTAACAGCTTATCCACTTTGACCTTGATTGCTTCTACCCTTTTGGGTGCAAATATCCTCCTATTTTACTTAATAGGTTTAACCGCTGGGTCAATGTTCAGCCTACGCACCGCTAACCTCGAAGGTACCCCAGTGAGGTCTGAAGTATCCCATGAAAATACATCTTCATACTCACCCTTTAAACTTCTCAATTCCTCATTTATGGCTTCGAGCACGAGTTTTCCCACAACTACTATCCCCTTATCTTGAATGGGCACTTGTTCAACGTATGTGAGGCTAACCCCTCCATGCACAGAGGCCACATCCTTCATTTTTCTTGCTTCCCTGACAGCTGTGAGGTTACAACTTTTGGCTACTACTTGGTTCCCTCGTACCAAGGCTACTCCCTTGCTCATTGGAAACTCCATCATTAAGTGATACAGAGACCATACCACTCGAGCCTAACACATTCATAGCCTCCCCAAAATCACATTATATGGAGAATACACATCAACAACTGCAAAATTGCAATCCATCACCACCTCTTTATCTTCTTCTGAGACCCAGACTGACAGGGTGATCTCCCCTAGGGGGTATATCAGGTTTCCCGTGAATCCTGAGAGAGGGGTGGTCAATTTTTTTTTGATTATTTCTCCCTATATCCTGCTGGTCAAAACATTCAATAAACATTATCTCAACCCCACTACCCTCATCAATAAAGACTTGTTTCACCAAAGTGGTCCCAATCATGACTGAGACAACCATAGGATCTACATGCGTGATTTGATTAGGATCCACATCCACTTCAGAGAAAGTTATTGTTTCATCATGCCAAAATATATTATACCTTGGCTCTTCTGCAGGGGTCTTCTGAGAATTAGCCTTCACGACTAATTTGGCAATCTCTCGCCTAAAATAACACTTATCATGTTTATCACCCTACAGATTGGAGGGTTTTCCCCATTTCAATTTTCCTAATTCCCAACAGGTTGCTCTCTTAGAGCTTCACCCCTTCTTTCTTGCTCTCTATCCTGAGATCCCTGGCCCTGAGGCCTTCTATCCCCTCAACCCCCATTATTTTTGGTAATTTCTCTTGTATTTGGGTTGATCATTTTGGGGCCTAAGAGGCTCACCATGGCTTCCTCGTTCAAGACCAGAACCTTGAAGTCGTCCCTCCTTTTCACACCTATTTATTTCCATTTTCAAATGAATGCAATCATTGGTATGATGGTCATAATCCTTATTAAAATCACAAAATAAATTTGTAGCACTCATTCCTTCTTGATTGTTTATCATAGGATGGGGCTGCCTGAGTATCCCTTGATAGATGCTCAAGATCTGCGTTGGTGACTTGTTCATAGGCGTATACCTCTCGAAGGTAGGTCTTACTACATTTATCAGTTTCTTCCCCCTAGAGTCACTGCTTCTGTTATTGCTTCTTCCTAGCTTATCAGTCATACTCTCCCTTTTGCTTCTCGTGGCCTCTTCCACCATTGGATGCTGTTTCAAAACCTCTTGAAGCTTCTACAGTGTTCGAGGGATGTTAGTGCTCAACTTCTTATACAAATTTAAATCTCACATACCCAAAAAATATCCTTAAATGAATTCATTTTATATGGTTTTCACAACTCCCAAACTGTCATCCACGTATCGATGGTAAAAGACTTCTGTCGTTCCCCTAGATTCTGCTTTGTCTGATACAAGTCTAAGAGAGTTTTTGTAAATTTCTTCTTCTGGGCGTATTGGTTTAATAACGCTGCGTTGAAATACCTGTAAGAGTGTAGAGATCCTCTCAGTAATTTATTATACCATTCATGGGCCTTTCCTCGAAGATAACTGCCCACCAGCTTAGATGTTAACTTTTCGTCAAAGTCCCTCCAGTTCATCAGACTGAGGAACATCTGAATGAACTCTCAAGGATCTATCCCTCCACTGTATGTGGGGAGGCCCTCCAGGGGTTTCATATTCACTGACCATCTTTCCCCTGTTATCAATGGGGTAAAAGGCGACCCAGCCGCTTGGCCAAGTAGTCCAATCAACCTAGCCATCTCCATTGTTAATGCATCTCTGGTATCTCTAGCTAATCCTCATTGCTCTCCAGGTAAATTCAATCCTCTATTAGCATCTCCATGTGACATTTGATACATGAACTGTTGACCCATATACCCAGGATTCGTCCAAGGATGCATGACCCTTGAACTTACGTGGGGCACTCTATATGGGCCATAAAACCCCAGACTAATGGGATAACTTGGCATCCATGCACTATCATATCCCTGTAGCCCCTGACCTGCTTCTATTCTAGGAAGAGCTCCTGTGCTAACTATCTGCATAAAAGGGGGAACCGAATATACTATCATCGGTGGATATTCAGGGAAAGAGGTTTTAGGTCGTGCCTGATACCCTTCTCGTTCATATCCAAAGAAATGGAATGTCAACATGGGTTGAGAAATGTTTTCTGGAGGCATCTCTATGACCGTCGAGGGCACCACATCGCTCAGCATACCCCTGGATGTTGGGAGAGGCGTTACCTAGTACCCAACAACTGCTAGCATCTGGGGTGGTGGCGCTAAATTTGGTTGTGACCCAACTGCTCCCATGGCTTGATTCGCATGCACGACCCGCTCATAAGCTTCGACATAGGAATCACTAGAAACTTCTGTAAATTGGCCATCTCTTTCATCGTATGACCTCTCTGGCATGTCTTGTGTGGGGTTCATAATCCCTGCATCACGTCCTGGGTTATCATCAATAGGTCTCGAGGGCCTGGCTACATTTCGAGGGGCCTCGGTAATCGGAGGGTTAAGTTCGGTAGAACCAGACATTGTCTCCTACCCGCCAGCCGAATCACCTACCAGAGCTAACACTACTTCTCTCTCAACATTATGGGATGCTGAAGGGTTGACCATCTTTCTTCTTCTTCCTCGGTATGGGGATGGTATCTCGTCTCTAGCACATATTCCCTTCAGCCTCAACCCCTCACTCCTTCTAGTATTTGTGGAAGTGGACATAAACCAAATGACTCTAATTTGACTAAATTAGTCCCACTGGGCATGCCAATTGATTTGTCTGGAAATCGATCAATCCGCACCACTGAGTCCCTTGATCGCAATCGGCAAACAATAAGCCCCTGGGAGATCCCAGGGGTAAACTCTCTGATGCTTAAGTCGGCAAGATACTCGAATAGGTGATTAAAAGTCCAATAATCATAACGAATATGTACTTGGTATTTATACTATATGATAAGAGCAACACATATCCTTAATTATCGTAATTGTCTCCCTGAATATACGAAAACCATATATTCTGCCTTATACTTCCTTTTTTGTGCCGAAGTTGGCCCAAAAACATCATCTGGGCTTCTTTCGGGTCAGCCCATCATCATATATCAAGTCTAAATTTATAATGTTGAATGAAATAGATAAAGTGAAAGTGTAAAACTAATAAACTTCTTTGATATTGTTGTTGAAAATATACCTATAAATATCGGGAACACATGTATAGTTAAAAAAAATTTAAAAATTAGAACTGTTAAGCATTAAAGGTGGGGGTCGGTGTGGCACGTGCCCCCAGTGCCCCCACCCTAAATCTGCCATTGGTCGTTGGGGAATTTCCAGTCAGGTCAAGCAGCCTATTCCACCATGTCACGATGACACCTCAGACCAACAGTAAGTTCCATCACATAGCTCTCTCTATGATCTTCGACGAGGCTCCGAACACTTCAGCACCAGCCAAAAGAAGAAGAAAAGCCGCATCAGGACCTTAGTGGGAAGAAGAAGAAGAAGAAATTTGGGGGGAGGGTGAGGGTATTTCTATCCTTTCTCTTTTTCTTTTTTAAGTTCAGGGGGAAATTATCATTTCATTAAATTCTAGCCAAACTTCCTGTTGACAATTGAAGTCAACAGCGCATAGGGTTGGATTAACATATACATTATAAAGTCAGGGTTATTTTGGCACTTTCTCATTTTACACGGTTATGTTGACACTTTCAGGCTAAAATAATGGTCATTTTAGCACTTTACTCTTAATATAATTAATGAAGTAATTTGATGTTTATTTTCATAAATTATGATGAGATTTCATAATTTTGAAAAAAATTAATACCATATCTTGCAATCTAAATAATTATAGTCTGATCTTAAATGTTATAGAGACGAGCTCTAAATATAATTAGTTTAATTATTAGACGGTCAAATTAGAACGCTTTCATGATAATAAGACAATATGTTTTTAACACAAAAGGAAGAATCAAGTTCGGATCGATTTCTAAGTTTTTTTAATTGAAGTCATTAATTGATAGGTTTTGATAGTACTCTTCTTTTCACTAAGCTCAAGCCTCAAAAATCAATTTGATGGATTGGCAATTGATTTTCATTGTTGGATCTCAATAGCCCAACAAGCCAAACATTTGAAACCCAAAAAATTCCTATTATATTTCCATCAGGTTTCTGTCATGATCCTGCTTGGATCTAACAAATTGACAAAGAAATTCCTAAACTGCAGAATGAATTAAGAAGAGAAAGATATGTGTTGAACTAGAAAATTACAACAAATTGATCTTGCTACAACTGAAGATGCCCTCAACTAACCTTCCCCCTTGCCTATATGCCTTCCCCGCCCAACTCTATAACTGAATTAGGAGAATTAGTTTGGGTTTGAGCAGTTCTAACGGCCAACAAACCGTTAATTGGTTTCAGTTGCTCTTTGGAGCTGATGTAATATGCCAAAAGTCCCTATTACCCTTCATGCTCCTAATATTCCCTGCTCCTTAAGAAAAAGCTTGTCCTAAAACATTAACAGTTAGAATTACTGTATCTATGTGCGAAAATTAGTGCGAAACACACACAACACTCACTGTTCTTCTTCTTCCCCACCCCTCACCTCTGATCGTTTTCATCAGTCCGAATTAGGTCCAATTTTCCCCGATTATTGCTTCCATGGCGGCTCCTCCACCTGGAGGCAGCCCGCTATCGGCCTACGCCGACTGCCTCAAACCAAAGAGGAACCCTGATGGCAAACCATACCCCAAGCTCCAGAAATTGAATCTCAAACCTCAGCTATCTTACAAAGGGGAACCATGCTGCTTCTTCACGGAGGAAGAAATCGACCTCATCGCTGAACCATTCAATGACGCCCTAGTTGGAAAATTTACCAGAGGCCGGCCAACATTGCCATTTCTCCGGCACCATTTCCAGACAATCGGATTCAAAGGGGAATTCAAAATCACCGCTCTGGATGCGAGGCATGTGAGAATCACCTTCGACCTAGATGAAGATCTGCATCGCTGCTGGAGCAGATACACATGGAATCTTGGAGGATCTGTAATGAGGATCCTAAAGTGGACCAAAGATTTTGACATCGATGAGGAGCCCCCATTCGCACCCATTTGGATCAATGTTGAGCTACCGCCGACGCACTTCTTCCACCCTGATGCCATAGAAGGTATTGGTGAGTCTCTAGGAAAGTTTCTATATGCTGATACCCCAACAGAGAACTTATCGAGACCTTCCACAGTCAGAATGAGCGTAGAGTTTGATCTTAGGAACCCACTTCCGGCCAAGGTTAGACTTGGGACCCTGAGAAAACATAAGTATTACAATATCACCTATGAGGATCCCCCCTTTATTGCAAGGACTGTAAGAAACTGGGTCATAATGGGTCAAACTGCAGATTGAGGAATGGGATGACTTCGGCTACAATACAAGCAGCTTCACAATCAACCTCTGGTGCTATTAAGAACACAGCAAAGGGGCAAGTATCAAGAGGCCAAGTCATAATCAGTGGTGCCCCTAAGAAACCTCAACCACACCAAGAAATCATAAAGAAACCTTTGGAGGTCTGGAAAAAGAAAGAAGATATAGACCCTCACACTATCCAGGAGGAGGAGGAAGATATTTTCCTGGATGCCATCACCATGGAGGAACCAACTTTAGATAAAGGAAAGGGAAAGATCATTCATGATTCCCCCTTTCAGTCACCAGCCAAATCGGGTCCATCAAAGATTGGAGTTTCTGTGGATGACTGCACACCACCATTGAGAACAGGTAATTCTGGTCAACTTATATTTCAAACTACTAATCGATTTCAACTTTTGGATAAGGATCAGGACAATGTGGAACAAGCAGAGGAGCAAGCTGAAGATCTTGAAATGGATCTTATGGAAGTAAACATCCAGAATGAGGTCTCTCTGGTCAATGCAGAAAAGAATCTCATCAACCAGGTTTCACCTCCACCTTCTTCTTCAAAAAGAAACACAAACAATTCTTCTTTCAAATCTTCACTTGATATGAACGAGGATGATAACATGATTGCTAGTGATAGTGTGAATGTGACAGTGTTAGAGCATATAGGGAATGATGTTGAGCTAACAGAAGAAGATTCGCATTTGAGAGAGAATGTATCAAACTCCATCACTGTAGTCAATAAACCTGAAATAGAGCTTGAGAATGCAACTGCTAATATAGATGCTCAGGATGTTAATGTGGTGCACATTGAGGATGTGGAGCCCATGAATAATGTGGCCACCCCAATTGTCACTTCTTTACAAGTTCCTGCTCAAATTTCTGTTGCTCACTCTGTGCCCTCTGAGTATGCTGTACCCAATACACCCAATGTAGATCAGCAGACACATACTGGCAAGGTTGAGAAGAAGAAACCTACTTTCTTCTCTCAACCGAACAGAACCAGTTCTAGACTAGCTGCCAAACAAAACATTTCCCATGAATTGTAAACTCGTAACATGGAATGTAAATGGATTAACCACCTCTGTGGAAAGAATAAAAGAATTAAGTTTAGTTCATAAGCCTGATATCTTCGCCATTATTGAGCCTAAACAGAAAATTAACACCCTGGATGGCTTTACTAAGAAATTACAATTTCACTCCAGCTTAGCATCTAAATCAGGGAAGATATGGATTTTGTGGAACACTAATATACACACTCAACTAATCCATGATGACCAAAATTTTACTGTTCTTAAGATTGAAAACCAGAACCCAGGAAATGTCTGGTATCTAATTGTTGTTTATGCTGAACACTCTAGGCTAGGAAGACAAGAGATGTATGGTAGAATCCTAAACTTACCTTCCTTGCCATATTTCCTGGTAGGAGATTTCAATGTCATTAGAACTCTTTCTGAATATAATGGTTCTTCTAGTCCAAGAATTGATAGTATAATGGATTTTGATATCTTTATAAATGCTATAGAACTGGAGGAACCTCACACAGTTGGGAACATTTACACATGGACTGGGTACAGATTAAAAGGGAAAGGAATAAAGGTTAAAGAAAAAATCTCTAAAAAGCTAGATAGAGGTTTAATCAACCTGAAACTAAGGCAAATCTACCCAAGCACCTCAATCCATGTACTGAATAGGACCACATCAGACCATTCCCCCCTCTTAGCAAGCTTTAATAATCAGGCTAAAATCTACCCAAAGCCATTTAGGTTCCAAAATATGTGGTACATAAGAGAAGGATTCCAACAGGTTCTAAGAAATAACTGGGAGCAGCCTATAGAATGTTATGGCATGTTAAAATTCTGTAATAAACTCAAAAGGCTCAAAATCTTTCTTAAACAGTGGAATAGGGAAGTTTTCAAAGATGTTTTCCAAAACATAAAAGAAGCAGAACAGGAGGTAGATAGATTGGAAGCTGAGAATGATGATCTAGATAACCCTTTAACCCTAGAAGCTCTCAATACTGCTAGAACCAACCTCCTATTCAAAATTAAGGAGAGAGACATTTTCTGGAAACAAAAGAGTAGAGTTAGATGGATGAAAGATGGGGACTGCAACAGTCAGTTCTTTCACAAGTCTGTAAAACAGAAGCACTCTAGATTGTCCATACAAAAGATTAAAGATGAGCATCAAAACTGGTTAACTGATCAGGATGCTATTGGAAATGCAGGGGAAAGATTTTTTAAAAATCTCCGGCAGGATGAGAATACAGACATGCATGGTGAAAACCTAGCCTTTTTTCTCATAGATGTTCCCTCCTTGATTACTCCCCAGACCAACTCAGAGCTATTGAAACCAGTCACAACTGATGAGGTCAAAGCTGCTGTCTTTAGTCTTGGAGAAAATAGTGCAAGTGGACCCGATGGTTTCCATGGGCTGTTTTATAGAAACAGTTGGGACATCATAGCCCAGGACCTTACTGAGGCAGTAAGGGATTTTCAAGCTGGTACACCAATCCCAAGGGCAATGGCCTCCACAAATATAGTCCTTATCCCCAAAAACCAACAACCATCAACCTTTAGTGAGTTCAGACCAATCAGCCTCTCAAACTTTAGCAATAAAGTTTGCTCCAAGATACTGATGGAAAGGATAAAAATACTGATGCCCTCACTTATATCAAGTGAACAATCAGCATTCCTTCAAGGGAGGGAAATAGCAGACAATGTTATCCTGATGCAAGAGTCTACTAGATTCTTGCAGAAAGATAAAGAATGTCTCAACCTTATCCTCAAATTAGACATGACCAAAGCATTTGATAGGGTTTCCTGGCCTGCTCTTAATTCACTTTTGCTCAAACTGGGATTCCATTGCACTTTAGTCAGAATACTTATGTCTAACATAGCATCTGCATGGTTCTCTGTTATCATTAATGGAGTTTCTTATGGTTTTTTTAAACCATCAAGAGGTCTCAAACAGGGTGACCCTCTGTCCCCCTTTTTGTTTAACATCTTGACTGAACTCATGTCCAGGAAGCTCCATACCTTATTTGAATCTGGTACATTAGCAAGGTTTCATTTGCCACAGCACACTACACCACTTACACATCTAATCTATGCTGATGACACATGTATATTCCTTAAAGCAACTGATAAGTCTCTTAAAAATTTTGCTGCATTTATCACCTCATTTGAAATGGCTACTGGGCAAAAAGTAAACATGCAAAAATCCAACTTCTACACAGGTGATAAAAGCAGTAGAGCACATAAAAGTAAAATTAAGAGAATCTTGGGAATGCAGGAGGGTAGTTTTCCCTTTAAGTATCTAGGCTGTACCATATATAAGGGTAGAAAACTTAATGCACATTTTCTTGGAACTTTAGAATCTATAAGTGCTAGAATAAATACATGGAACTCTAAATGGATTTCTAGAGGGGGAAGGATAATACTTATCAAGCATGTTCTCTCCTCCATACCCCAACATGTATTTGCTGTGATGCAACCAACTAGTTTCATTCTTAGGAAAATTGAAATGCTATGCTCAGATTTTCTATGGGGGGAAACAGAGGGAAGGAAGCATAAGCATTGGAGATCTTGGGAAAGAATGGCCTTTCCAGAACAAGAAAATGGGATAGGTTTTAAAAACTTAGACTTCATTATAGATGCATACTCCCTTAAGCTTTGGTGGAAAATGCAGCAGGGCAATGCACCCTGGACCAAGTTCCTTTGGTCTCTTCCAAACCACAGAAGAACTTCTGATGTATGGAAGAGAGTGAAGTCAGTTTCTGAATTTGCAGAATCCCACACTAGAATCATTCTAGGAAATGGTACCTGCAGTTTCTGGGGCTCAAACTGGCTTGGTGATGGAATGCTGATAGATAAGTTAGATGGAATCAGGCCTTTGCACCCTGACCTGACAGTTAGAGAATTTTACACTAATAAGGTATCAATATTAGCTTTCTTGGCACCATACATCTCTGCTGATATGATACAAAAGATGCAAAGGGAGCACAATTTTACTGAGGACAAGGACATCATGGTATGGACCCCAAACCCGCAAGGTAAGTTTTCGATTCAAAGTGCATATAAAAGCTTGAGACACAGGCATAGAGAATCTGCATCACTGACGAAGGTACAATCTCTAAACTTACCTGTGAAGATTACCTTCCTTACTTGGAGAATCCTTAATAATTTGATGCCAATGGATGATATGCTTAAAGATTTTGGGATTACTAATGTATCAAAATGTCCTTTCTGTCAGCATGAGGATACATTGCAACATTTTTTTAACACATGCCCTTATGTCTCTCTAATATGGAAAAAAATGCATGCTATCTTAGAACTACCACAGATTCACTTTGTTAATCTATGGGATAGATTAACATCATACTGGAGTATATCACATCTGTCAAAACTGCATGTTTTCCTGTGCTGTTCCCTACCATGTTTAATTTTATGGGAATTGTGGAAAGCTAGGGGCCAGATACTTTACCAGGGTGTTAAAAAAACCCCTTTATAAACCTGGAATCAAGTAAAGGCAAACAGTAGACTAATCTCCATAGCAAGGCCACCTGCTTCTGCCAATCCCTCTGATTGCAAATGGATCCAAAGAGGACTAATCTCTGTCCTGAATCCACCCCCACCAACAAGACTTATCCCCATCAAATGGGAACCCCCTGATGTCGGATTCAAGCTGAATGTTGATGCATCCTTTAAACAAAACTCTTCGTCTGTTGGGGGTCTTATAAGAGACACTGGGGGAAGATTCAGGTTGGCATTTTACAATCTAATACACGGGGTTTCCCCTTTGCAGGTGGAGCTCCAAGCAGCCCTTCAAGGCATCCAATTGGCAATGGAACACGGCTATAACAATATCTCACTGGAGATGGACAGTCAACCTGCAGTGAACATCATTAATGGCAAATTGGAGCCTCCGTGGATCTGTCTTCAATTGGCCAGACAAGTGGCAGATCTGATGAAGCAGAACAACATCCGAGCTTCCCACATCTAAAGAGAAATTAATGGTCCTGCTGATTTTTTAGCAAAGTATGGACAGCAAAGGAGGGAATCACGGCATCTCACTGATCTCAGACAGTTTCCACAACTGAGAGAGAAGCTTTTGATGGATAATCTCCACTCTTGGAGAAGAATCAGGGCATAACACAGGTTTGGCTAGGCTAGGCTGGAGTGTAAGTCGACACTTGGGGTGTGGAGTCTTACACAAACAGAAGAGCTCCTCCTGTTCCCGGTTTCGAACACACGAATGGAGAGCCACTCTCCACTTTCTTTTGTTGTACAGGCTTCTTCTTTTGTATACGGCATATACCTATGCCGCTGTAATTGTGACAACTTTTGTCCATCTTTTGTCCAATTCTCTCATGTATCTAACTGTCTGATAAACTCTACGGGATTTAATCCCAATTTGGAGGTTTGGGGAGCCAAAATAAAGTCCCCCCATCTATTGGTGGTTTGTATTAAAAAAAAAGCTTGTCCTCAAGTTTTTAAAAACACTTCAATCATGAAAATCTGGGAACTGATTATAGATAAGAGTTGCGTCTTCCCATGAAGCTACATTTAGGTCCGTCAAATGGGTTAATTGGATAAACCCGTTATCCAAACTCAATAGATCATTATCGAATGGGTCATTATCCAATTAACCCGTTTATTAAATGGGTCATAATGAGTTGGGTCATAAATGGATAACCCATTGGATAACCCATGAAATATTCATATGACCCAATGGGTTAAAATATATTATCCAATAAGTTATTATCCAATAAATCATTATATAATTAACTCAATAAGTTATCATTAAACATTTTCTATCGATTTGGGTTACAAGTTGTCATTATCCAATGGGATCAGGTATTAAATGCTCATTAGTTTTTGGGATTGAGTGGGATGAAAATAATTGTGTTAATGGAAAATTTTGATCTCCATGGGTCCCATATTATGTTAATTCAATAAAAACGTAACAAATACCCAATAAATATCCAAAATTACCCAATTAAATGCATGTGTAATATTTAACATAAATATTCACTATAATTCACAAATTATACAAATTAGAATTCACAAATTATTCAATCTCAATCTCGTACAATATTCGAGTTCGTACAAAATTCGCACTCAATCTCGTACAGTATTCGAGTTCGTACAATATTCGAGTTCAATCTCGTACAGTATTTGAGTTCATACAGTATTTGAGTTCAATCCCGTACAGTATTCGAGTTTGTACAGTATTCGAGCTCAATCTCGTACAGTATTCGAGTTCATACATTATTCGAGCTTAATCTCGTACAGTATTTGAGATCATAGAGTATTCGAGTTCATACAGTATTCGAGCTCAATCTCGTACAGTATTCGAGTTCATACAATATTCGAGCTCAATCTCGTACAGTATTCGAGTTCGTACAGTATTCGAGCTCAATCTCGTACAGTATTCGAGTTCATACAGTATTCGAGCTTAATCTCGTACAGTATTCGAGTTCATAGAGTATTCGAGTTCGTACAGTATTCAAGCTCAATCTCGTACAGTATTCGAGCTCAATCTCGTATAGTATTCGAGCTCAATCTCGTACAGTATTCAAGTTCGTACAGTATTCGAGTTCAATCTCGTACAGTATTCAAGTTCGTACAGTATTCGAGTTCAATCTCGTACAGTATTCGAATTTGTAGAGTATTCGAGCTCAATCTCGTACACTATTCGAGTTTGTACAGTATTCGAGTTCAATCTCGTACAGTATTTGAGTTCGTACAATATTCGAGTTCGTACAGTATTTGAGCTCGAGCTCGATCCCAAGTAATATTGTTCGTTAGTTTCGTCGAGTTTACAACGCCAACATATTATATATTTTTTATTTTTATTAAATATAATATAATATAATGTACATAATATTATATTACATAATATAATATTATGAACTCGAATATGAACAAAACGCAGACCGATTGATGAACAAAATGCAGACTGATTGATGAACAAAACGCGGACTGATGAAATAAAATGCAGTATAGAAAGTGAGAACTGAGAACTAAGAAAGAACACGGACTTGATGGGTAATTCATGTTTCACCCAAATAAATGACATATACCCAATTGGTCATTTAGTTCGACCCAATGGATAATTAGCATAGACCCAATGGATAATTAGTATGGACCCAATGAATAATTAGTATGGACCCAATGGATAATTAGTATATACTCAATGGATAATTCAGTATATACCCAATGGATAATTCATTATATACTCAATGGATAATTGGTGTTTTCAACCATTTAAACTTTAAATGGATAAGCCACGTAACATTTTACTTGGAGTGAAAAATTACGATTAACCGTAATCATTCTTTGATGTAGGCTGAATCGTGTACATAACTACAAAAAAAAAGAAATATTTATTCGAGTGCCCGAATGTGGGAATTTCATTTATTATTTTCTTATGTTCAATAAAAGAAAATATTTTTAAAAATCTTCATATTTCGAGATTTTTCAAATTTAGTAAAAGTTTCTTAAATACTACTTCTACTTCTTTCGTCAAGATCATTTATCAAATTTTAATTGGTTCAAATTAAAATTGATTAAAACATGAACCAAAATCGACAAATAGGATGAATCGAGAATTTGATCGTTTCTAAGTTGATTATATGTGTTACGGAAAAATTAAATTATTCATAATCAAATTTGTGAAAATTTTGTTATCTTATGATATGAAATTATCCACGGGTCACCCGTTATCCAACCCAACTCGACCCACCCAAAATTATCCAACGGATAACCAATCATCCAACCCAACTAAACCCAATAACTACAACCCAATTATATCCATTAACCCAATGGGTCATTATCCAATAAGTCTTATCCAATAAGTGAAATTAGTATATGGGTAACGGTTATCCAACGGGTGACCCAACCCGTTTGACGGGCCTAGCTACATTCACTCCATTCCCAAGCTATCAAACACTGAGTCACACTGAGTCACACTCACTCCATTCTGACTAATTGTTATGGAATTAGTATTATAGTTAATATGGAATTAGTGTTAATTAGTATTGGTATTGGAATTTGATTTGTATTCCTACCATAATTGTAGATATAATTGTATTCTGCTACCTTCTCCTAGTTGGGATAGGTTTCCTGTACTACTATATAATGTATCCTGAATTCATGAATAGAACAGAGATCATCACCCTTATTTCCTACATGGTATCAGAGCCTAAAATTCTGAAACCTAAAACAGAAAATTTTCCGCTGCCCTGATCTTTCCCGAGCCGCCGCCGTCTGACGCCTCACGCGCCGCCGCCGAAATCCACGCGCCACCGCCACTGCACCATCGCCGCCGCTGTCCGCCAGGTTTCCGACGACGACCCCATCAATGATGTTTGCTGCTCGTGTTTTTTATCTGCTGCCGTTTGCTGCCGATCGATGCCACGCGCCGCCGCCTCCTTCACGCGCCGTCCGCCACGCGGCGTTAGCAACTGTTCACCGGTGTTCTTATCCGTCCCTGATTTTACAATATGTCGGGTTCTGATGAACAACCTTTTTTTAAGATTCCTGAGGGTACAAAACTTCAGGATCTGAGTGCTAGTGACGTAATTACAGCTTTACTCAAACAGCTGCAATCACACTCTGGCGCTCATGCTGCTTTACCGATTGATCGTGTGTCAACTGATCCTTACTACATTGGTTCCGGCGATGGTCCAGGACTACAACTTGTACCAATCATGCTGAAAGGACCAGAAAACTACAATGAATGGTCTTATGCGATTTGTTGTGCATTCTTGGCCAAACATAAGATTGGGTTCCTTAATGGATCCATCACAAAACCCCAGGATGATCATCCAGATGCTGCTGTCTGGCCTGGGGTTAATGCTACTCTTGTCTGTTGGATCTCACAGACCCTGGATCCAGTGATACGATCTTCAACAAGTTCTTTCTCTACCGTTAAGGATTTATGGGATGATCTTAAGGCACGCTTTATTTTCGCTGATGGAATGAAGCTTATGCAGACACAAGAAACCATTCAAGGTTACAGGCAGAATGGTCAGCCCATCGCCATCTATTTTGCCACACTGAAGAAGTTGTTTGCAGATTATCACTGCATGCGACCTCCTGTGGTCTGTATCTGTGAAGATTGCAAGGCTTTATGCCAGTGCAATTTTCAGGCAAAAATCCTCCAAGAGAGAGAGAAGGATTTGATCTACCAATTCATCTCTGGTCTCGACGAAGGTTTTCACACCTTGCGATCCCATATCTTGAGCATTGAGCCACTGCCATCTGTCATGAGGGTGTATGCCCTTGTTACTCAGGAGGAGAATCATAGAGCTATCATTCGAGCCCGTGATTCTTCTTCTACATCTATGGCATATGCTGCACAACGTTCGCCAGTGGTTCTTTCTGCCGACGACCGTAAGAATCTTGTTTGCACACATTGTCATCGCAAGCGTCATGACAAAGACACCTGTTTTAAGATACACGGCTTCCCGGAGTGGTTCAAGAAGGGCAAGAAATCGGCACCACCTGATCGGCCATTAGTCAACGCCGGTCAAACTGGTGGCGCCACCAGTCTCTCACTCCCACCGCCGTTCGTCGGAACCGCCTTGTCGCCACCAAGCCTGGCGGCGGTGGCCTCATCTACGGTCCCTGCTCGCTCCAATTTTGGCCCTGCTCTGTCTGATGACCAATGGAACACAACCATGAACCTGTTTAATCAGCTTCACTCTCCTGGTGATGAGTCTGGTAAGCATACTTTACCATGGATCCTTGATTCGGGAGCCTCCTATCATATGACCGGTGACAAAGGTTCTCTTTCTGATCTTACTACTATTGATGCTGTGAATATTTTTCTGCCCGATAGCTCGATGTTCTCCGCTACACAATTTGGATCCATTTGTTTTGATGGTTTTAAACTGCCACACGTGTTATATATCCCAACATTGCGCTGCAACTTACTGTCTTGCTCTAGATTGTTATCTACCCTAAACTGTCTAGCTTTGTTTACTGAAAATTATTGCATTTTACAGACAATCAGTACGAGGAGAGTGATTGGTGTGGGTGAACAGAAAGGGGGGTGTTTTGGCTTCGTCTGCTGGATGCTCGTGTTCGAAGTCCTATCCTGCAGCCTCTTCCTACAGTTGCTTCACTGTCCTATTTTGATTTATGGCATCAGCATTTTGGTCATCCATCTTCCACGGTGTTATCTTCTATTTCTCCTAGCAATAATAAACATTTTGTGCCTTGCTCTATATGTTATAGAGCAAAACAGCCTAGACATAGTTTTCCTTTAAGTACTACTAATGCTACTGCATTATTTCAACTAATTCATTGTGATATTTGGGGACCCTATAATACACCATCTTCTAGTGGTGTGTTTTATTTCTTGACAATATTAGATGATTTTTTCCGAGCTGTTTGGGTTTATTTGTTAGTAGCTAAATCTGAAGTAGCTTCTAGATTTTTAGAATTTAGTGCTTTAGTCAAGAACCAGTGGGGAAAAACCATCCAACGAGTTCGAGCTGATAACGACACTAAATTCTTGCCTCTCTGATCTCACTTTACTGCATCGGGGATCATTTTTGAGACGTCTATGGTTGATATTCCACAACAGAATGGTCGAGTTGAAAGAAAGCATCGTCATTTACTCAATGTAGCGCGAGCTTTACGGTTTCAAGCCAATCTTCCTATTGACTTCTGGGGAGAATGTGTTCTTACTGCTGCCTACCTGATCAACCGAACACCGACACAGCTTCTCAATGAGCGTACTCCCTTTAAGTTACTCTATGGACATGCGCCAAATTACTCTTCTTTACGAGTATTTGGATGCTTGTGTTTTGCTACTCGTGTTCCACGATACCGTGACAAGTTTGCACCAAGAAGCCGTCGGTGTTTGTTCCTTGGTTATCCTGCCGGAAAGAAAGGTTATCGTCTTCTCGATTTGGACTCTCGAGTTATCTTTAACACTCGGGATGCTGATTTCTTTGAAGACCAGTTCCCGTATTCTGCATCTCAGTAATCCGCTTCTACAGATGAACCTGGCGGCGCTACCACTGCACCGTCGATTTCCTCCTCCTACTCACCGGAACCATACGGCTTTTCCGATCAACCGCCGGCCGCCCTTCCACCAGTCCATGCTGACCGACCAACGCTGGTCAACGCCGGCGGGTCAACGGCGGTCAACGACGGTGGGTCAATGCTGGTCAATGCTGGCTGGTCAACGTCGGTCAACGTCGGCAGGTCAACACAGGCGATCCAACACCAGTCAACGGTGTCCAACTAACTCCGGCCACCGCCAGCGTCCCACTGCCACCGGTCCTCCTCCGCCTGCTGCCAATATTCCACCATCCACCAGACAAAGTGTTCGTGCTCGACGTCCACCGGCGTATTTGGCTGACTATGATTGTGATGATTCTACTTGTGCTCTTGTTACTGAAGACCCCCCCCCCCCCTTTTCGACTACGTTCCCCCATACGTCATCACTATCCTCAGGTGTTCTATACCCTCTTACTGATTATGTAAATTGTGATAATTTTTCTAGTCTGCATACTAGATTTTTGGGTGCTGTAACTTGTAGTGCAGATCCCACTACTTACTCTGAGGCTTCCCGACATTCTTATTGGCGAGATGCTATGGTTGCGGAGCTCACTGCCCTAGAGCGCTATCAGACTTGGACTTTGTCTCCTTTGCCTGCGCATAAAAAGGTCATTGGTTGTAAATGGGTTTACCAAACGAAGTTTTTCTCTGACGGTACCATTGAACGTTACAAAGCTCGTCTCGTGGTTCTTTGAAACCGCCAGATTGAAGGAATTGATTACACAGAGACTTTTGCTCCAGTCGCAAAGATGAGTTTCGT
Organism: Rubia yunnanensis; assembly: GCA_037428765.1. Classification (NCBI taxonomy): domain Eukaryota; kingdom Viridiplantae; phylum Streptophyta; class Magnoliopsida; order Gentianales; family Rubiaceae; genus Rubia; species Rubia yunnanensis. Next base: position 106,153,054 of record CM075063.1, on the reverse strand, counting down.
TCGCTTGTTCCTGTCAGTTGCTGTTATACGTGGTTGGAAGTTGCATCAGATGGATGTTCATAATGCATTCCTCCATGGTGATTTACATGAAGAAGTGTTCATGCGACCCCCACCTGGCTATGTGGTTCCGCCTGGTCAGGTTTGTCGCCTTCAAAAATCTCTTTATGGTCTTCGTCAGGCTCCTCGGAATTGGTTTGCTAAACTGGCACAGGCTTTACGGACATTTGGTTTTGTTCAAAGTAAGGCAGATTACTCTTTATTTGTCTTTTCCAGTGGATCACAGTCTTTACATGTTCTGGTTTATGTGGATAATTTGGTCATTGCTGGTAGTTCTTCTTCGCTCATCTCTGAGTTCAAGAAATACTTGGGTTCTTGTTTTCACATGAAGGACCTTGGTTTGGTTAAGTATTTTTTGGGCATAGAGATTGCTAGAAGACCGGAGGGGATGTTTCTCTCGCAAAGGAAATATGCTTTGGACATCCTATCTGATACAGGTTTATCTGTTTCTAAACCAATTGATTTTTCGATGGAGCAACAACATGATTTGGCACATGTTGAAGGTTCAGCCTACCATGACCCGGAGCAGTATCGCCGCTTGGTTGGGCATCTGATATATCTAACTATTACTCGTCCTGAACTTAGTTATTCAGTTCATACTCTTACGCAATTCATGAAGACTCCTTGTGTTCCTCACTGGCAAGCTGCGGTTCGTGTTTTGCACTATCTGAAGAGTCATCCTGGTCAAGGTTTATTTCTTTCTTCCCGTAGTACTCTCCAATTGACTGCTTATTGTGATTCGGATTGGGCCACCTGTCCTATAACTAGGCGTTCCTTATCCGGTTATTTTGTTATGATTGGTGATTCTCCAGTTTCCTGGAAAACTAAGAAGCAACCTACTGTTTCTCGGTCTTCTGCCAAAGCAGAGTATCGTGCTATGGCTGTTGCCTGCTGTGAGTTATTATGGCTTCGGTCATTGCTGAAAGACTTAGGAGTTTTGCACTTTTCCTATGAAATTGTTTTGTGACAGTCAATCAGCCATTCACATAGCAGCCAATCCGGTTTTCCATGAACGTACTAAGCACATTGAAGTTGATTGTCCTTTTGTTCGAGATCTTGTTCAATCTGGCGCTATTGTTACTCAACATATTCGTACGGTTGACCAACCCGCGGATTTGTTCACCAAAGCTCTCGGACGTAACCAGTTTCATTCCTTACTTGGCAAGTTGGGCATTTCTGATCCGCATGCTCCAACTTGAGGAGGAGTGTTATGGAATTAATATTAGTTGTTATGGAATTAGTTTTAATTAGTATTGGTATTGGAATTGGATTTGTATTCCTACCATAATTGTAGATATAATTGTATTCTGTTACCTTCTCCTAGCTGGGATAGGTTTCCTGTACTACTATATAATGTATCCTGAATTCATGAATAGAATAGAGATCATCACCCTTATTTCCTACACTAATGATGCGTCTTTGTAAGATACATGTAAAGTCCAGATTTGGCTAACTGGTAATTTGTATTAATTATGCAAATATGGTATTATTGAGTTGCAACATCAAAGAATAAATTTTGGTCAAATAAGGAAAGGTTGAAGACTGAATTCGAGAAGGACACATCTCGTCCAAGTTGTATTTGAGTTGGAGAATATATCAGTTCCTATATATGTGAGATTAGATTAATGTTATGGAATTGGAAAATTCAGTTATGGTTAGGATATGGATGAGATATTATAGTTATTCTAATTCCTTACTTAATGGGATTAGATTTGGTAATTCTTATCTCCAAGATATTTGATTGTAATCAGAATATTATGTGGAGAAGGTATTACATTTGCACAAGACTACATGTGTAAGAAGACTTTCCATGTTGAAACAAATGGAACCGTGAAACCTAAAAGGATTTAATCATTTGAAGATATTACGTAAATATTGAGTTATAGAACATTGGAGATTTCGCAATATATTATTTTAGGCTTGTGATTGAAGCATATTGGATTTATGAAAAATTCCTATAATTATGGAATTGGATTTATGTAATATTATGGGATAATTGAGATATGAAAAATCCTTTTATTTATGGGATTTGGATATGGTTCAGAAGCAGATTTGGAAACAGAATCTCTTGAAGACAAATGTGGAGAATTCCAATCTGGTCATGATATATATTGAATGGACATCACGGTTGTGCCACTCACAGATTAATTGAAGAAAAATCTGCACCCAGATTTTTATCTTTCGAGAGGTACTATAGAGCCATTCGTCTGTGTTCCAACATGAACTTAAATTGTTGAACAAGTTCAGAATCATATACCTTAATTCCTCATGAGGAAGAGATCCGGCGTCGACGAGTTTCGAGGTCAGAGGGAGTCTGATCAAGGTGGATCGATAGCAAGGGGAGCTTGCAGAATTCATATGTTATAATTAGTTAAGATAAGTATATTGTATGGTGTACTTTGTACTGTATCTTTCTTATTAGTGGATTCATTCTGAACTGGGCATGGTCCCGTAGATGTAGGTGGATTTCACTGAACTGCGTAACCAAGTCTCATGTGTTCATGTTTTACTTTATTGCATACTTGGTTAGATAGACTATGTTGGAACACAGTAGTGATAATTGAAATAATTAGGTAAAACCAAATTTCAATTGGTATCAGAGCTAAGTCACTTGTTTTACCTTGATTTTTACAAGGAAAGTAAGATCTGGTTTTACCAATGGCGACCAGAGAAGGAGCTTCTGTGTCTCAGCCACCACTGCTCGAAGGAACAAATTACAACTATTGGAAGGTTCGCATGCGGGTTTTCATAAATTCACTGGATGAATTGGCTTGGTACTATGTTGAAACAAAATGGAAACCCCCTGTTGTTGGAAGTTCTGAAGGAGGAGAATCTAGTTCTAAAGAGCCAATAGTTAAGCCTAAAGAGTCGTGGACACCAGTTGAAATAATGGGAGGCTTCGCGAACCCCAGAGCATTAAATGTCATCTTTACTGCAGTAGATGAAGATCAGTTCAAACTCATCTCCACGTGCCAACAAGCAAAGAAAATATGGGATATCCTACAAACTATACATGAGGGGACAAGTCGTGTACATATTCAAAGCTACAAATGTTGGCCACAAAATTTGAACAACTTAAAATGGAAGAAGATGAGACTATTGCAGTATTCAATGGAAGACTTAGAGACATCACAAATATGGTGCATCAATTGGGAAAAACTTACAAAGAGTCAAAGTTGGTGAAGAAGCCGCTGAGATCACTTCCCCAAAGATTTGCCATGAAAGTAACAGCAATAGAAGAAGCAAAGGACGTTGCCACAATGACTTTAGATGAGTTGATGTGATCACTACAAACCTATGAAATGAAGTTGGAACATCCAACGAAGGAGGATAGCGATGATGAAAATTAAGACCTTGCCTTTATCACAAAGAATTTATCAAGGATGCCGAAGAAAGTGGTAAATAATAAGTCACGGGAAATATTTAATGGGAACGAATCACAATTTTAAAACTTTGGAAACAATCATGGATCAAGGATGCAGCAGACCACTCAGCAATCCTCAAGAAATTAAAATGGTGAATTGAGGCGGTCAGAAAGGATACAATACAGAGAATGTGAAGGGTATGGACATATTCAGGCTGAATGTGCCAACACTCGGAAGAAGCATGGAAAATCATATGCACACTCATGTAGTGAATATGAAGAAAAAAAGAACCATGAAGAGGAATTGACCAGCAATTATATGGCTTTTGGAGCAAAACTTCAAGGATACTCAAAACTTGGTACTGAATGTTCCAACATCGGACAAGAAGAAGTGGATCGATGTTCCAATATGGTTCAGGTTGCTGAAGTCCGATGTTCCAACACAGAGAAGGTATGTGAAGAATACTCCTCGAGTGATGACGAAGACAAGATTGTGAGTGATGAGGATGTCTATGCTTTTTATGAATAGATGTATGAAATGTGGCTAAAAGTTGATGATGCTAACATACTCTTAAAAAGGGAGAAAAACCTGTTAGCTGAAGAAGGAAGAGAGATGACATCCCTAGTGGAAGGATTCCAAAAGGAAATTAAGGTGTTGGAATTAAATCTGAGTTCGATGACAAAAAGGGCTAAAGTTGCTGTGACAACTATTAAAAGATTGAATTCTGAAAAAGCGAAATTGGATGAAATTCTCACCATGGGTCAGAGTTCTAGAAATTAACAAGGGATAGGATATGAAAACCCATCTACCAGCATCGAAGTATTCAAACCAGAGGTTCAATTTATGAAGATAAAAGTTGTCAAAACATGCCCTCAAAAACCCTTAATGTGTGGTTACTATACCTATCAAGGTCATACAGAGGATCATTGTTTTAAGCTTCTCAGAGATATTATGAATGGACGTCAGCCCGTAGCATGTTCCAACATAGATCAAGTGCAACAACCAAGGATGGTTAGAAATGTATGGATCCCTAAAACCCCTAAATTGTGCTTTGTAGCTCACACTTCCTTACAGCCCGAGGATTCGTGGTACCTTGATAGTGGATGTTCTCAACATATGACTGGATCTCAAGAGTATCTAAAGAACATCAAACCCTATGATGGTGGATTTGTTATATTTGGTGATGGAAAGAAAAGCAGAGTAGTTGGAAAATGTGAGCTGTCGATAACGGGATTTCCAACCTTTACTAGTGTTCTATTGGTGGAAGATCTAAAGGCTAATCTCGTAAGTATCAGCCAGTTGTGATGATAATATGACCGTGGAATTCCATAAGGAGAAGTGTATAGTGAAACATGGCAACAACTAAGTGCTTATTGGTATTCGGTCATTAGACAAATGTTACTTGTTGGAACAAGATATGAACTGTTTGACTGTCGAATATGATAAGGATGATCTTATGGGTGACCATGTTCCAACATTGGATAATTTCTCAGATCATGGACGTGATGATGTTGAAAAATCAAATGAGGTAGATCTTACAGATGAATTTGAGAACTCTTATAACTTCAACGATGTTGGAACACCGTCCTCTCCAGAACTCTCCCATGTTCCAACATCAGCGCGAGCTGAATTAAGCAGAAAAATGACTCGATCGATCCTTCGGGTAATTTATAGGAAACTTGCTGGTGTACATTGTTTCCTCTCCCTCATTGAACCCAATAATTACAAAGAGGTTATACTTGATATGTGTTGGATTGCGACAATGCAAGAAGAACTTGGGAAATTCAGACGCAATGACAATAAAGCAAGGTTAGTTGCTCAGGACTACACTCAGGTTGAAGGAGTTGATTTTGATGAGACATTCGTACCAATTGCCAGGTTAGATTCTATTTGCATTCTCCTCGCTATGGCTTGCACTATGAATGTTATGATGTACCAAAAAGTTGTTAAGAATGCTCCCCTACATGGTGTGGTTAATGAGGAAGTATATCATCGACTCAAGACAACTTTGTATGGATCAAAAAAAGAACCAAGAGCGACTCACTATCTTTCCTATTCAGAAAGGTTATCGTCGAGGGGGAGTAGATCGTACCTTGCTTGTTTTTAGAGAATCATCAAATATATTGATTTCTCAAATCTATGTTAATGATATGATCTTTGGGTCTACTTCACCATCCTTGGAACAAGATTTTGTGACTTTGATGCAAGCTGAATTGAAGATGAGTATGGTGGGAGTATTTGTAAGATTTCAGGATGATCTTAAGGAATCTCACTTGAATGAAGTTAAAAGGATAATTCGAGTTGAGAGGAAAGAAATGATGGTTAACGATGTTCCAACATCGGGAATATTTGCGGATATTTTCACGAATCCCTTGGACTCTGCAAATTTTGAGTTCCTCAAACAACACTTAGGTGTTTGTCGAATTTGAAGTATTTATTATTTTCTCCAGCTCTGTGTGATTTTATGGTTTGTTTTTTTTGTACATACATTAGAAAAATACAAAAAAAGAGAGGCGTAGTTGGACATGTTAGAAGTTGGTGTTGAAGACATTATGGTGACTAATGAGATGCATAGATCAAAGATATGGCTCCTTCTGGTATTCTGGTTTAGTATGATGAGGAGTTGGAAGGCAGTGATGTTGGCCATGTTTCAACACATAGTATGGAGACATGTAGAGAAGATGTGGATATGGAAATAGATGAGCCTAATATGATTAGAGATTTTGGTGTTCAAACATTAGTAAATGTGGCTGGAGAAGATCATGATTTGAATGATGAACAAGCCTATGTTCCAACACCAGACATGAAGATAGGGGGGAAAGTATTGATGAAGTGAAGGAAGCTGAGCAGGTGATGTTCCAACATCGATATAGACTGGAGTTGTTGATTCAAAAGAAATGAAAGGATCATATGTTCCAACATCAGAGAAAGCGGGTAAAGCTGAGAGCTGCTATGTTCTAACATCAGTGACTGATGTTCCAACACAAGTTGAGCAGATTCTTGAAGGCATTACTGATGAGACTGCTATGAGAGATATGGTGTTGTGTGTCAGTGGAGGATTTTAGCTGAGAGCACAACTGAGTTGGGTGCATATGGTGAATGTGTCAATCTACTTGGACTATTTGGGTCTCAAGACTACCACCCCAATCTACAAGGAGTACAATCGGGAGATTTTACAAGAATTACAAGGGAGGAAAAATTGATCCAAATTTTGAGTGATACAACAGAGTTTACAAGAGAAGCAAGAAATTACTGGAGAATTTCAGTCTCAGTGGCCACTCAAGGGAACGCTACTGCATCTAGCTTGACTATCAAGCTACAACTCTGATGTTGATGAGAAGAAGGTCAAGTATGTGGCCATTAATGCGAAGTTGAGAGCTCTAGCCACTTAGATGGAAGTTTTGGAGGCAGAAAATGCCAGATTAGATGAGGAACATATAGCTGCTCCTGAAGAGGTTTGAAGGTTCTACTATGGCTATATTCCAACATACGCTAGATATTTGCTTCAAGGGGGTTGCAGTTATTGGATATATTTTTGGTTTTCTGTGTCTAATGCATTTGACATGTTTATGGTCTCAAGGGGGAAAAAGTTTTGAATTTCTGGATTTTCTAGATATTCTTGGATTTCAGTACTTATGTGTTTATGTTGGTCCTGTGTTCCAACATGATTTTCTAGGTAGCTAAGTACTGATTGTGAAGTTTATGTGAATTTGATGTTCCAACATGGATGTTAAAGTCTTGATGATTTGGAGTTGTGATATTCAAGGGGAGTCAAAAGTTTTTCCAGCTCATGTTCCAACATCCATCTGTGGTTTACTTGATGTCTATATATTTGCATAGTTATTGCTTTGAAAGTCCAAAAGATTGGTGGGTCCAAAAAATGCCAAAGGGGAAGATTGTAAAGTCCAGATTTGGCTAATTGGCAATTTGTGGTAATTATGCAAATATGGTATTATTGAGTTGCAACATCAAAGAAGGAATTTTGGTGAAATAAGAAAAGGTTAGACTGAATCCGAGAAGGATACATCTCGTCCAAGTTGTATTTGAGTTGGAGAATATATCAGTTCCTATATATGTGGGATTGGATTAATGTTATGGAGTTGAAATATTCAGTTATGGTTAGGATATGGATGAGATTTTCTAGTTATTATAATTCCTTACTTAAAGGGATTAGATTTGGTAATTCTTATCTCCAATTGATTTGATTGTAATCAGAATATTATATGGAGAAGGAATTACATTTGCACAAGACTGTATGCGTAAGAAGACTTTCCATGTTGAAACAAATGGAAATGTGAAGCCTAAAAGGATTTAATCAGTTGAAGATATTGCGTAATTATTGAGCTATGGAATATTGGAGATTTTGAAATATATTATTTTAGGCGTGTGACTGAAGCATATTGGATTTATGGAAAATCACTATAATTATGAAATTGGATTTATGTAATATTATGGGAAAATTGAGATAAGGAAAATCTCTTTATTTATGGGATTTGGATATGCTTCAGAAGCAGATTTGGAAACAGAATCTTTTGAAGACAAATGTGGAGAATTCCAATCTGCTCATGATATATAATGATGGACATTACGGCTGTGCCACTCACAGATTAATTGAAGAAAAATCTGTACCCATATATTTATCTTTCGAGAGGTACCACGGAGTCATTCGCCTGTGTTCCAACATGAACTTAAACTGTTGGTTAAGTTCAGAATCATATACCTTAATTTCTCGGGAGGAGGAGATCCAGCGTCGACGAGTTTCGAGGTCAGAGGGAGTCTGATCAAGGAGGATCGGTACCAAGGAAAGCTTGCAGAATTCACATGTTATAATTAGTTAAGATAAGTATATTGTACGGTGTACTTTGTACTGTATCTTTCTTATTAGTGGATTCATTCTGAACTGGGAATGGCCTCGCAGATGTAGGTGGATTTCACCGAACTACGTAACCAAGTCTCGTGTGTTCGTGCTTTACTTTATTTCATACTTGGTTAGATATGCTATGTTGGAACAAAGTAGTGATAATTGAATTAATTAGGTAAAACCATATTTCAAATACAGGATGGTTGTAGGATGGCTACCTTGTCAAGATCATTTTCTGGGATTTCTACTCTTGTTGTAAGAGTTGAACCTATGTGCTTCTTCAACAGTGAAACATGAAAAAATAGATGTTGTTTACTGTGCCTTAGAAGTTCCAATTTGTACACAACTTCGCCAATTCTCTTACTGATTCTATACGGACCAAAGTAATTGGGAGCTAGTTTCATGTCCGATATGTGCTCAGTGAATGCTGATTATACATTTGAAGGAGCAAATAAACCCAATCCCCTACATTAAACACCCTTTCAGTTCGGTTTAAATCCACAAAATGCTTCATGTGTTCCTGTGCTTCCTTCAAGTGCTTTTGTAAAAGCTGGTTTGTAATATCTCGTTGCTGCAGTAAACCATGTGTCACTGGAATGACAGTATTAGTCAAGATTCCCAATGGAAAAATAACAGGTTTAACACCGTAGAAAGCTTCGTACGGGCTCATTTTGATGCTAGAATGATAGGTAGTGTTATACCACCACTCTGCTGCACCCAACCACTCTTGCCAGAATCTGGCCTATCACAACAAAAGCACCTTAAGTAATTTTCCAAAGCCTGATTTACCCTCTCGGTTTGACCATCCGTTTGGGGATGATAAGCTGAGCTGAACTGGAGTTGTACCTTTAGTAATGCCATTAGTTCCTTCCAAAAGTTACTTGTAAAAATCTTGTCCCGGTCTAAAGTAATGGTATCCGGAATTCCATGAAGTTTACAAACCTCTTTAAAATAGATTTTTTCCACTTCAGCAACAATAATGGATGTTGGAGACACACAAAGTGAGCATACATAGTGAGTCGATCGACCACCACTAAAATGGTATCAAAATTAGCTGATAAAGGCAACTTCTCAACGAAATCCATGGTTACTTGTCTCCAGGCTTGGGAAGGTATAGGCAAAGGTTGAAGTAATCCCAGACTATTACAAGTTTCAAATTTGCTTCTCTGACAAACTGAACAAGCTCTCACATACTCAATGATGTGTTCATTCATTTTAGGCCAAAAAAACAAAGAGAGAACATGCTTAATGGTTGCTGATTGGCCGGAATGCCCACCCCGATCGCTGATGCGTGCATAGAGCCCAAAATTTCTTGTATATCTTTGCCCGCTGATCCCACCACTATTCTTTTTTTTTCTGGAATCCCTTGAATATAAGAATACTCCCATGTATCTGTTGTCTTCAATACTACACCCGCAATCAACTCCTGAGCCCACACATAATGGTCGTAATTTTCTTCAATTTGGATCATCCACAAAGGAAGAGAAGATGAAGAAGTAGCTCTTAGAGGCATGTCTGACTGATGTTCATTATTTGGAACTTCACTACTTGTATCACATAGTTGATATCAATGTCAATGTCTAGACATTGATATATCAACAAATGTCTGTAACGATTTTTTTCAATATCTAGACTATGATCATTATATTGATATTTCATCTCCTGCTGATGTGTAGAGTCTTTGCTTCCAAGATGCTCCAATTGGTCTTCAAAAACCTGGTGTGGACAATTAAAAGGCATTCTAGACAGAGCATCCCCTGCTCTATTAGCTGAACCTGGCTTGTATTGGATTTCAAAATCCAATCCAAGCAACTTAGTGACCCACTTATGCTGCAAAGCATTGGACAATATTTGCTCTATTTTGTGTTTCAAACTCTGATGGTCTGCACGGATTATGAAGTGATTTCCCACAAGATAATGTTTTCACCGATCAACGACCATCACAAGAGCTAAGAGCTCCTTCTCATAAGTAGATAATCCTCTATTTTGAGGGCAAAAGCTTTACTCAAATAAGCTATATGTTTTTGATCTTGCATTAAAACAGCCCCATGCCTAATTCGGATGCATCAGTCTCAATTATAAAACTTTTATCCAATTGCGGCATCTTAAGAATAGGTGTTGTAGTCATGATTTTTTTAGCCTCTTAAATGCTGCTTTAGCTTCTTCACTCCACTGAGATTCCTTTTTCTTTAACGATAGATGTAGAGGCTTGTATATAACTCCATATCCGGCAATGAACCTTCTATAGTACCCCGTGAGACCTAAGAACCCTCTTAGTTCCTTTACCGATTTTGGAAGAGGCCATTGCACAATGCACTGTATTTGCTGATCATCCATTTCGACTCCTTTACCTGAAATGATATGACCCAAACATTCCACCCTGTAGCTCGCAAAATACATTAGATGTCTTGGCAAAAAGTTTATGTTCCTTGAGCAAACTTAGCACTTGGTTCAAATGCAAAATGTGATCCACCAATGTTTTGCTATGTACTAAGATATCATAAAAAAAACAAGAACAAACTTCTCAAATATTTAATGAATATCTGATTCTCAGAGCTTGAAACGTTGCCAGGCGTTGGTTAGCCCAAATGGCATTACAATGAACTCAAAGTGACTGCCATGGGTTTGAAATGCTGTTTTGAGAATATCATCTTTCTTTACCCTTATTTGATGGTAACCAGATCTTAAATCTAAGTTTGAAAAAAATTTAGATCCATATGGCTCATCTAATAGCTCACCAATAACCGGTATTGGAAACCTATCGTTGATAGTGGCTTCATTTAGCTTCCGATAATCGATACACAGTCTCCAACTAGCATCTTTCTTCTTAACCAAGATAACTGGTGATGAGCAAGGGCGGGTACTTTGTTGTATGATCTTGTTCTCTAGCATCTCCGCTACTTGTTTCTCAATTTTTGACTTATGTGCATGGGGATATCGATATGGCTTGACTTTGATAGGAGGTGTATTTGCTTTTAAAAGGATTTGATGATCAATTTTCCTTTCAGGAAGTAAGTGTGGGAATAGCAAAAACATCAGAGAATGTGTGAAGAGCCTGCTTCACCTGGTTAGGCACCATTATGTTTGCAATTTGCTTCTCCTCACTGGTTGCTTTAGCCATTTTGCAGTGGCTATCACCAACTTTAGTTTTTGCACCCTCCCAGTCATTCTGAATTTCTTGAATTTCAGTGCGTTCCTCCACCAAATTGTTTATCATGTAATCTTGCCCTTGCCTTTTCTTATAATTCAAGTTCCTGTCTTTTGGCACAAATGAAGTCTCCACTGATGGATTCCGAATGTGGGAATTTCAGTACGCCCTTTTAAAATCAAATGATACCCACTGTGGTAGATGGATACATGTTGTGCTTCAAAGTCGAATGTGAGGGGGCTGAAATGCTTCATCCAATCGACTCCTAGAATAACATTAATACCGCCTAGTTCTATCACCTTCAAATCAAACACAAATACGAGTGACTGGTCCCTTCGGGGACATCCGATAAAATTGGAACGATACAGAGAAGATTAGCATGGCCCCTACGCAAGGATGACACGCACAAATCGAGAAAAAAATACGAGTGACTGCATTCCCCAAACAACCTGTGGGCATAAGAATGAACCAGTTTCATTGCTTCCATCCGCAATGACCACCATAAAAGGTCTAATCGGCATAGTTCCTAAATCCGCTCTTTTAACTACCATCGGGTCTATGAAGCTGTCCGTTGAACCAGTGTCCAATAAATCTGAATTTTCTCTCCATAGAGCTGCCCATAGAAAACCATTGTGTTAATTCTTTCCCCAGCCATATTGACCTTACGGTTATTTGTTCCGGCTCCTCATCCCAAATTTCTCCCAGTTTATTTTCTTCTTCGTCTACTTGTACCACCATAATATCTCTTGATTCTTTAACTTCACTTGTAGACATGAAATGAACCTGTTTAAACCTGCATATGTGCCCTGGTCCGAACTTTTCCCCACACCTATAACAAAGATTATTTGTTGTTCTATACTGCTGTTCTTGCGGGAATATCTTCTTAAAAATTTCAGAATTCGGTCTCTTTTCTCCAGCATCCCTTTTCCACAAAGGTTTTTCACCGGATGGTTTTGGAAAACTCATAGCAGGTTGTGACATTGATCCTCCTTTTGATCTCTTATTCCACATTTCTAGATTTTGCTCCAGGTGTATAGCCAATTCAACAGTATCATGAAGAGTGTGGGGTTTAAACATCTTAACTCCGTGTTTAAGCTCTTCCTTCAGTCCTCTAATAAAGCACGATATATAATACTGCTCATTAAACCTCAAGTTCCTGCTAGCCACTGCCCACGAAGTTCACTGAAAACTTCTTGATACTCCCTGGCAGTCCCTTTCTGATATAGCTTTGTAAAGTCCTCTATAATATCCCTGCCACCAACTTCAGAAAATCTACTAAAAAATAATGCACAAAATTCATCCCACGATACTGATTTCCCAAAAATTTTAGACCGAAACCACATCCATGTATAGTTCAACTGCTTCAACTCTTTGCAGCTCCTGAATTTGATAGTAATTGAAAAACTTTTGACACTTCCTGATCCATTCTTTAGGTCTCTCCCCATTAAAAACACACAATTGAGCTCTCGGATGGTTCACGCCCCCAGTTCCTCCTATTTTGTTCCTCCAATTCCCATCCTCATTCAGTATTACTCTCAGATTATTAATCACAGTTGCAGTTCCCCTCACATTATCAGGACAAACAGATCCAAAAACAGGCACATAACCTCTTGCAATATTTTCAAACACAATGTTTCCTTTCACAGAGTTATCATGCATATAAGAATGTCTCACTGATTTATGCTTCACATTATTTCTAAACATTCTATCACAGTATCACCAACTTTCATCATCGAATCATTTCTTTCAGGAGTAGCATCGATATGAATTATACCTCGCTCCATGGTGTTAGAAATGTTGTTCGGACTGATCGCTCGTTCATTCTCCTTCTGCGGTTCTCTATTTTATCCTTCTATCTTCTGCAAATTGCTAACATGGATTTGAAGTCTTCCTTGAGTACCGAGATGTCTCCCTTGACCACTTCGAGTTCCTTCCCGTTCCTTTCCACGACTTCGCCCTGCAGCTTGAGTTCTTGAATTGAACTCGCCATTTTTCCTTCGATGTCCTTCCATTGTGAATCTGTTGCCTTCAACGAGTGTTTACTGCCATCGATATCTAAGAATCGATCGCTCTAATACCACTTTGGTATGATCCTTCTTGAATCTAACAAATTGACAAAGGAATTCCTAAATTGCAGAATGAATTAAGAAGAGAGAGATGTATGGAACTTGAAAATTACAACATATTGATCTTGCTACAACTAAAGATGCCCTCAACTAACCTCCCCCATGTACTAGAGCATCTCCAATGCATGAAGGGTTTTCCTTATTTAACGGATATAAATGAAACAATCTGATTGGAACATCGATTCACCTTCACTCTGACGTAATATTAAATGTTTCGACTGTGGATCTTGTTTGAAATCATTCTCCAATCCAAATTTCAAATTAATAATTATTATGTAACGTGAATATGCTACAAACTTTCAATTATTATATGACGTGTATATATATAATATTGAAATTGTATTTTAATATTACATTTGATCTCAACAAATATTATATTCATACAATTAATTATATTTTGGATGCATCTAATTATTTGACAAGAGTAATGATGGAGAATAAATAACTATATTGGTTCAATAAAATAGTTTTTATGAACTCGAGTATAACATTAATCGGCACTAACTTATTTTTAGTTCATGTTTAAAATAAAATTGATTCTATTCTAGAAATTAATTTGTTATTCTAATTAAATTAACTTATTATTAAATAGACAATGAGTTAAGAAACTTTCTAATTTATGTCTCAATTTTACTTTTATGGAGAAAGAGTAAAAAACAAAAATTAATTGAAATTAATTTTTTATTTTTGCCAATCTATAATATATGCATCATTATTATTTATATATTATTAAATATAAATGAATATATTTAGCACTTAACAGGTGGATTTTTCATTATTATTAAAATACATCATTCAATTATTTTATAACCTATAAATTCATAGTTACATTTTAGAATTTGAAAAAAAAATTGAATTCTAATGTTAATAGACTAATACTTATAATTTTTTTAGTATAAATTTATATATATATATATATATTACCACATATATTGTAAATATTTTTAAATCTCTTTAAATTATTATTTTATTTTATATATAAAAATAAATCAACGTTTAAAATTAATTTTTCCATTTCATTTTCCAATGTAGTTTGGTTTATTTTTAGTGGTGTACAAAATTATGGTAAACGTGAATTTGAGAATTTTTCCAAACAAAACTACATCAAAACACCAAAGTATCTACCCCAATAAAAAAAATTAAATAAGGCGCTTTTGTTTTTTTTGTGGCTGATTTGGCAAAGCGTGGTTTTCGATATCATCCTCGGAGAATAGAAGTCCATTTCGACGGGGTCACTTATATTTTTAGCCACGTAATATCGACGTTCACCTCCGATTCATGGATTGGAGATTAAATTTAATAATAGGCGTTAGTAAATCTTACGTGGCAATTAAAATTTACTCTAACGAAACCAGCATTGGAGATGCTCTTATACCTTCCCCGCCCAACTCTGTAACTGAATTAGGAGAATTAGTTTGGGTTTGAGTAGTTCTAATGGCCAATAGACCGTTAATTGGTTTCAGCTGCTCTTTGGAGCTGATGGAATTTGCCAAAAGTCCCTTTTGCCCTTTTTGCTCCTAACAGTTTCACAGAAATGTTAGTTTTTTTTTGGTTAATACAGTCTTACTTCATTCATTAATAAAGAGATTGGTACATGTTACATGGGAATGTGCTAGATCATGACCCTCGACTACTGCTAGTCTATCCACCTTAAGAATTGATAAGCTCTGGAACACCATCCCTAGGATTATGATTTCCTTCACTAAATGTCTTATATCTTGCGAGACATCTGGGAAGTTGGTTATATATCGTAATGCATTTTCACAATTTGTTTTAATGAGTAGATTCCAGTTGCTTTTATTGGTAGTCTGCTTCATAGCCTGGAATATCGCCATTAGTTCAACCTGTACCGCCGATCCTGCATGGATGGTTACTTTTCCACTCCATCGAAGCTGTGTGGAAGACTTGGCACACCATGCCACCACTCCTTTTCCATTGCTGCTGCAGAAAGCTGCATCAGTGGTGATAATTGTGCTATCATTAAAGAGATAGTCTATACTCTTATCCTTCTTGAGCCACGTGAGAGTGATGTTCCCTATCTTTATTGTTTCTTTGAGTGGTTCGGCATCTGCATCATTGTGAGGCCTTGTACCTGTGAGATCCTGATCCGAGTCTGAATTGTGCTGGTCTAGATCCCGATCCCTATCCCTTATCGTGGCTCTATTAGTGAGTCCTTGTATTTCATCCATTATATATTTAAATGAAATAGGTGATTATTGTAGTGCGACAGAACATCTAGCACACCAAATACTCCAGATTGTAAAACATGCTAGTTCTTGATCTTCCTTCTCCGGAACAATGTTAAACCATTAATGGATCTAGACTTTGAATGAAGTTGGGACGCCCATGCTGAAATCTAATCCCAATCTGTTATACCTCCATACCTTTCTGGCTAAGTCACATTCGAACATCATATGCTCTATTGTTTCATCCGCCCTGAAGCAGATTTGGCATTTTGTGGAAAGTATCATACCTCTTTTCAGGAGATTCGGAGCTATTGGGCAAGCATCATTGATCATCCTCCAAATAAGAAATTTAATGTTTTCTGGGATGTTAGCATTCCACAGCACCTTCCACAATTTTGTTCTAGATGACTTGGTGGTGGCATTGTTGAGGAAGAGGGTTTATCTTGGTTCTTCACCTCCCTTGCTGTGTGATAACCCGTCTTGACTGAATATTTCCCTATTATCTCTTTGTCCCATGCCACATAATCTACATCCCCAAAACTGTGCATCAGAATATGTATTTTTTTTGGATTTCCTTGATTGTGGCAGGTGGGATATAGGTCGAAGTAGAGGCATCCTCCAGGATTTGTGTGCATCAATGAGGTCAAACACTTTAAAACCTAAAGATTGGAATATACTTACTTCATATTTGATTGGGTTGATCGCATTTGGTATCCAATTCTATTGAATATCCACAACGTCACCCGTCACAATCTTCCACTTAAGGTGTGGTTTAATTAGTTCGAGTCCCAAAAGGATTCCCCTTCATCCGTAAGAATCTTCGTGCTTCTGTTTTATCTATAAAAGGTCTTTGTTCCTGCAATATTTAGCAATAAAGAACTTTGAGAAGAAAGAGTCTTTGTTCTGTACGAGTGTCCATGCCTACTTTCCGAGCATTGCTTGGTTCATTTCAGACGTAGATCGCATCCCTAGTTCGCTATACCAGTTTGATTCACAAATCTTATCCCATGATTTCCAATGTATTCCCATTCCCTTCCTTCTGGATTTCCTGCCCAGATAAACCTTTCCAATTGTTTGTCAATCTCTTTTGCGATTGTTTTTGGTATCCTAAATGTCCCAATGATGTACTGTGATCGTAAGCAAAGTACATGCTTGCACAGTGTGATCATACCCATTACCGACGGGTCGCTCTTCCTCTACGCGGCAGTCTTTGAGATAATCTTCCTTTTCAAGGCTTGAAACAATCTGAGTTTTGAACCCTTAAAATTAATGTTATGGCCTAGGTATTTCCCTTATAGGAGGTCTGGCTTTATGTTGAATCTCAATTTGATCAGGAAGTTACCTCACCCAATTCAACCTGTAGTTTCCTTTTCCTTGTTGGTCTTAGCTTCCCTGCCACTGGCATGAGATCTTCCATAGCCCAGATGAGAGCGTCCTCTTGATGTATGGTAAACTTGGATTCATTTGGGTCCGTTTGTGCTTATTGTTGAGTCACTACATCACTTGACTACATCGGTACCATCTTGGGAAAAAGGAAAAAGCGTCTTTGACGCTGCAAGTTTCTCTCAATCAGTAATCTTGTCACAATGGTTTATTTTAGAGGTGCTAGCCTAGCTCTCGTCCCCCACCTGGAGCCTCTGCTATATCCCATAAGTTTACTTATGCTCGCCTGATTCTCGTTGCTTGTGTTGGGCGAATTAGCACCCTGTACCGTTTGTTGAAGGACACTTTCCCCCAATTTGTTCAAGACTAGTTCTTTGAAGCTAGTTGTATTTTTCACCAAATCCTTTCCACTTTCCACTTGGGCTTTATCCTTATTCAACCCAACTAAGGCCCGGCTACACTTGTTGATGTCCATTACTAAAGGCATTTCGTTACCTTTATTCTCTCTCTCATCCGGCAATTGATCATTTTCCTCCATTTTCTTAAGACGCAAAGTGAACACTGAGAATGCGGCCGGCAGAGGTATTCCATCGAAAGATTCATCCACCAACAAGGGATTATTTTCCCTAATTATTCCGGCTTCTCTCTGTTTTGTCTCCTCCGACTGTCTACTCTGTTCGCCCTCCGGCACCCTTATAGCCATTCCGGACTCTGCTCTGGGCAGTGAGTTGTTGTACCTCTATCTTCAACTATGGTAGTTGTTGAGGCCGTCAGTGTGGGCGATTCAACATTATTCCCGGATGCCTTCTCCGACATTGATTCTAGGTCTAGTGTTTCATCTTTTTTGTTGTGATGCACAGCCATTGCGTTGTATTCCGTGGATCGGCCATCAATCTGTTGTCACACCACCTCGCCTTTAGAACTATTCATTCCATCTTTGATATCAATTAGAGAAGGTAGTTTTGGTTAATTGGGTATATATATTCCCTGATTTTCATGTATGATGTTTGTTTCTTGGACCTATTTTGGGATTATGTTCTGTTGGATTATTGAAATTGGGTTATGGAGGGTGTGTGGGCTAATTGTTAGTAGTTATGTTTGGTTACTATTCATGCTATTGGTTGTTGGGTTTGGGTGTATAATAATATTTTGGCCCATGATAGATTGTGAAGGGTATGTGGTAACTGATTGAAGGCAGTGTTCTGTAGGGACTGGAATGTTGATTTCATTTGTAGGTTCCTGGCAACTGGCTATATTAATGTGGAATAGTGAAGAGACGGGTAACTGGCCTTGTGCTTGTGTATTTATGAAGTCCCTCCATTTTTCCTGGTCAGGATTTGTTGCGCCGCAGTTGTGTACATGTTCCCTGTCATTTCTGGCTGAACATTCTTCTCCACCATTTACTCCACAAGCTACCCATTTTAAAGGCTTTATAGCCTTAAAAAACCAAAAGCAAACGGATATAGAATTACTCACTGAATATAAAAACCTTAAGAGGCGAAGCGCCTTTCTAATAGAAGAAAACGCTTCTCTCAAAGAAAAACTTTTGATCCTCGACAGGGAAAGGGGGAAGGCTTTTTAACATTCTAAATATTTTTTTTATCTTTTGAATTACTCAACCATTCTACGTTCCCGAAATGGATCCTATCAAATATTTTACATTTTCTATGATCATCTCTATTTCAGGTATTAGCTCTAATACATATCTTTATTTCTTTTCCTGACCATTGCTTGCTCCTCACACTGCCTTTTGCCTTTTCATTTGATGTCCTGTTGAAGACAGATTTCCATTAAATGTTCCACTTCTACTTCCTATGGTGTGGGCTCCTCTTCTGGTTCTGAATTGTCACTTGACGAAATGGGATTTGACTGCCTCCAATGGAAATCGTCCACCACTTTGTTGTTCCTGGTGTCATCAATGTTTGGAGCTGACTCAGACATTTCTTCCCGTAGCTTGTCTAGTTCCAGATTAATTGAATGAGTTGACTCTCAGTTTGGATGATGGATTAGTCTTCGTCTTCATTAATTGTCTCAAGTATCAATGAGGTTTGATCGTTATCCCTTTCCACATCGTTCGTTGGAATCTAGTCTTCTACAATGGTAACTATTCCATTTGACCCATTCTGCTCCAACATTTTCAACACCTACGGGTTTGCATTCTCAGCCGTCACTCCCTCTGTGGCTACCATATCATCGTGTTCGAAAGCAGCAAAAGGGTTTGTAACTAAATGTTGAGAATTCGCGTGCAAATGTAGCTGGTTTATGACTGGCTGAAATGGTGTTGGTGTTGGTGCCTCCTCTGGGATAGCTCCAATATTCATGCCGAAATCAGGGTAGTTCTCCGGAGAGGAGGAGTTGTAATCCTTCCCTGCTCCATCTGCCCACATACTGCCTTGTACTCCCTCGTGCATTGCAGATGAGTGCACCTGTCCGTGCCTTAGGATTCCGGGCATGTCCCCGTTATACTCCAAATCCTGTTCTGAACCTCTTCCCAGCTGAAAATTATGTCTTCTTGGTATTGGAACCCCTCCGGTATATCCTTCTTTTCCCCTTGGAATTGGTGTACGTTTAGTCTGGGAAAATTATGTGGAATTCTGGTAAACCTCCTCGCCAATAAGTTTCGATGGACTCTTATTGTAGCTGGAAATAGTTTAGCATCATTATCTCTAAAGATTTATACTCCCAACTCCTGACTTAGTCTTGAGAATCTTTCAGCTAGATAATACTCTAGAGCTGCATCATCTTGGAAGCAGCATACTGGCATCGTATGCCCTAGACCGCCACATCTTCTACACATCTTGTGTACTCTCTCATACCCAATAGACATCCATGCCCTCCCTCCCCTCCGTAGCTGGAGGAAGAACCCTGAAACCAACGGTTCATGTATTGGTACCCAAACTCGTACATTGGCATAGTCTCCATTTTCTACTATTGTTAATCCCCCAAACACCACCTCTTCAGCCTCATTGACCACAGCTGCAAATCTAGCTACTGCTTCCTATGGTAAATATTCTGGTGGAAAACCATAGATCCTAATCCATAATAAGACGTGGGTAACACGCATGTGTGAAAACAGCATTTTTGATTCCCATCGTCGAAGTGCAAGGAGCCCTCCCTCCACGGCCGTCGGTCCATTGTGCAGAACATCATTCATGTGTGCTCTGCTGTCAAACTGGAACACGTAAAATCTCCCTGCTTTGACCATTACCTCCACTCCCCCACTCCAGAACTCATCCACGTGCGCTTGCATTTGTGCTGCACTAAAGTGTCTGTAATCCAGCAAGTACCCCACCAAGGAGTTTGCAAAGATGTGCCTGCCCTCATTATATTCCTCCACATCCCCGAAAAAAATGGGTCCCCTCCTAAGTGGTCTCTGGATGTGACGGTTGACATCTGCTCCGAGTGAAACATCCCTGTATTCCTCTGAGAACTCAGATCCCTGTCGCGAATCATCCGACCAGTTGTCCTCCAGTATTCGACGATGCAACATATGGCTATTGACTTTGGTAGTTTCCTTATGTTTTGGTTCCTATTATTTGTTGAATGATTGTTGTTTGCAATTTTTAAGATGATTTCCCCTTCCTGAAACAGATTGGTTTCAACTGAATCATTGGTATTGATTTTGGTAAGGTGAGAGGTTATTTTGGTTGTGTAACTTTTCCAAGACTAGAGGTTTGGGATGATTGTTTGGTGGTGTTGTTTCGTATGGCTGAGTTAGAACTTGAATATTTGAAGTTGTAAGGCTTCTGAGATTAGAGAAGAAGAGAATTTTCGGCTTACAAGGTTCCTAATGCTCTCAAGCTTTCAGAGAGAATTTCTGTTGGCCATCATTACTTTGAAAATGTTGGTTTTGGTTTCCCTTGCCGGGTTTCCGAATTAGCCCAACTACACGTAACATAATTGTAACTCTAATTGTGGTGTATTCTTACTCAACGACCTCTTAGAAACCCTACTCGACCCGACATATTGGAAACCCTACCCAATAAACAACACATCCGCCGAAGACATCGATTATGATAAAAGTACATGTAGTTTTGGATATAGCTTTTACGTGGATGTCCAAGAACCAGTCGATTGTCACTTTTTCCTCAAGTCAAGCGGAGTATGTAGCTGTTAATTTATGTGTGTGCCAAACAATTTTTTTAACATAAATTTCATTTCATATTACTAGAAATGTCTGATATAGTCAGACAAGAAATAGTTTGTGGGTGTATCCCGTACATTATCATGCAATTTTCTCAACTTCTTAAAACTAGTAAGCAACTGAGTAAGGAAATTCATGTCTCTAGGGATTCAAAAGAGTTTTTCAACACCTGTGTCATCTTGCAAACCTTATACTTTCCTAATAATGTTGACACATGCAAGGTTTGTATCAACCTCACCTTTAACCACGCAAATCACTCCCAATGCATCCCCAATGATACTAACCTCATAGTTTTGCTATGTCGCAGCCCAACAGACAACCTCCAATAGCGATAAAGCTTTCATCGTTGCTTCATCAAGTTCTTCGGGTCTTCTTTGTGCAGCAGCCTGCCAAAATTTCTTCTCAGCTTCAAGGTGAAGCGATCCAATTCCTACGTATCCAACGGTGGTGATGGCATCAAACACGATCTTTTCCCCCTCTTCTGGTGGTCGCAATAGGGAGTGAGAGTGGAGCTCAGCTGATGAGCATTTTAGCAACGAGAAAATTCTACTGTTGTGGCTATAGTAGACTATGCTGGATGCAAGGGAGGAGAACACATTTTCTAAATGTGTTCTCATCAGTTTCCCCTTTTTTTATTACATGAAGGGACGAGGATGCATTTGGTAAATGCGTCCTCATGTGTTTTACTTTTTTTTTGCAGAATTATTGAGGACGCATTTGGTAAATGCATCCTCATGAAATTTTATATATTTGTTTTTGCAGAAATGTTGAGGAAACATTTGCCAAATGACTCCTCTAAAATTTATGTGTTTTTTTATATCTTTTATGTGGAGGATGCACTCGGTGGATGCGTCCTCATCAACTTCATCTTTAAAACCCAGCTCCCGTGAGCAAAACCTTGGTTTCTCCTACGGTTTCTCCATTAAAATAACACACACATGCCAGACGCCTTTGTTTTTTCTGTCGTTGGATTCTTCACTCCCATGCTTGCCACCACTGTTTCCATCTCTGGGACCAAGGTTTCGTTCTTGTCCATCTTCATCCCTCGGTTGGTACCTCCCCAAGAGATAGTTGGTTTGTTTTTTCCATTTTGTTCAGATTTGTTGTGTTTGTGTGTGTTTCGTTGTTAATTATTGCCAGATTTGTAGTTGATACCACCGAATGGCTATTGTCGACTCGCTTGCACACGGCCGAATAACACATGCGCCTCTAGGACATACGCGTGTAGACCTTACGCACCACTAGGATGTCTGCGAGTTCCAGTCATGCATTGCCGAAAAATTTGAGTCTCCGAGAGGTACCTGAGAAATTATTTATTACACGAATGTGTTGAATGATTATGTGTAATTTATTCACTAATTATGTGAAATATTTTTAATTGAATTTGTAGTATTAGTATAAGATGTTTGGTATTTTTACTTGTGTGTGGTTTGAATTGAATGATTATGTTTGGTTTGATCCTATGAAAGTGTTGATTATGTGTGATTTGTTCTCTAATTTTTGTATTGAAATTGTAGTAACGATTTAATTTGTATGGCATAAGTGAGAACACATTTTATAATAGTGTAATAGTTAGAAAATCAATAATAGTGTATGATTTGGTTGCCCGATGATAATCAAATAGTGCATGGTTTAGGGTTTGAGGAGTTGAATACGAGTTGCTGGATAATACCATATTTTGGAATATCGAATTATATTGTTTGTATTTGTATAATGCAGTTGAGTGATGTTTTTGATGGTGTACTTGTACAAAGGGTTAAGTTTGATTTGATCGTGGGTGTGTATTATGATCCTCCCACACCTTAGAAAAATGTGACTCTCGAACGTAGGTTAAGCCACTATGAGTTAGTTGATTTAATTTTTAGAAGGCTTGGCCTTGCAAGCAAGGGGTTGCTGTTAAAAATATATTATGGTTATCCTAAGCCGATTGTTTCGTCTGTATACTATCAATGCTATAATGTGAAAGATGGCAAGTGTACCGCGACCTTCTTCAACATTGTTGATCAAATGTCCTTGTCCTCAGCTGATATGTACATTATTATCGAGAATATGTCAAATATTATTGACCGTGCGGGTGATGTTAGTTTGGATACATTCATGTCGTTGTTGAACAATATTCAGAACTATACAGCTTTGCCAACCTTGCCACCCCCAGTTCACAACCAAGGTTTTGTCATTGGTGAGTCGAGCCAACCCAGTGCGTATATTCACCTTGATTGCGCTCAGCTGTCCACAAGTGCTGGTATATACGGTGTGCATCATAAGGAGCTGAATGTATTCGATGATGATTATGTGGGTGAAATTGGCAACCATGTTGCTGGTCATGGTGAACATGTTGGTAGTGATGATGAAGGTGAGCAAAAGGAACTTGAAGAAGAAAGTGAAGATGATCATTCCTTATCAACTGATTCGAATCCAAGGGGCGATGATGAACAAGTGGTGTGCACGAACAATGTAGCCACAACGTTCAATCTTATAGAGAATTCCAATATGGATACCTACTTTAGGGATTATGGGGGCCTTGATGAGGATGGCTATGACCCAACTAATTGTGGTGAAGGACTTCCTAGTTATGTTCAAGCGAGTGGTGAAGTTGCATTGGGTATGCGATTCCGGAGTAAGCCAGAATTAGTAGAAGCTATTTCTAGGTAGAGTTCCATGATAAACAGGGAACACCGAGTCGTGGAGAGCAGTTCATGTACATGGTATGCGGAATGTAAGGACGTTGTTGAAGGAAGTGGTAGTTGTCATTGGATTGCTAGAGCTAGGAAAAAGGATTCCCATGGGATGTGGGAGATTACCAAATGGGCAAGTAGTTATAGTTGTGTAGGTGTTGGTCAATCGAGTGGTAACACTAACCTGACATTGTTGATGATCGCCCATTCCATTTGCCACCAGATTGATGCAAACCCTTCTTACACGGTGAAGGATGTCCAAGCACATTTGAAGATGGAGTTAAATGTGACCCTTTCCTACAGGAAGGCATGGTATGCTTGCCAGAAGGCTGTTGATTTAGTATTCAGAACTTGGGAGGAATCCTTTCAAATGTTGCCAACATATATGGATGAGCTAATCAGGGCCAATCCAAGCACTATTGTTGATTGGGAAGACATACCTGATAGAGTTCTTGGTCGTGGGTGTAGGAACTTTAAGTTTGTCTTATGACCATTTGGTCAGGCTATCGATGCATTTTACCACTGCAGGCCGGTGATTAGTGTGGATGGGACTCATTTGAGAGGCGCATACAAGTTCACAATGCTAGTTGTGGTGGCGTATGATGTGAACGATTACATACTCCCCATTGCTTATGCAATAATTGATGCTGAGACTAATGAGAGTTGGAATTGGTTCATACAAAAATTGCAACTCAATGTGGTAGGTGGTGACAGTAGGCCAATTTGTATTATATCTGATTGTCATGATGGGATTTTGAATGCAATGATACATATGGATGAATGGATGGAGCCAACATGATACTTCCTACTTCCTTAGTGATGAGCGTGGGAGGTTCAAGAATGTGCATATGAAGACTCTGGTTTGGCATCTTGGTCATTCCGGGCAAGAAAGTAAGTGGAGGGAGCATAAGGAGGTTGGTGAGTATCAAACCATCTGCTTGGGATTGGCTGAGACAACATGATAGAAGTAAGTGGTGCCTTGCTTTTGATGAGGGTGATTGTCGTTGGGGAATTCTTACAACTAATTTTTCTGAGAGTTACAACAATTGTTTAAGGCATGCACAACATCTCTCGATAACTGCGTGTGCCAAAGCCACTTTTGAATGAACAGTTGAAATGTTTGCACGATGGGTAATGGACGCCAAAAATTGGAGGTACTTTCATGTTTCATTACAGTTCATTGTGTGTTTGTGGACTATTTTATGTATTCTAAATTGATGTTGAATTGTGTAGGCCCGAGTTCCCTAGTAGGATTTGGAAAAAAATTCAGAAGCAAGACACTTGGAGACAGAGACATACCGTGACCATGTTTTGCCATGTGTCGCAAACTTATAGGGTTATAACAAGGACCATTGATGGTAGCATTGGTGCGAGCCAGTACACAGTGAAATACCGGAGAAAGGAGTGTAGTTGTCGTGAATGGAAATTATTTTGTATCCCTTGTTCCCATGCATTGGTTGTCTGTAGGTATAGGTGTGATGATCCATCTACTCCATGTGACAGGGTATATCACACAACCGCCTATGTGCAACAATATAGTCAGGGTTTCATGCCTCTACGAGATCCATCACTATGGCAACGTGCCAGTTGGAGGTTGATTCCCAATACTGAAAAGTTTCAAAATAAGAGGCGTGGTCAGTTTGCAGAGAGAAGGATAATGAATCAAATGGATGAGATGGTGTCGGGTGATTGTGGAGGCATCCGTAGGCGAGTGCATGCTTAGGGCCATGTTTGTAACATGAACTTCTAGATTTGGACCAATATGTATAACATTATATTATGTAGCCAGTAAGCTTGTTGTGCTAAATTCTTTCTTTTTTTAGTGCAATTGATTGTGTGGATTTGTATTATGTGTATTTGTTTAAATTTAAGCCAATGTATGATTTGTCATGTGATTTTGATTGTCACCAGGGATACGCTATGTATTATCTAGAACCCTTGATGAGGATTTGCTTTACCTTCACCGAGAGCATCGTGCATGTGCTCTGTACAATGGTAATTTGGAGGATGAGGCACTGCAGGTGAGGCGGTGCGATGGGGCTTGCTAGATTGGTGGGATCCCTGATCGAGTGATGCGCCATGAGTGTGAAGCTCGATTCCAGGGACTGTTGAATTCCGCACCAATTCATATCGACCATTCCTTTATCATTGCCTTTGTCGAGCCTTGGAGTCCAGAGGCGCACACATTTCACTTGCTGATGGGAGAGGCTACCATCACTTTGCAGGACGTGGGCATCCTATGGGGTCTACTGATCGATGGCATGCCAATCACGGGTGTAGACACTAGCATGTGCACAGAATACTGGTAGAGATTGTGCATAGACTACCTAGGGGCAACACCAAATATGAGTGCCATCAAAGGGGGTTGCATAAGGGCCAGCTGGTTGGGAAACTTGTTGCACAGTTTGTTGCCTCTTGATGCTACTGAGGTGGATTGTCAACAGCGGGCTAGGGTTTCATTCTACTGCTGGTTGGTGGAATGCTCATGTCAGATACATCCGGCCACCCGATCCCTTTTCTCTATTTATCGGTACTGATGGACCTAGATACAGCATATCAGTACAGTTGGGGAAGTGCCATTTTGGCACACTTGTACAAGTGCTTATGTGACACTATAATCCCACAAGTCAAATCCATATTAGGGCCATTGGTCTTACTACTGGTGACATTGTTGGTTAACATTGTCAGTTGTACATACAGTAAATAATGACCTCTTATATTATATTAAATTTTATTTTATTTATTATCAGTTGTGGGCATGAGAGCGAATGCCAATTATCCATCCTGCCGGATGACTTTCAATGACCGTCACGATGAGTGCTCTTGGGTCCAGGTTCGTATTCAATTAGTAAGGACAAAATTTTAAAACCTTTGAAATTACTATGAATGGCTAATATTATCCACTTTTTTCCTCACACGTGAAGAGCCGGTACGATATATCACAATCACCCATGCATGTACTGAAAGTGTACCGCGATCAGCTGACATCTCTCTGTGACAGTCAAGTATATAGTAATTTGGATTTCCTTATTTTGAACTAATGGAAAAAGGGTTTTCTCTCTCCTAATCACAACACTTGCCTGTTATGTCAGTTTATTTGGCAGCCATACACTGAGAATGTCGTGCAACAACTCCCATAGTACTGTAAAACTGGTAAGAACAACTGGCTATTGTGTGTTGACCTTATTTGCTGGCATGTTGTGGAGTACCATCATGTTCATCAGTTTGGCCTTATCCAGCCAATACCCACCCAGTTGGTCACTAGGGATGAACACAAACTGCTTCATACTAGAGACAGTGAAGGGAGGGTAGGCATGGATTGGCGTGTTGAACTGAGAAGATATCTCGATGCTTGGGAACATCGAGTAGAGCAACAAGTTAATGCACTTGGGGTCCGTGGATCCATACACACCCGGTCGAGAATACATGTAATGGTATTTTTGTAGGATAATGACCCTAATTGATCAGCCAGGATGGCCCCAAACAATTACAGAGGGTTTCATGGAAACAGGGCTACTATGGACTATATGGTATTTCCTAAATTTCTAATAGTATTAACAAATAATACTTTAAATTCACACAATATTAAATGTCTAACATATTTATCTCATTTATGTAGTTGGAGGAAATGTCCGAGATACACATCATGCCAGATATTAATTTGGACGAATGTCCCCCATGTTTCACGGACGTTATCAGGGGGGTACATGGTGTTACCACACATACTCTACAATATGCGCATGAGCCCTCCAGACTGCAGTTTTATCAGCCATATGTGCACTGTGAGGAACCTCCCCCATGTGTTAGATATAATGACATCAGAAGCCACCGTCTAGTTCCACCTGGTCGACAGGGCAGTCGGCGACCGCGTGCTCGGGGCCCTATAGACCCCATTGGTTCATCTGAAGTCGGACCCTCATATGCGAGTCCAACGAACCCCAGACCATCACATGGTGGATCCTCACAGTATGACACCACTACATCTGATTTCACTGCATATCTTACTCCACTTCTAGTCATGCATACCTATCGCCTACTGCTCCATTAGATACAGGTAGTGTTCCACATGTCCAGTATGATTTGAATGAGGATGGAGGAGACGATATGGAGGAGGATTTTACAGAGAGAGCTTTGCATGACGACGTACATGTTTCTACTCAGATGGCTGTTCCACGGTGCACATCCCGCACCATTTGTCCTCCCCCATGTGGAACTGGTGGAAAGCTTTGCAGAGGGCGTCGTTAGTACATTAGATGCCGTTGAGCATTCATTTCATTACAATTGTACCTATCTATTTAACACATCTTCTTCAAATATAGTACATTTTTGTTTGTTTATATTAGTGGAAAAAGTGTAAAATTCAAACAAAATAATGAATTTTGCAAATTACGATTCAAATAACATTGTAACTTCAAAAATTTTAAATAATTCATTCCTACTCTGTATTCAAGATTACTTTAAAAATGCAATACCCACGATCAAATTTTTCCATTATCTTCAACCAAAGCGGACTCCCAAATTCTTCCAATGCATTTATCATTATCGAAATTTTTAGAGAATGCTATATTAAATAGAAGACTGATTAAAAAAATTTCTGAGAACGCTAGATTAAAAAGAAATTATTTGTTAAAAATAATTATTTTAATTGCAGGTAAACATTTTTCTCTAAATGCATGTAAACATTTTCTAATAAAATCGAGAGGATGCATTCTCATCACCGGTGGTAAAAAAGGGTTTACGATTGGCCTATAAAAGGCGGCAGAAAAAAATTTGCATGCACTGGCGAATGCGTCCTCTAAAATGCGGCGGCAAAAACATTTTGGATATACTGAGGACGTTGAATGCATCCTAAAAAATTGTTGGAAAAAATGCAGAGAGGATGCATTCAGCCACAAAGATGACCATTTTTAAAAATCACCGCAGTTGCATCCAACTTTGGTGATTAATGCACCATCAAAGAATGCTCTCTCCTAGCAACTGATTTGCAGCTTTAAAGCTGGCCAGCTTTGCCGTGATGCTCGTTGCGACTTCATCTGGCGGCGAGAAGTTGTCTTAGAACAGCTTCTTGTTTCGTTGGAGCAACGGGCCGTCGCACATCATGATGATCAACTCCGCATTTCCTTCATCGCTCGTTTGAATCAAGTTTCAAAGCCAAAATTCTCCTCAAGACTCTTTCCTGAGTCCACTGCATCTTTTAGTGCAAGCAACTCCCATGTCGTGGTAGCATATTGGCATTGAAAGAATAGGTGGGCCATTTTCCTCGCCACACAAAACGCATCCATGGTTCGCTTCCATAGGTTCTCGCAAGGAGGAAGAGAATTCGTACATACCCGCCATGCTAGGTGTTTTGCTCGTTGGGGGATATGAAGCTTCCAAAGCTTGTTCCATATGGCCTTCCCCAATCGAATGTGTTTGCGCCGTCCAATTCTAAGGACGTCCACTCCCTTCATAATACCTCTCCACGACCATGAAGGTCGTAGCCCTAGTGAAGCTTAAAAATGGATGAATTAGAAAAGTATTTATCTCTAAAAATTCTGGTTACGGGTGCATTCAGATACACTAAGAATCTTCACGTCTGCTTACCTAACATAGCCAGGCTTGCCGCCTTTAAGTTGCCAAATCCTCAGCCTCCATTGATTTTGCTCGAGACAATCTCTCCCAAGAGATTCAATGAATTTTCTGCATCCTTGTCGTGTTACCACCCAACCAAAAGTTGTTTATCATACCTTTAATATGGTCCATAATGGTATCCAGGAAACTGAAGCAACTCATGGCTTAGCTCGGAATTACCTGTAGGACATACTTTATGAGTACCTCCTTGCCAGCTTTAATTAGACAGGTTCTTTTCATTCCATCCTTCAACTCTTTGCATGATTTTGTCCTTTAGGTTTTGGAAGATTTCTGGATTGTTCTGGCCAATCTTTGAGGGCAATCCCAAATAAGTACCATGCGAAGCAACCTTTAGTATCTTTAAGATGTCGCTTATCTTAGCCTATTTCTCTTCTACCGTATTAGGGCTAAAGAGAATGCTTGAATTCTCGGCATTTATTCACTGGCCTGAGATGCTTTCAAACAAGGTAATAGCCCATTGAATATACATAACCTCTTGTTCCGGTGCCTCTCCAAATAATAAGGTATCATCTGCAAAGAAAATATGTGAAACTCGTGGCTCTTACCCAGATGCGCCTATTCCTTTAATCTTCCCTGAGCACATCAAGTCAATAAAAAGTCCAAGAGGAGTTGAAGTTTCCGCAAGAGGAGCCGACAAAGATCTCTGTGGACAACAAATCTACAATAGACTTGAGCAAGAATCTAGTTTTCCATGATTGAAGTAAACACACTAACATGCAGTATTACTAAACCAGAGAGTGCATCGCCAGAAGAGATGTACAAGTTGAACACGGGAAGACAAACGATCAATTAGCGGACATCTTCAATAAACCTCTCAAGCGCAGTGATTTCATCGGGGAGGAATTTGCTTGGAGTGGAAAATAAATTTTAAGGGGGGTGTTGAAATTAAACTTGATTTTGGACTAGGCAAAATGGTTTCTTTGTATCTCATTATCTAGAATAATTTTTAGAAGTGGGCAAGGTTTTACAGTAACTTCTAAAGATATCTATAATATGTAGATTATGATGGAATTGTGAAGAATATTCTAGCGAGCTAGTTGTTGCCATTAGATTAGAGTTGGAATGACAAGATCTTAGCCATTGGTTGGGTGATGACACTAGTATAAATATGGGTGATGTAGCAGAGCTTGAATCAAGTAAAAAATTATAGAAGTTTTCTCCTTATAAAAAATAGCTTCTTCCTCCAAGTTCTCTATTCTCCCCCAAAATTTTGTAAATCTTTCTCCAACCATTCAAAGTTTTCTTCCAACAATACCATGCAGGTAAACACCACTTATTGTTACTCACAGCCGTCCAATGTACGACATCAGCTCTCTGACTCACTATGTCGCCTTCTGTCGTGGAAACAGATAAAAATAAATGAAAAGAAGGGGAGAAAGTGAGAGTGAATTTCTGCTCCCACTTCCCCGATCGTGAACAGTATATACTTTAGTATAATCATCATCACCACCATCAACCTCCCTGTACAATATGCATAAATCTCCATTCTTAGATCCAAGAGCACCGCCATTGAAGGAGGAGGAAGCACACGTAGATCCAGCTAGCTCCGCTCCACCGCCGCCGCCCCATTAGAGAGTTGCACTAGCGATGCCGTCTCTATTCAGTCGCGCAATATACATCTGATGTTGAGGTACTGAGAGTATTGAAGACCTCAATATCAACGTCAATACAGGTTTGAAGGGTTTCAGCAATCCCATGTTTTATTCAGTTTTTCTGGGCCGTGTATCTTTGACTTTTAGCTAGTTTCATTTATTTTAAATGAAAACACCCTAGGGTGGGGGATAGTATATAAGGTTCCCCAGGCCTTTGTAAAGAAAAATATATGCAGAGTAATGTTTTGTACACGGAGATCATTGAGGCAACATTGTTGCCTCCAAAAGAATACTTAACATCTAGTAATGAAAATGAGACTTGGCGGATTTAGTGAATATGAAGGAGGTTAGGAATGGAAGTTGCGATTCCAAAAGAAAAAATATCCACCCCCTGTGTTAATTCTTTCCTTTGGCCAGGCAACTTTATTCTAGCACATCAAAATTAAGAGCTTAAAACACAACCAAATCTTCGTTCTAGGAGTTGCAGAAGAGTTGTAAATTGGAGCATTCCATTCTCAGATCCAGGGCAGCCTGAGTGGCTGACCAGTAGGGATGGATTTCTGTATGTATAGAGATCAGCACCAGAAGAGAATTTGAAGTATAGTTAGTTGTTGTACCTGTAGAAAACCAAATGACAGAATACTAGCAGTATCAATCCTGCCTTGAGCCGTGCCTATGTGTTATAATATAGGGTGTGTGCTCCCTATCCAGAGAGATGAGGCCTCTAATGTGTGTAGGTATATTGGAAAGGTTCAGAACCAGTTCAATATTGTGGGTTGAGTGATCCTTAGCAATTGCATCCGCCACAGAATTACATTCTCTGAACACATGTTTAAGGTCGGCATTCTTTAGCAGGGAATGCACCTTAGAGGCTAAAGTGAAAAAAGGCCAGTGTGCAGTATAAGGGTTCTTGATCATGTTCACAGCCAGTAAAGAATCAGATTCAATGGTGAAGGAACTGTCCAAAGCAGGTAGGCATGGCAGGCAAGTAGGATGGCTATAATTTCTGCTTAAAGTGAAGAAACTACATATATGGTAGAAGACTTTATAAGGCATAGAATTCCATCACAGTTTCTAGCAATCAGACTAACGGTGGAGTTAGTAGAGGACCAGGAAGCATCAACATTGATCTTTATGTAGTTTGGTTTCGGCCTTTCCTAGAAGACAATAGATATTGTAGGTTTAGGTGGTGGTCTAGGGGAGGGGACCAGATGAGAACCTATGGCTCATAGGGAGGGAAGAACTATAGGGGCAAGGTTTGGCAGAGAGGGATAGGTAAATTAGATCACTGATTTCCTTGCATATTTGAACTGGAGAGAAGTGTTTTTTTATCAAAATATAGACCATTTCTAGCCTTCCAAAGGCACCAGCAAATCAGAGAGGGAAGTATTTTACATATCAGCTGATGCATTCTGGGAAGATCATTGCAATTCCAGAATAAAAAGAACCTTTCATTTAATGAATCTAGACTACGAAGATTAAAATCTAGTAAAGCTTCCATCTTATTCCATATTGATTGAGCAAGGGGACAGGAGATAAAAAAAGTGTTTGAGAGAATCAGAGTGATTACATGCAGGGCATTTTGAAGCAAGACTAAAACCACATTTCATCAGCACATCATCAAAAGGCAGGAAAGAGTGCATCAGTTTCCATGTGAAAATAGAAATCTTTTTCTGCATTCTAGGATTCCATATAAGCTGAGTAGCAGGGAAGGTACCTGAGGAGAAAGTGAATGTCTTATATGCAGATTTGAAAGTAAAAGCTCCTGTCACCTCTGGTTTCCAGATTAATCTATCCTCTCTGTCTTCAGTGATTTCTGCTGCCTGCAAAAAAGAGAGAGTATCATGCTCTAAAAGAGGAGAAATTTGTGGTAGGATAGAGTCTCTGTTGCTTATAAACTGAGCAACTGAGCAAGATAAGAGTGGAGAAATGATAGAGATAGGGATGAGATTCATAAGTGGCCCATTAGGGCACCAGTTAGCAGACCAAAAATTGCAGCTTCCTCTGCCATGAATAATTAGAGTGTTATTTTCTGCAAAAGAGTTAACTGAGCATATTCTCTTCCAAGTCATGGATTTTCTATGTGTTTGGGGTAAGGACCAAATCATTTTTGCCCACATTGTGGTTCCCAATTGACTTTTCCACCAAATTTTAAGTGAACAAGAATTAATTATAGCCTGAACTGATCTAAAACCTAAACCATTTTGAGACCTAGGAGCAACTAGAACAGACCATTTTTTCCAAACTTTATTTTTCTTCACTTCAGTCTCACCCCAGAAAAAAATAGACATCTTTCTCTCTAATGTCTTAACTATATGGATAGGAGGCTTAGTGACAGTCCATAAGTGTTAAGGTAAGGAGTATATACAGGATTGAATTAGGGTCAGTTTACCTCCCGAACTCAACCATTTATTTTTCCAATTCATCAGCTTTTTATCCAAAATTTCCATTAAAGGTTGGAAGTATATGTTATGTTCTACCTTTAAAGATTGGACATCCTAGGTATTTGAAAGGAAAAGATCCTTTTTTCATTTTAAAGATCATCTTAACCTGATTTATCTTAGCAACTGTAGCCCTTTACTAATGTAAAAATCATATTTTTCAAAATTAAATTTCTGGCCCAAGGTAGATTCAAAGATTTCTAGGAAGGCTTTAATCTTAATAAGGTTAGGCTTTGAGGCCTGCATGAAAATAATGGTATCATCATCATACATTAAGTGGGAGGCTGGAGTGATTGTTAAGGGTAACTGGAAATGTGTGAGGCTGTTATTCAAAAAAATGAAGGAGAGGCTCCTAGAGAAAGCTTCTGAAAAAATATTAAAGAGAAAGGGGGAAAGGGGATCACCTTGTTTGATGCCTCTGGTAGCTTTAAAAAATCCCACTGGATTACCATTTATAAGAACAGAGAAATGAGTCTGGGATAGATTATTCATGACAGCATTCAAAAAAATTCCCAGTAAAACCAAATCTAACAAGTATGTTCTTTAAAAAATCCCAGTTAACCCTATCAAAAGCTTTCCTGAGGTCTAGCTTGAGAATACAGTTAGGCACTCTATTCTTTTTATCTAGAAATCTTAACATTTCCTGCAGGTAAAGTATATTATCTAAAATGTCTTTGTTCTTCATGAATGCGGTTTGATTAGGTGAAATTAGATTCTCCATATAAGGTTTCAATCTTTCCATTAAAACCTTACAACAGATTTTATTTACCACATTTGAGAGGCTAATAGGTCTGAAATCATCAAAGCAGGAGGGTGTGGCTTTCTTTGGAATCAAGGTTATCCAGGTACTAGAAATACCCCTAGGCATATCTGACCCTAAGATGAAATCATTGACAGCAGATATTAGATCTTCCTTAATAAAATACCAGCACTTAGTATAAAATTTACTAGAGAAACCATCAGGGCCTGGACTACTGTTTTTGTTCAAACTCTTTATCACTAATTTGAGTTCCTCTTCGAAACTAGTCTGTATAGAGTTGGGTTATCTTGTTCAGTAATGACAGTAGGTATTTGTCTAAGAAAATGAGGGTAATAAGTGTTATGGGTTTAGATAAGAGTTCAGAGAAATAGGATACAGCTTCTTTTTGGATATCTGATTGGGAGTTAAGCCATTGTCCCTGTCCATTTTAAATTTTTGAAATTTGTAATCTACAGTTCCTTTCCTGTACTGTCTTATGAAAAAACTGAGTGTTATTATCACCAAGTTTGAACCATTTTGATCTAGCTTTCTGTTTCCAGAATTTATCTTTTTCCTTTAGAGCTCTAAGTAATAATGCCCTCTTCTCATTTAGTTTGATTAATTCTGAATCTGAGGGAGAGGAGTCATAAACTAGTTCCTGTAATCTAAGGCCTCCCTCTGTAGTAGCTACATCAACATCAATGTTACCGAAACAGTCCCTATTTCAAATCTTTATCACTTTTTTCAATCTAATCAGTTTTAGGTAGAAACCTAACATTCCTGACTGGGGGCTAGGAATTGACCAATTTTCCTTGATTAGGTCTATAAATTCTGGTCTATTCAACCAGGAATTTATAAATCTAAAGGGTTTAGGGTGAGAACTAACTAGAGATGATACCTGTAGGATGAGAGGAGTGTGATCTGAGGATTGTCTATTCAGAATTTGGATAGAAGATGATGGGATTTTTTTTGTTCCACTGAATAGTACAAAGTCCTCTATCTAATCTCTTAGAAGTGGGATTACTAAGCCTTGAGTTTGTCCAAGTAAATAGGTTCCCCACTGTGTTAATTTCCTGAATTTCAGCAGAGCTAATCCAATTGTTAAAATCTCTAATACTACCTAGGGAAGGTGAGCTGGGGCCTTTATATTCTAAAAGTGAAGAGAGTGTATTAAAATCTCCTATGAAAATAGTTTCATTTTTAGGGAGTACACTCAGATCATTCTATAAAGACTTCCTACCATCCCTAGTCCTAAGGGCATAAACAAAAACTGCTTCCATGTCAATAGTCGAAATTAGGTGAGCTATTTTTACATACATGAACTGATTATGATGTGAGATTAGGGAGACTAATACAGGGTCATTCTACATATAAGTAAATTTGAGCTTTTCCATATAAGATTGACACTGGCTATTATCATGCATAGGCTCTATGATACAAAGTAGTTGTATTTTCTTCAGCTTAACTAGATGGTTTAGTCTTAGCATTGAAGATTCCATACCTCTAAGATTCCATACCAAAATATTAAAAGTTAAGATGTGTGTCATTGTTCACATGATTTATGGCTTTTAGTAGCTGATCTTAACATCATCTTATTCAGTGGGCTAAGGTAATTGTTCTTTTTATGCTTTGACTTACCTTGCTATTCAGTGTTACCTTTTAGGCTATCAGGCAGTAGTGCTGAGTGGGTGAGGTGGCTGTTGGAAAATCTGGCCTCCTCCACCATGTCATGCACTTCCAGATCAGTGAGTTCTTGTGGTTGAGGGAGGGTATCTATATCCTGCAATACAGAGAATCTATTTTCTATCTTTCTTTGTAGAGAAAGTGGGGGGTTAGTGGGAGGGGACTGATGCAGGGTTAGCCTATGGGAGCCAATTTGAATATCATCCTTTGCATAGGCCAAAGGAGTAGGATTAGAAAGAGCAGTGGCATTTAAAAGTTTTGTGATGGAAGATTGAGAGTTATCTGGAGGTGAGTTGTTAAGGGACTGAGCTGGAGTAATTCTTGGTGATTGATGAGAAACAGTTTCAAGCTCTCCATTTATAATCTGAGGTAAGTAGGAGAAAGGGTTCAGAGAGAGGTTTGTTATGGCTCTCTGATGTGCTAGATGGCCTTTACTAGGAAGAGGGTTAACAGACTGATTTTCCAAAGTCATAACAGGTACCTTGTTACATTTATTCCCAGTAGCCTACCACTGTGGTTGAGTTTGGCTTTGTGGGATGGGAACCTAGTTATCCAATAGCTTACCATTGATGTTTTGTGGGTTGGCTCTACACTGATTAAGGGAGTGGCCTAACTTAGCCACAGTATAGAGGAACATCTTCATATTCAATTTGGTATTTTCTATTATTAGTGACTGACCCAAGTCTGATGAAATTACTCAAAGGTTTCTGTAGGTCGATTTCAACACACAGTTTAATAGCAGAAGGCCTAGTGAGCATTTCAGTGGCTAGATCATTCTTAATAAAGCTTCCTATACAATTTCCAATGGCCTCAATAGATGCAGAATTATAGTAGTACAGAGGAACTTCCCTGATAGTGCACCAAATTGGCACGATTGGAGATTCCCTATAGGTGGAGAAGTCAGGAGACCATTTGAGCATTTTTAGTTGGACTCCATTGAAACTCCAAATGCCCTTGATCCAACACCTCTGGTAATCATTAACTTGATCAAAACTGATCAGCACATGCTTGTAATCTAAGGAGCCCAGTTGATAGTAGCCAGCAAAACCAACCGTCTTGAACGCTAGCTCTAATTGCTCCATCGACAGCCTTCCCATTGTGAATTTATCGACCAACGTGTTAGCATAATGAGCAGAGAGTTTGGCAATTTGGTCAACAGAATAAAGGCATGTCGGATCCCCTAAGTGTTCAGATTTGGGGGTTAGCTCAGGATTGTTAGGTAGGGATGTCGTTAGAGGTGGGGATTTGGTCTGGAGGACAGCTAGGAAATTTTTTGGTATAGCCTGCGTGGTATTGCTATCCGCCATTGCGGCCGATGGAGCAGGAGCCGTCTCTCAGGTGGTCGTTAACGGCAGAAATAGCCGTTAACGGCGAAGAGAAAGAAGTTATTTCTGGCGAGAGGGGGGAAATGATGATTCAGTTACTGTAGCGCGAGAGGATTCAGTTACTGTAGCGAGTTTCGTTGAATTAGAATTTGTTGGATTTAATTAAGGGTGTTGTTCTTAGGATTATGGATACGTTTTTGAGATATTTTTGTCATTTCTTCTTGGATTTTAGTTTTCTATTATATTTAATAGATTAAAAATTTTGTATTTGTAATTTTATATGCTAGAAAAATTTTTTGAATTTTGTTTTACATCAACAATCGAAAGTGGAGATGGCGCCTGCTCCGTGTTAGGTTATTTTTTATTCGTGATGTTGAAGGATCTAATATCAGTACAACACTGAATTCCCTTGAAGTAAAGAAATGATCTATTGCTGACAGGAATAAATAGAATACAAAAGGAAATAGAGTACTACTAAAAATTTGACTTAGTCAACAAAACTTATTCAGAATCAATCAAATAAAATCAATCTGATTTACTCTAACACTCCCCCCCCAAGCAAAGCATCGGATGCTCGGTGATGCAAAGCTTGGACTTGAAGAATTCAAACAGAGGACGTGAAAGTCCCTTGGTGAAGATGTCAGCAATCTAAAGACTAGTGGAAACATAGGCAACGCGAAGCTTGCCAGAGGAGACCAACTCACAAACAAAATGATAATCGATGTCAATGTGTTTTGCCCTCGTGTGTGCAAAAAGATTCTGAGCCAAAAAAATGGCATTGTTGTTGTCACATAACAACATTGGAGAACTGGAAAGCGGGACACAAAGATCGCGAAGCAAATGAGACAGCCAAACTACCTCTGAAGCAGTGTTGGCAAGGGCCCGATACTTTGAATCAGTACTAGAGCGAGAGATAGTGAGTTGCTTCTTCGCACTCCAGGAGACCAAATTACCGCCGAGAAAGACTACATAACTATAGGTGGAATGTCGGGTTTCCAGATAGCGGGCCCAATCAGCATCTGAATAACGCAAGACCTCTGGAGTGCTGACAGAGCAAAAAGTAAGACCGCAATGTAGCATGCCGTGAACATATTGAAGAATCCGAGTGACCGCAGCAAAGTGATCATCACAAGGGTCCTGAAGAAACTGACTAACGGTGTTAACCGAAAAAGGTAAGTCTGGTCGAGTGATCGTCAAGTACTGGAGAGCACCAACCAGGGATCGATAAAGAGTCAGATTCTAAAAACGAGGACTGGTGGAGTTGTGAAACTGCGAACTAGGAACAAAAGTAGTGACCGGAACAGCATCAGACATGCCGGCACGAGTAAAAAGATCCCGAGCATACTTAGCTTGTCCAAGAAGTAAGCCCGATGAAGTGGGTGAAACCTATAGGCCAAAAAAGTAATGCAGAGCACCAAGATCCTTAATAGCAAACTCCCAATGTGCATAATCAATGAATTGGCGTAGGAGCATGGAATCGTTGCCAGTGAGGATGATGTCATCAACATAGACTAGGAGATAAAGCAATGACATCCCTCTAGATAAAACAAATAAGGAAGTGTCAGTCGAACTGCATTGAAAACCAAGCTGCAAAAGATAAGTACTGAACCTCTGAAACCAAGCCCGAGGAGCCTGCTTAAGACCATAAATGGCCTTTTTCAGACGGCAGACGTAATCTGGATGAAGTGGATCCTTATAGCCAACAGGTTACGCCATGTAGATTGGAGTATCAAGAACACCATTCAGAAAAGCATTCTTGACGTCCAGCTGATGAAGGGGCCAGAAGCGCATCGTAGTAATGGCAAGGACAGTGCACACAGTGGAAGTTTTGACCACAGGACTGAAAGTGTGATCAAAGTCAAAACCCGGAATTTGCGAGAACCCCTAAGTAACAAGTCAGGCCTTGTGATAATCAACTGTGTCATCCGGGCGATACTCAAGCTAATAGACCCATTTGGAGCCAACAATGTTGACATCCAATGGGCGAGGAACCAAATCCCAAGTGTGTTATCCTTTATGGGCATCAATCTTTTCATCCATAGCAGTTATCCAAGAAGGATCCTTAAGAGTCGAACGGTAGTTGGAAGGCTCAGGCTGAGTATGAAGAGCAGCAAGAAGACCATGGGAAACAATATCCAAGTAATCCCATCGCTGAATAGCACCAGTGGATGCCCGAGCAACCATCCTCTGGGGATTCAGTCGAGACGGAGAAGGTGGAAGTATTAGACCGGCAGAAGAGGCCGTGGATAGAGTGGCGGCAGTGGCAAGAGAAGGTACAACTAGGAATGGTGAGCTGGTCGACGGGGACTAAGGAGGAGGCCATCGTGCAGGTGTGAACTCATTGGAATTGGATAAGTAAACTGGATTGGGCAAAGAAACCGATTCATCAACTGGAGACAAGAAGGAGTCGAAGTCACCATCATTGTCCAAAAAAATAGAGACATCCAAAGTTGAGAGAGAGAACACTGAAGCGAATAAGGTGAAGGGAAAGCAACTCTCGTCAAACTGTGCATGGAGGGTGACATATATTTTTCCAGTGGTAGTGTCAAGACAACGGAAACCATTATAATGACAGTTGTATCCGATGAAAACACAAGGAATGCTCCGAGGAGATAGCTTGTGATCGACCATAGGGTGAACAAAAGGGAATACTCAACAACCGAAAGGATGAAAGTTTGAGTAAATAGGATCACGTTAATAGAGAAAACCATAGGGAGAGGCACGCTACAAAATTAGAGTAGGTAACCGATTAATGGTATAAATCACAGTGGCAAAAGCATCAACCTATCTAGAAAGCAGACGATGCGAATGGAATAGTATTGTAAGTTCCATTTCTGCAACATGCCGATGTTTTCACTCTACTCGTCCATTTTGTTGCAGAGTATACTGACATGACACTTGATGGTGAATGCCTTTTGAGGAAAAATGAGACCGCATGCGCGTGTTCAAAAACTCAGTGCCTCCATCACTCTGAAAAACCTTAATTGTGGAAGAAAATTGATTTTCAACCAAAGCATCAAACTGTAAGTATGTTTCAAAAAACTCGGATTTGCGATAAAGCGGAAAAAACCTAGTAAAATGAGAGTGATCATCCACAAATAAGGCATAATAAAAAAATTAGTCTCAGATAAAACTGGGGAAGGACCCCACAAATCACAATGTACAAAATCCAGAACACTCATAGAACGTTTAGTGTTTTCAACAAAAGAAAATCGATGCCCTTTGCCATAACACAAGGAGTACAAGTATGCGGTTTAGGTAAAGAGGAAACGGAAAGGAAACCAGACTTCTGCAACCCAGAAATAACTGTAGTTGGCACATGTCCTAGACAAACATGCCAAAGCTCGAAGGATGCTCGTCCTTTGTTCTGTTGAAAAAATGAAACCAGTGCTGCATCACCTTTGTTTAACACGTACAGACCTCCATCATTGTGGCCCCTGCCCACGAATGCCCTGGATGCTTTGTTCTGAATAACAAAGTTCTTATCATTAAAGGTAACAGACACATTCAAATCTCTGGTCAGTTTACTAATAGACAGTAAATTCTTAGTAATCTCAGGAACAACCAGAACATCATACAGTTTGAAATGCTCAGAAATATGAGAATCACCAACATGAAAA
This sequence comes from Rubia yunnanensis, assembly GCA_037428765.1. Lineage (NCBI taxonomy): Eukaryota > Viridiplantae > Streptophyta > Magnoliopsida > Gentianales > Rubiaceae > Rubia > Rubia yunnanensis. Next base: position 106,112,078 of record CM075063.1, on the reverse strand, counting down.
ATCTGAATAGAAGCACCATTACCAGCAGAAACTTGAGAATTACGAAAATAGGGAGAAACACTGTCCAGACCGAAGGCTGAAGATGTCATGTGACTGGTTACGCCAGAATCAAGGAACCAGTCTGAGTACTCACAGAGGGGTTCAGCTGTATGGATGCCTATAAGTATTCTGCCAGGTGGGTCGAGTCTGTACAACAAATCTGAGCTAACATCTTATAGCAAGTAGCAACAAAATGACCGGACTGACCACACCAGGTGCAATGTGGCCGACCACAACCAGTACATGAGCCCGAGGCAACCGGCTGAGCATAACCAGTGGACCAGCCACCACGGCATCCACTGAAGCGGTCTCCCCTGGTGGCATGGGAACCTAACACGTCACCGCCCCTCACCAGTGCGTGATCCCATGCACGACTATATAATATACATATTTTAGGAATTATTTCATTTTTAATTTTATTTTATCGGCAGTTCTTCTTCCCAAATTTCAAATGCTGAAAACCCTCTCCAAAACCTCTCAAAACGCTCGCCATAATTGTCTAATTCAACCATCCAAAATCCATTTAAATTCACAATTTTTAGTGTCATTGCTTCACTTTGTTCAATCCGGTTCCATAGAGGTAAGATTTTCGGATTTTGTGTTTTAAATTTGGGGTTTTTGCTTTCTTCAAGTTTCCAGCTATTTTTTATTTGATTCCACCATTTATCTCTGTAAATCAAGACGTGCATGTGTTTTTTTTCCCTATATTGTATGTTTTCAAATTGTGTTTTGGTATTTTGTAGATATGATGAAATCAAAGGAAGGTATTGCTGGTAAAAATGACCTGAAGTTGATGACAGTGTTCATACCTCATCCTCTATTAAATCAAAAGGTTTTAATATGTTTTTTTTGTTAATTTTTTGTATTGTTAGGGGTTTTGTGTTCTTTTTCTTTGATTTTTCTGTTTTATTGTTGATTGATTTGATGTGTTGTTCCTTCTTATTGATGCTGCTATGTTTTTTGTGTTGGTGTTGCTCTATTTTTTTTTATGTTGTGGTTTCTGTATGAAATGGTGTATAACGAAGTAGTTAGGCTGTTTATTTATTTAGTTTGCATATTCGTGTGTTTAGTTCAGACTTTTTTGTGGCTCTGTTGTGGTTTAGTTCAAGCTCTATTTAGTTTGCAGGTTTTCTGTTTGCATTGTATTTTAGTTAGGCTGTTTATGTGTGTAGTTTGCATGTTCATGTGTTTAGTTCAGGCATTCTTGTGGCTCTGTTATGGTTTATTTTAGTCTCTGTTTAGTTTGCATGTTTTCTGTATGCATTGTCTTTTTAATTAGGCCATTTATATGTTTAGTTTCCATGTTCACGTGTTTATTTCAGGCTTTGTTGTGGCTCCGTTGTGATTTATTTTAGGCTCTGTTTAGTTTGCATGTTTTTTGTTTGCATCGTGATATAAATCTCCCTGTGAAGACTCATGATTGCAGAATTAATATCTTTGATCTAGTGAAGAGATCTGCAAACCCTCACTATCTCTCATGAAACTCAGGTGCTGGCCCTTGGGGTACGCCTTATATCGAATTGCTCTCTAACTAGCCCTTAGGATCATATTACAAGGTTTATTGATACTTAACTAGCCATCGGGGATAAGCAACAATGGAAGAAGCTTGCAAGCAACAAGAGTGTGAACTCAAAGGTTTATATTTCTGAATGATGATGTTGGTACAAATATGGAGAATTCAACCGCTATTTATAGGGATGAATTTCTTCCAAACCCTAGTCCTAATCAAGACGGGATTTGGTCATTTCTATCTTAAACTGAATAGAATTGTGGCAGCTTTAAGAAAATAAAACCATTTTAAACTAAAATACCTAAAATAAACTGCTTATGGCCAAATTCATCCATGTCACATCTTGTATTAATATTTCCTTATCTAATCTTACCAAAACTAACTCTAATCAGAATAAAACATAATATACTAAACCCTAATGGATTGTATTTTGAAATTAGCTCTTCAAAGTCCACATGGCCGAGCTCTACAGTCTAAGATAAAAAAATGAAATAATTTTACACTATTTTACAGTGATCACACTACTTCATTAAAAACCCAGTGGGAAAAAAAGAGTACAGTGTTATTCATGATGTCTTTAGTTCGTCAACAATCTTGAATAATGAATCCAAGATATCGATGGTGACTTCTTCTTCAATTATTCATCATAAGGTGATCAATCAAAGCATATAAAGCAACATCTCTAAGCTTAGCCCTTGACCTAGTCATAGGTCTCGCTATGTCACTAAGAGAATCCTGAACAAACCCCTTAAATGTTTGATCAAAACGTGGAATGTCTTCATTTATGGTGGTAGTCGTCTTGGCATCTCCATCATTCCCTCTATGATCGAAAGGTTTCACCCTCGAAGCTGAATCGTCTTCAAAGGTAAATGGAATAAATCAGCAACATTGAAGGTCACACTAACACTATAATGATCGGGTAACTCAATCTTGTAAGCATTGTCGTTCACATGATCCAACACTTTGAAAGGACCATCTCCACGTGCACTCAACTTAGATTTCTGAACATTTGGAAACATTTCCTTCCGCAGATGAACCCAAACATAATCTCCCACGTTGAACCTTATCAACTTGCGACTTTGATTAGCTTTATCAGCATTCTATGCATTTGTCCGTTCAATTTTCATGTGCACCTTCTCATGAATTCTCTTCACAAAATTAGCTTTCTTTTCTCCGTCAAGATTTTTAATCTGTTTAAAATTCAAAGGAATTAAGTAAAGAGGTGTATTAGGTAGAAAACCATAAACAATCTCAAATGGAGGTAAAGAAGTAGTAGAATGAATAGTGCAATTATAAGCAAACTTTGCAATTGGATTGCATTTTTCCCAATTCTTTAATTTTTTTTCTAAACTGAGGCACGCAAGAGAGCCTCTAGCATTCAATTGGTCACTTCTGTTTGTCCATCAGTTTGAGGATGACTGGCAGTCAAAAACAGCAACTTTATCCCTAACTTGTGCCACAAGGTATTCCAAAAGTAGGATAAAACTTTAACATTGCGATCAGAGACAATGGACGCAGGAATGCCAAGTAGCCGAACTACTTTCTTTAAAAATATATTTGCAACATGCTTTGCATCATTTATTTTCCAGGAATAAAATGTGCCATTTTCAAAAATCTATCCACAACCTGACTGAGATCGTGGTAAACCTAGGACAAAATCCATGGAAATGTCAACCCAAGATAGGATTTTATGTGACTTATCAAAATCATTCTTAGGCTTACCTAGCTTACTTGGATCGGCCTCCCTTGGTTTTTGGTCGAAATTATCAAGGTTTTTGCCTCCATTTTTCACCTCGTGGCCTATCTCCTTCAAGCCCTAGCTAGGGTTTTGGTCGGCCATTTGCACATCAGTCGCAAACTTCTCTTTGTCGACTTTCATGCATCTCTGGGCCTCTAAAACTTCCACTGGAGATAATGGAACCAAGGTATACCTTGTTCTATCCTTAATCACAGTAATTTTGTTAGTCTAACCATTTTGCATAGATTTACGATCAAACTGCCAAGGTCTCCCTAACAAAATATGATTAGCTTCCATAGGTATAACATCACATAAGATAGAATCATGGTACTTTCCTATCTTAAAGTTAATAATGCATTGTTTGTTAACCCTAATTTCACCACTGCCATCTAACCAAATAAGTTTATATGGTGATGGATGAGTAGTCACGGGAAAAGACAATGATTTAACAAGAATTAATATCTCCTTACGAAGACTCACGATTTCAGAATTAATATCTTTGATCTAGTGAAGGGATCTGCAAACCCTCACTATCTCGCACAAAATTCAGGTGTCTAGCCCTTGGGGTATGCCTAATCTCGACTTCCTCTCTAACTAGCCCTCATGATTAGATTACAAGGTTTATTGATACTTAACTAGCCCTCGAGGTTAAGCAACAATGGAAGAAGCTTGCAAGCAACAAGAGTATTAAAATCAAAGGTTTACATTTCTGAATGATGATAGTGGTACAAATCTCGAGAATTCAACCCCTATTTATAGGACTGAATTTTGTCCAAACCCTAGTCCTAATCAAGACGGGATTTGGTAATTCTTATCAGAAATGAATAGAATTATAGCAACTTTAAGAAGCTAAAACCATATTTAACTAAAATACCTAAAATAAATTGCTTATGACTGTATTCATCCATGTCACACCTTGGATGAATATTGCTTTATCTAATCTTACCAAAACCAACTCTAATCATAATAAAACTGAATATGCTAAACCCTAATGGGCTATATTTTTGAAATTAGCTCTTCAAAGCCCACATGGCCGAGCTCTACAATCTAAGATCCAAAATGAAATAATTTTACACTATTTTAAATTGATCACACTACCTCATTAAAAATCCAGTGGGAAAAAAAGAATAGTGTTCTTCATGATGTCTTCAGTTCGTTGACAATCTTGAATAATGAATCCAAGATGTCGACAGTGACTCCTTCTTCAATTCTTCATCATAAAGGCGATCAATCAAAGAATTTAGAGGAACGTCTCTAAGCTTAGCCCTTGACCTAGTCATATGTTTCGCCATGTCAATTAGAGGATCCTGAACAAAACTCTTAAATGTTTGATCAAGGCGTGAAATGTCTTCATTTATGGTGGTAGTCATCTTGGCATCTCCATCACATTGTCTTTCTGTATATGTATATACATAGTTATATTTGTCTGTTTACTTTAGGTGTTTCAGTTTTTTATTTATGTGTTTATTACTTTTTTTAATGTAGATGATGTAATTAGCTTGAGGAAATCCAGTCGATTGCAGTCCAAAATGACTGTTAAAGATGGTATGTATATTGTTAGTTTGTAAATTTTTATTTTAATATTTGTGTTTTTCTTTTAATTGATTGTGTAATTTTCATGTTCAAAAGCTCCTCTTCTTAAAAGGAAAAAAAATCAGCAAAAAACTACTACCATAGGTATTTAAATATGACTGAATTTTATTTCATATTTTTATTGGTTTTAAATTGATTGCTTTATCTATTGCTGATATTTTCCTTTCTTTGTTTATAGATGATATTGTAAAGAAATTGTGCAACAGTGGTAGTAAATCTGGTGTGGATAAGCCAGATAGAGTTGCTAGATCATCAGTTAATGGTTGAAATTTTAATTGTTTGCTATACTTTTATTTTTTAGTGCTTTACCTTATATATTTAGTTAGGTTATTTTTTACTGTAGTTGGATGTATCTGACTGTTGGTGAAGATAAACTTGGTAAATTTAATCTATTCTGGGTTTTTTTTACTTTAACTGTTTAGTGATTTACCTTTAGTATTTAAATATTTTGTTTTTTATTTGTAGCAGTATGTGATCTAACTGGGGTCAAGATAAGCTTCGTAAATTTAATCTATCCAGGTCTCTTTTTGTTTTAGTTTTACTTTTTAGTGATTTACCTTCAGTATTTAAGTTTTTTACTTATTTTTAGTGTAGATGGATGTGATCTGACTGGGGGGATCAAGATAAATTTGGTAAATTTAATATATTCTGGTCTCTTTAGGTGTTACTTTTACTCTTTAGTGATTTACCTTTGGTATTTAAGTTTTTTTTATTGTAGATGGATGTGATCTGATTGGGGGGTCAAGATAACACTGGTAAATTTAATTTATTTTGGTTTCTCTTTGATTTAGTTTTATTGTTTATTGATTTATTTTTGTGATTTAAATTATTTATTTGTATTTTGTTGTTGTTGTTGAGGTTGAGCTACTGTTAGTAATTCACAACTTCCAACTTCAAAAAATGTTACACAATCAGGTTAGATTGATGTTTTATGATTTATTATCATTTTGTTAGTTCGGTTATGAAACTTACATGTTGAATCTCTTTTTATGATGTAGTTGTGGAGACGTCTGTGATCATTAGTCCTCCGCCTTCTGCAATTATTGAACAAAGTAGTTAGTATTAGGAGTTTCAACTTTTTTGAGTTATTAGTTCATATGTATAAATTGTTAGTTCTGCTATTTAAAGGTTCAGTTAATATTAGAGATTGCACTTTAAAACCTATATCAACCATTTTTATTATGTAGTTGTAGAGAAGCTTATGATCAGTAATCCTCCTGCTCCAGCAAATATTGAACATGGTGGTTAGTATTAAGAGTTTAAACTAAATATTTTGAATTAGGAGTTTATATGTATTTATATAAAGTTATACTATTAAACTAATTAATCTTTGTATTTGCATCAGAGCCTGGAAAGGATTCTGGAGAAAGAAATGTTGATGAGCCTCCTCCTGCAGATATTGAAAGAAAGGATGTGTTGATGGTACTTTTTTACATGTTAGTTATTGTGTAGATATAATTACTTTTATATTTAGTATTTGTTGTTTTTTTTAAAAAAAATTATAGGTTCTTCTTGTTGCTGAGGATCACATAAGTGCTGGGATAAAATTATTATTGAAGAATTGAGAAGTGAAACTTCTCCTAGTATTTATCGATTTCCCTACTTCTAATTTGTGTTTTTGATTTAGTATTTATATTATTTTTTTCAATTTGTGTGTTGTAGGCCCGAGTGCTTATAGAAAGAAAGGGGTTAGGAAGAAGGTTAAAGATGTTCGAACTACCCTTGTTCCAGAGGAGTTTGTTCAAGATGATGATATTGTTGATGAGTCTCTTCTAGTGGTGGCTGCAAATGAAAAGGGTAAATAAAAGGTTTCTGAAGGGAATGGAAAGGAGCCGGCTGCAAAGAAAGCGGCTGTGAAGCAGCCTGCTGCAAAGAAGGCGGCTGCGAAGAAGCCGGCTATGAAGAAGTTGCCTGCAAAGAAGCCCGCAACAAAGGAGCATGCAGCAAAGAAGTTGACTCCAAAGTAGCCCTGCAACAAAGGAGCATGCAGCGAAGGTGCCTGTTGGGAAGGAGCCTGTAGCGAAGAAGCCTGCTGAGAAGAAGATTGCTGATAAGAATCCCGCTAAGAAAGGCCCTAATGTGAAGAAGCCATCTGAGAAGACAATTAAGGATATTGCTGGAGATGGGAGTGGGTCATCGAAGAAATCTTCTGTTGCAGGAAAACGCAAGCGAGAAGTTGGAGATGCTGAGGCTGGACATGAAGTTTATGGACCTGTGTCGAAAAGAAATGTTCCTGCTCATCATTAGCTGGGAACACTAATGATGGCACATAAATGACACGCCAGGTATGTTATATTACTTTGTGTATTTATGATTTTACTTTATGTGTGTAGACATTCATTTTGAATATTTCAGTTTTTAATTTTTTGCACAATAGCTTGAATTATTTAGAATTTACTAGTTTATGTATTGTGTCGTTTACCTTTGGTGTTTCAGTGTTTTGTTGAACTATACATTTTAATGGTTGATGTGTTAGTTTAAGTCTTTAATTTCACTGTTTAATAACTTTTTGTGTAGAGTTTCGGTATGAACAGTTCATGTACTTGTTCAGTTTATTTATGTGTTTAACTGTTTAGTTTTACTATACAATAAGTTTCTTTTTTACTTTACTATGATTTGGTTGTGTATTAATTGAACCTTTTGTTTTACATTACTGTATGTTTTTTTATCTCTTAGTTTGGCTATTTATGTGCATAGTTTGTATATTTACTAAATTACTATATTCTTTTCCAGGATTTTAAAGACATTTATACCTGGAAGCCAGCACGTAAAGGTCACAGATCTCTACATTACTCTCATTGATCAGCAAAAGGCTGATGTTGAAGTGATTGCTTTCAGGAGCCTGTTAAAGCTAAGATTGGAGATTGAACTTCCCGATGGTATAGTGCCTTGGTTGGTCAGTAATTTTAATCATTCTACATGTGTTCACCTAGTTAGGGTAGATAGGGACTTTTATCCGCTGATGATGTATTTGATATCCTATCCTTGCCTCAAAATCCTGGTAGGAAAGTTGAGTAGAAAAAGAAATTCTAGCATGGAATTGTGGGATTTTTATAAGGCTAGGTTTGGTAGGGAGACTGAAAAAGATATACCCTTCATTTATTTTAACAAGGATAACTTAACTTAAGTAGGGTGGGGATGAGTTCAAAAGATAGTTTTTCATTTATTGCTTTTCGTACTTTTTAGCTCATATATCTACTAGTAAAGTAGATATGAAAATTCTTGAAGTTGTTGAAAATATTGACGAGATTAAAAATCTCGACTAGTGTAGTTTTGTGTTAGATCAAATGGCTTCAATGATTAGGAGGTATAAGAATAATGATGAATACCCATGCCGTGCTTGTGTCCGTATCCTTCTTATTCAGTATTTGCATAGATTTCCTATATGTTGTGTGTTAGAGCCAACATCTCTTCCTCTAGTCCAGCATTGGACTGATGCGAAGTTGAGGGAGAGTGTGAGGGTGTTGGAAATAAAAGGAGGTTATGATAGGACAATCATGGTGAATGATGGCTATCCAATGAGCTGTGCTGGAAAAGTGAAAAAGGGTGATATGGCTCAGCCTGAAATTGAAGCTCTTTCAGTTCAAACTGAAGTTGTAGCTCCATTTTCTAAGAATGGGAAGAAAAAAGTGGCTGATGATGTCCCTGAAGATGATAATGTGCTGATGTTCAAAATCCCAGAGGGAATTATAACAAACTCCAGGATTAAAAGTCTTGCTAACAAACTCCAGGGAATTATGTATTTGTTGTGTTAGTTCTGGTTTTTAAGATGATTCTCTATGTGTTTAAGTATTTATTTTATCTTTTTATTTTTTTTTATTTTTATGTGCTAGTTTAGTTTCATCATTTGATACTTTTGACTTCCAGTATGGTTAGTTAAAGTGTTTAATCTTTTTGTTTAGGTGTTTAATAGTTTAGTTCAATTTATATATGAATTGTTTATTATTTATTTTGTATGAACTGTTTATGGTTAATTTTAATATGCTTTAGTGGGTATTTAATATGTTAGTTTAGGTGTTTCAGTGTTTAGTTTTCAGTAAATTTGAAGGTTTTACCACTGATGTGTGTCAGAGGTTTGAGAAGGTGAAGAGTGATGTTGTGGATGAAGCATAGCGAGACTTGCCACTAAGTGTAGGGACTAGTGCAGAAACTTAGATTCAGCAAGAGGACTTTGATGATTCACAAGAGATGTGGAATGACAAGTTCCTTGCTATGGTTGATGAAGTTTGCAACAAATGGAGGAGAATGACACATTATCAGCCTCAAAACCAGCCTATCCCAAGTTTGAACTTTCTTCATGACAATGAATTGGATGTCCTAAAAGGAACATCCACAGCTATGCAATCCCCAAAGAAAAAAGTTTAAGATGTTAGCAAGGACCTGTATTTGAATGATGTGATTTCAATTTGTTATGGTGTGATTTGAATACTTGGTCTGGTCCACTAATATTGGCCCCCTTTGACCAGCCAATTTTTTATGGCATGTTTGACCATCGATAACTTTTGTTGTATATAGTAATGGACCTTATGTGAGATGTCTTTGGATTCTCCGTAACGTATAGTTTTTGAAAAGTAAAATTTTATAAACTATTATCGTACGTAACAAAAGTTATCGATGGTCAAACATGCCTTGAAAAAATGTAAGAAAAAGGGGGCCAATATAAGTGGACCAGAGGGAGTATATGAAATTGTTAAATTAAAATGATGAATGATTCTTAAACCTGTTGTGGTCAATTTGCTAGGTTGTTGGATTGTTTTGTCCTTACTGGATTGAAACTTGTAATTTTTAAAGATGATTATAGTATCAATTTAGTTCTGAAGTTTATCTCTTTAGTTATGTATTAAAGTTTAACAATTTGTTTAGTAATGATATTTTGGATGTTGAAATTTTGCTTTACCAAATTTGCTATCATTTTCTGATTGTTACTTAATGTATTGTTCTATTTATAGACATGTGTCCTTTGAGTATATTGTTTGGTTATTTAAGTATATAGTTCGGATTAAAAATTAGATATTTTCTAAACATGTGTTGTTTACTTTTCGACCCTCATATTTTCATTCACTTATTCTAACATTAGTTCATGTATATTTTCATTTAGTTTATTTATTAGATTCATGAGTTTCAAACACGGTTTGGTTGGTTGAATATATTTTTATTTAATTAAACTGCACTCATTAGTTTAGGTGTTTAAAGCTTTGAAGGGAAATTTGAATGATTTGTTCCTGAATTTAAGTTAATTGTACAAAATAATAATATAAATACAATGTTAAATTGAATCTCATAGGTCTAGATTGCTTTGGTGTCTTGGTATCAAACTCCTTTGTCTTTGATTTCTTTCTTTGCTTCCATCATTCAAATCTCTTGCTCCTTCCTTTTGTCTTTGTGGGAGATGTATCTTGGATTGTTCGCGGTTTAGTGATGGAAGATATTGCTACGCTGCTTGAATTTTTATGTTTCTTTGTAGTTTTTGAGACAAGAATTTCCTCTACCTTTTCATTGTCTTTTTTTAAGCTTTCTTCAAGAATTTTATGGGTGTCTATGTCACCTTCACATTTTATGTGTCACCTTCACATTTTAGGACCAGATTGTAGTAGTTTCTTGCCATTTGGTGTCCCTATAGAACTTTGTCTTTGATTTTTGTCTAGTTTTTTATTTTCTTGTGCCGTTTTCAATTTGTCACATACTTGCATTTTAGCATCACTTAAAAATGTATTGTGATGGTATCTCACTGATTGAGTTGATGTGAAATATTCAGATACAGTGAAAACAGAGCATTCCGTGCATAGAAAGATAACCATTCATATATACGGGTTAATAAGTTAAACAACCTGATGTGTCCATTTTAGGCGCATTATTTAGTAGTATTTAGGATCACTTTTGTGCTCTTTTATTATCGAGAGCTTGTGTTTTACCTTGAAATTCACTTAGGAGAGGCAAAAGCAACTTTGCACTCTTTTACCTCTTTTAAGTGGATTTTGTGTGACAAGGGAAGAACACGGAAGCAACGGAGACCGGAAGACATTGAAGACTATACTTTCGAAGACTTTTGGATACTCACTTCGAAGACATGAAGACCGGAGGCCGTTGAAGACCATTTTTGGAGCCGTTGAAGACTTGAAGATCGAGAGGGATGGCTATGAAGAAGACAAAGAAACAATGCAGAACTCTGGCTCCCGTCGCGACACCGTCGCGATACCATCGCGAGTCGGGACACCGTCGCGAGTCGCGACGAACACCGTCGCGAGTCGCGACGAACGGGCGGCCAGAAATCAACTTTATCTTCTTCCGACTATAAATACTACTCTCTTTCTTCTTCTTCTCCAGTTTTGCTCAGCCCGCGTTTTCTCTGGTTTTTGGGCGCAAACCGTAGGTTTTTCTTCTTCTTTCTTTTCTTAGCTTTCTCTTAGTTTGATTATGTCTTTTGTTGTTGTTCTAGAGTAGTTCTTGTTCTTGGGAGCAAAGGATTGAAGCTTCCATTATCTATGTAGCAAGAACTCATTTCTATCTATTTATTTGATGTTTTTGCTATCGTGCTCTTATTGTGCTTTGAATGTTAATTGTTGATTGCATTGATGTTGTTGAGAGCTTGATGATATGAATGCTTGTATGAATTGCTAGCTAGGGTTTGGGGGATTTGGGTTAATTTCCCCCCTGTTCTTGTTAGGAATGTATGAGTGTGAATTAGAGCTTTTGATTGTGTTAGTGTGTTGACAATGTGCTAGACGAATGTGATTGATGTTGAACTCTTCGTCATGTTCGTTTGTGTAGCAAACGAGAGAGTCATATGCTCATGGATGAATGTGCGTTGCACGTTCATCCAATCTCGTGTAATTGCATGAATTGGTTTAATGCTTAGTCACGGTGTAGTGGTCATAGGCATCGCCAAGCTTGTTGGTCCTTCGTGCTAAATGCCACCAATGACACCTTGAGTCGTGGTCGCGACTCGGGAGTCATTGGTGAGGTTTGACGAGAGATGTCGAACTCACTCTCGCAAACTATGAACTAAGAAGGATAGGAGTTTAGTCTCCACGACAAGTAGTTGAAGTACTGAATAGATGATTTAAATTTATTCTTGAAGCATTTGTTATTTGGCGTTTATGCATTCTTGACGGTGTGTTTCACTGCATGTGTGCCATGAGTGGTTTGAGCATAGGTAGTACTTGTGTGGTTGAATTGTTTAGGTGTAGGAACGTGACGAATTCCGTAGCGCCTTTGCATGAAGATCTATGAGCATGAACTTAGAACTCCTTGTGATGTGTGTGTTGTGGTACTTGCTAGATGGGGTGTGTGAGTGTTGGGTCATGAATGCTATATGATGGGATGTGTGAATGATTCGATGAACTACATTAGATGTGGAAGTGGATATCCGTTGCCCCCAAGGCATTTTGTCTTTGTAGTTTAAAACCCCTTTTCTTAGTTTCGTTTGATGATTAGCATAGTCACTTGACGTTGCTAGTTATCTTTGTTAACTTAGGAAACCAACCAACCAACCCCCCTTTACATGCTTTTAAGTGTGTGTATATATATTTACTCCTAGCCTAGTATCAACCATTGTGTGCTTAGACGCTTAGGAAGATCCCTCTTCTCTTTGGACGACCCCGATTTGCCACTATCTACCTAGTTGTAGAAAGTAAGCATTGAGGGATTATAAATTATCTTTTGGCGCGCGGGCGCGACGACCGCCCGCGCCTGTCAAAATGGCGCCGTTGCCGGGGAAGAGGCGTTTATTCTTAAGTATTTAGGTGTATTTGGTTGTGTATTAGCTAGTTGTTTTTATTTTCCACTACTTGGTGGTTGTTTTTGTTCGGAGTAGGTATTGCTTGAGTTCTTGGTGATTTATTTTATCGAGAATCCTTGCACTATGATTCCGAACTTTTGAAAAATAAAAAAATAAAAAAAAAATTTTGTTTTCTTAATGGAGCGTCTCACCTTGAGGGAACTCATGATGAGAAGAGAGGCTCAACAAGCAAGGTTTTGTAGGATGTGTCATTCCGATCATCCTACCGAATCTTGCCCTTTGTTGTGGGAAGAGCACTATGACCGAGAAAGAACCCTTGGTTTCCAAAACCATGGGTACTATGAAGAGTGCTATCAAGAGGTAGGAGATATTGGTTTTCAAGGGCAAGAAGCTCATGAATGCTATCCATACCACAACTCTTACAATCCGGAATGGAGTGGTAGTCCGGATTTGTGGTATGAGAATGAGCCGGAAAACCAATATTACGAGCAACCTAGTTGGCCATCACCACCCTATACCATACCCCAAAACCAAGCCCAACAAGGAAGTTCAAGTTTGACGCGTGAGGATGTCTTAAATACCATAGCAAACTTGAACTCCTTTACTAATGAAGAGCCGGATAACCAGCTCTCCTCTAGTGTTGAGGCCATTGAGGGGCATGTGAGGAACATATTAGAGGTATTGGCCCGAATGGAAGCTCGTGATTCCGAAAACACACCATCCCAACTTGAACTCGATGATTCGGTGAGTGAAGTCACCAATAAAAATGATTTTGAGTTTGAAAGGGATGAGGAGTTGGTGGTGGAGGATAGAAAAATGGAGGAAGAGGTGATAGTGCTACGTCATCCATTAGCATTGTCACCCCTTCTTCCACCTAGTGAACCAACTCTAATATTTTCGGAAGTTTTGAGGGAAACGAGAGAGGAGCCAAAAGACTATCCCAAGCTCCCTAACCACTTAATTCCCTTTGAACCATCTCTACCTCCACAAGACTTTCCTCTTGGAAGTTTTGTGCCCCCACCTCTCTTATTTTGGATGCTCATGGTGAAGAGCTTCAAGCCTTCACCATACGGATAACATTAGGGTCGTGCCGACGACCTTAAAAATACGGAGCTTCGTCGTGCCGACGACGTTAAATAAATTCGGCATTTCTTTTAGTTTTTGTTTCTTTTAGTTTTTGTTTCTTAGTTTTTGTTGTTTTGTTTTGTTCTTTTTATGGCATGTTTTTCTATGATTTTGTAGCAACATGAAATGCATTGCAATGAAGGAGATGAAGGAACGAGATCAATGAACGAGGGAAGCAAGCTTGGACAGTTGGTAAGAAAACGAAAAATTTTAAGACTAGGATACCCTGCCGTCGCGAGTCGCGATGGGCTTCGTCGCGAGTCGCGACGAACAGGGGAGCAAAAACCACTCCCAGCGCCAACTTTCCGCGAGTCGCGATGACTTCGCGAGGCTCGTCGCGAGTCGCGACGAACACCATCGCGAGTCGCGACGAGCTCAGAAAAATTTGAGCTTCCGGACTCCACTTTCCGCGAGCCGCGATGACTTCGCGAGGCTCGTCGCGAGTCGCGACACCCTTCGTCGCGAGTTGCGATGAGCTCAGAACATTTTGAGCTTCCGGACTCCACTTTCCACGAGTCGCGATGACTTCGCGAGGCTCGTCGCGAGTCGCGACACCCTTCGTCGCGAGTCGCGACGAGCTCAGAACATTTTGAGCTCCCGGACTCTACTTTCCGCGATTCGCGATGACGTCGCGAGGCTCGTCGCGAGTCGCGACGAACCTCGTCGTGAGTTGCGACGTGCTCAGTAACTTTTGAAAATTTTTGAGCCCGGATTTCAAGTTTCCAAGCTTCCAAGTTTCCAAATGATTTTAAACATTGCATGATCCTTCCTTCTTCTCCACCCAACACTCACAAGAACATAACATACCTCTCATTTCTTCCACCATCCTACATATATTGGCATATGAACATTCTTGCATCTTTATAGTACATTTGTTGATTGTAGTATGCCGACTACGTCATTGTGACCGTAAGTTCTTATCCTATAATGATGCTTGTATACATGTCAATATATGTTGGATATTTTTCATGCATAATCTTATAGTGGTGATTGAGGGTTGATTGGTTGTTCTTTGACAATACTATGGTTATTAACTCTTGATGCTAAACCTAGTATTACATATCCTTATGTACTTGTGAGTTTAATGTGTTCTTCGTGGTGTAGTCTTGATCAAACGGCGCCATGGAGACAATGCTTTTCTCGAGGGGTGAGTTCTTCTACGGCATTTTTGCTCACCCTTCCGGTTCTGAAACCTATCTCGGGACCATCCAAGTATTTGGATATCGCCATATCACCGAAGAAATTGCTGAGAAATGGGTGTCACTCTAACTCCCTTACCTTGATTTTTATTGTTCTTGCCTTACGTGTTTACATTGAGGGCAATGTCATGTTTTAAGTGTGGGGAGGGGTTAGAGGACTCATATGCATGCTAGATTGTTTTGGAATGCTTTTTGCTACTTTTCATTGGAAAAACATGAGAAAAAAAATAGAAAAACAAAAAGAAAAAAAATTGAAAAAAAAAAGAAGAAAAAGAAAACCCGCTAAGTTGAAAACCCGAGAGGGCAACTTAGGCAACATTGGGGGCCCGGATAGGTCGAAAACCCTTAAAGGGCGGCCTAGGCAAAAATGAGAGGCTAAAATGTGCGGAAAAATGTGAGATGTGAGCTAAAGAAACATGATGTGTGGCTAGGATGAAAACTCGAAAGAGCTCCTAGGAAAAATGAGAGAAATTGAGAGAAATTGAAAAATGCTATGATTTCACTCACTTGCCGGTGTTGGAGTCATAAGGTTGCGGTTGTCACATGGATGGATCGGGTAGCTCAATATCTTTAGACCTCTTGGGATTGGGTAGCTTAGTGGGTTAGGAAACGAAGTGTGGTTATGAAATTCCTTATCTCTTTCTACTTCGTTTTTGGTTGATATATTGGCATTAGGTGAAGCATGTGTTTAAAACTTCCTCTATGGTTTTAGCTTCATTTTGTGTCATTGGATTCTGGGAATATCAATTCTGGGCTGTGAAATATTTTTATGGGTAGTGAATTGATAAGTGGTAGGTTTGGTTAGATTTAGGATTGGGGATGTGTGTGTGAAAAAATTCTCATGTGAGCTTTTATTTTGGGATTTTTGATATTGAGAGTTTTTGTGAGGCTTTGATTGGGGGATTAGTTTAGGTTTTGGGATATATCATTTACTCCGTGTGCTTAGATCTTTTCTTACTCGAGGGCGAGTAAGGTTTAAGTGTGGGGAGGTTTGATATGTCCATTATGTGTGGTTATTTTGGGGGTTTTAGGATGTGGATATGCCATTTCCTCCGTATGCTTAAATCTTTTCTTACTCGAGGGCGAGTAAGGTTTAAGTGTGGGGAGGTTTAATATGTCCATTTTAGGCGCATTATTTAGTAGTATTTAGGATCACTTTTGTGCTCTTTTATTATCGAGAGCTTGTGTTTTACCTTGAAATTCACTTAGGAGAGGCAAAAGCAACTTTGCACTCTTTTACCTCTTTTAAGTGGATTTTGTGTGACAAGGGAAGAACACGGAAGCAACGAAGACCGGAAGACATTGAAGACTATACTTTCGAAGACTTTTGGATACTCACTTCGAAGACATGAAGACCGGAGGCCGTTGAAGACCATTTTTGGAGCCGTTGAAGACTTGAAGATCGAGAGGGATGGCTATGAAGAAGACAAAGAAACAATGCAGAACTCTGGCTCCCGTCGCGACACCGTCGCGACACCATCGCGAGTCGGGACATCGTCGCGAGTCGCGACGAACACCGTCGCGAGTCGCGACGAACGGGCGGCCAGAAATCAACTTTATCTTCTTCTGACTATAAATACTACTCTCTTTCTTCTTCTTCTCCAGTTTTGCTCAGCCCGCGTTTTCTCTGGTTTTTGGGCGCAAACCGTAGGTTTTTCTTCTTCTTTCTTTTCTTAGCTTTCTCTTAGTTTGATTATGTCTTTTGTTGTTGTTCTAGAGTAGTTCTTGTTCTTGGGAGCAAAGGATTGAAGCTTCCATTATCTATGTAGCAAGAACTCATTTCTATCTATTTATTTGATGTTTTTGCTATCGTGCTCTTATTGTGCTTTGAATGTTAATTGTTGATTGCATTGATGTTGTTGAGAGCTTGATGATATGAATGCTTGTATGAATTGCTAGCTAGGGTTTGGGGGATTTGGGTTAATTTCCCCCCTGTTCTTGTTAGGAATGTATGAGTGTGAATTAGAGCTTTTGATTGTGTTAGTGTGTTGACAATGTGCTAGACGAATGTGATTGATGTTGAACTCTTCGTCATGTTCGTTTGTGTAGCAAACGAGAGAGTCATATGCTCGTGGATGAATGTGCGTTGCACGTTCATCCAATCTCGTGTAATTGCATGAATTGGTTTAATGCTTAGTCACGGTGTAGTGGTCATAGGCATCGCCAAGCTTGTTGGTCCTTCGTGCTAAATGCCACCAATGACACCTTGAGTCGTGGTCGCGACTCGGGAGTCATTGGTGAGGTTTGACGAGAGATGTCGAACTCACTCTCGCAAACTACGAACTAAGAAGGATAGGAGTTTAGTCTCCACGACAAGTAGTTGAAGTACTGAATAGATGATTTAAATTTATTCTTGAAGCATTTGTTATTTGGCGTTTATGCATTCTTGACGGTGTGTTTCACTGCATGTGTGCCATGAGTGGTTTGAGCATAGGTAGTACTTGTGTGGTTGAATTGTTTAGGTGTAGGAACGTGACGAATTCCGTAGCGCCTTTGCATGAAGATCTATGAGCATGAACTTAGAACTCCTTGTGATGTGTGTGTTGTGGTACTTGCTAGATGGGGTGTGTGAGTGTTGGGTCATGAATGCTATATGATGGGATGTGTGAATGATTCGATGAACTACATTAGATGTGGAAGTGGATATCCGTTGCCCCCAAGGCATTTTGTCTTTGTAGTTTAAAACCCCTTTTCTTAGTTTCGTTTGATGATTAGCATAGTCACTTGACGTTGCTAGTTATCTTTGTTAACTTAGGAAACCAACCAACCAACCCCCCTTTACTTGCTTTTAAGTGTGTGTATATATATTTACTCCTAGCCTAGTATCAACCATTGTGTGCTTAGACGCTTAGGAAGATCCCTCTTCTCTTTGGACGACCCCGATTTGCCATTATCTACCTAGTTGTAGAAAGTAAGCATTGAGGGCTTATAAATTATCTTTTGGCGCGCGGGCGCGACGACCGCCCGCGCCTGTCACAACCCAACTAAATCTCTAAATCATATAATGTCATACATTTTAAATCTAAGGGAAATATACAAATATAACCCTATGTATTTGAGAAAGTGCAGACATAACCCTAAGATAATTTTTAGTGCAAAAACAACCCTAACTATTTTACATAAGTGAAAATATAACCCTAAAGACTATATTCCGGAATTGACTGGTTATTTCCAGCCATTGACTGACTGCAAATGACCAAAATTCCCTTTCAACCTAAAGCAAAAAAATTGAAAGACACAAATTCTCTCCGCCTACCACCCTCAGCCGTTGAACAACACCAAACCACTCATCTGCTGCTCTGCTACCACCGTTCCACCACCACGTTCCAGCCCATCACCACAGTCAAACAGGTGAATTATTTCTAATCATAATGATGTCGCTCCTAAACAAGTGAATTTTTCAGTAAAATCTGCAAATTGAAGAACAATTTGAAGGATAACTTGAACATTTATATAACCCCAAGCGACGGTGGAACTTTTGATAACCCCGAGCGGTGGAGGATTACTCATGGCCCGCGACACCACCACCTCCTCCTTCTTGTTTTCCTCTTCCACTGCTTCCACCGTACTCAGTGCCGCCACTCCGTTCTCTTCCTCCTCCGATGATGACTCTCGCAATGACGATGGGCCCTTCTTCGACCTAGAATTTGCCATTCCAAATGACGATGATGATGATCAAAGTAGCGACTCTGTTCCCCATTGTATTGATATTGAAATATGCCTCCAAATTTCGTGTGCAAATGCAGAAGTTCAACAAACCCAAGTCGGATTCCTACCGAAAAGAGAACTTTAAGATGGATGCCACCGCCGGCAGGGAGAAAAGAAGTTCGGCGGTGGAATCCAATTGAAATCTGATTCGGTGGCCATTGAAACCCAGAAGACCGACCACTGCACTAGTATCCCTAAACACACACTCATTCTCTCTGCTCTCCGCCACCGCAGAATGATGAACTATGCCGGCGTGCCCAGTCTTGCCACCACCATCCACATAACGGTGCTAGATGGAACAGACAGCATCAACCCCCTCTTCACACTCGCCATCTTCATCACCCTCTCCTGGAACCCCAAGGATCCAGCCATTTCATGGGCTTTTCTCTACTACTCTGCCGCCACTAGTCAGCCTCCTTTTTCGGTGAAGTTGAAGTTTTAAGAGGCAATAATTGTAGAAGACGGCAAAGAATAACGGAAGATAATTTGAAGATGAAGGGGGTCAGGGGTATGAATGTTATTTCAGTACTTTTATATTTTTTTTGCAAAGGGCTAAATTTGTCTTTTTAACATAATCTGGTCTCAAACTGCTGGAAAAGGTTATATTTGCACATAAACTAACTTGCACTTACAGCTATCAGAGGGTTATATGTGTACTTTCGTGAATTATGTAGGGTTATATATGCACTTCGCTCTAAAGTTAAATATGCAGATGAAGAACTAATTTCATATATATATATATATAAGATGTAATATTAGAAAGTTGTTATGAAACTTGCTTACAAAAATATGAACGTGTGAACCAAGAGGTAATGATCCAAACAGAAGAACAAAAGACATTAACATAAAAGGTAACATGTATATTGCATTTCGTCAGTATATACCCGTTTCTTCAAAAAAAATTCATGAGCAATTTATTTCCACCATTCCCCTTTGTTGTGTGAAGGTCACAGTTTCAACTTTTGTAGCAACGTCTTCTGGACTTGCCGTATACTTTGTTGTCGATCCTAGGGCGAAAATTCTAGATGCTTTGGTTTCTTGTGTAATCTTGTACTCCTTCTCAAATTTATAGTACATAGACAATGTGTACTCTTGAGCTGCATGTTTGAGTAGTTTTGATCCATGTATAGCTGACCTTGACACCGATTTCGAGCATTGGTTTTCCTTTGCTACTCCCTTTGCTCTCCATCGATCAATGGTCTCATTGAAGATGATTAAGAACCAATTAAGTGTGGACATTTTGCTGGCGTTGAATGA
Source organism: Rubia yunnanensis (assembly GCA_037428765.1). Classification (NCBI taxonomy): domain Eukaryota; kingdom Viridiplantae; phylum Streptophyta; class Magnoliopsida; order Gentianales; family Rubiaceae; genus Rubia; species Rubia yunnanensis. Next base: position 106,092,171 of record CM075063.1, on the reverse strand, counting down.
CAAAACTTTGTTTGTGCTCTCACTTCTTTGTGATGAAAGAGTTCATGCAGAGAAAAAGTCTTCGCTCATTGCAAGGCATCACTTATCTCTAAATTCAAGCTGAAAATTCTTGATCATATTGTTCCATGCCATTTCAAATTCATCTTATTTTTTACAATATTTCAAACAATGCTCAAATGCTTCCTTGAAGGGACCCTCATTTTTTAATTCACCAAAATGACTGATGGCATTTTGTGTAATGTGCCCTAATCACAACCTATAACCCGTGTTTATGAAAACCTGTAAAATTTCATGAATAATTTTATTTAGAACAAGTTCATATATAAACATATGAACTAAAACAAATTAAACACGAACTAAAGACATCAACATGGAGTGTAATTGTTTATGTTTTTTTTCAATAATTAGGTGATCTTTTTGAGAAATAATATTGAAATTATACTTAAGATGTTCTAAACAAACACAGGAACTAATGAGCTAAAAACTGAAGGTAAGTATATAAGTGTATCAACCCAAAATAGTCCAGATTAATCAAATTTAAGAATGGTCACCACTTCGATTACTTTGGCCATGGTTGGATCTTGGTCTGTAAATATTGTTACTGGCTCTTTACCACCCATTGATTTAATGAAAACATCAAGAAGCCATTCGAAAATTGAAGCTTTCTCCTCGGCAATGAAAGCACATCCAAACATCACTATATTGTTGTGGTTGTTCATTCCGACTATTGGAGCACAAATTAAGTTGTATTTATTGGTCATGTATGTAAACAAATCATTAAAAAAAGTAAGATCGTGTTACTTCATGTGTTAATGCAATTACACCATTTATTTAATATGTTACTTCGTACGTTTCAACAAATTTTAAAATACCTAAATTTTCTCAACAATATACATATAGGCCAATTTTTTACCCTTGGTGAATTATCAAGCAGAATTATATCACTTTTATTCATGTTTTCATGTTGTTACATCGTGTGTTTAAAAAAATTACTTTATACGTTTTAGTATATTTTAAAACAGCCAAATTTTCTCAAAAAAATGTAATATATTTTACTTCATTGTTCATGAAGTTACATCGTGTGTATATTATGTCACTATGTGTTCATGTCATTGCTTCATGCATTTAAATGTATTTTACTAAATCTAAACCATACATGAATATTGTGTCAAATACCATTAGATCGCCGTAAAGGGAGTAGTTTTCATTCATCATTGAGTCCCTCCAAATTAATATTGTTAGCCTACCATTATCATCCAATTTAACTCTGAAGAAGAAATCTTCCTCTTCGGTACTCTTTTATGAGAGTCTTTCAATTACTTGTTGAGCATCACCTCCTTCAGTCTCCTTAATGCGCAACCTGTTCACTTAGTTTAGATGATCCTTAATCGTGTGTCCTAGATTCTGAATACCACCTGCTTCAAATACCATAAACTTGAATCCATGGATAGGTTTTAATCCCGCGCCTTCCATTTCTTCTATAGCTTTCCCTTTCTTCTCAGTAATTCCCCTTTCACTTCTCTTCCAATACTAGCATTTGACTTGAGTGAAAGGATGATTTTTAGAGGTCACGTGATGCAAAACTTCATAGGCTCCATCGATAAATATAACCTAAATTCTAGCTTTGCATCTTGTTCTTGTAACCACATATTTCCTTGTTTTTCTTCTTTTCTTCTCAGTGCCCTTTTCAATGATATTGTTGTTGGAAGGTGTGTCAGGTGTTTTATTCTACACTTTTGTGTTTCCCTGATTCGAGCAGGCAAAATACTTCTCTAGGATCGTTCCTTCTCTTTTACCTCTTTGTGTTGAACATCGCACCCCAAATCCCAATGTATTTCACTATTTTCGGTATAAATCATAAAACTCTGATAGTATTTTTGCTCTCAACCCTGTGAAGAAATTTGTGAAATCAACTCTTGATAGGTTGCTTAAATTGGCGACATAATCCGGTCCTGAAAAATGGTATCCTTTTCGTAAATCATTACATCAACTATTATATTAGTTTGTTCGTGTATTTTACAATTTAGTTCGGCTTTAATAAACAGTTGTTTAGTCACTGATAAATTTATAAAGATGGGTACGATATAAAAACATTTTGATAACAAATCCTACAAATTAAATTTTAGACATTCGGCACAATAGATTATTTATTTATTGAGTTACGTTGTGTATTTAACGTATTACTTTTTGTGATAAAGTAAAATTTAAAACATAAAAATATTCTTAACAAAATGCATGTAATTGAATTATTGACGAATCATCTTACAAAGTTCAATCTTTCTACTTCATGTGTTCATGCAATTACGTCATTTATTTACTATGTTATTTCAGACGTTTCATAAAATTTTAAAAAACACCTACATTTTTCCAAAAAATTGCATATAGCCAAATTTCAGACCTTGGAAAACTTTCCATCCGAATACTATCACGTTACTTCATGTGTTTATGCAGTTACATCTAGTGTTCATCATATTACCTAATATGTTTCGGAAAATTTAAAAAAATGCCTACATTTTCCCAACAAATTTCATATAGACAATTTCAAACCTTGGAGAATTGTCCATCAGAATATTATCACATCACTTCATGTATTTATGCAGTTACATCCAGTGTTCATCATATTACCTCTGCTCTGTCTGGCGACCAATGGAGTACAAACATACATTTATTTAATTGAGATTTTAACCATATAATTGAGATTTTAACCATATAATTGAGATCTCATATAATTGAGACCGTAGATCTCATATCTTAGATCTGACACCCCTACTCGATCTGATTTTGGTCCTGCTCTGTCTGACGACCAATGGAGTACAAACATACATTTATTTAATCAGTTTAATTCGTTATCTAACCATGGGCCAGGTAAGTCTACTTAACCCTAGATTCTTGATTCAGGAGCCTCATATCATATGACTGGTGACAAGAGTTCTCTTACTGACATTACTACTGCTACCCATTATGTGAATGTTATACTGCCTGATGGTTCTATGTCGTCTGCAACACAATATGGTTCTATTTTCTTTAGTGATGTCACCCTTCCTCATGTGCTCTGCATACCTACTTTACGATGTCATTTATTATCATGCTCTAGATTGTTATCTGCCTTAAAATGTCTAGCTTTGTTTACTGAAAATTATTGCATTTTATAGAAAATTAGTATGAGGACTGTGATTGTCGTGGGTGAACAGCAAGGGAGGGGGGTTTATTGGCTTCGTCTGTTGGATACTCGCATTCACCCTCATATCCTGCAGTCTATTCAAAAAGTTGTTTCAGTTTCTTCATCCAATTTATGGCATCAACGCTCTGGTTATCCATCATTTATGGTGTTATCCTCTGTTCCTACTCTTATTTTAGCACAAATAACACTACTATACCTTGCTCTGTGTGTTATAGAGCAAAACAGACTAGACATAGTTTTCCTTTGAGCTCTTCAAATGCTAGTTCTTTGTTTAAACTAATACATTGTGATGTTTGGGGGCCTTATAGAACACCATATTCTAGTGGTGCATTTTATTTTTAAATATAGTTGATGATTATTCCCGAGTTGTAGGGTTTACTTATTAGTAGCTAGGTCAGATGTACCCTCCAGATTTGTGGAGTTTTATGCTTTGATCATGAACCAGTTTGGGTGCACCATTCGTCATGTTCGTGCTGATAATGGTACAGAATTTCTACCCTTGCGATCTTATTTTGCTCTGCCTGGTATCATCTTTGGGACTTCTATGGTTAATACACTAGAGCAGAATGGATGTGTGAAGCGCAAGCATCACCATTTGTTAAATATGACTCATGCTTTACGTTTTCAAGCTAATCTACCTATTGATATTTGGGGGGAATGTGTTCTTACTATTGCATTTTTTATTAACCGGACACCAACGAAGCAACTCAACGGACGCACACCATTTGAGTTTCTTTATGGGCGCACTCCAAACTACAAGTTTTTGCGAGTCTTCGGATGTTTGTGTTATGCCTCTTACATTCCCAGATACTGTGACAAGTTTGCACCAAGAAGTCGGCGATGTTTGTTTCTTGGTTGTCCTGTCGGAAAGAAAGGCTATCGTCTTTTTAACCTGGAATCCCACACCATCTTAAACATCGGGATGCCAATTTTTTTTAAGACCAGTTCTCGTATGCAGCAACTCTAAGATTGGCCTCGTCAGTGGATCCCGGTGGCGCCACCACCTCACCACCAGCATTACTTCCGCCGCCGCCAGAGTTGCATGGCCAGATCACAGCACCACCGATCCTGCTGGCCACTGCCAACCCTATAACGCCAGTCGCCATTGCACCTGTCCTACCGGCAACCGCCACACCCTTACCGCTGGTCGCCGCCACGTTTGTGACCGACCCAGATCACCGGAAACCCTTGTCCATCCGGTCTGGAGACACACCGCCCGGGACACTGCCGCATCACGTGCCGCTAGCTCCGTTGACTCCTTCTACTCCGCCGCCCGATGCGGTGTCTCTGGCCCCGTATAATTAAGCTCACTATCTAGTTCTGTCAGCTCTACCACCTATTTCACCGGTTGTTCCGATGTCTCCTCCCGTCGCTAAGTTTTCTCCTATCACACAGAGTGTTCACGCTCGCCGACCTCCTCCATATTTGGAAAACTATGAATGTGATGATTATGTATGTGCTCTTACTACTGAAGAGCCCCGCCTCCTGCTATGATCCCTCATGCATCGTCACTATCCTTCGGTGTTCTCTATCCTCTTATTGATTATGTAAATTGTGATAAATTTTCTAGTATGCATTCTACATTTTTGGGTGCAGTAACTTCTAGTGAAGATCCCACTACTTAGTCTGAGGTGTCACAACATGCTCATTGGCGAGATGCTATAACTGAATAACTCACTATGCTTGAGTGCAATCAGACTTGGACTATAGCCCCTCTACCTCTGGATAAGAAGGCAATTAGTTGAAAATGAGTTTACCGAACGAAGTTTAAATCAAATGGTACCATTGAGCATCATAAGGCGCGCCTAGTGGTTCTCGGGAATCGCCAGGTTGAAGGGATTGACTATACTGAGACATTTGCTCTAGTTGCAAAGATGAGTTCAGTTCACCTATTTTTATCTATTGCAGTGATTTGTGGTTGGGAACTGCATCAGATGAATGTGCATAATGCTTTCCTTCATGGTGATCTGCATGAAGAGGTTTTTATGCGACCTCCACTGGGCTATGCTGTGCCACCTGGTCGGGTATGTCACCTTCAGAAATCTCTTTATGGTCTTTTCTAGGCTTCTAGAAATTGGTTTGCCAAACTAGCACAGGCTTTACGAGCATTTGGATTTGTTCAGAGCAAAGCAGATTATTCTCTGTTTATTTTTTCCCATGGATAGGTTTCTTTGCATGTTCTAGTTTATGTGGATGATTTGGTTATTGTTGGTAGCTCTTCTGTGTTCATTTCTGAATTCAAATAATACTTGTATTCTTGTTTCCACATGAAAGATCTTGGTTTGCTTAAGTGTTTCTTGGGCATAGAGATTGCTAGAAGACTGGAGGGGATGTTTCTTTCACAATGGAAATATGCCCTGGACATTTTATCTGATACAGGTTTATCTGCCTCTAAACTGACTAACTTTCCGATGGAGCAGCAATATGATCCGGTGCATGTTAAGAGTCCGCTTTACTATGATCCTGAGTAGTACAGGCGACTGGTTAGGCGCCTGATATACCTTACCATCACACATCCTAAGCTTAGTTATTCGGTTCACACACTTGCTCAATTCATGAAGTCTCCTTGTGTTTCTCACTGGCAAGCTGCAGTTCGTGAGTTGCACTACTTGAAGAGCCATCCTGGTTAAGGTTTATTTCTCTCTTCCCGTAGTGCATTACAGTTGACTGCTTACTGTGATTCTAATTGGGCTGCTTGTCCTATTACCCGGCATTCTCTTTCCGGTTACTTTGTGATGACTGGTGATTCTCCTGTTTCTTGGAAGACCAAGAAGCAACCTACAGTTTCTCGGTCTTCTACTGAAGTGGAGTATCGTGCTATGGTTGTTACCTGTTGTGAGTTGTTATGGCTTAAGTCTTTGTTGAAAGACTTAGGGGTTGCGCATACTGCTCATATGTGTTTGTTTTGTGACAGTCAATCTGCTCTTCATATTGCGGAAAATCCTATGTTCCATGAACGTACAAAACATATTGAAGTTGATTATCATTTTGTCTGGGGTCCTATGTAATCTGGTACTATAGTTACTCATCATATCCGCACTACAGATCAACTTGCGGACTTGTTTACCAAAGCTCTCGGACATAACCAGTTTCATTCATTACTTGGCAAGTTGGGTATTTTTGATCCCATGCTACAACTTGATGGAGGGTATTAAGGAATATAAATATTACTTGTAAATGTAATTAGATTCTATTTCATTTTCCTAGCTTGTATAGGTATTTTGTACTACTATATAATGTACCTTGGGGTCATGAATACAAACACACAATTATTACCCTTATTTTCTACACAGGTATATGGAAGATGGGGTTGAATTAGAATTATATAAAGGTAAAAGGCTATAGTTGCAATATTAAAAAATTATTACGCAACGTGTAGTAGTTATAGGTTTATGACCCGATTAATTTAACTCAAAAATTTTATCTTAATTTTTTTTAATTTACTGTTTAAACCTTGATTTTCGAAAAGATCATCTTCCAAAATACGGATTCAAAACTTAATCTTACTGAGGATAATGATTGAAAATAAAAATTCATTCTTTTGCTTCTAAAGTGTTCAGGCGAATGTTATAAAAGGGAACTAGTGAGCGTTAGCTCCGTCCAATTTTTACTTTTCTTTACCTAAATGTAGAATTAATATTTTTTGACAAAGAAAATGTTCAAAAATTTTAATTCAGCCTGTTAAATTTTTTAAAAAAAAAAAAATCATACATACAGTAGATACTAGTTATTCTATTAGTTTCAAACAAACATATTTTTAAAATTATAGTTTATTAAAGATTACAGAATACAATATCTAGAAACATTACAATATTGAGCACTTATTTATTTATTTTTTACAATATTAAAACGGAGAAGTTTTAAATTATTATATGATTGATCGGTGTGGATCGATGTTAACTATATATTCAGATCTTTTTTTATTTATTTTTAACCATCCGTGGATGGGGGGAATTTATTAGGCTCCCCTAGCCAAATAGTAAGTCGATAGGCTGTCAAAGTGTTAGATCGTTACAAGAAGATCATCCAATTGATGATCCAAGAGCTAAAATAAGCTCTTGAAGCAATAAATTGCTTGCATCCAAAAGCAGTGTTTTCACCTATTCTAAGCAGAGGGAAAACTAATGTTCATCGATATGCTTGCATATGACTTTCTTTGATTACCATCTAGCTGATATACCGGGAACAGGGCGGAGAATCGAGACTTCGAGACTCCTATTTGTCAACGATATGCCAGCCAGATGAGCGATAAAGATAAGGTCCTGTATGTAGTGGTTGTCCCGAATAGTAAGACCATGGAGCATCAGAATTACGGAGACGCCAACTGCTCCATATGTAGAACTGATCCATCATCATACGATAACTTCATTGAAATCCAATATCAACGTATCCCAGCATAAACGATAATCCGTATCCACCACTTGCATTCAATCGATTACCTGAAATAGCAAGAAGAGAGAGACCAGCAGTATATGTACTTACAGTATATAAAATCCCACTACCAGTAATGAAGAAACAGTACCAAAAAAGCATACTGAAAATTCCTTTACTAATTCCTACTGGTATCCCTAAAAGGTTCAATTCGAATCGCAGGATAACCTAAGCTATCAAGTGACAGTAAACCCCTAAGGAAAAGTGGGATAGATCTAGTATCTAAATCTCCCTGTAATTGATGTTCCCTTGCAAATTTTGCCAAAAAATCAGCCGCCAAGTTAGCTTCTCTAGGAACATGCTGGATTGGGTGTGAGATGTGTTTTAAATTCAGAGCACTGCAAATGGAGAAACATTTCCAGGGGCTGCACAATGGGTTAAGAATACCCCTAACTGCAGTTAAACAATCGGATTCGATGACACAAGGCCCTAGATCAAGTTCTGAGTAGATGGCATATCCACATTGAATAGATAAGAGTTCAGCATATAAAGGTGTTGGACACTGGAAAATTTTAACTCTCATTTTAACCACTTTTCCATTCCAATCCCTGACTATAACTGCAGAAGAGGCAAGGCCACTAGTGATCCATGATGCATCAGTGTTGATTTTATACCCAGTAAGGGGTTTTTTCCAGTTCACTACAGAAATAGCCTTTTTCTTCTTCTGAATGATTTGTGGAATGATTTTAGCCTGAATCCATTTCTTATTCCTTTCTAGATTACCTATCATTTGGTGAGCTGTGAAAATTTGATAGATCGTTTCTCTAATGTCATGAACACAAGCTTCACAAGAGAAAGGTCTATTCTCAAAAATGACTCTGTTACGATTTATCCACAAAGTCCAAATTGTAACCATTAAAGCAGCAATTATCAAGTTTGAATGAATCTTGGATTCAGCCTGAAAGGATAAGTAAAATTCCACTCTACTTTTTAAATTTCTGAACCGTGTATGTTGAATCTGTAAAAGTGAGTGAACACTTTGCCATATTGCACAAGAAGATGGGCATGAATTGAAAAAATGATCCAAATTGTCAGAATGATTCATGCATAGAGTGCATTTTGAAGCCAAAGAGAATCTCATCCTACTCAGAATGTTATCAAAAGGTAGGATACTATTTAGAGCTCTCCAAAGAAGTACAGACATCTTCCGAGGTATGAAAGGGAACCATACCTTTTTAAAGTGTTGAATTACTTGTCCTTTTTGTCTGAATGTACTGTATGCTGATCTTACTGAGAAATTCCCATCATTTGTTGGAGTCCATACAAGCTTGTCTTCATGAGAGAACTCCAGCTTAACTTCCTGCAAGATGTGCATGATATTGGTAGCCAAATGAGGCTCCAGGATTGGTAAGATAGCAGTTTTGTTGTTAATGAAAGACCTAAGAGAGATGTCTTCAAAAGGAATATTCATTTCCTCAGGTCACTTATAGCACAATGCCCCATCTCCTGACCAATTTGCATTCCAAAAAGAACAATCTCCATTACCACATATAACTCTAGATAAAATGTTGGCTTTATCAGTGATCCTACAAATTCTACCCCAAGTGTGGGATTATTTGTAAGAGACTAGTAGTGACCACAAAAGAGTTGACCATTGTGTCCTGTTAATTTGGAGTTTCCACCATAATTTACATGAGAAGGCATCTACTATAGCATTTAGATCCCTAAAACCTATTCCATTTTCATCCACAGGATAGCACATTTTTTTCCAAGATCTCCACCTTTTCCTTTCAGAATACTCACTATGTCCCCGGAAAAGACCAGATGCTATTTTTTCCATTTTTTTAAGACTATCCTTGGGGGTCTTAGAACAGCAAAGATATGTATTGGAATTGAAAGAAACCAATGATTAATCAAAATTATCTTACCAGCTGGACTCAACCATCTATTCTTCCAATTATTTATCAATTTTTCCATCCTTTCTATTACAGGTAAATAATGAACCTGTAAATTACGACCTAAAAAAATAGGGACACCAAGATATTTAAAAGGAAAGGAGCCTTGCTCCATTCCCAGCTTTCTCCTAACAGACTAGATATGATGTAGAGATGTGTTGTGACTCACAAAAAATTTGGATTTTGCAAAGTTTACCTTTTGACCTGATGTAATCTCATATGCATTCAAAAAGTGTTTAAACCTCTTCAAATTGTTAGGATTAGTATTCAGAATTACTGCAGTGTCATCGGCGTACATAAGGTGGGTCAGAGGAGAACAAGAATTGGGGAGACTGAAATATTTTAAGTAACCGATGCTAAACAGTTTCTTTAGACCTCTAGAGAAAGCCTCTGATAAAATATTATATAGGAAAGGGGATAGAGGGTCTCCTTGTTTAATACCCCAAGAAGAAGCAAAAAAACCAGATGCCACTCCATTAATTAGTACAAAAAAATGAGCTGAAGCAATGTTATGCATGATGAGTCTCACAAATTTACCATGGAAACCAAAATGTAAGAGAATGGAATTTAGGAATTACCATGAAACCCGATCAAAGGCCTTTTGCATATCAAGTTTAACTACCGGATTTGTAACCTTAGATTTCCTAGACAGTAATATGATCATTTCTTGCATTAGAATTACATTATCTGAAATATCCCTCCCTTTGATGAAAGCACTTTGCTCTGGGGAAATCAGAAATTGCATTTGTGGTTTGATCATTTTCATTACCAATTTTGAAAAAACTTTGTTAACAAAGTTTGATAAGCTAATTGGTCTGAAATCTGTAGATGTGATAGGGATAGATTTTTTTGGAATTAAAGTGAGCCAAGTACTAGATATGGCTTTAGGGATGTTTCCATTATTTAAAAAATCATTTGCTGCTTCTAAAAGATCATCCTTAATGGTTTCCCAGAAAGAGGTGTAAAATTCACCTGAGAAGCCATCAGAGCCCGGGGCACTAGATTTATTAAGGTCAAATACAGCTGATTTCAGTTCCTGTATATTGAAAGGGCTTAGCAGAAGGAGGTTCTGCTGGTCAGTTAGAACTTTAGGAATTTCTAGTAGAAAATGGTTAAGATCAGTTCCTTTTTTTTTGTGAGACATCCTCATTTAGTAATTCCTGAAAAAATCGAACTCCCTCTACTTTAATCAGATTTGGATCAGTTATCCAATTCCCTTTACCATCTTTAATTTTACTAATTCTAGATCTTGCTTTCTTTTCCCTGATGGTGTGATGAAAGTAGCTAGTGTTTGCATCTCCATGTTTTAACCAGTTTAATCTAGCCTTTTGCTTCAGGAAAATATTATGTTCCTTCTGAGCTCTCAGAAGCATAGCTTTTGATTTCATAAGCTCTGTTAAAACTGATTCGTCTTGTGACTGCTGAAACAAAATTTCCAGTTCATTGACTTTTGATTCAGAATGTGAAAGATTATGATTGACATTGCCAAATTTGGTTTTGTTCCAGTCTTTAATTACAATCTTAAGCCTTTTCAGTTTATGAACAAACCTAATCATCCCAGTGAGAGGGGATATTAAATTCCAGTTTGAGACCACTAAAGCTTGAAAATCCTGTCTATTTGACCACATATCTTGATATCTGAAAGGCCTAGGAACCTGTTCTACAGCAGATTGTATAGATAGTAATAGAGGGGAATGATCAGAAGTCATTCTATTGAGTACTTGTATAGAGCTGTTTGGAAAAATTTCCAACCAGTCTAAGTTACTCAAACCCCTGTCTAATCTTTGAAACTGTAGGTCCTTACATTTGTCCCTAAATCTGTTATTACTCCAAGTGAATGAGTTTCCTACAATAGGGATATCATGTAGGTCCATGTTAGTTAAGAAATCATTAAATTGTTTCATGCTTTTTTTAGGTGTTGATTTCCTGCCTTTATATTCAGTAACTGATGCTACAGTGTTAAAATCCCCTATGTATATGGAAGGTTCAGATGTTGGGGATTGTAAATCAGACCATAGAACTTCCCTCAACTGTCTATGTACACTAGCATAAATGAAAAAAACATTCCAGTTGACAGAAGTGGCATTGTCAGTTACTGTAGCCTGTACAAACTGATCAGTTTCGTTTAAAATAGCTAAACTGAAAACATGATTCCACAATATCCAAATTTTAGCATTCTGGGCATGGAGAGCATTATTGTAACCAAGATCATGCTTCAAAGTGTTTAAATTCTATTTATCATGCCATGGTTCAATTAAACATAAAATATCTATCTTGTATTTCAAGTTAAGAGTCTTTAATCTATCCAGTGAAGTTCCATATATTCAGATCAACTTGGAGTTATTTCACCACATTTAAAGAAACCTAAAACTATACTAAGATTAAGGATTATAGGTAAAATTTCTACCATATATTAAGAGAATAGAAGGAAAGCTCCTATAGCCATTCGCGTGTTTACCCAGACTAGTTTGTTTTAAATATGAGTTTAACCCCCAACAATTTAAAATTACTTTATAGACGTAGTCATTTCTATTACCAAAAATACACATAGTAGTCATCCGTACACCAAAGGCTAAATTTTCACTAAGATTGTCAAATGTTACAACGGTGATTATATATATTTCGTGATTCTGACAGCCATACATTCGGCCTACATCACAATTGCAACCAAAGTGAGTTTTTTAACACTAAATTGTTTTTTTTCCATTCACATGATCTTATACCATGTTTTGGTATCTAAAATCAATACCGCTTCTTCTCAATATCCAATAAATTCAAAACGATTTGTTTGGTCTCCAACCCAGATTCTGGGTGGTTTTCTAGTAAACTAAATTATTTTTTTGTCTCTAACATATGATCTTATACTATTGTTAAGGAATTGGATTTGTATTCTTACCATAATTGTAGATGTAATTGTATTCTATTACCTTTTCCTATCTTCTATAGGTATCATGTACTACTATATAATGTATCATGAATTCATGAATAAGGACACACAATTATTACCCTTATTTTGTACATGGTATCAGAGCCTAAAATCCTGAAACCTAAGACCTTAAAATACCGTCATATATTTTCCGCCATCGTCCGTGCATGACTTCCACGCGCTGTCGATCCGGACTACCTTTCTGCCCCAAAAAAAAGCTTCCTCTTCAGTTTCTGCTCCACCGCCGCCGTCGATCCGCCTTGCTCACCACCGCCACCGTCCGACCGACTCCGTCCCGGTCTGCTCTGCTCCAAATTTCTCCCGCTCCGGCTCCATCCCAGTCCGCTCAGCTCCAGCTTCGTCCCGGTCTGCTCCCGCACGGCTCGTTCCGGCCTATCCCGGTCAGTATGGTCTCTCGCTTCATTCCGGCACGGCTCCTTCCGGCACACCCACTCCGACTCCGACTCCGTCCCTGCTCACTCCCGCTCCGACCGATCTCCGCCTGCTGTTTACTCCATCTGGTGGCGTTAGCTTCCGCCAGAAAGAGACGCGCGTGAGATTCACGCGCGCGACCTTCCAGAAGCGCGTGAAGTCCACGCGCGGGTGCACCAGACGCGCGCTTCTCTCTTCGGAGCGCGTGTGTTTCACGCGCCAACAGTAGCCGTGCGTCCTTGGATCCTTTTGGCTTTGATTCAGCGTTATTTTTCTTCTCTTACTTTAATTGTGCTTGCCATTTGTGTTATTGCTCTTTTCGCCAGCACAGTGACGTCGCCGCAAGGATTTGCGGTGGCCGCCTCCTCTAGTTTACCTACACGATCTGATTTTGGTCCTGCTCTGTCTGACGACCAATGGAGTACGACCATACATTTATTTAATCAATTTGATTCGTTATCTGACCATGGGTCAGGTAAGTCTACTTTACCTTGGATTCTTGATTCGAGAGCCTCATATCACATGACTGGTGACAAAGATTCTCTTACTGATATTACTACTGCTACCAATACTGTGATTGTTATACTGTCTGATGGATCTGTGTCGTCTGCTACACAATATGGGTCTATTTGTTTTGGTTAAGTCACCCTTACTCATGTGCTCTACATACCTACTTTGCGATGCAATTTATTATCATGCTCTAGATTGTTATCTGCCTTAAAATGTCTAGCTTTGCTTACTGAAAATTATTGCATTTTACAGAAAATCAGTACATGGATTGTGATTGGCGTGGGTGAACAGAAAGGGGGGGTTTATTGGCTTCGTCTATTGGATACTCGCATTCATCCTCATATCCTGCAGTCTATTCCGACAGTTGCTTCGGTTTCTTCATCTGATTTATGGCATCAACGTTTTGGTCATCCATCATCTACGGTGTTGTCTTCTATTCCAACTCTTGATTTTAGCACAAATAATACTACTATACCTAGCTCTGTATGTTATAGAGCAAAACAGACTAGACATAGTTTTCCATTGAGTTCTACAAATGCTACTACATTATTTGAATTAGTATATTGTGATGTTTGGGGGCCTTAAAGAACTCCATCCTCTAGTGGTGCATTTATTTTTTGACGATAGTCGATGATTATTCCCGAGCTGTTTGGGTTTATTTATTAGTCGCTAAGTCTGAAGTAGCCTCTAGATTTTTAGAATTTAGTGCCTTTGTGAAGAACCAGTGGGGTTGAACCATAAAACGTGTTCGGGCTGATAATGGGACTGAATTTCTTCCTTTGTGATCTCATTTTACTGCATCTGGGATCATCTTTAAGACATCTATGGTTGACATACCACAATAGAATGGTCGAGTTGAAAGAAAGCATCGCTATTTACTCACTGTGGCGCGTGCTTTACGGTTCCAAACCAGTCTTCCTATTGAATTTTGGGGAGAATGTGTTCTTACTGCTGCCTACCTGATCAATTGAACACCGACTCAGCATCTCAACAGTCGTACTCCTTTTGAGTTGCTTTATGGGCAAGCTCCAAATTATTCATCCTTAAGGGTTTTTGGATGCTTGTGTTTTGCTGCTCATGTTCCCAGATATCATGAAAAATTTGTACCACAAAGTCGGCGATATCTATTTTTTGGTTACCCTGCCGGAAAGAAAGGCTATCGCTTTTTTGACTTGAAATCTCGAGTGATCTTTAACAGTCGGGATGCTGATTTCTTTGAAAACCAGTTCACATACTCTGCAACTCCGGCATCTGCTTTATCCGATGAAAATCCTTCTCGCCAGAGCTGCATGAAATTTTGGCTCCGCCTTCCACTGCCGATCTACCGCTGCCGGTCGCCGTTGGCCTTCCACCGTCCGTTGGTGGCCATCTGCTGCCGTCAGCTGTCTCACCAGTCACCGCTGACCACTCACCGCCAGTTAATGCCAGCCAACGCCGGCCAGTCAACACTGGCCTCCGTCGGCCTACCTTCACCGCCCGCTGCTGGTCATTCTCCACCAGTTGCCGACGATGCTACATCCTTGGTCTCTACTTTACCTGCTTCTCTGGTACCGGATAGTTTCGCTACTGAGTTGCCACCTACAAGACAGAGTGTTCAATCTCGTCTTCCTCCATCGTACTTGGCAGATTACGACTGTGATGATTATGCTTGTGCTCTTACTACTGAAGACCCCCTCCCCTTTTTGACTACGTTCCCTCATGCATCGTCACTTTCCTCAGGTGTTCTCTATCCTCTTACTGATTATGTAAATTGTGATAATTTTTCTAATATACATTCTAGATTTTTGGGTGCTGTAACTTCTAGTGCATATCCCACTACTTACTCTGAGGCTTCCCGTGATTCTCATTGGCGAGATGCTATGGTTGAGGAACTTCTGCACTGGAGCGAAATTAGACATGGATTTTGTCTCCTTTGCCTGCGCATAAGAAGGCTATTGAATGCAAATGGGTTTACCGGACGAAGTTTCGTTCAGATGGTACTATTGAATGTCACAAGGCGCGTCTAGTGGTTCTTGGAAATCGCCAGGTAGAAGGAACTGATTACACTGAGACTTTTGCTCCGATTACGAAGATGAGTTCTGTTCGATTGTTCCTGTCTGTTGCTGTTATACGTGGTTGGGAACTGCATCAGATGGATGTTCATAATGCCTTCCTGCATGGTGATTTACATGAAAAGGTGTTCATGTGTCCTCCGCCTGGCTATGCAGTCCCACCTGGTCAAGTTTGTCGCCTTCATAAATCTCTTTATGGTCTTCGCCAGGCTCCTCGGAATTGGTTTGCTAAACTGGCCCAGGCTTTACGGACATTTGGTTTTGTTCAAAGTAAGGCAGATTACTCTTTATTTGTCGTTTCCCGTGGATCAAAGTCTTTACATGTTCTGGCTTATGTGGATGATTTGGTCATTGCTAGTAGTTCTTCTTCGCTCATCTCTGAGTTCAAGAAATAGTTAGGTTCTTGTTTTCACAAGAAGGACCTTGGTTTGCTTAAGTATTTTTTGGGCATAGAGATTGCTAGAAGACCGGAGGGGATGTTTCTCTCGCAAAGGAAATATGCTTTGGATATCCTATCTGATACAGGTTTATCTGCTTCTAAACCAATTGATTTTCCGATGGAGCAACAACATGATTTGGCACGTGTTGAAGGTCCAGCCTACCATAACCTGGAGCAGTATCGTCGTTTGGTTGGGCGTCTGATATATCTGACTATTACTCGTCCTGAACTTAGTTATTTAGTTCATACTCTTGTGCAATTCATGAAGTCTCCCTGTGTCTCTCACTGGCAAGTTGCGGTTCGTGTGTTGCACTACCTGAAGAGTCATCCTAGTCAAGGTTTATTTCTTTCTTCCCGTAGTACTCTACAATTGACTGCTTATTGTGATTCGGATTAGGCCGCCTGCCCAATTACTAGGCGTTTGCTATCTGGTTATTTTGTTATGATTGGTGATTCCCCGGTTTCCTGGAAGACTAAGAAGCAGCCTACTGTTTCTCGGTCTTCTGCTGAAGCAGAGTATCGTGCTCTGGCAGTTACCTGTTGTGAGTTGTTATGGCTTAGGTCCTTACTGAAGGACTTAGGGGTTTCACACTCTTTTCCTATGAAATCGTTCTGTGATAGTCAATCTGCTCTCCACATAGCGGCTAACCCAGTTTTCATGAACGCACGAAGCACATTGAGGTTGATTGTCATTTTGTCCGAGATCTTGTACAATCTGACGCTATTGTTACTCAACATATCCGTACGATAGACCAACCTGCGGATTTGTTCACTAAAGCTCTCGGACGTAACCAGTTTCATTCTTTACTTGGCAAGTTGGGCATTCCGATCCTCATGTTCCAACTTGAGGAGGAGTGTTAAGGAATTGGAATTGGATTTGTATTCTAACCATAATTGTAGATGTAATTGTATTCTATTACCTTTTCCAAGCTTCTATAGGTATCTTGTACTACTATATATTGTATCATGAATTCATGAATAAGGACACACAATTATTACCCTTATTTTCTACAACCATCTTTTGGTCCCTAAAATCACCTGAAAATCACCTTGGGGACCAAACAAATTATTTTGAATTGTTAGGTACTAAAAGGAAGCGGTATTGGTCTCGATGACCAAAAGATGGCATAAAGTCATATGTTAGGGACAAAAAGAAAATTAGTCTTTTTAAAAAAAATTTAAGTTCATTCAACTATATCACGTTACAGTAGTAATACATTTATTAAAATAAATAATCACTATATTGTAATTTTTTATTTTAACAATAAATGTCAGTTTAATTTAAGAGTTTGTCTCTTCAAAGATGGTTTTTCCATAAATCATGTAAAAATCAAGGTTTAAAGTGCAAATTAGAATAAATGAAGATAAAGTTTTTGATTGCATGAATCAGTTTATGAACTTTATAACTATAACATGTTGCATAATAAATTTTTAATATTGTAACTAAGACATTTTACCTTTTATTATTCTAATTAAATTTCGTCTTTCCATAAGTCTATGGAAAGACGGTCTTTCCCAAGATTTTGCCTTAATTTAATTACAAAATACTCTATTATATTATCTATATTCAAAATAATATAATTATTATTTATGATCAAAAATTAATTAATAATTTTTTGTACAAGAAAATAATATTTCTTTATCAAAATATTGTTACTATTATTTATAGTATAATTTTTTAAACAATGTTAGTTTTTATGAAAATAATATTAAAATTAATTTTATTAACAACCAACCTACATACAATTCTAAAGGTAAATTTCATAATATTATTTTTTACGTATGATATTTATTCTTTTGTCTTAAATTTATTTAAGTTAAATAATAATTATTACTTAATTTATTACTATTTATATTATAGAATTATAAAATTATTTATATAAAAATAATATATTTATAATAAAATAATATAACTATTATTCAAAGTACAAAGTTAAAAATCAATATGATTTTTTAACTAAAAAATTATTTCGTATGAAAATTATAGTTTTATTTAAATTTGACCCATATACAACTCGAAAAATAATATTATAATTTCTTATTGAAATAATAATTATAGTCTTGTAATTTTTATAATAAATATAAATGATAATTCAATTACAATATAAAATTTTTATATTTATATAAAATAATATAATTTTTACTTATAATATAAAAATATTAAATTAATGAATTATATAAGAAATAATATACATTTATATTAAAATATTATAACTATTATTTGTATAAATTATGAAATGATATTATTTATTATTAAATTTAAGTTTATAAAAAAAAAATATAGTGTTAGTAATATTGGAGCTATATACAAGTCGAGAAAATTATAATACTATACTTTTATCAACCATCCCCGTACACGAACAGAAAATTCTATCAATGTGGCTACAGTAACCTGCAGCGGAAGCAAGTGTGGAGGATGCATTTTCCAAATGGGTCCTTTTAGTTTTAGCATTTTTTTGTTCTATTTTTCTGAGGACACATTTGCCAAATGCGTCCTCATTTTTTTTCGTTTGGGATTGAAGAGGATGCATTCGGGGAATGCATCATCGGTTTTCCAGTTTTTTTGAATGTCTGTTTTACTGAGGACACCATCTATGAATGCGTCCTCCTATCCACCAGTGCTGCCACGTCGTCGAGAACGCATTCATTAAATGTGTCCTCCAATACGCATTCCTCAAAATCTTAATGTTATGTAAACCTGGCCATACACCTGAAATTCAAAAACCCACAAGCATTTACTGGGAGAAGAACAAACCACACGATTTGAGAACGGTGGGATTCCAAATTGTTAGGAAAGAGTTTGGATTAGCGGATATTAGAGTAAATCATATTGTGAGGAAAGAGTTTGGATTAGGGGATATTAGAGTAAATCATATTTCTTATTACATTATAATAATTGATTCTAGAATAAGTCACGTTGACTAAGCAATGTTTATAATATTTGCTTTTTGCATGATTTATTTATCCGTCCACCCTTTCAATGACAGAAGACCGAACCCCTTGAATGAATGTCCAGAATGACGTCGTTTTGGTAGGCCACCAAGCAGCACATACAAAGGCACATGGAGGCACTGAAGACTCACCCCTACGAGGGCTGAAGGCTCAACCCTTCGAGGGCTGAAGGCTCACCCCTTCGAGGGCCAAAGAATAACCCCTTAGAGGGCTGAAGGGCCACCCTTTCAATCGGAATCACCCCTTCGAGGGCTGAAGAATCACCCCTTCGAGGGCTGAAGGCTCACCCCTTCGAGGGCTGAAGAATTACCCCTTCGAGAGCTGAAGCCTCACCCCTTCGAGGGCTGGAGATGAACCTCTTCGAGGGCTGAATCATAACCCCTTCGAGGGCTGAAGAATCACCTCATCAAGGGCTGAAGAATGACCCCTTCGACGGCTGAAGAATCATCCCTTCGAGGCCTGAAGTCTCACCCCTTTGAGGGCTGAAGAATAACCCCTTCGAGGGCTGAAGAATCGCCACTTAAAGGGCTGAAGAATCACCCTGTCGAGGGCTGAAGCCTCACCCATTCGAGGGAAAAAGATGAACCCCTTCAAGGGCTGAAGCATCACCCCTTCGAGGGCTGCAGACTCACCCCTTTGAGGGTTGAAGAATCACCCATTCGACGGCTGAAGAATCAACCCTTCGAGGGCTGAAGCCTCGCCTCCTTCGAGGGCTGAAGCTGCACCCATTCGAGGGCTGAAGCTGCACCCATTCGAGGGCTGAAGGCTTATCCCTTCGAGGTCTGACGGCTCATCCCTTCGCAGGTTGAAGGCTCACCCCTTCGAGGTCTGAATGCGCACCCCTTCGAGGACTGAAGGCTCAACCCTTCAGGGGCTGAAAGCTCACCCCTTTGGGGGCTGAAGGCTCACCCCATTGAGGGCTGAAGCATCACCCCTTCGAGGGCTAAAGTCTGACCCATTTGAGGTCTAAAGAATCTCCCCTTTGAGGTCTGAAGGCTCACCCCTTTAAGGGATGAAGATCCACCCCTTCCAGGGTTGAAGGCTCATCCCTTCGAGGGCTGAACATCCACCCCTTCGAGAGCTAAAGAATCACCCGTCTGAGGGCTGAAGAATTCCCCCTTCGAAGGCTGAAGACTCACCCCTTCGAGGACTGAAGGCTCACCCCTTCGAGGACTAAAGGATCATCCCCTCGAGGTCTGAAGCCTCACCCATTCGAGGGCTGAAGGCCCACCCCTTCGAGGGCTTAAGGATCACTCCTTCGAGGGCTGAAGGCTTACCTCTTCGAGGCCTGAAGGATCACCCCTTCGAGGGATGAAGGCTGACTCATTCGAGAGCTGAAGGTTAACCCCTTCGAGGTCTGAAGAATCACCCCTTCGAGGCCTGAAAGGCACCCCTTCGAGGGATGGATGTAGGCTCACCTCTTCGAGGGCTGAATCCTCACCCCTTCAAGGTGTGAAAGCTGACCCCTTCGAGGGCTTCGAGGGCTGAAGATTCACCCCTTCGAGGGCTGAAGGCTCACCCCTTCAAGGGCTTAAGGCTCACCCCTTCGAGGGCTGAAGGCTCACCCCTTCGAGAGCTGAAGGCTAACCTCATCGAGATCAGAAGAATCACCCCTTCGAGGGCTGGGCTTACCCTTTCAAGGGTTGTAGGCTCACCCCTTCGAGGGCTGAAGCCTCTCCCCTTCGAGGTGTAAAGGCTAACCCCTTCGAGGGCTGAAGGCTCACCCTTTCGAGGGCTGAAGAATTCCCCCTTCGAGGGCTGAAGGCTCACCCCCTCGAGGGCTGAAGGGGTGCCCAGAATGCTCACCCCTTCAAGGGCTGTAGGCGTATCCCTTCGAGGGCTGAAGCCTCACCCCTTCAAGGTATGAAGGCTGACCCCTTTAAGGGCTGAAGGCTCACCCCTTCGAGGGCTGAATGCTCACCCCTTCGAGGGCTAAATGCCCACCCCTTCGAGGGCTGAAGAATTCCCCCTTCGAGGGTTGAAGGCTCACCCCCTCAAGGGCTGAAGGGAGAAGGCTCACCCCTTCGAGGGTTGTAGGCTCACCCCTTCGAGGGCTGAAGCCTCACCCCTTCGAGGTGTGAAAGCTGACCCTATCGAGGGCTGAAGGCTAACCCCTTCGAGGGCTGAACGCTCACCCCTTCGAGGGCTGAACGCTCACCCCTTCGAGGGCTGAAGAATCCCCCCTTCGAGGGCTGAAAGCTCACCCCCTTGAGGGCTGAAAGTCACCCCCTTGAGGGCTGAAGGGGTGCCCAGAACGGAATTGTTTTCGTTGGCCACCTGGCAACACATGCAGCTGCACATGGTGGCACCGCAACTTTTGACAAATGGGATTCACAAAAGGACAAAAGTGATGCCCGAAACGACGTTGTTTTGGACTGCCACTTGAGAGAACATCGAAGGGCACACGTTTGGCTCTGCTGGGAAATGACCACTATGCCCATGACGACGGTTGACACAAGCGTGTCGTTTCCAAGTATTCCTTTTACATAGTAACCAGAAGATGAGAGTTTTCGTTATTTTTCAACTATTTTAGAAAGTTTTTATTATGAATTTAGTTTTAACTTATAAAGTTATTTTTCAAAAGAGTCTAAAACATTTTTTTTAAATCACTAGATCATTCATATTACGAACCTCGCAAATAAGAAGTCAGTGCAACTCTTTTTTTTTCTGAAACCGAGCATATGTCCATCATTTTCATCTCGATCTTATTTGGTCCAAGTTTTCTTTTTATAGAATGAAAGAGACTTAGGTTAAAATCTCATCAACAAATGTATTTTTCTAAAATCATGAAATAATTACTCAACTTTCAATTTAAATATTATAGTTTTTAAATTTTGTATTGTACATTTTAATATGGTCCATGTTTCCACTAGTGTAGAAACCTTCATTGATGGCGTTGTTATACGTCGGTTGTTATTATTATTTTTGGAATAACTATATTTTTTCACTTATACACTTCATTTGTTAAATTATAAATTTCGAAATAACAGAATGGACATCGACCCCTTCTTCTTTGGGAAACCCTAAGTGCATAAGTGTCACCGTCGTCAAGATGTCTGGCTGCTCTCCACCTCTATCTATGCCTTCATCGCAATAGTCTCCAGCTCAACCACTGTCTTCGCCTTCGTCAGCCATTTCATCATTCATCGCAACTGACGTCTTCACATCGCCTTTTCCACCACATCGTATCGTCTTCTCCGGCGATCACTACTGCAGGACAGGGGTATTTCCACCGGTAATTTAGGGCAATAGCACCGGTATTTTGGTCCTCCAAAATACCGGTGCATGTGTATAGGAGTGTAAAAATGCAACACATTTGCACCGGTAAAATGAACCGGTGTAGAAAACTATTTGCACTGGCATCTTAGACAAATTTTAAAAAGTTGGGGGCACAAAATATCTGCACCGTAATATTTGGAACACCGGTATAGACATATGAACCGGTGTAAAACCGTAATTTCTACACCGGTATCAAATATAACACCGGTATATCTTTTGTAGTAGGAATATTATTTTTTTGCACCGGAATAGTTTGCACCGGTATGTTCTTTACACCGATATTATTTTATGCATCGGTATTATTTAAATAATTTAAAATAAATTATTAAAAATGTGATTTTTTTACACTGGTACATTCATTTTATACCGATGTATTATTTGGTTAAATTTTGCAGTGCCAATTTATTTTTCGATGGTCCCTCCTGGATCATTTCCGGGGCAACGACAGCCAGGGATACTTGTGAACTATTATAAATTGGAAACCTTTGAATCGGTAAGAAATTTGAAACATCCTATTACGAAAATATCACTCGCAAAACACGCGAACATTATTCAAACTATGAAATAGAAGAACTATCTTAAGCATGGATTGAAACAAAGTCAAAAATCACACAAGTTTACTATAACCAAACACCATCCATAGAATTCTAATATCATCAATCATTCAAAATAAACCATCAACATATTATGTCGTTCTTATCATCCAGAAGTTTCAATGTAGTGTTCGCCTGCTGCTAGTAGTCTTCGAGTCAAGCCTCACACCATCTCTCTACTACACCTTGAATTTTGTGACATGGTACGGCCCTTTGCCCTCTGAAAAGATTTGTTAATTTCAAACATATACTGTTAGTCAATAATGTTGCGTTTACTAGAAATTAAGAATAAAAAATTTTGAGATGCAAGGTTTACCTCCAAGATATTGTTTGTCTCCGGGTGATTAACAAATTCTTCCATGAAGAGCATGATGGAGTACCCGTATTGCCATGAACCATTCTGGGTTTGGTACTGCACAGAATGACTTACCATGATGTTGTTGATTTTCCAAGTGTAGTCAGGTTCTGGCTCCGTCTTTCTCTTGTCCCTTTGGTATGCGCATGCAAGCCTATCAAGAAAGTGAATTAAAAAGGTTACTTCTTTGTGTATATTACCATACTATTATTTTTTTTATTTGATTGATTGAAATACCTAGAAATGGCCGTGAGTTCGATCAAGTTTGTTGATTTGATACCCCCTGACAATGTGTCCAGAGTGAAAACCTCCTCCGTTCTGGGTGGATAATGATGAGGTACCAATGGTCACTGTCGAAAAATTATGTTTACAAATTAATGAAATGGAAGTGGTTTGAAATGTGAATGTAATTTCCAGGAAAAAATACTTGCATTCTTATGTAGGGGATGATGTAGAACTCAGCATCCGCTACCTTCATTGTTTCCCAAGTTAGTTTAAAATGGATTTTAACCTCCGGCTCGAAGTGGTTCAAGTTGCCACAGTTGGAGGGGTAAAATTGGACGCGGCCTAAATTAGTTCCCCATATTTTCTCCCCCAGATGCATGTAACGTTAATGATACTAAAAATGAATTCCTAATCAATTTTAAAAAACATTAAGGATGTAATTTTTGAAACTCACTACATCCACACATCGACCTGCGCATTATCGTTCCGGGTCATCGAACGCATGTTCCCCAGTTTCTTCCTGAACTCGACCAGAACTTCTATTCCAACACCGCGGGTGTAATGGCATGCAAATGTCGATGGTTGGAACACTGGGAAGAACATGCAGTCCTTATTCTTTATCATTTCCAGGGTAGCAGCATTTGCTTCCTTTATGACTTGCACCATGATCGGCCAATCTGTCAGGTCTCGTTTGTTGACAATCTGCAAACATAAAATGATATGAAATGATCAATTGAGTATGTAGTATTGAACTATCATTGTTAATGAATAATAATGGTACTCATTTTAGTGCAATACCCGTTTTGGAAGCCTATTTAATCTTGGTCTTGTAGATGGCCAAAAATTAGCCATCGACTGGGATTTTTGCTCGCTAGTATCTTGTTACAAGGAATAATGAATACGGATACGCAAAAGTACTTAGAGGATTTGAAAAATAATGTGTTACAAGAATGTACCTCACCATCGGTGGTGAGAACCATAACCTCCTTGTTATCGTCATCCGTATCACTTCCGGCATTGACATCATCGATATCAGTCGGTTGCTCATCTATCTTGCCTATTAAGGACACCGGCCAATCCACGACGCTATTGAGCACCTCTCCAACATTATCAAAGTGGTGGTCCACCGAGGGCAATCCCGCCCTAGGATGGAGGACTGGCTCACATACTCTCACACGAGCAACACTTCCTTGTTGGGCATCCCGAAGACGAGATACCCGTCGCAACCCATGGGCGACCATTTTCTTCTTCCTGAAAATGTCTTTAATGAAAAGAGTCACGCATTCTCCATCCTGATCATATAATATTTTAGTGAATAGATAAAATGGTTATGGAAATGTTTCATATGTGTAATTCAATGTATAGGACATGCATAGATTAATGAAGGTGTACCTCTTCATCTCCTTCTCCGTCGTTGGGCTCTTCACCGGACTTTGTAGCAGCTGAGTAATGTCATCAATCGCCTTCTCTATAAACTTCTTGGGATCGTTAAGGCCTGTCAGAATCTAAACACCGCTTGTAGATGCTAAGCCTTTCACCAATTGCTCCACGTATGATACCATGGCTTTCATGACAGGTTGATCGTTAGATGGTCTCATCTGGGCTATCTCTTTAATTGAGGAACTGCTACCACACTTGTTGTGGGAAACATTAGGAATAGCCACCACTGTGGGTAGACCCGTCTGAGTTCCCCTGTACCTGCCCTGGTGATCCTTCTTCTTTGTCACTTTTATGAGGATGTTTTCACCCAGCTACAGTTCCAATGCTTCTTTTTCCTCAAGCTCATTAAATTTCAACTAAGAAACACATAGGAACGCAATTGTTTATATGAATAATATGAAATACACTTAAAAATTAATTTAAATGGTCGATTTTGGCATAACTTACAACGTCCGATGCGATCTTCTCAATCTCTTTTGATGTGTATAACCCTTTCTTATCTTTGTTTGCCTCAAGGTAGACAAGAGATCTGTTAGGTGTGAAATCCTTTTGACTGAGTTTTTGCTCAATCTCCTCGTCAGTGAATCCCTTGGTAGCCAACGTAATTCTCTCATTCTTCTTTAACTTCTTAGTCAATTTGTCAAGGATGTATCGATTACCCCTTCTGCCCGTGTGGTGCATGTTATCCCTGCCCTTGTTGCGTTCAATATTTGTCACCCTGAACCTCTAATATCATTGTTATAAATAAAATTTTAGTTGAATAGAATTTGTGGGCAACATAGCTCTTTACAAGTATTAATTTTTTTCATCATACCTAAAAATCCGGATATCGACCCCTATTTTCAAACAAGTGTCATTCGTCTTCATCCATCCATTGTACTTCTCCCATGCAGGTTTTACTGCTTTATTGATACCTTTGTCCACGTCGTGAATAAAAATTTTTGACACCTTTGTCTTCCAATTCCTATGTTGGTTTTTGCCCTCTCTGTAACCTCCTTTCTTAGTATTTCTAGTTGCTCATCTATCACAGGTGTTTCAATTGTGAAGCTCTCCTGGAACGAATCATATGAAAAGGCATGTCATTAATCATGTCTTCACTAAGACTTTACCATGAATAAAAAAAATTCAATGACAATTGTCAAGAGTCTTACCAAAACATCCTTCCATGCCTATTCCTTAACATCTTCAGGGACATCGCTCCAGTGTTCCCATGAGCCAAATCTGATGCGGCGCCGGAAAGCGTAATTGCCATAAGCGTGCCACGCTGACCAATTCTTAATGCATACTGCTTGATTCCCACGGAACTCAAACGCAATAGGAGTTGGAGTGTTATGCTTTGCCAACATCACATACTGGCACGTGCTAGTTCCTCGCCTCCTCAAATAACATTTTACCTCAAACTTGTCCCATCCTTCTCCATTTTTCCCTCCAGGTTTTGTCAAGTCGCCATCCACCTCATCAATAACTGGCCTTCCTTTGATGGTGCTCTTTCCCTTTCCCATGCGAATTGGTGTTATGGCCAACTGTTTACCGGCGCCTTTTCCTTCAACATTCCCTATAATAACATCACCATGTTCCGCGGTTTCTTCCTTCTCTTCACTAGTCGGGTTATTTGTTTGTGTTGCTTCTTCCTCAAATTGTATCTTCAATGGGATCCTTTTTGGTGGAGGTTCTTGGTCTGCCACATCAACCTCCTCATCGACCACATTCTTCACCTCCTCCTCCTTCTTCGTAACTAGTCGCTTCCTCTTCATTTTTAATTTCCCGTTCTTTGGCGGCATCTAAAACAGTAGAATATAAAATTATCAATCCAAAAAATAATGGTACTTAAAGATTAAAAAATAGGTGATTCATGTTGAAATGCTAATAGGTGTTGTAGAGTAAACGGCAAAGGTTTACTTCATTGTTTCTATGTGTAATCCGAACATCTTCCAAACTAAATACGGAGTCCAGATCCATTCGTTTCCCCACATGTGGAACTTGGAAATACATAAAGGTTGGTCTGTTGACAACCCAGTTTGATCGAATTGCAATTTTGATTTACGAGTAAACTTTTTACTTTTTGCAATTTAGTCCCTCCAAGAATCTTGGAAGGGTTGAAATATAAAATTGGCTCCACATATATGCAATTCAATACATTATGATCATGTTAATGCGTTTGTAGACCCTACGGCTGGACGGAAGGCCCTGTAAAACCAACACTGAATGTTTGCACTATATTTCCCCCAAATTATATTATTGCCCACAAATTTACTTGGGGAACCTCCATAGCTCCTAATGGTGTAATTTTTTAAAAAAATTCTAACCATTCTTGGAATATAATGCACCAAATTCTGCGGTCCTGATGTAACCACTTAGCCCAACTACGTTCGGCCTATATTTTTTGTCTTCATGAGTGTATTTGTCCGACAAAATTTCAAATCACGTAGTGTACACATTTTTTATTCAACCCATCATCGTGCATGTTTATCAAAAGTAAAAATGTCAAACTGTCTAAGTGCAACACTCTCACTGTTTAGTACAGAATCTACTCTTTCTAACCGCTACTACAAGTTTTCTACAAATAATAACGAGAAAATGGTTCAACCCCATCGGCAGGTCCTATTGCATCACCATCATGGGTACTTGTTCCAACATCCATGTCCTCACATTGCCTTCGTGGAAGGTTGGGAAAATTCCAACTGCTACCATTGCGTTATGAAATTAATACGTCATAACATTGGTCATATCTTCGTGCCAGGATCTTTGATATTTGGATTCTTCAAGTAAGTTTGCTACACCGACCTTCAGGGCAGCAATTCTGGATTCAATAGTAGTGACAGGCATGTCATATGTCTATCTGTAGAAAGAGTCCACACAAATCTTACCCATTGGTTGGCCATAAACGCCATGTGCATGGGCACTAACTCCCGCTCGTGAACAAAGCACAAAGATAATACTGCAATAGCACAATATCACATCTAATCTCGTTCCCTCTTATACGTAGGACAAATTCGATGACCAACAACCTATTGAAGCTCCTTGTTTATTGCAACAAGAAGGTGAGGCAAAGTTTGTGGACTTCTGTGTTCACAGTTACTGGATGGGTTCTAGATGCCATGAAGTGGTACCACCCATTCATTTCCGAAGTTAGAGTTTTCTTAGGTATTTTGCTCCAACCTAGTTTGACCAACTCATCTATGTCCGTACCTGTCCTAGTTACTGCCCCAACTATCTCCTTCTCAATTAGTTGTTGTAGAATATAGTCGTTGTCACCTAGAAAATAGAGTGCGAGAAACTTGTCCTCATCATTTAGAACATTGGGCAACATAAATAAGCCATTGATAGATTCTAGTGTGATAGGGACAGTTTTACCTCTACTATACACGTGATCGTAGCTCAGCCCGCACTTCAAGTTTGCATAGAACTCACTTACAATGGTTAGGTTGAATGGTTGCGGAGTCTCACGGAATTTTTCCCAACCAAGCTTCCAGATAGTTTATTTGAATGGGGGAGATGCTTCAATTTCTCTCTCTATGTGATGACAACATCCTTTGTATGATTCATGGACCAACCTAGCCTCCTCAGACACGAAGGTACCATCCGGATATGTGTGCGGTGATACTTTCGGCAATGATGGGATGGTGAATGGCTTATCCTTTTCGAATTGGATTTGGGAGGCATTTCCTAAAAAACACATTGAAGCATTTCATCAAACAACTTACATGCAAGTCAAGCTATTCATGATGTCACATTCTCAATGATTCTATTTCATATGCAATTGCTAATTAATCATACTGATAAGGTATTGAAGTGGTTTACCGGATTATGTGACAACCTACGAAGGATTTCAACAAAAATGGGCAGTGATGGAGATGGTATTGAGTGAGAGATATAAATTTGCTACTGTGAAAATGGGGATCTAAGAGGGTTTTAAATAATAGAATGTTGTTTATACACAGGTATTCTACATATACCAGTGTAATACGAGGCCTAAAGTAGCTGCTTTAAATATATATAAAAATTCTACCTAATCTAACCTGAGACTAAATTTCAAAAAACATTCTAAGTACCCAGCACTGGTACATTTACCGGTGTAAATTGAACAAAAACCGGCTGCTTTAGGCTACTTTAAATGCCAACAAATTTTGGTTCTTCACACCAGATACGAATGCTCAAAAATATTTCTGAGTATCTAGCACCAATACACCTACCGGTGAATTTTTTTAAAAAAAAAGCAGCTGCTTTAGGCTGCTTTAAATGCCAAAAAATTAACATTTATGGACCCGAGAGAAAAAAACAAAATATATATATAAGTATTGTGCACCGGTAAGAGTACCGGTGCGTAAGTAAAAAACATAGTACCTCCCCTGTTTTTCTATACCGAAAATTTAATCTTTACCTGTGTAAAAAACAAGCACCTAGTAGAAATTTTAATTAAAATTTAAACACATTTTCACCGATGCAATTCATAAACCCTCCATTGAAATCACAGATCATACCAACCAATTCATAAAATAGTGTCAATTAAATATATTAAATGCTAATTTGCTTAATGATCATAGATTTTTCACAAAAGATGTTCACAAAAACAACGTTCAGGAACGACCAATCTATCGCTTCCGCTTCAAGACATTGTCCCCACCTACTATTTCACCTCTCTCATCAACCCACAACCCATCACCATGAGAACGCCTTCCAACAACAGGTCCCCCAACATCTTCCAAACCAGGAAATACTGATAGAAACTCAGGACTATTAGTTATGGTGGGCTGATCAATCTCCTCATCAAAGTAAAACTTCTTCCCATGCAACACCACATGATACTTCTCATTTGAAGGGTCCTTGATGTAAAAAACACGGCGTGCCTGGGCAGCTGAGATGAACTTGTCATCTTCATATCCTACATATTTCAAGTCGACCAACGTGAACCCCATGGGTTACTCAACTACAACACCAGAACCGTGTTCCACCCAACGACACTTGAAGACAACAACCTTGAACTCTACATAATAAAAATCCCAAATTTCTTCAATCGCCCCATATAAAGGCATCACAACAACAACCAGATGTTTATCTCTCTTGCTTGCCTGCCACATAGATTCAGATTCAATATAAACACCACTATTTTGAGTGGTGTTGTTCTCATCCTTTGCCAATGTTGAGAAACTAAAGCCATTAATGTTATAACCAAGGTATTATTTAATGGTGCAGTTCGGCTTCCTTGCAAACGCCCGTAGCTTATTGGGTATCCCTTCGACATTACAACGATTATAAAACCAGTTAACAAACCTCGAAGAATTCTCAACCTAAATTTTATTTGGGGGCTAGTCTGGATGAATCTCTTCCAACAGGGAAACATGCTCTTCAACATATATTACAGTCTCACTACTATTACGTAATACATACAGGTTAACAGTCATCAACTCAGTGTGATAGGGTGTATGAAGCGTACCCTTGGAACGTGGAATCTCATTCTGCCTTCTGCAGTGGGGTTCACCAGGAACACCAACTGCTCTTCTTCCAACCAGTTCGTTGTAAAATACTCAATGATCTCCTCAGTGACATACCTCTGAATAATTGAGGCATCAGGACAACTATGATTATGAACATAACCCTTGAAAACAGCAATGTGACGCTCAAAGGGGTACATCCAATGCATTCCAACAAGCTCACACATACATATCTACCTAACCAAGTGCACCACTAGGATGTCAAAGAATGACGAGGGAAAATACTTCTCCAGATGGCATAGAACAACAGCAACCTCTCGATCCAGTTCATCTAGTTGTTGCCTGCTAATATTTTCCTGTATATCAAGTTGAAGAAGAAACAAAAATGCATAACTGAAAATCTAACTTCCTCTTCCAAACACCCACAGATTAAAACGGGCAAAAGTTGTTGCATAAGGACATGACAATCGTATGATTTCAAAGCATTAAGACGCAACTCATCATTCACAAACCGACTAACATTAGAGAAGTAATCGGATGGTACCTTTATTCCTTGGATGCTCTCACACACCGATCTCCTCTCAGAAATTGACATATTGTAAGGAGTGGGGGCAGCTACGTTCGTTTCCCTCTTACCTCCGATGCCAGATCCAACTGTATACCAAGGTTGACTAAATCTTTACTCGCATTCAAGTTATCCTTAGTCTTCCCGAGAATGTTCAGAAGCATTCCAATTAGACTCTCATAAAAGTTCTTTTTTATGTACCTGACATCCAAACAATGGCGAACCTCAAAATTTTCCCAGCATGGAAAATCGTAGAAAATGGACTATTTCTTCCACGGTCCGCCTACAGCCCCACCACCCTTTGATAACTTCTTACCAAACATTCAATTTCTTCACCTTGTTGTGAATAGCTACACCGGTCAAAGGTTTGAGTGCCTTTCTCCTCTCCTTCCCACCAACGAATCAACCGCATTATCCCACAACTTGTGCTTCACCGGCAGGAATTTACGGTGACCCAAATAAATAGTCTTCCACCCATTTCTTAACTGATGGTAATCTGTCTCATCCTCACAAATTGGGCAAGCCTTGTGACCCTTGACCATATACCCGAAAAGGTTACCATATACCGGGAAATCATTTATTGTACAAAAAAGCATCGCCTTCAATGTAAACTCTTCACCACTTCAACCACCAAACATTAAGGTGCCAACTGGCCAAATCACCTTCAAATCTTCTATCAAAGAGGCAAGATAAGTGTCTATGTCATTTCTAAGTTGTTTCGGGCCTGAAATCATGATGGGCATCAACACATATTTTCTCTTCATACACAAGTACGGGGGAAGATTGTAAATGGCAAGCATAATCGGCCATGAATTGTGTTTCGAGGAAATATTCCCAAATGGGTTCATACCATCAGTACATAAAGCAAATCTCAAATTCCTAGGTTCGAATGCAAAGCGTGATTACATCTTATCAAATTTCTTCCACTGGTCCGCATCAGTCGGGTGTTGAATTATATCAGCATCGTTACAACCTCCCCTATCAACGCACCATGTCAAGTTCTTTGCATCCTTTTCATTCTTAAACAACCTTCTCAGCCTCGGAATAATTGGAAGATACCACATATATTTGGCGGGCACCCGCCTCCTCACCAGCACAACATACTCTCCACCAACTGCCACATTTCTTTTCTTCTTATAATACGATACATTTCATACTGGAACAAATTATTATCTTTAAGGTCACCCCTATATAGGACACAATCGTTCAGACAAGCATGTATCTTTTCATACTCCAATCCCATCGGACACAAAATTCTCTTAGCTTCATAAAGGTTATCAGGAACCCCATTACCGCGTGAAAGCTTTTCATTCAAAAACTTAAGCAATTTATTCATGCTAGTATCACTCCATGACCCTACACCTTTCAAATTAAAAAACTCCATCAAACACGACATGATCGTGTCTTTCTTCTTGCAACCGGGATACAATGGTGTACCCTTCTCACTAAGGAAGTTAGTCAAAACCTCGGGCTTCCCTCTAAACTCATTAACAACCTTCTCACACATGTCATCCAACTTAGCATCCCAAAACACTCTCCCAGACTACTAACTCTCACTTTCGGTGATGATTTTTCCCCATGAAAGGTCAACACAACATAATCTTTCGAAACCCACGGCTATACAAATGGAGTTTCAAGATGTCCATCTTATCAGTACAAATTTGATTTCCACAATCACGAACAGGGACATAATATTCGTTTCTCTCGACTAAAAGCTTGCTCCAAGAACTCATCCACGAACATAATATTTTCATCGCTCACCCTACTAACGTTGGCATACACATGCTTACGCCTCTCGATGGCGTGATACAACTCTTCATATCAATAAATGTCAATCAAACTTCAACACATTTAATACAATAGAATTTTTCATGATAACTTCCTAATGATGCAACATCATAAATGCACAATATGCACCAATATTCGACACTACAATTACAACATTCTTAACATGTCCAACACTATAGGAATCAAAAGACATAGCATTATAACTACAACAACCTTGAGAACAAATCACAAACTAATATAAACAATTCTACCTCAATCACCATCAATTGATCAAACACAAAATGTAAATATCTCTACTAACCAAAATTATACATGAAATCCTTAATATTCATAAATGTAATTCAAAAAATGGTACCTTCAAGGGCCTTCATTGTGGAGAATTCAATGCCTTCATCAACCAAAAAACATCATTAATGAACCTCTTCTTCCAAAAATCCCATTTTTAACCCGTTAAAAAAGATGGTAGGTGAGCAGTTAATGCATTCTACACCTGCATTTAGACTTTACTGGTGCATTTGTAGCTTATTACACCAGTAAAAATAGTTACCGGTGTAGATATTTAGCCAAAACCTGCGTATTTTCTTCTTCCGCACCAGTACGATCATAGTACTGGTGCAAAAATGATTAGTTTTGGCGCCAAACTACTACAAACTGAAATTTCTTATGCACCGGTATTAAGAAAATACCGGTGCATGTTCAATTCCTACACTGCTTCTAATAGTAACCGGTGTACAAATGTAAATTTTCCCTCATTTTTTTTAATTTCTGCACCAGTAATTTCTCGTTTCCGGTTTAAAAAAATTCCTATTGGCACCAAATTAATAAAAAAAAGTAAAATATGTACACCGGTAATTATTTACCGGAGCACATGTAAGCAAATGCACCGGTCAAAACCACCTATACAGATAATACCGGTGCAATTTTTGAGTTTGTACATCGGTAGAACCAACACCAGTGCAAAAATAGGTGAACTGTACACTGATTGATAGGATACTGGTGCGTATGAACTTATTTGCACCGGTACTGATGTTAACATGATAAATACCGATGCAACTGGTTACATACGCACTGGTATACCTGTACTCATGAATTTATACCGGTGTGTA
Source organism: Rubia yunnanensis (assembly GCA_037428765.1). Lineage (NCBI taxonomy): Eukaryota > Viridiplantae > Streptophyta > Magnoliopsida > Gentianales > Rubiaceae > Rubia > Rubia yunnanensis. The sequence continues at coordinate 106,058,571 of CM075063.1, read as the reverse complement.
TGTACCTATTTTCCAGTAGTGGATGGGTTAAGCAATGGGTTATGAGGGGTCGAAGGTCAGGGCTTGAACAATGGGTTTGTCGGCGTCGTATCACATCACATCGAAAGGGATCGGAGGCCAGGGCTTCAGCAATGGGTTCGCTGACGTTGTTCTCAGGGTCGGATGGTGAGGTTTTTGCACCGTCGTTATCATCAAGGTCTGATTTGCAAGGCGGCGCGTCGGCAGGGTCTGATTTCCAGTGGTTAGGGTTCAGCCGGAAGCGATCCGAGTTCGGGCTGTGGGAAGGGGACGGGTCGAAATCAGGGTGTGGGCTGAAAAAATAGATTGTTTGGGCTAATATGTATTGGGTCTTAATACTCTAATTCACATCTAACTAATAACACAGCAAATTAAAAATAAATAACATCAAATAAAAACTCTAAACCATCAAATAATATAACATACTAAAATAGATATCAAATAAAATAGTTGAACATCAAATAAAAACTCTAAACCATCAAATTATATAATATACTAAAACAGACATCAAACTAAAAATAGTTAAATATCAAATAAAAATACTACAAATACACTAAATTATAGTTAAACATACATATAAATTCTAAATATATACATCGAGTAAATATAGTAAAGCATCAAGTAAATATACTAAAATATATTAAATTTAAAATATTTATGTAACAAATAAAAACACTTAAAATTCACATCAAATAATAACACTAAAAAAATATCAAAATAAATATAGTTGAAACATCAAATAAAAACACTAAAATATACATAAATTAAAAAATACTATAATACATATAAAATTAGAATATACAAACACCAAACCAATACACTAAAAATACATAAAAACTTAAATACACATAAAGTTTGAAACATCAAGTGTCACGTCAAAATGTGACACTGATATAGAAAAAATAAACAAGAATATTAAAATGAACTTATTTTTTTTAATCTTAAATATAATGCTAAAATTGTTATGGATGAATATGTATTGTATTTGTTGGATATTTATTTTGAAAACTTGATTTTGATGATGCAGAAATTAAATTACATATTTTTATTTAATTTAAAGTTATTTTTATATTATTTAAGTAATTATTTTTAAAAAATTAAAATCAAATCGGTTTATTCGATTTCAAAGCGAAACTGAATTCCGAATTCGGTTCGGATAATTCAGGTTATTCGAGTCAGATTCGGTTTTTGGTTTTTTAGGGGCTAAACCGATTAAACCGAACTGACGCCCACTCATACTCCACTCCCATCTTACTCTCTCCAACGTTTCTCCTACCTTATTTCCCATCACGGCTCCATCATTGTTCCCGTCTCCTCCGTCGCTGCTCCGTCATTGTCCCCACCTCCTCTGTCGCGGCTCTGCCTTCGTCCACGTCTCCTCTGCAGTGGCTTCATCTTTGTCTCTGGCTCCTACGTCTCTGCGGCTCCACCTTCTTCTCCATCACGGCGTCTCCATCTTTGGATACCCTAATTTCTTGCAGATCTGGAGCAAGGCAGTTAAATTTCTTCCCATTTTTCTCTCTCTCTGTCGCAGCTCGGTTGGTGGATGTGACTCGATTTGGGTTATGGGATGGCGGAGATGGTTTTTGGGTTTCTGATTATTGGCGATGACATTTCCATGTGGCAAGGCACGAGAGAGATGGCAGCGAAGGAGATGGGTTTCTGAAAACCATTTCCCCCTTTTTTTCCTGATTTTTTATGAAGTTAGGGTTTGTGATTATTGTTGGAGTTCGAGTTTCTAGGTTTTATGTTTGGGTTGTTTTCGTTGGTTTCGTCATTGCAGAGGCGGTGGGGTTCCAGTGGTAGGGGTGAAGCGCATTTTTTCCCTCTTGCAAAAAAGTCCCAGTCATTTCTCTCTCTGTAGATATGGCTGGGACAGAGGGAGTAGTTGTTTTTATCCTTTTCATCTTGTTGTTTTTGTTCAGAGTAGGTATTGCTTGAGTTCTGGTGATTTTTTATTCGATAATCCTTGCAATATGATTTTGAACTTTTGAAAAAAAAAATGGAACATCTCACCTTGAGGGAACTCATAATGAGAAGAGAGGCTCAACAAGCAAGGTTTTGTAGGATGTGTCATTTCGACCATCCTACCAAGTCTTGCTATCAGTTGAGAGATGAGCACTATGAGGAGGAAAGAACCATTGGTTTCCAAAACCATGGGTATTATGAGGAGTGCTACCAAGAGGATGGAGTTGTCGATTTTCAAGGGCAAGAAGCTCAAGAATGGTATCCATACCATGACTCTTACAATATGGAGTGGAGTGGTAATCCAAATTTGTGGTATGTGATAAGCTGGAAAACCAACCCTACGAGCAATATAGTTATCCTTTACCATCTTACACCATACCCCAAACCCAAGCCCAAGGAGAAGGTTCAAGTTTGACACATGGGGAGATCATGAATGCAATAACAAACTTGAACAACTTGACCAAGACTAACGAAGAATTGGAAACTCGGATCTCCTCAAGTCCTGAGGCTTTGGAGGGGCATGTGAGCAACATGATAGAAGTGGTAATCCAAATATAAGCCCATTATTCCAAAGATACACCATCCAAAGTTGAACTCGGAGATACGGTGAGTGAGGTCACCTTGAGAAATGAATTTGAGTTCGAATGGGATGAGGATTTGTTTGTTGAATACAAAGAAGTTGAGGAAGAGGTGATTGTGCTACATCCATTGCCATCATCACCCCTACCCCCACCTAGTGAACCAACTCCACCATTTTTAGAAGTTTTGAAGGAGATAAGAGAGGAGCCGAAAAACTATCCCAAGCCTCCTAACCACCCTACTCCTTTAAGACCAACTCCACATCACAAAACTTTCCTCTTGAATGTTTTGTACCCCCAATTCTCTACTTTTGTATGCTCATGGTGAAAGGGTTCAAACCTTCACCACATGGATAACATTAGGGTCGTGTCGATGACCTTAAATATATGGGGCTTCTCGGGAGGCAACCTGAGCTTTTAAGTTAGGCTAGTATTTTTCTTTTCTTGAAAAAAAAATTTCTCAACCGTGTCCTCAAACCCTTACCCAAAACCACAAAAATACCACCACAATCCACCACCAAAAACCTCCATCAAAACCACCATCTAGGAGTACTACTAGTTATTTTTTTTGTGGGTGTTGATCAAGACTTGCATAGTTGTGACTTTGTAGTGGATGGCTCGAGGTTACATATTGGATGGAGTTTGAGAACATAGAGATAGAACATTCATTGAGAAGTGAGCATTGCCATCACCAAGAAGGACCTTCAAGGTCCTAGTTGTGAGTATTTCTTTTCTTCCTCCCTTTTTCTTTATCTTGTCCTTTTCACATTAAGGACAATGTGTATTTCAAGTGTAAGGGAAGAGAAATATATCTCATTGTATTGTATTTTAGTGTGCATATGCTCTATTTTGATTTGTTTTGGTTGGAAAAAAATGAAAATATTTCCCGCTAAGTTGAAAACCCGAGAGGGCAACTTAGGCAAAAGTGAGAGGCCCGGATAGGTTAAAAACCCGAAAGGGCAACCTATGCAAAAATGAGAGGCCAAATGTTGTGGGAAAAGGTGAGGGTGAGCATTGAAAAAGAAAAATGTGTGAAGCTAGGATGAAAACCCCAGAGGGCTCCTAGGCAAAATGAGAGAAATTAAAAAAATTTATGATTCTCTTGATTTTTCTATTTGGTAGTTTCTTTGGTAGAGTAAGCTAGTTTACACTTGTATTTTATACCTCACATCTGATTGGTATGATGGTTGTTTAGATTATTTTAGACTTTGGGATGTGAGAGTGTGAGAGATTCTTATGCCTTGGGGGTTAGGGTAGTCTAGGAATACGATGTTGGATGTTTCGGAAAAACTTTTGCATGCTAGTTTATGCTTAGATCTTTGCTTGTCTCGTTTACTCAGAGATAAGTAAAGGTTTAGTGCGAGGAGGTTGATGAGACGTCAAATGCATGTATTTTTCAAAGCAATTAACATATCTTTTATTGGAAGATTAATAGATTTATGTAGGTTTACATCATAAGGGGTTTAGACGACAATTTTCGGTTTTCATATCTAAATCTTTCATTTTGTAACCTGTTTATAGTCTAATGAGTTTTTGGTCCTAACGAGCATCTAGATTCCTTTTTGAGAGCTTAATTTGTAGATTGCTCGTGATCACTTTGGAGTAGTTTAGTGAAGGCCATTTGCAAGGATGGTAGAAGATTGAAGGCCACGAGCCAAAACGTGGTAGAAGATAGAAGGGTCGAAGAAGGAAGACAAAGAACAATGAATTGTGACCCGAGAGTTTTGATCAAGTTCTTAGAACGATCCAAAAAAAATCAGCCTACAAGGGGTGGCATCATTGGATCCGTCTTCTCGAGAACTATAAAATTGACTACAAGAACTCCAAAAAGGATCAGCGGTTCACCCGTAGCAACGCGAAGACCAGTCGGCTAAAGAAAACCGTGTAGCGCAGTCCAGACGCTAAACCACACGCCAGCGCGACCCAAAATGCAAGGGAAAATGGCCCTCAGGACCAGAACGCATGTCCAGCGCTGTGCCTCGGCCAGCGCAACCGGGTGTCTCAGATCGCGATGCCCGCGCGAGGAAGCAAACCATGGCGCGGGTCTCCAGCTCCTAATCGCACGGTCTGCGCATCATCCCGCACACCCACGTGCTCGGTGCCTCGTGTGTGCCCAGTCGGGCGCCTTAGCCCGTGCGCTGTGCTACACCTTTTTACTTCTTTTGACCAACTTAGGTAATAATAGCCCCCCTTCTTCCCCATTTTTCTAAATCCGACTTGGGGGCTCCAAAACCCTAGTTTTTTATCATTTTCTTCCATTTTTTCTTCTTTCTTTGTAGATTTTTGTTCTATGTTATGGGTTTGACTATCTAGGTTAGTTTTGTACATGAGAACAATTGATTGAAAATTCCAAACCAATGTAATAAGAACCTCTATTTCACTCTTTCATCTAGGTTAGTTTTGTACTTAAGTGCAATTGATTGAAACTTTCAAACCAATGTAGTAAGAACTTTTATTTCACTCTTTCTTGAATTATTTGTTATTTAGCATTTATGTGTTCATAATGTGGATGTGTTTCATTTATCCCATGGGTACATTGCAATTTAATTAAAAATTCCGGCCCTCTTAACCCAAACCCAGAAGTTAAAAACCCCCTTCCGGGGAGCCAATTTTGCCACCGGATTTCAAAGATGCTCTCTTTTTTACTCAGAAGATCATCATCGTCATTCAAACCCCAATCTTGCCTCGTATTATTCCAAGCTCAATCGCATTACTTCTACTCTTCAATCCCAAACCAATCACTTTTCGCTTCTGGGTATACATATTCTTCGTCAAGGCTGAAAATTTCACCTGGGGCGGTCTCTTCTGCTGTTGATTATGCAAAATGCGTGCGTTTTTACAGCTCTCAGCCTCAGCCTGCTGCAACTTCAGATGGGCTTACCGTGGAGGGAATAATAGCGAATAATTGGACAGTGGTTGGGGAAGAAGAGGGTGATTGGCGAAGCCATGCTTCTTCCATTGCCCAGTCTATTATTCTCACCAAGAAACGCCTCAAGGTATATATTTTTCATTGATTTCTTCTGCTTCATAGGAACGTGTGATTTATATTAAGCTATACAATGTGTGTTAACCAAGCAGGATAGTGAGATATGATCCTTATGGTGGGGGCTGTGTACTTTAGTGTAATGAGAGGCCCTTCTTCAAGTTTTAAGTATTTCAGTTAGTAATGTTGGTTGCTAAATTTTCAGTTGATTAACTTGATGGGTGTTGTTATGTGAAATTTTATGATTAATGTGATGTTTAGCTTTGTTGGTGTGTGTGGGTGTGGATGTAGTGGAAAAATCTGCTGGCTAGGCTGAAGATGTTATCGGTACAACTGGATAAACCGGACCTGTGGGATGATCCTGTTCGTGCTGCCAAGATAAGCCGTGAGCATGGTTTACTTTCAGGAAAGATGAATGAGGTCCTGGAATTTGAGCAACATTTGTTGGAACATATCGACATGATAAAATTGTCTCGTGAGGAGAACGATACAGAATTGGAATTGGTGGGCACTCAAATCTTCTTTTAGGCATGTACTTCTCCGTTTGACCTCCCATCTTCATGTAGACAATAGATAACCTTTATAGATATGTCACAAAGGGGTCTGATTATTGTATATTTTATGCTTCCATCTTACTCTCTTATGCTCCTTTCTTGCAAAGGAGCTCCTTTGCTAATTGATTTATGTCAAGATTTGTTTTTTAGTGAACTTTGAGTGACATTTTTAATCAACTGAAGGTGACTACTTTCCAACTGCTTAACCGAAATTGAGCGTTTTACATTGGAGTCGTCCAAATTGGCCAGGCTTTCTCTTATACTCTATCCCTCTAATTGCAGGAAGCATTCAGGGCCTTACTCGAGATGAGAAGAAATGTTAAGGATAAAGAGTTAAAAGCTTTATTATCTGCAGAGCACGATAATTGCTCTTGCTACATAGAGGTAGTTCTACTCTTTGAAAATTTTAGAATTCTGATTCTTCATAATTTCATCTCTAATTTTTCAGTCCCTTCTGTGATTGTGAGCATTTGTGAGAATCTATGATCACTGACTATGTTTACGCAACTCTAGGTACAAGCTGGAGCGGGTGGTACTGAGAGCATGGATTGGGCTTCAATGGTTATGCAGATGTACAAAAAGTGGGCTCAGCGGAAGGGTTATGGAGTTACAGTAGTAGATGAAATGCCTGGTGAGGTTGCTGGAATCAAGGTTGGTAAACTATTATCCTTTTGCCCATTTTTCTTTTTATTCTAGTCTTTAATACTCCCTCATGATTGTATAGTTGTTGGTAAACTGCTATTGTTTTGCTGCTTCTCATTTTTATGTTTGTCTTTAATACCACTGTGATTGTATAGTTGGTTGGTAAACTGCTATTCTTTTCCCCGTTGATCATCTGTAGTCTAGTCTTTAATACTCCCTTGTGATTGTATAGTTGGCGCCAAATAGATTTGAAAAGATTTTATCATCTAACCCATCAATTGATTCTGAAGCAACCTCTCAGAAATCATCATCTGTCGGTCACATTTCCAGACATTATTGGACAACTAGTTCAAGACACATCTTCTTAGATTAAGGTCCATTTAACCTGAAGATGTTTGGATTAACTAGTACTAATCATGAATTTCATATAACTGGGAAACCAATCTTCTTTAAATGCCTCAACCCTAGTTAAAAATATTCTGCAACACCACTTACATAGTACGGGATATCACTGCATCTATGTTCTCTGGGTTATGAAATTAGTATGTTCCATTACCAGAAGTGCAAGTTATAGTCCTCTGGTGTATTCACGTGATTGTCCTTCCTCAGTTTCTCACACAAGGGAGGTACTTTTCCGTAAATGAACTCTGCAAAAGGTTATCGACAAAGATTTAAGGCCGCCTTGCTTGGTCTCATGTATCCAGTTTCTGTATCTCATGAATTCTTAAACTAGATAAATTGAACTTTAACACCTTTTATCCTATGATCAACTGGTTTCTCGTTATATTTGTTAGAGAAGATTCCATCATTGAAGTTAATTTTTCTCGGGCATTTTGCTAACATGAAGTTTTTGATATTGGCCTCTGCGGCATTCTGTCTTTTAATTTCAATCTCCTGGTTGTATTATCTGATCTTTGTTATTTAGCGGGCTACAATTAGAGTTGATGGTGAATATGCATTTGGATATGCCAAAGCGGAAGATGGAGCACACCGTTTGGTTCGCTGCTCACCATTTGACAGTGCAAATCGGCGCCATACTTCATTTTCTGCGGTTGCAGTGATCCCAATTCTAGGAGAAGGATTTTCTCGTGTTCAAATAAAGGAGTCTGATCTCCGGGTAGATCGGTTCCGATCCGGGGGAGCTGGTGGTCAGAGCGTCAACACCACTGATAGTGCTGTTCGGATAACTCATATTCCTACTGGGATTACTGCAACTTGCCAAAATGAGAGGTATAGAAAATCCTTTAGTTTTTAAATATTTCTGGTGCGGTCAATGTATCTTCTTCACAAGAGTACGCCTTTTTGTCCAAACGACAGGTCACAACATCAAAACAAGGCTTCTGCTATGGCTGTACTCCAATCACGCTTGGATAAACTTGAAATGGCTCGCCAAGCTCAAATCAACGCACAACATACACAATCCCTTTCTGAAAATAGCTTCGGCAACCAAATCCGTTCTTATGTACTCCATGTAAGTAGCAAAACTGCTTGAAATGGTTATGAGGAGGGTGTTTTCCAAGAATGTCCATCTTACATAATCTATAATCCAATACTTTTCCTCCACAGCCTTATCGCATGGTGAAGGATCATAGAACAAATTATGAAGTTTCGGATGCTGATTCTGTTCTTGAAGGGGATATCGATGAATTCATCTTGAGCTACCTGTCAGCATCCCTGGACAAAGATGAGGATGACCTGTAAATTCAGTACACATATTATTGGCCTGTTTTGGCACTTAAAACAATTTAGAGAGAGAATCGAACTATTGAGGAGGCCTTAGGTCAGATGGATACTCAATTCTCTGAAGAATTTTGCCCACTTCAGCTGGTTTCATGCTCTGTATCAGCCACCTTTACTGAGTGACTGTGTATAGTAGGTTGTTATTCACTGGCTACTTAGAATTATGAGACAACAGACTTGATTTGTTATGCTAGGTTGTAGTTTATACAAGCAATTTTGTATGTGATGCAAGCAAACAATTAATCTATGTACTTGTTAAAAACACTTTCTTTGTATACTGAATAAATGAGTTTAAAGAAACTTCTTTGGATGGAAGCTTTCTTTCTGTACCATTAAAGGCCCATTGTTGGCTCCCCTGATTGTGTATAACGTGCTCGTGATATTTGTATGTGATGCACATTAACAGAACCCCAACAGCAGCTCCAAGCAATGCTTTTGACTTCAAACATTCTTAGATCAACACCAATCAGTTCAACAATTCTTTATCCTACCTGCAATATCCATATCTATATGGGCAATAGAGCAAACATGTACTACAGGTATCTATATGGGCAATATCCATATAGATATGGGTATTGCATTTACTACTAAAAACTCACAGATAATCAAAGATGAATCAAGTAGCCATAAGGCATCTGCTACCATAGTTTCCGAAGTAGCAAGAATTAATGATAAAGTAGCATATGGAAGAAGTCATTCTCATTTTTACACTAGCTTAGGCAACCATAAAGCAAAATTGAACTAGCAGCAGAACATTCCCAGATCAAGAGAAGTGAATGCCAGCCTTGTTGAACAGAGATAAGAGGAACATGAAATCTGTTTGAGTCAGTTTTGAAGATCTCTTCTCTTCAAAGTCTCCTTGCTTCAACACATTCAAAATCTTTTCTTTGAATTCAGACGATTTAGCTCTTGATTCGTCCACCTCCATGTCTTCATCTTCATCATCATCTTTCATATCATCAGCGTCGATGCCAATCCCTTCCAGAGATCCTCCCAAAGCTGATACAGCCACGGACATATCTGCCTCCTCCGGATACTCCTCCTGGCTCAGCTGTAACGCCTGCAAGGTCTTGTAGTTCTTTTCAAGCACTGATAAAACAGTCTTCTGCCTAAAGAGTGATCCCAGAGTTTTATTCTTCCTGTTGAAGCATATTCGAACAAGGCCATCCCATTCCTTAAAGTTCACAGGTGGAAATGGCTTCCTCGGTTCTATTCTAACAACAGAAGAATCCACTTTTGGTGGAGGCCTGAAATTGTTCCTCCCTACTTTCAGCAAATGGGAAACCCGAGCCAATAGCTGAGTGTTCACAGAGAGCCGACAGTAAAGAGTATCGCCAGGCTGAGCAACAAGCCTCATGGCAAATTCCCTCTGGAACATTATTACCGCACACCTAAACAACGGCCGATGTGCTAATAACTTAAAAGTAAGTGGAGAGGAAATCTGATATGGAATGTTCGCCACGCAAATATCAAAGTATGGCAGGTCACACTTCAGAACATCACCTTGTATAACCTACAACAAACATTACAGCCATAGCTGAGCCAAAAGTAATCTAGAAGCAAGAAAGTATGATATAAAAGCAAACCATTCTAGCAAACAGACTGATGCATTGCAGCACAGTTGTATAAAAAAATTCGGCATCTTGAAAACTTAATCATTAAAAGCGATTAACAAAAAAACCTTTTTTTAATGTAACCGAACATGAAGAACTTACTTTAAGGCGGTTGGAGTCCGGAGCTCCTTGAAAACGGCGCTGCAATTCGAGAACCATACGGGGGTCGAGTTCGACGGCGATGACTGATTTTCCGGCTTCCAGAAGCTTCTTGGTGAGATTACCCGTACCCGGTCCGATTTCGAGGATGATATCCGTGGGTTTGATGCCGGATTTTTGGATGATTGAGTCGATCAAGAGCGGGTTCTTCAGTATGTGCTGACCTTTGGACTTGTGGAACGGTATTCCGCCTTGGAAGTGCTGGTTATTGCCCCCGGCGGCGGCGGCGCCGCCACCGTGGTGTTTCTCCTTCCTGATTTTGCCTCCCGCCATGAATCCTTGTTCTGAATGGTCGTTAGGGTTTGTTTCTATTTGAGGTTTGTTTGCAATGTGGGCTTCAAGTGAAACCTTTGGCCCAATATCAATGGCTTTATTACTTCTTGCACCCTATACGGCTCCAGTTCTCCATAACATCATTTTTCATTTTTTATTATGTTTTATCATATAAATAAATGGATTTAGATGGGTACAATGAGAATGAGAGGAGAAAACACAAAAAGGTAGTATTAGAAAATTGAAGGGAGCTTTATGGAGTAACTGAATTCAAAAGGTATAATTTATAAAGATACCAGTATATGTTCATAAAGAAAATATTTAGCTTGGCATACACTAAACCTATCTCTCTAACATCATTTCTCATTTGTTATATAAATAAATGAATTTAAACGAGTAGAATGAAAGGAGAAAACTGAGTATTTAGAATAAACAAGAAATAAGATTGATTTCGAAAAACAAAATAATCGGAATAATTATTCGGAAGGGAGCTATCGATGTTACTTGATCCATAAGAAAAAGTTTAAAAGATGGCTAGCGTGAACGTTTTTATTAAAGAAAGCACTTATAGTTTGGCAAACACAAGTGACTAGAACCGCAACTACATAGTTTATGATAATGGATTTAGCAGAAACGCGCACAATGCATCATGAACCAACTCACGTAACCTTCAGACGCTATGAAACGTAGAAGGCAAAGTTGAGATGGAATTTCTCTTGGTTGAGGATGTTCCAAAGTAAATATGACAAATTATATAGGTAAACTCAAAGTATATATGTTTCATCCAGGTCCTCACAGAAAATCTAGTTGGCCTTCCAAAATATTATTCTACCAACCAAGCAGCAGAAGCTTCAAAAGAGCCATTCTAATGTAAAGACCATTCTTTGCTTGTCTGAAATAAGCAGCTCTGGGATCATCGTCCACCTCCACCGTAATCTACGTGGTAATACAGTGAGAGAGAGGTTAAAATGGAAAATAAATTACTTCATTCAGGATAAAAGTTAAAACAGTAGTTTATTATTACCTCGTCAAGCCTAGGAAGAGGGTGCATCACGACTGCGTGTTTCTGCATCACACCTAAAACATCCTTATTAACAATGTACTTCCCCCTAGCTTTTTCATAAACCTCAGTTTGGTCTCCAAATCTTTCTCGTTGGATGCGAGTCTGGTATAAAACATCACATTTAGAAGCAACCTCCATCAGGTCGCTACTTTCTTCCCAATCAACCCCTTTTGATGTTAGATAATCCTTTATGTCATCCTGAAAGCAGAAAAACCAGCCTCATTCAGATCGCCATTTAACATCCAACATTACAACATTCCAATCAACCCCCTATCGATTTCATACAATCCCTTTCAGTCTTTCAAAAAACAGATTTTTACTCAGTATCGCCTCCCATTATAAATGTCCAAATCAATGCATATATCCTTGATAAAATTACGAGAAGATGGATGAGTACATGCTTCTCTAGCATTACGTCAGTAACAAAACAATTGATAACCTATATATTTTCTTTACTACACTTGGAGCAGATGCTTTATCGAAAAATGCAACCACATACCTTCATTTTCACAACATTTGGTGATACAAAGTAAATCTTCACGTCATTGTACAACGCGAGTAGATGAGCAAGAGACCGTACTGTTCTACCATTAGCAAGATCTCCAACTAGTCCAACTTTAATCCCATCCAGTTTCCCTATTTCTTGTTCAATAGTGTACACATCCAAAAGAGCCTGTATTGGAGAAACAGGTGGCGAATATTAGCCATGACAACATCTTAACAAGGCACAAAAAGATAATTCTGAAATATATCGAGTACCTAGGCCTCTCTTGCATATATTCTTTAAACTATCATTCTTTAGTTTAAAAAAACCTTTGTATCTCTATTAATTTCATTTATACAGGCTGAAGGTCCATAACTCCTCCCATCATACAAGGTGGTTTTTTTGAAAGAAAAAAAAAGGGGCAAATGATTACATTAAGCTAAATAAGGCATTAGTCAAGATTTACTTAGTCTCCAACAGATCCATGTCCATTAAACTCAAATTCAGTCAGAAATTTTCAAATATCGCTAGCAAAGCTTTGCTACTGGTCAGAATTCAGGTTTTTAAGTTAAAAAAACAGCACATATATAAAAATCACGGAAACATACTTACAAAGCATATCCATATTAGTTTATCAGAACTTAACAGTAACAACTACCAACAAAATTGTACTACCTGAGTTGGATGCTGCCCAGGGCCATCTCCAGCATTAATAACTGGGATATTGGCTGTAGCTGCCGCCCGTTTAGCTGCACCACTCTCAAAATGTCTCATGACAATTATATCTGAGTAGCCTTCAACAGTTCTTATGGAATCTGCAATAGGCTGCAAGTTAACAATTGAAACTTACAACATAGCAAACCATGGCCAGGGCAATAACAATGACTACCTTCAACTGTTTCTCCTTTAGCAGCTGAAGAAAACTCACGAGCATTTTCCGTTGTGAGGACTTCCCCACCCAAACGCTTCATGGCAGACTCGAACGAGAGCCTGGTTCTAGTCGAGGGTTCATAGAAAATGGTAGCCATCAAATAGCCCTTCAAAAGCTGGCTCCCAGCTGAATTCTTTTCAATCTTCTCCATTTCGCGCGCCACATCAAATATTTCACCCAACAATTCTCTATCAAACTGCTGAGCCTCAATAACATCATCCAACTGAAACTTCTTTCCCGCCACAGCAGAAGGCCCGTTCGCAGAAACCTCCAATGCTCTACACTTCACCCCATCTCCTAAAACTAACCCTCTATTTGTAAGCCAATCGCGTGCGATGGAGCAGCTGAAAATATGGTTGTTTTGAACGCTACGTCTAGCGTTGGGGGTGAAAACACATCCATGCCACTTGTAAGTAGAGAATGCAGCCATTATACCTGAAAAAGTGCGAATAGATGCTAAACATTTAACAATACTTGGAACAACTCTGGCCATTCCCTTGTGCCATAACACTTAAATTGAAACCTTTGCTTTTGGCGCTAAAATTTATGCAACTGTATATATATGGAGGAAATCGAAAACACACTTAAATTGCACATAATTTTTATGCCAAGACACATTTTTTACTGTTCATATCTCTAACTACTATTAATAGAACGCATGGAAAATTCATGTTTAGAACACTTTGTGAACTGAGCAAAAACCATACGATTAACTCAACGAAAGAAGTTAAAGCGGGAAACCTGGAGACGGCGGACGGAGGAGCGGGAAAGAAGAGGGAAACCTTTGTTTCCAGTTGAATTGGGGTTTGATTATAATTCCTATTTTTCACATTGGGCTTTTTGTTTTTTTCACTTTTTCGTATCTTGGCCCAATTTATTTCAGTTATCTAAAAAAAATCCGAACTTTCAACAATTTGTTAATCCCGGAAGGCGATAATGGAGGCGCCGTCGTCGTCGTCGCAGCCGGTGATAACGCCGGAAGACGTTCTGGAGACGTTGATGAATGACGGCACGATCGACGCCATCCGCTTGAAAATCATCTCCCAGCTCAAAGCCAACGTTAGCTACTTGCTTCGATTGTCTGATTGAAATTTCTTTTTTCGTTTTTTTTTTGGTAATTTTGGGTTGTGAATTTGTTGAGATATTGTGCAGGAAGAGTTGAAGAAAACCACGGTGAAAATGGTGGAGCAGAGTAAGGTTTTGAACACGCCTGGCGCCGAGAAGCAGACCAAAAGGGAGCTCTTCGATTCTCTTCGCCAAGAGCTCGAGTAAGTTCTTTCATCCCTCTTTGTCGAATTCACTCGAATTTGGAGAACTGGTAGCTTTATTGCAGTTACTAATGTTGTTTGTCTGCTATAACTGTGATGTAAGCTACAGATACTGGATGTAGAGAAGAGTATAATCTTGGATTAGAATGAGTGAGAGTGAGAATAAACATATGAGCAGTTGCATTTATGTGTTTATGTTGGAGGGGTTATGATTTCTTGACAACATTTGCAGATAGTCTTTTTGCTTTTGTTTATTTGTTGCGCCAAAATTTTCTCTGATGTTGAAGCAGTATCATTGATCGTGTTTATGTAACTACTTCTATTTTTGTGACTGTATTCTACAACATTATCCAGCATGATCAGGCTTTATAGGAGAGATTGGCAATCTCTATTTGACTCCCAGCTTTATCTCTTTCAGTATGGTTTACGTCAATGTTTTGGGCTAATGGAGCATAATCATCATAAGTAGGATCTATTGATATTCTTGATGTTATTAATAATGCCCTTTTTACTTCTCTCTTTCTTCGTTTTCTGTCATGAAGGCTTCATATTATCTGTAGCATCAAAGATTCTGTACTATCTGTGGTATTGAGTCTATTGACAAGCACAGTGCCATAGAGGTTAGATGTTAAAAATGGTTTGCTATTTTCTTGTTCCTTGAATTTGCAAACCAGCTCTGAGTTTTATAACTAGGCTAAGTCTGTGCCGGCATTATTTTCCTATTACTTGTGTACGAAAAAAACGTGTTGATGAAAGTAGTCACCAGACGAAAATGAGGAATAAGCTTCTTTCATAGTTCACAGGCTGTAAATTCTTGCCATATTGTTTTAGGATACATAAGTGATAATCACAGACATGCTATTTTTTTTACGAAATAGAACAAATAAAAATATCGTACTCTCAACTCTGTCTGCATTTGTAGTTTATGTGTTGTTGATTTACTTATTTCTTATACGGCTTCAAAGGTCGTGGATCGTTTATCTCCACCATCTACATTTCGGAGGGTGGTGGTCGCTTGAGTCATACTTTAGTTAGGAAATGCGAAGTTGAACTACATTCTCATGAACCATAGTTTGCAAAGTAGATATTTTGGAGTTTGCCCCACACTTTCTTTTCTACAGAAGTTTTTGTAATGCAAATCCACCGTTCTTTCTCTGAAATTCTGAATTAATTTCGTCTTTCTCCTCATTGGATCAATAAAAGGGTCAGTGGATCAAAAATAACTCCAGAGGGTAGGTAGGACTAAGCAATATCTTCTTAGTGATGAATTCGTTGCATCTTGATCACCAGTTCTTTTCTGCAATCTTTATCTTCAAGTTATTTTTCTTCTCTAACTTACTTAATTTGATACCAATGTTCTCCATTCATGATTATTAAAGTTCTGGATCTGATAATTTTTTTGGCAGAACTTCAGTGCTCGAGAAAGCCTCCAAATCAGTTTGGGAGATGATTCTGGATAACAATGGAATGGGGAAGGAAATTACCGACACAGTAGAAAAAGTCTTCTGTCGATTAAGTGGCAGAGAAGCCCCATTATTTCCTGTAAACACGGTCGGATCCCAGTCAGAGAAAGTAAAAGAGAAAGAAACTGAAGCAAGCAGAGGAAAGGAACAGAGGAAAAAGTACACGGATAACACGTATATATCATCAAAGAAGAGGAAGGTTGATGGAAAAAGTAGAGAAGAAAGAGCAAATGAAGCTGCTAATGCATCAAATTCCGCATCAGTTGATGATTCGAATAGGGTTCCACCTCAAAATGCAAAATCTTGAAGCTCCAGCCTGTAGGTTATATGGTTGTTTCCACTTTGAGAGGGAAACTCAGGACTACTTGGAATTTGAATCAAATAAGTAAATATGGTACAAAATTATCGTACTCCCTCTGATTCATTGGATGTGGCACACTTTCTTCTCTTTTTTTAATTATTTTTGTGAATTTGACACACTTTCCTTTTATAATAAGATTCATTCAATTTCATCAACTCATTTCATTTATCTTAATCCGAACAACTAAATCTATGGTGTCACATCCAACAAAAACGGAGGTAGTAGATTTCTGTACGAGTAGGAAAATCCAGCTATATTATCCCAAACAAAGTGATATTGAAAATTTGTGGTGATATCTGAACTTTATCCTTCTATATACTGAACATTGAGGTGTTCATACATAACTTAGCCTTTCTTCACATACTGTTTCTGGAGTCATATTATCAAATCATATTATCAAATGGAGTACTATATTATTGTCTTACTTGCCTAGTTGCCTTATTCTGTGTGTATTTAATAATGTTTTACTTGTTTTTTTTTTGATAAAAATTCAAAGTAAAAAAACTGAAATTATTATTTCTAAAAGCTGATAAGATGATTATAGAGGGATAAAAGCGCATCCAATTTGAAATTTTTAAGGAACACCGGGATAGAGTATACGCTAAATGCTATAAAGAGTACTCTATCCGTACCAAGTTAATTTGCAGAAAGAGAAAGAGTGGAGGCAAATTTCTACATTAAAAAAATACTGATTTGACCTGAAAAGGAAGGCTTAAAAGCTGAAAAAACTGGGGGAAAAAATACAAAATGAATAGTGACTCGGGAAATGGGTATACTGTACTTTACAAAATCTAATTCCTAAATATTCCCTCCAAAACTAATGTTTGGCTCCAAAACTTTATTTTTTGAGCCAAAAATACAGAATGAGAGCCAAAATTAAAGAGTTGGAGCCAAATTTACACTTTTTCGGCTAATGTACAAACTTGTTCAAAACCTTTGTGTACAACTATAAAAACGGGCATTTATTACTCAACAACATCAAACCCTAAAAAACCCTAAAAAACTGCTCTCGGGAAAAAATCTGGCCAGTTCAGCAAGAACTGGCCAGATTTCAAACCTTCTTATTCTCTTCGTTTTCATCACCTAACTGGGCTGTGATGGTTGGTAGGTTCTTGACGGATGAACAGATGCAGGAAGTCGCTCGCTTCTTGCATCAAAACATAGTTAATGGGCAGATCAAACACCAACGTCGTCTTGAAGCAGGAGAGAGGTGGGGTGTCTCCATTCGCACAGTGAGCACCATTTGGGCACAGGTCAGGTTGCAAATATGCAACGGGGAACTTGTAAACGCCCGTTCAAGGAGACACGGGCGGTGCGGGCCTAATAAAAAGCCCATCGACTTAGAGGCTTTAATGGCGTTGCCTCTAAGGGATAGGCGTACCTGCAGAATCACAACAACTGGCCTTCATGTTGGTAAAAGCACAGTTCAAAGAGCAATAGCAAACAAGGAGGTGAGGAGTAAGATAAATGATGTGCATCCAAGTTTAACAGTGGCATGCAAAGAATTAAGGCTGGAGTGGTGTCTAAGCAAACTGGAATGCAACATGATGTTCAAGGACATGCACAATGTCATCCACATCGACAAGAAATGGCTCTATCAAACAGAGGCATCATCCAGGTTTATTCTAGCACCTAACGAACCAGAACCATATACGATTGCACATAGTTAGCACTATATTCTCAAGCTTATGTTTTTATGTGCTGTGTGTAGACCTAGTTTTCATATAAATGGTACTGTTATGTTTGATGGGGCGTTTCCTTACATAGAGTACATAGCAGCCAAGTCCACAATTGTTAATCGACCTAGGGGAACAATGATTTTAACACTCATTCAGTCCATCACAAAAGAGGTCATTAGGCATAAACTTATTTTCGAACTCATTCCAGCAATTAAGAGAAAATGGCCAAGTTGGGAAAGCAAAGAAATTTTCATACAGCAGGATAATGCCTCAAGCCATATTAATGCAAATGACCCAGAATTTATAGCAGTTGTCACCTCAGACGGGTTCAACATTAAGTTAGTATGCCAACCATCCAAATCCCCCGACCTTAACATACTAGACCTAGGTGTTTTTGCCTCCATACAAAGTTTTCAATACCAAAACCCTAGTACTACCTTAGATGGATTGCTAGATGTTGTTTATGATGCTTTTGAACGAGAAGATCCCAAAGATATTGACAAGATTTTTCTAAGTTTGCAAAACATTATGGTAGAAATCATGAAGTGCAGGGGTGGGAATGAGTTTAGAATGCCACACATGGATAAAGATAGGTTGAGGAGATTGGGTATGCTACCACAAAATCTAATTGTTGATTCAGAGTTGGTGAGGAACTGTTTGGAGTTCTTGGTGGCTAGAGGAAAGACATAGAAGGTTCAGGACCTCCTCTTATGCTTGGAAATGGCAAACTGAAAGACTAGGAACAAATATTTTTGTAGGGTTGTGCTTCTAGAATTATTTCTAGGGTAACCATACAATATCTTTTGTGCAAGTATGTTTATAGGGCAACCTTGTAAAACTTTGGATCAGTGAATTCCCTTTTGAATGAACCTTTTAAATTTACTTTTGTTTAAAAATCAGCAATGCAAGGAGGCGAAATTCCTAGAAGTCCTAAATGTTAACAATTGAAATGGTTGGTCAAGCATACAATATAAACAAGAACAACGAAGGGACACACTTCCATGCAGCTATCCAATGTATTATACAAACATGGTTGCAGCCTAAGTGTTTTAAATTTTTTAGTTTTCATCATAGGTGAGAGCTACTATATAGGACCAATTACACAAATAATTTCAGAGCTGTTTTTAATCAATTAATGTCCCACCAAGTTCAGATTAGTTAAGAGACAAATCTGCATGGCTGCATTTTATAATCATGCATCACAACTTCATCATTAATATAAGTCAAGACATCACATGCACATCACATATTTAACTTGTCAGCCATGACACATCACATATCACACAGAATCACATGCTTTATTGCTCCATTTTGCCCAAGATAAAAAATATGGCACGCCAAGTATAGTGCAAATAGAACACATATAGTCATGGCTGCACACTTATATTTTAACTACCAAACGGTGCTGGATTGAGACAACCTGATATCAGTGAGATGTTTTAATTCCACCAAGATACTCAGATTCTCAATCTTCACAACCCTGCACAGAACAAGTGGAGGAATATGTTCTTAATCAGTCACAAAACATGGTTGCTGCCAAAGTGGGAGCTTCTACGTAGAATCACTTACACAAATAATTTCAGAGTTGTTTTTAATCAATTAATGCCCCGCCAAGCTCATATCAGTTCAGAGAAAAATCTGCATGGCAACATTTTATAATCATGCATCACAACTTCATCATCAATATAGGTCAAGACATCACATACACATCACATATTTAACATGTCAGCCATGACAAATCGTATATCACACAGATTCACATTCTTTATTGCTCCATTTTTCCCTAGATCAGAAATATGCCATGCCAAGTATAGTGCACATAGAACACGTATAGTCATTGCTGCAAATTTATATTTTAACTACCAAGCGGTTTAGGATTGAGACAGCCTGATATCAGTGAGATGTTTAAATTCCACTATGATACTCAGGTTTTCAATCTTCACAACCCTGCACAGAACAAGTGAAGGAATCAGTTCTTAATCAGTCACAAAACCATAAAAAGTCGAGCGGTGTTGGATTGAGACAACCTGATATCTGTGAGATGTTCTTAATCAACCATGAAACTCAGGATCTCAATCTTCACAACCCTGTACAGAATAAGTGAAGGAATCAGTTCGTAATGTTGCACAAAATCATAATAGCTAAATGAGACTGTAATTTTTTTAATGCTACCTGAGAACGGTGGGTCTTTTCCGTATATGATGAATCAGGCCCTGGTTCTGCCAAATATTTCTTGGCCCTTTCAACCATGGCATACATTTCACGTCGAACAACAGATGTTGCAATGTCTCGCCTAATCCATGGCGTAGTATCTTCAGGTGGTACATATTTGGGGCAAGCATCAGGGTTTGGATGCACAGTTTCTGGACTAGGATTCAAACATGGTTGTGACTTCATATTTATCATGACGGAATTTTGTTTCAGATCTGTTTAGGGCAGTGACTGGTCTATGATTTCTATGATTTCAGACTCAGTATCTTTGGGTGGTTCATATTTTGGCCAATTACCAGGGTATAAGCAAGCACCAGTTTCAAAGAAGCCGGGTTCTCCATACTTGGGGAACTCGTTTACTTCGAAGTAAACAGAGGGATGTGGGTCAAATTCAGAATCGAAATTTGTACATGACAGGGCATTTAACTCAGGTTCAGGATGCCCTGATTCTGAACTAGGATTCATATGTGGATGTGACTGCATATTTAACATGGCTGAACTAGGTTCTGGATCTGTTTGGGGTTGTGACTGATAATTGATGTCTACGAAATCATACTCAGTGTCATATAAGGGTTGTGAGTCAGTCCAGTTCAAGTGTGACATGTTAACCGGAATAAAATATGTAGCTATTATCCAGTCGTCCGGATATGTATCTGAATTTGTCCAAGATAAATGACAGTTTCCTTGAACAGGATCTAGGGGGCTTTGAGTTTAAACCATTGGGGCTTAGAGGAGGACTGGATTTTGCGTTAGCCACATTCAAGGGTTGGCTGGGGATAATAGTTCCTGCCAGTCCAAAACCACATCCCTATGTGCCATGAGTGAACAGAATGAATGTGATACAAGCCTAGGGCTTCAACAAAACAGAGGCAAACTCACTCCACAGAGAAAGAAAAAATCAGGTTAGAACATTATCACTCCACGAACAGTTGCTATGGTTCTGAAGCCAAAAAAATGCAATACAGTATCAGTTAAAATGAAAAACAAGGGCAAACAGTATAAGGTCAGAACATTCAAAGCCGGAAAAATAATAACATCAGAGATATCACAAATTTCATACTAATACGAACCTGAACTTTCTAAATCTGTATAACCACACACAAAAAACAACTTAGACAGAATGTAATAAGCGGAAAATTTCGTATTTGTAACAGATTTGAACATGCAAGACAAGAATGCAGATTATAACCTCACATACAACTTCGGATTACACAATATAGGCTTACCCAGAAACGAAAAACAAAGGTTACCCCTGTTTCAATTTATGAAATCCACAAAATTAAAAACGAAACCCTAATAAAATGTGAGAATCAAGGAAGTACAACAACGACATACGCACAAGAACCACAGATCCAACACAAACTTAGAAAAATCCCCAAACATAATAGCCAAACCCTAAACGAAACATTTTTTTGGATCTTACCTGAGAGAAAACAAACTTTTAAAGAACGATAAACACAGAACAAGTCCAGAAAAAGAACAAATCTAGAGCAGAGGAAGACAAAAGGGGCTAGGGTTTTGAGAGTTTGACAGAGAGAGAGGAGAGGATTCTGGAGCGAATGAATAAGGAAATGAGAGCAATGGGAAATAGAGCGTTAAAGAGGATTGAAATGGAAAGGTAAGTGGAATGTTGAAGAGCAATAATGTTCCTTGGGAGAAGAAAAAAGCAACGCATGTGATATGTGTCAGGGCAATTTGCAATTTTGAATTTAATCCAAATTCGGTCCAATAAAACATGGACATGTGTAAAGTTCAGGATTCCTTCATTAATGATGTGCAATTTAGGCTGGGACACCCAAATATGGAAAGTGTGCAGTTTAATCCGGGACGGAAGGAATAGTATATAGGAAGCCCAATATATTATTAAGAATAAGTTTATCGGTGATCGATACCGGATTTGAGGAACATATGTAGGCCAACCTTGTTTAAGTCATGGGTCAAAAGTCGTCCCGTTTTGGAAGGTGAAGGATTAGGTGTGCCCCCCGTCACATTTTCATTCGTCACATTTTCATTGGTTGAAGATATACAATATCAAATTCAATCTAATTATTTTATCTCTTGATCTAAATATACAATTTTATATTACTTTTGCTTTTAAATTTTTTTTAAAAAAATTTAAGATACAAATTCCATTCCATATAAATAGATATCAGTTTTGTTTTAGTTCAATGCACAACTCAATATTTCTCTTCTTCCTACTTTTAAAAAATCTCTTCATTTTTGTAATTAGTGTTAAAATTTTGTCAATATGATTAGCACGAATACTATTTGAACTTTTTTCATAATTTAGTTTGTCATATTTTTAACTATTGAATATTTATTTACAAACTTAAAAAATATTATTATTTATATTATTAATAAAAAAATATGCTATTTATATTTGATATTTAAATAATATATGTATATATATACTTCTTCTGTCCTACTATAATTAGCATATTTTGACTTTTGAAAGTCAACTGAAGTAATTTTCTACAGTTAATATCTTTGTTTATGTTTATTAAAAAATGAGTCCACTTCTTAAAAGACGGTATATCCATAAGTCATGGAAAGACCAACGTTTAAAGTGCAAATTAGAAAAAATAAACATAAATTTTTTGGGTTGCATGAATCGAGTTATAAACTTTATAACTACCACATGTTGCATAATAAATTTTTAATATTGCAACTAAGACCTTTTACCTTTTATTATTCTAAATAAACCCGGTATTTCCATAAACCTATGGAAAGATGGTTTTTTCCAAGACTTTGCCTTAAAAGATAATGAAAAATTAACAATATAAATATATATATATATATATATATATATATATATGTTATGATGAATCCAACAAAACATAATAGATAATAGTGATTCATATATAATAATAATATTTAATTATCAAAATTGGGTCAGTTTCACTTTTAGAAGTTAAAATATGTCAGTTATTATGGAACGAAGGAAGTATATAAAAAGAAATAAAGTTTGACTGACCAGGTCATTGATAAATCTTTAAGATCACATTTATCCACGACTTTTGGGATGAAAGTCACCTTCTTTGACTTTTAAAGTAAGGGAAATTAAAACAGTTCAACCAAACCATTTGGGCGAAACAACCCAAGATTTAACCTGTGGGTAAGGGATATCGCCTTTCGGGGTGTGGTAATGTGTCACATCTACATTACTTGGAGTACAATATTAAATTGATTTAATCCATTTTATTATCAAATAGAATTTTATTTTATCCAATCTAAAAATTTAGGCAAATCATATTATGAAATTAATATAAATCTGAAATTTGAAATGGAATTTTTTTAAAAAAATCTTAAGGAACCTTCTATTCAATTATCAAACAGTTACAAATATTTCAAAAAAAAATTTTTTTTTTTCTTTTCCTGATCGAAATCTTTCTCCTCCGATCGAAATTTTGTAACCGCCACCGTTCCGTCGCCTGACACCACCGTTCTGCCGCCCGACGCCACTACACTTCCTCCTTTCGCTCCGCGGCGGTTATCGAGATTGAAGCTTCGCCGGAGCTGAGCTCTTCCAATCTTGATCGATTGACGTTTACGGCGGTGGAAGTCGTTCTGATCGACGGTGAGGAGAACAGTGACAAGAGAACCACGATCGACGAGGCTAGGGTTTCAAATTCGAACGGCGAGCGACGGCAAGGCGATTACGTAGGGTTTTTAGATTCTATCGGCAGAGGTGAGCGACGATGAGGCGATTACGAGCGACGGCGAGGCGATTGCAGACACCGACGACAAGGCGAGGCGACAACGTTGCTGCCTCTTCCGTCAGGCGAGATCCACGCACCTTTTGAAGAAGATAACGAGCGCGTGTAATCAGTCACCGGCAACGAACGTTGGAGACGGCGACATACGAGGTTTTACTTACCAGAGGCGAGGATTAATTATTTGTGTTTCTTTTCTATAGAGATAAATGAGGTTTAAACTTTTGTGACCGAGTGCATTGTTTCAAAAAGTTTTCTCTGGTACAGTGTTTAGTGTTTAGCTGACACTAGTAGAGGTCTTGAGTTCGAAGCTTGCTGGTTGTTTTATATCGAAGAATTTATATTTCTAGTTGAGGTTTAATATTATTTTACCGACTATTTGTCATTTAAAAGTTTTTGGTGTAGTGGTTACTTCTCCATGTTCTGAGGTTAGTGACCCGGGTTCAATTCTCACTAGGTCTTTTTTCTTGAAGAATTTTTATTCTTGAGATATTGTAGCTTTTTGTTGATGTTTGTAGCTGCTCTTTTGTTTTGTTATGTTGATGTTTTTAATATTAGGACGAAGTTTAATTGATATGAGTTGAGGTTCTGCATTTTTTTGGGTAATATGGATTGGTATTTGTAGTGTCTTTTATTTTCTCATGTTGATGTTTTTCACTTTCCGGCTAAGATTTTTGTAATAGGAGTTGGTGTTTGTAGCTGTTTTATTTTTGTTATGTTGATATTTTTCATTATTAGGGTGAAGTTTAATTGATATGAGTTCTGCATTTTTTTTGGGTCATGTGGATTGATATTTATAGTTTTTTTAAAAAAATTTCTCATGTTGATGTTTTTTCACTTTTCAGCTGAGATTTTGGTAATAGGAGTTGATGTTTGTAGTGTTTTTTTCTTTATGTTGATTTTTTTTTTAAATTTTCGCATGAACTTCAGGTGTTATGAGTTGATGTTTGTAGTTAATCTTTTTTTAAAAAAAAAACATTGATGTCTTCTATTTTCAAAGTGAATAATGTATACTCTTGAGGTACCGTAGCTTTTTTGTTGATGTTTTTAGTTTTTTCCCTCATGTTGATGTTTTTCATTTTCTAAACGAGTTTTAGGTGATAGGGGTTGATGTTTGTAGCTTTTTTGATGGTATGGTTGGTTTTTTTATGGTAGTAGGAGTTGATGTTTGTAGTGTTTTTTTCCTTATGCTGATGTTTCCATTTTTTTTGTTAGTGCTTCAAATGTAGGTTGTAGGTGCTTATTTTATAATTTGTGTGTGTTATGAAAACAAATTGGTGCTTAGACAACTTGTAAGTGCTTCAATTGTTGCTTGTTAGGAATTGATGTTTGTAGTTTTTTTGATGATATGGTTGATTTTTTGTAGTATTTTTTCCTTACGTTGGCATTTTTTTCATTTTTTTGTTAGTGCTTCAAATGTAGGTTGTAGGTGCTTATTTTATAACTTGTGTGTGCTTCATTTTTTATTTGAATTCATATATTTGTTTTATTTGATTTTAAAAAATTATTTTTTGCTGCAGTTTTTAGTTGATGTTTTATGATTTTTCGTTGATGTTCTGCTATTTTCTATTGAGGTTCCTGCATTTTTTTATTGATTTTTTTTGCATTTTTAAAAAAATTAAAAATTAAATTTTTTTTTACAGATTGCAAGTGGCGGAAAAATGATTTGAAAAAATTGGACGAAAAAGCGGTTGAAAAGTTGTTAGCATAGGCCCCTGTAAAATAATTAGAGATAGACCCATGTAAAATTTTTAGAGATTGGTCCTTAGAGCTAGAATATTGTTAGAATTGTAGAAAGACATCTGCCTAAAGTTTAGGTTGCCTCACAGGAGACCATCCCTTATTATTATGTATGAATATCCTATTTTTATTATTTTCAAGGTTTATTGTTATAAAATCTATAAGAATAAACTTCATTCTTTATTCCCTATAAATAGAGATCAATTTTGTCATGATTCAGAACACAACTTAATATTTCTCTTCTCTTTATTTTAAAAAGCTCTCCATTTTTATAATTAGTGTTAATTATTTGTTATTATAATTAAAAGAAATACTATTTATTTACGAACTTCAAAAATATTATTAGTTAAATATTAATAATATTTAATATTAATTAATAACTCAAATTATATACCTAAAGAGATAGAGTTTGGTTGGGTTAAGTAATTGAGAAACCCTCAGAAAGAAATAAATTGGTTGAATTGTGAGTTATTAATTGTAGTCTTAAAAAGAAATGAATTAGTATATATGTTTTATAATAGAACTAGTAAATTATTGAAAATATTTGTATCATTAAAATATGTTTCATAAATGATAATGATCAATAAACAAACGGTGGTGCATGACCATGATGAAATTTTATAAATATAAAAAGTTTTGGACTTTATTTATGAACATGTCAAATTTTGTGAATTCTTTTGCAAGGTTTTGAATTTTGTTTATGAACACCGACGTTATAAATTTAACGGTACCATTGGAGATAAAAATTTTAAAATCACCATCGGTAATTTAGTTGCTTATATCTACCAATATCTCTTCCTTACTAATCATGTGTCCTAAAAGTTCACTTGGTTTAGCCAGAATTCACACTCGATAAACCTGGTGTACAACTCATGTTTCTCAAGTAGTTGTAACACCTTCTTCACTAGTAATTCCTGCTCCTGATGAGACTTTGAATGTAACAAGATGTCATCAATGAAAATTATGGAAGCTAATCTAAGTGTGATCGAAACACTCGATGCCTAAGATCAATGAATGCAGCTGTCAGTCATTCCCAAAGGCCTCGCCAGGGATTGGTAATGACCTTACCGAGGGTTAAAGACTGTCTTTGTAATATCAACCTTCCTTACCACAATCGGTAGTATCTTGGCCGTAGATCTAGTTTGGAAAATACTACTTCTCCCCAGAGTTTATTAAACAACTCCTCAATGATGGTGATAGGATACTTATTTCTAATCGTCACATTATATAGGTCTCTGTAATCGTTACCCATCCTTAGAGCTCGTATTTCTTCTTAATAAACAACACTTGGATCCCTAAGGTGATGTACTCGATTGATTGTACTTTTCAACTCATATAGTTCTAAGTGGGGCCATGCGATAAGGATTTCGAGAAACTGTAGCGGCTCAATGGTATACTCAGTTTTCTTTCAGGGAGGCAAACATGCGAGTTCCTCAGGAAAATCTTAGCTACATGTATATCTCCCCTTTCACTTGATCTGTTGGTTTATTCGTGATATAAGCCAACATTACACTTGCCCCTTTATCATCTTTCGAGCCTTGACACCAGCAACCATCAATGAAGAAGACTTATATTGTTCTATGCCTACCTCTATCTTTGATTTTCCATGCCCGATACACTTAACTTCCTTCGTATGACAATTTAACTGGGCAAAGTTTTAGTAACTCGTCCATTCAAAGTATACCTTCTTATCTTTGTAAAGGTAGGGAAGTTACATCTAATGGTAATACAACCAATTAGGGTTTAGTAGCATTGGTAGGAGTACTAGTTTTTAACCTATATGGTTAGTCTTATATCTTATCTTTCATGTTTTAAAGAAAGGAATAACTGGCAATAAATTATAGGCACTAGGGTTAATAAAAAACTTAGCTTGTCTGAATAAGACTAAGAGGTGCCTTCAGCGACCTCGGTTGCAAATGAGAGTCTCATTGTTCTCTAAGCGTAAACCCGAGCCTGCACATTTGGCCTACCAGTTTCCCTGGCTCCACCTTTCAGACATAGTGGATCACTAACACCTGTGAATGGGTTGAAACGAGTACCTCAACTGAGGCATTGACACTCAGATATCCTTTGCTCGGAACTCCTACATCACACACATTTATTGGCCTCGTTCCTGCAATCCCTCTCTTGAGGTCTTTGTTTCTCATAATACGTGCAATGGACTCGAAGTGATTCTTCAAGTGCACTACAAATATTTGGTCCACGTGTATGGCCCAAGGTTGGGTACGCCCCCTCTAATCCATAATATAGTATACTCACCCCTCTTATCCCTTTATCATAGGGCCCAGACGGTTTGGGTTAAAGTTTAAATCCAATTTTGGCAACTTCATGATCTTGTTCACCATGGAACCTTGACTTCTCCCTAATCTCATAGGGTTTTTGTCCCTAGCTCGCATGATCACCACACGGTACAAATCAGGACCTACAAGTACCTTTTTCAAAAGTTTTATACTACTACTATAGTTGCTCTAGATTCTATTTTTAACAAAACCTAGGCCCTTCAGTGGAGTCACATCATTCATCGTGTTTAGTACCATCATCATGCTTAATTTGTAAGGTCACCCGGAAATACTTCGACAATTTGATCAATTGTCTCCAGGACGCTATCAATGTGGATCCAACCTTGCTCGGTTGGTTTCCTATGATGTTCTGCCACTTGCCTTCACAGAACTTGGACGCCACTTTGAGTTTGGATTAATTCTTAGTAATTTCTGGTGTTCTATATTCCACAACTCTAGTTTATGTGTCTTTGTATTCCTTAATTAATTGCCTTGTGTGGTATCTGCGTCGCCTCTAGCCTCCTCTTCGTTAGCACATGTACTTCCGATTCTCTAGTTTCAGAATCCTAGTGATTAATCCCTCTCACTCCCTAACCAAGGCATATACTACCCAATTAGGGCAGGACACGTGTTTGATATTTTGGTTACTCTTTATATGAGTTTATATTTACTACATTTAACAGCCTAATCTTGTCTTGTTGAATAGGTTAGGAAGATCCGTGTGGTTATTAGTAATTTATTGTCTTGTTTTTGGGTATAAAATTTTGCTATTATTATTTAGGAACCTTTCAATTTAAACTGAGAACCTGATTCAAACTCTGAGCTGGCCATCCCCAAGTGATTCAAAAATTTTCTCAGTTCAAATAAAAAGGCCACTTTCTTAGTTTTATTTATTTTAGTTTCAATTTCATTTTTAAAAAATTTAATAATCCCTAATGAAATAGTTTTGATACAACATCTTTGCTTTTACTTGCTCGAATAGTATAATTCTATATGCAAAAGCATTTAAAGGCTCTTTCTAGGAAGTAAAGATTCATACTTTTACTCTTACCACTGCCCCTTGACAGGCTGCCTAACTCCTTTTCCAATATCACTTCTTACACTTCTGTTGTCAATTGACAATGTTAGTTTGGTAGTTTAGGCTAATTTTGGAGAAAGTTTGAAGTAGTGGTTGTAGTTCTGGAAGTTTAAGTGGAGTCTTTTATTAAGGTATGTTTTAATTCAGCCTTTACTTGATTTGGGAAAGCTCCGATACCACTTCTGTAACACCCCAGATACACAACCTACTTGCTCATACAAGTATCGGGTCAGACTGGATATGCTACCGAGTATCCAATGGGGTCGGATTACTCAAATGGAGTAACAAGCAAATCGAGTTTATGCGGAAGCAAATTTAGAAAATTCAAAACCTCACTTACTATTACAGTGAAAGTTTTAATACAAATATTAAACATGAGTTTTAATTAAAATATAGACAAAAGGTTCTAAAGGATCCAGTAAGGATCAATTTACGTTAATATTTTACATAACTATAATACAAATGATTATAAAGGTCTGCCTAGGATTCTTCCTCAAAAGAAGTAAAGGCACCATTGCACTTCACTCCAATTGTTCAGCTGCACCTTTTAGGGTTGATTAAACTAGGGTAAGCTCCTCACTTAGCGAGGTTCCATCGCCAATTTTTACCAAGTTAAATTTAGTGATTACATAAAACAAATAGCCTCACAAACCTAGTACATAGTAAAAGGATACGGGTGGTTAATGTCAAGTTGAAGCCAAGTGCATGTATGACAACTCTGTCTAACATACATGGCATATCCTTTTTAGTAGTGCTCGAAAGTTATCAGATCCAGAAGTCCATTCTCGCCAACCACGCCCAATCAATTTTCAATTACGAGCTCGTATCAGTAACCAGATGGATATGCTAGCATACCATAAACTCCACGTGTAGCCGATCTAATTAGACGGTTCAGTCTCCCCGCCGACTTCGACCGAACGACAATCGCGTCGGGACCGGGACCCTGAAAAGCACAAGCAAGTAATTAGGTAGCACATAATCCAAGTTTGACATGGTAAGATAAAGTACAAGCTGGTCATCCACGTAAAATTTCAGAGCAATTAATTCAGTTAGTTTCACAATAATTAAGCATAGTGCAATAATGTACACACTGTGCTTAATTAATATGAAACCAAATAATAGGCATGAATAGAACCCAATATTATTAAATATTTCATATAACATATAAAAGTCTAAGGCAAAATCTTGGGAAATGCCGTTTTTCCATAAACTTATGGAAAGAAGGGGTTAAATATAATAATAAAAGGTAAAAGGTAGTTACAATATTAAAAAAATTATTATGCACAGTATAGTAGTTATAAACTAACATGTTTAGATTCAACAGAAATAAAATAATATATAATAATAACTTTTAATTCAATTCATGCTAAAACACTCACATTACTAAATTGCATATCCATTTGTGATTGATTCAACTCTGTCGTTTCATATCCGAACAGCTAGGCTTCCCTCTGTTTTTCGTTGAACAGGAGAGGTGATTTCTTCCGATTGCTTTCTGTAAAACCTCCCCAAGCTTTGCTCAACTGAAAGATGCCCTGGACCAATTTATAAGATCTGAAGCTTTGTTTTCTTTGCGGACTTATATTATTACTAAGCACTACCGCCTTAGTTTCTTATTTTGCTTGGAACAATTTGGTGGCCAATTTCTAATCTAGTATGAAGGCTGAGTAAGCCCGTTAGAAGTCTAGAATTTAGACACGTTTTACTAACGTGTCTGGGGTGGGGTTGACCGCCCACCCCTATTTCACTTACTCCCTCTCTTACACGTTAAATTGCACAGAATTTTTTCTACGTTTATCGAGAAACTTGTCGAATTGTTAATATGTTTAACTACGTATAATAATGGCAAACAAAAAATTACTTTTCAGAAACTACTTGTTACGACGAATCCAATCATATAACATATGATAATATTATTGTTTATATATCTATTTAAATATATGATCAAAATTGGACAGTGAATAGTGACATAAAGTGAAATGTGCAGTTTAACATGGGACGGAGGGAGTATATTATATTTTTCCTTTTAATTTATCCTATTTCGTTATGAGTTCGTTCCATAAGTTATGGAAAGACCAAGGTTTAAAGTGTAAATTAGAAGAAATGAAGATAAAATTTTTGGGTTGCATGAATCCGGTTATAAATTTTATAACTACTACATGTTGCATACTAAAAGTTTAATATTGCAATTAACATCTTTCACCTTTTATTATTCTAATTATATCCCGTCTTTCCATAAGCCTATGGAAAAACCGTCTTTCCCAAGACTTTGCCTTTCATTATAGAGTCAGTTGAAATACGATTTTTACATAAATCATGTAAGGATTAAGTTTTAACATGAAAATTTAAAAAATTGAAGATAAAACTTTCGGGTTGCATGAATTAGGTTATAAACTTTTTAACTAATATACGTTACATAATAAATTTTAAATATTGCAACTAATACCTTTTATCTTTTATTATTTTAATTAAATTTCATCTTTCCATAGTTTATGAAAAAACGGTCTTTTTCCAAGATTTTACCTCAATTATAATATTTATAATTTATTGTTATTAGTATTCTTTTCGTTTCAATGCTTTGAATTGGGTAGACACTTTTTCAATGTGTTGATTTCAGTTGTAATTACAAAATGAGTGGGTATTCTGATAGACTGCATATTCATAAGCTTATCGACAGGCCACTTATTTTTTACCTTATACACTGTATTTCTTAAATTACATACAAAATTTAAACTTATAGAAATGCCACCTTTCCTGAGACTTTCTCTTACAAAATTATAAGAGTTCCATATATATTTCAATAAGGTTATCTTAATTGTAGAATTTTAAAATAATTTACTATATACCTAATCTCTATTTAATTATAAAATTCAATTACTGTTCTTGTTTGGTTAAATATTTGTTTTAAATGTGTGAAATTTACTTCTCCTCACTCTATCTTGACTTATTATAATTCGATATTCTTTTTCCTTAGTTTTCTTGTGTATCTCCCGAATACATTTTTTTTAATTAAAACCATCCAGAGATGGAGGAAAGTTGTATTAGGCTTCCCAAACCCTTAAAAAACAAGAAAGAAACCGAATCTTAGTTTATTTACAATGTGAGAGCATATTGCTCTTAAAGCAACACCTTGTTGCTTCCAAAAATAGTTGAAGATAGAGACCTTGAGTAAAAACTAGAGGATTACAAATACTAATGGCTAGGTAATTGGCGCTCGAACTTGTTAGTGAATCGAAAGAGACACAAGTCAGTCAGAGACAACCTTAACCTAAGCCATAAGCCTATCCTCTAAGTCTTTGTGAAACTTTTGCCAATGTTGTGTGCTCGGTTTTACTTTGGAAATCCGTTGAGAGTGGCCAGCCGATCATTACCTGCAAAAATGCAGTAAAACAAGTTAGTAGCATCTGGTCAGTGGGCAGTTCTCAAGGAAGGAACACCTTCCTTATCTAACTTAACCAGCCCTGAAAATTTTGGAGGTAGCATATGTAAACTACTAAAGATGGAGGTAGTCCTAGCAGATAAGCATTCCTTAGCCAAAGCATCGGCTACCAAATTTGCCTCACGATGGATGTGCAGTATATGTATTCCCCCCAGAGTCTGATGAATTTCATCAGCAAGTTCAAACACTTTCCAAATAGCTTTTAGAGGATATTGAACAGAGAGAATAGCCCCCAAACAGTCAGATTCTATAACGATAGGTATAAAAAAACTCTGACTAATCTGTACTGCAAACAAAATAGCCTTTAACTCAGCTTCTAAGGGAGAAATAGCAAGAGTAAATTTAGTGTGAGCCGAGATGAAAGTTCCACTTGAATCCCTAATGATCAGTCCTAGACCACACTCATCCTGTTGTTTATTCCAAGCTGCATCCACATTAAATTTATATCCAATCTCAGGTTTTTTCCATGCAATTTTGAAGATCTTAGGTTTTGGAGCAGTTTTAATCAATGGCAGGAAGGAATGATTGGCAATACCATAATCAAAAGCAGATGAAATGAAAGCTGGTTTGTAGATGAATGAGTAAAAAATTTGGTCTCTAATCCGGTTAAGAATTAAGACAGTACTGGGGGTCATCCCATCATATAAACAAGCATTCCTCATCTTCCATAGGTTCCAGGTTGTAATTAGAGCAGCATTCCTAATGAGTGTGGAGTGCAATGACCTTAAACCTTGATAGGTCAAATAATAAGATACTCTTTCCCAAACAGAAGGGAAAATTTTGTTGGAGATCCCCATATAAGAGTGAATGTTCTTCCAAACCAGAGTTGTGAAAGTGCATGAGTTAAAAAATGATCTAGAGAATCCACATGGTTACTGCACATAACACATTTAGAAGGTAAACAAATAGTAAGTCTCTGTAAGACATTATCAAAAGGTAAATAGGAATTAATGAGTTTCCACATGAAAACAGATATTTTCTTTTCAATCCTATCACACCAAAGGAATTTAATCGATGCAATACTACCTGATCTTGGACTGAGAAGGAGATAGGTTGATTTGAATGAGAAATCCCCTGTAGGTCCAGGTTTCCAAATTAGTCTATCTTTCCTGTGTGGTTGAAGTTTAGAGACCTGCAACAGAGATATGATTTCAGGTGGTAGAAAGTGGTTCAATTTCATGATCAGATTTTGTTTATTGTCTATGAACTCAGCCACTGTACAATTTTCTGAAATATCCACCTGATCAGGAAGGCAGTAATCCATGATAGGCTTAAGACCTAGCCAATTAGAGGTCCAGAAATTACAAGATCCTTTCCCCAAAATCACCCTAGAATTGGACTCAGCCCAAGCATTTACACTACAAATTCTTTTCCAATTAGAGGATGATTTGTATGAGTGGGGCAGGGATTGAATAAAATTCGTCCATGGTGCCTCAGCCTTTTGGTATTTCCACCATAACTTAACCGAGCATGTTTCTATGATTGAGTTAATTGATCTGAAACCTAACCCATTCTGGCTGATTGGAAAACAAAGTGATTCCCATTTTCTCCAAATTCTATTTGGTTTCTGATCAGTATATCCCCAGAAAAATCTGCTCATTTTCTTTTCAATTATGGAAACTACCTTCTTGCTAGGTTTTAGAACAGACCAGATATGCTGAGGAATGGAAAAGATGCAAGATTTTATCAGTGTCATTTTTCCTCCCATTGATAACCACTTATTCTTCCAGTTATTGATCCTGTTATCAATTTGCTCAATTAGAGGCTGAAAGTGACATTTTTGGGTAATTCCAGTGAAGATAGGTACACCCAAGTAAGTGAAAGGCATTCTACCAATTTTCATACCCAAGATCCTTTTTATGTTGAGAACTGTATGGGCAGATGCATGCCTGCTAATGTATAAGTCACTTTTACCATAATTTATGTGCTGCCCAGTTACCTCTTCAAAAGTAGATAAAAAAGCCTTAAATCTGATTAGAGTCCTATTTTCAGCCTTTAGAAATACAACTGTGTCATCAGCATAGGATAAATGAGAGATTGGGGCAGTATTACCTGGGAGATCATAGGAAGCCAGTTTACCTGTACTGAATATGAATGCTAAACTCCTAGTGAAAGCTTCTAAAAAGATATTAAAAAGGAATGGAGACAGGGGGTCACCCTGTTTAATACCTCTACTAGCCTATAAAAAAACCAGCTGGCTTGCCATTTATCAAAACTGAAAACCAAGCCTGAGATAAATTGTTCATGATAGGGAAAAGAAATCTAGCATGAAAACCAAATTTGTGAAGAACACTGTATAAGAAGGACCACTTAACCCTATCAAAAGCCTTTTTAAGGTCTAATTTAACTATGCAGTTTGGATTTCTTTGTTTTCTATTCAAAAATCTTATCATTTCTTGTAGATAAATTACATTATCAGCTATATTATCCCGAATACATATATTATCTAACATACTAAAGACAAATATAAAAATAACGTTTTAAATTATTTTCTAAATTTATTTAGTGTTTAGTTTTAATTTTTTATTTTAAAGTGTAACCTAGGTAAGGAAAATAAAACATTATCGCTATGGATTAAACTTAATTATTACTTACATACTGAATTCGTTAAGAGCGGGGTTCATATTTTTTCTCATTCCCTTTGTTACTGTTTGGTTCATACTAGGAAAATAAATATTAATTTCTAGCATTATTTATAAAATAACATATATAAGTATAAATTATTTCTCATTATCAAATTTGCTAAAAATATAAAAATATAAAAATATTTCATGAATTATTTCCATATTGAGTTCGTATAAAAAATATTTAATATAAATATGTAGTTCATCATCTTTAATTTATTAATATGTTGTATGTGATTAAAAAAATGTAAATCTATTCATAATTTGTGGTAACTATTTTATTTACATATTGTCACAGTTACATCTTTTCTTTAAATTTCAATCACATGTGACATATTGATTTAAAATCTGTAGTTCATTTAATATAAAAATGTGCAAATAATGATGTTAAAAAAATCACATAAGTAAATCTTTTAAGAATGGACATCTAGATGATATTATTTATAAAAAATAAAATCGATGCAAATCCAAAATATTACATAAGGTATTATATCTATTAACACATAAATGTTTTTCTAATAAAGTAATTAAATTATATAAATCAAACACTGATTATTCAACATCGAAAACCATATTACACCTAAATATCACCACCTCCAAAAGTATCAGAACCAAGTTAAAACTTCACATATTACCTTTTCACCTCGGTAGGATAACAGTAAGATATTCCATTTATTTGGCTAACCGTCAAAATATAATAATATTTATGAAATATTATTATTTTTTATGAAAAATATATAAATATTAATTTTATTAATATTCCACCCATATACAACTCGAAAAGTAAAATTAGAATATTATTTTTTACGTATAATATAATATTTTACCCAATAAATCACGTTACATCCAATTTGAAGAATGGTAAAATTAAAAATGGAGAAAGGGAATGATAACAAAGTCAAACCAAACACTAATTAAGGGTATACAGATATCAGATTGTCTTTCCTTTTCCTGATTCACCCCAACCAAACGTCACATAAGTCCTTTACCATTGGAGATTCATCTTTAAAAAAAAATATGAATGATCGTGATGTGGTATGGAAAAAAATGGATGGTGAGAAGTTTTCAACTTTTGAATGAGACTCATCCATAGATTAAAAACAGAATCATGTGTTCCACTTTTAACATGCAAAGTTCACATAGAGCACAACGACTTTGTTTAATTGGCAACACTTACAAAAATATGACACTGACATACCATTTTTTTTTATTGGTATTGAAATTAAAAAATTAATTAAAAATATTGAGAAATCAAATATACGTTTAATAAAAATTTAATATTAAGAAAAAATAACATTGATATAAAATTTTAAAATAACACGGTGAATATTTGACACATTAATCAGAATGAAAATATAAGTTTAAAATCAAAAAATTAAGATAGTAAAATATCATTAACTGGTGTCAGAATGTTTAAAATTTTCAAAAGATCAAAATTTACCTTTAAAACACAAGACTTTTGTGCCAATTTTTTTTTTTCAAAAAACGTTACACTATATTTTTTGACGTAAAAAAACATCACAATGTTTTGGTTGTAACATCAAGTACGGGAGTCAAATGGGTTGAGTTACCCGTTGGATAAACTCTACCAAATTATTATTTAACTTATTGGGTAAGACTTATTAGACTTATCCATACACTTTTAATTAAATTATCCATACACTTTTAATTAAATTATCCACACATATATATATATATATATTTTACTTTAAATAAATTTAATTTAAAGTATAACAATGATGCTTAATTTATTAATTATTATTGTTAGATATATAACACTTATATTTAATTAAAAACAAAGATGAATATTGTAAAAACATGTGGAACCTATGAAGCAATACATGATGTATCTTACCATTGTGTGAGTTTATAGTTTGCCATATCATAGCTTACCATTGGAGATGCTCTAACCTATAATTAATGAGTTGGGTTGAGTTAGGTTGGAAAACAGATAAGCTAGTGAATTATTGTGGATCAGGACATATTAGGATGGGTGGTAGTGCTCGCGGATTATTTTTTATCATAAGGAAAGTAAATGGATTTTTTTCTTAAAATGTAATCATGGGAGATCTATTTATTCAACAATACTGTCATATTTATAATGATCCAACTAGTAAAACATATGAACCCTAAAATCCAAAATATGATCGGGCAGTCCCAAAATCCGACCCGAACCGACCAATACCTGAAACTCCATCTAGGGCCGACCTGACTAAGGACCCTGAACGATCCATGCCTGAAATCTAAAATCTGACCCCAACCCAAAACTCAGTCGCCCGACCAACCTGCCCTTAGAACCCAACTCGACAAGAGCCTGAAACCTAACCCAGGCACCTAAGGTCAAAACCAAGCTCGATAAACCAGGCCAGAAACTAAAATATGGTGGACCTAGTCTCAAAAGCTCACCGAACCAAACCGATCCGACTTGAAACACCATCAAAGCCCGACCTGACCAATCCAGGTCAAAATTTTGACACAACAACTCGAAGTGGAACACAAAATTTGGCCAAGCCAGGCCTCAAGGTCGATCAATCGAGAATCAACATCCAAAATTTGACCAACGCATATTTGAAACCCAACCTGACCAATCTGGACCGGAACCTGACTTGACTAACCTGAACTCAAAATCCGACTTGACAACCCATTTCGTAACCCGACTCAATAACTTGGGCCCAAAACTCAACCTAAAAAATCAGGCCCAAAACTACAACCGACATATCAGGCCTGGAATTTGATTCCACAACTCGGGCCCAAAATCTGACCCGATAAATTGGGCTCGGAACTCGCCCTGACAACGTGTGTTTGAAACTTGATCTGACCAACTTTTCAATTAAGGCATAACATTACTCGAAAAGTGTGGACCTAAATTTAATACTTTAACAACATAAAGAACAAGAAAATTTTACTTCAGACATCATAATAAAAACAGCTACCACAAATCACCTACTAAGATACAAATAAACAGTAAAATTTAATGGACACGGTTTCAAATAAACTAAGATTGATTAGATTTAAGAAATGTAAAAATAAACATTATAAACTTAATAGATTTTGCAAATCAATTCTCACGAATAACTAAACAGAATGGAACGAGGATAGAAGAAAAAAATTGATCCAATAGATTCGATTATTTCGTAAAATGTATGACTGAAGAAATGTAGTACTTCCTCAGTTCTTCTATATATAACACACTTCCTTTTTTTGAATTATTTCTTTTATATTAATACACTCTTGTGAAATGGATCTTGGTTCAGTGGTTAATCCATCCTCTCTATAATAGAGAAGTCCAAGGTTTTAGTCACATCTCCAGTAAGAACTGTGAATATTAGAGCAATTTCTTGCTAGGGATTACCTAGCGCCGTGGGACCGTGTCGGTGATTCCCTCTGTGATTTCTCAGCCTGCAGGTGGTCCATGAAGGTGCAATTTTGGTGGTTCCGGCTTCGGCAGTGGTGGTTCGATGGTGGTGTAGCAGCTGAGTGTTTTTCGGAGGGCATCCCAACTATTCAAATGGATGAAGTTTCAAGGCTTCACTGGGTTTCAACAGATTCATATGCATAGTATCTCCTAGATTAGTCCTATATGTAAAGTATGATGTTTATATGTAATTTAGTTGATTGTATGTAATCTTCAAAGAAAAAAAAACACACACACGCTATTTATTTTTGAAAAGATTCGTTCAATTTCATTTACTAAATACACTTCTTGCTTTCTAAGTTTAATTTTATCCACTCTTTTTTTTTCATCCAAATTCAAACACATATAGTGCCACGTACCAAGTATCGGAGAGAGGGAGTATATTATTTGCTACTCCCTATATTCCAGCCAAATCTGAACACTTTTTGGTCAACTTTCTCAGGACGTGTTCGACCATAAATTTCAATTTTTATATAAGTACCAATATTATCATATGAGATATTATTACATTCCTTGTACCATACATTTTTCAAATATCAAATTTTAATACACCATAAGTATACATAACTAAAGTTATTGACCGTCAAACATGAATTGAAAATTTTGACCCAAAAAAAGTGTAGATTTAGATGGGATGAAGGGAGTTTTACATTCAACTCTATCAGTTTACTAAGATTCGTTTTCTTAATATGAGTTTGACCGTTATAAGTTAAAATCACTTTATATAGCTAGTAAATTGTAGCCTTAGTGATCTTTCTTCCAACTCTACTGGATAACACTCCTGCTTTGCACGCGCGTAAAATTTGAATATTATTATATAAATAAATATATATTTAATATAATTTAATTAGTTGATAAAAAATACTAATAAATATTACTTTAGCAAAATAACATTATCGTGCTATCAACATTGTATGCATACGGATTCCATAGAATATGAAAAGTGATCAAAGTTTTGAAGATTTGATTGTAATATCATGTCATTGCACGGTTTATGAATAAAATTATATTTATTATTATCATACAAATTTTTACATTTTAAAAAAATTCAAATTAGATGATAGTTTTTACTAATTAAACTTTGCACAATTGAGTTATAGATGTCCATTTTCTTCTTATTCCAATAAATTTTTTAATATATTATAATTAATTGATAACATTGTGCTATTTTTCGAACAAAAAAAAATTTCTAAGAAGGTCATCTTTTTATTGAACATTCTAGGAAAGACCGGAGAAAGAAGCTTTTGTGGTCAACAAGTATTGTACTCCGGGTTGGACATTTCCGACAACACCAGTGGTTGTTGCACGATCAAATATAACGAGGAACTCATTTATAATGATAATGAAAATTATGAATGTTAGATCTAAAAATTTTAAAGTAGGGATATTGTCAGTAAATCATGATTGATCGATTAAATTAGAAATATATATAATATAATTTTTAAATTTTGATAAAAA
This sequence comes from Rubia yunnanensis, assembly GCA_037428765.1. Classification (NCBI taxonomy): domain Eukaryota; kingdom Viridiplantae; phylum Streptophyta; class Magnoliopsida; order Gentianales; family Rubiaceae; genus Rubia; species Rubia yunnanensis. The sequence goes on along the minus strand of CM075063.1, from coordinate 106,018,837 downwards.
AAATTCATAACCTTAGATAAAAAAATATAGTCTTAAATTGTCAATATTTCATAATTATTAATTATACAGATTAAAGAAAATTCAAATTTATGTAATATCGTTTTAATATTAAAATAAAAATATAATATATCTTAATACATTTATTTTTTTTATGACAAAATATTGAGAAAGGCCATTTTTCCATAGGCATATGGAAAGACGGAGTTGAAATAGAATTATAGAAAAGTAAAAGGCTTTAGTTGCAATATTAAAAATTTACTATGCAACGTGCAGTAGTTATAAGTTTATGACCTGATTAACACAACCCAAAAATTTTATTTTGATTTCTTTCTAATTTGCAATTTAAACGTGGGCCTTTCTTTAACGTATGGAAAGATAGTTTTTCAAGAGACCAACTCATTTTTCAATATTATTACCAGTCACATATTAATATGTACTAAAATATGCCATTTCTAAATATTAGTTGACACAAATAAGATAAATCGTATAAATAGACAAAGTCTTGGGAAAGACCGCATTAGAATTAGAATTTTAGAAAGGTAAAATGTTTTAGTTATAATATAATTTTTTTATTATGCATTGTGTAGTAGTTATAAGTTTATGACTCAATTAATGTAATCCAAAATTTTTATCTTGATTTCTTCTAATTTGTAATTTAAACCTCGGTATTTACCTAACTTATGGAAAGACCGTCTTCAAGAGACACATTCTAAGAAAAATTGCAAATAAAAATTATAAATTGTTATACAAACCATTGAAAGTATTTACAAATAAAATCTTTCAGTACTACATTTAATATTTATAAAAAGTATTTTATACTGAATTTTGTCACAAAATTAAAAATTACTAGAAACTCTTATATATATAAATAAAAGTTAGTCCATCTATTATTCTATATAATTAACGTAGTAATTTTAGATATTTTTGTAGGCAAATTAAAATACGTGAAAAGAGTTAATTGCATTGAGTCAAAAAAATAAAAATAAAGTAGATGAAAATGATTCACTTATTATCATGAAATGAACTTTGATAATATTGAAAAGATAAACCAAAATGGAAAGTGTATCAAATTTAAAAGGGTGAACGACTCTAGGGGCCCTCCAACTCTCTCCATCGTTCACCTTTAGCCCCTCATCTTTTTTTCAAATACTTTTAGCCCCTCAATTATCGAAACTGCCAAGTCACAGCCCTTTTGTCAGGCCAAAGCGCCACATATGACCAAAAACGTTAAATTTAAGGGTAAAATGATCATTTTCCATATCTGAGCATCTTACACGCCAACTCCAACAACTTTACCGGCGTGATCCCGAAATCAGTGACCAAAATACCTTACATGTTCGAGCTCAACGTCAGTAACAACAAATTCACCGGTGAGCTTCCATCGTACCTCGTCGCCTCCCATAATTTAACCTTCCTGGACCTCCAGTTCAATGCATTCTCCGGCGTGGTCCCTCCTCAAATATTCACGCCGACGTCGATGTCCTCTTCATCAACAACAACCTCCGGCAGAAGCTCCCGACAAACATCTTCTCCCTCCGGCGCTCTACCTAACCCTAGCCAACAACAAGCTTACTGGCACGATCCCTTCCGCATCAAAAACACCAGTAGAGCACTATTGGATGTCCTGTGTTTGAACAATCAGCTCTCTGGATCCCCTACAAAATTGGGATGCTAAATCAGCTCACGCTCTTTGACGCCTGCCGAAATGCCATCACCAGAGTGATTCCAGCATCTTTTGGGGAGTTCTTGATTTTACTATTGTGAAAATTTGAATCTTGGCTGCGGATACGGTGGTTCTAGAAAATGGCCAACATGGTGGAGGACGCATTAGGGTAATGCGTCCTCAGGTTACAGATTTTAATTTTTTTGGTCCAGAAAAATAGAGGACGCATTTTTGAAATGCGTCCTCAAGGATTTTTTAATAATGTTACGTCAAATTTTTTTAGCTGTAAAGGAGTAGAGGACGCATTTTAAAAATGCATCCTCAAGGAATTTTAATTTTTTTTCGGTAATTTAACAGTATTTTTTTTAGCTTTAAATAATGGAGGACGCATTTTAAAAATGCGTCCTCATGGAATTTTAATTTTATTTTCGGTAATTTAATAGTATTTTTTAGCTTTAAATAATGGAGGACGCATTTTAAAAATGCGTCCTCAAGGAATTTTAATTTTATTTTCGGTAATTTAATAGTATTTTTTTAGCTTTAAATAATGGAGGACGCATTTGAAAATTTAATTGTTCGGTAGATCGGGTAATGCCACCGGCTGGAGAATTTTAATTATTGGGCAAAATGCTTATTCCCAATGACCGTTATGCGGGTTTTTTTAATTGCAGCGATTTTTTCTCAGTTTTTTTCCGATTATAAAATCGTGTCATGAATTCAACAAAAGTGTATTTTTCAGAACGAGTCGTGAATTTTAAGTAATAAATTATCCTTGGATGTTGCAATGTATACCTTACTATTTGTCATCCCATTGATTTCGGTGAAGATTGTGCATAAGTAGACTCGTGTTTGTCTGATGATATGTTGAGAACTAGTCAAACGATAAATTAGGGAAGCGTGAGTTACTGTTTGGTAACTAGTCCTGAATAAGGGTGTAGGAATGAAGTATTGCATAGTTAGAATGAGTATGAATTAGCATAAATGTACAATAGCCGAACAGTACGTGTGAAATGTAATGCAAATCAGTGTTCACTGGCATGCACTGTCCTAGTGACGATCTCTGCAAAGCTTTCCGTCCGTTCCACACGGTGGAGGACGTACGGTCCTGGATGTCCGTCGTGGAACAGCCATCTGTGTAGGTACATGCACTTCCTCATGTGGAACTCCCTCTGGTATTTCGTCCTCCATTTCGTCTCCTGCCTTCTCACGATAGGCATGTGGAACACTACCTGTATGTGATGGAGCATCAGGCGACATGAATTGATGACTCGCTGTTGGAGTGACACATGCAGTGTATTCCGATGGAGTCATGTCGTAATGTGAGGGTTCACCATGTGATGGTCCGCCAATCGGTGGACTCGCATGTGAGGGGCCAGCTTGTGATGGACCAACGTGTTCCGTTTGGCCCCTAGGACGCCGCCTCCGACCTCCCTGTTGAGCTGGTGGAGCCTGGCGGTGGCTTCTGAGGTCCGCATATCTCACACCAGGGGGAGGATCCTCATAGTGCACAAACGGCTGATAGTACTGCAGTCTAGAGGCCTGATGCGCGTGTTGTAGACCCCGTGTGACAACTTCATTGATTCCGCTGAGAGCGTCCGCGAATTGTGGGGGACATCCATCCAAGTTAATGTTCGACCTGATGTGCACCTCAGTGATTATCTGCAACTATAGAATCGAGATAAATATGTTAGATATGCAATGTAGGGAAAATCCGTAGCATTATTTCCTGACAATATTATGATTGTAGGAAATACCAAGTACTCCGCAGTTGCACCGTCTCCATGGAAACCCTCTGTAGCCGTTAGAGGCCGTCCTGGCTGATCAATCATGCTCACCGTCTTGCGGAAGTACCACTCCATGTATTCACGGCTGGGACAATATGGATCTGCATACCCAAGTGGGTTTACTTGTCGATCAGATCGTTGTTCCCAAGCAACGAGACATCTTCTTAGTTCGACACGCCAGTCAGTGCTAGACCTACCATGACGGTCTCTAGCATGAAGCAGTTTATACTCTTCCTCACTGACCAACTGGGTGGGTATTGGCTGGATTAGGCAAAACTGCCTGAGAACCCAATGTGCGTGGTGGAACTTTACGACATGCCAGCAAATGAGGTTGACGCAAACTAGCCAATTGTTGCTACCAACTGTACAGTACCACGGGAGTTGCCCCACGATATCCGCCGTGTATGGCTCCCAAATAAACTGAAAGAACATGATGGTGTTGCGGTTAGGTACTAAAAACCATGTTTCACACGAAATCAGAAGAACATAATCCAAGTTGGCCCATACCTGATTCTGACTGAGAGATGTGATCTGATCGCGATACACTTTCAAAACATACATCGGTGATTGTGATAAATCGTAAGGGACTCTCCACCTACAAGCAGTGATGAGTGAATTATATTAGCAAGTATATGGAATTGACTACGGTTTTAAAAATTGAAAACTAGAATTATTCGGCACCTACTGGGACCCAACAACATTCATCGGCACTGATATTGGTAGAGCACCTGCAGGTCGGATGGATGGTATGCGCTCCCATGCCCACAACTGTTCCATAAATTAAATTAAATGTAATACAAAGTAACATAGTGGACATTATGTACAAATGAATGAAGTGACAGACTAATTTACCTGTAGCAAGACAAGGGGGCCAGAAATGGATTTAACTTGTAGAATTGCAGCGTCACATAAGCACCGGTACAAGTGTGCAAGAATGGCACTCCCCCAACTGTAGTGACGTGCTGCACCTAGGTCCATCAGTACCGACAAGTAGAGCAGTGGAATTAGATAGCCAGATGTGTCTGACATGAGCATTCCCCCAACCAGCAGTAGAATGAAAACTCTCACCCACTGTTGACATTGGACCTCAGTAGGGTGAGTAGGGAATGGACTGTTCAATAAATTTCCCAACCAGCTTGCCCTAATGCGACCCCCTCGGATAACACCGGGGTCAGGTGTAGCACCTAGGTAATCCGTGCACACTACCATCCATTCCTCCGTACGCCTACTGGTGTCTACTCCTGTGACTGGGATCCCATCGATCGGAAGACCCCATAGCATCCCCACATCCTGTAGCGTGACCGTAGCCTCCCCCATCGGTAGGTGAAATGTGTGCATCTCGGGCCGCCACCGCTCCACTAGGGCAGTGATGAGTGAATGTTCTATCCGTATCGGTGCGGAATCAAGGAGTCCCTGGAATCCTAAGTCACGCACGTAGCTCATAACTGTGTCAGGCATACCTGTGGTCCAGCATGCCCCATCGCACCGCCGGACCTGCAGTGCCTCATCCTCTAACTGGCTATTGTACAATGCCCGGGCACGATGCTCCTCGTGAAGGTACAACAAATCATCCTCTATGGGTCCTGGATGACAATGATACATTGTGTTGTCCCTGTTTACAATTACAACATATGAAAATTAATTACTGAAAGGATTACCATGTCAAACATATTTGGCAAATAGAAGCTATAACATCACGAGATAAATATTCCGATGAACGAAAGTAATACAACAAGTAACATATGACCGAGGCAATATTACAGACACTATATGACAACATGACACTAAGCACGGCCACGCGTACGGCCGCCCCTGGATTCACCCGGCACCCGCTCATCCATCTTATTCCTTATCCTTCTCTCCGCAAACTGTCCACGCCTCCTATTGCGAAACTTTTCCCCATCAGAAACCAACCTCCAATGGGCACGTTGCCAGAGTGATGGATCTCGTACATGCATGAAACCCTGACTATATTGTTGCACATATGTGGTCGTGTGATACACCCTGTCACATAGACTAGCAGGATCGTCACGTCTATGCCGACAGACGGCCAAGGCATGGGAACAAGGGAAATGGAATATTTGCCACTCGCGACAAGTACAGTCTCTTCTTCGGTATTTGACCGTGTACTGTCGTTCACTAATGCTCCCATCGATGTTCCTTGTCAAAACCCTATAAGTCTGCGACGCATGGCCGAACAAGGTTACGATATGTCCCTGTGCCCATGTATCCTGCTTCTGAAACTTTTTCCAGTTCCTCTTAGGAAACACCGACCTGGACAAACGAACAAGATTTTAGAATCCATAAACTGCTCTACAGACACATAAAAAAGGGTACTAAGTGACAAAGTACCTCCAATTCGTGGCGTCCATAACCATTTGCGCAAACATTTCAACAGTTCGCTCGAACGTTACTTTTACACAAGTTGTGATCGGGAGATGGCGTGCGCGGCGTAAACAGTTGTTGAAACTCTCAGACAAATTCCTCGTGAGAATTCCCCAACGTCGATCACCCTCATCGAATGCAAGACACTGCTTACTCCTATCTTGCCGTTCCAGCCAAGCCCAAGCAGATGGATCTATACTCTCCAGCTCCTCCTTGTAATCCCTCCACTTGCTCTCTCACCTGGCACCACCAAGCTGCCACACCAGAGTCTTCATAAAGGCATTCTTGAACTTCCCGGAATCATATGATAGGAAGTTGGATTGAAAATGACGCAGGCAAATTCGATGGTATCCAGCCGGCTCCATCCACTCCTCCATATGTGTCATCGTATTTATAAGTCTAGCATGCCTATCGGATATGATACAGATTGGCATGCTATCACCACCAACGATGTGAAGATGCAGTCTCTCCATGAACCAGTTCCAGCTTTCATTCGTTTCTTTGTCAACAATAGCGTAAGCGATGGGGAGGATGCAATCATTTGCATCGTGCGTCACGGCGACCAGCATTGTGGACTTATATGCCCCTTTCAAATGAGTGCCATCCACGCTTGTGACTGGCCTGCAGTGGCGGAAGGCTTCAATTGCCTGACCAAATGCCCAGAACACAAATTTAAATTTCCTCCACCCGTGACCGTGTATTCTGTCAGGTACGTCAGCCCAATCAACAACGGTGCTCGGATTGGCCCTGACTAGCTCATCCATAAACGTTGGGAGCTGTTCAAAAGAATCCTCCCAAGTGCTGAACACCATGTCAATTGCCTTCTGTCGAGCATACCACGCCTTTTTGTAGGAAATGGTGACATTGAAATCCTCCTTCACTTGAGCTTGTACATATTTCACTGTGTATGAAGGGTTTACATCAATGTGGTGGCGGATTGAACGGGTGATCATCACCGACGTCAGATTCATGTTACCCGTAGATCGACCAGCACCAACACACCCATGGCTACTTGCCCATCTGGTGATCTCCCACATGCCATGTGAAGCCTTCTTGGAAGCTCTGGCAACCCAAACACAATTCCCAGTTCCTTCGACAACGTCCTTGCATTTCGCATACCATGTGCGTGATGTGCTCTCCACGACTCTGTGCTCCCTGTTCATCATGGAACTCCACCTAGAGATAGCTTCAACCAACCGGGCCTTCGTCTGGAATCGCATACGAACATCCACTACACCAGTCTCTCGATTGTAAGTAAAACTCCGGACCCAAAATGAGTTGGGTCATAGCTATCCTCATCAGGGCCACCATAATCCCTATAGTAGGCCTGTGTATCCGGATTCGCCAGAATATGAAACGACGGGGGTACATTGTTCATGCACACCACCTGTTCTTTCTCGTCCCCAGGATTCAAATCAGTTGATAAGGAACGATCATCCTCACTTCCACCGTCAAGTTTACCTTCGTCACCATCATCTTCGCCACCGTCATCCCGAACAACATGGTCGCTAACGTGTCCCACATTATCATCATCCAAGACATTCTGCTCGTCATGGTCCATACCATACATACCACCACTTGTGGACGGCTGAGCACAATCCACGGGAGCATACCCACAAGGTTGGATGGACTCACCAATTTCTAAACCCCGGCTATGAATGGATGGCGGTACGCTTGGTACATCGGCAAAGTTCTGCATGTTGCTCAATAACGACATGAACGTCATTGGCCGTGCCCTATCATTAGTGCTTGCCAACTGTTCCATAACAATGTAAAAATCTGCGGACGACAATGAAAATCGATCAACAATATTGAAGAAGAACGTGGTTGAGTCATCATCTTCCACATTATAACACCGATAGTATACAGCCGAACCAATCAGTTCAGGACATCGGTAATATATTTTTAACATATACCTCTCACTCGCAATGCCAAGCCTCGTGACAATTACATCAACTAATTCTGAGTGGTTCAACCTCCTCTCGAGAGTCACAACTCGCTCCGGTATTGGAGGATCATAATACACACCCACAGTCAAATCAAACTTGATTTGACTGCCTCTATACATATACACAGTCAAAAATATCGTACAACGGCAATACACGAATACATAACTTTTAATTCATTTTCATTCTACATTCATTTTCATTGTATCCTCAAATATGTACATGTACTCCACTCGACCACATTAACAACACTATTAACACAGACATAATACATTAATAAGTAAACGATTATGCAAAGACATCACTTTTATTTTATTCTCACCCGACATTCCTTTTCGTAGTATCCTCAAAAGTCATTACTATTGCTACAAACTAAATACATTTACCAGTCAACAATTCACTTAATTACTTCATTTAGTCACGCGTGAGCATTAAACGCTATCAAAGCATCGGACCAAACTCAATCAATAAACCTACACACAATCATACAACACATCCGAATTAACTAAAATATTTCCAGATCTCCGCAACTTATAATTTAACAAAAAAATCAACAAACTTTCTACGACAACTCACACATAATCGTGGAACACATTCGTAAAATTATTTAGGGTTCAATTAACATCAAGAAAATGGGAAAAAATGGGGTGGCAGTCTGAGACTCATGGACAAGGTGACAAATGTGGAAGTCAACAGAGGTCAACGGCGGGTCAGCGACGGGTCAAGGACGGTCAACGACACGAACTTCAGGCTAATTGTGATCTCTACAACCACAAATCCATTACAAATTTTACTCAAACAAAACCTTAACAAAATAAAATAAGAGCAAAATGTAGGATTTTCCAAAAAATAAAAAACATTACCGATAACGTGAACAAGCGGAATGGCGGAGAACAACCGGCGCAATAGCGGAGGAGAGTGGTGGTGAAATCTCGGGAAGGAAGATGGGAGAAATGAAGAAAATTTTCGGCCAAATGGGGAAGAGATAACAAAAGAAAGAGGAGAAGAGGTTGATAAATAGGCTGGGACAGGGAATCAGAGGACGCACATTGCAAATGCATCCTCCTGCTGAACCTGCCGTTTGCCACCCTGCAGCTCTTGCCACGGCCAGTTTGACCGGACCGAGAGGATGCATAAACAAAATGCGTCCTCCAAGCCACATCAGCCTGACTGCCGTCTGCCACCCTGCAGCTCCTACCACGGCCAGTTTGACCGGACCGAGAGGACGCATAAACAAAATGCGTCCTCCAAGCCACATCAGCCTGCCACCATTCACGAAAAATAAAAAAGGCTGGCATTTTTCCCGGAAAAATCAAATGGAAAAATAAAAAAAGGGTAGGAGAGGACGCATTTTCTACATGCGTCCTCCCTATTCTCTTCTGTTTGTGGCTACTGTAGCCACAAACATAGAATTTTCTCTCTTTTGGGTGCCTCACGCACATGGAGATCCTGAACCTTGTCACCAACCAGTTATACGACGTCATTCCAGACTCTGTCTGCTCCTTGCTGAGCCTCACAAACCTCTCTCTGTTGTACAACTGCTTCACAGTGGTGGCACTGTTGTGCTGGAGCTTATCCACAAGGGATATCTAGATGTCACCATGAAATGTATCCCGGGGCTCCCGAACCAGAGGTCAAAATGGGACTGTGAGAAATTCGTTTGTAAATCTAAGACGTGTAACAGATGACGGAGAAAGGGTTTGAGGAGGAGAGGACCAGTTATGGCTGGCGGTGGTGGCGGGCGGAGTGGTGGTGGTGGATGGAGGGGGCATATGGTGAGGTGGCAGAGAAATATGATGGGGAGGAGCGGCCCAGTTCTGGCTTGCGGTGGCGGCAGGCGGAGTGTGGGTGGTGAATGGAGGAGGCATGTTGAGAGGTGGCGGAGAAAGGGCCTGAGAAGGAGAAACTCAGCGGGGAGGTGAAAAGAGGAAGTTGAAAGAGTGTGAGAAAAAGAAAAGTGGAAACAAAAGGAAAAAAGAAATAAAGAAAATGGAAGAAGGAAAAGGAAAAAAAGGAAAAGGGAAAAGAAAAAAAGAGGAAAATGTGAAATTACTAATTTGCCCTCAAAAGTGACGCTTTTGACTGAGGTTAACATTTTGACCGGACGGAAGGGTTATGGTTCAACACTTTTATTAGTTCAGGGGGGTAAAAGTATTGAAAAAAATGGGGGGCCAAAGGTGAACGACGGGAAGAGTTGGAAGGCCCCTGAAGCCGTTCGCCCAATTTTAAATATATATTGTAAAAAATAAGTATCATGAAAGAATTTTCCTTTACAAATGGAGATTGAAAATACAAAAGAATGTGCATTCTCATAAATATGGTATGATTAATTACTCATTAATTGAAAAGCATTGAAGTATGTGAAGAATATTGAAATGGTGGAGAGATTTGAATTGTAAATTGGAGGGTTCACTTTATAAAATATTTTATTTTAAATTAATTTTAGAAAGTGATGTGGAAATTTGTGTGAGTGACATATGACAAGAATTATGTGTGAGGGACATGTGGCAAAAATAACCTTCTTTAATATATACTACAGATTACTACAAACTATTTATGTAACACCGTGCGATGAACAGTGGACTGGATATCAATGCAAGTGGTATTTAATTGAATTATACTATTATTTTTACTTTTTCAATATAATGTTCGATGATTACTCAAAATGAAATGCTAAAAATGTTTGTTGTAGTTTAGTATTACAAGAGACATAAGAAATATTACTCCGTATGATTTATGTGTTTGTTATGAATTGTTGGCAGGATACTTGATTGCATTTTCCTCCAATAAAGACGTGATAACATGTGCTTTGTTGTTTTTCTATTTGCGATACCATAGGCATAAACAATTGGATTTAGGTGAGGAAAATGAGTGAATGCAATTGAATGTAGAAAGTAAAAAAATAAAATGAGTGAATGCAAGTGAAAGAATCTTGCCAAAAATGAAAAGTGTGCCACTTAAAAAAAATCTCAAAAAGGTAAGTGTACCACAAATAGAGAAACGTAGGTAGTAGATATTTTTAACTTTAGTGAAGTGCCTCAAAGGATCTAATAATATCATTTTGTTAAACCCCTAATTCTCGGGGTATTGAAATTTGATACTCCTAACTTGTACTGCGTTCTTAATACTATTTAAGTTAGTTTAATAACAAAATGATACACACTTCATGAAATATCAAACATGATATACCCTGCTTAAAAAGAATGAAGTGGTTAAAGTCAATAATAATTTGGATAATTCTAACATTACTAACGTTGTAACTATTCCAGCAGAGTTTATCCCCAAGGCCAAGGCAAGGTCCACCAGGACCACCACCACAGAACCAATCGCACATTCCATTCATTTGATCATATCATCCTGAAAATACCAAAGTAGCCATTAGAGTTCCCATGCTACAGACTTGAGCTATAACCATTTGCATTAGGTAAACATGGGTACATGGTATATATCCTGTTCAACTAAGTTACACCTAAACAGTTCCAAATAAGCATATAGATATTGTCTTTAAAGGAACACATAATCAAATAATGCTAGTTTATAAAGATTACTTACAGTTACAGTAAATGTGTTTACTCTCTTGGTGAGCAGTATGATCTAGCCATTTTCCAAGGCAAGACATGTCTGCAAAGAAATGCCGCAATTGATTTAACTCAACCTACATGTGCAAAATGCATACATGTCAATGCAAGTATTGAAACGTGCTATTCATCAAACTAAGACAACTAATATGCATCCCCCAACAATAAAAATGAGAGAAACAACGACAATCATAATGAGCATCTCTCATCGGTAACTTGTAAAGTCGAAGAGTTTTACCCTTTTTTACCAAGGTGCATTTGTATGACATGGTCAGTTCAGTCTTATTGGAGAGCTAAAAAGAATAGTTTAGAAATTGGTCACACTAAATGAAAACATGAGGGAAGGATAATAGATAGATACCCGCACATATACAACCTTTTTTTCAGCTCAATATCAACTTTAAGTTTTGGAAAGACTTCATGGACTACACGTTCAAAAATGAAGGGAAACATTAGTTTGAAATGCTTCATTCAAATCCATCAAAGACCCTCCAAGCAAAGTTGATGGAGCCCTAAAAAACTGTATTTAAACTGTCTAAAAAGACTCAATCATAAAAAAATAACTTCATCTAATCATCCCATCTGAAACTATCAATGAAGCTATAGAAGGACCATAGATAAACTAATTAGGACCTTAAATAGGTAATGAATTGCAAACAAATAGAGAAATTAGTAGTATCCTAATAAGCATGGTTTGATATTGGAGCTGCCATGTATGACTATAAGAACATCGTTATGTCATATTCTTTTTACATCAGATTTTTCAAAAGTATCAACCTTTGATGTAAATCACTCATTCCAGAAAGTATAAGTTACACCTTCAAGTTTCCCCGCCTCACAAAGATAATCGATGAAAAGCTTTACTTGCAGAGTTTGAATAAGTTGAAAACCCACCAAGTCATAGTAAGTGGAAGATCTGATGATAACATCTCTAGGCTGCTTTTATAATCTCTAGGAAAAGAGTAGCCAATTATGAATCATGCCAAGGAAAGTTGAGAAATCTTGAGTAAAAACAGGCAAATGTTAATCTCACATCATCAACATTGATGAAAAAAAATCAAAATGTGAAGATAAAAGAAGATGAACACAACTGTGAAACTAATAGATTTGAATGCCTTTCCTCTACCGCTTTGCTACACTTCTCTTGAGTTAATCAAAATACAGTCGTGGGAGGACTTTCCCCTTACTCTAGAATCTTGATCTTTCTATTTAAGTAGTCTACTTAAAAAATGGCTTTCCCCTCCAGACATGGATCGTGAGTCTTAGGAAGCAAGTTCCATACTACTATATAAGGGATCTCCAAATCGCTCAACAATTGGCGAGCCAAACCAAGAATACATTTCACGAGACAGACTGAACTACATCGACAAAACGTGGTATTCTATCATGGTTCACCAAAAAAAGAATCATGGACTCACCAGAAGTTGAAAATCACTGGCAATTAAAGTCAATTTATTCTTCCCGCGCAGCAGAACACTACAAAAGAAAACAACTATCTTCAATCTGGGCATTTTGGAATAGCAAATATATACTCTAAACTAGAGTCTGATCATCCAAAATTCCTGAACAAGCTGGCAACTTTATACCTCAGAGGCGGCACAATCTTGTTGTGGACATCCGAAATAGCCAACCCAACATACTTATCACCAATCCAGACCAAACAGATAGTTCCTCATGAGTGCATTCATTTTCAGCAGCTCCTGAAAGAAGTTGGCTGGCTTCATATACTTCATATCTACATTTCACCAGACTCCATAACACAACTTCAAAATTCATTCTTTTCAATGTAAAAAAGGCATGGATAGCGCAATGTACAACATGTAAAATCAAAATGCAACATCGACCCATGAAAAAAGAAGGGAAAAATAGTAGTGGGATGTGTTCATGAAAAGAATAAATGAGTGGGGCATTTTCACAAGCAGTTGATGAGCTATAAACATTGATTAGAATCAAAAAAATAAACACAAGCTCTGCACGTGCTACATGACCCATAAAAATTGCGTTTTTACAAATTATAATTTGCAGATGAAAGGGTAGAAATTTACCTCTTCTAACGAGGATGCAATAGACGTGTTTTTGGAAAAAAAATATTCGGCAACAGCCTCTTTTAATTTTCTATTTTTTCGTGGAATTTATGTTGATGATGAATGAATTGAAAGTGCAAAGAAGAGGAGAAAATGGGAAAAAAGAAATCACCTCACAAAAGAGAAGCCCAAAGTGTTGAAGAGGTTCACCTGTAGATGGTAACCAACTCTGCACAAAATATTCTCATACTAATACCCAACCCTCGCTGAGTATTCTCCTGCCGGAGTTGGAAGTGGAAAAACACCTACTTGACCTAGATAGGCATGTAGAGCAGCACCCTATTGTCAACACCTGAACTCGGCACCAACGCATTAACACTGAACCACTAATACCGCCCTATCATCATCATACTGCCACTGCCACCGCCACCATCACCTACGTACGACTCTCACCACCATCGCCATATCACCACCGTACCGACATCTCCACCATCACCTACGTACCACTCTCAGTCTCTCACTACCATTGACACCGCACCACCAGCCTGCACAACTAAAATCTTCAATTCGATTGAACTTAACGACTTTGGATTCAACTCAAATTTGATGTTCATGAGGAAGAGTCGCACGCGCGTGCGGTGAAATGAGTCTATCCGCAGACACTGGACAATAATGGAGATGGATGAAACAAAGGAAAAAAAGGATATAAAACGACGTCGTTTGAACACACTGGTGAGCACAGTGGAATCACATGGGCAGGGAAAATAAGAAGGATTGAAACGTGTGAAAAACCAATGATATCCTTGATGATCAGTTGTGTCAACCATGGAATGGATGAATTTCTTTTGAAAATTGCAGGAAGACGAGTTTCATCCAACTCTATCACTTTCATCCAACTCTATCACTTTCATCCAGTATTTCTAAACAATTACTTCCTTCTCAAGTCTCACTATTACCATCAAGTGATTTTTGTTCACACTACTTCTATATACTTAATTATCATATAACCATTATAATATAATAATTAAATTAATAATAGTAAACTTGCCTAATACCTTATTAGAAGTCAATCATTAATCCTCATCAATCACTAAAATGAATTTATATACAAGGGATAAGTGCCAATATAACCCTATCTACTTAAGTAAGTGTCAATATAACCCTATGATAGTTTTTAGTGCAAATATAACCCTAACTAGTTAATAAAAGTGCTAATATAACCCTTAGACCCCATTTCCGGCATTGACCTCAATTTTTCAGCATTGACTCTAAGTAAATTGACCAAAATACCCTTTGAGCTAACTCTGAAATTGGGTGGACAATTTTACCCTTATAGTTAGCCGGAACACTATAGTTCGTTGAAATTAGGTAGGGTTATATCATCACATTATGCAATCTTATTGAGTTATATCAGCACATTCCTAATATTTGTAGAGTTATATCAGTACATTTCTAATGTTTGTTAGGTTATATCAGTACATCCTTAAAATTTATAGGGTTATATTGGCACTTTCACTAACTATATAGAATTATATTGATACTTTCAAATATTGAAAGATTGTATTAACATTAATATCAATTGGTTATAAATAACACTTTTTTCTATATACAATCACTTGTCCGAATCAGAGTCAGGAAAAGTATCTTTAGGTGTGGATTGGGCCGAGTCCCCAAAACAGAGGCTTAGAGAGGAGAACAATGCTATGGTGTTTGGATCATGTTGTACCTTAAAGTGTTATCAGTGAGTCAAGTTATTTAGAAATGCAAAATAAATAAGTGTATATAAAATCATTTTACTAATGAGAATCAGTAGTTGCATCTTAATATGGTATCATATTTATTTAATATTATCCAAAGCACAGTATAATAAAAATTATTTACTTTGTTGTTGTCAACCATAGGTACTTTTGATATTTCGACTTCCCTTAGCGTCTAAAATGACACCGTTCAATATTTTCCTCACTTGATTGACGTCAATGAAGGTCATCGCCGTCGCCATTTTCTCTCAAACGAACGCCCATTGCCCATCGTCGTTGTTTCTCCGCATGCTGCTTCTTCATCGTCGTTGTTTTGCCATTTTCATCGTTGCCCGAGAAATTCAATCAGCTGCTCCGGTCGACGTCGAAATCCGATGACTCACGTTTGTCCACGGCGCTCCGGGGAGGGGGCGGAATACTACCCGGTTAAGTGATCTTAAGAAACCCAGAGGACGCAGTAGTCATTGTTGTGCATGTTCAGTAGTCGGTTACAGTGTATTGGTGTCTATCAATGGAACTAAGGAGAATGCTATACGTTCTGAGTTCCTATCATCAGGGGGAATCTTTCGTTTAACTGGTTTCTTTCTCCGTTTTCTGTTATTGAATTGGACAGTAGCTTTTTTTTCAACCCCTTAATGTAGCCTTGCAATAACCCTGACTGTCTTTACTTGCACGAAGTTGGTTCACAAGAAGACAGTTTCTCAAAAGATGAAATAATATCAGGTTACTCAAGGTAATTAAGTGACAGTTTCCTCCAAGTGTCTCTCTTTGGTCATTTTCTTTTGCACTAGATGTATTGCAAATATATGAACTTCTTTAGAACTGCGGAGACCCTTAGGTTATTGGGGAAATGCTTGCAACTTTGTGCCAAAGTAGCTTTGTTATGTGTGATACTTCAAGATCGAAAGAGTAGGAGAGCTTGTTGAAATCTGGTTCATGATATGAGTTTGTTAAAGTTATTATTCCATTCGCGAGGTTATGGAAACTGAAAAAGATTATATAATTGTAACAACCTTCCCCTTTAGGAAACACAGTTAGTGGCTTTTCTTACCAGGTCTCTGGATGTCAATATTTTTTTTTCCAAGTTTTTTAACTTGAGGCCATGCAAGTGGTTTATCTTTGTTTTTTGTTCCTCTAGGTATTTGATAAGACTTAATTAAAATTTTGAAAAAAAGTGTTTTTAACCTTATCTAATTGACATAAGTGCCAATATAACTTTTAAATATTCGAAAGTGCCAATATAACTCTATATAATTAGTGAAAGTGCCAATATAACCCTATACGTTTTAAGGATGTGCTGATATAACCCTACAAACATTTGAAATATGCTGATATAACCCCACAAACATTAGGAATGCGTTGATATAACCAAATAAGATTGCATAATGTGCTGATATAACCATACCTAGTTTCAGCGAACTATGGCGGTCCGGCGAACTATGAGGGTAAAATTGTTCACCTATTTTCAGAGTTAGCCCAAAGGACATTTTGGTCGATTTACATAGAATCAACGCTGAAAAATTGAGGTCAATACTGGAAATGAGTCTGAGGGTTATATTTGCACTTTCATTAACTAGTTAGGGTTATATTCGCACTAAAAATTATCATAGAGTTATATTGGCACTTACTCAAGTAGATAGGGTTATATTGACACTTATCCCTAAAATTTAAACAAAGGATTTCTATAGCCATGATGCTTCACAACCCATTATCCAAACTCAATTAATCCATTATCCATTGTGTCTTTATCTAATTAACTCATTTATTAATGTGTTATAATGAGTTGGATCATAAATGTGTTGGGTCATTAAATGGATAACCTATTGGGTAACTCATGAGATAACTCATATGACCCAATTGGTTGGAATATATTATCCAATCAGTCATTATCCAATAAGTATTATGTAATTAACCCAATAAGTTATCATTTAATATTTTCTTTTGATTTGGGTTACAGGTTGTCATTATCCAATGAGATCGGGTATTAAATACTCATTAGTTTTTGGGATTGTACATGATGAGAATAATTAAATTTTGAAATCAATGTATCCCATATTATGCTAACTCAATGGAACTTAACAAATATCAAATAAATATCCAAAAATACCCAATTAAATGCATGTGTAATATTTAACATAAAAATTCATTATAATTCACAAATTATTCGAGCTCAATCTCGTTCAGTATTTCGAGTTCGTACAGTATTCGAGCTTGTACATTATTCGAACTCAATCTCGTACAGTATTCGAACTCAATCTCGTACAGTATTCGAGTTCGTACAGTATTCGCGCTCAATCTCGTACAGTATTCAAGCTTGTACAATATTCGAGCTTAATATCGTACAATATTCGAGTTCGTACAGTATTCAAGTTCGTACAGTATTCGTGCTCAATCTCGTATAATATTCGAGTTCGTACAGTATTCAAGTTCGTACAGTATTCGTGCTCAATCTCGTACAATATTCGAGTTCGTACAGTATTCGAGCTCGTACAGTATTCGAGCTCGAGCTCGAACCCAACTCATATTGTTCGTTAATTTCATCGAGTTTACAAAGCCAACATATTATATATTTTTCTATTTTTATTAAATATAATATAATAATGAGTGCGTCTCTTGAAAGATGGTCTTTCCATAAGTCATGGAAAGACCAAGGTTTAAAGTGTAAATTAGAAGAAATTAAGATAAAATTTCCGGGTTGCATGAACCGGGTTATAAATTTTATAACTACTACATGTTGCATACTAAATTTTTAATGTTGCAACTAAGACCTTTTACCTTTTATTATTCGAATTAAATCCCGCCTTTCCATAAGCCTATGGAAAGACCATCTTTCCCAAGACTTTGCCTATAATATAATGTACATAATATAATAAATTATTATATATTAGGGAAAAATTAAATTATTCGTAATCAAACTTGTAAAAATTTAGTTATCCTATGACATGAAATTATCCACGGGTCACCCATTACCCAACCCAACTCGATCCATCCAAAATTATCCAACCCAACAAAATCCAATAACCATAACTTAATTGTATCTATTAATCCAATGGTTCATTATCCAATAAGTTTAGTACATGGATGTCCCCGCTTGACGGGCGTACATGTTGGGTGACTAATTTAGTCTTTCTTACTAAGTCTCTGATGCACAGGGATTCTGTTTGATTGTCTTGGTATTCTGTATTTTAGACATTTAGTGTATCAGTAGATTGGTTCTTTGTAGGAGTATCCTGGATTCATGATATGAGCACTTAGAAGCATTGTCGAAGAAACATTGCATATAATTATTACTGGATTGTGTCGCAAGTGACATTTGCGGCGAAGCGAGCTTGTGTGAATCCGAATTCCGTTATTGGTGGTAGAAGAGCAAGTTGTAATCTGGCTTCACTTGGATGGCATGTCGTGCGGGTGTTGCCTCAACCTCAAGGCATTTCCTAACCTCGTATGAGCTTTGGATTTCATATAAGTTTGGGTTCTATGTGACTAAGTGCCAGTGAGCATGGCTATGACCTTAGTTTGGTTTGGATTTTATTTATATAAGGAGCACATAGCAAATAACGTGTTTATAATTTCATCCCTTTGGTGCGGGATGCTTTACTCTATTGAATCAAGTTTGATGTTGGCAATTATTGATTTCCTGTACATTTCCTTGCCAATGGGTCAAATTTTTGGTGTTTTGGGCACCCTTTTGTTGATTTAGTGATAAAATTGTGTTCTTGCTGAAGTATTTGCTTGATCCCGTGATGTCCTAACAATTTATGGGAATGCTTAATCCCGTGAAAATTTTATTTGGATGCTGGAACTCATTTCTGCATTGGAATTTAGATTCTCAAAGCTGATTATTTGAATGGGGGTACAATGCTTTGCCTCGCTGCTCTGAATGGTCATTCTCAATGCATTCGGCTTCACTGATTATATCCAAGCAGTCCTACTTTCAGCCTCGTTTTGGCGTAAGGGTTGGAAAATAATGATTCGGTATTAGAGTTCGATGAAGAGTACAGTCATGTTAACTAATTGCTTCCAAATACTTTATTCACTCTCTGCTTTATTCTGCAAATAATCTTTGTTCCTGTTCATGTATCAGTGCACTGCATCCGGTGATCAATAAGCCAGCTGATGGAGGTACTGATACCATTATTTTGTTATTTGAATTTGGCGTCCTTTGACATAGCTTTCCTATGATTTAGCTTGACTATAGCTTGCTTTATTTACAGTCTCTGTTGATTTGATGCCAGTGTCATTGTTGATCATTGGAATTAACCACATTTGTGGTGTTAGTTTTCTCTATATGGAATGTGTTTTGATGTTTATATTTAACTCTCCAGTCTGATGGTAAATCTCTAATGTTTTTTATTCATATTTTGGTTACTTTCAGAGGGTTCACCAAATATAGCCGCTCTGACTATATCAGGTGGATGAGAGAATGAGAACAAGATTAGGAGTATACCTGATGGTATCAATGCCAAGGTTTGTAAATTCTGTTTATAACAAAATAATCTTTGCTAAAGAGAATGTTGCTGCTTATAAAATGTGTCATTTTGATTGAAATGTTTGTAGTTACTCCAAGGTAACCCATTTATCGAAGTTGTCTAAAATATCTACTCTTTAGGATGTCGAGGCCAATAACAGAAAGGTGGAAGTGTATGGGAAAAATGGGAGGTTAGAAACCACAAGGTGGAAGAATTTAAGAGTAGGTGATCTTGTTAAGGTGTACAGGCATGAATATTTCCCTTCTGACCTGTTTCTTTTTTCATCGAGTTATGAAGATGGGATATGTTATGTTGAGATAGCAAATCTTGACGGGGAAACTAATATGAAAGTGAAGCATGCTTTGGATGCTACAGCCTCTCTTCTGGATGAGAGCGGGGTTCAGAATCTTAAGGTGAATATCAAATGTGAGGATCCAAATGATGAGGATCACCCGGTTTCTGTTCAGCACACTTTGTTGAGAGATTCCAAGCTTTGAAACACGGATTGTGTGCTTGGTGTGGTTGTTTTCACTGGCCATGACACAGAGGTGATGTAGAA
This sequence comes from Rubia yunnanensis, assembly GCA_037428765.1. NCBI lineage: Eukaryota > Viridiplantae > Streptophyta > Magnoliopsida > Gentianales > Rubiaceae > Rubia > Rubia yunnanensis. The sequence continues at coordinate 105,998,672 of CM075063.1, read as the reverse complement.
TGCCACAAATCGTTCTTCTAATGGAAATAAGATTGAGAAGAGTGGATATGATCATCTATTCGCTTTTCATCATGTTGATTTTATTTCCTCAATTTGTTCTATGTTCTTCGGTATCTTTAATAAGAGTGACATTCATTATGAGATAGTAGAAATGTGGTATTGAGCCCAATAAAACTCTCTCTATGATCCCCCACTAGCTTCACTTGCTTCATTCTTGCATTTCCTGACTGACCTTATGTTGTATCAGTAACACCAATCTCACTATATATCTATTGATATTGTTAAGGTTTTGAGGGCAGTCTTCGTTAACCAAGGCCGGGATATGTAATATGAAGAAACAGATTAGCTGGCACGCGCAAAAACCTCGAATCTGAGTGAGGAACTAGGTCAAGATGATGCTATCCTGTTTGACAAGATAGGTACTTTGATATGCAATTCCATGGAGTTTGTTAAATGCTCTATTGTGGGCATATCCTATGGTCGTGGCTTGACAGAAGTAGAAATGGCTCATGCAAAGAGGAAAGGGGACAAGGATTGAACTTCCATAGCGAAGGATAGTTATTTGGATGCACAGGGATCAAATGTTGAGATGAGGAATTTAGCAAGGCCAATCAAAGGTTTCAACTTCCACGACGAGCGGATTATGAATGGACAATGGATCAGGGAAGCACATTCAGATGTAATTCAGAAATTCTTTCGCATTTTGGCACTTTTCCATATTACCATTACTGACATTAATGAAGAATCTAGTAAAATTTCTTATGAAGTTGAATCACTGGATGAAGCATTTGTGGTTGCTACAAGAGAACTTGGCTTTCAGTTTTATGAAAGAGCACAAACAAGAATCTCATTGTATGAGTTGGACCCTGAGACCAGGGAAAGGATTGATAGGTAAGCATGATCTTTTATCTTTTTTTCTTCTTGTTTTTGGAGCTCTTAGGTTACCATCGGTATAAACTAACTATGCAATCTTAGTCTGCTTACTATTGGTGGTGGTAGTTTTAATCTTGCTCCCCCTTGCAAAAATTTACTACCTTTCTTCTTAGAACTAATAGAAAAACATGAACTACCTCCAGCCATCTAGAGAAGATACATTCATGAAAAATTACATTTTTTCATTGCCTACGTTCATAAAAATTTACTTTTTTTTTTCATTACATTCATCTAGATAAAACCTCACTCTCTTCAACTATGGCATTTGTAATCATTACGACTCCTCATGTATTTTACATTGCTGCAAGCATTAGGATGCGTGGTTGCTAATAGTACTTTTTCTCTGTATGATCCAAAATGTGATTTTTTCCCTTTGTAGAGTTGGAATGTTCAGAGAGTTTATTAACATGAATAAAGCATCTCGTAGAATGGCTGGTGAGGTTGTTGGAAGTTGTCCTGATTATGTGCCAATGTGCATATTTTGTAGTATCATGTTTTTACTACGCTATTTTCTTCTAAGAGAAAATTTCTCTCGATCTGTGACACTATGTGTGTGTGTGTTTGATTTGATTTACGTTAATTGTTTTAAAATTCCGGTCTTCTTTCAGGATATTTAATGTTGTTTTATTGTGTTGAAGCGGCTGATTAGGATGATATGAACTATTCAGGAGAAAGATTGTGTGATGTGTTTAGGTGCGTGTATGTGTGTGCCTAAAAAATATTATGTTTCCTAGAGAATCGATTATAGTGCAACATGTCAAAATCACAAATTGGTGTTGCTCTTGACTTGTTCTGAAAATTTTCTTTAGAGTCACGATACAACTGTCATGTTATAGCCTCGGGCAAATTTGTTATTTTTATGATTATGCTATTAACTCTGCTGCTGCTTCAAGATTGTGTGCTGGTATAAATGTGCAGGGCACTTGCTTCCACTAGGTTGTTAGTTATTTGTTTGGTAGAATACATGTATGGGCCATCATTTTCTTAAGCTTCAAGTCTAAAATGTTTGATTGAAGATGGGATTACATAACTACACAAATATAGTAGTGTTGACATTAAGAAGAAATCAAAGGAGACAGAGAATAAGAATACCCCCGAGGCAAGTCAAAAGAGGCGATCAACTTAGAAGAAAGCACATTAGTTAATTGGAATGGTGACACAAATATGTAATTAGTAATTGTTATCTTTGGATTTGCGATTTTGTTTTAGTTGAACGATGCTGCAACACCTCTAACTTTTCTTATGTATCCTATTATTTTTAAATGACGAGTTTTAAGGCTATAGTGTTAGGGCTATGTTTCGTAATAAATGATGACATTTAAAATGTTAAGTTTTGACGTTATAGTGATAGTACGTGAAACCATTTTTGGCACTTCTCATTCCTCAGGTGCTTTGAATATATTGTCCTAATTCATTAATATGAAACACAATATTTGACACTGAACATTCGTATTTGAATATTAACCCTCGTGTCATTCATCATTTTGTTTATAATAAGTTGGAATAATTAGTGAATGAAAGTGACCAATGTATAAATTCCTCAAAACAAATGTGAATATTATAAAGGTCTCAAAACAATCACCAAATAACAAATTGAAAGAAAAAAACATTTGTTTTCATTCCTAACTAAATTGATTAGTTTATTTTATAATTCATATTAGATGCTAAACCTTATGATTTAATAAAACTATTTTACCAATTTAGTGTAAGACATTGAAATTACATGAAAATTTATCCCAATTTTAATCAAAGACATCGCGCAACGCGTGGTGGGACTCCCACTAGTTTATACAAAGAGAATTAAGGTCGCTAACAATTATTATTGCTGTCAAAATTATTGCTTTTATTTATTTGCAAACTTCCTTTACGAAAATTCTTTTGTCTAATATAAGTGTAGACTGTAGAGATGGTCTCTAGTTAGGCAGTATAAACTTTAGATAGTGACCTTTATGCGATTCTAATTGTATTCTAACTCTATGAACCTATCTATAATATTTTTTTAGGGACCTTTCTCTAATTTTTTCCCATTATTTTTCCTTCACCTGCAATCTGCAAATTTTTTTAAAAAAATCAAAAAAATATTTTAAAATGTCAAAAATCAATATTATCATCGAACTGAAAATCATAAACATCAGCTATAACTAGCAAAACATCAACTGAAAATCATAAAATATCGACTGAAAAATTGCAGCAAAAAAAAATACAAATCAAATAAAAAATCAACAAAAAATTGAAAAAAACATTGACTACAACTAACATAACATCAGTTAACAAAACATCAACTAAAAATCATAAACATCATAAACTGAAAATCATTAAAAACGGGAAAAGTTTAAATTTTCAATTTGTTTTTTAAAAAAAACTACAAATATTAACCCGTATCACCCGAAAGTTACAAACATCAACTCCTATCACCTAAACCTCACCCGAAAAATGACAAACATCAACATGAGAGAGAGACAAAAAATCTACAAATATTAACCCATATCACCCAAAAAAAACTATAAAACATGAACTTACACTACTGGGAGCACCTCCCTATGGCACTGGTTGGTGGGGACTATGGCACCGGTCGTTCATGCTTCCTACCGACCGTTGCCTAAGTAGGGTGGTACTGAAACGTAGTTACTCTGACAACGGTCACTAAAATTGGTGCTAGAAATTCGATATTACAACACCGGTGTTTGATATGTCAATGCCGAATGCTGAGTCCTCGGTAATTTCAATGGTTCTTTCATAGCACCAGTTACTAACACAAACCGGTGCCGTTAATTTGACAAATTTAAAAATAGCACCGGTTTTTTGTAATTACCGGTGTTGTTGCTTTAGAGATGGATGTCTAAGCCCCGGTCGTATTATTTGTAAAGTCGGTGCTTATTTTTTTTAATATGCAATATCCTTTTAAAATTATTCCCCACCCTCTCGGAATTAAAATCCGGGGAAAATGGAATTGACTGTAAGCGAGAACATACCCAAAATGTAAGAACCGCAGAAAAAATGCAATCAATTAACAAGATAGAACTTAACACAAAAGGTCAAACTTTGTCCCGATAAATTACATGTTGAAAATACACGAGATCTACTGAAGTCTTGGTTTGTTAGGTAGACACACGTTCACTCAAGCCTCACACCTTGTGTCTGAGACGTTTATCATCCTTGCCATTGTACGCTCCTCTTGCCGGGGGAAATATCTATCGTGCACAAAATAATTAATTGTTGTCGAAGAAAACAATTTTAAATGTCAAAATGAAGTAGCATTTAAGCACCAAGGAAACATGGTGTGTATATGTATGTTTTAGCAATGTATTTAACATCAACACTGATTTAATGTTAAACACAAAGTGTTAATAGTTAACGATGAATAGACCATGTTTACTTGGTGGTCATACACTAAAAAATCTCCACATTTGAAATTGTGGAGTTCTACAATGTTATAGCACATTTTCGTAATGGAAGAAGCATTTCTTAGTTCGAGGACACTACATGAATAGAAATCAACCAATGCAGTGCCCTTAAACTAATTCTTCCTCTGTTAAGCTTGTTCACAATAACAACTAGCATAGAAAATTATTTAAAATGTCGAAATGATGCAACATTCAAGCTCCAAGGAAACTTGGTGTGTATTACTATGTTTTAACAATTTATTTGACATTAACACTCATTCAATGTTAAATACACAATGTTAAACAGTTAATGATAAACACACCAAATGTACTTGGTCATACACTACAATGAATAGAAAGAAACCAATGCAGTGCCCTTTAACTAATTCTTCTTCCGTTAAACTTGTTCACAATAACAATTACCATAGAAAACCATTTAAAATGTCGAAATAGAGCAGCTTTACAGCACCAACGAAACATGACATGTATAAACAAACTATGTGAAACACGTCATGTTTACTTGGCGCTGATAGACTGCAACATCTCCATAGTTTAAACATCATATTCAAATCAATAAAACAAGCAAATATACATGTAAACCGGTGAGCGAGTTCGCATTGAAAACCATTTTAAATGTCAAAATGAAGCAGTTTTACAACACCAGGGAAACATGGCGTGTATAAACCAACCATGTAAAACACGTCATGTCTCCCTGGCATAGATAGACTGTAACATCTCTACAGTTTAAACATGAACTTGAAAAATATTTAAAATGTCGAAATGTTGCAGCATTTAAGTATTAAGTCTTTTTGTGTGTATACCTATTGTTTAAACAAGTTGACACACCAAATTCCTCGATGCTCATACACTAAACATTCCCCACAATTTAAATTCCAGAGTTGTACAAATGTTACATCACTTTCCTAAATGGAATAAGTATTACACAGTTAGAGGGCAATACAAGAAACGAAGGCAACCTATGCAGTGCCCTTTAACTAATGCTTATTAATTTAAAATGTCAATATGAGACAGTTTCTCGAGGTCACCGAAGTAAGGAGTGTTTAAACAAATCATGTCAAACACTCTGAGTTTCGATGGCCGAAAAAAGACATGTAAACCTTCATCTAGGTATGGTGAAAGGCACTTTTCCTTTTAAGTATCTAGGGGTCCCTATCTTTCCAGGTCGTAATTTACAGATTCATTACCATCCTATCTTGGAAAGAATGGAGAAATCCATTAATAATTGGAAGAACAGATGGCTAAGCACTGCAGGTAAGATCATTCTGATTAACCATTGCTTTCTTTCAATTCCCACACACATGTTTGCAGTTTTAAGTCCTCCAAAGTTAGTCTTAAGAAAAATGGAAAAACTAGCTTCTGGCCTTTTCTGGGGGAATTGTGATAACACAGAAAGGAAAAAATGGAGATCCTGGAAAAAAATGAGTCTACTTGTAGAGGAGAATGGTATAGGCTTTAGAGACCTAAATGCTATTGTAGATGCCTTCTCTTGTAAACTATGGTGGAAACTGCAAATAAATAACACTCACTGGTCTGAGTATTTGTGGTCACTCCCTACATCTTACAAAAAATCACACACATGGAATAGGATCTGCAAGATCACTGCTAAAGCTAATAGTCTCACTAGAGTTATTTATGGTATAGGTGAATGTTCATTCTGGAATGCTAACTGGACAGGTGATGGAGCTTTGTGTTATGAATGGCCCCAGGAGATGGATATCCCATTTCCGGATATCTCTCTAAGGTCATTCATTTTTAAAAAAGCTTCTTACCTTCCAAATCTGGAGCCTCACATGGCTACCAATACTATTCATTTCTTGCAGGAAGTCAAACTGGATAACTCTCATGCTGACAGGCTTGTCTGGACTCCTGCATTGGACGGGAATTTCTCCATCAGCTCCGCATACAAATTATTCAGACAGAAAAGAACAGCCATCAGACACCTACACAAGGTATGGTCCCCTTTCATTCCTACAAAGATGTCTGTTCTTACCTGAAGAGCTGTAAATGGAATTCTTCCATTTGATAATATCTTGTGTAAGCTTGGTTTCTCTTTAGCCTCTAAGTGTCCTCTATGCATGAACCATTATGATTCTCTAGATCATTTCTTTAACTCCTGCCCTTCTTCAATTGCTATTTGGCTTAGAGTTAATAATCTATTACACTTTCAACAACCAGTTTTTGGAAGCTTCAGGAACAGAGTAGAATTCTTTCTCTCCTTCAGGGCTAATTCTAAGATAATGTCCAACTTGTTTACGGCTGCCCTAATAGTTACAACATGGTCTCTCTGGATTCACAGAAATAAAATCATCTTTGACAATATATCCTTCTCAATTGATGCATGTTTTCAGAATGTCAAAGAACTGATATACCTAATTTTCTCAGCTTACCAATTGAAAGGTAATATTGACAAGCATAAGGACTTGATACAAGCTAGAATCATACCAAAAATCCTCCCAAAAAAGAAAAAATTGATTACTGCGGTCAGTTGGGAAAAACCACAAATTGGTTTCAAAATAAATACAGATGCTACATGGAAAATTGGTGGTCATTCCTCATCTGCAGTTATAGTGAGGAATTGGAAGGGAGAGGTGATTAAAATGAGAGTTAACAATTTTCAATATGCTTCTCCTTTACATGCTGAACTAACTGCCATTCAGAGTGGATATCAATTGTGCTCAGATCTGGATCTTCACTGTTGTGTGATTGAGTCTGACTGTTTATTAGCTGTTAAAGGAATTCAATATCCAATGTGCTGCCCGTGGAAAGTTTTCTCTATATGTAGCAAACTAAACCTAGGACACATAGTAAATCCAATCCAACACACTCCCAGGGAAGCTAACACTGCTACTGATTTCTTGGCAAAATTTGCTATGGAAAATAATTTGCAGGGAGATTTACATATTGATATTGTTCCACCATTTCTTAGGGGTCTTTTACTACTTGACAAAAATGGTTTTCCTGGGGTGCGAATTGGTTCCCCTTTGGGCGGTACAAACATCTAGCTTCTTTGTTTCGCCCAGGTCTAGGTTTGCTGTGATCTCTTTTTGCTATAGTGCATCCACAAGTAAATCATATATTTTCCCTTCTTGGCTAGAATGGAAACTGCTGTTCTCTCTTCTCTTCTTTGCAGGCCTGTTGCTGTGATGCCTTTTTCTTCTTCCCAGCTGATATCCTCAGCTGATGTCAATGATGATTGCAAGCAACACCAAATTTCCAGAGATGATGCTCGAGAAAGGATTGCATGGACGTCAGGGATGATTCTCCATTGATTGCAACAATCCTCGAATACTCAGGTGGTATATTTTTCTATTCGGCTGCAAATCATTGACAAATAAGGGTTTCGATTTTTCGATTCACTGTCCTGTTCGTGGTATTTCAGTCGGATAGAAAATAAGTTACACCTCGTTTAGCCCACTACATTTTTTCTTTAGTTTAGAAAAGGTGGAAACTCCGCATTTGGAAGCAAGTGCTTTATTGGGATCATCAAATGGATGATCTTTTGTAAAGATTTCCCTCAAGTGGCGCCTTCTGGCTTATTTCTATTTGGTTTGGGGAGCCTAATATATTCCCTCCCATCTCCGGATGGTTTAAATTAAAAAAAAGGTCATCATTCATTCAAGATAATCAAGTAGTTGTTCGACATCATTTAAAACTGGAACATAAACACATCAACATCCCAAAATAAAGTATATCACATTAATTACAGAAAAAAAACCTATAGTTTACAGAACAATTTACAAAAAGTTCAACATGATACACCTGCTAATTATGAAAAACCCCTAAAATTAACACAATCATGTATATGTCATAGGTGCTCCAAAAATTGATTCAGGAAAAAAAACATAAACTTCAAACCGTACTCATGGAACTATATATATATAATATACACTGTCAATTCATCACAAAATGCAGAAAATATCACACAGTAGACAAAAGTCATAAACATACACTCAGAAAATATGAAAAATATCAATTAACCTAGATGATTAGATTAGATGAATTAATGCAATCCAATGAATTCTAGAACAAGATAATCAATACAAATAACCTTGGAATTTTAGAGTCTAAAATCTCACAATCAAGTCAACGATAACTTTGTTCGTCATATGAAACTAAAAATTTAGATCACAAAATGCAAAAAAAATTCACACAATAATCAAAACAAAAAAAAGAAATGGCCTATAAAAAAATGACCTAGAAAAAAATTAACATAGCCAAAAAAAAAACCAACATCATAAAAATATGATGTGGGAGAAGGAATAAGGCGTTTATATAAAGGGGAGGGCGAGGCGGCGGCGGTAACGGTTGGATGTTTAGGCGGTGGTAACGGTTGGATGTTTAGGAGGTGGCAACGATAATGGAGAGGAAGAAGGCATATATGGAGGGAGGGCGAACGAAGCGGTAATGGAGAGGAAGAAGGCGGATATGGTTGGATGTTTAGGGGGAGGCGGCGGCAGAAATGGAGAGGTGGTGGAGTAGGAGGATGAGAGGCAAATGAGGGTGTGAGTAGATAGGGTTTCAAGTTTGTTTTATATAGACAATTTTTGAAGGGTTGGGATTAAATCAACATAGGGGAAATCAAGGGTGCAGATTTTATTAAGATATGTGCAACATTAAATACGTGGACCGGTGCTATGAATTACCAAAACCGGTGCTAACATTTGTATAATGCATATGCTTGACGCTGCTTTGGTATTAATTTTTGTTACAGCCCGAGAGCATACATATATTTTCTTCCTCTAACTATGGAGCACCGGTTATCAGACCGGTGCTAGAATGCAGTATTAGTGCTAACTTTTTTCTCAAGCGGCTGCCGATGCTACTTTGGTATTAATTTTTGTTACAACCCGAGGGCAAACATATAAAATCTTTTCTAACTATGAAGCACCAGTTAATAGACCGGTGCTACAACGCAATATCGATGCTAAAACATGTTTCAATCAGCTGCTTGAGGCTGTTTATTCCCTATGCGCTGTAGAATCCAAGCAAGATATTTTGTAACCGGTGTTGTTAGCATAGTCGTACGAGTATTGATATTAACATACTTAAAATTTGAATTTCCCGCCCAAATACTAACCAATTTATTTCGTCTGGTACATCAAACAAACATTAGCACTGGCAAATTAACAATCCCGACTGGTGCTGTTTTTGGGGACAACTATTTCTAAATATTCATTTAAAGATAATATCTAGGTGGAAAGTTTTGTCCATTGTTTTTATGCCCAATTTGGGTAAAAAAATATTCAATTTAGCACTCATTAGAGCTCGTGTTTCAAAATTGTGTCCAATGGATACCTGCAAACCCTCCGATCTGAACTTTGTTAAAATCACACTTGTTGCCCAAAACTTAAATACAACTCCTTATTTGTTTATTTGTGGCCAAATAACACCACATTGTGTATTCTTGGGTTGATATATGTTATAAAAAAGAATGTCACGTTTTATTAGAATTTAGTAAAGCGCTATTACATGTGCTAGAGTATCTGACTGTAGATGACTTAGAAGTTAGGAAGTCCAAACAAGATATTTTCTTTGTTATTTATTTACACCAAATTTTTTTTATTTGTTCTACGAATTCACATATGGTTCCAAGCATATAGGGTTGCATCTGAGCAGAATCAAATTTGGATGTACGAGTGAAGTTTTTGTTTTTTGCACTTAGGTCTCTCCAAGAATCATGGAATTGTCGAAACACGAAATTGACAATTCAATACTGCAATTGATTATTGTATGATCATAACTACGTGAGTACGACTTGATTGGGTGAATGGAACATTCTCAAAACTGATCATAGACAACAAGTTCTACATTTACATAAATTGAAGTGTTGGCGAAAACTAAGTTTCAACTTGAGGATTGATTCAAAACACTTGATTCTTGTTTTTACTCCTTAAATATATGAATTCTAAATTATGATTTTTTTAATGTATAAATTTCATAGCAGTAGTACATGTCCTAGACTAAAATGTGCAAAAAGTTTTATAAATTAAATGGAAAATCATATTTCTTTAATACCATACGATAATGTAAAAGCATAATAATCCTCGAAGAAGTGGAAAATGACGATATTTCGTCTGCAAAATAACCTAGAATTGTTTCGAGCTGTAATCCAAAATATAATCATTACAAAAATGATTGTTCAATATAAGGACAATGAGGATCCAACTACATGAATAATATCTAGCAAATGGCTCGTCATCCAACATTTGTGCCTGTTTAGAGCTCGTTCCAACATCGCTGTCCCCAACGGCCGAGCTTGGATATGTAGGAAAAGGTCAAACTGTTTTCATTACGTCCGGGAACTAGTATTGAAATACCGTTACCATGTGATCGCACCAAGTCCTTTGATATTGTAATTCTGTCAGCAGACTTTGTACACCCACCTCCAACGCCGCTACTCTAGATTCCAAAGTAGGACCCACATTGTCCTGGGGTAAATTGAAGAAAGTGTCTGCTGTAATCTTACCAATTGGATGGCCCTTATGTGTTGTGCGGATAGTGGGGGACACCTGCTTTTGTGCACAGTTCGGAGATTAGGCTGCAGAAACCGTAACATGTTCTCTCTCCACCATGTCTCAACTCGTTCACTATTTGCTTACTCAAATACCATTAGAGTTTTTTTTAATGACGTATAGATGTCCCAGCCTCATATTGTGAACCTCAGTGTTCACTGTGACGGGGTCAATTCTGGATGCTACAAAATGGTACCATCCATTCATCTCGGGAGGCAATAACTTCCTTGGCATCTTTTTCCAACCTAGTTTAAAATAGGCTCGACATCGGTTCTCTCCCTTGATACCGTTCTCACAATCTCTCGTCCCGTGGGATCGTCAAAATCCAAACCCTCATTGTTATAGTAGTGGTATGCAAGAAATTTATCCTTCTCGGGGGGAACATTTGGCAATCCGTACAACTCTTTATGGATTCTGTAGTTAATTTTACCATTTTCCCATGACAGAACGTCTCAGTCCACCTTCCAGCACATTGCAAATTAGCATAATAGAAATCACTGACTATGCTGAGATTGAACATCAGAGGCGTGGCACAATTTCTCCCACCCAAGTGCCCAAATTTTTTCTTCAAAGGGGGGAGCATTTTCGATTCCTCTCTCTGGAAAATGTTGCCTTTATTTGTAGGTTTGTGCCATTAATTTCACATACTCCAAAATGAACCTCTTCTCCTGTTGTTCAACATTGGATTGCACCTCTAGAGAGGAAGGAGATGCATCGTGTGTCCTCTTGTGTGGAGTTTTGGGTGTCATATCCAACAATGTCAAATGAGCCATTTCAACAAACATCTTCCATGCAACCAAAAAAATTAAACAATACTTACTTTCTTGAACATCTACACTCAATGCGACCCAATCAAATCCAATCTATACATAAATGTTGTTATTACACATTAACTCTATGTACACGATTGCAATGTTGAAAAAAGTTGGAGAACAAAGTGAACCAACATTGAAAAAAGTTGTTACTTTTCCAAAAACTATAAGTTCATGATTAATATTCTAATACAATATAATAGAAATGTTTGAAAGACAACTCACCTCAATTATTCACAGAGTTTGGGAGTCTGAATCGATAGGGAAGATGGGTTAATTTTCCTCTACAAAGTTTAGAAAATGAAGAGCAGCTGCGCCTGAAATTGTAAAAAATTCAAAACTTAAATTTACTAGCACCGGTAGGAAGCTTGAAACCCGGTGCTAAAATAACTAAAAGCAGCTACTTGAGGCTGCTATGAATTATTTTCTCGACATTTGCTCCCAACTCGAGAACAAACTTTCCAAAAAAATTCTAAGAGGCCAGCACCGACAGAAACACCGGTGCTGATATTTCACAAAATTGGTGCCTAAAATAAGTAAAGCAACTGCTTACGGCCGCGCACATTAATTTATTAAAATCATTTTCTCAACCAAAGAGCTAATCCTGAAAATTTTGTCAAGTACCCAGCACCGATGTCCGGACCAATACAGAAATTACAACCAATGTGAATAATTGAACAAAGCACATACTCTATTTTCAACCTTGAACAGTTTAAAGCACCAGTTCCTGGAAGCCGGTGTTATAGTTTATATATGGCACTGGTTTATACAATATCAGCGCTATTTATCATGTATTGCACCGGCTTTTAGCACTGATTTCTACAAAGCAGGTGCTGGAAATATATTTCAGAAGCGGTTTTGTGGAATTATGTTATAATACTGGTGCCAAATATGATTTTTCCACTGGTTCTGGAGGCCACCAGATTATCAACCAGCGCCTTTTCAACAATACATCACCTAAAAAATGGAAAAAACATCAACACGAGAGAAAAAAATTATAAACATCAACCAAAATGTATAGTACCTCAAAAGTATAAATTATCACTATGAAAATCATAAAACATCAACAAAACTTAAATTATCATTTAAAAAAAAACTACAAACATCAACCTATATCACAAAAAATCTACAACAATCAACCTCTATCACCTAAATTCCACTCGAAAAATGAAAAACATCAACATGAAAAAAAAGACACTACAAACATCAACCTATATCACTAAAAAAACTACAAATTAATTCCTATCACCTAAACCTCACTCGAAAAATAAAAATTGTCAACATGATAAAATTGGAAAAAAATAACAAATATTAATCCATATCACCCAAAAAATTATAAAACATCAACTTATACCAACTAAGTCTTCCTTGAGAAATGAAAAACATTAAAGTAAGGAAAAAAACTAGGAACATCAACCAAAAGCTTAGAGTTCCTCACGAGTACGAATTCTTATAAAAAATAAAGAAGAAGATCCTGATGGAAATTGAACCCATGATCACTCATTTCAACGTCCAAAGTACCAGAGACCATTGTTGAACATACTCACATTGAAATGAACTTAAACCTCAACATGTCTTTGGGAAAAGAATAACATCACATAACATCATCACAAAAAAAAAAAACTCAGATCTAGATTCAGTCAGGAAACTCTGAGAACCAGAGATAGGGTTCCAAAACTAGAGATTCGAAGGGATTTCGCTCGAGAAGCTTGAGTTTATCTCGGCGGCGGTGACATGAAAATGATGAAGCAGGGTTTTCCATTTTGTAAAAAGTACTTTTCAATTCAACCCCTAAGTTTAGCTTACTTTTTAATATTTACCCCAAAAAAATGTTATTAATTTGACCTATGAGATGACCTTGCAGGAAACCGATTTCATAGCCTATAGGGCAATGTGGGGCCAAATCTTTAGAGAAAATTGAAAGATTACATACAAGCAACAAAAAAATCTTTATATCTAATAGGACAATATTCTACGGAAAGAAATATTTCATAATCATTTATTCAGTGTTCGATTTCGAGTGTAAAATTTTTAACTATACATTCAACAACTGATGAAAGTGTCATTTTGGAAAAAGAAAATTAGGAAAGTGTCAGTGTCATACTTATTACCCGATCTCCTTAAAACGATATTTTTCTAACTTGTGGAGCGATCACTATATCTTTTAATTTAGAGTAAAGTGCATTCACGTCCGTTAGTTCCTTATTTAGTGCACATATACCTTTCATTTTTTAAAAATATGCACAGGTATTCCCGGCTGAGTCCAGCCAATATGACTGTTCATTTTTCTGACATCCTGAAGATGTTCCGGCGTGCCCAAAATTGGGTTCCCAGCTATCCTTCGTGTCGCTGGTGGGTTGGGACGGGATAATGATGCCCCGTCTTCAAATTTGAAGAGAACATTGGTGAAGCTCGACCAGAGAATAGGGCGAAGTTCGACTGAGGAAGTGACTGAATTTGTAGAGAGCTGCGGCTGGAGCACGAGCGGAACTCGTCGGAATGGGGGTATTCGTTAGAGAAGGAGGCTCTTGGTGGTGGGTGACTCTCGATGGTGGCTTCATCGTGGATCTCGCCGCTGAAAGTGAGTTCCACCACTGGGTCTCGTTGTTGGGACTCGTCGGCGGTCTCTAGAATGGCGCTCCGGCATGGTTCTCGGCTGAGCCATACATTCTATGGTTCACTTTTAATGTCTAGTGTTCTAGTATCTTATTGTTCTATGTATGGCCACATGAGAGAACCATATAGGGTACTTTAAAGAACTATTTTTAGCATCACATTTTCTTTTTTTGTAAAAGAAAAGAAAAGTAAAAAAATTAGTTTGGTAGAAAATATTGAGTAGGTCTCTTGATTTATACACTCCATTTGTTACATTACATACTACATTTAAAATATCTAAAATGATTTTTTTATATTATATTTTTTATATTCAAATACACATTATTACCTTTTTAAGTTATAAAATACAATAATTAAAATTTTCTACGTCTAAAAGGATTTGAGATGATCGAACGATCCCGTCCAATTGTGATCTTTCGAGGACGCTCAATTGAGGGGTTTGAATCTACTACCCTCGATGTGGCGTTTGGTATTCTCATCTGAGTGTTTTAGAACTTATAGAGGCGCGTGTGTTGGACATGGTGAAAGAAGGTGCTGTCAGGCGCGTTATTGGCGTTATTACGTGGGAGATATAAAATGATTCCCACGTTCTCCCACTTTTTATCTTTCAAAAGAAATCATTACGCCACCGATTCTTTAGCCTTCATAAATGCCTCTTTGCTTCATTCAACTTCCCCATTTCATTTGCAGGTTATTTGAGGAAGACATATTCACCGTCCAGAAATCACTTTTCCCAAACCGTTCTCACAAATAAGTAAGATTGTGGAACATTAGTTCCAAGCTCGGAACTCAATCTGTCACTTAAATTAAGAAATTGGCACAACTAGGTGAAACCTACAGACTGGGATCAGAAAATGAATAAGAAATTGGAACAGTTGCTCCAAGCTCGGAACAGAGCCTGTCTGAAAATATACTTAATTGAAAGACACTGTTCCAATGTTTGAACTTTGTCTTTCCATGTAATTTTCGAAGATCAGACTTAGTTTGACTCAGGACATGTTCAGAAAGTTTGGTAAGAAATGTGATGCCCTATGTAATTGTAATCCACAAATTCCCACGTAGAAATTAACTAACTATACTACTTGACCAAATACAGTTAACATCGACATTTCCATATATCAAATAATTTTGCATTCACAAAATCCTCAAAATGTTAAACAAGCAACAACAATTCCATGTTCATGATAAATTCTCATAAAACTTAAAAATTGGTACAAATCCAATCTTATGTTCAAAAATCAATTCCATTATCATCAAACTAATCATCCTCCTTTTCATTGGCGAAGTTCATCCCACCAAATTCCAAACCGGATTGCTTATCAGCATCGGCACAGTCCTCCTCCGCCTCATCATCACTATCATCGCTAGAGTACTCGGGTTTTAAATTAGGCATGGAGTTATCGTTGTTGAGTTTGATTTGGAGGCTTGTGGAATTAACAAACTTGGAATGATGCGCTTACGCTGCTGCCACTTCATTGTTAGTCGAACTAACATCGTCCTTGATGCACGCCAAATATTTTTTGAATGTTTCCATCCAACCCCTCTTCTCACCTGCCATTGAAACAACATTTTTAAAACTATGTACTAAAGGTAATGTGTACAACAAATTTATTAAAAAGTTTTGTGATTAATGTACTTACGTGCAACATTATTATCCAATGATGCTTCCCTTGCTCGCTTGGCGGCTTTCCCTGGAATCTCCCAAACTTGCCACTTCTTGTCTTCATCTAACACCAGATGCTTATAATCAAACCATGATTCATTGTAGTAGGCCAAACAGAGTGACTTATCAACGAGATCACTTTCCATTCCTTAATCAAAGCGATTATCAAACCACCATATGAGAGATCTTTCTTCTTCCCGCAGCCGCCTTAAGAATGTACATCAAAATGGTATACCCAGGATTTAATTTCACCCCATCTACGATGTAGTGGAACAACATCAAGTTTCCTATTGTCGGCTCTCACGCATGCCCACCCAACGGGAGGATATTCTAGCAGATCCACTCATAAACTAACCTGTGCTCAACACTCAAAACAACATCATACTCGGTAGCTCTCCCTGGAACTACCCCCGTATGGCCAAAATTTTTGCGAGCCATATCAACTGGGCATAGAGGGGTGAGTTCACTAACAGCAGGCTAACTTTATTGGTGAAATATCTCAATTGGACCCTGACTCCCATCAATCGGAGTAAGTTTGCTAGCATCAGTGTACTCGCTACCTAGGGCTTCATTATGCTAAATTTTTTAACGGGAATCGTTACACCAT
Organism: Rubia yunnanensis; assembly: GCA_037428765.1. Classification (NCBI taxonomy): domain Eukaryota; kingdom Viridiplantae; phylum Streptophyta; class Magnoliopsida; order Gentianales; family Rubiaceae; genus Rubia; species Rubia yunnanensis. The sequence continues at coordinate 105,982,125 of CM075063.1, read as the reverse complement.
TTACCATTGTGAGGTCTCTATTGTTTCTACTTTTACCTAAATTAGTGTAGAATTACACCATCTCGTCATAATGGACCGGTTCTTCTAATTGCACTAATGTATTAAAATGAGAGGGTTTAAAAATTCAATCAAATATCCTAGGCATAGCGGCTCAATGTCCGAACTATCAATTACTTTAGGATTGCAGCATTTTCTACATTGAAATTTAATGTACCTATGTTCGACATTGGTATTGAAGAACAACTCAGATTGCCCCAAATCTCAACGTAGTTGATGACTCCTTGTTGCCTCATTACTTGCTCCACCGCCGGCACCTCGACCTCTATACCTTGACCTGCTTGATTTTGGATTTTTGAGTTTGAAGAAATGTAGGGTTTGGGCATTTGGAAGAAGGGGATTTTTCTCCTTGGGAAAATAGAAATGATTAACCCATTGCAGATTATATATATATATATATATATATATATATATATAAAGACCGAGTTCCAAGGTTGGAACTGGGTCTGTTCCGCAAAAAAGGTCAGAACTGGTTCCGAGTGTGTAACTTAGTTCTGAGCTCGGAACTAATTATCGGCCACAACGTCTAAAATGCATTAAAGGTGGTTTTCAAATGGGCATTTAATACCCATTTGATAAAATCGCGAATTTCCTCCCTTTTCTCCCTTAAAAACCCTCCTCCCTTCTTCCATCTTTCCTTCATCCAAAATTTGTTCCCGCAATCTTCATCTATGTATATAACTACATTAAACCATACTAAATTTGTGATCTACACATCAAATTCCCAAGAGTTTGTACAAAAGCAAAAGTAATCCATGGGTTAGGGTTTTCATGGCTCATGAGTGTTCTAGGGTGGTCAACAAATATTTCTCTTGCTTAATTTGAATTTTTTGGATGAAAAGGTAAACATTTCACCATTTCCTTTGTTCTACTATTAGAATTTTACCTAGGGTTATTATACCTTGATATGCTCATGGTGTTACTGTATTTCGTTTATGTATATTTATTATAAGCATCAAATACAGTTTTGCACTTGTTAAAATAAAACCCTAGTTTTTCTATATTAGTTTTTGATTGTGATATATGTTGTTAGGTAGTATAATGTCCCGGAAGAGGACTCGTGATGAACATGTGCGTCCAATAGGTGGATTTTCACAAAATCCAGGCATTGATGACAGTGAGGAGGAGGGGTCGGAGGTGGGAGGGTTAGCTAGAACACACTGTAGAACCTTAGAAAGGAGAATGGCTAGAAAAGAGTTAACTTTGTTGATTTTCACCAAATCCGGAAAGTGTATGTCGGAGGAACGAGCTAAATGGTTTAGTTTGGTAGGAAAGGTTGGTAGAACAAGGGTAGACATGTACCAGTTGGCAAGAGGTTCCAAAATAATATAAAGATGTCATATGGATGGAGTGCAAGGTACCTACAATTATATCGGTGAAATTGAAATTATTTAATCACAAATGTAAATAAATAATATCCTACATTAATCTTTGAAAATAACTTTGATTTCATTCCACGTAGAGACCGTTTGAGTTCGATGTCCCGGATATGGATTATTTAAAGAAACGGGCAACAACCATGATCGTGAAGAGTTTGAGGGAGCACAAATATACCTTATCGCGAGATTTCATTTTTTCTAGTAAGAAAGGGGATCGTCCATGGTTAATTTATACACATATTCAACCCAAAAATTGGGAGATCCACAAGAGGCGAGCTTTGGAGAATGCTGGAAATTTGAGCCCATATAAACGTTACTTATTTTATTCTGACACATTATATTTGTTTAATTTTAAATGAACACTATTAGCTACAAATGTAGGGTACGAGGAGTTAAAAGAGACAGTTTGCAAAGGAAAACAAAACCCCTCATCGTAAGAGTTGTGTGGGATATGGATTGGCAGCTCTACAATTAATAAAGCAACGTTTTGAAAGGGATGCCCAACTAGCAATTAGCAGGGGAATTACCAAGGAGGAGGCAAGATCATCGGTAATACCCATGGATGAGGAAGAAATTTACCGGTGCGATATATTCCTGATTAGCCGTTAAAACACTAAAGGTGAATATGATAATGCTATCGAGCAAGAAATTGCCGACCGAGTGGTAAGAACCTGTAATATATTTTTTTTATTTTAAAATTAAGATAATAAGCTAAAATGTTTTACATAAAACTCTTACGTAGGCTAAATTAAAGCAGACACAATTGAAAGGGCAATTCATTGCCACAGGTAGACACGACATCCTCCGCGAGGCTACGGAAAAACTCGATCACCCAGGGCATGCAAGAGGTGTTGGATCATTCTTATCACAAAGAGATGTGTTCGGAATTCTCCGGTCATACAAGAAGGCAAAACCATCCTGGGTTCACATCTTACAAAAGGAAGCGCTAGTATGAGACAAAAAGATCAAGCAACAAGATATTTTGATCCGTAAGTTAATTAAACATTACGGTCTCCCCGTACCTAAAAATTTAGCCGATTTAACACCAGATTGGACTCCACCATCTGGAGGATCGCGCCACTCACCGGGAGATGTGTAGGTTAACCACAAACCTATTCTACCTCCGCAAGGAAATGAAGTCAATAATGTTGACCTCGCCATCATGTCCACAAAAAAAGGTCAAATTTTTATATTTATAATCTTATTCAATTTCATTTACCTTCATTTGTTTGACTTACTTATTTTTTTCCGTTGTAGACATCACATTTGTGTGAGTTGTACATTGATCAAGCGGAAAATGGTAGGCTGATCCACGTTGCCAATGGTATTTTGCACGAGTCATTGCGACATCATCACCCCATACCAATTCGAGATGCGATATGTAGAGTCTCACTGGAGAAGCCACTAGTCTTTAACGCCCCATTGCCAATTGCAGATGACCACTACAAGCACGTGGGAACCGCCGAAGGACTTTTTATCCTATGGCCTTGTCGCCTAAACTATGTGGACCCTACAAAGGATGATCATTTGAAGGCCAAGCCTAAAACGACACACAGAATAGTTCACAAAACACAGAAGAAGGCTAAGCCCATACTCACAAGGGTACAAGTTTTGATGGATTCACCGAACTTTGTTAGAGTCTTGTATGATTTGATTGGCGGACACCAAGTCAACTCAACCTACACATTTTCGGGCAATGAATGCGTATTTGGTCAAAATAGGGAAATAATTGCCGCATGGAGTGAATTCGAAGACTTGTGGAGGTGTGGCCAAGTCAATCAAACCATAATGTCCTTATACATATTGTAAGTACTATATAATTTCATAGTTGGAAGGAATAATTTATTAGCTTTACCATTTTTACAAGAAAAAATGCTTTTATAACCTTACCTAGTTGACATAAGTGTCAATATAACCTTTCAATATTCAAAAGTGCCAATATAACCCCATATAGTTAGTGAAAGTTCCAATATAACCCTATAAGTTTTAAGGATGTACTGATATAACCCTACAAATATTAGAAATGTGCTGATATAACCCTACAAACATTAGGAATGTGTTGATATAGCCTAATAAGATTGCATAATGTACTGATATAACCTAATAAGATTGCATAATGTGCTGATATAACCCTACCTAATTTCAGCGAACTATAGCGGTTCGGCAACTATGAGGGTAAAATTGTCCACCTAATTTCAGAGTTAGCCCGAAGGGTATTTTGGTCAATTTACATAGAGTTAACGCTGGAAAATTAAGGTCAATGCCGGAAATGGGGTCTGAGGGTTATATTGGCACTTTCATTAACTAGTTAGGGTTATATTTGCACTAAAAATTATCATAGGGTTATATTGGCACTTACTCAAGTAGAATATTGGCACTTATCCCTTTTTACAATTAACGTTTTCTCATTCTATTTCAAAGGTACATGTATTATTTTGCTAACCAAAGGGAGAAAGGGTGGATAGGGTATTTGTGCCCGGTGATGCCACAAGAAATCGGAAACACGGTCAAAGAATGGGTTGACTCCATCTTGGACGAACGAATAAAAAAATATTTGTCTCCCCATACATTGAGAGGTGATGGTAAAATATCAAATCTACTTAAATCAATATATTTTTTGGATCATTTTTATGTATCACATTCTTGTAGGGACTATTGGAGATTATTATTTATTGTCTCGGAGAACAAATGCATTTATTGGATGGATCCTCTACATTATCAACCTTCCGGGTCATTTATTAATATTTTGGATACTTTCGTCACTTTTCCCACCGAATCTAGTACAAAGGGTTTGGAGATAGTCGAGATCAAGGTGAACCTTTTTTTCATGTTCACAATTCAATTTGATTCTAGAATTCTAAAGTTTTGATATGATTATTTAATTCCTTTCTATAAAATAGTACTAAAAAAATCAAAGAATTGGGAGTGCGGGTATTATGTAATGTTATATACAGCGGAGTGTCTTCAACAAATCCGTATGGGTTTTCTTGAAATCAACGACGTAAGATTTGAATTAGATCTTCTTCCATTGTTTCAATGCTATATGTTTATTACACATTTTAATAACATTCCCAAATTCACAGATTTTTAAAGAGGATAAGAAGTCGTATCGCAAACTGATATTAACATGGTAAGACATTGCTTGGCAATGTATATTGTTGATGCCCGTTTCAATTCCATTGGAAATCCCAACGTAGCAGTGGTATGAGTAGCTAGTATATATGATGACATTGTCATTGTAATAGATTTTGTTGGATTTATGTTCCTATCTATAGATTGTTGCTGCCTTACCGTAGTATATAGATTTTTGATAGATAGTGTGGAAATGACAAGTTATTTTGGTGTATCTTGACCTGGTATGAGAGGTTTTCATATAGCCGGATTCTATTTAAATTGCACAACTTTGACCACACTTTCCGAATGGTGTTCCGACATCAGAACTGATGTCAGTGCTTCTTTGTACTATTACAAAGATCACATTCAGTGTTACGAACTCAGAACATATGATCCAAAATCTGTCTCGAGTCTGGAACATAATATACAACATTAAATGATCCAATACCTAAAACTTACAGATTGGGAACAAAAAATACATCCGAGCTCGGAAATCACGCTAGTTTCGAGTTTGTAACAAGTCTATAGATCTGATAAACTACCTCATGTTCCGATCTGAAACCAATCAATACATCCAAGGGTTTTGATCTTGTTCCGAGCTTGTAACGACCCTAAAGATCCAACAGTGTGACTTACGTTACAAGTTCGTAACATGGGGCCTGGTCCGACGGGTTACCGGTTGTTACGAGATCAGAACTAATAGAACGCAGTTTCACCCTATCGTTAGAAGGCAGTTTTGAACTACCTTACATTGTTGCATCAGAAGGCGGTTCCAGGAACCGCCTTTGATCATCATTAATGGAAGGAATGTCCAGAGAAGCCACCCCCAAAGTGACTTCTATTGTCAAAAGGAACCGCCTTTAATAGAGGAGCCTCCACTAGTGTTAAGATATTAGAAAGTTCAGAAGCATATACCTTAATTCCTCACGAGGAGAAGATAAAACATCAATGAATTTCGAGGTCAGAGGGAGTCTGACCAAGGTTGATTGGTGGTAAGGGGAGTTTGCAAAACCCACCATAATAATAATTAGTTAAAATAAGTACTATTATATGAGTTACTTTGTACTATATTATTTCTAATTAGTAATTTTTTTCTGAAATGGGCTAGGCCCGCGGATGTAGGTGAATTCACTGAATTGCATAACCAAGTCTCATGTGTCAAATTTTATGTTTGCATACTTAGTTTTTTTTTTAAATTTAAATTCCACCCTAAGGTGGGGGGTTATATATTAGGTTCCCCAGACCTATTAAGAAACTAGAAAATTACAGCGTTAGAATTGGAAGATACACTAACAAGGCAACCTCGTTGCCTCCAAAAGAATGACCTAATAACTAGTGGTCTATTGGTTCAGTTAAAGGAAGAACTATTAACTATGAACAAAGGCGAAAAGAGATGAGAGTTGCGTTTCCAAAGTAGGTGATCTCCACCCCCTGTGTTAATCACTTACTTTGGCCAGGCAACTTTCATTCAAAATGCTCAAAATACTCCGAAAGAGTCTCAGTGGCAAGTGATGTGCTTGTGGTGCAGACACGTTTCCTTAGAATTGAAGATCATGTAGTCCTAAACTTCAGTTGGTCCATTTAGGGGCATTGATGTAGTCTTTGTCTTGGGAAACAACCAACAAAAATGTTGAATCTAGTGCAGTAAGCATAGCAGTAGCATATCATCTGTCCTCATATTAACAGGTTCTCCAAAGCTACCTGAAAAAAGAAAAACAAGCATCAACAGTATCAATTGTCCTTGGTAGCTTGTTTGTGTGTTCGAATGTATGGAATGTGGTTTCTATCCAAATTAATGAGACCTCTGATGTATAATGGAATGTTAGAGAGGTTTAGATTTGGTTCATAAGGGTGAGTAGATCTATGCTTAGCAATTGCATCAGCAACCGCATTGCATTCCCTGAAAACATGCCTTAGGGTAGTCATATTTAGTTCAGAGTGAATTTGAAAGGCTAGTGCATATAGGGACCATTTGGCTTTTCTGGGATTGTTAATCATGTTAATCATGTTTGCATACTTAATGAAATTGTTAATTGGGACTAAAAATTGGTTTGCGACTAAATTAGTAAAGCCAAAATTTTGCTTCTAATATTTTTGGCGATGAAAGTATTAAGACAACACAAATGGAATAATTTTCCAATATGTATGTTAAACATATCTCTTGAAACATCTCCATGTAGCTCGTCAGAGAGCTATCATAAGACTCACCTTTGTCCGACAAGCATTTACACTAGCGAATTTGAAGACTCTTACTTCTGATATTTCCTTCCAATTGAACGATGAGCATTTACACTATGCAACTTCAAGGTGCTACTAATCTCTTCTCGATATGAGATAAAGGCTTCAAATTGATGGATGCAACTCGAGTCCTGATATTTCCTTCCAATTGAACGACGAGAATTTATACTATGCAACTTCAAGGTCGCTACTCGTCTCTTCTTGAAATGAGACAAAGGCTTCAAAGTGATGGATGCAACTCGAGTCTTTAGTCTTTGGGAGTAAATTTGACAAATTCGCCAATCACAACTGTTGTAAGTGGGGTCTAATAAATACTCATAGACAAGATAGAAGAATATACTAGGTCAACTATTCTCAATGCTAAATTGACAAGATAAACTCAAAATTAGTTTATGCATGCATGACAACATAATGGAATTTAAATATATATATATATATATATAGGACTTATATATATATGACTTATATATATATATAAAGGACTTTAAATAAATAAATAAATATATGTGTGTGTGTGCGTGTGTATGTGTGTGTTAGATTATGAATGACAAACATAAATGACTTAAACTATTTAAAAATATGATTCTACTATTGCATTTGTTCAACTTTTGAGCATGCATGACATATTTTCTGTTAGGAGAAAAGCATCCCCTACAACAAGTGTTGTTCAACAACAAACACAAATGCGGAAATTCCAAGTATAAGGCTGACTCTCTATATCACAATTCTCAAACAATAATCAACACACCAACATATTTATCATAATAAAATGAGCAAAACAACAACCAAAACAATCAAGGCAAGGTACACAGATTTTTAAGCAGAAAACCCCTTCGGTGTGAAGAGTAAAAACCACAGGACGATTAGAAGTCCACCCCAATTGCTTTTATTATGATCAAAGGATGGTTACACAAACCCTATCCAAGTCTCAAATGGCTACACAACATAGACAATCATAACTAGCAACACAAGCAAGAGATAAAATGTGAAGAATATCACCAAATCTGCAGAGGATAGTCAACCTGCCATTTATCCCAAACCAAAGCACCAGTAAACAATCCAACCGTTCAAAATGAAGCCCAATATGTCCCGAAGCTGCTGCCAAATTTCAGCTCAATCGGACACCGGATGGCCTTCTCTCACTTTTCTTTCTCTTTTTGTTTCTACTTTTCACCACCCACAAGTCCCTATTTTTTTTGTCAAACTTAGGCATAATAAAGTGGGCTGAAAACACACAAAATATTTGGCTTTTCAACATAGGTAGGGACCCAAATACCCAAAAAATCTCCCTTTCTCGACTATGTGGGGGTAGATGCCATTCCAACAAGCAAATGAAAAGTCTCAAACTTGCCTCTTAACAATGCTTGGGTCATCATGTCGGAGCCATTATCATCAGTGTGAATATTATGAAGCTTAAGTAGCTTGGCATTAACAACATCACCTATCCAAAAATATCTCACATTAATGTGTTTAGACTTAGCATGAAAAGTGGAATTCTTAGCAAGATGAATTTCACTTTGACTGTCACAATACAACACATACCTCTGTTGTGAAAATCCAAGCTGACGAACAAATCACTTCAACCAAAGAAATTCCTTATAGGCCTCTGTCGCTGCATGAACTCAAACTCAGTAGTAGACAATGCCATGCATTTCTGTAACCTTGATTGCCAAGACACCGCCCCCCTGTAAAAGTGACCACATAACCCAAAGTAGACTTCCTAGAGTTAATGTCATTTTCCATGTCATAATCTGAGCAGCCAACAAGAATAGAACTATCACTCCCAAAACAAAGCTTCATATCTGCAGTGCATCGTAGGCATCTCATAATCCACTTAACAGCATTCCAATGCTCCTTTCCCGGATTGGAGAGAAATCTACTAACCAGGCCAATTGCATGAGCTATATCAGGCCTCATGCAAACCATTGCATATATAAAACTACCCATAACCGAAGTATAATGGACCTGATGCATACTTTCCTTCTCTTCATCGGTAGAAGGACTTTGTTTACTACTCAACTTAAAATGCAAAGAATGAGGAGTATTCAAAATTTTTTCTTTCTCCATATTAAACCTCTTTAGCACTATATAAACATATAATTCTTTGGATAACCACAACCTTCGATCCTTTCAATCAAGAATCATCTGCATCCCAAAAATGTGCTTTGTTGGTTCGAGTTCCTTCATAGAGAAAAACTTACTCAACTGTTTCTTCAAACTGACAATTCGAGTCACATTTTTCCCTACAACAAGCATAGCATCAACATATAGTAGCAAAATGATAAAGTCATTGTCAGAAAATCTTTTCAAGAAAGCATAATGATTGCAAGAAGTCCTTTTGTAGCCTTGTTCCCCCATAAAAGAATCAAACTTGAGATACCATTACCTTGGAGCTTGTTTGAGGCTATACAAGCTCTTCTTCAATTTGAACACAAAATTCTATTTTCCCTTGAATTTGAAGCCCTCGGGTTGTTCCATGTAGATGTCTTCTTCAAGGTCACCCTGAAGGAATGCTGTCTTCACATCCAACTGCTCAATCTCCAAACTAAGGCTAGCAGCAAGGCCTAGAAAAGCTCTAATAGAAGACATCTTGACAACCGGCGAAAAAATCTCTTCAAAGTCGACCCCTTTCCGCTGATTGCAACCCTTAACAACAAGCCTAGCTGTGTATCGCGGTTTCTTTGCATTCTCATCTTGTTTCCGCTTGTAAACCAATTGATTCCTCAAATATTTCTTCCCTTTTGGTAGCTTCACGAGATCAAAAGTGTGATTCTCCTGCAATGATTTCATCTCCTCTTTCATTACATCCATCCAACACTGCTTGTCACCACTATCCATAGCTTAACCAAAGGACTTGGGTTCTCCCCCATCAGTAAGAACTTAATCAGAAGAAGGGTACATCATAGAAGGATTTGGGTCTCTGGTAGACCATCTCACAGGAGCTGGTTGAACTTGAAGAGAGCCGGGATGGTCAATCTCAGTGGCCTTCCCCTCATCATCATCAACATGATCATCCACCTCCGGAACATCAGTTTCATTGCCACTATCATGCACCTCCTCAGTCGGTGTAGGTGCAGAACTCAAAGGAGGTATATCCAAATCAACCAGATCATAGCCACTAGGCAATGTAGTCTCTTGACCCTTATGAATATCTTCAATAGTCTGATCTTCAACAAGCACCACATCCCTGCTACGAATCAACTTTTTCTCTACAAGTTCATAAAACCTGTAGCCAAACTGGCCTTGACCATAACTCACAAAAATGCATTGGCGAGTTTTAGTATTCAACTTCTATCTTTCATTATTTGGAACATGCACAAATGATCTACACCCAAAAAACCGCAAGTGATTATAAGACACCTCCTTGCTAAACCAAATATTATCTGGAAAATCACCATCTAAGGAAGCACAAGGAGACAAATTAATCACATAAACAACAATGAATAAATCCTCACCCCAAAAGTATCTTGGTAACTTTGCCTCAGAAAGCATGAACCCCATTCTCTCTAACAAGGTCCCGTTCATCCTCTTAGCCACACTATTCAACTGTGGAGTCTTTTTAGGTGTTTTCTGATGACTAATACCCAATGACCTGCAATAGTCATCCAATAGTCCAATGTACTCCCCGTCATTGTCAGAATGGAGGCACTTTAACTTCCTTCCAGTTTGCCTCTCAACCAAAGCTTGAAACTGCTTGAATACATCAAGTACCTGGTCTTTGGTTTTCAAAGCACACACCCACAAATTTCTTGAACAATCATCAATAAAGGTTACGAAGTAAAGTGCACCACTAAAAGTTTTAACTTTAAAAGGACCACAAACATCAGAATGAACAAGGTTAAGCAAACCTAATTTTCTTGAAGGTGGATGTCTCTTGAAAGAGACTCTATAATGCTTCCCACCCAAAAAATTCTCTCACTTCTCTAGTTTTTTACTCTTCAAATCAAGTAATGCATTCTTCTTGATTAGAAAATTTAGCCCCTTTTCACTCATGTGGCCAAGTCTTCTATGCCAAATCTTTGTCGGATTATCATCAGCTACATGTACACCATCTGTGGAAATTTTGGCTCGTGACAAGTATAGGCCTGTGTACTTCTTCCCAGGATCTAGCACCGAATTCCCCTTAGTGGGTTTCCATTGTCCACTATGAAAGGTGCTACAATAGCCTTCATCATAGAGCTTCCCGGTGGAGATCAAATTCAATCGAACATTTGGGACATGTCTAACATTATTGAGCACTAACCTTGCTCCAGTGTCAGTCACCAAACAAAAGTCTCCAACACCAACAACTTGAGCCAAACCATTATTACCAATCTTCGATATCCCATAGTCACCTGAAGTATAAAACTTGAAGAATTCCTTCCTTGATGTCATGTGAAGTAAGGCTCCACTATCAATCACCCAGTTTGTCTCAAAGCTAGCTAGGTTCACAAAACTCTCATCATGTACAGTGATAAGATCTTCAACCGATGTAGTTGCATCTCGATCACCATTATCTTCATCTTGTTTCTTCTCTTGCTTGCCATTGCCACCCTTGTTCTCTCTTTTCCACTTGTAGCAGTACTTCTAGATATAACCCATTTTATCACAATAATTGCTCTTCAAATTCTTGTATCTTCCACGGGATTGCTCCGACTCTTATCTCTTCCACCGGAAGCTCTACTTTTACCTCTTCCTCTATTCTCAACAACACAGGCTTCCTCAAAAGAAGGTGACATGCCATGAGATCTCTTTCTCATCTCCTCATTCAAGATACCAACCTTAGAAAAATCCAAAGTAACTTTTCCATGTGGTGCTGAGTTGCAAAGTGTTATCCTAAAAGTATCCCAATAATCTGGTAGAGTACCAAGCAACAAAAGCCCCTGAATTTCATCATCAAAATTAATCTCCGTAGCAGAAAATTATTGAATAATGCCATGAAAATCATTCAAGTGATCAGACAATGCCTTGCCTTCCTTGAACTTCAACTCCATCAACTGCTTGATAAGTACAACTTGTTATTTCCAGACTTGCTTGCATAAAGGGATTCAAGCTACTCCCAAAGAGACCATGCATAAACTTCATCATTAATATGATTAAGGACATTATCATCAACCCACTGACGAATAAAACCACACACCTGTTCACGCTCAAAAGCCCATTGCTCATAAGACTTACCTTTTGGTTTATCGGTACAAGACACAGGCAAATGCCAACTCATTAGACTTGCCTTTTGGTTTATCGGTACAAAACACAGGCAAATTTCAACTCTTGACATATAACAAGTCCTTCATCTTCCTTTTCCAAAGATGAAAATTTTTACCATTCAAACTAACCATCCTACTAGTGTTGATATTAGTAGAATCCATGGAGAAATCAACCAAATAACCACAGCTCTGATGCCAGAATGTTAGGAGAACAACACCCCCCTACAACAAGTGTTATCAAACAATAAACACAAATGCGGAAATTCCAAGTATAACGTTGACTCTCTAAATAACAATTATCCAACAATAATCAACACACCGGTAGAGTTATCACAATAAGATGAGCAAAAAAAAACCTAAACAATCAAGGCAAGGAATGCGGATTTTTACGTGGAAAACCCCTTCGGTGTGAAGAGTAAAAACCATGGGACGATTAAGAGTCCACCCCAATTGCTTTTATATGATCAAAGGATGGTTACAAAAACCCTACCCAAGTCTCAAATGGATATACCCAACATATTCAACCATAGACAAAAATAATTAGCAACACAAGCTAGAGATAAAAGTGAAGAATATCACCAAATCTGCAGAGAATAGTCAAGCTGTCGTTTATCCCAAACTAGAGCACCAATAAAAAATCCAACCTTTCAAAATGAAGCCCAATAAGTACCGAAGTTGCTGCCAAAATTTTAGCTCAATCGGACACGGGATGGCCTTCTCTCACTTTTCTTTCTCTTTTTCTTTCTACCATTCACAACCCAAAAGTCCCTTTTTTTGTCAAACCTAGGAACAATAAAGTGGGATGAAAACACACATAATATTGGGAATTTCCACATAGGAAGGGACCTAAACACCCAACAAATCTCCTCCTCTTGACTATGTCGAGGCAGATGCCATTTCGGAAAGCAAACGACAAGTCTTAAACTTTCCTCTTAGCAATGCTTTGGTCATCATGCTGGAGCCATTATCATCAGTGTGAATCTTATGAAGCTTAAGTAGCTTAGCATCAAGAACATCACGTATCCAAAAATATCTCACATCAATGTGTTTAGACTTAGCTTGAAAAGTGAAATTCTTAGCAAGATGAATTGCACTTTGACTATCACAATAAACACATACCTCTGTTGTGTAAATCCAAGTTGACAAACAAATTGCTTCATCCAAATAAATTCCTTACATGCCTCTATCGCTGGATGAACTCTGACTCAGCAGTAGACAATGCCACGCATTTCTGCAACCTCGATTGCCAAGACACCTGCCATCTTAGAATCTTAGTAGCCAACAAGAATAGGCCTATCACTCCCAAAAAAAGCTTCATATCCGCAGTGCCTGGTAGGTATCTCATAATCCACTTAACGACATTCCAATGCTCCTTTCCCGGATTGGAGAGAAATCAACTAACCAGGCCAACTGCATGAGCTATATCAAGCCTGATGCAAACCATTGCATATATCAAACTACCCACAACTGAAGCATAAGGGACCAGATGCATTCTTTCCTTCTCTTAATCGGTAGAAGGACTTTGTTTACTACTCAACTTAAAATGCAAAGAAAAAGGAATACTCACAGGTTTTGCTTTCTCCATATTGAGCCTCTTCAGCACTATATGAACATATGATTCTTGGGATAACCACAACCTTCGATCCTTTCAATCACAAATAATCTGCATCCCAAAAATCTCCGCTGGCCTGAGTTCCTTCATAGAGAAAACCTTTACTCAACTGTTGCTTCAAAATGACAATTTGAGCCACATTTCCCCTACAACAAGCATATCATCAACATATAGTAGAAAAATGATAAATTCGTTGTCAAAAAACCTTTTCAAGAAAACACAATGATTGGAAGAATTCCTTTTGTAGCCTTGCTCCCCCATAAATGAATCAAACTTGCGATACCATTGCCTTGGAGCTTGTTTGAGGCTATACAAGATCTTCTTCAATTTGCACAAAAAAATCTATTTTCCCTTGAGTTTGAAGCCCTCGGGTTTTTCCATGTAAATGTCTTCTTCAAGGTCACCGTGAAGGAATGTGGTCTTCACATCCAACGGCTCAATCTCTAAATCAAGGCTAGAAGCAAGACCCAAAACAACTCTAATTGAGGACATCTTGACCTGGTGCAAAAATCTCTTCAAAGTCGACTCATTTCCTCTGATTGCAACCCTTAACAATAAGCCTAGCTTTGTATAGCGATTTCTTTGCATTTTCATCTTGTTTCTGCTTGCAAACCCATCGATTCCTCAAAGCTTTCTTTCTTTTTAGTAGCTTCACGAAATCAAAAGTGTGATTATTATGCAATGATTTCACCTCCTCTTTCATTGCATCCATCCAACACTGCTTGTCACCATTATCCATAGCTTCACTAAAGGACTCGGGTTTTCCCCCATCAGTAAGAAGAACATAATCAAAAGAAGGGCATAGAAGGATTTTGGTCTTTGGTAGACCGTCTCACAGGAGCTGGTTAAACTTGAAGAAAGCCAAGATGGTCAATCTCAGTGGCCTCCTCCTTCTCATCATCAACATGATCATCCACCTCTGGAACATCAGCTTCATTTCCATTATCATGCACCTCCTGAGCTGGTGTAGGTGCAAAACTCAAAGGAGGTAGATCCAAATCAACCTCAACCTCATAGCCACTAGGAGATGTAGTCTCTTTACCCTTATGAATATCTTCAATAGTCTGATCATCAACAAACACCACATCCCTGCTACAAATCAACCTCTTCTCTACAGGATCATAAAACCTGTAGCCAAATTGGTCTTGACCATAGCCCACAAAAATGCATTGGCGATTTTTAGGATCCAACTTTGATCTTTCATAATTTGGAACATGCACAAATGCCTTACACCAAAAAGCACGCAAGTGACTATAAAACACCTCTCTGCTAAACCAAATATTATCTGGAACATCACCATCTAAGGAAGCACAAGGAGAATAATTAATCACATGAACAACAATGAATAAAGCCTCACACCAAAAGTTCTTGGTAACATTGCCTCAAAAAGCACGCACCTCATTCTCTCTAACAAGATCCCGTTCATCCTCCCAGCTACGCCATTCAACTGTGGAGTCTTTTTAGGTGTTCTATGATGTGTAATACCCAATGACCTACAATAGTCATCCAATGGTCCAATGTACTCCCCGCCATTGTCAAAACAGAGGCACTTTAACTTCCTTCTAGTTTGCCTCTGGACCAAAGCTTGAAACTGCTTGAACACATCAAGTGACTGGCCTTTGGTTTTCAAAGAATACACCCATAACTTTCTTGAAAAATTATCAATAAAGGTTACAAAGTAAAGTGCACCACTAAAAGTTTAAAATTAACTTTCAAAGGACCACAAACATCAGAATGAACAATGTAACACCCCCAAACCCAGGACCTACCTGCTCCACGCAAGTATCGGGTCGGATCTGGGCGTGCTACCAAGAATTTCAGCAGTAACAAGCAGATAAATTTTATGCGGAAGCAATTTTAGAGTTCAAAACCTAGCTTTACTATTACAATGAAAGGATTATTACAAATGTTGATAAAAAGTTTCTCCTAACCTTTACAGGTCACAGTTCTAAAGGATAAGGTTCAGTTAACACAACTAATTTTAATATCTATCCAAAAGATTCTGATGGACCACCCAGGATCCTTTCTCAAAAGAAGTAAAGACATGAGAGAAAATTCTCTCTGGAGAGAAAAAAGGGCGCAGCCCTTCTCCGGACTACCGGGGCCGATTTTCTTCCAGTTTCTCTCCTACGATTCAGAGTTTCCGGCGAGGAATCTGACATTAATGTTGGATTCCTCGCCGAGCATCTTTCGAGGTATGATTTGTGCTTGAATTTGAAGATTTGATCTTTGGATCTGGAGGTTTTGGGTGAAGATCAAACTTTTCGATCTTGAAGTTGTTGATGGAGCGTATTTGATGAAGATCTACCATTGTTCCAAGTAAGTTTTAATCTTTCGTTGATAGATCTAATCTGGATGATTGATGAGGGGTTTGTTTATGATGAATCTGTGTGGATTTGTACGGAAGATTATTTGTTTATGGTGGTTAGTCAATGTGATGTTCATGTTGGATTGGGAGTAGAGATGAATTTGAAGCATGCATTTTTTAGTATTTGGAAGAGTTCATGATGGATCTGTTGAGAGGGCATTCATGTGATCAGATGCCCCACTGTCCATGATTATCTGCTTTAATTGGAACTTCGACCAGATTGCTATGTTTCATGCCAAGAATTTAAATTTATTTTTTTGACTGATGAGCACTCATGTGGGATTCAAGATTTTGGGTGTTTGAATGTTATTGTTTAATGGGGTTGATGGTTTGGGATTAGTCAGATTCAAGAAAGATGTTGGAGATAATTGGTTTAACTGGAATCATCAACGACGATAGGCCCAAGGTATTTTCCTCGTTGCTTCAATCTCATGATAATGTTCAGATCTAGATGAATGGAGGAGCAGATTTTTTGTAAAGGTTGGATTATTTGGATGATGATTGTTAGAATTTTCCGGTCGGGTTCGCCAGAAAAATACTTTTTTCCGGTGGGTTATAATACTTATCATGTCTTGAAGGTTTTGGATTCGTTTGGTTAAGCAACATCCGATCGGAAAATATTTGAGAAATTTCAGATTTGAAGTTAATTTGGAGGTTGGGTTTTCGGATTTTCCGATCGGAGGTCGCCGGAAAAGTGCTATTCCGGCAAGGATAGTGCATGAAATAGCCGTGTTTCTTTGTCCCTAGACCCGGATTCATAGGTTTTCAAGCTTGGGGAGAATTACACGGCTGGAGAAGGGATTCATGAATGTTTAAAAGTTGGGTTTTTCTAGCCGGAAAAATGCGTTTCCGGCGAGGTGAATGGTAATTTTTCGGTCGGAAAATGCATGCTCGGATTTGGAGGTGAAATTTTTTGGTTTTACGTGCTAAATCCGGCCGGAATTACATAAGGGAAGAGTGCCCAAATTTGGATGGATTTTTTTGCCAATTTTTGCGGATTCCGGCGACTTTTTTTCCAGATTCCGGCGGTTCTTGGCCGCCAGAAAAATGCGAGTCTGGCATGGATCCAGTTTGGGCACCGCCGGGTCATTGTACCCGGATGGTGAAAACGGGCCAACGTCTAACTAGGGTTTCAACCCGATACGTGGAGGCGCGGGTCACATGACCCGCTAAGAAGGCAGCCGGGTCAACAAAATTGAAACCCTAGTGGTTATGATATTGGGCCGAACGGATGGGCTGAAAAGAAAAATCTGTTGCTGGGCTGAAAAGGGAAAAACGGGCGGAATTTGAGGACTCGGGCGGGTCGTGTTATAACCCGGTTTCTTAACCATTTCATTGGCGGCTGGGTCAAGTAGAAAACCTAGAGGCTAGGGTCTGGGCCGAGCTACTGGGCCGGAAAAAATAGCTGTTGGGCCGAAAGAAATAACCAAGCATGTGGGCTGAATTCAAGGTATATTGGGCCTAATTAAATGAAGTATTTTTTAGCTTATTCTTGGGCCGAATTTGCTTCATTTTTGGGCTCGAATTTGTGGTTTTTTGTTAGTTTTTGCCTTCTCTTTGGGCTAAAATTGTTTTGGGGAGATATTTCCATATTTTCCCTTTGGAGAGTGGGAGAGCAGCCTTTCTACATTTGGTTGCCCGATCATAGGAGTGGGGTAGTGGGTTAATTAATTAGCGTACGCGAAATTAATTAATCCACTGCTAGTCGTTACTTGGACTTGACGGTTATTATGCGCTCTATGCTCGCGCTACACTTTTTGTGTTAAATTAGCATAAAGCTGTCCATTTGCTCAAAATGGAGTGGGCGATTACATAATCGCCAGGCTTGACGCACGCCGTATAAGTTGTGTTCGTTCTCTCCATCCTTAGGAGGGCTACTTTTAGAGGGATGCACAAAAGCTATTGGCATGGCCTACGAGCACTCTTGCCCTCTAAATTAGCCACGGTTCATATCACGAGAACGTTTGAAGGCCAATAACACCCCTCTTTCCTCACCTTAGGGGTGTATATGGTAGAAGCTGCTCCTCCTTTGGCGGTCCTAGCTTCATTCGGATTCAGCAACACCAGCACACCATGGCGAGCATTCAAGACCCGAGCACACATCACTCGGTTGCACTTTTTGTCTACCACAGACGGCCTCTTCATTATTTTCTTCAAGACCCGAGACCCGAGTTTCGGCTGCGATGAGGATTTCACATGAAGAGCCAGTACACATTTCTGGTTGCTATGTATAGGTCCAGATTCACACATCCGGACTTGCAGTTATTTTTCCCTAGGCTTAGTACTTTCTGGCTTAGGGTTAGCATTTCTTTAAAAATAATTGGGGGGGGGGGAGGGGGGTTCTCATTTAGGTACCCCCCCCCGCTTCTTTTTCCCTAGGTTTTTAGCCTAGGGTTGGATGCTGGTTTGTATTTGGTAGGGCTCTCTTAGGGCTCTATCGTGGGTTCCACCGTCTATACTATTTACCTATTTACTCAAAAGAAGTAAAGACAACAGTGCTCTATTCTCTTACAGTTCATTTACACCTGAAAAGGGTTGTTTGACTAGGGTAAGCTTCTTGCTTAGTGAGGTTCCATCACCAGTAATTACCCAGTTGAATTTTAGTGATCACAGAAAAAACAAATAACAAATAGCCACATAAATCCTTGCACACATTAAAAGGATACAGGTGGTTAATGCCGAGTTGCTGCCAAGTGCCCATATGGCAACTCTGACTAACATACAAGGCATAACCTTTTCAGTAGTGCCCGAAGGCTATCAGAACAGAATTTAGTTTTTCTGACCACGGCCAATCAGATGCTCAGTTATGAGCTCGTATCATATACAGATGGTTATGCCAGCATACCAGAAACTCCACGTGTAACTGGTCTAATCAGACGGTTCGGTCAGTACCGTTCCCCGCCGACTTCGACCAAACTACAATCGCGTTGGGGACCCCAAAATCATAGACAGGTAATCATGTAACAGATAATTCAAGTTTGACATGACAAGATAAAGTACAAGCCGATCATTCACATAAAATATCAGAGCATTATATGATTCAAGTTTGACACTGCAAGATAAAGTACAAGCCGATTATCCACAGAAAAATATTAGAGCAGTTCATAACTCAGTTTCACAATAATTGAGCTCAGTATGATAAAATACACACTCAACTTAATGGTCAGTATATACTATCATTTTAAGTTTAACAAACATATCCCTCTCTAATGGGGTTTGAGTACTCATGATTTGAGTAAAGGGTAGAGAGATTCGAGAATAAAGTTCGGTACAGGATTTCAAGTAGACGAATTTGAGTATAGGGTTCGAGTACAGAGGTTTAAGTGGTTGAGTTCGAGTACAGGGAGTTTGAGTAGGGGATTCAAGTGGAGAAGGTTCGGGAATCAGGTCGTACTAGCTTGAGTGATAATTCAAGTGGTGAGATGAGAGTGGCGAGGTTCGAGTGGCGAGATTCAATTGGTGAGGTTCTAGAGGTACGGGTTCAGTTGGTGAGGTTCTAGAGGTAAGGTTCAGTTGGTGAGGTTCGAGAGGTAAGGTTCCAGTGGCACTAGTTCGAGAGGTAAGGTTCGAGAGGTGAGTTCGAGAGGTAAAGGTTTCAATAGTACTAGTTTGAGAAGTAAGGTTTGAGAGGTAAGGTTTGAGAGGTAAGGTTCGAGAGGTAAGGTTCGAGAGATGAGTTTGAGAGGTAACAGTTTCAGTGGTATTAGTTCGAGAGGTACGGGTTCGAGATGTTAGTTCGAGAAGTAAAGGGTTCAGTGGTATTAGTTCGAGAGGTACAGGTTCGAGAGGTTAGTTCGAGAGGTACAGGTTCGAGAGGTTAGTTCGAGAGGTACAGGTTCGAGAGGTTAGTTCGAGAGGTAAAGGGTTCAGTGGTATTAGTTTGAGAGGTACAGGTTTGAGAGGTTAGTTCAAGAGGTAAAGGGTTCAGTGGTATTAGTTCGAGAGGTACATGTTTGAAAGGTTAGTTCGAGAGGTAAAAGGTTTAGTGGTATTAGTTCGAGAGGTACAGGTTCGAGAGGTACTGGTTTAGTTGATGAGGTTCTAGAGGTATGAGTTTAGATGGTGAAGTTCAAGAGGTAAGGGTTCAGTTGGAGAGGTTCGAGAGGTAATGTTTCAATGGGGTTCGAGAGGTGAAGGTTTCGGTTCGAGGGGTAAAGTTTTCAGCAGGGGTTCGAGAGGTGAAGGTTTCAGTGGAGGTTCAAGAGTTGAGGTTTTCATTGGGATTCAAGAGGTGGAGATTCCAGTGGGTTCGGGTGGTGAAGTTT
Organism: Rubia yunnanensis; assembly: GCA_037428765.1. Lineage (NCBI taxonomy): Eukaryota > Viridiplantae > Streptophyta > Magnoliopsida > Gentianales > Rubiaceae > Rubia > Rubia yunnanensis. The sequence continues at coordinate 105,961,906 of CM075063.1, read as the reverse complement.
TCAGTAGGGGTTCGAGAGGTGAAGGTTTTAGTGAAGTTCGAGAGGTAAAGTTTTCAGTGGTGGTTCGAGAGGTGAATTTTTCTGTGGGGGTTCGGGAGGTGAAGATTTCAGTGAAGTTTGAGAGGTGAAGTTTTCAGTGGGGGTTCGATAGGTGAAGTTTTCAGTGGGGGTTCGATAGGTGAAGTTTTCAGTGGGGGTTCGAGAGGTGAAGTTTTCAGTGAGGGTTCAAGAGGTGAAGTTTTCAGTGGGGGTTCAAGAGGTCAAGTTTTCAGTGGAGTTCGAGAGGTGGAGGTTTCAGTGAGGTTCAAGAGGTGGAGGTTTTAGTGGGTTTGAGAGGTAAAGTTTCAGTGGGGGTTTGAGAGGTGAAGTTTCAGTGGGGTTCGAGAGGTGAAGTTTTCAGTAGGGGTTCGAGAGAGTTTGCGTCCGATGGCATCATATATGTATATACTCCCTCTATCCCAGGTCAAATTGCACAGAATCTTTTTCACGCTCATCAAGAAACTTGTCTAATCGTTCATATGTTTAACTACATATAATAACGGAAAAATAAAACTTACTTTTGAGAAACTACTTGTTATGACGAATCCAACAATACCACATACGATAATATTATTGCTTATATGTCTACTCAAACATACGATCAAAGTTTGATAGAGAATAGTGCCAAATAGTAAGTGTGCAGTTTGAGCTGGGACAAAGGGAGTATGTAACACATACCTAGTTTAACTCAGTTCGTGCTAAGGCGATGTAACACTCACCTCAGTTAGACTTGGCTTGGGCAAGCTCCGTTCCTACTTTACCACCGCACCACTGCTGCTCTTATTTTTGTAAGAAAATATCTTAAGGCTGTAAGTTTGGGAAGACAATAATTGTTGTTTATACTAGATGATAACATGATGGGAGACATAGGTGTTCTGACACCTGACACCAAAATTTTATCCATTTGGATAAGGTTCATGTCCACTTGCTCGAATTTCACTTTGGATAAGTTTTCAGCTTCCACTTGCTCAAACGTTTTTAAAAATCTTTTTGGGTTTGGGGTTTCACAATCTCCCCTCCTCAATGAACTTCATCCCCGAACTTCACTGTAGTTTTACTGAAAACTTTCCCCACCCCCGACATGACTTAACTTCCTTCGCAGAACAATTTAACTGGACAGGGTTTTAGCAACCAGTCCATGAAAGGATACCTTAGTATCATTGTAAAGGTAGGGTAGTCAGGTCTAATGGCAACATAACTTATTAGGGTTTTAGCATCCATGGTGGGAGGACTAACATTTCACTTATCGGGTAAGCCATCTATCTTATGCAAGACTCAGACGCCACCTTGAGTTCGAGTCAACTCCTGCGTCCTATATCCTGTAGATGTTGTTTCTATGTCTAGGTAATCCTTGTTTAATCGCATCCTATGGTAACTGCATCGGTTCTAACCTCTTCTTCATTAGCATTTTTGTTCCCGACTCTCCAGGTTAGGGATTCTAGTGATTAAGCTCTCGTTTCCCTTAACAAATTCCTACGCTACCTAGTTAGAGTAGAATAATTGGTTGATTAGATAGACTTTAGATCTACTACATTTAATAGCCTAATTATATAGGTTATGAGGATTTGTATTTATACTCTATTCTCTCATTTTTGGGATTTAAAATTTATTATTATTATGCAGGAACCTTTTAATTTGAATGAAGAACTTTATTCAACTCTGGGCTAGCCATCCCCCAGCGACTCAAAGGTTTCTCAGTTCAAATAAAAAGGTAACTTTATTGGTTTTTTTCCCCATAAAATTCCAAAATTTATACTTCCATACCATTATCCTTAATGTAATAGTTTTGATACAACGTTTCTTCTTTCACTAGCTTTGATAGTATAGTTTAAGATTACAAAAATCGATCTAAGGTTCTTTCTAAAGGGTAACGATCCATGATTTTTCTCTTATGTCGCGACCTCTACGTTATCGTCCATCTATCGAAATAACAAACTTGTTAGTTTGACAGCCTGGACCCAACTAGCCATACTTTATTCACGATTTAGCCAGTTCCTCTACAATCTTTTAGTTAAGGTAAGTATGAGTTTGCCTTTACTTGTTTTGAGAATGCTCGGATACCATCTGTAACACCCCCAAACTCACGACCAACCTGCTCCACACAAGTATCAGGTCGGATCTGGGCGTGCTATCAAGAATTCTAGCAGTAACAAGCAGATAAAGTTTATGCGGAACCAATTTTAGAATTCAAAACGTAGCTTTACTATTATAGTGAAAGGATTATTACAAATGTTGAACAAAGGTTTCACCTAACCGTTACAGGTCACAGTTCTAAAGGATAAGGGTCAGTTAACACAAAAATTTTAAGATTTATCCGAACGATTCTGATGGACCACCTATGATCCTTTCTCAAAAGAAGTAAATGCGACAATGCTCTGTTCTCTTACAATTCATTTGCACCTGAAAATGGTTGTTTAACTAGGGTAAGCTCCTTGCTTAGTGAGGTTCCATAGCAAGTAATTACCCAGTTGAGTTTTAGTGATCACAAAATAACAAATAACAAATAGCCACATAAGTCCTAGCACATAGTAAAATGATACGGGTGGTTAATGCCGAGTTGCTGCCAAGTGCCTATATGGAAATTCTGATTAACATACAAGGCATAACCTTTTCAGTAGTGCCCAAAGGCTATCAATCCAAAATTCAGGTTCGCCAATCACGCCAATCAAATGTTCAGTTACGAGCTCGTATCAGATACAGATAGTTATGCTAGCATACCCGAAACTCCATGTGTAGCCGGTCTAATCAGATGGTCCAGTCAGTAGACTTCGACCAAACTACAATCGCATCAGGGACCCCAAAATCATAGACAGGTAATCAGGTAGCAGATAAGTCAAGTTTGACACGACAAGATAAAGTACAAGCTGGTCATCCATAGAAAAATATTAGAGCAGTTCATAACTCAGTTTCACGATAATTGAGCACATTATGATAAAATACACACTCAATTTAATTGTCATTATATGCTATCATTTTAAGTTTAATAGACATATCCCTCTCTAATGGGGTTTGAGTATTCCTGATTTGAGTAAAGGGTAGAGAGGTTCGAGTATAAGGTTCGGTACAGAGTTTTGAGTAGACGAGTTTGAGTACAGGGTTTGAATATATGGTTCGAGTACAGGGGTTCAAGTAGTTAAGTTCAAGTACATGGAGTTCGAGTAGGGGATTCGAGTGGAGAAGGTTTGGGTATCAAGTTGTATTAGTTTGAGTGGTAAGTGGTACTAGTTTGAGTGGTGAGATTCGAGTGGAGAGGTTCGAGTGGTGAGATTCAGTTGGTGAGGTTCGAGAGGTACGGGTTCAATTGGTGAGGTTCTAGAGGTGAGGTTCAGTTGGTCAGGTTTGAGAGGTAAGGTTCTAGTGGCTCGAGAGGTAAGGTTCGAGAGGTAAAGGTTTCAGTAGTACTAGTTCGAGAGGTAAGGTTCGAGAGGTGAGTTTGAGAGGTAACGGTTTCAGTGGTATTAGTTCGAGAGGTACAGGTTCGAGAGGTTAGTTTGAGAGGTAAAGGGTTCAGTGGTATTAGTATGAGAGGTACAGGTTCGAGAGGTTAGTTCGAGAGTTAAAGGGTTCAGTGGTATTAGTTCGAGATGTACAGGTTCGAGAGGTTAGTTTGAGAGGTAAAGGGTTCATTGGTATTAGTTTGAGAGGTACATGTTCGAGAGGTTAGTTTGAGAGGTAAAGGGTTCAGTGTTATTAGTTCGAGAGGTACATGTTCGAAAGGTTAGTTAGAGAGGTAAAGGGTTTAGTGGTATTAGTTCGAGAGGTACATGTTTGAGAGGCACTGGTTCAGTTGATGAGGTTCTAGAGGTACGGGTTCAGATGGTGAAGTTCAAGAGGTAAGGGTTCAGCTGGAGAGATTCGAGAGGTAAAGTTTCAGTGGGGTTTGAGAGGTGAAGGTTTCGGTTCGAGGGGTGAAGTTTTCAGTAGGGGTTCGAGAGGTGAAGGTTTTAGTGGAGGTTTGAGAGGTGAGGTTTTCAGTGAGGTTCGAGAGGTGGAGGTTCCAGTGGGTTTGAGAGGTGAAGGTTTCAGTTCGAGAGGTGAAGTTTTCAGTAGGGGTTTGAGAGGTGAAGGTTTCAGTGAAGTTCGAGAGTTGAAGTTTCAGTGGGGTTCGAGAGGTGAAGTTTTCAGTGAGGGTTCGGGAGGTGAAATTTTCAGTGGGGGTTCGAGAGGTGAAGCTTTCAGTGGGAGAGGTGAAGTTTTCAGTGGGGTTCGAGATGTGGAGGTTTCAGTGGGTTCGAGAGGTGAAGTTTTCAGTGGGTGTTCAAGAGAGTTAGGTTCTGATGGCATCATATATATATATATATACATTTTATATACATTTATGTAATATATACCCAGTTTAACTCAGTTCGTGCTAAGGCGATGTAACACTCACCACAGTTAGACTTGGCTTGGGCAAGCTCCGTTCCTACTTTACCACCGCTTCATTGTTGCTCTTATTTTCGTAAGAAAATATCTTAAGGCTGTAAGTTTGAGAAGACAATAATTGTTATTTATACTAGATGATGTCATGATGGGAGACATAGGTGTTCTAACACCTGACACCAAAATTTTATCTATTTGGATAAGGTTCATGTCCACTTGCCCAAATTTGAAGTTGGATAAGTTTTTTAGCTTCCACTTGCTCGAATTGTTTTTGAAAATCTATTTGGGTTTGGGGTTTCACAAACAAGGTTAAGCAAACCTTATTTTCTCGGAGGAGTATGTCTCTTGAAAGAGACTCTATTTTGCTTCCCAACAAAACGGTGCTCACACTTCTCCAGTTTTGTACTCTTCAAATAAGGTAATGCATTCTTCTTGATTAGACAACCTAGCCCATTTTCACTCATGTGGCCAAGTATTCTATGCCAAATCTTTGTCAGATCCTCATTTTCTACATGTACATCATCTGTGGAAATTATGGCTTGCAACAAGTACAAGCTTGTGAGCTTCTTCCCACAAGCTAGCACCAAATTCCCCTTTGTGAGTTTTCATTGTCCACCATGAAAGGTGCTACAATAGCCTTCATCATCGAGCTTCCTGGCAGAGATTAAATTCAATCGAAAATCTGGGACATGTCTAACATTCTTGAGCACTAACCTTGCTCCAGTGTTAGTCACCAAACAAACATCTCCAACACCAACAACTTGAGCCAAACCATCATTACCCATCTTCAATACCCCATTGTCACCTGGAGTATAAGACATGAAGAATTTCTTCCTTGATGTCATGTGAAGTGAGGCTCCACTGTCAATCAACCAGCTTGTCTCAAAGCTAGCTAGGTTCACAAAACTCTCCTCATGTACAATGATAAGATCTTCAACCGTTGCAGTTGCAGCTTGATCACCATTATCTTGCACTATAGGAAAATGGACCTATAACTTCACCCTTTTTACCTCAGTTTTTTGGCTTAGCTCCAAAAACTGAGGTAAAAAGTTCTTTTACCTCGGTTTTTTTGAAGTAAAAGATAATAATTACCCCGGTTATAAAAAAATTGAGGTAAAAAATTTTGTTTTTTACCTCGGTCATAATTTTAATTGAAGTAAAAGGTTTAAAAACGAGGTAAATAATATTACTGAGATTTATGCGACATCTCATTCATACATTAAAAGTTATCGCCGAACTTGCGTGGTATGTCGATATCACCAACAGAACGTGAGATGAAGGACCAACGTTGCATATAATTATATGTAGAACATTTAGAAGTTAAGTTGAGAAGGAATAACGAGGAGTATTATTTAGTTTTTTTTATTAAAAAATTAACAAAGTTTGTTTTGTTATGTTACAATTGAAAATGGTTGTATATTTAATAGGGGAAACCACAACCACCATAAAAATATTTTGAAAGGTACAGTTGAAAATGTTTTTCAAAATCACGCACAGACAATAACATATTGTTCAAAACAGGTGGTAAAATTGTTCAAAAAATATTGTTTGCGATAACCTCCTTAAAAATTAATTAGTACATAATAGTTGGAATATGAATAATAAATGTTTGAGTTTTCCAATATTAGAATAGAAATCACAATTAACTCAATCCCCTCGAATTATGATAACCTTGAACACCATCGCCCCCCCACCCCAACTTCTAGGATCTTAAAGAACAAGGTGTCCCCAATGTGCAGGTTGTTTCCGGAAAGGAACTCAGAAAAACCCTTTGGGGACATGGACTTGATCTTCCCTTGGTCCGAGTAGGTCATGGGCCACTCTTTACCATATCACCTTATCACAACGAGGGTCTTTGCCTTTGGCAGAATTGGTACAATTTCAATCGAGATGTACTAATCAGAAAAAGAAAATCATTATGAACAAATATATGCAATTATAAACAAATAGTATTAACTGAAAATGAAATAATTTAACGATTTTAATCATTGGAAAGTTTCAGTCATTACCAAAGTTGGGCTTTTCCCAAAGTTTTGTTGCTTCAAGGTTCAGTGGAAATGTGGGACTTTCCGGAGCCATTGTATGGTCTTCAATGTTGAAGACAATCGGTTTAGGGTTTCTCCTTTGTGCGGAGAACTGTATAATTAATACAAATTTAAATTAATTGAGAAATATTATTGTGCTAATGTATTAGTAAATATATGACGTGAAATGGTAAAATACCTCAAAAAATGGCTGCCTGGAGGATCCTTCACCAGCCACTATACCTGTATGAAGTGAACAATATGTTTATTAAGAAAAAACGTGTGAAGTTGGTAGTGTGTTGCAGGAACATATCGGTTTATACCAACGGTAGGTTCGACATGTTATAGCGAGGTAGCCGCTTACTCGGCAAGACTGACATCATAACTGACGTTAAACCGAGGTAAAAAACATGGATAAACAGTTAAGTAAAATGCCTACATGCGAGGTCGCAAAGACATTGGTATTATCGATATATAAATACGTACAACTATGTGGCTAATGCAACAACTACAGATAAGAATGTGTGACGTCGTAACCACATATCGAATGGGATGCGACTGGAGACAGATCTCACATGGGTCGAAGACAGCAACACAAAATATAGAAACCCAGCAACCCAACAACCAAAGAATGCATTAAGAAGAAAAAATTAGACAAAAACATCCTAACACAAACAAGAACAAGTTGAACAACGTCTCCTAGGTTCACATGAACGAAAACTTCTCACTCTAACAAATCTAAGTAAGAACTACATAACCAAAAATACAACTCATTCAAAAAGCTTAGATTAATTATGAGTAAGAATTACAAAAACTTAGGCACTACACATGAGTAGAAATCCATACCTTTGATGAAAGAGAAGAGGAAAGGGTGAAGAGACTCTTGGTATTTGCGTGAAACCTAGAAATGAGGAGCTTAAACAGATTCTGGGGGACCATTTATTTATAGCCATTTTGAAATGACGTCGTTTTGGGGACCTTGTGTTGTCCACCACGGTAAGTGCAAATTTGCATCATTATCGTTGCACATGACAGATCACCGATATCGTTGTGATATCGCAGTGTTATTGATGGGTTCCATAAATAAGGTATTGTAAATGGGCTTAGTAGATGGGATTTATGTATTATATATGGGCTGCATAAATTAGGTATAACTTGGACATAGCGATTTCGCTATCAAGACGCCTTATCCGATATTGTCTCCGACCTCAAATCAATATCGATAAAAGTGACTACGGGGCTCACCATTTCAGCCCGCTAGCATTTTAGATGAGCCCACATTTTAGCTCGATCAATGATTATAAGTTTTACTTAGGATGGAAAAGTAGGTGCCTTCCGGTATAGACCGGTTCACGATCAAGTTCTTAATTTTTGAACTAAACATAAGGTCCCTCCGCTAATGTGCGAGATTTTGAAATGTAAATTTAGAGATACCCTAATCTTATTCACACTGTAATGACCAAGATGTTCTAATTTAGGAATGACCGGATGAAAGGGAAATGTCGTCCGTCGTTGGTATTAGTATTTCCATTTATAACCTTATGATAAGCTTCATCGGACCGATGATTTCCACCCAATAGAATCAAATGAAATTCCTTATTCTATGGCTTTAATGAAAATAGAATATAATAAAATCGTGTCCATAAGATTTTAGAATGCGCATGTACGTGGTGTAGAGTAAATTATAGATGGTTACTTATAAGTAGACAAATGCTTATTTGGTAGAAGTTGACTAGGAGAAGTTTCCATGGGATCCCGCCTGTTATGTAATCATTCTCGATGATTATAAGTTTGACCAGGATGGAAAAGTAGGTACCTTTCAGTATGGACCGGTTCACCATTTTACGTCCACGTATGGGTCAAGTTCTTAATTTTTGAACTATATATGGTCTCTCCGCTAATGTGGGAGATGTGAAAATTCAAATTTAGAGATACCCTAATCTTATTCACACTGTCATGACCAAGATGTTCCAATTTAGGAATGACCGGATGAAAGGGCAATGTCGTCCGTCATTAGTATTAGTATTTCCATTTATACCCTTATGATAAGCTTCATCGGACTGATGATTTCCACCACATAGAATCAAATGAAATTCCTTATTCTATAGTTTTAATGAAAATAGAATATAATAAAATCGCATCCATCAGATTTTAGAAAGCGCATGTACGTGGTGTAGAGTAAATTATAGATAGTTTACTTATAAGTAAACAAGGCTTATTTGGTTGAAGTTGACTAGGAGAAGTTTCCATGGGATCACGCCTGTTATGTAATCATTCTCGATGGTTATAAGTTTGACCAAGGATGGAAAAGTAGGTACCTTCCGGCATGGACCGGTTCACGATTTTACGTCCACGTATGGGTCAAGTTCTTAGTTTTTGAACTAAATATAAGGTCCTTTCGCTAATGTGGGAGATGTGGTAATGCAAATTTAGAGATACCCTAATCTTATTCACACTTTCATGACCAAGATGTTCCAATTTAGGAATGACCGGATGAAAGGGCAACGTCATCCGTTATTAGTATTAGTATTTCCATTTATACCCTTATGATAAGCTTCATCGGACCGATGATTTCCACCACATATGTCCCTCCGCAGTTGTGGGAGATGTGGAAATGCAAATATAGAGATACCATTACCACAGAGATTTTTTCAACACTATTAAAAAAAATACCAATTTGCCCCTGTCCGAGGTCGCAGATATGTCGCCTTATACCGAATCATGACCGAACAGATACCGACGTAGGATATAATGAAATTTTTAGCGGGAAACAAAATTTTTAGGCAAAAATTTGAAGCTAAATTTTTCCCCCACCCAAAATTTAAAGTCAATGAAACCAGCACCATTACCATTTTTCATCTATAGCACACTTTCTCCAAACCCTGGCCTCAACACACCATCTTCTCCATCCACACACCTTTAACACAACAATTCAAGAGCTCAATCAATTTATTTTTCCCACATATGAACAAATGATCGATGATGGAGCACCCCCGTGTTCAAATTAGTTGAGGTAGTTTTCCATACATTTAATGTTAGTTTAGCAATTTAGGTACCACACATTCTACATGTTATTTTTCTCATAAATCAAAGCTTGTATATTTTCATAATGTATGATGATTGTGTGCATGTTGTATAGTTTATATTGTTTTTGTTTACACAGATGATGCCATGTTTGTATATAGTGTACAAAAATTAATAATTCGTATGAGCACTGTATGAATGTGCGATGTCAGTATCAGTATGTTGGCCGCCACGACGTAAGTTCGAATTCAGACCGACATCACACATGTCAATGAAAACCATGAAATTAGTTGAATGTGCGACTTCGCACCGAGGTCAACCTTAATGATATCAATTGCTGTAATATGCGACGTCGCTTCTACCCATACCCATTCATTTTCAAGTTGACATCGTCTAAGTCCAACTATATTATATTGTATTTTATTATAGTGTCTGCGCAATTATAACTCCAATTTTGTTTGTTGTGTATTCGGTGTAATAGGACAACGAGAGTTATGGATGGACTGTAGATGGATGACTTGTCATTTCAATAGTCACCCTAGCGGTGTTTATGCATTACAACGTAGTCAATTTGGAGGTTCAATACGTTTAATGTCTAAGAGCAACTTTATGTAATCTTATATATTGTAACATGTATTTGTAATTTATGCTATAGCTATGGTTTAGGGTATTTCAAAAGTCATTCTTCATTTTCCCATAAATTTGTAATGACAATTGATTGTTGTATGATGTTTAACAATGAATTTGGTAATCCAATACTACATAACAAGTGATGTCCTCTCCACAAATGATAATCAAATATAAAAATTTATTTTATTTTTACGAAATGTCCTCTCCACAAATGATCCGCGATGCCACACATGCTGGAAAACATGCGACACATATGAGACTTCACATATAGAACCATTGTGTAATTTTTTTGCGACATCGCCGATGCAAAACGACATCATAATGTTCACCTTTTCACATCAGCATGGACATGTCATCGTCCCTCCCAATCCGCAATGTCGCTGTTATTTGGAATGACGCTGACTGGAACGACATCGCAGACAATCCTATCTAATCTTGTGTCTTGTTGTTACGACCGACGTTGACCATCTAACATCTCGACTTCGGACTAAACGATGTCGCAGATACCTTATCCGGTAGTCGGTCTTCATCTTGAGACCGACATCACACATCTAATCTGCCGACGTCGATCCAAAACTAAGGTAAAAAAGTACATTTTATCTCAATTTTGAACCGAGGTAAAAGGTATCCTTTTTACTTCACCCACATTTACTTTGGTTTTTTAGGGGGAAAAACCAAGGTAAAAGGGGCTGAAAAACCAAAGTAATTGATGCTGTTTGTAGTAGTGTTGATCGTGTTTCCTCTCTTGCTTGCCACTGCCACCCTTGTTCTCTCTTTTTCAATTGTAGCAATACTTCTGGATATGACCCATTTTATCACAATAATTGCACTTCAAATTCTCGTATCTTCCATGGGACTTGCTCTGACTCTTATCTCTTCCACCAAGACCTCTACTTTTACCTCTTCCCATGTTCTCAACAACACAGGCTTCCTCCGAAGAAGGTGACACACCTTGAGATTTGTTTCTCATCTCCTCATTCAAGATACCAACCTTAGAAAAATCCAAAGTAACTTTGCCATGTTGTGTTGAGTTGCAAAGTGTTAACTTAAAAGTATCCCATGAATCTGATAGAGTACCATGCAACAAAAGCCCCTGAATTTCATCATCAAACTTAATCTCCATAGCAGACAATTGTTAAATAATGCCATGAAAGTCATTCAAGTGATTAGACAATGTCTTGCCTTCCTGAACTTCAACCCCATCAACTGCTTGATCAAGTGCAACTTGTTATTGCAAGACTTGCTCGCATAAATGGATTCAAGCTTCCCCCAAAGAGACCTTGTATGAACTACATCATTGATATGATTAAAGGCATTATCATCAACCCACTGACGAATAAAACCACACACCTGATCATGCTCAAAAGCCCATTGCTCATCAAACTTACCTTCCGGTTTATCGGTACAAAACATAGGCAAATGCCAACTCATCAGGCTTACCTTCCGGTTTATCAGTACAAAACACAGGCTATTGTCAACTCTTGACATACAACATGTCCTTCATCCTCCTTTTTTGAAGATGATAATTTGTACCATTCAAACTAACCATCCTACTAGTATTTATATTACTCTCTCCGTCTTGGATTAAATTGCAAAGAACATTTTCCACGGTCTCCAACACACATATTTGACCGTTAATATATTTAACTACGTATAAATCAGTAAACCAAAAAGTTATTTTTTAGAAACTATTTGTTATGGTGAATCCAACGATATCACATACAACAATATTATTGTTTATATATCTATTCAAATATGTAGTCAAAACTTTTTTAGTTTGACTGAATTTTTTTTTTGCATTTTATTCCGGGATGGAGGGAGTAGTAGAATCCATGCAGAGATCAACCAAATAACCACAACTCTAATACCAGAATGTTAGGAGAAAAACACCCCCCCTCTCTACAACAAGTGTTGTTCAACAACAAACACAAATGAGGAAATTCCAAGTATAAGGTTGACTCTCTAAATCACAATTCTCCAACAGTAATCAACACACCAGCAAAGTAATCACAATAAGATGAGCAAAACAACAACCTAAACAATCAAGACAGGGCACATGGATTTTTACTTGGAAAACCCCCTTCGCTGTGAAGAGTAAAAATCATAGGACGATTAGGAGCCCAAATTGCTTTTATTATGATCAAAGGATGGCTACACAAACCCTATCCAAGTCTCAAATGGCTACACAACATATTCAACCATAGACAATCATAACTAGCAACAAAAGCGAGAGATAAAAGTGAAGAATATCACCAAATCTGCAAATGATAGTCAAGATGCCATTTTTCCCAAACCAGAGCACCAATAAAAAATCCAACCATTCAAATTGAAGCCCAATATGTCCTGAAGCTGCTGCCAAAATTTCAGCTCAATCGGACACCGGATGGTTTTCTCTCACTCTTCTTTCTCTTTTTCTTTCTACCTTTCAGCACAAGTACCTCTTTTTGTCAAACCTATGAACAATAAAGTGGGCTGAAAACACACAAAATATTTGGCTTTTCCACATAGGAAGGGACCCACCTACCTTACATTTTCCAACTGAGAGGGCTCAATGTTGTTGGATTTTTAGTGATCTGAAAGTATCAAGAGTAAATTGTGACAAATGGTCACCGGGAGCTATGCTACGTGAGGGTTTTCGCGAGGAGAGATTTCCCCTTCAAGTACTTGTTCGACACTCGAGGGTGTTTCCAAAATAGTGAACGAGGTCTGCTTCCGGGCTTTCCATGACATCCTGAAGGCCATCCAGTGGAGCCATCGCCACCACCGTTCCGTGTTTGCTCCAGATTGAGAGCAAGATTCTTCCGCAGCATAAATGTTGCACTAACAAATTTTTAAAGACTCTACCTTTTGATTCTTGCTTCTCATTTTAGGACATGCATTTAATCTATGCAACTTCAAGCTTCTTGTAACTACTTAAAAATATTGGGTTTGGTGTATTGAGAAGAAATAAAAAAAAATAGGTCGGCTAATTGCACACAAACTAGCTAATAATGCACTCAGTTAGCACATACGGTAGTAGAGGCCGTTGATTAAATGGAATCACGCACTTTCCAAATTTGCAAACCTTAAGAGAACCTGATGAAAGCTTATGCCTGAAAAGAGAAATTATCAGACCTAAATAAGAAGTCATCAAAAATTATCTGAGTAACTGAGTGCAGCCATCTTCATGTAGCTCGTAAGGGAGCTATCCTAAGACTAACCTTTGTCCGTGGCATAAATGTTGCAGAAGAAAATTTAAAGACTCTAGCTTTTGATTCTTCAACTTCGAGCTACTTGTCTCTTCTCTATATTTGACAAAGTCTTTCAAGTGATGGACGCGATTCGAGTCTTCAGTCTTTGGGTGCAAATTTTGAAGGCTTTTGATTAAACCAAAATAGGTAATCTGCATCTTCTCTTTTTACACATGGTGCAAAATTAGAGTTTTGAATTTCTATTAATTATTTTAATTTAGAAACTTTTGTAAGTAGATTTTAATACTTGGACGAAGATGTCTTGATCACGTGTTTCTTTATTCTTCTTACTCAACGTTCATTGGGTTATACTCTGTTCAACTAATATTGACCATTCACTTTTTGGCACAAGAATTTAGAAGATGTCAATTGAGTGAAGTAAATTTAACAAAAGATATGAAAAGGTCAAATTAGTGAATAGGGATTATTTTAATATTGCTAAACATGGGAGGTGCCAAATTATAATAAATTCCAACATAAAAAATGTATCAATATTAAATGAATAGAATGAGCAGTAGAAGTTTATACAACTGCACGGCGTGCACCCTTAGTGTTTCTCGTGCACTTGCACTTGCCGTGCGCAATTAGCATGGTCCACTTTTCTAATTATATTTAAATTTTAATTATTATAAAACCTAATTAAGTCACTTATGATAGCCATGCATGCACGCAAGAGATACTTTTAAAAATGATCGTGAACATGCATGAGCCTTTTGTTTTATTGTTGTGTATCAAACCCGCGGTACTGGACACATGTTAGATGTAGGAAGTATAGTTTCGAAAGTTACTTCGGTTTGCCAGTTCAGGCTCAACTCCTCGCTTTAGCAATTTCATTTTCCTTGTAAAAATGGAAGGAACCTCATGGGTAAGCTCCCGGCCTCAGGCTTCGCTTCACAACTGTACTAATAGTGCAAGTGTGTACTGGCATTCTTTCTATAGATATGAATACTCGTTCGTTTTTCTGTTTTCTTCATGAGACCCGCCTACTATTAAAAAGAAAAAGCTCTGCCCTTTTTCCTTCGCTACTAGGAAAGTAAGCAACTTCTATTAGGCCTGTTAGAGCTCTCTTCAACCTGCTCATGGCTAGATCGATCGGTTTTTGGTCAAAAAATTATGGTGAACATGCATGAGCCTTTTCTTTTATTGTTGTGTATAAAAAAAGATGTCTGTTTTCTATCCACAATCAACTTTCTAATTATTTTTAACTTAATATTTTATGTAATTAACTGATGTGGCAGCATCTTTTGGTGTTAAAAATCAGTTTTGTAAACTTTTACACAAGTGATGTGTTGGGATCTACCTTGTTTTTCCTGTTCACGTGTTGTCAAATGCTCTGCAATTACTCGATGCAAACCAGTTTCACCAAGCTAGTCATACGCCACATGAGTTACCCCCTTCATCACAAGCTTGGGATCGTTATTTGATGATAGTACATATCAAATACAAAAGGGAAAGAAAATCCAATAAGCTAAACCTGGCACAAAATATTTATTCCCCCCGTTTCATTTCAAACTGCACACTTTCCTTTTTTTATTTGTTTCAATCAAAGCTAACACTTTCACTTTATTCCTTATTTGGAAAAACATCAACTCACAAAAAGACTACAATAACCATTATAAAATTTGAATATTATACCTGAATCTAATTTATATTGGGCCAGATAATATAGTATATGCCCAATTAATGTAATCCAACCCTAGTTAACCTCTCAAATACACAAACCCTCTCACAATAACATCACATTCGCAACCACCCTTTTCTCTTTCTTTTCTCTTCTAAACCAAATCTGCCATTTGCCATTACCGTGAATTATTGACATTGCTTTAGCTTGGCCTTCATCTGATTGAGGCCACCATTTTCTCTTTCCTTTCTCTTCCAAACCAAATCTTTGTTCTTTTGGTAACCTTCTACTCCTCAGCAACGAGGATTTCTTTCCGATAAGGGTTTTGTACAACTTCCCTCCGATCAATTGATTGCTCACTGGACAGAATCACCTCTAGTAGATCAGATATGGAACCGTGAGCCTGCCAGTGAATTTTTTGTCGATTAAGGTGACTATAGTCGCCTTCCCATCGGAGCGGAGACGATGGCAGTATTATGAACTTGGTTATGTTTGTAGGTATAAATTTAGTTGTATTTGTATGCTGGTTAATTGGTGATTTAGGATAGTTGTAAAAACATAGCTGGAGCTTTGAATTTCGAGCTCTTAATTTTTTGGGTTTTTTCTCAATGTTTTTGTTCTGGATTTCTTTTCTTTTTGCGACAAGTTCAGGCGATGGAATTGTTAGTCTCTGCCCAAGCTCCGTCTATTCTGTAATAGCTTAGGATATATGAATGAGTTAATGTTTTGCTGCTTATGGCTGAATGTGAAAGGTTTATTTCTTAATTCTCCTTAATATCGGGTTCTTTCTGGTAAGATGAAATTGTTGCTAACTACAAAGGTAAAGAACACCATTAGAGATAATCTGTTGGATTAATGACTTACACTTTGTCTAAAAAAGGTGTCCTTTTTCTGCAAAAATACTGTTTGAAATTTTGAGATGCACTTTCTTTTTCTACAGTTCTAACTGGGATACAGGGAGTATATGTTTCAAGCTTCTCACATTAAAATTCGAAACAAACAAATTTTGTGATATAAACTTAGTCATCTAAGGAAAAAAAAAGAACTATGAAGAAAACAATTAACTTAGTTACAAACGAAATTATAACTCTTAAAGTCAAGCAATGATTCAATACAAAGCCATGAAAGTTGCTGCCGTTAAGGCATCGAGCATAATATCGAAAGGAAAGAAACACACTCAGAGCAAGTCCAAGAGATTTTCTATAATAGAAAATTTGATTATTTTCTAGAGATTTTAGGTACTATATAAGCTTCAATATTTGATTGTTTTTAGAGATTTTAGGTACTTTATGAGCTTTAACGGGTTCTCTATTCTCTAAAATAGAGAATTTGATGTAAGAGAAGATTTGGTTCTCTATATTAATAGAGAGAAAATGGAGAAATAAATATTTAAAGTAGCCATTAATTTAACTATTTAAATTTAAGCCTTATTTCCCATTTATACCAAATGGATATAGGTCCAAACCATTGTTGACTCAACATATAAAATTGAACATTTGAACTCTAATTATTCTTTTTATCTTTTTTTTTATTGAGTCATCAGTTTTAAATTTTTATGGTATTTATAACTTAGAGAGTGTTTCCTGTTAGACCGCCTAATGGCTAAACCAATCATGGCAAACTTCGTTCTTTTAATTCCAGAAAATTAATTTTGGGAACCTCGTTGCAAGAAATGAAAACAAACATCAAATCACTCTATTAGTTATGTTAATTATAAAACGGTCACGTCTAATGGTTAGACTGCCTAAAATAATAATTTTGATTAAACTTATGACCTTCAAATAATAGTTAACATGAATCACGACATGAATATGATATTAAAAAAAGAAATTATTGCGTTCTTTATTCACTCGATGATAAATAGTGAAATATTAAAATGGTTGTGTTTTGAAATCCGACTTCTTTAATTTTCTGGGCAAACAGATTTTCTTATTTTATAAATAGTAGAAACTGTAAACTACCAAATTGATGACTTTTTCTCATTTAATTGCTATTTTAAAATTTGATAAAATAAAAAAATAGTTGTAGGATATTTAGTTAATTTTATAAATGAATCAATAAAACTAGTGATTTTCCTAACTTTTCTTAAGTTATATTTTTGGAGAGCAATTGAATCCAATGCTTTTATCTAAATTTTAAAAATAGTTATTATTGTGAAATAAATATTAAACTCTATATAATAGGGAGTCTATTGGAGTTGGGATAAAATATTGAGAATAGGAAATTTGAATCTTCATTTTGAATAAAGTTTTAGAGAAACTGTTGGACTTGCTCTCACAATACATATTCCCTCACTCCCATCTCAAATTGCACATAATTTTTTTCAAGCTCATCAAGAAATTTATCTAGCAGTTAATATGTTTAACCACGTATAATAACGGCAAACAAAAGTTACTTTTGAGAAACTACTTGTTACGATGAATCCAATAATGTCTCATATGATAATATTATTATATATATATATATATATATTTAAATATGTAATCAAAGTTGGACACTATATATAATTATATACAGTGAAGTGTGCAGTTTAACATGAGACGGGGGAGTATCGAAAAGGAATATTACCAACAGTACGCAAGCATTAGCAACCAAGAAAAAATTACTTCAACTTTAATACTATAAAAAGTAAATAGATTTAAGAGAAAGTCTGAGGCATTTCCTTAAACTTATTGATAATTTACGGTGTCTTTTTATTTTAAATGTTGTAATTTTTTATAAAATTTAAATATTATATTTTAAAAGTTAAAATAAGTTATATGTATTTGTAAGTGAAAATATAAAAATATAATATAAAAAATATTTTTTAAATTTCTAAATTTAATATGTAATTTAATAAATGAATTGTATAAGGTAAAAAAAATAAGTAATCTGTCGTAAGTTTATGGCAAGCTAACGGAGACCCACTCTAGATTTAATACTTCCTTGAAGATGGGTGGGCTGACTTGTTTATCCGTTCTTCTTGATGAACTATCATTAATTGGGCCATGAATTTTTTTTTCTTTTTTGAAAAAGTAAGGGTTTCATTTCATTTTACTGGAAATATTCAGTATCGTCTCACAAAGAGAAGAAGTAGTATAGTGTCCCATTCAGTTTCAAGCAATTCACTTGATTTCGCAAAATTAACGGGTGAATGTGCAAGATTATTTCCATCTCTAGGATCCAATAAGGGGATTTAACGCCAGATTCTTCTAAGAGAAGTTGAATATGTAGGATATAATCTACGCAAGAAATCGACAAATCAATGTCTCCCCTAGCCATCCGAACAAATCCCAAAGCTTCTCCAATTCTGGCAATCTCTTCACTTTCCGTGGTAGCCTAGTATACTTATTCAAGCAGCACCGCTGCTTCTGTTGTTGAGACCTCCTGAATTTCTTTTTTCTGCAACATCACAGCACACCTGAATCTGCCCTCCGCGTCTAGTAGAAGAAGTCCAACTCCAGCATGACCATCCGCGATTCCGGCATCAAAATACAATTCAATTCCATTCTCCGGCAGTTTGAGCAGTGATTGAGGAAGCAACTCTGAAGGCGACCGCTCCGGCCGCTGGTTTGCCACTTTGAACCTGGTTAAATACGTCATGGTCGTTGCAGCTGCTCCAGCCAGCGTCAGGCACGCGCCATCGAACAATTTTCGATTTCTCTGGAACCAAATGGAGTCGCACATCATGATGATTAGCTCGGCCACTCCATCCTCGCTTGTTTGTATCAAATTCCTTAACCAGAAATCTCCCCCATCTCTCCTTCCCTGGTCTACCGCATCCTTCAGCCTCAACATCTCTCTCAAGCCGCAGTAGCATAGTTGGGAGGTCGTCGCCGTACCTCTCAAAGTTAATACTTTTAGGCCCTTAATGCGTCCTATCCACAATAATGTAAATAGTGGCAAGACGGGATCGTCCACAGGAAAAGAGATTTTTCTAACTACTTAAACACCTATATGAGAAAACGTACTAAACACATACATACGTAGATATATATAAAAGCATGTAAACAAGGGGGGAGGGGTGTGGTTTGGTTGGATGGTTCCTAAATTAGCAAATTAAAATACAACAATCAGCAAATCAAGAGAATGATGCTAATCATGTAAATGCAAATAAAGATGTGATGAAAATACAATTACGAAGCCTTGGGCGCAATTGACTTCCACTTCCAAACCTCTTATCCATCATTGAACATGCAACTTATTTACTACTTTCACTACTTGTTGTGAAGACTAAACTTCTATCCTTCTTAGATAGTAGTTTGCAAGAGTGAATTCGACATCTCTTGTCAAACCTCATCAATGACTCCCGCAGTCGAAACACGACTCAAGGTATCCCATTAATGGCATTTAGCACGAAGGATCAACAAACTCGGCAACACTTATGACCACTACACCGTAACTAAGCATTTAACCGATCTATGCATTTATACGGGATTAGTCAAGAACGTTCAACGCTCATAGACTTCTCCCATTTGCTACAAATGATAAACATGGCAAAGAGTTCGACATTGCATATCTATCTAGCAATCATCAATCCATCAACATAATCAAAAGCTCTAAATCATACTTATACATTCCTAACAAGAACAGGGGGGAAATTAACCCAAATCCCCCAAACCCTAGCAAGCAATTAATACAAGCATTTCATATACTCAATCTTTCAACAACATTAATAAAATCAATAAACACATTCAATACTCCATAAATGCACAATAGCAAGAGTAATAAATAAGCTACAAATTGTTCTTAAGACATGGGTTTGGAAGCTTTGGTCAATTGCTCCCAAGAGATTAGATTAGCTACTAGAGTTCATGCTAATCTAACTAAAACAACAAATCAAAACAACAAGATAAATCAAAGATGAAAAATGGAGAAAAAGGGTTTAGAACAGTACAAAATCCGCAGCTCTGAAAACTGGAATGAGAGGAGAGAAAAAATGGTATTTATAGTGGAAGGAAAAGAAAGTAGGATTCTGGTCAGTGGCCGTCGTGACTCGCGACGAAGTTCGTCGCGACTCGCGACGAACATGTTGGTCGCGACGAGTCCGTCGTGACTCGCGACGGTAACCAGAATTTTTTGCATTATTTCTTCTTCTTCTCCTTGTGGCATGTAGTCATCTCCATAGTCACTCTCAACTTCTAAGTCTTCAACGGTTTCAAAAGTGATCTTCAATGGCCTCCGGTTTTCACGTCTTCGAAGCAAGTCTTCAAAATCTTCGAAAGTGTAGTCTTCAATGGCCTCCGGTCTTCATTACTTCGTTACACAAAACATCTACTTAAAAGAGGTAAAAGAGCGCAAAGTTGCTCTTACCCCTCCTAAGAGGATTTCATGGTAAAACACAAGCTGTTGTAATGAAAGAGCACAAAATGGATCCTAAATAGTACTAAAATAAGCATATAAAGTGGACGCATCAAACCTCCCCACACTTGAACCTTACTCGCCCTCGAGTAAGAAAAGATCCAAGTATACGAAGGGAATGATACCTCCACATCCTACTACTAATCCCCCAAATCAATACCTCACAAAACTCTCAATATCACACATCCCAATGTTAAAGTCAAATGAGAAGTTTCCCATAACCCCTATTCCTAAATCTACCCGAACCATATCATCCCATCAATTCATCAATTTCCCTAAAACATCTCCTAATCCCAAATTGATAATCCCAAATCCAATGATAAAAGATGAAGCCAAAAGTGTATATAGGGTTCAAAACACATGCTCCACTTTACATCAATATATCAACCTAAAAACGAAGCATCTTAATGATCAAGAATTTCATAACTTATTCGTCTTTTCCCCGCTAAATTATCCATCCCCAAAAGATTCTCAAGATGTTGAGCTACCCGATCCCTCCGTGTGGTCACCGCAACCTTATGACTCCATCGCCGGCAAATGAGTAAACACTTGATGTCTTTCAATTTCTCTCGCTTTCTCTCATTTTGCCTAGGAGCCCTTTTAGGTTTTCATCCTAGCCACACAATCATTTTTCTTTTAGCTCACACCTCACCTTTTTCCACACATTTGACCTCTCATTTTTACCTAGGCCGCCCTTTCGGGTTTTCGACCTATCCGGGCCCCAATGTTGCCTAAGTTGCCCTCTCGGGTTTTCAACTTAGCGGGATTCTTTTTCTTTTTCTCTTTTTTTTTTCTTTCTTTTTTTTTGATCGTCCATCTGAAAAGTAGAAAATTGCTTGCAAATGTGAAGGTTAAGAAAAGTATCAAAACCAACATTATCCCAAATGCATCGGAAGCAAAATATCCAAAAGAAAATAACAGAGTTGTACAAAAGTGTATCACCCTACGATAGTAGAAACCCCTCCCCACACTTAAAATGCTACATTACCCTCAATGTAGACTAAGGTAGTTCCGTACAAAGCAAAATATGGGTAAGGGGGGAAATGTAGTGCTCACACTATCAATGCTGTGAAGATGAAGGGCCACCGCCGGAGTAGCGCTGCTGGTACTGTGCTTGCCATTCCATGTTGCTCTGCCTTCGTGCCCTCCGCCTCTCTGCTCTCGGATCGGGGCCTGATGTACCACCCGACTGGGGCTGCAACTCATGGATGCGAGCTGACAGGTGGTCAATCTCCTCATCCATGTCGATCAAAGCCTGGGAGACAAACACGTTGTGCTCTAAAATCATTCTGTCCTGCCGGTGGAAACCATCGTACATGGTCTGCATCATTCGCTCATAGAAATCTAGCGGAGGCTGGGAGTGGTGAGGTGTAGCCTCATCCTCCTGCATGGGATCCGTCTGTGGTGGAGGCTGTGGAGAGTAGTACTGCTGCTGCTGCTGCGGCTCCGAAGGAGGTAGGGTGCTATCATCACGCTGGACAGGGGCTGGCTCGAGGTCACGAAGCTCGCGCTGGAACTCAGCTGCACATGAGGATTCTGGGGAGATCGCCAAATCTTCCAATGGTGTGTCGAACTCCAGCTTCGTCTTGCTCTATTGAGGAAGTGCCATGAATGTGACCTTCCTCGCACCGTATAACCAATGGAAGAGCCCAGTGGTCCGAGTGACACTGAGCATCTCAAATCGAACAAGTCGCTCGACGGTGATCAGATAAGACACCCGCCTCCCCAAACGTGGGAAGTCAGCCGGAGGGACTAATCCCAAGTATTCTGCCAGAAGGCCTATCATCCCTTCGACCATGATTTTCCCTTTGGCCTTTCCTGCCACTTCTACAATTCTCTTCATCCAGAGCTCTGCCCACAGCCCATATCCTTGCCCCTCGCTCGTTAAGTGCCATAGGAAGTGAATATCGTTGTCTGGCACATTCGTCGGCTCCGCGGAGCAAAAGATTGTGCCGGCCAAGAGTCTGTGCACATAACGGAGCGCAGGGTGAATGATGGCGCTGTTCTTGTCGTGGGAGTTCTTTTGCCTCATATTGATGACATTCCAGAACTGCATGTCATCTTCAATTGTCCGCTCTTGGGCCTCTGGGTCCAGTCTGTTTCGTATCGCAGCAGTGTCAAAACCAAAGGCCTCCTCAACCTGTGAGACGGTCATCTGCCAAGATAGGTCATCTAGGTGAAAGGCGATGTACCTCTCACAGGGTTGGTCACCCCTCATGCTGCTTATACGGACAGTGGATAGGAACTCCAGCGTGTACCTCTGGTAAGTGAGCGCGCTCTTGCTCATGAATCCCTCCATTCCCCCTTTGGCGAGGAGGCATCTGACAGGCTGCACGAGGCCGAGGGCATCCAACGTACGCATATCAACAAAACCAGTTTCCTTAAGCAGGCGCCTCTCTAGGGTCTCCCATCTTTCCGCATAGGACCCGGTGATCCGGGTCAAGCCCATGTACCTATTCGGAGGCGGAGGAGCAGAACCTGACCCTGAAGCCGGAGGAGGTGGAGCGGTGGTGTGATCGTCCCGGGGCATCGCCCTGGACCTCTTTCTGGGGGCCATATCTATCAACCACAGCAAGCATGTCAAACGCAAAGGGATATATGTACAAGCAATATGATAAATCTATAACCCATCTCAAACTAGTCTGTTATTAAAGGCCAAAATGAAAGCAGTTTAACTAGTTCGAGTCGTACTCACAATTGCATATACAATGTATGTTATGCCCAACAAACCCATATCATCAAATTCAACAAGTCCTCACATAGTCAAAATAGATATGCCATGCTATATTTCAAACTCACAATGATGCCCAGTTGGATTAACCAGTAACAGTACATTCAGAATGTCAACATCTATGACCATGGCTAAACCACGCTCAGCAACAGAACACAGCACAGCAACACTTTAGTCCAATAACAACTATGTGCAACAAAGGGCGAGCATGCCGCAATACACAGTATAAGCTACCATCTATTATCAGCGAAATCACCACAACTGCACACATTCCAAAACTGAGTATGGCAAATACAATAAAAATTATCCGTGAATAGATAGTCTATGGCAAGAAGCAAAATATGTATACAATACCCAGGAGATAAAATTTCTGCAAGTACCACAGCGTAACCACAGTAGACCAGAACCGAGAACAGAAATCGGAATCAAAATACGACACAATTCACACAATATTGAACACGTATAGAATATATGCACAATCATAATCAGAGTTCAATAGGGTAAAGAAGTGTACCGATACTGAACGGAGGAAGAAGAAAATTGAAAGACCACGAGCAATTCGAATTGGAATTGCTGAAATACTCGAAACCCCCAAAATCTAGGGTTCGAATCTTCCTGACAGTGAGGTTAACGGCAGCGGCACGGTGGCAACGGCGCTTCGGCGAGGTGAAGAGTGGCGGCGGTGTGGAAGTTGAGAGGAGAAGGTGGGCGGGCGGAGGAGAATGGAAGCGGAAGGGGTGGAAGTGAGAAGAATATACTGTTCGACCCGCGCTTAAATCTAATTTTTTTCTCTTAAACCTACCGTCGCGACTCGCGACAGATTCATCGCGACTCGCGATGGGTAATCACGACTCGCGACGTGTTCATCGCGACTCGCGGAAAGTTGAGTCCGAGGGTCGATTTTGAACCAAAGATTTTTGAGCTCGTCGCGACTGGCGATGTATTTGTCACGACTCGTGATGGGTAGTCACGAGTCGCAACGTGTTATGTCGTGACTCGCGGAAAGTTGAATTCGAAAGCCCAAAATTTCCGAAAAATCTCTGAGCCCGTCGCGACTCGCGACGTGTTCATCGCGACTCGCGGAAAGTGGGATCCGAAGCCCAAGAATTTCCAAAAGATTTCTGAGCATGTCGCGACTCACGACGAAGTTCATCGCGACTCGCGACGGGCAACTAACCTGGCACTCTGAAAATTTTTCTGCTTCTTTCTCTTGTCCAAATTCTTCCTTCTCGAATTCAAGTATTTTCCCCTTCCAAAATCCAATGCCTTGGCTTCAAATTTGCTACAAAATCATGGAGAAAACAACCCGTGAAAAGAATAAAGCAAAACAATGAA
This sequence comes from Rubia yunnanensis, assembly GCA_037428765.1. Classification (NCBI taxonomy): domain Eukaryota; kingdom Viridiplantae; phylum Streptophyta; class Magnoliopsida; order Gentianales; family Rubiaceae; genus Rubia; species Rubia yunnanensis. Next base: position 105,937,570 of record CM075063.1, on the reverse strand, counting down.
GCTTAATGATAAAAGCTCAAAATTAAACAACATCAACAGAAAGTCACGAGTGACGATCCGGATGATCAAAACCAAGTTTATTTACGTCGTCGGCACGACTCACTTCTCTCCTTGGAGTTCACTCACAAACCGGATCGAGGAGATCAACGTCCTCTCCTTTCTCCGGTACAAAAGTCTCGTGGTAAGGTTTCAACCGTTGTCCATTAACCTTAATGGTATTGGACTTAGCTCGATCTAGAATCTCCACCGCACCATGCGGGAATACCTTAACTACCTCAAAAGGACCGATCCATCGGGACTTTAACTTACCTGGGAATAGGCGAAGGCGAGATTGAAATAGGAGGACCTTCTGACCAACGTCAAAATCCTTCCTGATGATCATCTTATCGTGCCATGCCTTTGTCTTCTCCTTGTAGATCTCGGCGTTCTCATAGGACTCCCTCTGGATTTCATCCAGTTCCTCCAATTGTAACTTCCTATGCAAACTGGCTTCATCTACATCAAGATTAAACTATTTGACCGCCTAGTAAGCCTTGTGCTGAATTTCCACCGGTAGGTGACAGGGCTTACCAAACACTAACCGGTATGGGACATACCGATTGGTGTCTTGTAAACCGTCCTATATGCCCACAGGGCATCATTCAACTGAGAACTCCAATCCTTCCGGTTAGGGTTAACCATTTTTTGAAGGATGGACTTGGTTTCCCGATTGGAAACTTCGGCTTGCCCGTTGGTTTGTGGGTGATAGGCGGTGGATGTCTTGTGAGTGACTCTATACTTCTTCAAGAGTGCTGCTATGGTCCGATTGCAGAAATGGGTGCCACGGTCACTAATCAAGGCTCGGGGTACCCCAAACCTAGAAAAGATGTTATCTTTCAAGAATTCTGCAACCACTTTAGAATCGTCAGTCCTAGTGGGTTTTGCTTCAACCCACTTCGATACATAATCAACAGCAAGAAGAATGTACGTAAAGCCACAAGAACTAGGGAAAGGCCCCATAAAGTCAATACCCCAAACATCAAAGATTTCACAGTACAAAAGAGGTTTTTGGGGCATTTCATTCCTAGTGGAGATATTTCCTACTCTCTGGCATTCATCACAAGATTTGCAAAAGGTGTGTGCATGCTTATTCAACGTAGGCCAATAAAACCCACTCTCTAAAACTTTCCTAGCGGTTCTCTTTGCTCCAAAATGACCGCCACATGCATGAGAATGACAAAATTCAAGAATTGAGTGTATTTCACTATCAGGGATACATCTCCTAACAACTTGATCCGTACAATGTCTCCACAAAAAGGGATCATCCCACATATAATATTTCGCATCACTCCTTAACTTATCCTTTTGGGCCTTAGAAAAATGATGAGGGAATTTACCAGCAACAAGAAAGTTTACAATGTCGGCATACCACGGTTGGAGATCCCTAATGGTGAACAATTGTTCATCAGGGAATTCCTCCCGTAGTTGCTCCTTCATTGCGGGGCTTACCTCAATGTCTTTCCCCGAAGTCAACCGGCTTAGATGATCGGCCACAAGGTTTTCAGCGCCCTTCTTATCCCGCACCTCCAAATCAAATTCGCTCAAAAGCAGGATCCACCTAATCAATCTTGGCTTGGCCTCTTTCTTCGTCATTAAATGACGAAGCGCTGCATGGTCAGTGTACACAATAATTTTTGTACTAAGCAAGTAAGATCAAAATTTTTCTAAAGAGAATACCACTGCTAGCAACTCCTTTTCAGTGGTGGAGTAGTTCCTTTGGGCTTCATTTAGGGACATGGATGCGTAGTAGATGGCGTGAGGTACTCTCCCCACCCTTTGACCAAGCACTGCTCCAACGGCGTAATCACTCGCATCGCACATTATCTCAAAAGGCAACGCCCAATCCGGGGGTTGTATGATAGGGGCCGAGACTAACCTTCTCTTCAATGCATCGAACGCCCCTTTACACCCCTCATCCATCACAAATTCCACCTCCTTTTACAACAATTTGCATAGAGGAGATGCTATCTTTGAGAAGTCCTTGATGAACCAGCGATAGAATCCTGCATGGCCAAGAAAAGAGCGCACTTCGCGCACATTAGTAGGATAAGGCAAAGTTTGAATCGTGTCTATCTTTGCCTTATCAACCTCAATACCCTTAGAGGAGACAACATGGCCTAAGACAATACCTCTTTCCACCATAAAGTGACATTTCTCATAATTTAGCACTAGGTTAGTTTCAATGCAATGGTTAAGAACTTGCGCTAAATTCGCTAAACAATCGTCAAAGGAATTACCATGAATGGTGAAGTCATCCATAAATACCTCGACAAAATTTTCAACAAATTCTGAGAAAATGCTTACCATACACCTTTGGAAAGTTGCTGGGGCGTTACATAACCCGAAAGGCATGCGTCGGTAAGCGAACGTACCAAAGGGGCACGTGGAGGTGGTCTTCTCTTGGTCTTCCGGGGCGATAGCCACTTGAAAATACCCCGAGTACCCATCCAAAAAGCAATAAAAGGGGTGGCTTGCTAACCTCTCAAGCATTTGATCAATGAATGGCAATGGGAAGTGATCCTTCCGTGTTTCTGCATTCAATCTCCGGTAGTCAATGCAAACTCGCCACCCGTTTTGAACTCGGGTGGGCACCATTTCACCCTTCTCATTTTCGACTACCATCATTCCACTCTTCTTGGATACCACCTGAGTTGGGCTCACCCATTTGCTATCCGAGATTGGATATATCATGCCTGCTTGAAGCAACTTGAGGATTTCCGCCTTCACCACATCCATCATAGGCGGGTTCAAACGGCGTTGGGGTTGTCGGACGGGTCTCGCACCTTCTTCCAACAAGATTCTGTGCATACAAGTGGAAGGACTTATGCCTTTGATGTCGGCAATAGTCCATCCAATTGCTTTCTTGTTCTCCCGCAACACCACCATCAACTTTTCTTCTTGCTCCTTGGTGAGCTTGCTCGAAATGATAACCGGAAGCGTCTCCCCTGCCCCAAGAAATGCATACTTGAGATCATCTGGCAAAGGTTTAAGGTCAAGCACCGGGGCTTTCACAAGTGAGGGGAGGAATTCTGGTTCCTCAGGTTCCTCTAAGAGTAGAGGAGGAGGTGTTGAGACACTCAGTGTCATCTCTTCAAGCAAGTTCAAATCCTCAAAGCTGCCCTTCAAGTTAGTGCTCATAGAATATACATTGTGGGCATCATTAACATCACATTGCAAAGCAACCAACAAAGAATCCTCACCATTTAGTTCAAAAACATCTTGCACAACTTCTTCAACAATATCTAGGTCATGGCAAGACTGTTCTTCAATAGGATACTTCATAGAGTCATTTATGTTAAACTCTACTTTCATTCCATCAAATTCCATGGTGAGGGTACCTTTATGCACATCAATCATTGTCCTAGACGTTTTCAAAAATGGCCTCCCCAACAAAATTAGGGCGGCATGTTTATCATACTCCATGTCAAGGACATAAAAATCCGCGGGGAAAATTAAGGAATCCACCTTAACCAACACGTCCTCGACAATACCCTTAGGGTATGCACTAGAACGATCGGCCAATTGGATTACCACCCCGGTTTTATGCAATGTTCCCAAGTTGAGATTTTCATACAAAGAGTAAGGAATCAAATTTATGGATGCACCCAAATCAAGCATAGCTTTTTCAAAACGAGTATTTCCTATTATGCATGGGATTGTGAACATGCCGGGATCGCTACATTTAGGGGGTAGCTCTCTTTGACACAATGCGGAAACATGCTCACTTTTTCCATTTTCAACTTGTTTTTGGCCCTTTGTTTCCTATTCACAACACATAATTCTTTGAGAAATTTGGCATATCTAGGAATTTGTTCAATTGCATTCAAGAGAGGGATGTTTACCTCACATCTACGAAAGACTTCGTAGATGTCTTTGTTATCCTCCGTCCTCCTCCTGGCTTTCAAGGCCTCCGGAAATGGGGGTTCCGGAACATATGGAGAGATATCCACCATCTTTGTTCTTTTGTGTGGAGGAGAGGATGGTTCCGGGGTGGAGGTTGACTTCGGTCTTGGTGGCAATGTCTCCAACTCGATTTCTTCCTCCTTGCCTTTATTGGCTAGCTCATTGGTCTCCTTCTCATGGACTGCCTCTTCCTCAACTCCCTTTTCAAACTCTTCAATTCTTGTTGGCTCTTTTTCAACATTTTCAGCCTCCGGTGAAGCACCGACCTCTCTACCACTTCTCAAAGTGATAGCACTTGCATTTTGCCTCGGGTTGATTTCTGGTTGGGCAGGTAGTTTACCCTTTTCCCGGGCTTCCATCCGGTTCACCATTTGGGGCTATTTGGCTCACTTGAGTTTCCAAGTTTTTGATACTTGCTTTAGCCTCATCTTGGAATTGTTCGCTCTTTTCAGCATTCATGCCTAATCGGTGAATAGCTTGCAACACCTCATCCTTGGATAGCCCCGAGCCCTCCCCTCGGTCTCGGGGTTTGTCTTCAAGCCTTTGGAACTGTTGTTGAGGTGGCCGGTATTGTTGTGGGGGAAGCCTGTACGGTTGGGAGTTCTGGCCTCCTTGAGGGTTTCCATACCGGAGGTTCGGGTGATCACGATTTCCCGAATTATATGGCCGGTTTTAGTACCCTGGGTACCTTGGTAGCCTTGACCACCTTGATACCCATAGTTACCTTGGTACCCTTGATTTCCCTGATACCCCATAGCACTTACTTCCTCAACGTAATCCTCTTGTAGAGTGGGGCATGTGTCCGTAGGGTGTGCCAAGTAGCAAATTTCACATGACTTAATATGTGGCGCATTTCCTCCGGGCTTTATCATCAAGGTCTTCACCATGGATGTGAGGGCCGTGACTTGATCTTCCAATTTCCCACTGTTAATAAAGTCACTTGCAGGTATTGGGTTTCTCCTCCTCAAATCAGCCCTTGAGCTAAAATTCCTCGACTCTTCCGCTAGCTCTTCATATAGTTGCATGGCTTCGGCGGGCATTTTGTTTCCGAGGGTGCCACCACAAGAACTTCTAACCAGCCTTTGGTCTTCATCAAGAAGGACATTAAAGAAGTAATACACCAAATCTCCCTCCGAATAGCCATGGTAGGGACAACTTGCGAGGAGCATCTTAAATCTCTCCCAATACTCAAAGAAAGACTCTTCATGCCACTGCAGAATGTTGCTTATGTCTTTCTTCATAGAGCGGACCTCGAGGCCGGGAAGTACTTGGCGAGAAATTTTGTCTTCAAATCAAGCCAACTCTTTTGCTCCTTGGTGGTAGGTAATGGAGCCAATCTCTAGTACCATCCTTAAGAGTGAAAGGGAATGCCTTCAACTTGTAAAAATCTTCGTCCACTCCATGAGGAACCGTACCGCTACACAAGAAGTGAAATTCAGTGAGATGCTTGTTGGCATTCTCCCCTTGCCTTCCAAGGAATGCGGGTAGCATATTGATGAACCCAATTTTTAGCTCGAAATGCCCATTTGGCCCAACCACTGGGTACTCAATGCACATCGGTTGTTGCTCAAGATTGGGTGCCATGATTTCTCTCAACAAGGGTTGTCCCAAAGGATGGTGTGGTTCCCTTCTCGGATTCTCATCTTCTTGCTCGATTTGATGTTCCATTGATGAAGATGTATCCGCAAAATGGTCACTAGGAGGGGTGTTATTCACACTTTCCAAAGAAAGCCTCCTAGTCCATCTCAAATTCAACTCCAACTCGGGGTCGTAGTGTAAGGGTTCTTGTGAAGAGGATCGTGTGCGAACCATACACCAAGAACTCAAACAATACGTCTCCAAGCCAAGCAAAAATGGAAAATTAACTAAGAAATCAAAATAAAACCAAACTAACAAATATTCACAAGTAGCACATAATCACACATAATATGCTAAAGAAATTAAAAATGAACGCCTAGCCCCCGGCAGCGGCGCCAAAATTTGGGAGGTCGTCGCCGTACCTCTCAAAGTTAATACTTTTAGGCCCTTAATGCATCCTATCCACAATAATGTAAATAGTGGCAAGACGGGGTCGTCCACAGGAAAAGGGATTTTTCTAAGTACTTAAACACCTATATGAGAAAACGTACTAAACACATACATACATAGACATATATATATATATATATATATATATATATATATATATATAAAAGCATGTAAACAAAGGGGGGGGTTTGGTTGGATGGTTCCTAAATTAGCAAATTAAAATACAACAATTAGCCAATCAAGAGAATGATGCTAATCATGTAAACGCAAATAAAGATGTGATGAAAATACAATTACGAAGCCTTGGGCGCAATTGACTTCCACTTCCAAACCTCTTATCCATCATTGAACATGCAACTTATTTACTACTTTCACTACTTGTTGTGAAGACTAAACTTCTATCCTTCTTAGATAGTAGTTTGCAAGTGAATTCGACATCTCTTGTCAAACCTCACCAATGACTCCCGTAGTCGAAACACGACTCAAGGTATCCCATTAATGGCATTTAGCATGAAGGATCAACAAACTCGGCAACACTTATGACCGCTACACCTTGACTAAGCATTTAACCGATCTATGCATTTATACGGGATTAGTCAAGAACATTCAACGCTCATAGACTTCTCCCGTTTACTACAAATGATAAACATGGCAAAGAGTTTGACATTGCATATCTATCTAGCAATCATCAATCCATCAACATAATCAAAAGCTCTAAATCATACTTATACATTCCCAACAAGAACAGGGGGGAAATTAACCCAAATCCCCCAAACCCTAGCAAGCAATTAATACAAGCATTTCATATACTCAAGCTTTCAACAACATTAATAAAATCAATAAACACATTCAATGCTCCATAAATGCACAATAGCAAGAGTAATAAATAAGCTACAAATTGTTCTTAAGACATGGGTTTGGAAGCTTTGGTCAATTGCTCCCAAGAGATTAGATTAGCTACTAGAGTTCATGCTAATCTAACTAAAACAACAAATCAAAACAACAAGATAAATCAAAGATGAAAAATGGAGAAATAGGGTTTAGAACAGTACAAAATCCGCAGCTCTGAAAACTGGAATGAGAGGAGAGAAAAAATGGTATTTATAGTGGAAGGAAAAGAAAGTAGGATTCTGGTCAGTGGCCGTCGCGACTCGCGACGAAGTTCGTCGCGACTCGCGACAAACATGTTGGTCGCGACGAGTCTGTCGCGACTCGCGACGGTAACCAGAATTTTTTGCATTATTTCTTCTTCTTCTCCTTATGGCATGTAGTCATCTCCATAGTCACTCTCAACTTCTAAGTCTTCAACGGTTTCAAAAGTGATCTTCAATGGCCTCCGATCTTCACGTCTTCGAAGCAAGTCTTCAAAATCTTTGAAAGTGTAGTCTTCAATGGCCTCCGGTTTTCATTACTTCGTTACACAAAACATCTACTTAAAAGAGGTAAAAGAGCGCAAAGTTGCTCTTACCCCTCCTAAGAGGATTTCATGGTAAAACACAAGCTGTTGTAATGAAAGAGCACAAAATGGATCCTAAATAGTACTAAAATAAGCATATAAAGTGGACGCATCAAACCTCCCCACACTTGAACCTTACTCGCCCTCGAGTAAGAAAAGATCCATTTCCGTAATGCGTCCTCCACATGCAAATGCTGTTTGTGGCAACTGTAGCCACAAACATAACATTTTCTCTCCAAATCTTTCTCCGTACTCTCCAGCGGCGAATGGTTGCAGAATTCTGATCCTTGCATCTCCGCGAGTGTGTAGTAAGTAGATTCTACGGTATACTTCCCTGTGACTGTGTGGTGCCAGCTCCAGTGATCCACGCCTGAGGTTTGAGGCAGCTGGATACGCTGGATTATTGCCACATCATCCGGGTGGAAGTACTCAGCCAATAAATCTTCCTGCCACCAGTAAGTGTCAGGGTCAATGAGATGATTAACCGTAGAAAGTACCTCCGATATTAGCTTTGCATTCCTCACGAAGAATTCCCAAACTCTAGGTATCCATGGGTCGTGACATATCCCTATTTGCGCCCTCGATCTTATGTTTTTGCGGCACCCCATCCTGAGAACTTCCACGACCTTCAAAATGCTTCTCTGCGACCAGGATGGTCTCAGCCCTAGCGAGGCTCCAAATATGTTCGACGGGGGAAAATATTTGTCCCTGAAAACCCTAGTGACAAGGGCATTCGAGTTCACTAGAAACCTCCATGCTTGTTTCCCCAGAAGAGCTAAGTTTACCGCCTTGAGAATCCGGAAACCCAAACCTTCATTTTTGCCCGAGACATCTTCTCTCATGAAATCCAAGGTATTTTCCGCAAACCTGTCGTATTTTCTCCCCACCAAAATTTACTTATCATACCCCGAGTGTCATCCAGAATGGTATCCACGATAATAAAGCAGCTCATATTTTAGCTCGGTATAGCCTGTAGAAAAGATTTTATCAAAATCTCCTTCCCCGCCTTGACAGGTTTCGTTCACACTAACCATCAATCTTCCGCCTAATCCTGTCTTTCAGGTTCTGAAATATTTCCAATTTGTTTTGGCCAATCTCTGAGGGAAGACCTAAGTATGTACCATGCGAGATCACCTCTGGAATTTTCAGTATGTTGCATACCTTGGCCTTTTCCTCCATTGTTGTGTTAGGGCTAAAGAAGACGCTTGATTTGTCAGTGTTAATTCTCCGACCTGATTTACTCTCAAACAAGGTAATTGCCCACTGAATATGTCTTGCCTCCTGTTCTGCCGCCTTCCCAAATAACAGTGTATTATCCGTGAAGAAGATATGTGAAATCTTTAGGCCATATTTAGATGCACTCAGTCCTTTGATCTTTCCCAAACACATTAAGTCCGTTAGAAACCCAGAAAATACCCCCGATCATATGATAAATAGGTATGGTGACAACGGATCCCCTTGGTGCAAGCCTCTCTTAGGCCGCAAAAAGCTCATCTCTCCGCCGTTAAGGATGAAAGAAAAGGATACCATCGATAGGCATTGTCGTATGAGCTGTACAAACCTTTCCAAAAATTCCATAGCAGTCAAAGTACAACACAGGAAATCCCATTCAATATGGTTAAATGCCTTACTTATGTCAAGCTTAATACTCATATGTCACAGGGCTCCTGTTCTCCTACTCTTCATTGTACGATGGAATTCATTGGCGATAAGGATATTATCAGTAATTATTCTACCAAGTATAAAAGTCGAATGAGATTTTGAGATTATCTTCGGAATAATCGGCCTTAACCTGTTCACCACCACCTTAGACGTTAGTCTGAACATAACATTGCATAAACTGATAGGTTTAAACCGAGTGATCAATTCCGGTTCTGGGGGTTATGGGAAGTAAACCTATGTGGGTATAGTTCACAGAATGCTTAATGACCCTGTCATTCAAAAATTTCAAAACAAAAGCAGTCACGTCATCTTTAGCAATATGCCAAAATTTCTTTAAAAAAAACAGGGCTCATACCATCAGGTCCAAGTGATTTAAACAGGTTCATCTGTTTAACCACTTTCATCACGCCTGAGCCTGTGTATGGCCGCACGTGAGTCCGCCATCTCGACTGTGACTTTTGGTAAAATCCAGCCAACTACTTGTTGCATAACCTTTGCAGATGGCTCTAACAAGGTAAAGAGTCCCCCAAAATAGTCAATGATAATGCGCTCAATGCTTGCTTCATCCATTTTGTACTACTGATTTGCATCCTTCATACCTCCAATATGATTCATCAACCTCCTTTGCAATGTGAATCTGTGAAAGAAAGTCATATTCCCGTCTCCCTCCTTATACCAATGTCATTTTTCTCTTTGCTTCGATTTAATACCTTCTGCATCTTGTAGGAAGTCATACTCCTACCTCAAAGCCGCAATCTCTATCTTCGTCTCCTCAGTGATTGTTCCACGTTCCAAAGCAAGAATTGCCTTCTTCACCTCCTCCAGTCTTCGTGGAATATCCGGAAACCTCTCTTTCTCCCATCTCAATAAACCTAGTGAACAATCTGTAAGCTTATGTGGCAATAAAGATGATTGAGAGCTATCCCACGCCTCTTTTATCATATTTTCACAGTCACTAGCTTGAACCCAATGTGCCTCAAAGCAAAATCTCCTTCGTCTCCTGAACTGCCTAGTAGACGGATCACGAGATTGGAGATGCACTAGCAGGCACATATGATCACAGTATACCATCGGAATAATGTTGACTGAAGACCATGGAAATAAATCATGTAAGCTCTGGTTGCAAGTCGACCAATCAAGCCTTTCTCTCTTTGTATCAGGTCTAGTTGCAAGCATGTTCTAGGTGAATGTGTTCCTATGTACCCCGTATCAAACCGACCACAAAAATCCAATGCCTCTCTAAATGTTCTTATCTGCCATTCCGCTCTTTGTCCACTTCCTTGAAATTCTTCTTGTGTTAGAAATTTGTTGAAGTCTCCCAAACATATCCATGGTATAGTGGGCTCTGAAACTAACTGCTAAAATTTTTCCCACCCTACCCTTCTATCCACCACATTCGACTCCCCATAAAAGCCAGTGATGCGCACACAGCTTCCACATATTGTGGCAAAGACATCTATAAAATGACTCGACATAAACTTCAAATCTACTACTACATTATTTTTCCATAACATTGCAAGGCCACTAGAACGGTCTTGCGACTCAACAACACCACCAAAATAATTTAACTGTGATTTCAAATTATCAATAACAACTACAGAACATTTAGTTCACAAAGAAAAATAATTTAAGGAGACTTTAAGAGCACCATTGTACGTAGTCCCTGAACTGCCCAGACTCTTCCAAACCCGCGACAGTTCCACCTCATGATATTCATCGGTCTGGGCAGGACTAGTCTTCATCGCCAGTCTCTGCCTGTGTAATACTCAAGCCTGCCACGGCTGGAGATGCCCCTTCAGGGATTTCATTCTGCTTTTGCTTCTTGGTCATGCCATCGTCCTTCTCCTGACCACCCAGTATTAGTTTCCATTTAGTCTGTCCGCGACTATTCTTCCGTTGCGGCTTATCAGCGACTATTTTCTTCGGAGCCCTTTTCTTGGGTGTTTTCCTTTTCTTCCGATCTTTCTCCATTTTCTTCATGACGCGCCCCGCTAGTGAAACAAATTCAACAGGAACCTGAACCATCGCCTGACTAAGCAGGTCAGTCGGCATCAGGTTTGTTTCTCTAGCTTGTGAGCTCGCTTATACCAGTGCCATGCTGGATTCTTCCACTGCCTGTAGATTATTTCCATCACCATTCTCTCCTAGATAATCTTCAGTCGACTCTGGCTCCTCCACAATTTCAACCACTTTTTGATTTTCCAATTGAAGCAGCGGTTCACTCCTCCGCCCCTCAGTTTTCTGGTAAGAAATTAAGAGGATTCTGCTGAATTTGTCTGGTATCCCTGAGTTCATGATTTTAGTGTGCAAGAAAATAGGAAATTGGATGCAAGTGTGCTGGGTTTTTATTTTGGAGGCTGAGGGTGGAGGACGCATTATCGAAATGCGTCCTCTAGGTGGACCAATTATTTTCCAGAAATTAATTAGAGGACTCGTTTTGGAAACGAGTCCTCAGCCTTTTTTTTTCGAAAATAAATGAGAGGACTCGTTTTGGAAACGAGTCCTCTGAGGTGGGGTAATTTTTTTTTCTGAAAGTAATTAGAGGACTCGTTTTGGAAACGAGTCCTCAGCCCTTTTTTTCGAAAATATTTGAGAGGACTCGTTTTGGAAACGAGTCCCCTCATTTTTTTCCCTGAAAATAGTTTGGATTTATTTTATTTTTTCTGAAATCAATTAGAGGACTCGTTTTGGAAATGAGTCCTCTCATTTTTTTTCTGAAAATAGTTAGGATTTATTTTCTTTTTTCTGAAATCAATTAGAGGACTCGTTTTGGAAACTAATTTATTTCTCGGGAAATGAATCAGCGAAATGTTGGAAATTAGCAGAAATTAGCATAAATTTATTTCTCTGGAGCTCCTCAAACGAGTCCTGGAATGGGTATTGTTTCCAACAATTTTTTTTGAAAATGTTGGAAATGATATTTGTAATTAACTACGGTGCTAATTTAATTTGTGAATGAAATAATTTTTATTATATTTTGTTAAATTTGGTAAATTAAGCGTGTGGAGAATTTTATTTATTGGGGAGAAAGCTTATTATAAAATCCTGCCCCCACATTGTGGAGGCATCATGACATTGGGTCAATGCGGTCAACGTCGGTTCGAAGCGGTCAAGGTCGGGTCAACACGGTCAACGGCGGGTGAACTCGGTCAAAGGTGGGTCTACGCGGTCCACACCAGGTCAACGGCATACACTTCAGTCCAAATCCGATCTCTACAACCAAAATCCCATTACAAAATCAGTAGTAATTAACAAAAATCCAAACAAAAATTGAGCGAAAAACAGGGAACCATACCAGATCTTGTAAAAAATTCGAACTGCGGATGAAAATGGCGGAAAGCCGGTAGCGCAATGCCGGAGAAGAGTGGAGAGGAATTCTCGGGATGGCAAGACACTGGCGGAATGGAGGCTAACAGAAGGAGAAAATTGAGAAATGGTGGAGGAGGAAGATGAACAATGTTGGAAGTGGAAGAATTCGGCCAGATTTAAGCTATTTGGACAGCCATTTTTTACTTTGACCAGATTTTTAAAAAACAATTCCAAGGAGGACGCATTACGGAAATGCGTCCTCGCCACGTGGCGAAGCCCTATTCGACCGCAATTTTTTACTTTGACCATATTTAAAAAAAATAAAATTCCAAGGAGGACGCATTACGGAAATGCGTCCTCGCCACGTGACATCACCCCCCATTCGCCACGTGGCATCATCTCCATCACCTCATTTTTACCAGAATTTTTACAAAAAAATTTAATTTCCACGGAGGACGCATTACGGAAATGCGCCGCCACGTGGCATCACCACCATTCGCCACGTGGCATCACCTTATTTTTTCCTGAAATTATATAAAAATTTTAAATATCCACGGAGGACGCATTACGGAAATGCGTCCTCGCCACGTGGCATCACCCCCTTCGTCGTTTGACATTTTTGACCGAGAATTAACAAAAATTTTTTTTTTTTAAATGAGAATGCGTCCTCCATATGAAATTGCTGTTTGTGGCAACTGTAGCCACAAACATAGCAATTTCTCGGTATCCCTCCAGGCCTGGTCTCTATATCAGTGTTTCAAAGAAGTTAGGGGGTGGGGGTTTTCTTAGGGGGACCGTCTCCCAGTCGTTTGAGACCCATGCCTTGTCAGCCGGGTTTGAGAATTGGAACAATATGACGTTGTCGCATAAGAATTTCTGTCATAGAATTCCTCAAACCCTAGATTCGCTGAAACAGATCAACGATTTCCGCGTCAAACCCTAGATTCGCTGAAACAGATCAACGATTTCCTTGTGCGGAATTCGTTGAGGGGCTAACACTTTTCCCACCAAAGTTAGCCAAAACTGGGAACGATCTGTGTTGAGCAGTTCATCCTGTGGTCGGATCTCTTCTTCCGTGAGGGAAAGGCCTGCGTACAGGCGCTCTAGGTAGTTTAAAGACGCCATGCCTTGTCGCCGGTGGAGACTTGGAGCAGTTTGCGTCAGAAGTTCTTGCAAGAAGGGTTTCCCTCAGCCGTTTGTAATTGGGCCATGAATAATTAGTGCTACTAATTAAGATTGAATTGGTCATGAATTGTGTCAATTGTGATTTCATTCTGATTTTCAATTAGCATTCTATACTTACTGCTCCACACATGCACTCTAGAGTTCTTATGCACAAACTACGTGCACTAAGCATGCGTAGTTAAAGAAACAATTGAACATGTCAAAAAAACAAAAACGAAACAATTGAACTTGTTCGTATATACATATATACATCTATACATACATATATACATCTATACATACATATATATATATATATATATATATGAATAGATGTATATATATATGAATAGATGTGTATACATATATGTATAGACGTATATAGATGTATATATATATATATATATGTATAGATGTATATATATGTATAGATGTATATAGATGTATATATATATATGAATAGATGTATATAGATGTATATATATATGAATAGATGTATATATATATATATATATATATATATATATATATGAATAGATGTATATATATATATGTATAGACGTATATAGATGTATAGATGTATATAGATGTATATATATATGAATAGATGTATATAGATGTATATATATATGAATAGATGTATATATATATATATGAATAGATGTATATATATATATATGAATAGATGTATATATATATATATGAATAGATGTATATATATATATATATATATATGAATAGATGTATATATATATATATGTATAGACGTATATAGATGTATATATATATGTATAGATGTATGTATATATGTATAGATGTATATAGATGTATATATATATATGTATAGATATATATATATATATATAGATGTATAGATGTATATATATATATACACATCTATTCATATATATAATACATATATACATATATACATCTATTCATATATATAATACATATATACATATATACATATAGATATACATACACATATATACATATAGATATACATACACATATATACATATAGATATACATACACATATATACATACATATATATATATATATACATATATATATATATATACATATATACACACATATACACACATATATATACATATATATACACATATATACACATATATACATATATACATACATATATACATACATATATATACACATATATACACACATATATACATATATACATACATATATATACATATATATACATACATACATATATATATTGAATCTATATTCTCCAATATTTCCTTATTACTTCTTGATATTTTTCTTTATTTCAGGAATAGCGGTTCATTATAAGAATGCAAATGTTGTAGAAGCAAACCCGATTACAATCAGTGGTGGAACCAGAAAAATTTGTTAGGGGAGGCTGAAAGGTGGAGGGCTGGACGGTGGTGGGTCGTGGCATTGGCGTCGGCTGCGAC
Source organism: Rubia yunnanensis (assembly GCA_037428765.1). Classification (NCBI taxonomy): domain Eukaryota; kingdom Viridiplantae; phylum Streptophyta; class Magnoliopsida; order Gentianales; family Rubiaceae; genus Rubia; species Rubia yunnanensis. The sequence continues at coordinate 105,922,553 of CM075063.1, read as the reverse complement.
AGCGGGACGGCGACGACATCTAGCGGCAGGAGGCGGAGGGGTGGCGGGAGGGAGCTGAGCTGCTGAGATTTGGCCACTGGCCACTGCATCTCTTCCTGTAATTAGAGTTTGGGCAATCTGAAATTGGATTGGGAAAATGGCCCAATCCAATCCATCTTAAACCCGATTTTTCATTTTTTTGCCCAAGTACAAATGAAATGACGTCGTTTCACTAACGTGAAAATGACGTCGTTTTAGTAGTTCAGTTGCAAAAAAAGGGCAAAATACTAATATGACCATATGTTTTGAAGGTTTGTGCTTATGACCCTGTGAAGTTGAAATGTGTTATTGTAGCCTTGTGTTTTGCATCAAAAGTGCCGATATAACCTTGTGGCACTATTCCGGTGTTGACTTTGTAATTTCCAGCATTGACCAAAAACAAAAGGACTAAAATACCCATAGTCTTCAAATTACAAATCTAATGACTAAAATACCCTAGATTTCTTCCTCTTCAACACCACTATCACCACCTCCGCCATTATCACTGCCGCCGGCCACCACCAACCACCGCTAGCACCACCAATCATCGCCACCACCGCCAGCCACTACCACCACCAGCAGCCACAGCCACTACCAGCACCAGCCACAACCACCACCACCAACCATAGCCACCACCACCAGGACACCACCATCAGCCACTGCCGCTACCACCACCAGCCACAACCACCACCACCAGCCCCAACCATCACCACCACTTGTCCCAACCACCAACACCACTCGTCCCAACCACCACCACTACCACCCGAACCTAAACCTAGCTCCACCACCACCAGTCATCGCAGCCACCACCCGCCACAGCCACCACCTAAACCTAGCTCCGCCACCGCCACCGCCACCTGCCACAGCCACCACCACCCACCCCAGTAGAACCTAAACCTAGCACCGCCACCACCACCAGCCACAGCCACCACCGTCATCACTCTCCCCATCCACCACCACCACTCACCTTAACCACCACCGACACCACCCACCCCAGAACTCGTCCTAACCACCACCACCACCGCTCGTCCCTAGCCCCGCAACCACCACCACCACCACCGCTTAACCCTAGTCTTGCCACCGCTTGTCCCTAGCATCGCCCACCACTCGTCACAACCACCACCACCACCGTTTAACCCTAGTCCCGCCGCTCGTCCCTAGCCCCGCCACCACTCATCCCAACCACCACCACCACCGCTCAACCATAGTCCCACCAACGCTCGTCCCTAGCCCCGCCACCACTCGTCCCAACCACCACCCCCACCGCTCAACCCTAGTCCCACCACCACTCATCCCTAGCCCTGCCACTACTCATCCCAACCACCACCAACACCGCTCAACCCTAGCCCTACCCCACCGCCGCTCAACCCCAGCCTCATTACTGCCACCGTTTAACCCTAACCTAGTCATGTCACCGTGCTCCACCTCTCCCCCTGCCTAGCCCCGCCACCTTGCTCTACCTCTCCCTAGAACGCCGATTGGAAACCCAATTGGAATGCCACTTCAATTCACCTCCACCACCACCTTCGACTCACCTCCGCCTTCGACTCACCTCCGCCACCATTTCCGCTTTCGATTCACCTCTGCCGCCTTCGACTCACCGCCGCCTTCTATTCACCTCCACCACCGCAGCTTTGCATTTCCAGGGAAAAAAGAAAGCTCGAGAAGAAGAGGGAGAAAACATGAGGGGAAAAAAGAAAGGTACTAACGAGAAGAGAAGAAGAAGATGGGAAGAAGAAAGGTTTTGACGAGAAGAGAAAAAGAGGGGAAAACAGATCTAACAAGGGTATACACGTCTTTCTAGCTTTTCTGATATATTTTTTATTTTTTTAATTACAGAGGGTATAATAGTCATTTCATGTCTTTCCAGCCAAATTCAGGCCGACAGGGTTATATTAGCACATTCTAGTAAAACACGGGGCTACAATGACACTTTTCAACTTCACAGGGTCATATTAGTACAAACCCTCAAAACATAGGGTTATATAAGCACTTTACTCAAGAAATAAAAAAAGGTCGCAAAGCAGCCTTGTTTTCCGAGCAATCTCGCCGGAAGACGTGTTTCTGGCAAAAAATTGATTCCTTCCACCATTACTACCTACGGGGCGGCAATTTGGGTAGGGCTGGAGCCCTACCTCGTATACCACTGGTTCCGCCCCTGATTACAATAGATAGTTGCCTTACCTCATGTACCACTGGTTCCACCCCTGATTACAATAGAGAGTTTCCACATTGATCACGAGAATTTTAATCACAAATGTCAAACCATGCACAATTCTGATAGTTACCGCTTATTGAATAATTTTCCATATCAAACCTAAGTTTGTAGATATGCCCTGTTCAGACATAACTCACCTGTTTGCTATTTTGTTTGGTTGAACAGATAGCGGAACATAAGTCGATAGCAGTTTCATTTGAACTGGTAGCAGAACATGCGTCGATAGTGATTTCATTTGAACGGATAAGGGAACCAATATCAGAATCAATTTTGGTTGAATAAATAGCGAAGCCAACCACTGGTGCAGGATAGGGCTATTAAGGCGGTGAAAGTAGTATCAGGACTGAGTAAGAAAGCAATACCCTTTCTGATTGGTTTTGTATATATCATATTTTATATTTATTTATACTTTGTATACCCTTTGTACTCACTATACATATGAAGAGTGAGTGTTCTGAGAGGTGGTCTATCCATAAACTTATTGACAGACCACTTATTATTTTACCTTATACACTGCATTTGTTAAATTACATACAAAAGTTAGAATTTTTGAAAATATTTTTTTATATCATATCTATTTTCACTTTTTAGTACATGTTATTACTTGTTTTTAACTAAAATAAAATATTTAAATTGTATAAAGAACTACAAAATTTGAGGTCAAAACCCTTTGTGGACTGTCCATAAGCTTATGTAAATGTTGCCTTTCCCGAGAATTTCTCATATATGAATACACACATCCATAATTATTTGTGAATTTTACGCTCTATCATGGTTACAGTTAGGTCTCTCTAAAATTTTTGGTTTTTATCTCTCTCTTTCCCAAAATTACAAAAATTCCCATCCCTTCCCGATCGGCTGCCGCCCACCTCCGCCGTCTTCCTCCGCCGTCTTCTGCCGCCGCCCAGTACATACATTCGTCATCTTCAGCAACAAGAAATTTCTGGCCACCTTCTTCAGATTTTTCAGCGACCACTTCTTCTTCGGCAAGTCTCCACCTCGTCTGATCTGCTCACGCCACCACCTACTCAGCTTACTCTCTCTTCCAGTTGCTTGACTGAACGATCGTCGACTGCCAATCACAAGCCTGTGCTGTGTGATAGGTTCGATCCATCCGATGAACTCCAATTTTCCCGGTGATTTCTCCAACAAGAGGCGCACGTGAGCCACACACGCCATTCAGTCTTCCTGCGCGTGTATCTCGGTGGTCGCTCCTCTAAGCGCGTGCATCATACGCTGCTTGTCATCAAGGGAGATTCTTGTGTTTGTCAATTTATCGTAACTTGGAGATCTTTTGCGAATTGATGCAATTTCTCACGAGTAGATCCAGTGTTTCGCGAGTTTCACTCCATGTCAGCATCCCAGTCAGTGCATCATTAGTGCCTCATCAATGCCTAGTTAGTACCTCGTCAATGCCCATTCAACACTGAATCTAAAATGAAAAATGAAAAATAAAAAATAAGATTTAGTGTTGTATTATGGCTCATTTTAATCAACCACAATGCCAATGGTGCAATGCTCTAGGTCATTTTGCTTCTTCTTACTCTAAACTGCACGATGAATGGTACCAGTTGAAGTGTAAGTGTTGTGAAAAATTTGGTCACATTACCTCGATGCGTCCTCACTTGGTTTCTCGAGCTCTTTCTCCTGGCTCTCTACTGCATTCTTCTCTACATGCACGCCAGATAGATGATTCTGGCGTAACCAACCACATGGGTTCTTCTCAGTCCACTCCTGATAGCATGACTTCTTATTCTAGTAACAATCGTGTTATTGTTTGTAATGGTTTTTCTCTTAACATTACCCATGTTGGTTATTCTCAAGTCTCTAATTCCTTATCCTTGTTTGATGTTTTGGTGGTTCCACAAATTAAAAAAAATTGCTGTATATTAGCAAGTTGAATTAGGATATGAATGTTGTTATTTGCTTTGATAATTCTTCTTTCACTATTTCGAACAAGTTTACTAGTGATGTTATTGGCAAAGGACATCGTGATGGGATTTATATGTTTTGGATTATAGTGGTGCTACTTTATTTGCTTTTGTTGCATCGAGTGCTTCTAAAGCATCTTTTGAACTTTGGCATAGTAGACTGGGTCATGTTCCCCACAACATCATTTCTTCTTTGAGAAAGTCTGGATGTTTGTCAACTACTGGTTTGCTGCCTAAGCCTCCTTTATGTTCCTCTTATGAGATGGCCAAAGACAATCGTCTTTCTTTTAGTGATAATTTAAAACGTGCACCATCCATACTTGATTTAGTTCATTTTGATATTTAGGGACCCTCTCCAATCGTCTCTCGTGCCGGGTATTCTTATTATGTCATTTTTATTGATGATTTTTCTCAGGTTCACCTAGTTATATCCTCTATGACAAAAGTCTAATTTTTTAGAGACTTAAATGATTTTGAGGCTTTTGTTGAGAGCGAGTTTTCTACCACCATTAAAGTATTTCAGAGTGATAGTGGAACCAAGTTTCTGAACCATCGCATGCGATCACATTTTGCTTATAAGGGAATTCATCATCAGCTTTCATGTCCTTACACTCCAGAGCAAAATGGTCGTGCAAAGCAGAAGCATCGTCACGTCACTGAGACAGGATTGTCGATGCTCTTTCATTCTGGCCTTTATAATTCATTTTGGCATGATGTTTTTCTATAGCAGCCTACATCATCAACTGGATGCCAACACTAGTTTCATCTGGTCAGTCTCCACTCTCTGTTATTTTTAGTACAAATCATGACTATTCCAATTTTCAACCATTTGGCTTTCGAGTTTTTTCGTATTTATGCCCTCATGTTACACATAAGTTGGCACCTCGGAGTATGTCATGTATTTTTGGGTTACAGTTCGCAGTACAAGGGTTATCACTGTCCTGATCTTCCTACGAGGAAGGAATACATCGCTCGTCATGCTTGGTTTGATGAGATGTTTTTTCTGGAGACCACACTGCACTGCTACTGATCTGCCTTCACTCTATGTCTCGGCCTTTTTAGAAACTTCGTCTATGTCTTCGGAGGTACTTGAATCATCTGCATTAGCTAAATTTCCCATTGTTTTAGATGATTTTGATTTACAGTCTGTACTGGGAGCTCCACTTTTTCCTGAATCATGTTTATGTTTGCCGCATGCAGCCCAACCCACTGCCTCACGCACCGCCACACGCTCTACACTCGCAATTGTAGCTCTAACACCTCCATTATTGTTAGTGTTTCCAGCTGCAGCTCTAGACGCACCGCCTCTTGAGTAACGTCTGCCACCTACCTCACTGGTGTAGAAAATTGTGACATCTTTGTCGCCGGTCTTGGGTTCGACGCTAATTCCGGAGCCAGATCCCTCTTCTCGCCATCCAATGGCCAATCACTCACATACTGGCTCCCTCAAATACAAATATTTTTCTGACTATGATATTTCTAGTTTTTTTAGTGCTTTATTTGCTAAGACCTAGCCAAGGAGTCATGACTCGGCTGTTAAGGATCCTGAATGGGTTGCTGCTATGGATTTGGAAATGAAGGCTCTTCACACTCAGTAGACGTGGTATTTGGTTCCTCGTTCTTCTCATACCAATGTGGCTCGCTTAATAAGCATTTATCAAGATTGGTTGGGCAAGGTTTTTCGCAACTCCATAGTTTTGATTATGATTATACATTTAGTCACATGGTGAAGAATTCTACTATTCATATGTTTTATCTTTGGGTGTTCTTCGTAATTGGCCGTTACGACAGCTGGATGTCAAAATGCATTTTTGAATAGTTTTCTTGACTCCCCAACTTATATGGAGCAGCCAACCGGATACAAAAACCCCATGCGTCCAAGTTATATTTGTTGCCTACGCAAGGCTATTTATGGTTTAAAGAAGACTCCACGTGCTTGGTTTCATCGTTTTAGCTCATTTTTTATTGGCCTCGGTTTTGTATACAACTCTTCAGATACATCTTTATTTGTGTTCTCTCTGGATGCCTCTCTCCTTTATTTTGTTGGTTTATGTTGATGATATTATTCTTACCGGGAATGATGGTATTCTCATTTGTAAGTTTATTGATTGGGTCAATAAAAAGTTAAGATTACCGATCTTGGCACTCTGCAGTATTTATTGGGTTTGGAGGCTGTTTGTACTTTTGATGGCTTATTCCTTGGTAAAGCCAGATACGCGAAGGACATTTTATTGTGAGCGGGGATGCAAAATTCCTCGCCTGTTACCATTCCATTTGTAGTTTTTCCGCATCTTCTTAGATTTTCCAGGAAGCCTTTCAGAAATTCCACACTTTATCGGTCTTTAGTTGGTGCACTTTAGTATATGTCGATTACTCGTCCTGACTTGTCTTATGTTGTGAATACGGCTAGTCAGCTCATTCAGGCTCCTACTGATGACCATTGCCAAGTTGTTACACGAATTTAGTGCTATGTGCGTGGTACTCTTCATTATGGACTTCAATTTTGCATAAATGTGTCCGCTCCACCAGTTCTGGGTCATTTTGATGCTGATTGGGTTTGTTGTATTGAGACTCTTAGGTCTACAACCTGGTGTATTTAAGTGCTAAGAAGAAACCTACTGTCTCTTGTTCTAGTTCGGAATTAGAATATCGTGCTATAGCTAACACTGCTGCAGAATTAGCTTGATTGATGAATCTTTTTTGGGATTTACGTGTGTCGACTTGTGTGCTTCCTGTTTTCCATGTGATAATAATAGTGCTATTTTCCTGGCTTAGAATCCGGTTTAGCACAAGAGATCCAACCACATTGATATTGATTATCATTTCGTTCGTTAGATGGTGTCTTCTAAAGAACTCAAGGTTGCTCCTATTTCTACGGACTTGCAGCTTACTGACATCTTCACAAAGAGGTTACCTCATCCTTAGTTTAAGTTGTTACATTCCAAGCTTTGTGTTGCTACCAGTCTCACACTTCGCTTGAGGGGAATGGGGGTAATAGAGATATAATTGATTGAGAATCATGATAAGAAAGGAATATCCTTTTTAATTGGTTTTGTACATATCTTATTCCATATTTGTTTCTACTTTTTATACCCTTTATACTAATTATATATATATATATGAATACACACACCCACGATTATTTGTGGGTTTTACGTTCTATCACCGCGATAACAAACTGCCATCCCTGGCACCGCCGCAGATCCAATCCCTTTGTTGCATTGCGATTCCACTACCACCATCGTAAATTATGTGCATGGAAATTCTGAGCATCGTGGTTTCTACTAAATAAACCATTTTTAATGTTTTTGATATCGAAAACAACAGAAATCGTCGTGCGTGAAACATGCTTCCAGAGTCAGAAATTTGTTTCCGGAATGTGTAGGCAATCTCTTGTAGTCAGAATAGAGATTGGCCGGTTCGAGTTCCAATTTCAGAATACAATGTCGATTATAGGTTCCCTGTTGCATCGATAGATGTTGCGATTTCAGAATTTACGTCGAAAAAGGGAAAGATTGAGATAGTGGGAACGAATTTGGATGTGTGTTAGTTGAGTTCCTTCAATGATTGATGTTTTGGAATAGGTTTTCTCTATGAATTGGAATAAATTTTGAGTTCTGGAATCGAAATGGTGATTGACTCTAGTATTTATTTCATTGCGAGATAATGATCGTAACCAGAAGTATTTTTGGAAATTGTGGTTATCAGTAATAGGCATATATTCAAAAATGCAATTCATATCCACATTTAGTAGACCAACATATGTAAGTAGTTTCAGAAAGTAACACATAAATTGTAAGACAAAGTTAATTGTAAGATAAAATGAGAAATACATAGTAAGGTTTTGATGTATTAAAGTAGACAAAGTAAAGTTACTAAACTTGAATACATAGCAAGACTTAATGTTTAAAATTACACAAAGCATATGTAATTAAATGTGAAAGAACTTCGAGGATTTGGATGCACTAATGTTAGGTTGTTATGATATACCTTAACTTCAACTAGTTTGAAAGGTTTGATTTAGTTGAATTTCAAGAACCAAAACTAGTAGATAGTTACTCGTTGAATGTACCGATGAGTGGGTGGTATGTCTAACTAAAGTCATGTATGGTTATTGTTTACATTTGTAGTCACTATTACATTTGTAGAAACTAGCTACAACTTGGATATTAACACTATCACACCAAAAAGTGCTAAATCTCCTGAATGCCCTATTAGCTCTACATAATATGAAGACTTAAACCATGAACTATGAAACCACTTGTTAAGAACTTTAGACTGAGACATAGTTTACATTAAAGAAAACAATGTCACCTTGATGGACCTTTACTAGGCGGTTTGGGGAAGTCTTGCAAATGGTCACAAGTATGTCTGTTATCAACTCAAAATATGGCATTTGCTAAATTACTCACTGAGATAATCAAATTGCAAGCTCAATTTTCTGATCATACGATCAAGAAAATTAGACTTGATAATGCCGGTGAATTCACATCCCAAACTTTCGATGATTATTGTATGTCAGTTGGGATTGCTGTTGAGCATCATGTTGCTCATATGCACACACAAAATGGTCCAGCTGAATCACTGATCAAACATTTTCAACTCATTGCTAGACCATTAATAATGAGAACAATGCTCCCGACTTCAGTATGGGGTTATGCAATATTACATGCCGCAGCATTGTTTTGCATCAGGCTAAGTGCATATCATAAATACTCCCTACTACAACTTACATCGGGCCAAGAACCAAATATATCTCATCAAAGGATCTTTGGTTGTGCTGTTTATGTGCCTATTGCACCACCGCAAAGAACAAAGATGGGACCATAGAGAAGTCTGTCATTTATGTAGGCTTTGAAAGCCAATCTATTGTTAGATACCTTGAACCCCTAACTGGAAATAGTTGTATGGCTCATTTTGTCGATTTCCATTTTGGTGAAGAAAAATTTCCAGCATTTGGGGGAGAAATAAAATAGCTGGAAAGGAATATTACCTTGTATGTACCAACATTATTGCTTCTTGATCCTTATACAAAAGAGTGTGGTGGAAAAGTCCAAAGGATTTTGCACATGCAAGATATAGCAAATCAACTTCCTCATACATTTACAGACACAAAGAGAGTTACAAAATCTCACATCCCAGCTGAGAATGCCCCTGCTCAAATTGAAATCCCGAAAGGGAAAATTGAAAATAAAGTCACTCGTGAAATCACGACACGCCTGGAACGTGGAAGAAAACTCGGTTCCAAAGACAAAAATCCTCGTAAAAGAAAAGGATCAGAGAAACAAGATGACCCCAAATGGAGGAACGTATTCCTGTAGAAATACGAAATGAGGAAAACCATGAAATTTTGATTAATTTTTCCAATACAGGTATAAGGTGGAACCGAAATGAGGAAATTGATGATGCATTCTCTTACAATTTGGCATGTGATGTTAAGGACAAAAATAATGGATATCTCGAACCACGGTCTGTTATCGAGTGTAAAATTAGACATGATTGGACTGAATGGAAAAGGGCTATTGAAGCTGAGTTAGACTCGATTAACCGGCGCAAAGTTTTTGGGCCTATAGTACTCACCCCTAAAGATGTGAGACCCGTTGGATACAAATGGGTATTTGTGCGAAAAAGAAATGAGAAAACGAGATTGTGGGATACAAGGCTAAACTCGTTGCATAAGGTTTTTCTCAAAGGTCCGAAATTGATTTTGAGTAAATATATTCTCCAGTTATGGATGGAATTACATTCAGATTCCTTATCAGTCTAGCAGTTAATGAGAAACTTAATATGCACCTTATGGATGTTGTTGCCGCATACTTATACGGATCGTTTGATGCTGAAATTTACATGAGGATCCATGAAGGATTCAAAATGCATGAAGCATTATGTTCAAAGATATTCAATCAAATTACAAAGATATTTATATTGGTTAAAGCAATCTAGACGCATGTGGTACAACCGATTAAGCGAATATCTGTTACAAAAGGGGTATGTTACCGACCCTCTTTGTCCATGTGTTTTTATCAAGAAAACAACATTAGGGTGTGTGATTATCGCTATCTATATTGATGATTTGAATATCATTGGGACAAATGAAGACATTCTGGAAGTAATCTCTTACTTAAAGAAAGAGTTTGAAATGAAAGACCTTGGGAAAACAAAATATTGTCTTGGTTTGCAGATTGAGCACTTGCAAAGTGGGATACTTGTGCATCAATCAAATTACACAAAAAGGTATTAAATAGATTCAATATGGATAAATCAAATCCATTGAGTATACCAATGGTCGTAAGATCCCTTAATTTGGAAAATGATCTATTTCGTCCATGTCAGGAATCTAAACAGGTTCTTGCTCCAAAAGTATCATATTCCAGTGTAATTGGTGCACTTATGTATCTCGCTAATTGTACTCAACCTGATATAATTTTTGCTGTTAATTTATTAGCGAGAATCAGTTCATCTCCTACCAAAAGGCACTGGAACGGAATCAAACATGTGTTTCGTTGCCTTCAAGGGACAATTGATTTGGGATTATTTTATTCCAACACTACGGAACAAGTTTTGGTTGGCTATGCAGATGCAGGTTATCAGTCAGATCCACACAAATGGAGATCTCAAACTAGGTATGTGTTTACTTGTGGAGAGACTGTGATTTCTTGACGTTCACAGAATCAAACACTCACCACAACATCATCAAATCATGATGAGGTTATCGCATTGCACGAAGCAAGTTGAGAGTGTGTGTGGTTGAGATCCATGACGCGACATATCAGAACACCAAGTTGTCTCCTATCAAATGATAATCCCATCACACTTTATGAAGATAATGTCACGTGTGTTAATCAACTGAAGGGATGATACATCAAAAGAGACAGAACAAAGCACATTCCTCCGAAGTTCTTTTCATTTACTCAAGAGCTAGAAGAGAGTAATATTATCACATCCAATCTATTTGTTCCTGTGAAAACTCAGCAGATCTGCTCACAAAGGCTCTCCCCACTTCAATGTTCAGAAAATATGTTCATAATATCGGCATGCGAAGACTAAAAAAATTATCAAGAAATCACCAATGCCAACATGGGGGAGCTATACATAGTTGTACTCTTTTTCCCTTATTGTAGTTTTTATCCCACTGGGTTTTTCCAAGTAAGGTTTTTAATGAGGCAACATGAACACATAATTATTGAAATGAACATTTCAGGGGGAGTGTTAGGAATAATGAAATGCCCATTAGCAATACGCTAGATTTGTGATAATTAATTATATCACTATTTATTTACCAAAGGGGAATACTATTCCGTTACCCCTAAATTTTACTATAAATACCCCCTTAGAAGATGAAGAAAAATGCACCTCTCATTCTCTCATTTCTCATTTCTCATTTCTCACTTTTTCTCATCGTATCCTCTTCTCCATTCTCTCGTTCTTACTTCCCACTTCAAACCCTTTGCTAATTTCTCAATAAATTAGTGCAAAATTAGTAAAAATCACCGTCACATAATTATGCACAGGGCCCTGGTAATTCATTTCTGGTGCAGTAAAATCAAACGGGCCAAGCCTTTGTGGGGGCCACTATTTTTGGCCCGAGTCCAGCAAGTGGTGGGCAACAATTTTCTTTACACATTTAACCTGGGTCACAACAATATTCAAGTGATTTATCTCCGACTTTTAGCACTATGTCGCTCAAGTAGCTTTCCAAAAATTGGTATGTGGCTTCACACCTATTTTAATTCGACCACTTTATCACCTATTTATATTGGTAATGGAAATACTATTCCAGTTGTTGGTAAACGTTCTGCAACCCTAAACACATCCCCACCTTACTATCTCAAAAATATTTTACACACTCCTAATATTGTCAAAAATCTTAACTATGCTTGCAAATTTACCATTGATAATAATGTTAGTGTGGAATTTGACCGTGTTTGTTTTTATGCAAAGGACCTCACATCAGGGAAAATCAAAACGAGATGTAATGGCCTTGTGGATCTGTACCTGGTCACTAGAACACCGACCACTGTTTTTGTTGCTTCCCAACCACCACCCTAGCATGCTCGTCTAGGTCACCTAGGTGACCACGCCTTGGATATTCTCAGGCGTCGGGATTCCATTTTTAATAAAGCCACATGTTCGACTATTTTCTTATCTTGTCAAATTGCTAAACACAAACGTCTTCCATTTTCACTTTCTCACACTGTTACTTTTAAACCTTTTGATATTATTCATAGTGACATTTGGACATCTCTTGTTTCTAGCACTAGTGGTTTTAAATATTATCTATTTTTTTGGATGATTTTCCAATTTCATTTGGATTTTCCTCTAAAACACAAATTTGATGCATACTCCAAATTAGTGTTATTTCATGCCATGGTCAAAACACAATTTCATACTAATATTAAAAACTTTTGCACTTTTTGTGATCTAAATGGCATGTTAATGTGTTTTTCCTATCCACAAACTTCCCCTCAAAATGGCAAAGCCATGAGAGCACTTCGCACTCTCAGTGACATTACCCGCACCCTACTTATAAATGTCTCTCTACCACCTCGTTTTTGGGCTGAAGCACTTCATATGGCCGTATATCTCCACAATATATTGCCTTCCAAAGCCATTCACAACAACACACCAACCTACATCTTATAACAACAGGAACCCACATACTCCCATCTTGGAATCTTCGGTTGCTTGTGTTATCCCAACACCTCTGCCACCACTCCTCACAAATTAGCTCCTCGTTATGTCCCTTGTCTCTACCTTGGCCCCTCTTCAGATCACATGGGCTCTCGTTACTTAATCCTCGACTCACATCGTGTCCTCATTTCTCAACACGTTGTGTTTGACGAAACAACATTCCCTTTTTCCCCCTCACGTGAGATCACCTCTACATCCCATAATGATGTTCCATCTTCTGACCCATCACCTCTTGTCCTTGATCTCTTCCACCAAATATCCCAACCAAGAACCATTCTACCTCTGTCGCACCACAACCACCTCCCTCACCTTCACCACATAGTCCAACCCCTTCCCTCATACCACCACCACCACCTCCTCACCACTCAATGACCACTCGTCGCCAAGCTGAGATATAAAAACCAAATCCCAAATACAATCTCCTAGCATCATCTTCCTCTATCTCTCCCCTCTCAACCTCCCTAATTTGTGCCCTGTAGGATCCTAACTGGCAAGCCACCATGAATGATGAATTTAGTAATATTATTAAAAATGGTACTTGAGATTTGGTTCCAAGGCCATCCGGTTCTCATATTATTCGTTGCATGTGGCTATTTAAGCATAAGTACATGTCTGATGGCACGCTGGAGAGACATAAGGCCCATCTAGTTGTAATGGCAAGTCTCAACAGGTGGGAGTTGATTGTAATGGGACTTTTAGCCCTGTCGTAAAACCAGCCACCATTCGTTTAATTCTCAGTATTGCTCTATCCCGCTCGTGGCCAATACACCATTTTGATGTCAAGAATGCATTCTTACATGGCCAATTGCAAGAAACAGTGTAAATGCACCAACCTCCGGGCTTATCTGATAAGCAATGACCTGATCATGTGTGCCTCTTGCGCAAGTCTCTTTATGGAGTGAAGAAAGCACCACGTGCATGGTACCAAAGGTGTGCTACCGATCTCTTCCAAATTGGGTTCAGAGGTAGTCAGAGTTATCACTCCCTGTTCATCTACATCTCTCAGAGTGAGACTTCTTACTTACTGTTATATATCGACGACATCATCCTCACGACTTCCTCTATAGCTCTTCTTCAAAGCCTCACTGCTATGCTTGGCAAAGAGTTTGCCATGACAGATCTCACCCCCTTGAGCTACTTCCTTGGCATCTTTGTCACAAAGAATCGGCCAGGCTTGTTCTTGTCACAGCAAAAGTATTCTTGGGAAATTATTGACTGCGCCAAGATGACCACATGCAAATCGGCAACCACGCTTGTCGATGCCAAGTCCAAGTTAGCATCTAGGGTTGGTCTACCCTTGCCTGATTCGTCTATTTACTGCAACCTTGTTGGTGCCCTACAATATCTTACATTTACAAGGCTAGACATTGCCTATGCCATCCAGCAGATCTGTCTCTTCATGCATGATCTAAGAGAGCCTCACTTCCAGGCACTCAAACGGATTATACGATATGTCCAAGGCACCACTGATCTTGGCCTCCATCTCTAGCCATTTTCCACCCTGACTCTCACAACCTACTCTGATGTTGATTGAGTTGGGTGTCTTGATACTCGTCGCTCCACATCTGGGTATCTTGATACTCGTCGTTTCTTTGTCATCCAAGTGCCAACCTACTATCTCCCACTCTAGTGCAGAAGCCGAGTACAGGGGTGTTGCCAATGTTGTAGCCGAAACATGTTGGTTGCGGAATTTGCTTTGTGAGCTTCGCATTCCCCTCCAACGAGCTACCCTTGTCTTCTGCGACAACGTCTCCACCATCTATCTCTCATCCAATCTGGTGCAACATTAGTGCACCAAGTACGTTGAGATTGACTTGCACTTTGTCCGTGAAAATGTAGCTCTTGGTCAAGTTCGGGTCCTCCATGTACCGTTTGCTCATCAATATGCTGACACCTTCACTAAAGGACTTCCATCTCCTCTATTCTTGGATTTTCGATCTAGTCTCTGCATCCGTTGAGCTCTCACTTTGACTATGGGGATGTGTTAGTAAAAATAACTTAGTCAAATATTGTATAGTTAGGATACGTAGGAATCTTTTCCTTGATTATCTCATGCAATTGTATAATTATCCTATTAATACAGATGAATGCAGAGAGCCTTGATGAGGACTCAATTCTTACCAAATTACACATACATGTCGCCCAAAGAACCATCAAGGTCTGATTCTGGCATAAAGCCATTGAAAACATCCATTTTGGGTTTAAACAAAGAGCATTTTTTTGGAGACTTTGGAAAAACGGGCTGAAACTGGAATACACTACCACAGAGACCCCCCCCCTCTAGCACTGGTTCTTTAGCACCGGTTATTAAACCGATGCAAAAATTGTAATAGCACCAGATTTTTTTTATTAGCATCAGTTTTCAAACCGGTGTAAATCTTACACCGGTTTTTGTAATTGTAACACCGGTTTTTTCTTTCTAATAATCGGTGTTAATTTAACACCGGTCAAAAAATGGTGCTAAAAATGATGAAAACCGGTCAAAAACTGCTACTAAAAATTACAAAAACTGGTGAAATGAAAATTTTTGCAATGGTTTTTAAAATCGGTGCTAAAGTTTTTTAAAAAAACTGGTGTTAAATTAGCACCGGTTTAGAAATTAAAAAAACCAGTGAAATGAAAATTTTTGGCACCAGTTTAAAAAATTACAAAAATTGGTGTTAAAATAATTCTAGAAAAAAAGCGGGAAAAATGGCACCGGTTGATGTATCACCGATTAAAAACCGGTGCTATTGGGGAAAATGACACTGATGCTAAATAGAGCATTTAATGCTCCGAACTACCACTCAAAAATTAGATCTGAACTTTTAATCCCCTTCTCTCTTCATTGATGGAAGATTTTTTGGATGGCGAGCAATAGTCCAAAGCAATGAAGACCCATGGATGTAAGTTTTCCTTATCTTTTTTGAATTTCAATTAAATAGTAGTTATAATAACCATTAATGCATGCATGGAGAGAGTTTATTTGTATTTATTAATGGTTTCTATGCTTTAAGTTGGTTTAGTATTATGTTGTGAGAGTGTAAATGATTGTGGATGTAAACATGGTTGTGTTGGTTTTGGTAGATGGTACATATATGTACCATCTACCAAAACCAACACAACCATGTTTACACACACACACACACACATATCTTCCAAGAACAAGTTGATCGATACACATACACATACACATACACATGACACTTTTAGTATTGTGTAGCAAATTGATTGTGTTTATTTTTATTATGTTTGAACAATGAATATTTGTGTAATTGTTTGTATTATTTTGTTTACATAAAATGGACAGAGAATCGATGCTTGCGTGGAGAAAAAAAAGGTTAGCTATCCAAGTGTATTTAGAGAGAGTGGTGAAAATATTGCATTTATTGATTCATTTCTTAATTATGCCTTTGGTCGGGAGGAGATGATACTTTGTCCATGCAAAAGATGCTTGTGTCATGAACGATTTGATGAACGTGGGCATGTTAGATTTCACTTGCTTAAGAACGGATTTGACGAAGGTTACATTGTATGGACATTTCATGGAGAGGTTGAGCATCAACATAAGGGTGGTGGGCTTGACAAGGTAGATTGAAACAATTGTACCGTTGATGCTATGTTCGATGGCATTGTAAGAGATTTTCAGGGGAAGCCTAAAATTTTGAGTGCTTTGCTTGCCGAAAAAGAGAAGTCATTGTATCCGGGATGTAAAAGTAAGTATACCATAATCTCCTTTTTTATGGAGGTTTTCAATTTGAGAGCTACAAGTTCTTGGAGTGATACAAGTGTGAATTCACTCCTAAATCTTCTAAAGGATAAGATTCCGAAAGGGAATGGAATACCGGAATTTTTTTACGAGGCTAAGAAAATATTGTGTCCACTCGGTTTGGAATACAAGAAAATACACGCATGTCCTAATAATTGTGTGTTGAATGACGGTGATTTGAAAGACGCGGTTGAATAACCTGTGTGCAAACATTCAAGATATAAGGGTGTGAGGAATGATGATGATGGGTGTTTGGCTAAGAAGAAGAAGAAGGTCCCATCGAAGTGTATGTGGTATCTTCCTTTAATTCCAAGGTTAAAGAGGTTATTTGCGAATTCAAAAGATGCAAAGAACTTGCGATGGTATGGAGAGCGGGAAACACCAAGTGATGACAAGATAAGACATCCGCAGACGGTGAACAATGGAGAAAATTTGACAAGCGATATCCTTTATTTGGTTCAGAGTTTAGAAATTTACACCTTGCATTGTGTACTGGTGGGATGAATCCATTTGGTAATATGTCATTGAAGCATAGTTCTTGGCCAGTGATGTTGGTTATATATAATTTACCCCCTTATTGGTGCAAGAAACGGAAATATGTTATGATGCCTCTGTTAATCTCAGGTCCTAAAAAACCTGGGAATGACATTGATGTGTATTTGAGACCATTGATTCATGATTTGAAGATATTGTGGGAAGAAAAAGGGGTGATGGTATTTGATGTCCATATGAATGTGGAGTTTCAATTGTGTGCCATGCTTTTTTGCACGATCAATGATTTTCCAGCCTATGGAAATTTGTTGGGGTATGTTTTGAAGGGGCACAAAGCATGTTGTATTTGTGAGGAGAAGACAGAATTCAAACAACTAAGCCACGGAAGAAAGACAATGTATCTTGGCCATAGCAAATGGCTGCAAGGAAATCATAAATACCGGGATGATGTGGTCAATTTTGTTGGGGGGAAAGAACAAAGGAAATCCCCTACACCACTAACTGGTGTGCATATTCACAAGAAGGTTAAGAAATTGAAAGTGGTGTTGGGAAAGTATAAAGGCAAGGACAGAATACATTGTGATGGTTCATGGAATAAAAGGTCAATATTTTTTTATCTACCGTACTGGGAGCATCTTCAGGTTAGGCATTTCCTAGACATGATGCATATTAAGAAAAATATTTGTGAAAGTTTGATAGGCACCCTCTTGAATATTCCCTGGAAGACGAAAGATAGTTTGAATGCCCGGTTGGATTTGTTAGATTTGGGAATCAGAATTGACCTCACTCCAGAAGTGAAGGGTAAGAGGACTTACTTGCCCCCTGCAACTTTACTCTATTTAATAGTGATCTGATGTCAATTCATTTGTATGTCTTAAGGAACTTTAGGGAGATTGTTGCTTATGTGACCGAGTACCTTAATTTGATCACAAAGTTTCATCCCATGTGGCCCCCTAATAAAGTTCAGTTGGAGCACAATGATAAGTTTGTGAATTGGTTTTATGATCGATGCAATGTAGGTGATTACAACCCAAAAATTAGAGCATTTGCAAGGAAGCCTAATTGCATGGTATTGAGGTATTTCGGATATGACATGAACGGTTTCTCTTTTGCTACTAGGGGCCAAGATTCAAAGAGCACAACAAAAAATAGTGGGGTATAAATTGAGTTGGAGACAATGTGGCAAGCAAGTAAGAAAGACAATAAACTTGTCCTAGCTATGATGTTGTTTTCTGGTGTTATTGATGAGATTTGGGAGCTTGACTATGGAGAATTCAAGATTCCATTTTTCAAGTGCCAATGGTTTGATAACACAACTGGAGTTCGAAATGATGACCCAATGGGATTTACCCTTGTTGTCCAGAGTTGTGAAGCATATGAAAATGATCAGTTTATTTTGGCCGAACAAGCAAGACAAGTTTTCTATGTTAATGACCCGTGCAATGTAGGTTGGTTTGTTGTGTTACAAGGTAAGAAATATTCTTTCCATGACGAAATTGATTTTGAAGTTACAAATAGAGTTCCCCTCTATTTCCCCCCTACTGATTAATAAAGGGATTGAGGTGGGAGCAATACGGAGGGAAGAAAGAGAGGGCATTTGGATAGATGAAGATGGCTAAGAAATTGGATACGTTCAATCCAAAAAGAGGAAGATAAGACTAGCGGGTTACAAGCAGTGAATTCTCTAAGAAATTTATATATTTTTGTAGTATGTTGTGTTTTGTATGACTGTTAACTATTCTAAAACTATGTTCTAATTGGTAATTATACGGAGCAGCTCTGAAAGCGGCAGCGCTTCCGTTCTTTTGGTAAAGCTTTGATAAAATAAGCTTCATTTTTCTTTTTTACGGCTGCCAGCTGCAGCACGCTGCAACTCTTTTGGTTCAACTAGGAAAAAGTAATCCTAAATTCCCTATACTTCCACTGAGAGCAGCTGTGTGCAGTTGCTCATTCAGTTCAACTCAGAAAAAAAACATGAATATGGTATAAGCTAGAATTGTCAACTTCCAAAATCAGAGCAAATAGATGCCCACAACTAATAGAATCGAAATTCCACAGTCATAAACTACCAAGTCAAATCCACTGAGAAGCAACATATGTTTTGGATATCAACATCCAGAAAAAATAGAGATCCATATTAACCAAGCAAAAAAAACAAGTTGAGAAAATCAAGATGTGAGCTAAATAAAGGTAGTCAATCCCCATGCGAGTTGTCCTCTCCAGTGTTGGAATATAGCGAATCTATAGTAGGGATTGGACCCAATTTCTTAATTCTCTCACCACAGATGGCTATCAGGATCTTCCCAACCTGCTCAGTCAATCGCACCAAGTGATCCGCCTTCACTTTCAATGCTGCCATGCCCCCATCCAAATTCTCATTAGACGATTTACCTGTTGCTGGCCTTGATGACATAGAAATTTTCTTCTTCATCGAGAATATTTGAGGGTTGATGGGAAGCTTTGGCATCAGTGTATAATCATCATCTTTAAACTTGCAACCAGCTTCCAAACACAAGGAAGTAATGAGGGAGGAGAAGCCTATACAGCTGTGGGCATTGATACAATCGCAGATGTACGCCAGTATCGTACCCCCAACATCGATGCTCAAGTTATTCTTGATCTTGTACAACAGAAACATAAGGGAACAATGCACATCACTATTCATTTTCACCATCAGCAGGTAGGCAACTATGAAACTGTACCACACATTCATCTCGTCACTCAAGTACTTCTTCTCAATGCTGGACCATTCTGGTGGTAGGTTCTGGATAACTTCATCACTATCATCATAGATTTCTCTTATGATATGTTCCCAAGAATCTTTTTGAACATCTTTTTCCGCGGCTCAAATTTGCGGGCTTCAGTGTGATCCTATAGAACTCGTTGATCACATCTGGTGCGAGCACAACGTACTGACCATGGAAGTAAACCTCTGCTGAGTTCTTGTACTTCATCAGGGATAAGAACTCACATGCTAGCATCTTGTTCGCATGATCCGGTTGTGCGATGAAGTTTTCCAACCCGTGCTGGATGACATAGTCTTTGTAAGGCTTTTTCAAGTCTCAACCCTCTCTCCAGTATAAGGACCTAACTAATGAATTCTTTGTAATAATTCATTACCTCCAGACATTTGGCCATTGTCATTGGTATTTAAGAGTTCCCTGGCCCGTTGTCTCGCTCCTCAATATCGCCAACTTTGGCCTTTTTCCTGGATTTCTGGGTGTCGGTCTTCCCCTTGGGTGCACTTTTTTCTGGGGCCATACCTGGTAAAATAAATGTTTAATGCGATGAAAGGGGCCATCAAGATGTTAACACAATTAAATTTTGCATATAGATATCAGCACATGAAAAATAAATGTTAGCCCATGAAAAGAAGAAAAAACTTTGCATCTAGATGCCAGCACATAAAAAAAGATAGGAAAATGGCATAAACTTCACACCCTTGGTTGTGATCATCCTTTACTACCACAAAAATAACAAAACCATATCGAACCCCTCAAATTGTAGCCAAGATTCAACAAAACATGATACACAAAAAAATAAGCCATATAAGAAGAGTTGTTATACCAAATCTCTCAAAATTTTTGAACTAGATACAGGTCGGAGCAAGATAGAACAAAACAGTGGCTATGACAACATAACATAGGCATAGAACTGTACTCTCATAAGAAAACCAGTATCCACATAGAACATAGGCATAATTCTGTATCAAGAACAGAGGCATCGAACTGTATCTTAAACATAGGCATAGAACTGTGTCTAGAACTTAGGCATAGAACTGTATTCGCATAGAACATGGGCATAGAACTATATTCCTGGACACAAACACTCTTAAAATATCTCTCGCATCTCCAAAACAAAATCACAATTAGGTATTTTCATGAAATCAAATAATTAGCATACCAATAATGTGGACAATCCCTAGGAAACCCAAAATGAACGGGTATGCGCTTACTTAGTTCGGACAAGGGTTTGTTAACGAAAGGTGTTTGGACGGTGGATGGAGCTTGGCGGACAGAGCTTGGTGGAAAAATCTTGGCGGATGGAGCTTGGTCGACGGTAGCTTGGTGGATGGTGGACGGTAGATTGATGGAGGATGGAAGGAGCGTGGAACAGTGGAGCTTGGTGGAGGTGGAATGGACAGAGCTTGGCAGAGGTGGAATGGAACGGGAATGGTGGAGGGAGCGGGGATGGTGGAAGGAGCGGGGATGGTGGATGGAGGGGGACGGAGCTTTCCGGTGGAGGGAGCGGGGAAGGTGGAGGGAGCTTAGCGGAGGAAATGTGTTAGGGTATTGGGTTGAGTGATGAATTTTACACACACGTGGGCCAAATTCTACAAACAATAATACAAACAAATGGGTTGAAAACATATGGGCTAATGGGCTGAATTGTAAAAAAAAAGAATGCTACAAACATAAAGAATATTAAACTATGTACCTTCTCACATACAAACTACTTTAATAAAAATTATTTTATTATGTAAAATTTTGATTTTCCAAAAATTATATTATGTATAATATAATCATAAGTTAAGAAACTATTTTACATATCAATATATAATATACACTAGTTAACTATATATGATCGTGTTCTATACAATAAGGATTGGTCAAACCTTATTCAACATACACGTGCACCAACTTTATAGTATCCAATACTTGATAACCCATATGGTTGTCTACAAGTCACCCGTAGTCAGTGAGCATTCCATGTACATTGGTTAATCGACTATAACTTAATTGGCAATCCATATACACTAGTTATCTGCAATCATACAATACAAGGGT
Source organism: Rubia yunnanensis (assembly GCA_037428765.1). Classification (NCBI taxonomy): domain Eukaryota; kingdom Viridiplantae; phylum Streptophyta; class Magnoliopsida; order Gentianales; family Rubiaceae; genus Rubia; species Rubia yunnanensis. The sequence goes on along the minus strand of CM075063.1, from coordinate 105,900,668 downwards.
TGGTCAAACCCTAGTCAACATAAACATGCTCCTATTTTAACGTATCCATTACTTGGTAACACATACAGTTGTCTACAAGTCGCCCATTGCTCTGTGAGCGTTCCATATACACTGGTTAATCAACTGTAACTTAATTGGTGATCCATATACACTAGTTATTTGTAATCATTCAATACAAGGGTTGGTCAAATCCTAGTCAACATAAACATGCTCCTATTTTACCGTATCCATTACTTGATAATCGATACAGTTGTCTACAAGTCGCCCGTAGTCAGTGTGCATTCCATAAACACTGGTTAATTGACTATAACTTAATTGGCGATCCATATACACTAGTTATCTACAATCGTACAATACAAGGGTTGGTTAAACCCTAGTCAACATAAACATGCTCCTATTCTAACGTATCCATTACTTGGTAACCCATTAAATTAACGAACATCTTCCCTTACTGAGGTGGCACAAATACAGTCTTCCTCAAGTGAAACTAAGCGAGCCTACAATAATTTCATTATATTATCACATGTATGTTTGAATTGACTCATACTAATTCCTGGTTAAACTCTATTTCTCTGGTCATTCTATCTATACAAGTAATAGTATGAAACACTAAATACACAATTCTAGATAGGAGCATCTATTGTAATTAAGCGAAATCCAGACCTTAATTAATCTGTCTAGAAATATTTTTTTAAAAAAATATGTTTACTATTTAAGCTTTTCCTATGCTTTGTATCATTCAAAATTCTGTACCTAACTCAATACGAAATAGTATAAAAATCTCATGAAAATGAGCAAGTTGGGCAACAAAGGAGCATGAAAAATTTAACTCCAAAGTGGCCCAACAAAGCAGCAAGAATGGTTAAATTTAACTCCCAATTGGCCCAACAAAGAATCATTAGGGTTCCCTCCAAAATTTTCCCTCTTCCCTCCATAACCTTATCCCCAATTTTCGCAAGTCCCTTCCCAACACACATGCCCTTCTACCACTTTTTCCCAATTATTTTCTCATCTTCACCATTTTGTCAACCCCCAATGGAGCTATTATCGCGAGTCTACTTCCCCTTGTTGTTGTTTGCATCATTTTGGTCGCAATTATACTTCACCATTGCTTGCAATTTTGTCGAGTAAAGCTGGTGCAGAACTGGCCGGTGGCAAAGAAATTGCCGGGAGTGTGTACAAAGAGCGTCTATTATGATTGGTTTTTGGGAAAGTCTTCAAGATCTCGTTATATGGGTGGTAGTTTACTTTTTTTCCCAGGTTTAATGAATAGATATATATTGGTGGGCCTGTTAGTTTGTAAGTTTGTGATCTAATTTGTTGGGTTATTAGTGTGGGTAGTTGTTTATGTAAATAGATGATTTGTTTGCTAAGAATTTTAGACTTTTTTCCTAATTTATTTTTGCCCCCATACGAATTTTTCGCATATTAGCTTAATAGGTTAATATGTTCTCGTTTGGTTGTTTGTGGACATCCTTCTTTGGCTGTGTTATGTTAACGGTTTCCCAGTCGGGTCAACGGTCACCTAGCAGCCCGTCATCGATGATGAAGGCGGTCATACAGGTAGCGACAGTGAAAGACTCTTTCTTAACTCGACCCTATCCAAAATTTAGGCCTAAAGCACATCCAGTGTAATCTCTTCTCTAGTCTATCCCTACAATCTATCCCCACTAAATATTTGTCTAGTCGCCAATAAATATTCATCGTAGTCGGCTGTAACTATGGAAGCCTTGCGGTAATTGCGATATAGAGTCTATTGGAAAAATTAGGTTTGACCTTTGTCATTAGTGGTGTTAGGTTTGGGCAACAATCAAAATATGTCATCCTATAGAGCCGATTGGAAAAATTAGGTTTGACCTTTGTCATTAGTGGTGTTAGGTTTGGGCAACAATCAAAATATGTCATCTTGTGGTTGAAAGATTGTGGTCTGGCCCACTAAAAAACTATGGGTCTTTCTGTAGTAGTAGTATACATTCGCCGAACAGAATTTCTGGCGCACAACGGAGTTCCCATTGGATACAGCACCACACATGCAGTGAGTTTAGAGGACAACTTTCTTAAGGTAATAATTACTTATGGGCTAGGGTAGATATGTGTTGTAGCATATCTTCCATAGGTTTAGGTTTATTCTGTTTTAGTTTGTTTTTATGTTATTTTCTAGGTGTACTGTTGGTCATCACGACTGCGGTGAGACATGGATGACATTCCGCTGTGCTGATTGGAGAAATCCAGCGAAAACCTCCAAAAAGGTTCACGAATCAGAACTACAAAGTTGTGGTAATTTGGTGTGGAAAATTCTGGCCAACACTGAATAAAGATGGAGGCATGCAGTACTGGACTGCTTTAAAAAAATGGACCTATCATCGACACTCCATCAACACACTCATTGATGATTGGAGAAATCCAGCTGCAGTCTCTTCAAACTACAGAGCTGTCACAACCCGATGAAGACAACTTGGAGGTACGACTCGAGTAGCAGATTACCAATATGGCACATGAACCTAATGATAGGTCAATTGGTGAGAGGCTCACCCCACAGTGTGTGAGCCCAGAGATTTTAGAATGTTGTAACACATTAGTTATAGTTGTTAGATAGGGGCTATGCGACCTAAACGTGGTGCAAATGTGTAACGATCTTGCAGTTAATGAGAATGAGAATGGCTTTTTGTTTCAAAATAAAATAAAATTAAAGATCTCAAGTGTTCCCTTCCTTTCTCTACAAATTACAATGCTTATGTCCAACTTCTACTTAATTCCCTTGGCGAAGAAATCAATTAGTTTCCTGTTTTAAAAACCAACACTGAATTTGATGCATCTTCGACCACCGACCGGTTTGTGGGCTTGGGTTCTTCTCGAATTAACCTTCAATCTAACTATCCTTGGAGTTCCAGGGGTCAGCACTCTGATGCTTAAGTTAGTTCAAGCGTTTTATATGATTAAGACAGAATGAATGATAAGTAAATGTGTACCTTGTATTTATACTATGTGTCCTAAATAACGTACTCCTTATTTATTGCCCTTAATTACCCACAAATGCATTAATTAAGTTAGGGTATTAAATATTCCCCTAATCGGGCATGCGGCCCAATGGCCTTCTTGGGCCTAACCTCTATCAAGAGCCCTAGAAAAGCAGGTTCTCAACCTTAGAAAGTTGGAACGTCACGAAGTTTTTCAAGGTCTCGAATGTATGGGACAATTCGAGAACTTGGAAGGGTCGAAATGAACCTTGCATGTTGTGTTCCTGCCTTCGAGGATGAGAACCTGGTTTTCTAATCAACTTCGTCATTTAAGATTTTGAAAGGGCACTGCACCGTCCGAAGAGGAAGATGCGATCACTTCTTTCTATAACTTTTTACATTTCCAATGCCAAAATAATTACCTGTCACTTCAGCCCCCATATTTACCCCTCATTCGCACTTCCTTATTTACTTTTCTCATTTGCAGGAGTCTTCTTACAAGATTTTTTTTCCTGTATTTCTCTCATGAGCAATCCAACCTCAGGATCAGTAAGTTCTTTCATCCCTATTCTCTTTCTAATCTTCTCGTTTCCCCCTTTTCCATCATGGCCCGCTCTGATGAGGGTTTTGCCTCCGAGAAACCTTTCGGTGAAATCAGGGTAGGCGAGTCAGGGGTTAGTACGCCGGAGAGAAACGTCAGCGACCTAGAATGTACCCCCTCTGAAGAACTCCAGCGCGACGTTGATGCTGGAGAGGGCATATCTAATAATCCTGGGAAAGAGCGGATCTTTCCCGTAATTGATATGCCTTCTTAAGAATTTGTTGAAATTAGCCACCGGGCATGGGCAAACACCACATAAGGAGGTCCCCCATGAGTGGCAAGATTGGTTGTTACCCTCCCCCAAATCCAGAGCTCAAAGCCATAAGGGAGGAGGAAGAAGTACTTTCTTTGAGGGAGAAGGCAATCCTCGAGGGGGGGACGCACCCTCGAGTGGAACTCGGAAATATTCTCTGGCTGAGCCCTTTCAAGAGAAGAAAAAAGGGACTCGCTGAAGATTAAGGCTAAATGACTCAGGGAGGGAGCCCCTAGACTCGGTAACTCGGTAACGGGAACTGCTATTTTTAAAATTTTGGACTCGAACCCTCTTGGCCAACGAGTAGCTCTAGACATCGATTTTCAACCCTTTCGAGAAGGTGACTCCCCCCATAACCTTCCCAAAGGAAGATTGTCTATCTCTGTGCGACACCTTCGTTGCAGACTCACCTTTCCCTTTCCGCGCCTTTTTCCAAACTCCTTAGGCAATTTTAGGTGAGCCCTACGCAAATCCACCCCAACGTTCTGGTGATCATGATGATGTTCTTGACCAGTGTGACGAATTTGGTATTAAACCTAGTTATAAGCTATTTTGCTCACTATACTCTGTGTCCTATAGTGGGTGGTCAACCGATATGATTGTCACATTTACCCATTGAGAAGTACATTGTAAATTTTTTGGCGTTTCTGGCAATTCAGGTGATTGGAAAAGCTGGAAAAAGGGTATCTCATTCGATAGAAAGAGGTATCGAGTCCCTCCGTGGAATTGGACCATGCAAGTTGAATCCTCCAAACCTAGGGAAAACATCTGCCCAGATGCCCTCGGAGGGACAGACAAAAACTGTTGTCCAGCTTCCTCGACTACAGCCTCTTCAACAACCCTAACCCCCAGATTGGCGGCTTTACTTTCCTGCCCAAAATCTACGAAGAATATGTGTATAACACACTTTGGAAAGATACAAGAAAAAGGCAAAGAGAACGTGAGGGCCCCAGAGATGGGCCTCCCCTCGAGGTCATTGTTAATGACCTTAGGCATTCGGGATCTTCTGAAGGTGCCTTAATAGAAATATACTTCTCTTATTTGTTGTGTTATTATGTTCATTACTATTGACTGACTCTCATTCTTTTTCCATTTTTAGTGGGTTTCGCTAAGGGATTAAATAAGCACAAGCTCTGGAAGCAGGGTCAGGATCGCTCCGAGGGGATCATTAATTCCTCGAATTAGTCCCTCGACTCTGACTCTGGTGTCTCCTTTCTCGAATCAGGCGTCTCCTCCTGCAGCAGGCCTCAAGAGGCCTACCTCAACCAGTGATGTTGAGCAATCAGCTCATACCCAGAACGTTTTCTAGAAGACAAGGGCAAACAACAAGACTATCAGCTCCTCCTCACCAAGGCCGCTTATGGGAACACATGGCATTGAAGATGTTTAACAACAATCACTGCCCCCTTCGAATGATGTGGTGCCTACATTTGGGTTCGACCTTTGAAAGATTGGCTCTAATCCTGAGGTTCTTTTCCATTATTTTTTCTCTCTTCTTCTCCATTTTTTTGTAAACGTCAATCTAAGCTATATTTTTTTATCAGGCTTCTAAAATATATCACAAGGCCACTGCGAGAATAACGTCCCTCTATTCCCTTGGCTCCACTGGCAAGGATAACTTTTGTGAGGAGCTCAAAAAAAAGATGCTGGATTTTGCGACTAAGGGAATCTCTCGAAGGTCACCAGTAGGTCCTCGAAGGGAAAGACAAAATGCTCGAGGAGATAGACAGGGTGCTTGAAGATGCCGCAGGGGCTCTTTAAGAAAAGGAAAAAGCTTTAGGATAGTGAGAAGCAAGGTGTGGATGCCGAGAGGCGTTAATGTTTGCTAGAGAGGGATACTATCACTAAAAGGGTTCAAACTGCAGAAGGCAAGGTTTAAGCTACAGAAGATCTGACCACACAGGTTTAACTGCTCGAGGCCTTCAAACACAAGCTATTGAATAGCCAAGAGCTTGCTGGTTTTTTTCTTGGATCGTCTAAGGGTGGCCAAGGAGATCGGTTGCAGTGAATTAGCCGAGGAATTTTTAAAGCCACAAGTGTCTGCCTCTCTTTCTAAAGATTTGGCCAAACAAGTGGACGAACTGGTTAATCCAGAGCTTGAAGCCACCATGGATGCAAAATGGGATGAGACTATAAAAAACGACGGCCTTCGCTTTGCCCTATTGGATTTCATCAAGGCCAAATGGGAGTTCTTTACTACAGAGGGGATTCGAACGATCCCCCTTCCAGAGGTTACAGGTGGAAGAAATGATTGCTTCCACATCAAAGGAGGATGATTCTAGGGTTCGTCCTTGATTGTAAAATTTTCCTCTTCTCTGTTTTCTTTTTTTACTTATGGCCCCTCAATTGTAACCCTATTTTTTTAGAATCACTAAAAATACACATTTTTTTCCTTTTGCCGCAACTTATTGATTTTACCTTTATTTTCTTTTCATAGTATAATTCATTGAAAATGGTGCTAGAAGGTGCTTGCGAGGAGCTTTCGAGTGCCTAAAAAGAACTGAATGAGACAAATAAACAGTTACTGATTGCCCTTCGAGATCTTTCTAAAGGCAACCAAGAGAAAGACTCCTTGAAGGACAAGCTCCACAACCTCGAGGCCGAGATGAAGCTGTTGTGGCAATCTAAAGATCATCCTACGTTCAAGGGGTTTGCCAAGGATTTCCTTAGCAAGGAATTTAATAGTACCTATCCTTTAAAATTGGTCAAGGGTCGCGATCCCACTGATAAAGAACTAGAAGAAATGATGCGGAAAATTTATTTGAAGTTCGGTTCTCTGAAGTCTTGCCCTGCTGCTGCAACTAGGCTTTTAGTAGTGAAAGGGTGCCTAATCGGCTGCTTGGGCGAAAATTGCAGACTAGTAGGCCAGAGAGAATTAATTGCCAAATAACATCTGTTAGCTCAATGCAGAGTGGACTTGCTCGCTGGCAGCTAATGAGGACCCCCCCCCCCCTCTGGCAAGCAAACCCCCTTCGGCCCCTCAACCCCCTCGAGAGATCCATCGAGTTGAATATAGCTCTTTCGTGGAATCCCTTTTATCAGAAAATGAAAAACTCACTGGGAAGATCGAGGCCTGGAAGGTACAATCTATAGAAATTAAGCAGTATTTAGCTGAGTATGAAGAAAAAATTGCTGCACACGAAGTAAGCCTTCATGCCCACATGCTTTCTCACGGCATTCCTTCCTCTTACTTAATTAGCAATGATCATCTTCCAAAGTTTCTATTACAAGCTTCCCAGTACTGGATAGAAGAGGTCAACATTCATGAGAATGGGACTCCATGGCAGAAGAAGGCTTTTGACCTCATTCTCGATTGGCTAGCGGGACTGAAGGTAAATGGATTTACCCCCTCAAGTTTTTGCTCTACCCCTCGGTCATAGAAGTCTGCCATGAAAGATGTTGAATGGCACCTTGCCTTTTTAAGCAAAACTAACCAAGGTCCTTAAAACGCCGCAAAAGCACTGGGTCACCCTCAAAGGCCCCATTCGAACCTTCCACAAAAAAATGGTGTAGGACTGTCACCGTCACTCCTTCAAAATATCCTATAGAGGAGCAATTAAAGGATATCCAAAAGGGCGGCTGGTATAAAGTTGGAAGAACTCAAAGAAATAGAGGCAAATGTGAAGATGCTAGGAAAGCCTAAATCCACTGAAGACTTGTTTCAAATGGGATTTCCTCCCAGTGAATGAATATATGTAGATGGATTAACTTGGATAATTATTAGTGTATATATTGTATTCTTAGTATTTGTTTTAATTTGAATGAATGATTAATATTCTTTCCATCTCGGATATTTTACCCCTCGAACAAGGGCGCCATGTGTATGTTGTTAAATAGAAATTAAGCAATTTGGAGACAAGCATTTTACCCAGGTTTGGTGTTTCCACCTACATCGTGCTAATGTCTCCTACTAGCTTATCATTTCAAGAATAAAAGTTGGCTTTCAAGTGTCGCTTTAGAGCCAACCACTCAAATATCATCTAGAGTGCCGCTTTAGAGCCAACCACTCGAACATCATCTAGAGTGCCGCTTTAGAGCCAACCACTCGAACATCATCTAGAGTGCCGCTTTAGAGCCAACCACTCGAACATCACCTAGAGTGCCGCTTTTGAGCCAACCACTCAAACATAAACCAGAGTGTCACTTTAGAGCCAACCACTCGAACATATCTAGAGCGCCGCTTTAAAGCAATCCGCTCGAATACCAACTTGAGTGTCGCTTTAGAGAAAACCACTTGAACATATCTAGAGCGCCGCTTTAAAGCCACCCGCTCAAATATAAACTAGAGTGCTGCTTTAGAGAAAACCACTCAAACATATCTAGAGCTCTGCTTTAAAGCCACCCACTCGATATACAAACTAGATTGCCGCTTTAGAGAAAACCACTCAAACATCAGCTGTAGCTGCAAACGTCATCTAGAGTGATGCTTTAAAGCAACCCGCTTGAATACCAACTAGAGTGTCGCTTTAGAGCAAACCACTCGAACATCATAGCTAGTAATATTTTTCTCAAGTTGCTAATGTTCCACCTTCTTGGTACTCGAATCCCATTCATCTGTTCGAGAACATAACTTTCTCCTGGATGCAATTCGATCATTTTATAATGTCCTTCCCAATTTGCAGCTAACTTCCCCTCGGGCTCCTTTCTGCTTTTCTCATTTTTCCTCATTACCAAGTCTACCGGGTTGAAGAACACCTTCTTTACCCTTTTGTCATGATATCTTCTGACCCGCTCCTTGACCTTAGCCTCATATAGAGAAGCTAGCTCTCTCTTTTCCTCCATCATATCCAGATCCAGACACCTGTTTTGCTGATTCATCGTTTCATCTGCAGCAGCCATTATCCTTGGGCTAGGAACTCCGATTTCCACAGGAATTACTGCTTCTGAACCATATACCATACTATAAGGCATTTCTCCAGTAGCGGAAGAATAAGTTTTTCGATATGCCCACAACACATTTGGTAATTCCCATATCCAGTTACCTGCTGCCCCCTCGAGGCGTGCTCGTATTCCATTTACTATTGTTCTGTTGGTCACTTCCACTTGCCCTTTAGCTTCGGGGTGGTAAACAGATGTCACCTTCTAATTGATCTTATACTCCTCGCACCATTTTTTGAAGGGATCTTGGCCAAATTATGTTCCATTGTCCTTAGTAATTGTCCTTGGGATTCTAAAATGGCACACAATGTTCCTCCAGCAAAAGAAGATTACCATTTTCCCCTTATGTTTGTCAATGGACTAGCCTTTACCCACTTGGTGAAATAATCAACAGCCACTATTTGATATCTGAATTTCCCTGGCGCTTCCGGAAAAGGGCCCACCAAATCGATTCCCCATTTGTCAAATGGCCACGAACTATAGATGCTTCTCATTTATTCCTATGGAATATGCTTTATAGGTGCATGTCTCTGACACTGATGGCAAGCCTGAATATACTAGTTCGCATCCTCGAACATTATGGGCCAGTTAAATCCTGCTTGAATGAGCCTCCTTGCCACCGATCTGGCTCCTTGATGGCTGACACATACCCCATCGTGAGCCTTCCTTACAAGGTAATCCACCTTGTGAGAGTCAACGCATCGAAGTAATGGCTGCAAATGGCCTCTTCTATATAACCCATCCTCTTGCAACCACTTCATTTTTGGGCAAAACTCCCTCTCAAAGATATGCTACGAATGGTGTCATCCAAGAGTCTGCCACTTCAACCACCATCACTACAGGCTCTTCAAAACATCGCCTGCTCAATGTTCCCATAAGGAGTTGCTGCTGGGATTGGGTTCCCAAATCCGAAGAAGCAAGCTTACTTATAGCGTTAACTTTATGATTTCTTTCCCTCGGAACATGCATCAATGTATAAAATTTGAAGAATTTTAACAAGTTCTACTACCTCAAGGTATCTCTGTAGATTATGCTCTCTGGCCTCGTATTCTCCATTCATTTGTTGAACCACAATTTGAGAATCACTGAAAAATATCTAGTTCCTTCACTTGTAGCTCCTTTGCGATGTGCAATCCAGTGATCAATGCCTCGTATTTGGCTTCATTGTTAGTTGCTTTAAATGCAAAGTTCAACGCATAAGAATAATCTCTTCCCTCGGGGCTAGTAAGTAGGACCCCCGCTCCACTTCCTCTTGAATATGACGAACCATCCACATAAAAAATCCATATCTTTCTTTGCCTTATGTCTTCATTCTAGATGGGCTCCAAACACACTTCAAGGGGTTTTGTAATTTCCACTATAAAATCTGCCAGTGCCTGCCCCTTAATCGCAACTCGAGGATGATACTGGATATCATGCTCTCCCAACTCTACTGCCCACTTCATCATTCTTATGGAAATATTTGGTTGTAGTACGATCTGATGAATCGGGTGGTTCATGAGCACCACTATTTTATGTCCTTGGAAGTAGGGTCTCAATCTTCGGGCTGCATGCACGAGAGCTAGAATCAACCTTTTGAGAACCGTATACCTCATTTTCTGTCCCTACAAGGCATGGCTAACAAAGTAGATTGGGTGCTGAACCTTTTCTTTTTCTTTAACCAAAGTCACGCTAATTGCTAGCAGTGATGCAAAAATATATATAAGTACAATGTCTCATCCTTGTCTGGTTTCATCAAAGTAGGAAACGTCCTCAAATGCTCTTTCAACTGCTCGAATGCCTCTTTGCACTTACCATTCCACTCGAACTTCTTTGCCCTTCGAAGAACATCAAAGAAAGGCAAGTGCTTCTCTGTCCCCTTTGATAAGAACATGTTTAATGCTGCTAAAGATCTTGTAAGCTTCTACACATCCTTTATCGATTGTGGGGTTTTCATTGTCCTCAGAGCTTCGACCTTTTCCGGGTTTACATCGACCCCTCTCTCTGAGACCATGAATCCGAGAAACTTCCTTGCTTCTACACCAATGACACACTTAGATGGGTTCACTTCAAATTAGCATCCCAAAGCTTACCGAATGTTTCTTCCAGGTTTTTAAAAAAATCTTCTTAACTCTTGTTTTGACCACCATGTCATCCACATATATCTCCATGTTTTTCTCTATATGTTCCTTGAACAACCTATCGACCAGCTTCGGATAAGTAACCCCAGCATTCTTCAACCCAAAGGGCATCTTCTTATAGCAGTATGTGCCCACATCTGTGATGAACGATGTCTTTTCCCTATCTTCCTTTGCCATGAGAATTTTTTGATACCCCTTATGTGCATCAAAGAATGCCAAAATTTGGTATTCAGTGATAGTTTCCACCAACTTATCGATCGGTGGCAATGGGTAACTATCTTTGGGGCAGCATTTATTCAGGTCTGTAAAATCTATACACATTCCCCAAGCTCCATCATGCTTTGGAACCATAACTGGGTTGGCAATCCAATCAGGATAGAATACCTCCTCGATGACATCTGCCTTCAATAATTTTTCCACCTTATCTTTAATTCCTCAACTCGTTCGGGAGCGAACACTCTTCTCTTCTGCTTCACTAGCTTAATCGAAGGGTTAATGTTTAGCCTATGCAATGCGAGACTCGAATGAACCCCCGTCAGGTCAGATGTATCCCATGAGAACACATCTCCATACCTTCTTAAAAAGTCTTGCAATCCTCTTTTCACATCTTCAGGAATCAGTTTCCCAGCAACTACTGACCCTTTATCCCGAATGGGTATTTGTATTGTATCAGCTAGTCTCGCTTCTGCGTGTACTGCCGCTACATCTCTCCGTTTCTTTGCCTGTTGCACTGCTGTTAGATTACATTTTGTACCATAATCTGGTCCCCTCAAATAGATGCCACCCCCTTTTCAGTTGGGAACTTCATCATCAGGTGGTAAGGTGACAAGACTGCCCGAGCCTGGCACATCAACGGCCTTCCTAAGATCACATTATAAGGGGAAGGTCCATCCACAACAACGAAACTACACTTGATAGTCACTCTCTTGTCATTATCTGCCACTCGAACATGAAATGTTATTTCTCCTATGGGAAATATTGGGTTTCCCGTGAATCCCGATAAAAGGGAAGCAAATTTTTTCAAGTTCTTACGCCCTATTTTAAATGGTCAAAAGACTCATCAAACATCACTCTTACCCCACTTCCATCATCAACGAACACCCTTATGATCAATAATGTTCCAATAATGGCTAAAAATAGAGTCTGCATGGGGCGTTTAGTCCGACACAGCATCCGCTTCCGAGAAAGTGACGGTCTCATCCTGCCGAAACCTCTTATGAATGGGCTCTTCCGTGGGGACCCTTCGAGCTTCAGCCTTTAAAATAGTGTTTGGGGATCTCTCTCCCACCATGTCATTGATGACGTTAATTACCCTTTGGATGGGTGGGTTTTCTCCATTTTGGTTTCCCTGACTCCCCCCCCTGTTGTTCCTGGGGTCTATCATGCCTTCCTTCATGCCCCCTGCTCGAACCACTTGATCTCGAGGCCTTCTATCTTCTCTACCTCCATTGATTTTATTATTCCTTCTGTAAGGCTGCCATTGATTCATCCAGGGCCTTGTGAGGCAGCATGGTTCCTGTGTCCTTATCCTCGAAACCATCCTTCCCGCTCACACCTATCAATCCCCATCCTTAACTACATGTAATAGTTTGTGTCATGACCGTAATCCCTTTGATGATCACGATACCGATTCGTTGCTCTCCGTGCTGCAACCAATTTTTTTGAACTCTGTGTGCCTTTCCCTACAAGTAGCTGCCTACCAACTTGCATGTCAATTTCACATCAAAGCTCCTCGAACTCATCAAGCCCAGGAATGTCTGTATGAACTATTGAGGGTCATTTTCACCACTGTATGTGGGAAGTCCTTCCGGGGGTGTCACTTCTATCGGCCATCGAACCCCTGTGATCATCAAGCTGAAAGGAGACCCCGCTGCCTGGCCCAAGGGGCCGATCAACCTATCTAGTTCCTTTCTTAACGATTCACTTGCGTCCGAGGGGGGTTCGTGCTTACCCATTGGCAGGTTCAACCCCCTATCGTGACCACCCAATTGCGGTATATAGAGAGGTTGGGTTTCTCCGTATCTTGGGTTCATCCAGTGCAGCCCGAGGTTCAGGTATGCTAGTGGTGGTATCGGTTGAACATAAGGATTGTACAGCTACTGGCTGATTCCCATACTCCCATATCTGTGCATGCCAGAAGAATTCATCATTCCATATGCCACTCCTGGACTAACAAAGTCGAGGGTAGGAGCAGATGGGGCTAGTGGAGGTAGCACATAAACAGGACCTTAGGAATAACCAGGAATGGAAGGCTGGGGCCTAGCCTGTAGCGGCTCTCCAACATATCCCTGATAAGGATAGGCTATTAGGGGTTGGGGTTGAGAGGCCCAACCTGTAGTTATTCTCAAAGGCGAGGGCGGTACTACCCCATCGTGACTCATCTCTCAGAGGAGGGGAGATCCGGTAACCGGCCGTAGCCAGGACCCAAGCTGCTCGTTCCACCTCTTAACTTAGGATTGCCCTATCCGCAATCTGATTTCCTTGCCCACGTTAGCCATAGGCTTCCATGTACGAGTCTCCCGAAACCTCTGTTAACCTTCCATCCCTCGAATCGACGACCCTCTCGAACAGGGAATCGGTATTTCCCTGTCTTTGCTCTCCCATTACTTGCAGGGTCCTCAAGGGCCCTGACACATCATGTTGTATTGGTACCAAGGTGTTTTCACCAATCGCCACTGAGGTTTGTTACCCCTCGTGGCATACGCTCGTACTAAGTTCTACTCGCAACTCCACTCCGGTCGTTTGAGTATTAGCCATGATGCTGTCCTCAATGCAAGCGTCGTTTCCTCCTTCTAGATTCTCCGATGTTAACCTTGGTGGAGATCCAACCCACGTATCTATTGACCTCAATCTTTCACTCCTTAGAACTACCGTGGACATAAACTCTCCAAAGCTTTGATCCGGCTTAGTCGTCCCCATAGTCGGTGCCACTTGATGCGTCTTCGACCACCGACCGGTTCGTGGGCTTGGGTTCTTCTCGAATTAACCTGCAATCATACTATCCCTGGGGTTCCAAGGGTCAGTACTCTGATGCTTAAGTTAGTCCAAGCGTTTTGTATGATTAAGACAAAATGAATGATAAGTAAATTTGTACCTTGTATTTATACTCTGTGTCCTAAATAACGTACTCCTTAATTATTGCCATAAATTACCCACGAATGCGATAATTAAGTTGGGGTATTAAATATTCCCCTAATCGGGCTGCAATACATTCGGCCCAATGACTTTCTTGGACATAACCTCTTTATAAATTGTAGCATATAATAAATCTAATATCAAGACAAACAATTCTGATCATTAATATAAGATATAAAAGTTATCCACTTCTAGACTTGTTATTGGAACTATGAGTTATTGACAATATACACAATATACATATATAACTAGACTTATATAGTCCGTCTCTTGAAAGACGGTCTTTCCATAATCCATGGAAAGACCAATGTTTAAAGTGCAAATGAGAATAAATTAAGATAAAATTTTTGGGTTGCATGAATCGGGTTACAAACTTTATAACTACTACACGTTGCATAAAAAATTTGTAATATTGCAACTAAGACCTTTTACCTTTTATAATTCTAATTAAACTCCATATTTCCCCGTCTTTCCATAAGGTTATACTTAATATTAGTCAATATCGAATTCGAGTATACTTAAATTTGAATTAAATTAAAACTATATATATACATAAAAGAACTTATTATTAGTCTATATTGAATTCGAGTATACTTAAATTCAAATTAAATAATATATATATATATATATATATATATATATATATAAAGAACTTACTATTAGTCCATATTGAATTTGAATATAATTAAATTCAAATTAAATAAATATATTATCTGTGTGTGGAATAAAAAATAACATAGGTCCTTATTGAGTTCGACCTACACTATTGATCATCAGCAACAAGAAAAAGATACAAAGACTTGAGTGAGATGGTTTCATCTAATCTTATGATGAGATGGATGGTTTAAATACAATTGTTTAAAAGATGAAAATGACATGGAATACTTTCTCTAATTTTTAAAATTTTACTTTGTACTTTGTTTCACTATAGATTATGGTGCAATGGTATCAGATGAGTCTTTCTCATCAAAATACAAATGTATTCCCATTAAAGTTATGACATGAAGACATGAAATGAGATTGAGATTGTACCTGTGAAGTCCGATGAAAGAGGTGAAATAATTATTCAAGTAATGGCTGAAGTGTGGAATAGTTACTACTTTGCGTTGAAGTGAACTTATGACTAAATGATGATGTTCTTACCCGTTTTGCATACTCCCTCCGTCTCGGATTAAATTTCACACTTTTCATAATTGGGTGTTCCAGCTTAAATTGCACAACATCCTTAATTTCCAATTTTAGCTTATTTGACAAAACTAAAATTCCTAAAATACCCTTGGGACCATATCATATTTACAACCTTAATGACTGATTAATTAGTGCTGGAATCTTCAACTTTCCACATGTCCATATTTTATTGGACCAAAATCTGATTACATTTGAAATTGCAAATGGCCCTGACACATCACATGCATGCCTTTTTCTTCTCCCGGGGACCATTATTGCTCTTCAACGCTCCGCTTCCCTTTCCATTTCACTCATCTTTAACGCTCAATTTCCCATTGCTCTCATTCACTCCAGAATCCTCTCCTCTCTCTGTCAAACTCTCAAACCCTAGCCCCTGTTATCTTCCTCTGCTCTAGATTTGTTCTATTTCTGGACTTGTTTTGTGTTTATCGCTCTTGAAAATTTTGTTATCTTTCTGGGGAGATCCAAAAAAATGTTTCGTTTAGGGTTTGGCCCTTATATTTGGGGATTTTTCTGAGTTTGTGTTGGATCTGTGGTTCTTGTGCGTATGTCATTGTTGTACTTCTTTGATTCTCACATATTATTAGGATTTAGTTTTTTATTTTGTGGATTTCAGAAATTAAAGCAGGGGTAACCTTTGTTCTTCGTTTGTGGGTAAGCCTATATTGTGTAATCCAAAGTTGTATGTGAGGTTATAATCTACATTCATGTCTTGCATGTTCGAATCTGTTACAGATCTGAAATTTATCGCCTATTACATTCTATATAAATTGTTTTCCGTGTGTGGTTATACAGTCTAGAAATTTCAGGTAGCAATGGTATAAATTTTGTGATATCTCTGGTGTTATTATTTTTCGACCTTTGAATGTTATAATTTTTTGCACTTTTTGTGATATCTCTGATACCTCTGATGTATTGGTTATGCTTTTTGCCATTTTGTTTTCATTTTACATGATACTGTATTGGATTTTTTTGGCTTTGGAACCATAGCACCCGTTTGTAGAGTGATATTGTTCTAATCAGATATTTTTCGTTCTCTGTGGAGTGTGTTTGTCTTTGTGGAGTGAGTTTGTCTCTGTGGAGTGAGTTTGCCTCTGTTTATTTGGAGCCCTAGCCTTTTATCACATTCATTTTGTTCACCCATGGCACATAGGGATGGGGTTTTGGACGGGCGGAAACTATTATCCCCCAGCCAACCCTTGAATGTGGCTAACACATAATCCAGTCCTCCTCTAAGCCCAAGTGGTTTAAACTCACAGCCCTCCCTCAATCAAGGAAACTGTAATGTGCCTTGGACAGATTCCGATACATGTTCGGACGACTGGACAATAGCCACACATTTCAGTCCAGTTAACATGTCACACTTGAACTGGACTGACTCACAACCCTTATCTGATACTGAGTCTGATTTCCTAGACATCAATTATCATTCATAGCCCCAAAAAGATCCCGAACCTAGTTCTGTCATGTTAAATATGCAGTCACAGCCACATATGAATCCTAGTTGCGAAACAGGGCATTCTAACCCTGAGTTAAATGCACGGTCATGTACAGATTCCGATTTGGAATTTGACCCACATCCCTCAGTTTACTTCAAAGGAAATTAGTTCCCCAAGTATGGACAACCCTGTTTCTTTGAAACTGGTGCTTGCTTGTACCCTGGTAATTGGCCAAAATATGCACCACCCGATGATACTGAGTCTGAAATTGTAGAAAGCAATGATCAGTCACCGCCCCAAATAGATCCGGAACACAATTCTGTTATGATAAATATGAAGTCACAGCCACATTTGAATCGTAGTCCAGAATATGTACTACCTGAAGATACTACGCCATGGATTAGGCGAGACATTGCAACGTCTTCTGTTCGACGTGAAATGTATGCTATGGTTGAAAGGGCCAAGAAATATTTGGCAGAACTAGGGCCTAAGTCATCATATACGGAAAAGACCCACCGATCTCAGGTAGCATTTTTTAAAATTGTAGTTCTATTTATCTATTGTGATTTACAGCAACATTAAGAACTGATTCCTTTATTTGTTCTGTGCAGGGTTATGAAGATTGAGAACTTGAGTACCATCGTGGATTAAGAACATCTCACTGATATCAGGTTGTCTCAATCCAGCACCGCTTGACTTTTTATGGTTTTGTAACTGATTAAGTACTGATTCCTTCACTTGTTTTGTGCAGGGTTGTGATGAATGAAAACCTAACTATCACGGTCGAATGAAAACACCTTACTGATAACAGGTTGTCTCAATCCTAAACCGTTTGGTAGTTAAAATATAAATGTGCAGCCATGACTATATGTGTTCTATTTGCACTATACTTGGCGTGGCATGTTTCTGATCTTGGGCAGAATGGAGCAATAAAACATGTGATTATGTGTGATTTCTGATGTGTCATGGCTGACAAGTTAAATATGTGATGTCTTGACCTATATTGATGATGAAGTTGTGATGCATGATTATAAAATGCAGCCATGCGGATCTTTCTTTGAACTGATCTGAACTTGGCGGGGCATTAATTAATTAAAAACAGCTCTGAAATTATTTGTGTAACTGATCCTATGTAGTAGCTCCCACTTTGGCAGCACCCAAGCTTTGTGACTGATTAAGAACATATTCCTTCACTTGTTCTGTGCAGGGTTGTGAAGATTGAGAACCTTAGTATCATGGTGGAAGTAAACCATCTCGTTGATATCAGGATGTCTCAATCCTACACTGTTTGGTAGTTAAAATATAAATGTGCAGCCATGACTATATGTGTTCGATTTGCACTATACTTGGCGTGGCATGTTTCTGATCTTGGGCAGAATGGAGCAACAAAGCATGTGATTATATGTGATTTGTGATGTGTCATGGCTGACAAGTTAAATATGTGATTTGTGATGTGTCATGGCTGACAAGTTAAATATGTGATATGCATGTGATGTCTTGACCTATATTGATGATGAAGCTGTGATGCATGATTATAAAATGCAGCCATGCGGATTTTTCTTCGAACTGATCTGAACTTGGCGGGGCATTAATTGATTAAAAATAGCTCTGAAATTATTTGTGTAACTGATCCTATGTAGTAGCTCCCACCTACGATGAAAACTAAAAAATTTAAAACACTTAGGCTGCAACCATGTTTGTATAATACATTGGATGACAGCATGGAAGTGTGTCCCTTTGTTGTTCTTGTTTATAGTGTATGCTTGCCCAACCATCTCAATTGTTAACATTTATGATTGCTAGGAATTTTCCCTCCTTGCATTGCTGATTTTTAAACAAAAGCATTTTTTAAAACTTCATTCAAAAGGGAATTCACTGATCGCGAGTTTTACAAGGTTGCCCTATAAACATACTTGCACAAAAGATATTGTATGTTTACCCTAGAACTAATTCTAGAAGCACAACCCTACAAAAATATGTGTTCCTAGCCTTTCAGTTTGCCATTTCCAAGCATAAGAGGAGGTCCTGAACCTTCTCTGTGCTTCCTTTAGCCACCAAGAACTCCAAACAGCTCCTCACCAACTCTCAATCAACAATAAGATTTTGTGGCAGCATACCCAATCTCCTCAACCTGTCTTTACCCATGTGTGACATTTTAAACTCATTCCCACCCCTGCATTTCATGATTTCTACCATAACTTTTTGCAAACTTAGAAAAATCTTGTCAATAACTTTGGGGTCTTCTCTTTCAAAAGCATCATAAACGGCATCTAGCAATCCATCTAAGGTAGTACTAGGGTTTTGGTATTGAAAAATTTGTATGGAGGCAAAACAACCTAGGTCCAGTATGTTAAGGTCGAGGGATTTAGATGGTTGGCATACAAACTTAATGTTGAAACCGTCTGAGGTGGCAGCTGCAATAAATTCTAGGTCATTTGCATAAATATGGCTTGGTGCATTATCCTGCTGTATGAAAATTTCTTTGCTTGCCCAACTTGGCCATTTTCTCTTAATTGCTGGAGTGAGTTCGAAAATAAGTTTGTTGGGAGGTCGTTGCCGTACCTCTCAAAGTTAATATTTATAAGCCCTAAATGCTTACTATCTACAACTAAGTAGATAGCGGCAAGTCAGGGTCGTCCACAAAGAAGAGGGATCTTCCTAAGCGTTTAGGCACACAAGGTTGATATTAGGCTAGAAGTAGATATATGTACACATATAAAAGCGAGTAAATAGGGGGGGTTGGATGGTGTGTGGTCCTAAGTTATGAAATTTAAAAGACAAGATAACTAGCAAAGCTAAGTAACTAGGCTAATCATCAAACAAAACTAAGAAAAAGGGTTTTAAAACTACAAAGATAAAGCCTTGGGGGCAATTGATATCCACTTCCAAACCTAATGTAGATCATTGAACCATTCACTCATTCTATCACATTCATTACTTGACTTAACATTAACATACTTATCTAGTAAGAATCACAACACATTATGTACAAGAAGTTCTAAGTTCATGTTCATAGATTTTCACGCTAAGGAGCTAAGGAATTCGTCACTTTTCTAACACTCGAACACTTCAATCATAAAAACACTTCCTATTCTCAAACAACCCATGGAATAAATGAAGTGAAACATAGCATCAAGAATACATACATGCTAAATAATAAAGGCTTCAAGAACGAGTGAAACAATCTATTCACTACTTCAACTACTTGTTGTGAAGATCAATCTTCTATCCTTCTTAGGTAGTAGTTTGCAAGAGCGAATTCGACATCTCTTGTCAAACTTCACCAATGACTCCCTTAGGACTAAGAGTATCCCATTGATGGCATTTAGCACGAAGAATCAACAAGCTTGGCAACATTTATAAATACTACACCGTATCTAAGCATTTAACCAATTCATGCATTTACACAAGATTAGTCAAGAACGATCGACATTCATAGACCTCTCTCATTTGCTACCTAAAACAAACATGACAACGAGTTCGACATCATCACATTCATCTAGTAATTATCAACACACCAACATCATTTAAGAAGCTCTAACTCATGCTCTTGGATTCCACATTAAAAGAGGGGGGAATTAGCTACTTTCTCCCAACCCTAACAAGTAATCATATAAGCAATTCATATACTCAAGCTTCCAACAACATCAATGCAATTAACAATTCACATTCAAAGCTCAATAAATGCACAAAAGCAAAAGCACCAAATAGATAGATATAATGGTTCTTACTACATAGAAATGGAAGCTTCAATCCTTTGCTCCCACGATAAAACTAAGCTAGAAAACTAAAAGACATTATTAATCTACAAAAACTAAGAAAAGAAAGAAGAGAAAACCTAGGATTTTAACACCCAAAAATGCAGAAGAAAGAAATGGGAAAAAGCTATTGAAAAGGAGAGGATAAGGGGAGTATTTATAGTACAAAAAGCAAGAAGAAATTCAGACCACTCGTCCGTTACGAGTTACGATGGTCTCGCGACAGACACAAATTCCAGCATTATTTCTTCTTTCTCTTTTATATATCATATCCTTCTCTTCTCTTCACTTCTTCAATTCTTCATATCTTCAAAAAGATCAAATACAAGTCTTCAAATCTTCAAAGATATTCTTCAAAGTCTTCAAAGTTTTCAAAGTCTTCAAACAAATTACCTTGTCACACAAAATTCTCTAAAAAGTGATAAAAACGTAAAAGTCGCTTTTAACCCTCCTTAGATAATTTCAAGGCAAAATGTCACATTTAGAGCAAAAAAGTGTACAAAAGTTAATCCCAAAAGTCCTAATATAACCGTATAAAATGGGCACATCATTTGTGCCTAATGACCTCTCTTGTGATGAACTGAATGGGTGTTAAAATCATTGTTCTCCTAAATCGATTAACAGTTGTGTACTTGGCTGCTATGTACTCTATGTAAGGAAACACCCCTATCTTTCCATCAAATATAACAGTACCATCTACATGAAAAATAGTTCTACAGCACATGAAAACATAAGCTTGGGAATATAGTGCTTACTAAGTGCAATCCTATATGGTTATGGTTTGTTAGGTGCTAGAATGAACCTGGATGATGCCTCTGTTAGATAGAACCATTTCTCATCGATGTGGATGACATTGTGCATGTCCTTGAACATTATGTTGCATTCCAGTTTGCTTAGACACCACTCCAGCCTTGATTCTTTGTATGCCACTGTTAAACTTGGATGCACAACATTTGTGTGACTCCTCACCTCCATGTTTGCTATTGCTTTTTGAATTGTGCTTTTACCAACATTAAGGCTAGCTGTTGTGCTTCTGCAGGTACGCATATCCCTTAGAGGCAGAGCCATTAAAGCCTCAAACCCGTGAACGGGCGTTCACGGGTTCCCCGTTGCATATGTGCAACCTGACCCGTGCCCAAATGGTGCTCACTGTTCGAATGAGGACACCTCACCTCTCTGCTGCTTCAAGACGACGTTGGTGTTTGATCTGCTCATTGACTATGTTTTGAAGCAGGAAGTGGGCAATTTTCTGCCTCTGTTCATCCGTCAAGCACCTACCAACCATCACAGCCCAGCTCGGTGATGAAAACGAAGAGAAGAAGTAGGTTTGAAATCTGGCCAGTTCTTGCTGAACTGGCCAAATTTTTATCCTGAGAGCTACTTTTTTGAAATTTTTAGGGTTTGATGTTGTTGAGTAATGAATGCCCGGTTTTATAGTTTTACTCCAAGGTTTTGAACAGGTTGGTACAGTAGCCGAAAAAGTGTAAATTTGGCTCCAAAATCTGTAAGTTTGGCTCCCATTCTGTATTTTTGGCTCCAAAAATTAAGTTTTGGAGTCAAACATTAGTTTTTGAGGGAATATTTAGACACTAGATTTTTGTAAAGTACAGTATTACCCATTTACCGAGACACTATTCATTCTGTACTTTTTCAATTTTTTTCATCTTTTTAGCCATCATTTTCAGGTCAAATCAGTACTTTTTTTACTGTTTAAATTTACCTCCACTCTTTCTCTTTCTGCAAATTAACTTGGGATGGAGGGAGAATGCAAAATTTATTGTCATCCAACAGTTTTGATACACTAAATCCCATTTATCCTTACATAGGACTCCACTTTGTATAGTTTTTGTTCCCTAGTGATTTTTTGATTATGAGACATTAAGGTTGTTGTACATGGCAATGATATTAACTTGACCATGCCCAGTGTTGTGAATGAGTTCAACAGTGATTGTTCCCATAACCTCTATCATTTGATTGACTTTGGGTTTTCTTCTAAAATACATTACCCTTATATTTTCTGGATTTTTCCAAGGTGAATTTGGGCTCAATTCTGCTTTCTTTTTCCCTGGATGGTGGTGTGTCTCTTCTTCATCCTCAAGGAGAGGCACTGTACCTTGATTTCTCGGCCGACAATTCAGTTTTTCCATCGCAGCTCGTGGATCGGGATCCTCCATAATCGCACGCCCAAGAATTAAGGATTGTTCAGACATTCTAGTTACTTAGTAACAATTACAATAAGTGAAATTCATATGCAATTCAATCATTTATATAAAAGAATAATTATATTACATGCCAATCATACAAATTGACATACTCCTTATTACAGATTTGATATCATATAAACTTGTATTATAAGTTATGCAATTTTTTAAGGGAAAATTAGATACAATCAATCTAGTTACACACAAACATGTTACTTTAAGATTAACATAGAAGCCATCATAATTTGAATATACACATATATATATATATATATATATATATATTTTTTTAAAAAAAAATTTATTAATTTTTGAAAAAATTAAACATAAATAAAATTCTAATAATAGAGTTGAGATTATTTATGTCCATTATATGGCCTTTAGCATTATAGGGGAATAATGTAGCGAACAGAATTCTATGACTACATACTACTCCACTATGGACTATTCTAAAATTCTAGGTTACACCCTTTTTAATCATTCAAAAATTGTGGGAACACCCAACAACAATTATTATAAGTGGAAGAGAGACATACAAACATAATCTTACATACTTGAGTAAGTACTAATATAACTCTTAGAGAATTTTTAGTGCAAAAACAACCCTATCTACTTAACGTAAGAGCTAATATGACCCTAAAACACAATTTTCGGTGCTGATTGGCATTGACCACACATGAAATGACTAAAATGCCCTTTGGGCTAAAGCCTAAAAGTGTTAGGACAATTTGACCCTTATGCCAACCCCAACCCCTCCATCGGCCACCATCACCACCCCCTCCACTGGCCGCCACAACCACCCCTTCACCGGTCACCACCACCACCCCCTCCACCCGGCCGCCACTGCTACCCCGCTCCTGCCCTCGCCACCACTTGCTGCCTAGTCCCTCGTCACTCCCGCCAACGCTTCCCCCGTCACTCCCGCCCTCACCAGCCCCACTCTCACCCATCATCCACAATGACAACTACCTCTCCCGCGGCCCTCTCTCCTAGCCCGACGACACCCGCAGCCCCCGTTCACAACCACATCCGCACACTGCACCACCACCCCATCTCACTGGCACCACCACCAAGCTCAACGCTGCTCGGGTCCCCCCCCCCCCCGCAGTTGTAGCTTTTTTAAGCACAATTTGGTTGGCAATTTTTTCCGTGGATGAAAGAGAGATGAGATTTGGTCAGCTTTCTAAAGGGGTTTTGGAAGCTGAGAAAGAGAGTTGCAGCGGAAAAGAAGAAAACAAAGAGAAGAAAGAATAGGGTTTTGGGGGTGAAATTGTAATTTCTTCTTTTAATTTTGTTAAATTTTTTTCCAGAGGGGTAAAATCATATTTTCAATCAATTCCGGCCTTAAACTGCCGAAATGGGTAAAATTGCATCTCAATTCTTGAAGCCAATAATATTTTCCATGCACCAAATTTTTAACAATTTTGTCATTTTTTTTCTGAAATCTAGAATAGAGAGCTTGAAGAAGACAAGAAAGCTCTTTCTTCCAAAAGGCGATCAACGGCTCGCCCTCATCCGCCCCGACCACTCGAAACCACAGGTCTCACCAGAGAGGTAAATCACAGCACTCCCGTAGCCGAGCACATGGCCCTCGAATGTGTTCGGTGTGCACAAGGAGTCCTCCCATTGGAAGAACTCTCACACTGCCGCTGCTGAGATTCAAACCCATGCTCCCAAGGACATAGGTCATGCACCCAACCACTTATGCGATCGTGTGGGTGTAAGAAAGCTCTTTCTTACACACTAGAGGAGGTTAGCTCTTGTCATTACTTGAGTTGATTAAATCAACCCTGGAAACTTTGTTTGTTTCTTTTTTCCCTGAAATAAAGATATTACTAGATAAACCCGTGATTTGCACGGATGTGAATTTAAATATTATTATATAAATAAATATATTTTTAATATAATTTAATTAGTTGATAAAAATATTAAAATACCATTTTAGCAAAATAACATTATCGTTAGTGCATGCATACAAATTTCATATAATATGAAAAATGATTAAAGTTTTGCAGATTTGATTGTAATATCGTGTCATTGCATGGTTTGGATTAATATATATGTGTGTGTATTATTATCATACAATTTTTTAAAATAATTATAAAATATTTAAATTCGATGATAGTTTTTAGTAATTAAACTTTGTGCAATTGAGTTATAGATGTCCATTTTCTTCTTCTTCCAATAATTTTTTACTATGTTGTGATTAATTGATAACATTGTGATATTTTCTGACAAAAAAAAAACACTCTAGAGAAGTTCCTTTTTTTTATTAAACATTCTAGGGGAGACCGGAAAAAATTTTTCTATGGTCAACATATATTGTACTCCATAAAAGTTTGGACATTTCCAACAGCATCGGTGGCTAAATCATGCATGGTCAAATATAATGAGGAGCTCATTTATAATGATAAAAATTATTTTTCTTTCCACCTGAAGTGCAAAAAATCAATCTTTGCCAGAAGTTTGGATGAAGCAAGAATATGATCCTCCCTTTACTGTAATTCTTTTTATTCCAGAATAAGTTTATTAGCACCTCTCATACCCAGTGGGGAGATAAAAGAGTCCTTATATGTGTTAGGGGTAAAGTTGTCCTTATATTAGCTAGCTAGAGACTTCTGAAGGCTGAAAGTTTTTTAGCAATTATAGTTCCTGAAATAATTTTGTTGCTCCAATTTTAAACAATTGTCATTTGAGTGCATTGTTAAATTCTATTATGATCTCTTCATAATGCGCAATTTTTTGTAACTATACATACATTAATATACTTAGTGAATTGTCTGAAATATGTCTGCAGAGGGGGTTGAGACTTAGTTATATACTCAATGAACTTAGAGACTTGGCCATTGACATATATTTTTACGTCTATTGTAGTTGGAGTCCGTCATTTTCTATAGTTATGTAATACTAAATGAATCAACCGAACACAGAGATATGTTTCGTGGGAAAGTCTCAGGGTGGGATTTTCATAAGCTTATGGGTTCATATGGACATTTACATTAAATGTTGTAATTTTTTATAAAATTTAAATATTACATTTTATAAGTTAAAACAAGTAATAATATGTATTTGAATGTGAAAATATAAAAATATATGATATAAAAAAATATTTTCAAAAATATTAAATTTTGAGTCCGTTTCTTGAAAGACGGTCTTTTCATAAGTTATGGAAAGACCAAGGTTTAAAGTGTAAATTAGAAAAAATTAAGATAAAATTTTTGGGTTGCATGAACTGGATTATAAATTTTATAACTACTACATGTTGCATACTAAAATTTTAATATTGCAACTAATACCTTTTACCTTTTAATATTCTAATCAAATCCCGTCTTTCCATAAGCCTATGGAAAGACCGTCTTTTCCAAGACTTTGACTTAAATTTTATATGTAATTTAACAAATGCAGTATATAAAGTAAGAAATAAGTGGGCTGTCCATAACCTTATGGGCAGGCCGCCTATCAGAAGTTCTACTCATGTTTCATACAGCTGACCCTTAAAGTTGGTTGAAGGCTTAGTTATACTCTATAAACTTACAGACCCAACCATTACATATTTACATCGGTTGTAGTTGGAGTATGTAATTAACAGAATATTTTCGTCTTCCATCAGGTATCTGAGTGAGCAAAAGCTACTGAAGAGAATGTCAAGGCTGAGGAACGGCCTTCAAGCTGGTGATTATAATGGTGAAAGTGGAGAAGATGAACGAAGTGCTGGTTTAGAGAACGATGCAATCGACATTGAAAAGATACGGAGAAGAATTGAAGCATTGAAAAGTTTTCCTTTTGAAGTTGGTCACTTGCAACTAATAAGTTTCGGTAATTTTTAGTAGTGATGAAGCTCTATACTATCCATCTGATCATCCGTACAGATTATTTTGCAATTATAGGATGAGAGGAACTAATTTGGATATATATTATTTATTAATAAAATTTTGATGAATTACGATATCTAATTTTTTATGTTCATTTAGTAGATTACGCAATAGCAAAGTCTTGGGAAAGATGGTCTTTCCATAGGCTTATGGAAAGATGGGGTTTAATTAGAATAATAAAAGGTAAAAGGTCTAAATTGCAATATTAAAAATTTATTATGCAACATGTAGTAGTAATAAAGTTTATAACCCGATTCATGCAACCCAAAAATTTTATCTTCATTTCTTCTAATTTACACTTTAAACATTGGTCTTTCCATAACTTATGGAAAGATCGTCTTTCAAGAGACGGACTCTTATGCAATAATCAATAAATACAATAAATGTTGTAGCAATTTCATAAAAACGTGTATTTACAACAAAGCACTACGTCGTAAATACTTGTATTTACAACGGAAAAAAGTGTTGTCATCAAAATGAAATGACATAAAATAAATCTTTACAACGGAAAAGTATATCTTACAACGAGAGTGGGTAAAAGTGGTTGTAGCATCAATTACAACCAACCCTATTGCAACTACTTTATAGCCCCACATATACTTGTTGTAAATGGTTTATTACAACCACTTTATAGCCACACATATTGTAAAGTCTAGATTTATCTAGTTAGTAATTTGTGGAAATTATGCAAATATGGTATTATTGAGTTGCAACATCAAAGAAGGAATTTTGGTGAAATAAGGAAAGGTTGAAGACTGAATCCGAGAAGGATACATCTTGTCTAGTTGTATTTGAGTTGGAGAATATATCAATTCCTTACTTAAAGGGATTAGATTTGGTAATTCTTATCTCCAAGAGATTTGATTGTAATCATAATATTATGTGGAGAAATAATTACATTTGCACAAGACATACATGCGAATTAGCAGTATATTCACGCAAAGATGTTTACGAAAAAAGAAGACAAAATATTATGGTATTTGTGAGTTATGGAAATCTAAATATTCTGCCATATGTTTAGGCGTGTGAAGTATAATTGGTTTATGGAAAATCCTTACTTATATGGAGAAGATTTATTCGAATATATGGGATAGAATGATATAAGGTAAATCCATTTATTTATGGGATTTGGATATGCTTCAAGAAGCAGATTTGGAATAGGAATATTGTGGAGATAATCAAGGAGTATTCCAATCTGATTCGTGAATATATATAGAGGACAAACACGGCTGCATTATTCATGGATTTAATAGAAAAAATCTGCACACAGATTTTTTATCTTTCGAGAATTGCAAAGAGCCAGAATACTGTGTTCTAACACACGAACCTACTACACAAAGTTCAGAATCATATGCCTTAATTCCTCGGGAGGAAGAGATCCAACGTCGACGAGTTTCGAGGTCAGAGGGAGTCTGATCAAGGCGGATCGGTAGCAAGGGGAGCTTGCAGAATTCACGTTATAGTTAGATAAGATAAGTATAATTGTATGGTGTACTTTGTACTGTATCTTTCTGATTAGTGGATTCATTCTGAACTGGGTCAGGCCCCGCAGATGTAGGTGGATTTCACCGAACTGCGTAACCAAGTCGTGTGTCTTTTACGTTTTACGTTATTATGCACTTGGTTAATTTAGTCATGTTGGAACACACCAGTAGTGATAATTGAATTAATTAGGTAAAACCAAATTTCAATTGGTATCAGATCTTGGTCACTTATTATTCCCTTGGTTGTGTCAAGGAAAGTGAGATCCGGTTTTACCAATGGTGACCAGAGAAGGAGCTTCTGTGTCTCGGCCACCACTGCTGGAAGGAACAAATTACAACTACTGGAAGGCTCGCATGCGGGTATTCATAAATTCACTGGATGAGTTGGCTTGGTACTATGTTGAAACAGAATGGAAACCCCCTATTGTTGGAAATTCTGAAGGAGGAGAATCTAAGCCTAAAGAGTTGTGGACACCAGGTGAAAAAATGGGAAGCTTGGCGAATTCTAGAGCATTAAATGCCATATTTACTGCAGTAGATGAAGATCAGTTCAAACTCATCTCTACGTGCCAACAAGCAAAGGAAGCATGGGATATTCTGCAAACTGTGCATGAAGGAACCAGTAGAGTTCGAGAATCTAAATTACAAATGTTGGCCACAAAGTTTGAGGAACTCAAGATGGAGGAAGATGACACCATTGCTATATTCAATGGAAAACTTAGGGATATCTCCAACATGGCATACCAACTTGGAAAAGTATATAAAGAGACGAAACTGGTGAAAAAGACCTTGAGATCACTTCCTAAAAGGTTTGCTATGAAGGTTGCGGCAATAGAAAAAAGCAAGAGATGTAGCCACCATGACCTTAGATGAACTAATGGGATCACTACAGACCTATGAGATGACAATGCAACAGCCTGCAAAGAAAGCCCAGAAGGAGTTGGCCTTCAAATCCTCTACATCAAGGGTCATCCATGAATCTGATAGTGATGATGAAATTGAAGAACTTGTTCCTATCACCAAGAGTTTATCAAGAATGCTGAAAAAGGTGGTAAACAAGAATTCACAAAAAAAGATCTGGAGGGAATAAAAATCGTCCTCAAGATTTTGGTAATCGTGGAACTCGGATGGAACAAGGAAGTCAGCAATTCTCTAGAAACCAAAGTGGTGAAGGAAAGTAGTCTGAAAGAATTCAATGTCGAGAATGTGGAGGATACGGCCACATCCAGGCTGAATGTGCTAATACTCTAAAGAAGCAAGGAAAATCACATGTCACCTCATGGAGTGAAGATGATGATGAAGGACATAATGATGTTGGAACATCGGATGAGACAAATCTTAAAGATAAAGCTGGTGATTCTTATATCTTCAACAATGTTGGAACATTGTCCTCTCTAGAACTCTCCCATGTTCCAACATCGGTGAAGGCTGAATCAAGCGGAAGAATGACTCGATCGATCCCTTGGGTTAATTATAGGGAACTTGCTGGTCTACAATATTTTCTCTCCCTCATTGTTGTTTCCTCAATTGCCAGGTTAGAATCTATTCGCATTCTCCTTGTTATGGTGTGCACTATGAATTTTATGATGTATCAAAAAGCTGTCAAGAGTGCTCCCCTACATGATGTGGTTAATGAGGAAGTATATCATCGACTCAAGAAGGTTTTGTATGGATCAAGACAAGCACCATAGGCGTGGTATAAGCGACTCACGACCTTTCCTATTCAGAAAGGTTCTCGTCGAGGGGGAGAAGATCACACCTTGCTTGTTTTTCAAGAACAAGATTTTGTGACTTTGATGCAAGCTGAATTGAAGATGAGTATGGTAGGAGTATTTGTAAGAATTCGGGTTGAGAGAAAAGTCGCGGTAGCCTATGTTCCAACATCGAGACCAATTGCGAATATTTTCACAAAGCCGTTGGACACTGCTGCGGTTGAGCTCCTCAGACAACACTCAGGTGCTTGTCAGATTTGAGGTATTTCTTTAAAGCTTTTATTTAGCAGTAGAAGTTTTGTTTATTTATTTAGCAGTAGAAGTTTTGGCAGCAGGTGCTCTCTCTCTCTTCCATTGTTGACAGTGGAGATCAAAATTCTCTGGGCCAAATTGGTTGTTCAGACTTAAAAATGATTTTATAAACTTTGAATTTGGTATTGTGTTGAAAGTTTTATTTGTCTTTTATGATTTTGTGTTATTATTCTAAATTCTATGTTGTGTCTTTAATGAAATAATACTAGTTCATATTTTGCATGCGCTTTTATCCAAAAAGCGCACATTTACGATCAACGCTTCGTGTTTCGACAAGTTTTACCTTTAGCGCTCCGTTGCACTTTACACTTTTTAAAACCAAAGATTCCAGAGAAGACACGCTGAAGAGAGATATTGAATATCGAGATATTAAAGATCTCCAAAAACGTTATCAAGTTAGTGAATTTATCCTCTCTCTCTCATCATTTAATGTTGAACATTTTCTTTAAGCAGCATCTTGCTGTTATTGTTTCTAGGCAAGGGAAATCCAATATCTGGAGCTACAAATTCAAATACCAGAAACTACCTAACTATTTCAGCAGTGGCGGAACCAGCATAGTATTTTAGGGGAACTTATTTATACTGGTAAAAATTTTTTCCAAACGGTATGTTTTATTGATAATTTTTTTTTGGGCGTTGAATTACACTGAATTTTTTTTTCTAAACACAAGTTGACATATTCAAACAAAATCTGCTTCAATAATAAAGCGAGTATAAAATAATCTAAATTTTACAAATACGATAAATCACACTTACAATTATTTGATTTTGTTAATTAATGTATTAAAAAATAACTTAAATAAGATTCTAAAGATACAATTAGTGAGCAAATCACATGTATAAATTATTTTATACCTAAATGAAATCAATTTATGTCTAAAAATAATTAAATAGTTTAATAACTTGGTAAAATTACAACTGAAAATATATAGCTTTATTGAGATTTTCTTAATTTTAAAAAAATTACCATATCCATCGGCATTATTTGAAAATGAGATAAAGAATCTCTTATGATCCTCTCATCTCAATTAATAATAGTAATAAAACTAATTGAGTAACAAAATCATTTAATACAAAATACCAAATATCACAAACAACAAACAATTATACTAACGAATATAAAACTACAATAAATTATTGGTTAGCAGTACTATTTCGACTTCCATAAAAGCAGTGGGCTTCAAAGGATTAAGGAACTTGACAGCGGGCCTAGAGCAGGGCTTCGTTTGAATGGCCCATTTCGGTTTTAACCCATATTTTGCCTTCTGGCTTTTAATAAAAAAACGACGTTGTTTTGATGTATGATGGCAACGAAAAAAAGGCAAGCCAGCCGTTTTCTTTGGAGAGAAGACAAACAGGGGGCGGAGCTGGCCATCCAACGAGGCGAAAACCATTTTTCCAATGGCGGCTAGACCTAACTTACACACTACTGGATCTTAGGGGTGGCACCAGCACCCCTTCGCCACCCCAGGTTCCGCCCCTGCATTTCAAAGGCAAATTGAAGCTATCAAGGCTCTTAAGATCTTAGAAGAAGATGTTTTTAATTGAATAAAGAAGTTTTTACATCAAGTTGTTTGAATGCATTGATTTTTTATGACTTGAATGCTCCCTCTGATAATTGCAGGAGACTACTGTCAGGAAAGCAGAAGCTTGGGCTGCAGTGCAGAGAACCCTGAATTTGCGACTTCAGGTCTTGAGAATAGCCTAATTCTTTATCTGGTTAAAAATTCCATTTTAATTACTTTTGAATACTCTCTTCTTTGAATGTAGAAAGCAGAGGGGAAAGCTATCGGGGCAGAAGAAAGAGAATGATCAATAAATGAACGTTTTTCTCTTCCTTTCTCTCATAATATCTGAGAGTGGATGCTAATACTAGCATTTATCTGAGAGTGGATGCTAATAACATAGTCCAAATAATAACATAGTCCAAATACTAGGTTATACTAGCCTGGGTTGCGGTGCATAGAACCCTTAATTTGTGACTTCGGGTCTTGATAATAGCCTAATTATTTATCTAGATAACAATTCATTTCAATTACTTCTGAATTTTTTATTTTTTTTTTAAATTAAACCATCCGTAGATGGAGGGAAATATATTCGGCTCCCCGGACCGACTGAAAAAGCCGCATTGGCGCTGAAAGTCAGTTTACATCACGAG
Organism: Rubia yunnanensis; assembly: GCA_037428765.1. Taxonomy (NCBI): domain Eukaryota; kingdom Viridiplantae; phylum Streptophyta; class Magnoliopsida; order Gentianales; family Rubiaceae; genus Rubia; species Rubia yunnanensis. Next base: position 105,868,600 of record CM075063.1, on the reverse strand, counting down.
TGGCAAAATTCCATGAACTAGATGATTAGAGAGCTAGAACTAGCTCTTGAAGCAAAAACACTTTTTTCCAAAAGGGGTTGAGCTTCCACCCTAAACTAAAAGTAGCTAGTTCCTAAGAGAAAGTACAGAAAGATACTTAGCCAAAAGATCGCGAACAAGTCGGAGAAGCGAAAATTCGAAACTCCTATATGTCAACGATCTATTAGTTAAGTGTTCCTGTGTTTCTGATACCATCTTCAGTTTCCTTTGATAAATTTGTTCCAAATGACCGTTGTTGATCAGAGTCCCGGTGACTGATTGTGATGTAGTGCATGTCCACCGTAATAGTCCAAACCCGTGCGCAAAACATAGGTACCTATAAGAGGAGAAGCAGATCAGCAGTATCTGGACTAGCATGAAGAGAAAAAAAAGGAGCAAAATAGAGGAGGAGTAGATGTTAGAAGTCTCAAGGAAATCAAATGAATTCTGATTCATGTCAGAAATGAACTGCAGATATATACTAGACTTCCATGTGCGTGTGATCCAATACTCCTATTCAAATCCCTGGAATTCCTAAATTATCCAACGAAAGTAGACCCCTAAGGAAAGATGGGGTTGACATGATGTCTACATCACCCTGTAGATTATTAAGCATAGCAAATTTGGCCAGAAAATCTGCTGGTTGGTTAGCTTCCCTAGGAATATAATGAATTGGGAACTGTAAATGATCCTTGTTAAGTGTGCTACATATTGAGTAAAATTTCCAAGGACTGGCTGAGGGGTTGATTATACCATTAACTGCAGTCGAACAGTCTGACTCAATGACACATGAGCATAGAGAGAATTCTTTACACATTTCATATGCAGTTTGAATAGCTATTAGTTCAGCACTTAAAGGATTAGGACAGTGAGTTAATTTAACTCTCATTTTGAATACAGATCCCCTCCAATCCCTTATAATCACTGCAATAGATGAGAAACCACCAATTTTCCAAGATGCATCTGTGTTAATTTTGAAACCTTTTTGTGGTTTTTGCCATTTAACAGCTGTAATCAGTTTCTTCCTTTTTCTGAAAATTTTTGGAATGATGTTAGTCTGAGTCCATTTCTTATTCTTTTCACCATTACCATAGAACTGATGAGCTGTAAAAATTTGGTAAATCATCCCTTTGATGTCATGAAACCATGCTTCAGTAGAGAAAGTTTTGTTTTCAAAAAGATCTTGTTTCTAGAAATCCACAGAAACCACATTGTAGCAACTAAAGAAACACAAATCAAATTTGCATGTATCTTAGATTCAGCTTTGTAAGTTAAGTAAAATTCAACTCTATGTTTTAAACTTCTGAAATCAGTTACATGTAGCTGTAGCATAGAATGGACTCTATACCACACAGCTTTTGAAGATGAGCATGAATTGAAATAATGATCAAGATTATCAAGGTGGTTCATACAAATTGGGCATCTAGAAGCAAAATTGAAACCATAAGTGTTTAGGATATTATCAAAAGGTAAAATCCCATTCAAAGCTCTCCATAAAAGAATAGACATCTTACCTGGAAGAAAAGGGGTTCATACCTTTGAAAATTCTCTGATTATTGGCCTTTTTTGTCTGAACATGCAATAAGCAGACTTAATTGTGAAATTTCCATCTAAAGTCAGGGTCCAAACTAGTTTGTCTTCATGTGAATATTCCAGTGAGACCTCCTGCAAAATGTTAAAAATACTGGTAGCCAGATGTGGCTCCAATTCAGGAAGAAAAGATGATTTGTCATTTATAAAAGATCTAAGAGATATGTCCTCAAATGGGATGTTCATATCCTCAGGCCACTTATAAACTAGTGCACCATTTCCAATCCAGTTTGCATTCCAAAAAGAACAATCCCCATTTCCATAAATAACTTTGGAGACCATATTTGCCCTGGCAGTGATTTTACTAATCCTAACCCATGTATGGGATTTTTTGTAGGATTCAGGTAAAGACCATAAAAGAGAAGCCCATTGAGTGTTATTTTTTTGCAACTTCCACCATAGTTTACATGAAAAAGCTTCCACTGTTGCAGTAAGATCCCTAAAGCCTAAACCATTTTCACCAACAAGGTAGCACATTTTTTTCCAAGCTCTCCATATTTTTTTTTCTTTGTCTTCACCTTTGCCCCAGAAAAGTCTACTAGCAATTCTTTCCATTTTCCTTAAGACTATTCTAGGTGGTCTTAAAACTGCAAAGATATGATTAGGAATCGAAAGTAGACAGTGATTTATCAGAATGATCTTTGCAGCTGGGGTTAACCATCTATTCTTCCAATTATTTATCATTTTTTCCATTCTTTCTAGCATTGGAAGATAGTGTACTTGTAAGTTCCTACCAGCAAATACAGGAACACCAAGATATTTAAAAGGAAAAGAACCTTTTTCCATCCCTAGTAACCTCTTAACTGTGAGAACTTTTGGGGGGGGGGTGTTATGAGTTACATAAAATTCAGATTTGGAGAAGTTAACTTTCTGGCCAGATGTAATCTCATATGCTAAGAGGAAACGTTTCAATCGTTTCAGATTGTTTGCCCTGGTGTTCAAGAAAATTGCAGTGTCATCTGCATACATAAGGTGAGTGAGGGGGGAGCATGACATTGGCAGACTGAAATGTTGCAGATAACCTGAGCTAAAAAGTTTCTTAATACCTCTGGAGAAAGCCTCTGTTAAAATATTGTAAAGGAAAGGGGATAGAGGATCCCCTTGTTTAATACCTCGAGTAGAAGAGAAAAAACCAGATGTAACACCATTTAATAATACAGAAAAATGTGCAGCAGCAATGTTATGCATTATCAAACTCACAAATCTACCATGAAAACCAAATTTTAACAGAATTGAGTTAAGAAATGACCAAGAGACCCTATCAAAAGCCTTTTGCATGTCTAGTTTAACTATTAAATTAGAGGTTTTAGTTTTCCTGGACAGTAATCTGATCATCTCCTTCATTAGAATCACATTATCTGAAATATCCCTACCTTTTATAAAAGCACTTTGTTCCTGAGAAATCAATTTTTGCATTAAAGGTTTAATCCTTTCCATGAGTAGTTTGGAGAAAATTTTATTAACAAAGTTTGAGAGACTAATTGATCTAAAATCTGCAAAAGAGATTGGGATTGGCTTTTTTGGTATTAAGGTGAGCCAAGTACTAGAAATAGCTTTAGGTATGTTACCATTGTTTAAGAAATCATTTGCAGCATCTAAAAGATCTAATTTAGTGGTTTCCCAGAAATGAGTATAGAATTCACCTGGAAATCCATCAGAGCCCGGGGCACTAGATTTGTTTAGATTGAAAACAGCAAATTTCAGTTCTTCAAGATTAATGGGATTCAACAGATGAAGATTTTCTTGTTCTGTGACTGCTATTGGAATCTCATTGAGGAAATGGTTAAGGTAGGTTCCTTCTTTTTGTGAGAGATCCTGATTGAGTAAATTCTTAAAAAACCTAACTCCTTCCTCCTTGATCAAATTTGGATCTGTTATCCAGTTACCATGTCCATCTTTAATTTTACTAATTCTTGATCTTGCTTTCTTTTCCTTAATGGAGTGGTGAAAAAAATTAGTATTAGAATCTCCAAATTTTAACCAATTAAGTCTAGCCTTCTGTTTAAGAAAAATGTTGTATTCTTTCTGTGCTCTTAGAAGATCAGCTTTAGACTTTATTAATTCTTTTAGGATAACATCATCTTGTGATTGCTGGAAAAGAATCTCAAGCTCACTAACTCTGCACTCAGAAAGAGAAAGGTTCTGATTCACATTACCAAAATGATTCCTGTTCCAATCCTTTATTACAGTTTTTAGTCTTTTAAGTTTATGTACCAAATTATACATTCCACTGAAAGGAGAGAAAAGATTCCAATTAGTGATTACCAATTCCTGAAATTCTGCCCTATTTGTCCACATTACTTGATATCTAAAAGGTCTAGGGGCCTGTTCACTTGCATACTGAATTGAAAGTAAAAGGGGTGAATGATCTGATGCGATTCTATTGAGGACCTGAATGGAGCTGTTTGGGAACTGATCTAACCAAGCTAAATTGCTAATTCCCCTATCAAGTCTCTGGAATTGTAGGTCCTTACAATTATCTAGATATCTATTATTACTCCAAGTGTAAGAATTTCCTACTGTTGGTATTTCATGCAAATCCATAGATGTTATGAAGTCCTTAAAATGTTTCATACTTTTCCTGGGAGTGGATTTCCTGCCCTTATATTCTGCTACTGAGGCCACAGTATTAAAATCTCCTATATATATTGCTGGATTAGGATCACTAGATTGTAGGTCAGACCATAATACTTCCCTCAAGTTTCTATGGACACTAGCATAGATGAAGAAGCAGTTCCAGGATACAGAGGAGGCCTTATCACAAATTTTAGCTTTTATGAACTGATCCGACTCATGTAAACTGATCACATTGAAATTATGATTCCATAGAAGCCAGATTTTAGCATTTTGTGCATGAAATGCATTTTCAAAACCTAGAACATGCTTCAAATTATTTAGATTATGCTTATCATGCCATGGTTCAATTAAACATAAAATATCTATCTTATGTTTCATTTTTAGAGCTTTTAATCTATCAGTAGAAGTGTCATATCCCCTAACATTCCAGACTAAAATATTCCCAAATTTGGTGTATTTTATCATTTAAAACTTTCTGGAATAGCTTTTTGTGATGATCTTAAGATTCTTTGTTTTATTATTGTGGCCTTGTTATTTGTTTTCAAAACAGATTCTTCCTTCTCCTTAGCTTCTGAGTTAGAGGTACTTACCACCTTAGGGGAGATATGTGCTACCTTACTTCCAGGTGGATCTTCTGGTAGGGTTGTAGTTCCAGATGCAGGACTGGGGATTGTCTCTGTTGGTTCCTTTTGTATATCATCAGAGATGCTCAATATTGGCATCTGTTATTCCAGAGTTATTGCAGGCTTTTCTACTTTTGATGGCGATTCAGCTAATTCCTGAGATTCTAAAGACTCATGGAAAATGTCAAGAATATCATCCTCTTTTACAGTATCATCATCATTAACCTCAACAATGTCATCATCATCTCTCAGTTCATTCAAAGATTGGAAAGCATTTGAGATTGAAACCGTGCTATTATTACCTAACTGTTCTGTAATAGGTGGGAGTTCAGTTTGTTTTTTTTTTCTCCAGAAAAAATTAGTGATTGGCTTGGAAATGTCATCTAGAGAATAAAAAGGAGTAGACCTCTTCAAATGACTGACTCTGAGAGAGTTAAAATCATTGTCCTTCATAGAGTCTGACTTCTTTTCCTGAGTTTTAAAATCTGACTCCTTTTGTGACACTGTAAGTGATGAAGATCCTTCTACTTCCAAAGTGGCTCTTGGTTGTTTATTAAAAGTAGTAGTCTTTTCTTCCTGAACTGAGGATATTTTCTCATTAATCAGTTTGACAGCAGTGTTATTAATTTTTTTTTCCTCAGCTCAGGGTGTAGAAAGTTACAGTTTTGATTATTGTGTCCTATTATCCTACAGTGAGAGCAATAAGAGGGGAGTTGATCATACTCTATCGGATAGTCAGCAACTTTATTTCCAATTCCTACTACAATGGTTGAAGGGTGCTGATTCAATAGATCAATTTCCACACAGACTTTGATTGCCGAGGGTCTAGTTAAAGACTTTGTTGCAGCATCCATTTTCAAGAATCTACCTATTTGATTACTGATGCCTATGATAGCCAAAGTGTTATAAAAATGAATTGGGAGTTGGTGAATGGTTACCCATGCCGGAACCATTGAGGACTCCGCCATTGGGGAGAAATCAGGTGACCATTTCAGTACCTTCATCATCGATCCTTGTATCATCCATTGGCCCTTCATCCAGCAGCGTTGGTAGTCCTCTCTGTCCTGAAAACGGATTAAAACATGACGATAATCAATTGAACCGAGCTGAAATTTGGCATTGAAACCAATTGATTTGAAAGCAGAAACCAGATTCTCCATTGGAGGTTTTCCTTTGTTGAATTTCCCGACCAACGCATTCTGGTAATGCGATTTCAGGATTTCCCCTTCCTCCGGGGGAAGGATGAAGGCAATTTTCCCTTTATACTCAGTAATGGGGTGGAGATTGGGAGTGTCGGGGAGTGATGATAAGAGAGGTGAGGGATTCGAATTGAGAGCTTGGAGAAAGCTCTTATTAATCGGAGGTGGAGGGTCTGGAGGAGGAGTAGGCGTCAGGGACGCCATAGTTAGCAACCAGATTTTGGCAGTTGGGTGTTAAAAATGGCCGTTATCGGGAAGAATTGGGGAAGAAGAGAAACAGTAAACTCAGTGTGTTTTTCGCACGGTATTTCGCACGTAGCTACAGTACCAGAGAACGTAAAATTCGTTTAATTACTTCTGAATACTCTCTTCTTTGAATGTCATCAGCAGAGGGGAAAGCTATCATGGTAGAAAAAAGAGAACGATCAATAAATGAACGTTTGCCTCTGCTTTTATCTAATTATAATGTTCTCAAAGCTCAGGTTAGCTCAAATGACTTGGTACTCATACTGTGCCTTAGGCTTGTTCATGGGTTGGAGCGGGTCGAGGCGGGTCAGTTGTCCCGACCCAAATTGACCCAAAACTTGGGGTCAAATGGGTCGGGTCGGGTCTGGTCAAAATGTCCAAAGTTTGGGTCGGGTCGATGTTAGGATATTTATCATAATAAAGGATTAGTTTAGTCTTTCAGCTAAGAGATAGTCGTTGGAGAGATTAGCCAAGTTGTACTGCTCCGTTTGTTGCTCGGTTTAGCTTAGGAGAAAACTGCAAATGAAGGGATTGTTGCAACAACATCGGTTGATACAATTTTGTTACCAAAGAAATGCTAGGAAGCTTCTACCATCCAGTATAAAGAGAATGCATTAGGCATGGAAATCATCATACAGAACATCATTAAGCAATTGTTAGCTTTGTATTCTTCTTCCTCTCAGAACGTTCTCTCAAGTCTGTAACCTTCTTCTTCATTTACGTATTCTGTTCACCCTTAATCCCAATTTCTTCCTGTTCTATCCCTCTTAAATACTTAAATCATGGTATTTGGTATCAGAGCATGGCTTTACATGGCTAAAAGTGGCAGAAAATACCTAATTCTGAGCATTTGAAGCTCATATTGAGCTCAAATGTGCCTCTCGGGATGAGAAGGTCGAGAAAAGGTTTGCAGAGTTTTCTCAAAAGCTGGGGAAGATGATGTACAACTCGGTGGAATCCAAATTCAAAGCCTTACAATAGAGATCGAGCAGAAAATCAAAGCACGGATCGAGAAGGCAATGGAGATTCAGAATGCTCAACTGAATGAGATGAAAGCTATGATCTCTACTTTAGCAAAGGGCAAATATCTACAACCAAATGATCCAAGATATTGAGAGGTGTTTGATGCTGATAGTTCTTCTAGATTAACCAGAAATAAGGGGGAGACTGAGGAATCAGTGGAACAAATACCATATGGTGTGAAGAAGAACTAAACTCCAGTGGACAGATCGAAGGAAAAACATACACAACTTATGGAAGGAAAAATCCAAGGGAGTAAGCTATAGCCATCCGAGAGTGGAATTATCAAGTTTTACAGGTGATAATGCCACTAAATGGTTGAGAAAATGCCAAAAATATTTCAACTATTATCAGGTTCCTGACATTGGAAGAGTGCAGGCCATTGAAGTGTATCTCGAAGGAAGAGCTGAAGTCTGATTCAACAATGAGAGAGGATCCAAAGAATTCTGGAGTTGGCATAACTTTTCTAAAGCAATGCTAAAGAGATTCACTGAGTTAGGCAGCAGAGATGAGATTAAGGCCTTCAACAAATTGTACCAAAAAGGCACAGTCAGAAACTACCAAGAGCATTTTAAAGAGTTGAAAACTCTGGTACTCAGTGAGAATCCTACTCTACCCGAGTCATATTTTGTTTCAGTTTTTTAAAGTGGCCTAAAGGATGAGCAGAAACCTATAATCCGCATGTTTAAGCCTGAATCTCTGCATGCTGCAATTGAATTGGCTATATTACAAGAGCAAAACCTGGATTTGTTGTTGAAGAAAAAAGAGTCCTAGTTCTAGTGGATTTAAAGCATCATAGTCCGATTCTAATCCTAATATGAGTAGGACTAATGGAGACAAGAGTGTTAACAGTGGTTTTAAGAGAATCTCTCCACAGGAAATGCAATACAAAAGGGAAAATAACCTGTGTTTCAAATGTGGTGATAAGTATGCTCTTGGTCATAGCTGTAAATATTTAATTGGAAGTTTAGTAAGGAGGGGAATGATACCGAAGAGATTATAGTGGCAAAGATAAATGAAAGTGAAGAAGCACTCAATTCAGATGAACCAGAGCATTTCATTTTAAATTGCATTGGTAGCAACAACATGATGAATAACATCATTGTCTATGTCTTTGTTAAAGTAGTGAAGGTCAGTGTCTTGTTTGATACAGGAAGTAATGAAAGTTTTGTGGATCTTGAGATTGTGAAAATGATAGGAATGAGGGAAGAAAGAACTAAATCCTTTGTTGTGACTGTGGCTAATGGAAATCAGTGCCATGGCTTTACCTACTGCCCAAAGGCTTGGTGGAATATTCAGAATCATCACTTCTCTCGTGATCTGAGAATAATGCCACTGGGAGAATTAGACATCATTTTGAGAGTTAATTGGATGCGCCTATACAATCCAATCACTTTTGATTATGCTGAGAAGAGCATTGGATTTAACAGTATGGGAGATCGGTGGATAATACAAGGATTTGATGAGACTGTAGAGCAGAAACTGATCATGGATATAGAGGCCAAGAAAATGTTTGAATTCATAAAAAAGGAGGCTGTGTTATGAAGATCTGTGGTTTACAGAGCATAAGAGGATAAGATGCAATCAAATGAGTGTAGGGGTTGGGAATGGAGATCCAGCACAGACTGGGAACAAAGGGAATGAAGCAGGACAGGCAACAATAACTTGTGTTCCTGGTGAAATTCAGAAGTTATTAGAAAGGTGTCCTAAAGTATTTGATATTCCAAACTCTTTACCACCTTTGATGAGTAAACATCATCAAATACCTCTAAAAGCATATGCAAGGCCTTTCAAGTTGAAGTCTATAATTATCCATATGCACACAAGGAAGAGATTGAGAGATTGGTTGAAGACATGCTGGAAAACAAGGCTAGAAAACAAGGTCATTAGAAATAGTAATAGCTTATTTGCCTCACATGTGTTGTTATTCAGTAAAAAAGACAAATCGTGGAAGTTATGCATAGACTATAGGAAACTCAATGAATTAACTGTAAAGGATAGGTTCCTTATACCCATCATTGATGAATTAATGGATGAGTTACATGGATCAGTATTCTTCTCAAAACTAGACTTGAGGTCTGGATACCACCAGATCAGAGTTTGTGATCAAGATATACACAAGACTGCATTTCAGACACATAATGGTCACTTTGAATTCTTAGTGATGTCGTGTGGCCTCACTAATGCACCAGCCACCTTCCAAGTCCTCATGAATCAAGTTTTTAAATCTCTAATCAAGAAGTTTGTGTTGGTTTTTTTGATGATATACTTGTGTATAGCAAAATATGGCTGATCATGTACTCTATATAGCTGAAGTATTTGAAATAACGAAGTAGAATCAACTCTTTGCCAAGAAATCCAAGTGTGTGTTTGCAAGGACTTAAGTTGAATACTTAGGCCATTTGATCACAGCACAAGGAGTACCAGATGGATCATAGAAAAGTAGAGAGTGTAGTTAACTGGCCCAAACCACATACTTTGAAATTACTAAGAGGGTTTTTGGGGTTAGCTGGTACTACAGGAGGTTTATAGATTCTTTTGGCATCATTTTCAGACCTCTTCATGATTTTCTCAAGAAGGATAGCTTTAAATGGAATCCTTCTGCAACTGAAGTTTTTGAAAAACTGAAAAGGGCTATTACTGCTGCACCAGTTCTCAAAATGCCTGAATTTGATAAAGGCTTTGAAATAGAAACTGATGCCAGTGACTTAGGCATTGGTGTAGTACTTATGCAGCAATAACAACCTATTGCTTACCTAAGCAAGGCTTTTTGTCAAAAGAACAAGGGTCTATTAACCTATGAGAAAGAGCTATTAGGCATTGTAATGGCAGTGGAAAAGTGGAAACACTATCTTGTTGGCAGCCACTTTGTAGTGAACACAGGCCATCAATCTCTTAAGCATCTACTAGATCAGAAGCTAAATCAGCATAAATGGACAACAAAATTGCTTGGTTTAAACTTTGAAATATAGCATAAGAAAGGTACTGAGAATAGGGCAGCAAATGAACTATCCAGACAACCTTTACTATAGGTGGAGAGTACTGATAACAAGGAGATCAGGTTGAATACTATCTCATCTTTACAACCTACTTGGATATCTCAGCTGGAGGGTAGTTATGTAGAAGATGAGGAAAGTCAAAAGCTCATATTTACTGTTGTATAAGATAAGACAGGATCTGGAGAGTATCAGTATGTATATGGAATACTGAAGAAGGGAAAAGAATTGTGGTTGGCTCAAAGGGAGATATCAGGAAGGACATTCTGTCATCTATGCACGCTTCATCTTTGGGTGGGCACTCAGGATAATCAGCTACAATCAGTAGAGTTATGGCTTTTATTCACTTGGCTTGGAATCAGGAAATATATACTGCAATTCATCCAACATTGCCAAATTTTTTTAGAAAAACAAGTCTGAACACTGCCATCCTCCAAGTCTACTCCAACCTCTACCAATACCTTCTCAGGCCTAAAAACACATAACCATGGACTTTATTGAAAAGCATCCTATCTTAAGGGGTAATGACACCTTAATTATAGTAGTGGATAGACTCACCAAGTACAGTCACTTCATACCCTTGGCACATCCCTTAAACTGGTAAAATGGTAAATAGAAAAGCCATGGAACGTCTGGGGGGCATTTTGAGTGCACCCCACCCCCACCCCCCAATAATATAGTGAACTACATGCTAGGCCCAAGCTAATTAGTGATAAACTAGGTAGACTAAATGCATTTCCCAATAGTGGATGGGAAAACAAGAGGGAAAACATGAAGTATGGAAATAGGATGAGAACAAACTCACTACCCAAGTCATAAAATCTGCTTCTACCTCATACATGTGAGGCCTTCTTTGCAAGCTAAAAAAATCTAATCAGTATAATAATGCGAGTTAAGGTTGAAGTGCCAATCCAGACCCATACATACCAACAAGAAAGAATACTGGCTCTTCATACACCAAAAACGCCATCCTATACGCAGTCGAGGTTAGTGATCTTGGGTCTTCAAAATCATGACTGTGTGACCACTGGGCAATGTTGATTTCAAAACCGTCATCCTGATCGCAATCGAGTGAGGTGGTCTCGGGTCTTTAAAATTGAGAAATTGTGACCGGTGATGTAGTGGTGTGTTTCAGCCGTGAGTGAGTTGGATGGGATCCGTTCCTAATGCAGCCGAGTGTAGTGTACTCGGGTCTTGAATGGGGAAACCTTGAGTGATGCAGCAAAGTGAAGCTGAGATCGTATATATGTCATTGGTCGGCATGATAAGGAGCAGCTTCTACTATATACGCTCTTAAGATGGGGAAAGAGGAGTGTTATTGGCCTTCAATGCTTTCTCTTTCCGAGGTTATATGAGGGGGCAAGAGAAAATAGAGGTAGTGCTAAGTGCTCTCGTGTATCCCACCAAATAATAACCTTCGAAATGAAGTGGAGAACGGAGACAACTAGTACCACGTGTGTTAAGTGTGGCGGTTCGATAACCGTCCATTCCATTTTGAGCTAATGGACAGCTCTATGCTAATTTAACACAAAGTGTTACGCAAGTATATGGTGTGTGATATCCATCAAATCTTTTAGTAACAACCTAGGCTAGGAAGTCAATGAGAGGAACGTACATTCTAACCCTAAAATCCTTTTACCATGAATATAATGGGTAAACTGAAAATTCTGTTAAATCATTAGGTTCAAGTTACATACTAGCCAACATAAAGGATGAAAAAATAGGGTAGAGTATTGAGAGTAATACCTCTACCCTTCATGGCCGTGCAGCATAAGAAAAAAAGATTGGTTTACGGGCTGCGCACCCTCCCTCTCGGCCATGGTTGTGCTAAATTATCTATAGTTCCAAACAATTAGCACTCTGCCCCAAAAACATGGTAAGAACCCCTGAAACCATGATAAAAATATATCTCTATAAGGCCAAGACCTTGGGGTTTAGCTACATGCCGAGACACGGGTGTAGACTTGAAAAATGTCACGGCTCGTGATGTAGCAATGCCCCTGGTCATTAACCTTACTCCACCTGAAAACTGTGTTGCTAGCATACATAAATCCTCCTATAAAGCATGTCAATAGCCATCCATGGATACAGATATCCATGGCGCCATCATGCAAGAATTCGCCTGGAAACTGTGGCACCAGATGGAGGAACTGTGGTGCCATTGAGCTAAGTGACCCAGAAAACCTTACCGCCACCGTGCCTTAGCACCAGAAAACCATGGCACCAAGATACCAATGTGCCATAAAGAAGAACCATGGCGCCATCATGCAAGACTCAGCTTGGAAACCGTGGCACCAGATGGAGGAACTGTGGCGCCAATGAGATAAGTGACCTAGAGCACCTTACCGCCATCGTGCCTTAGCGCTAAAAACCTGTGGCACCAGGATACCAAAGAACCAGAAAGAATAAACATGGTGCTTTGGCTCTAGCATGCCAAGGCGCCAGAAAGAAACTGTGGCATCATGGCGCCAGTATGCCAAGGTGTCAAAAGAAGAACCGTGGCAGCAACGGCCCTTATTTGGGCTAGAAGAACATGGATCAATATAGGTGCTCCTCTAAAAAGATGCAGATAAGTAAAATGTAGCAATAATTTATGATTAGTTTATAGACCCTTACCAAGCCTGGTTGAATGGCATCATGTACCACACTGTTTCTTTCACTCCAAATACGATAGACCGATGTGATTAGTGCCAAGGGGCCAAGCTTCTTCCATAGTTTAGAACCCTTCGCTTGCCTTTTGATCCATTTTTCCAAACTTTAGATTGACATGGTCCTCCTACAAATTCCAATCCAACTTCTCACCCAACTTCACGCCGCTTGGGAGAAATTGCACCAAAAAAATAAGTGGCTATTTAATTCCACTTCAAGGTTGCGAAGAGAGTATATTCGGTCTGTTTGTTCATCTTCACCCTCACGGTATTTATCCATGGTGTGCAATCTTCCAAGAGTGGTTAACCAAGTGATGAACGATAATAAATCCCCTCCAAATGGTATTAAAAAGCCTCTCTCTAGGTTGACTTGGTTGTTCATAGACCCCTGGAAACCTTTGGCGATGCATAAAGTTGTAAGCCCGTTTAGTGAACTTACACGAACCAGCCCAAATGCTTAGGGTGTCCCTCAATTCCACAAATTTCCGCCAAATAAGGTCTTCAATTCATCCCTCAAGCTACAAAGGTCACCAAAATAGCTCGAGTACCTATCACCAAGCCTTCTATTTGCGATTCTAGGATTGATCCATCAAAGTCAGTCAATTTGTAGGTAAAAGGCATGAATCCATTTCACCCACAGGTTGTCTTTCTTTGTGTGGATGTCCTATAATTTTTACGCCATGGCTCCTCTATTCCAAGTGAAGAAATCCCTTAGGCCGAGAACTCCATTGGATTTAGGCGTGCACAATTTCTTCCATGAAACCTTGCTCTTGTGTTTTCCACCCCACAAAAACCTCTTGCACTTTTGCTCAATAGCTTCCATGGATGCCTTTTGGATGATGAAATTTTGTATCCAAAATCCAGCAATGCCTCCAACAATGGACTTTACTAACTCCAATTTTCCCGCATAAGAAAGAGTTTTCCCCTTCCACTTAGCAATTTCCAAATCAACCTTTCCGAGCAGAACACTGAATTGAGTGATCTTCAACTTGCTAGCATCAAGTGGAACTCCAAGATATCTCACCGGAAAAGTGGCCCATGGAATGCCCGTAAAGCTCAAATCCTCCGTAAATCCCACTCCAAAAAACTTTAATTTTTCCGCATTAATTGTGAGCCCAGAAGTTTGTTCAAAATCATTCTAAGCTTTCATGAGTATGTGTATCGAATCATTGTTTGCTTTATAGAAAAGCATAAGATCATCTACAAAGGCAAGGTGAGTAATCTTGAGCACTCACACCTTGAGTGATAGGTAAAGTGCTTGGATTCAGCCCTCTTCTTTAAAAGCCTCAAGAAGTATTCTATGCAAATCACAAAATAGAGGGGAGATAGAGGATCCCCCTACCTTAATTCCCTTTATCCCTTGATGTGATCGCAAAGTTTTCCATTAACCCCAATTGAGAAAGAAGTAGAGTTCACACAAGCCATAATTCTATCCTTCAATCATTTCGGAAAACCAAGCCCAATTAACACCTCTTCTAAGAACTCCCAAGAAACCGTGCCAAAAGCTTTTTTCAAGTCCACCACAATCATGCACCTCAGCGAGGTTCTTGCCTTTCCATAGCCTCGGACAAACTCCTGAGCCAACATAACATTGTCCGACAAATTTCTTCCCTTCACAAAAGCCCCTTGGCATGGATCAATAAGTACGAGTAGTATGTTTTCCAACCTATTTGCAATGATCTTAGTGATGATTTTATACAACACATTGCAACAAGCAATAAGCCAAAAGTCTCCCACCTTTAGATTGTCATTCTTCTTTGTTATTAGAGAAACAGGCGTACGATTTAGCTTTGTGAGTAGCATACCCGAATCAAAGAATTCCAAAGTAGCATCTGTAGTTTCTTTACCCACTATATCCCATTGCTTCTTGAAGAAACCAGCTGTATAACCGTCCGGACCCGGTGCTTTATCATCATCCATAGAGAACACTGCCACCTTCACTTCATGACATGAAACACTTTGCCTAAAAAACCTCTATCCATATCACTCAAAATTGGGCCCGAGAAAATGACATCTTGTTCAATGAGAACCTTGTCTCTAGCCGTGCCAAAAAAACCCTTGTAGAAGTCAGCAAAAAGTTCACCTTTCCTTGCATTTGATGTGACAATACGGTTATCTCCATCAATGATTGCTGGAATACCCCCTCCTTTCCTTTTGAACACCATTTGATGGAAGTAGGATGTACCCTTATCCGTTATAGTAATGTGAGTAATCTTGCCTTTTTGAGAGAGGAATGTGGATTCGGCATGATAGTAGAAGAGGGATTGCTTCTTTAACTTCCTCAATTCATCAATTTCTTGGACCGTAGCATTTAAAACATCCAATCTCAAAACGGCATCACTATATTCCTTGTTTGCCCTCCTAGCCTTTTCGTAAATGTGGTTAACCTTTTCCTAAATGTGGTTAAAGTCCCTCTTTCCCAGTTCTTTAAGGGTGTTTCTAGTCTTGAGAGTTTGCGACAAACCGAATATTGTTTAAAGCCATCCACATGAGGGTTCCAGAAATCTTCCATGGTTTGCTTACAATTCGGATGAAGCAACCACATGTTTTGCATTCAGAAAGACCTCTTCTTGTTTTCAATCTCTCGAGCCATAGATACCACTAACGGAAAGAGATCCGAATGTGAAGAGATCGGCAAGAAGGTTATTTTGCAAGCATCATTGTCCCATCCATGGTTAAGTAATACACGGTCTAGCTCCTTCTCACTTTCCAATCCGCATTATGCCAAGTGAAATGATCGCCACTAAGTGGTGCGTCTCTCAGCCCGCATTTAGTACAAGCATCTTGAAACTCTGACATCGGATAAAGACTAAGAACTGTGCTCCCAAGATGATCATCTGTGCTTAAGATGGCATTAAAGTCCTCCAAAATCATCCTCGGTTTATTCAGATTTGTACCATACTCCTTGAGTTTAGCCCACAATGGTTGCCAAGCCTTTCTTCATTCACTATCACCATAAACAAAAGTGCCAAGAAATTCCACTCATGAGAATAGGTTACGTACTTTTAAGTGAATGAATTGCAGCATCCTTCCAAGTACATCAACCCTATATGTTCTCGTTAGACTATCAATTGAAAAGCGATTTTAGTGAACGGTAACAAGCGATTGTAGTTTTCTCTTCTTCCCCCTTCCGCCGGTAACGGCTCCTTCGCCGGTAACGGCTCTTCCACTGGCAACGGCAATTGATCGGTTTGGTACAGCTACGGGGTACCAATTGGGGATACCAATTGGGGATACCAACTGAGATGGCGCTCCCTCCGGCCACTCAATTTCCCACCAAAACTTTTGCCACAGTTCTTCAAGCCAAAGCTCCTCCGCTATCGAAAACCTTACCAAACAACCCAGAGCTCATTCCCAAATCACAGCACCTTGGGGAGCCCTCTTGCCTGTATTCAGATGATCAGATAGCAACCCTCTCTACCCATTATGCGAATGCACTGGTTGGAAAGTTCACAAGGGGCAGGCTTACAATGGAACAATTGGAACTGGCATTTAAAACTGTGGGCTTCGAAGGTAAGTACCAACTTGGCTCTCTTGATTACAAACATGTTTTGATTCGGTTTGAACATATAAATGACTATCAAAGATGCTGGATGAAATGTGTTTGGAACTTCAATGGGATCTCTCTGAAAATGCTAAAATGGACCCCTGAATTCTCTACTCGTAAAGAATCACCAATAGTTCCTATCTGGTGTACTATTAAGGAGCCCCCCCTTTATTACTATAATACAGCTTCGATTGAAGCTATTGGGAATAGCATAGGCAGTTTCATTAAAAACGATCAAGCAACTGATATGCTAACAAGACCATCTGCAATAAAATTCTGCGTTGAAATTGATCTCCAAAAACCCCTGAGTAGTTTCATAAGGCTGGGTTCTGTGACCAATAATAAGAAATACCCGATTGAATATGAGGACATTCCTCTTTACTATGGTCATTGTTCAAAATTAGGCCATTCTCTGGTTCAGTGTAAAGCTAACTTACAGAATGATAATGTCAGAACTCAGGAGCCTAATTTGAAACATAGTTTACCTCAGTACCTATGGCAGGCAACGGGTAAGAAATTTGATAAACCACCACTATTGGAAGACCAAGCTCTCCCTGAGAATGAGTATGAGGTTATGATGGAATCCCCAAAAAAATTGAACAATACAGCTTTCCCTGTGGTGGTAAATCAGGAAAAACTGGGTACTTCCAGTAATAACACTCAATCCCCGGCAATTTCTGATAACTCTATTTTGAGGTTGATTGAGGATACTTCACTTACTAAGCCAACAATTACTGCTTATGCTAAAGATGATATACAAGTTGGCTCTGGTTCATTATCTATGTACAGCCCTTACCACAAAAACTCTTTCTCCCAACCTGGGAAAATGGGGAATAGATTTTCAGTTTTGCAGGTTGCTGAAAGCTCTAAAGAAAAGGAATTGCAAACTGAGACATCGGAGCCTCTAGAGGAGATCATATCTACACATCAAGAAACCTTCTGTTCTTCCCTTCCAGGTAATATCCAAGGTAAGACTAAGTCTAAGAAAAACAATTACCTAAGTCAGTTAAATAAGATGATGCTTAGGTCATCTACAAAAAGTTCTAAATCAAGTGAACAATGATGACACACCTTAATGTTAATTTTCTAGTGTGGAATCTAAGAGGAATGGACACTTCAATGCTTAGGCTAACTAATTTGTGCAGGATTAAAAAAATTCAATTGTTGTGTATTATTGAGCCTATGCACGATAATTCCCAATGTGAAGATTACATGAAAAAACTGTCATTCACTCATAATTTGACACTGCCTAATGGGAAGATTTGGCTTATGTGGTCTAATTTGTTAACTATCTCTCTGAATTCCTTTCATGATCAGTTTATGCATGTCAATATTTTGCATCATTCTGTGAATCTGTATATGGAGGCAGTTTTCATATATGCTTCAAGAGATAGAGATGGTAGGAAGGTTCTCTGGTCTGACCTTCAATCAATTCCAAAGGGTGACACTATCTTCATAGGTGATTTTAATTCAATAACTTCTTTAGATGAATATAGAGGGCCCTGTTCTCCTGCCTTAGGTAGTATAAGAGACTTTAACTCCTGGATCTCCTCTAATGGAATCCAAGAAATTAATACGGTAGGAAACATGTTTACTTGGTGTAATTCTAGGCTTAGGAATCCTACTTCGAAAAGACTAGATAGAGGCCCATGTTCAATCTCTTGGATCACTAAGTTTCCATCTTCTTCAATTCAGATTTTAAATAGACAAACATCGGATCATGCACCTCTTCTCCTACAGGTTTCAAATCTTACCTCTTCTAACCCTAAGCCATTTCGATTCATCGATGCCTGGTTTCTAAGAGACGATTTTATGAATGTGGTAAGAGACAGCTGGGAATCACCTTTGTCAGGAACTGGAATGCTAAAGTTTTACCTTAAGCTTATCAGACTTAAAAGAGTTTTAAAATCATGGAATAGGGATAAATTTGGAAACATTGATCTAAATGTGACAAAGGAAGACTTAAGAACTCAGGAAGCTAACTATGATTTGAACCCTTCAACCTCTGAGCAAGTTAAACTCAATGAAAAAAATGCTCTGCTGCTAAAAGTCTTAAAGGAAAAAGAGAAATACTGGAAACAAAAAGCAAGATTGAAGTGGCATAAGCTAGGTGATAATAACACTTCATTTTTCCACAAGGTTGTGCAAGAAAGAAACTGTAAACTCCACATAACCAAACTAAAAAATAGATCAGGTCAATGGATTAATTCTCAGTCAGACATACAAAAGGAAGCAGTTGAATACTTTACTGATTTGCTGAGTGAACCTGATTTAGTCTTGGATGATACTTTTGACACTCATTTTCTAAGTCAGATTCCTGGTATCATAACTGATAATGATAATCATGAATTAGCAAGGCCAGTGACTGAGGTAGAACTGGAAAAGGTAATTAAAAGCTTAAATAAGAACAGTAGCCCTGGGCCAGATGGATACTCTCCAAAGTTTTACACCAAATGTTGGCAGATTATCAAACAAGATTTGATAGAAGTGGTAAATGAGTTCATTTCTGGTGCTGAAATTCCAAGGGGGATTTCCAACACCTGGATTACTCTGATACCAAAAAAACCAACCCCAAGTTCATTTGATGACTTTAGACCTATTAGTTTATCTAATGTGTTGAATAAGATTTGTTCTAAAGTCCTTCTGGAGAGAATGAAGCCTCATATGGAGAATCTGATATCCTCGAACCAAACAGCATTTATGAAACATAGGGATATATATGATAACATTCTATATTTACAAGAGATGATTAGATTCTTGGATAAGAAACATAGAATCCCTAACTGCATCCTCAAGCTTGATCTGAGGAAAGCTTTTGATAGAGTTAGATGGAGTTTTCTCAAACAGATTTTGTCTAAGTTTGGTTTCAATGGGAATTTTTTAACAGCTATAATGAATAATTTGTCTCAAGCCTACTTTTCAGTCATTATCAATGGAAATCCAGTTGGATTTTTCAGTGCAACAAGAGGAATCAAACAAGGTGACCCTCTATCCCCCTCTCTTTTTAATCTATTCTCAGAGGCTTTCTCTAGGAGTTTAACCTTTATTTTTGTGAATAAATGTTTGTCTTCATATCAGATTCCTGGTTCAATTCCTGTAGTTTCTCATTTGATGTATGCGGATGATACCATAATATTTATGAAAGCTTCTAAACCTAACCTAATTAAGATCAAGGCCTTTCTTGAAATCTTTGAACATTGCTCAGGTCAAAAGTTTAATTTTGAGAAATCAGACTTTTATTTAAGTAGAAAGGCTACTGTGGCAAGAAGGATTCAGGTGAAAGCAATTTTAAAAATGAAAAAAGGGACTTTTCCCTTTAAATACCTAGGATGCCCTATTTTCAGAGGAAGAACTTTGAATAGATATTTCTTTCCACTGCTGGCCAATGTAGATGCTAAGCTACAAAATTGGAAAAACAACTGGTTAAGCTCTGGGGGGAAAATGATCCTCATTAAATCAGTTCTGTACTCAATTCCTCAGCATACATGGATGGTTACAAATCCCCCAAAAGGTATAATTAAAACATTTGAGAAAAAATTGGCTTAATTTTTTTGGGGAAAGACTGAAGGAAAACAGAATAAGATTTGGAAAAAATGGGCAAACATTGCCATACCTACTAACATGGATGGTTTGGGATTTAGATCGGTAAAAGCCATTGTTGATTCTTGTTCGGCCAAACTATGGTGGAAGAGCCAATTGGGAACTTCATTGTGGTCTAAACTTCTATGGTCTCTTCCACCATCATACAGGAAATCAGTTACTTGGAGGAGAATTTGTTACATCAATGAATTTGCTGTTAACAATTCTTCAATTATACATGGAAATGGAAGATGTAATTTTCTGAATGCCAACTGGTGTCCTCATGGACCTCTTCTTTCTAAAATCCCTGATAACATTGCCTCTATAATGGATGACATCTCTGTGGCGGATTTCATAGACAACAGAAATGCTATTCTGAATCAAATTGCATCTTTTCTTGAACATGGTACTGTGCTTTTTCTCCAGGATGCAGTACTTACAGATGCTAGGGAGGACAGAATCATCTGGAAGCCAGAACCGTCGGGTAAATTTACATTTAAGTCGGCCTATAGATCTCTAGTTCTACCAAGAGGTAATTCTCCGGTCTCTAAGTTTCTATGGAATCCACTGTTACTGAAAAAGATCTCAATCTTTATCTGGAAACTACTACATGCTTTTCTCCCCTTTGATGATGTTCTTATTGCATGCGGTTTTAGCCTAGCTTCAAAGTGCCCTGCTTGTTGTCAATCTGATTCTATCCAACATTATTTTATCTCCTGTCCCTTGGCCCATTCAGTCTGGTTGAAACTGACTCCTTCAATACTTTTTAATCTTAATACACTACATTCTATACCTCAAAGATTCTATCTGTTTTGGGACTGTCAAGACTTACCTAAGTTTTATCAGATATATTGCATGATTCTCCCATCTGTGGTGTGTTGGAGTCTATGGAAAGCTAGAAATAACTATCTATATGACCACAAGCCTTTTTCCATGAATTTTATCTGTACTGAGGTGGAGGATTTGATTAAATTGACACTTAGTGTTTGTCCTCCGACAATTTTATCTACTGTCTCAGTACCACCATCTTTTCAGCATCTCATTCCTTTGCTAAGGCCTCCCCCTAAACCAAATTTAAGGACTGTTTTTTGGGAAAGGCCTAAACATGGAGTCATAAAAATCAATGTAGATGCAGCTTGGTGTCCGAACAAAGCCTCTGTGGGTCTTATAGCTAGGAACAGTCTTGGCTTACCTGTTAGAATCAGTTCGGCAAGTGTTACATCTTCATCCCCCCTACATGCCGAAATTGAAGCAATATTACATGCTTGCTATTCTTTTGACCATCTGGAGTGTAATATTATTATGGAATCAGATTGTAAGCTTGCTATTGATATGATTCAGAATCCTTATGAGGCACAGTGGCATGTTTTTGATATGGTATATAAAGCAAAATCTTTACTTGGTAATGCTGAACTGATACACACATACAGGGAATGTAACTCTATAGCTCATGCCATAGCTAAACATCATTTTGATCTGAACCAAGGGCTGGATATGACTAATGTTACATCAAAAATTCAGGGTCTTATAGCTATGGATAGAGGCCGTGTTCCTCATATTCGAGTTGCTAAAACTTTCAGGTTTTAGAAATTGATGCTGCTGAATTTTATTGTTCATTTTTGCAGAACAAGGGACTTCTAGCACTATGATGGTGAGATTGCTGTTGCTCAGATTGCTGCTACTATGGTGAAGCCTGGCTGCTCAGTTTGCAGTGTGGCTTGTCTGCTCAATTGGTGAGGCCGTTGCGCAGATGACAGGGAGTTTGAGTTCCCTTCCTTCGAAGATATTCTCAGCTTGAAAGCTATAATGCTTAGCATACTCATGGGTATTTTTCTCGTTTCGTGATTGAAGTTGCCTGGCCATTACAGAGGATTAACACGAGGGGTGGAGATCCTCTTGTTTTGGATCGCAACTTCGACACCTATCCATCCACTTTGGATAGCTGTATTCACAATTTTAGCAAACACTTTTAGGTCTTTTGGAGACAACCATGTTGTTTCACCTCTTACTCTCACAAACCAACTCTATTTGTATATTCGACCAATTGGATATCAAGGCTTGGGGAACCTATAATAAAATATCCCTCACCCTCGGGTGTTCTCATTAAAAAAAAATATATGTTCTCGGATCCCAAATGACCAATATCCTTGAATTTTGCCAAAGATCAAAATTATGAGTATGCTTCCACCCTTTGAAAATTTTAAGAAAATGTTCAATACCCTATCTGTCATTTTTTTTTCTCTAACAAACCACAAAGCCCAACATCATTTTCGGAGATGATCCCCTTGACCCATCTCCTTCTTACAGAGGCATATAAACCCCCGACATTCATGCAGGTCGTATTCATTTAGGAACCAAGGTCCCTTTTGGCTTCGGACCGCCGCCATCTTTTGCATTGTTGCCGGAACTATTAGAGTTGCTTAGAGTAGCACTCATAAGCCTTTGGTAAGGCTTTTGGATGCCTCTGGGGCCAGGGATATGGGGCTTTCTTTTGCTATGGCTTCTAGTAACCGTACTCGTGCTAATAGGCTGGTTGCTCTTGCTCCTTCCAAGGTGTGGAAGCTTAGAGGCACGAGCTGTGGGATGGGCAATCTTAAAGGGAATTTCTCCTAAGCCTTGTAGTTCTATGTCATCACCTCCAAACGCTGGCTGCTTGGGACATCCAACCTCCACAGTTTTTGCTTGCGATTTTGTTTTTGGCTCGATTTTGCTACGGTTTTCACTGGTATCGGTATCACCAATTCCAGCATTATATTCTCCTTGGGTAGAATCTGAATTTATGGCCATTCCATCCTTACTCTTTTGTGCGTTCTCCATCCATACCCATTGATTTTGGTCTGAATTACCAACCTTTGCCTTGCCTTTTGCTTTCCTCTCCTTTGCTTCAAGAACTTGCATATCCCTCTTCTCATGAAAAGCATCACGAACTTATTTAACATGAGTATCTTGTTGGCGACTATCACAAAATGTTTTTGCATTTCTCCTCCGTGTAGTTTCTTGGGCAGCATCTTCTTTGGTCTTCCAAAATTATCCACAATTCTCCATTAAGTGTGTGTTTTCACCACAATTTGGGCACCATGGTGGGCAATAATCATAGATAATTTTTTGAGTGTGCAGATCACCATTAAGCTTGCGAAAAATCACCCTCTCTTAAGTTTTTTGGAAGTGTTGATTCAGACTAAAAGTCAGGCATAGTATCCTCTTAGTTCGAATGTGCCATTGTCCATAAGGATAGGCTCACCAATAGAAGACGTAATTTTTTCCAGTGTCTTCTTGTGCCAAAAACATTTAGGTAGATGCTCCATTCCTATCCATATGGGTTTCAAGGCTTGAATTCTCATATCAAACTTTCCTGTCTTTGGAATTTCATGAATGAAAAGTTTTTCCCCATTCAGAAAATGATCTGGCCCATGTAGAACTCAATCCCTATCCTCTGCACTATTGAATTTAAACTTCACAAAACCATTCTCCCATAACTGCACCGTATAAGCCACCTTCCACTTTGCTACCAACAGATTACAACTAGCATACATACCAGGGAAATAACCATGAAACACACCCAAGAAACCATAGAAAGGCTTGCTCAGCTCCTTGATAACTTCATCTTCACTAAGAAAAAAATCTACCCCATCTCCACTGCTCGACTTAGTTTCAAGGGGCAATTTCTCCATTTGTATGTCTGTGTCATTCCACTGCCTTTTCTTTTCAAGTAGCGGATCATCCCACAACCTCGGTGCCAGATTCAAATTTCACTGTTCCATACGATTATCGAATCCCTTGGCCTGATCCTGTACTCTGGCATTCTTCTTTTTCCTATATCTTTTCTTGCCATTATTTGGTGCGGCAGAAGTAGAGGCACCATCTGTGGCCTTTTTTAACAAGAAAAAAATAGAGAAACAACAATACAGATTCTAACTAACGTATCAGAATTAATGCTCACAAGGGGAGACTAACATATCAATCCCTACACGATAATACAATTTTGACTAGCAGCCTAATATAATCCAGCAATTAAACTAGAAAATTAAGGCTAAGAATAGTTTAGAACCTGGCTCAAAAAAATGGTCCACCAAAACGGTCGTGGCTGAAAGCGGCGGTGGGTGAGACTCTCTGCAGCCGCACAGTGATCCCAGAAATTGTGGCTTGTCGCGCCGCAATTATCGCACCGTAGCTCCGTGATCATGCTCCGTGATTTCTGCACTGTATTGTCCTGCCTTTGATCAGATCACGCTATGTGATTACCGCACCGTGTTGCCGCACCGCATTGTGGATGTCGCACCGTGATAGCACTGTATCTCTATGATTGTTGCACTGTAGCAGCGTGATTGCCGCACTGCGATCACCCGTAGAGAAATCTAGCAAACCATGATAGAGGTCGCACGCAGTGGCTTAATCTGTGAGCAATGATTTCTCCAGAGACCGTGAGCATGATCCGATGGAGTTGCTGGACCGCCGCTCAAATAGATCCTCCAACAAACAAGGGTAGTGCAGGAATGAATCTGAATAAAAGGAATCCGGTGATTAACTCCGCCACATTCCCAAAATTTCCCAAGAATACAACTCAAAGATTTGTTGGCATGTTCCCCCAACGAAATCGGAGCAAAAGTACAAACTCCTCAAAGAAAACCGAATCCAAATTGAAATTGGTAGTCTTCAATCTTGATCAATGCGGCCAAATTGAAAAATTCAAACCCCTAAACCCTCAAAACCCTCGGACAAAAATTAGATTAAAAAATCTCCACAAATTTTACATGATTACATGCAGAATCCAGTGGGGAATCCTAAATAATCATGATCCATCGGTGAAAATTGATGAAATTAGAGAAATCTGCCTTTAAAATTGGTGAAGGAAAGGCTACGCCTTTTTTCTCTTTTTTCACCAAACTGAGAGCTCTTTCGAGATTTCCCTTAGAACATCCCTTTACTGCACAACAGGTGGCCAGTAAGTTCTTTTATGAGATCTACAAATTACATGGCATCCTTGATTCTATTGCGAGTGATAGAGATAAAGCGTTTTTGAGTTTTTTCTAGAATGAGCTCTTCACTAAGTTAGGAATGACCTTAAACTTCAGCTCACCTTATACTCTCAGGGGGATGGACAAACAGAAAGAGTAAACCAGGTGTTAGAAACACATTTGAGATGCTTTTGTGGGGATAAGCAAGATTCTTAGGTAGATTGGATTGGAGCAGCAGAGAGATGGTATAACACCACTTATCACTCCATTATTGGAATGTCTCCCTATGAAGCTCTCTTTGGAGTTAACCTTCAAAGTTGTCTGTTAGAATAAGTCCATTAGATTATTAGATTAGATTAGATTTATGTTTATCTTGTTAACTAGGGTGGAGTTATTTTAGCCATAGTCCACTCTTTGTACTCAATATATTTCATTCAATAATATTATAATCATTATAGAAAAACCATTCTATCATGGTATCAAAGCCTCACCGATCTTGGCCCCGATCTCCTCCCCCTTCTCCCTTTCTTCTTCCTTTCCGTTACTGACACAGCCATTCCCTCTGCTTCTTTTTAGGCGGACTTCTGGCATACTTTTGGAAAAATTCCGGGGGACATCCGGTAGACTCTCGACAATCTTACAGTGGTCATTTTCTTCCCACCAGCTTCTTCTCCTCCGGCAGGTTTTCTTTCCCCCGCCGACATCTCTCTCCAATTTTTAGGGGACCAAAGTTCTTCTTCTCCGGCATCTTCTTGATACGCCGGCATCATCTTCGGCGAGTTCAAATTTTGGCGTCCTTCTCTTCCAGACTTCCAGTGGTAACGATGACCTCTTCAATCAACAACCCTTCAAGTGCGTTCTGTTTATGCGCGAGCAGCCCCTTCTGTCGCGTCGATTCACGCGCCCCAGCCATTCAGCACATCAGTATATGCGTGGTACAGATTCTTCAGCGGGTGATTTACACGCGCAGCCCAGGCAGTTTTTCAGCATTGTTTTCCGTATACACTCATATCACAAATTTTCTGTGCACACATTTGGCTTCGATATTTGGCATTATAGCACATTTTGGTTGTAATTTAGGATTTAATCATTATGGTTCAAAGTGTATTGTAGATTCTGGCCCCACAAAACACATGGTATCGTTCCCCAGTGTTGTTTATTATGTGAGAACTTATGATGGTTTTGGTTGCGTCTATGTTGGTAATGACTCTCAACTCCCTATTATTCGTGTTGGTGATTCTCGGATTTCTAAATCCTTGTCTCTTTATGACCTGCTTATTATGCCTGATATCACTCAAAAATTTCTTTCGATTAGCAAATTAACTCGGGATTTGAATGTTGTCTACTTTGATGATTGTTTTTTTATTATTCGGCATAAATTCACTAGTGAAACTTTGGGTCACGGTCATAGTGAAAATGGCCTTTATGTTTTAGACTATGGTACATCTTCTTTGTTGTCCACTGTTGAATAAAATAAGTCATGTGCATTTTTTAAAGTCTGGCATGCTAGACTTGGCCATGTTCTGCATTTTGTTATTTTTGGTTTACGTGCTTCTAGATCTCTATCTGTCACATCGGTTTTGCCAAGACCTTCCCTTTGTGATGCGTGTGAAAAAATATAAAGGGAAGCATTTATCTTTTTATACAAATGATAAACGTGCTGCTAGGGTACTTGAATTAGTTCATTGTGACTTATAGGGGCCTTGTTGTTCTATGTCTTTTGTTCACTTAATATGTTATTAGTTCACTTTGTAATGTTGTGTTTAGTTGTGTGGCTGGTCTACGTGTGTGTAGGCTTCCTATTGGATGTACTCTTATGTATAAAAATCTGCTGATAGTTTCTCCTACAATGCTATCTTCCTCGATGATCATTCCCGACTCTCGTGGTTTTACCCACTGCGCCACAGATATAATTTTTAGTATGTTTATCGCCAGCTTGAGGCCTTTGCGGAGAACCAGTTCTCTTCCACCATTAAGGTGTTTCAGAGTGATGGTGGGACTGAGTTCATAAATGGTCGCTTACACTCTCACTTGTAGACAAAGGGCATTCATCTTCAGATTTCTTGCCCGTATACTCCTGAGCAGAACAGTCAGGCTGAGTTCAAGCACTGCCACATTGCTGAGATGGGTTTGTCTATGCTGTATCACTCTCATGTTCCTCTCTCCCACTGGCCTGATACTTTTTCTACAACCACTTATACCATAAATTTTTTTCCCACTCATATTATTGGTGGATAATCACCATATGAGTTATTAATGGTTAGGCTCCTATATACACCAATTTTCATGTTTTTGGTTGTCGGGTCTTCCCATTTGTTCGCCTTTTTGCCAACCACAAGCTATCTCCTCATAGTATTTCGTGTGTATTTATTGGCTACAACTCACAGTATCAAATTTTGTGGTGTCTCGATCGCACTACTGGCAGAATCTATGTCACTCAACATGCTCTGTTTGATGAGACGTGATTTCCATTCACCCAATCCATTCCTTCGGTGGCTGGTTCTCCACCTTCTGTGTTAGATGTTTCTGCATTTCTTGATCCTGATTCTAACCCGGCACCTCCTTTGCCTACAATTTCTCTAGTGTCGACTACATCTCCTTTGGCCCCTTGCTCAATTTGTGCTACAGATCCAGCTCCAGTTCATCAGCTAGCGCCACCTGCATCTCCGGTGGCCAGTACGTCCGCCTAGTCTCCACCCCATCCAGCTTTCCCATCACCAGTTTCCTCAACCTACTCCACCCCTTCAGCTTCTCCTCCTCTACCTCATACCCATCAGATATCTACTAAGTTGGCTACTGGGGCCATACAGTGCAGGGATTATTCAGATATCGTTACCCATGGTCTTACTGCTACCTTACTTGCTCAGTCTGAGCCCACAGATTATCGTACTGCCCTTCAGGATCTAGCCTGGGTTTTGCTATAGATGACGAGATGGCAGCACTTCGTGGTCAGCACACCTGGATATGGTGTCTCACCCTTCTGACGCTAACATTGTTGGCTCCAAATGTGTTTACAGACCGAAGTATCATCCAGATGGCACTATTGATCATCACAAAGCTAACCTTGTTGTGCAGGATTCCTTGCAGATTCCAGGTTTTAACTTTGACCACACTTTCAATTCGGTTGTCAAAGCCTCCATTGTTTGGACAGTTCTCACCATTGCCACCATGCGCTCCTGGCCACTTCATCAGCTGGATGTCAAGAATGCTTTTCTTAATGGCGTTCTTCATACTTCGGTCTATATGAAGCAATTCGTTGGATATCAGGATCATGTTCATCTGGCTATGTTTGTTGCTTGCAAAAGGCCATTTATGGTCTTAAGCAGGCTCCTTGGGCATGGTTCCAGCGTTTCACCAGTTATTTGGCTCGGCATGGGTTTCAGTGCAGCTCAGCCAATACTTCTTTATTTGTCCCCTCAAGAATCTCCTTGTGTATGTGGACGACCTCATCCTTACAGGAAATGACTCGACTCTTCTTCGACTGTTCATTGATCGAACACATGGAGAGTTTGCGATCAAGGATCTTAGTGCTCTTCATTACTTTCTTAGCCTTGAGGTTTCACTTACCTCTTCAGGGTTACTTCTTGGTCAGGTAAAGTATGCTCAGGATATTCTGACTCGAGCCGGTATGTCTTATGCTGCACCAATCTCTACGCCATGTGTGCCCAATTCTCAGCTGCACAGTTTGACCAGTTCTTCATTCAAGAATCTGACTCTGTATCACTCGCTTGTTGAGGCACTTCAGTATCTCACTGTCACTTGTCTGGATTTGGTTTTTTCGGTCAACACGGTCAGTCAATATCTTTGACATCCCAGAGATGACCATTTCGCTGCAGTCACATGGATTCTACGTTATATTCGTGGTACCCTTCATTTTGGACTTAGCTTATGCACTGCCAGTTCTCCTGTGGTATTGGGGTATTATAATGCTAAATGAGCTTGTTGTTTAGAGACTTGTCAGTCCACTTATAGTTATGTTGTTTTCCTTGGTGGGAATTTGGTCTCGTGGAGTGCCAAGAAACAACCCACTGTTTCTCACTCCAGCACTGAGTCTGAGTACCATGCTCTTACCAACAACGCTTCAGAGGTTATTTGGCTCACTTATTTTCTCTGTGATCTTCAGGTTCAGCTCTCTGTTCCACCATTGCTTCTATGCATCAACAGCAGTGCTATCTTTTTAGTGCAAAATCTGGTGGTGCATAAGAGGACGAAGCATATTGATATCGACTACCATTTTGTTCGTGAATTGGTGACCCTGGCAAGCTGCGCGTTGCTCATGTTCTGACCTCTCTTCAGATTGCGGACATTTTCACCAAAGGGCTCTCTCGTCCGTTATTCGAGTTCTTCAGATCCAAGTTGTGCGTCAGCGAGCATCTGACGCTTTGCTTGGGGGGTAGTAGAATAGTCCATTAGATTATTAGATTTGATTTGATTAATGCTTATCTTATTGACTAGGCTAGAGTTATTTTAATCATAGTCCATCTCTTTGTACTCTATATATTTCATTCAATAATATCATAATCATTACGGAAAATCATTCTATCATTTCCATTTGGAGTAATCACGGACTCCTTATTTCAAGTAATATAAAACTTAGGCCAACAGAGAGATCAGGTTAATAGTCTTCTCCAATAACACTTAAAATCTGCTCAGGAACAGATGAAACACTTCTCAGACCTCAAAGGAGCAGATAGAACCTTTGAAGTTAGTGATTGGGTCTATTTGAAGATGCAGAAATACAAATAGAGATCATTGAGTGGCCAGATCAATATGAAGCTAGCTCCTAAATTTTATGGTCATTTTCAGGTGATACAAAGACTGGCATTGTAGCTTATAAGCTCAAACTACATGATCATGCTAAGATCCATCAAGTCTTCCATGTTTCTCTACTTAAGAAACACTTAGGACAACTCCCTATGAGTTTTACAGAGCTGCCACTTACAGAGTTTAAAGAAACACTCCAGCTCAGGCCAAAAGCTATCTTGCAAAGAAGATTGGTGCAAAGCAATGGCCAGAATATCACTGAGTGGTTAATAGAGTGGACTAATCTACCTATCGAAGAAGCATCATGGGAAGACAGCAACACTATCAAGGTGCAATTCCCATATTTCAAACATTGATTACAACTTTCAGTTTGATTTAGATCGAGGTCAAACTGAATCTTAAAAGGGAGGGAATGTTAGGATATTTAGCATAATAAAGTGGTAGTTTAGTCTTTTAGCTAAGGGATAGTCGTTTGAGAGATTAGCCGAGTTGTACTGCTCAGTTTGTTGACCGGTTTAGCTCAAGAGAAAGCTGCATATTGAGGGATTGTTGCAACAGAATCGGATGATACAATTCTATTACAAAAGAAAATCTAGGAAGCTTCTACCATCCGGCATAAAAAGAACGCATTGGGCATGGAAATCAGCATCCAGAAAAATCATTAAGCAATTGTTAGCTTTGTATTCTTCTTCTTCTCAGAAAATTCTTTTTAAGTTTGTAACCTTCTTTGTTTCTGTATTTTATCAGCCTTAATCCCAATTTCTTCATGTTCTATCCCTCTTAAATACTTAAATCATGAAAGTCAGGTCGAGTCAGATTGGGTCATGGGTCGACCCTAATCGACCAAAATCATATAAATTTTTTTATATTTTTCTAAATAATTTTTTTTAAATTGAGTAAAATGTTAAACTTGTTTAAGGAGTAAATTAATGGTGAATATGTTGTATTAAACTAATTCTTTTTTATGATATTGTTTAAAATGGATCGATTTGGGTCAAAATTCGACCCGACCCATTTCGACCTGACTCACTTGACTGCTGTGGGACATTGACATGACCCGGCCCGACCCAAATGGGTCAGATCAAAATGGGTCAGATAGGGTCTAGCAATTTGAATACCACTAATGTGCCTTACTATGTGGATTACCCGAGTTTTGGAGATTGTTGCAGCTCACAAAGTCACTTGAAAAGGAGCGACACCGGGTGGCTAAAAATAGGGGAGAGTATGTTGCTTTGAAGGAAGAAGATATAAATGAAGGTTGTGCAAAACAGCTCGAAGAAGAAATCATGAGGAAAAGGCATAAGCAGGAGATACAAGAAGCCATCACAAAGCAAGAACTCCAACAGGTACGAGATGGGATTCCCAGTTCCATATGCAATTCAGTATCACGAGTTTCTTTATATGTACGATGTCTGCCCACAGCTGTTATCTCAACGTGTTTAACTTTTGTGCATAATTGTTGCAAAATTTTACGATTCAGCTTAGTCATGAGGTAGCTATTTATTGATCTAGTAGTATAAGAGTCCACTTCAGCATATACCGTCTTGTGTTCAAAGCTTGAGTACCTTTATATTGGCATAAAAGATAGAACACACGTATCACAAGAGGCTAATAGCTGATTGCTGAACTTTCTGTAGGAATATATTCAACAGATGAAGATGATGCACAGTGAGCAAGTAGACCTCCTTGGAACTCTCGGGTAAGTGTGTCATGAAATGTTTCATCACTTTTAGCTTTCTTATCTTCCCATCTTTAACTCATGCTCATATCCACTTGTTTATAGGGGTGTTCAAATTGTTCGACCCGACCAGACCCAATTCATTTTGATCCGACCCATTTGGTCCAGGTCGGGTCAATGACCCATTTGAGTCAAGTGGGTCGGGTCGGATTTTGACCCAAATCGACTCATTTTGACCTATTTGCAATTTTGCCTTATTTTCTCTAAAAAATGCATAAAAAATTAGTTTAATACAATTTATTCTACATTAATTTTCTTCAAAAACAAGTTTAAAATTGTCGAGTCAAAACGAGTCGGGTCGGATTTTTACCCAAATCGACCCATTTTGACCTATTTACAATTTTACCCCATTTTCTCTAAAAAAATATTTTAAAAAATTTAATTTAATACAATTTATCCTACATTAATTTTCCTGAAAAAAAGTTTAAAATTTCCGGGTCAAAACGGGTCGAGTCAAATTTTGACCCATTTGCAATTTTGAAATTGTAAAAATGAACTAGTTTAATACAATTTATCCTACATTAATTTTCTTCAAAAACAAGTTTAAAATTGCCGAGTCAAAACAAGTCGGGTAGGATTATTTTGACCCAAATCGACTCACTTTGACCCATTTGCAATTTTACCTCATTTTCTCTAAAATATATATATATAGATAAAATAATTAATTTAATACAATTTATCCTACATTATTTTTCTTCAAAAACATGTTTAAAATTGCTGGGTCAAAATGGATCGGGTCGTATTTTGACCCATTTACAATTTTACCTCATTTTTAAAAAGAAATTGTAAAAAAAATTAGTTTAATACAATTTATTTATCCTATGTTAATTTTCTTCAAAAACATGTTTAAAATTGCCAGGTCAAAAAGGGTAGGGTGGATTTTGACCCAAATCGACCCATTTTGACCAATTTGTAATTTTGCCCCATTTTCTTTATAAAAAAAAATTGTAAAAATGAATTAGTTTAATACAATTTATCCTAAATTAATTTCTTCAAAAACAAGTTTAACATTCTTGAATAATAACATAAAATCCTGAATAATAATATAAATTCTCCTTCGGGGTACTTAATAATATTACAGTTAAAATGTCCACTTCACAACCACAAATTCTCCTCCTCTCGCAGCGCAAAAGTCAATAACTTGACTTCACAACTTGGTGGGCTCAACTCAATTTTGCTACTCTCTTCTTTAAGATCATCTCACCAATCTCCTATCAACCTAAGAAAGCCCGTTATTCATCATACAATCTATATTTAGTAAATGAATGATACAGATAAAATAAATTATTAAGTGCATACATATCTTTTATTTCAATCCTATTAATATGTAGCTCAATAATATGCAAACAAATATAAAATCATATATAAGACAATATCTCAATAATATAAATCATACCTAACTCAAAGATTCTACAAACTACTCATCAATGTCTATAATTTGATGCTCGTCAGTCGAAGCTGGAAATTCTGGTTCCATTAAAAAAGTTAGTGAAAATAAAATAAAGTCAATACGTTGAATTGAGTTACTAGGAGGTCGTCGTCATATCTCTCAAAATTAATATTTTTAATCCATGATGCTTCATATCTACAATTAAGTAGATAATGCCAAGTCGGGGTTGTCCGGGAAGAAGAGAGATCTTTCTGAGTGTTTAAACATATAAGGTGGTTATTATACTAGAAATAGACATATAAAAGCAATTAAAGATAGGGGTTTTGGTTGGTTTTTCCTAAGATACGAATTTAAAAAGACAAGCTAACTAACAAAGTCAAGTAATTGTTCTAATCATGCAACAACTAAGAAAAAAAAGATAAAAGCTACAAAAGACAAAGTCCTGGGGGCAATTAGTATCCACTTCCAAACTTAATATAGACCATAGAACCATTCACTCATTCTATCGTATTTATTACCTATGGGGAATGCTATCACTTCCATTTTGAAGATCAACATTCATTTCTTCTTAAAATTAATTTGCAAACGCAAACAACATTTTTGCAAACCTCATTGATAATCACTTCAGAAAAACAATGCCTAATGGTATTTCATCAATGGCATTATATACGAAGAACCATAGATTTGATAACAACAAGCATTTGACCAAACACATAGTCAGTTAACCAAGCAAAGCATTCATTAGATTAAACCTAGAACAAACCACATTCAAGATTCAACCTTTCATTGCTACCTTATGACAAATATGAGAGCAATCAACATTAACATACTCATCTAGCAAGATTCACCTCACCTTATACAACAAGAAGTTCTAATTCCATGTTCTTGGATTTTCATGCCAAAGAACTAAGAAATGTGAAACTTTCCTAACATCCTAACACTTCAATCATACAAACACTTCTTATTATCAAACAGTCCATGACATAAATGAAGTAAAACATCACATTAAGAAAACATGAATGCTAAATAACAAAAGTTTCAAGAAAGAGTGAAATAGAGGTTCTTACTACATAGATTTGGAGGCTTCAATCAATTGCTCCCAAGTACAAAACTAGCCTGGATAATCAAAACTCATAACATAGAACAAAAATATACAAAAAACAAGAAGAAATTGAAGAAGAAGATAAAAAAACAACTAGGGTTTTGGAGCCCCCAAGTCGGGCCAAGAGAGCTAAGGAATGAGTGGATGAAGTGCTATTTATAGTACAAGAAAAAAAGGGAGTAAAAAGCAAGTTGCAGGGTGATTTTCGTGACTCTCGACGCCTACTTCACTTGCGACCAAATCAGGAATTTTGTTAGAATTTTGAGCTCTCAGGTTGACATTTCGCGAGTCACGACATACTTTTCGCGAGTCGTGACACAAAAAAAGTCCTTTTTTTTGCTTCCTCCGGGTGAACCATTGATTCATTTTGGGAGTTCTTATAGTCATTTTTATAGTAGTCGAGAAAACGAATCCAATGGCACCACCCTTTGAGGCTGGTTCTTCTTGGATCATTCTCAGAAATCTACTTCAAAATATAGGCCATTCTTCACCCTCTACTTTGCTCTCCTTCTTCACTTTATCTTCTACCACTTTGTGAGTGATCTTCCATCTTCTACCATCCTTGAAAATGGCCTTCACTAAACCACTCTGAAGTGCTTACGAGCAATCTACAAATTAATCTCACAAAAATGAATCTAGATGCTCGTAGAGGCCAAAAATCCATTAGACTAAAAGTAGGTTACATAATGAAGGATTTAGATATGAAAACCAAAAATGATCATCTAAACCCCTTATGATGTAAACCTACCTAAATCTAGCAATCTATCAACAAAAAGATAACAAAACAGATGTTAAATGCTTCGAAAAATACATGCATTTGACGTCTCATCAATTACAATTAGTACAATGCATTACCCGATTCAAGGCTCTCAAGTTCTTCAATGTAGTCTTCCATGCAAAGAGGTTTGTTGTTTTTTTTGCAACCAATCTTATGCACATATGATAGCCTCTACCATCCTCGTAGACAAAGAGCTACAGAAAGAATCAAGCATACGACCTCCTGTGCTGAAAGCCGACTCTGTAGCCATAGTAGATACAAGAATAGCTAATACATCTCTAGCTATCAATGAAAGGACGAGATATCTAATAGCATTGGCTCTCTACCAAACCAATACATCAAAAGATGGGTCACGCCTATCTGCTTTCAATTCTGTTAAATGTAAATCCAACTCTGATCTATTTGGAATCCTACTCAAGTCATCATGTTCCTCATAATACAGTGTGTTCATATAAGTAGCTCCTCCAATCACACTAGCTCCTCCAATCACGTGATATCCAAAACATTACGACTCGAAGATGTAGGATTCCTACTCTGTGTAGGAGGACTATAGGCCTCAAATAGTGCAAGTAAAGAATAATTTATCTTCTCCTTCAACTCACTGCAACCATTAACATACATCTTATCGATTGCCCATGATACATGAGTCGTCTTGTACCTACGATCAATGACAGTTGCAATGAATATGAACATGTTCATCCTATCAAAGTCCATCCAATACTTATCAAACTTTTTTTCCATAGTATCTGCCATCAACGGAAAATCCCCATCGTCATCACTACTCAAGTTGGACAATAAAAGTCCAAAACCATAAATCTGTGACATGTATTCATTTCCCGTGACATAAGATGAACCAAATAAATAGATAGTAGCATCGAAGAAAACTTTTAATATTAGCAGCAATGAACTAGCAAACTTCCAATCAAGTTCCGTAGGCAGATCCTCATCCAAGTCTGATATATACTTCCTACCTTATACCGTGTCAAAGTCTTCTTTAAACTTCAAAGCTGAATTCAACATCAAGTATGTAGAATTCCACCTAGTCTCAACATACAAACTAGATACACCTCTTGCCTCCATTCTTCTTATCTCCACACAACTTCTAAATTTCCTATTCCTAGCAGGGGAAGATCTAACATGCCTGACAACAGTATTGGTTCTAGAGATGTGTTCATTGTATTCTTTAAAACCCTCTTTGACTATCAAGTTCAAAATGTGTATGGCACATCTCATATGCAAATTCTCACCATTCAAGACCTTTCTTCAAACCATTTAATTTACCCTTGAAATATTATACACCATTATCATTTGAAATAGCATTATCAACCGTAACAGTCAATACCTTTTTTATGCCACATTCCAACAAACAAATTTCCACTGTCTTACTAGTCAATTCCCCAGTATGATTAGCAATTGGACAAAAATTCACAATCCTTTTATGCAAAGTCCAACTTTCATCAATAAAGTGGGCAGTCAAACACAAGTAATCAGTATTTTGGTTAGATCTCCACAAATCTGTAATAAAAGACACACTAGAAGAAATCACCAAAAAACTGCTTCAACCTTTTATTTCGTCCAAATACAACTCATAGCAGTCTCTAGTCACAGTCGAACGAGAAGGAATTTCAAATTTTGGTTGTAACTCTTTAAAAAACAACTTAAACCCCTCCTTCTCAACATGACTAAAAGGCAATTCATCGATAATAATCATAACAGTCAATGCTTTTCGACTTCTAGCTTGATCAAAGACAACCACAAATGTAGGAGAAACTTTCTGCTTTTTCTTTGAAGCGACATAGAAGTCGGACTTCACCCACCTTTTAAGGTGTCTATGCAAAGCAGTAGTCCCCGGTGATGTTGGGCAAGCTATACATTTTGCACAAAAGATGCAGGATGTTGTCCATTGCTCCTTAGGCACATCGGGAGTGATGGTATAGTAAGGCCATACCCATGATCTTAAGGATTTTTCTTCACTAGCTGAGTCTGCGTCTTGAGTCTCTAAGCTAGGAACTCTTGGAATGGAGGAACGATCGATACTAGCAGCACTTATGCGCACATCATTCCCAGTAATAAACATTTTCAAATTCCTACAACATTAAAGAAAACCAATGCGACGTATGAGGATCAGCCCGTACTAGCTTGAAGAGAGCTGAACAAAACAAAACATTGAACTACAGCAAGTTAAAATCTAGATTTTTGCAGCCGAATTCCATCAATTTAGCTTATCCAGACAAAAAAAATCAAAAACCAAGTACTTTATTGTGTCATCTCACTTAGAAGGCACACTATTTTAGTAACAGCAATTAGAAAATTGAACTACATCAAGTTAAAATCTAGGTTTTCCCAAACCAAATTCCATAAAAAACACTCAATAACAGACCCCACAGTCCCAAAACGGAAACCCCATTTCAACAAACACATGAAATGCATAAAAAAGTCCCAAATTAGAAAAAGAATATTACTTTCTGGCCTGAGGAATCCCAGTAGTGGGAGAATATCCATTGAATTGCTGAGACCGACGAGAGCTGACCAGCTTCTTGAGCAGCATTAGTAGTACGGCAACAATAAAAAACACAAGTCCCAAAAAACCAATGCCTTTCAGAGGAAACAGAAACGCAACAGACAAAGTGCCCCCAAAATGGTCCCAAAATTCTCACAATTCGATTTACGATGGGCAATGCCCTAATTTACACTAAGAAATCATGCTAATATTTTGCCTCTTGCTCATCAAACACATTTCTTAACACTTCTAACCTAAAAGAAATATCAACAAACAACACAAGGACAAGTGATAAGACGCTTCACTTACAATAAAGTAATAAACTGTGAGCTCGAGTCACAAAATGCTCAAAACACAGTTCATTATCCTCTTAAATTGGCAAAAAACATAACTTGAAAAGACATGAGAGAAGCAATACTATTCAAATCCCTTAATCCGAATAAAAGAGGAGCACAGATACAGGACTTCCAAAAATAATTATCCTTTCTTCAAATTATATTAGTCATTATAAACCCCAGATCATAATTAATGGAGAGAAAAACCAATTCAGTAAGTATCCATTTAGATACACATGCAAGAGAAACAAGAACCAACTGTACCCGGTGAGATGCCGGAGCGGTTGTTGATGATCTCACAAGCTAGTACGAGGTGATCTCACAAGCTAGGGAAATGCAACTTCCAACTCGCAAGCTAGTACGAGCTGATCCGCAGAGCCTAGCTTCACCAGCCAAAGAGTCAGCAACTATCTCCAATGATCTCAACTCCTATGCCTCTTATCTTCAAATTCTCAGCTTCTGTGGATCTAGTTCCCCTGTTGAAGCCCCCTAGTCTGTAGCAAACAATACAAGGTCGTTTATTGCCAGGTTAAACTGTAAACAGATACTCTCTGCAATAAATGATAATAGTTTATTGCCTGTTAAAATTGCTGGAAAATAAGTACTGGTCTTAATATCTTTAATGTACAGTGCAATATCATTGGTTCCTGTTTACACAGATCAATAAGACCAAATCATGATCACACAGATCAATAAGACCTAATCATGATCACACGGATCGAGAGGTCCCAATAGATAATATAAGATTTTAAATGATGGTTGAACACCTTCTCTTTGCAGGGAAGTCAATGGCGCCCGAGTTAGCCAAAGAGTTTCACAATGAAATTCTCCTTTTTAGTCCTCACATTCCGTGGTATTATTCTTTCATCCATTTTCTCAATGAACTAATTAGGAAAGGGATATTTTTGTGATGTATTGACATTTGACATTGACTTCCAAAAAACGGTTAGGCTGTTATGAGTTTACTCTTTTAAATTCAAACCACGCAGGTTAACCTTTTCAACTTGACTATTTCTTTTTGAAGGGTAACATTTCTAACATTCCATTCAGAAATAAAACACGAAATTCAGCATGAGAACTGAACTACAATGGGCAAAACACAGCCAAATTCTAAGAAATTAACATCACTAACAATGCTTAAAGGCCCTATTTACCAAACACAAACCAAAGCCCTAATTCCCCAGAACCCAAACAGCTTCACAATTAGGCCCTTTCTCCCCTGATTCTTCTAGCAAGCTGAATGTCCTTGGGCATGATGGTGACCCTCTTAGCGTGAATCGTGCATAGGTTGGTGTCCTCAACAGATCGACGAGGTATGCCTCCGCCACCTCCTGCAGTGCTGTCATGGCGGAGCTCTGGAAACGCAGATCCGTCTTGATGTCCTGAACGATCTCGCGGACCAATCTCTGGAATGGCAGCTTGCGGGTCAAAAGCTCGGTGGATTTCTGGTACTTGCGGATCTCACGGAGGTCGACGGTTCTGGGACGGAAGCGTGGGGGATTCTTCACTCTTCCGGTGCCCGGAGCGGACTTCCTCGTCGCTTTGGTCGCCAATTGCTCCCTCGGGGCCTTGCCTCCGGTGAACTTGCGACCGGTTTGCTTGGTACGCATCATTGCAGAAATTCAACCGATTACGATGTTCAGAGAAAGTGATGTGTAGATTGCTCGTTAATGGTGTTCAAATTGACTAGAAGATATACTCCAACCGTTCCATTTATATTGGCACACCTACCAAAAATGGATGTTTCTTTTTTTGTGGCACCTCTGAATTTTATGCCAAATGAGGGGGGGACAACTTATATATTTTTCCATTTTGCCCTCATTTATTTTCAAAATTTACTCCTGCTTCCTCATTTAAGCATCCAGTTTAGGGAAATAAACCCAATCACTAAATCAGCAGGTTAAACCTTTCCCTCAGTACGAATTGGGTTGACCCCAAAGTATGACCCAATTTTGAATTTTCAATTTGCTGGGTCACACATGTGGTAGAAATGGGATAAGGCAAAAAATTAGATTTCATCTCTTCTTCCCTGTTTGCCTCTGTTTGCTTCTTCTTCCCTAGGAATTGTGAACCCTAGCAGAGTCATTTCTTCCCCCGCTATACGAAGCTCACCGACGAAGCTCGCCTATATCCCGCAGTCGACGAAGCTCGCTTATATCCCGCCGCCGTACGAAGTTCGCCTAAATCCCTTCGCCGTACGAAGCTCGCCTACATCCCGCCGCCGTTCGAAGCTCGCCTACATCCCGCCTATACACTTCCACCAACCCTCCGACCCACCGTTTCTCAGCCCAAATCCATCGATCCGCCACGGCGGGCTATGTCCGAAATCCATCGATTTGCCACTGCGGGCTCTGTCGGAACTCCAGATCGGTCTGTGTCCGACAATCACCTCCCTGTTCCCGGTGATTCAGAACCCCATCTCCCGTACGAGTCCCAGCTAGGCGATACCTTCGTCGACGAAACGCAAATTTTCACGGCGACCGCAGCCGATAAGACCGTATCACTGGCAGACATGGTGTCGATACCTTCGTCCTG
This sequence comes from Rubia yunnanensis, assembly GCA_037428765.1. Lineage (NCBI taxonomy): Eukaryota > Viridiplantae > Streptophyta > Magnoliopsida > Gentianales > Rubiaceae > Rubia > Rubia yunnanensis. Next base: position 105,828,460 of record CM075063.1, on the reverse strand, counting down.
GACCAGATGCCCACAAATTCAACACCGAAGGACAAGATCTCTGGCACCGAGGTGGGTCAGGTCAGGCTGTCGAAAGTTTGTGGATGCTCAGGGGTCATCGGGCGTCACCGACACGTACGAATCTGACGAGGAGGATGGGCTTGATTTATTGGAGGATGATGCAACGTTTTCAACTCCACAGCCGAGTAGGGAGATTCAGGCGACAACATCAGCTTCAGCATTGTTCGTGTACGAGCTGAATGGGGTACCAATCGACTTGTCCGAGGTAAACGTATTCCCAGCTCGATATGGTACTAATTGAACGATAGTGAATTCAATGTTAATAGTCTGTTTTTAGGGTTCCTAATACTCTGTGACAGTATTTGGTAGTGACCCTGTGCTTGCATCCTAATACAATGTGTTTGCTTCCGTAAATTGCGTTCATAGTGATTTCAGTGTTAATGCTAATACGTTGTGTCAGTATGTGATAGGGACATTGTGTTTGCATCCCAATACTCTGTGTTTGCATCCTAATAATCAGGTAAACTGGCCCTGACATCAGCTTCAATAGTACTGCACTGTCTTTGAATGCCAATACTATCTGTTAGTCCGTGGTAGTGACCCTGTGTTTGCATGCTAATCTTCTGTGTCGGCGATGCCTAATAAGCTGAGGTACACTGCCTTGATAGTGAATGCAACGTCAATACTCTGTGTTAGTCTGTAGGCTGGAACTATGAAGCATGATTCCTTTAAATATACGCTCCATTCTTTGTAAACACTGACCGAGTGGCTGTCAACTATTTTCAGGTACATCCTTCCGTGCACAGGTTATTGTTGAGTCAATATCGGAGCGACGAACATGGAAAACTGCCCCCCAAAGCATTAATGGAAATGTGGAAGGTCATCTTCCATGTGTAGGTACGATTTTCAATATCAACTGTGTTGATTGAATAACAATATTTGATATTTTCCATGCTGTAACTTTGTATTATTCTGATTGGCTGGGTATGAATTTTTGAGACTATGTTTGTGGCTGTGTATGTGGCAGTCGTGGCTGTGTGGTTGTGGCTATCGTGTTCTGTTAGGCTGTATATGTGGTTGTGTATGTGGCTCTCGCGGTTGTGTTTTGTGGTTGTCGTGGCTGTGTGTCTGTGGCTGCAATGTCTGTGTGTTTGTGGCTGTCTAGTTGATGTTTGGCCGTGTATGTGGCATGTGCTTGTACCTGTGTTTGTGGCTGGAACTGTTGCATTTCAAAATTTCGTTAACACGGTCATAACCAAATAAGTTAACACTTGAGGTGGGCTGGAATTCCTTTTTCGTGATTGCCTTTTCATCTTTCTGTTTGTCTCTCCTTAGTGGGCTAGTTGGTATTGATGTGTGAATGCATTTCATTTTCCGAAAATTAGATTGTGTTACTGTGAGAACAGGTTCTTACACTGTTTCAACAAAGTTTCATCAATATGTAAAACAGGTTCTCATTCTGGAACACACTTGCATCACACCTTTCATTCTAAAAATAGTAAACTTCCATTGGTTTTCAACACATACATGGTTGGATTGCAAACACACTAACAAAACCTAGCATTGTGTTTGCAACCTGTAGGCATGCCTAGCCCAATCCAACCACAAAAAAATACCCAAAGACATTTGAAACCTACTTGCTAACCAATTAATTGATGCACAATATATTCAAGTCCCATTGCTTTGTTAACTGCTATCAAGTGTTGTAAGCCCTCTCTAACCAATTCAGTGTCCACCTCTATGTCACTTGGTAATAATCCTTGTAGTTAGAGCGCATCTTTCCCCATATGTGGTAGCTTGTAACGGTTTGACCCTTTGCATTTCATAATCTCCACCATGACACGCTGTAGCGTTAGAAACACTTTGTTCAGTATTTCTGGCTGCAACTGTTCGAATGTTGTTTCTGTGGCTGAAATTAGTTCATCCAATGTGCGTGTCGTTGACCGGTGCTGCAAACTTTGGATGGAGTTAAAAAAACCCAAATCTAGAACATTTAAGTCAGGGCTGTTTGGGGGCTGAAAACCTAATCTGATGTTGAAGCCATCAGAACTAGCTGCCATTCTGAATTCAGCATCATCATCACATATGTGGGGTCTAGCATTGTCTTGCCGAATTGTTATGTTTGTGCTAGCTAGTAATGGCCATTTCCTTTTGATAGCTGGGACCAACTTTGTCAACATGAACTCTTTGGTAACTTCACGGTCAATTGATGGTATCGGTTTAGTTTCCAAAGTGCCGGCTGGTCTATTTTTGCTTGTATTTTTCGCAGCTTCTGCATGTGAGAATGGCCATATCCCTATTTTCCCATCAAACAAGACCTGCCACTCATTGTTGATGATTGGCTGAAATACGGCACATAGGAACATTATTTTCTTTATGAACCTCTTGTTTTGAACCATGCGGTGAGGCTCTTCCTCATCCGGAAGAAGATAGTACTTTTCTACAACTCTAGTAATGTAAAACCATTTCTCGTCTATGTGTATAATGTGATGCATATCCATGAAAGTTGTTTTTCCTAGACTTGTATCATGTTGCAAGTGAGATATGGAGTAGTGTAACCTGTGCAGCTGGTTTGTGGCTGAAATCAGAGGTTTTATTGCATTTGAATGTCTCCGAACTTGACCCTTCTTGATCCAGCGATGCATAGTCGTAGTGCTTACTCCAATTGCAGCTGTAAATCCTCTTTGTGATGTGCGTAATTGGAGGGGAACTGCCATAGCTAACTCCTTGTTTATTTCAACCTTTTTCCTTCCTTCTTTTCCTTTGGCCTTGCTGCTCCAATCTGTACATAACCCCAGCTGATCTTGTCTTATGTGCAGGTTGGCCATGCGGCTTATAGTCCGAACCGAAGTGTTCCATCGTTGGGCTGCCTCCTTACGGCGATGGGTCACAATCTTGCCTTCGCTCAAATTTTGGAGGATGAACTCTCCAATTTGACACCGCTGAGAATCATTCAACCGTTGTCGTTCCGGCATTCTGTGGTGGCTACGGAAAACCCAAAAGGAAGACAAATTCCAGAGGCTAAGAAGAAGAGAATGAAAAGTTTTTGGGTCTTCACACCCTCTGGTCTCTTTTTTAATCTAGGATAAGTGGTGAATATTTTCACTGCCTTGTAATAGTTGCTGTTATGGTGGGAGTTTGAATTAAAGTGTAATTATTTCCCCCCTTTCATCCTAACTCACGTGGGTTTGTAAAGTACATTTTGGAGGCAAAATTTATGCTAATTATTTGGAGGCTTGTCATGTTATAGCTACAGTAATTTCGTACTATTTCCTACAAAAATCAGCTTTCAATCAGCTATATGTACAATTTCAGAGGTTGCAAAAATCCAAGAGCTTCCAAGGGTGTGCCAATATAAATGGAACGGAGGGAGTATATTAATTGAATTTTATAATTAAAATCAAATTATTTTTAAATTTAGAGTAAAGTGCCAAAATAACATATATTTTGGATGAAAGTGTCAATATAATCCTGCAATCTCAGATAATGTCAATCTAACCCTCGAGTTGGCTAAATTTTTAGTCAATGGTCATTTGACTAGAATTTGATGAAATGACAATTTTGCCCTTGATTTTTTAAAAAAGAAAAAAAAGAGAAAAACGAGAAAAGATGCATGTGCCCTCTGATTGTTTCCTTATTCCCATTTCTCTTCCACCACATCTGATTATTTCCTTGTCTTCTTCCTAAACACTAAACGGCGGGGCACGGTGGATAAATAGAGGGTTGCGGAAGGGGGGAGAGGATGCGAGGGAGGAGAGGGGGTGGGTGGCGGTTATTGGGTTTGGTGTCTGGGGAGGAGGAGCTTGAGGGGACGAGGAGGGCGAGGACGAAGTGGGTGACAATGACGGAGACGTTCGAGGACGGCGCTGGTGGGGTACAATGACGGCGACAACGGGGGAGTCTTTATCTTTGTCCGCTACCGGCGTAACATGCCACCGGGAAGTACAAGGGCGACGATGCAGTTAACATAGTCATAGGGCTAGGGTTCCGCAGCGGCGGTGCACTTAACTTCGTTCTGGGCTAGGGTTCCACAACCGTGGGGCAAAGTGGTGAGGCAAGTCTTCCGACGATGGTGGTGTGGTGATTTGGTGATGGGCGAGAGCGCATGAAGAGTTGGGATGTGGAGAAGGTGAGGGAAGCAACGGTGAATAGAAGTGGCGGGTGGCACGGGCAGGGGTGGCGGTGTGGTGAATTGGTGGTGGGCGGGAGCCAGGGAAGATTTGGGATGTGGGGGAGGGTGAGGGAAGCAGCGGTGAAGAGAGGTGGCTAAGCTGGCTTTTGAGAAAGAAGTGAAGTTTCTGTCGGCGATCGAGCGTGGCAGGGGTGGGGTTGTGGGTTGTGTCATAGAGGTAATGATAAGACGTCAAATGCATGTATTTTTCGAAGCATTTAACACCTCTTTTGTATCTTTTTATTGGAAGATTGCTAGATTTACACAGGTTTACATAATAAGGGGTTTAGATGACCTTTTTTGGTTTTCATATCTAAATCCTTCATTTTGTAACCAATTTATAGCCTAATGAATTTTTGGTCCTTACGAGCGTCTAGATTCCTTTTTGTAAGCTTATTTTGTAGATTGCTCGTAAGCACTTTGGATTGGTTTAGTAAAGGTCATTCACAAGAATGGTAGAAGATCGAAGGCCACGAGAAAAAAAATATGGTAGAAGGAAGTCCATATTTGAAGAACGAAGGCCAGCCGACCGAAGCGAATACCGGCCGGGTGATGAAGACCGGGCTTACGGGAAGCATCCTTAACCGCGTGCCCGCTCGATGGAAATCACCTCTTGCCGCAGGTCCTCAGTTCGGGAATACATGGCCAGCACACCATCCCACACAAGCGTGTGCCACATCAGGCAGCGTTTAGAAACCGCATGCCATGCGCACCCAGTCGCGCGCCTGCGCGCCACGAAGCAAGGCATGATGCAGGGCTTCAGTCCTCTAGCACACGCCTGCGCATCATCCTTGCGCCAGCTCTCCCATCCTTATCTGCGCCTGTGTGCAGCCTCCATCCCTGTCCGCGCCCGTGTGCCCCCAGCACCCGGAAGCTAGGCCTCCATCCCGCACCCACACGCACCAAATCCTCTTCATGCGTGCCTGCGCGTTCCAGCGCACAGCATGTGCATTAGCAACCCACTCCTGCACTGCCCCTTGGACCAGGCCGCTCCAAGCCTTGTGCCTTCTGCGGCGGAGAGCTCTGCACCCAGCCAGTGAGCCTGCTGTGCCTTGACCCTTTTTTTTTTTACCATTTTGTACTATAAATACTCCAAATCTTATCTCCTTCATCCTCATTCATCCAAGCCCAACTTTGGGCCTCCAAACCCTAGTTTTTCTTCATCTTTTCATAGTTTTTGCAATTCTTCCATGTATTCTTGTAGATTTGTTATGGGTTTTCATTATCTAGGCTTGATTTCACCTTGGGATAAATTGGTAAGCATTTCTAATATGAATTTGTGAGATTTGGTTTATCATATTTTATGTTTTGATTATTAAGTATGTTTTGTGCTTTCTTGTGTGATTAATGCATGATTTATACTAGGATGATCAACTAGTTAATGATTATGGGTTGATTCTTTGCTAAGTTTTTGGTACCCGGAAGACTTTGACTTTTTGTTAATGTGATTGTTGTTGGTCAATGCTAGGTTATAATTAGAAGTGACAACTAATTATGATTGTTGATTGATGAAATTGCTTAGACTTAGGATGAATTTGAATGAGTTTGACTAATTATCAATGTGGCTCACTAATAACAATTAGCATGAAAGCCGATCCTCATAGTCGTTATTAGTATATATACTTGCGCTATCTATATTTTTCTCGCATGTAGAACATAATAGTAGTTGTGTTGGGTGTATTGCTATTCTTGGGGAATTCTATGACGTCGATCGTCTAGAGTGGCCCGAGGGTAAGGGTTATTGTGTGGCGCTGATCGCTCACTCTAACTATAACCTGGGAGAGGTGAGAAATGTTTTCACTCGAAAGGTGTTGACAAGTTCTCCACAATATGTGGTTAATGCATAAAAATAGGATGATTAGTCGATAATCAAAGGATAACTAGAAATGTAAATCAATTGTGCCCAAGACTCGTCATAATCTTAGTTAAGTTATTTATACTACTTGTGATCGTTTTTACCTCGCTCTTTCTACTTGGTTATTAACTTAGTAGTTTAAAGTAGTAGTGTTTTTCAAAACCAAAACCCCCCACTTTATTACCACACACTTAGAGTGACATCTTTGTGAGCTTTTATCTGCGCTTTAACACTTGATAAAAGTCCATTTTCCTATTTGACGACCTCATCTTACCACTAGCTACTCTTTAGTAGTTAGCCATAATTTGGGCTTATAAGTACTATCTTTGAGAGGCACTGCAACAGCCTCCCAGGTAATGATCAGTGGCGGCGAAAGTGGTATTTTGGACATTTCCATTTTTGGTCAATTCTTGAATTCTTTAGGTCAATGCCGGAATTAGGAAGTTTGGTTATATTGGTAAAATGTGACCAGTAGTTAGGGTTAGATTTAGACAATTGGTAATAAGTTAGGGTCATATTGTCACTTTCCTAACTCCCTAATACTTAATTCATACAAACACTTCATATTCTCAAACAACCCATGGCATAAATAAAGTGAAATATAGCATTAAGAATACATGAATGCTAAATAACAAAGGCTTCAAGAACGAGTGAAACAATCTATTCACTACTTCGACTACTTGTTGTGAAGACAAATCTTCTATCCTTCTTAGACAGTAGTTTGCATGAGTGAAGTCAACATCTCTTGTCAAACCTCACCATTGAATCCCTTAGTACTAAGAGTATCCCATTGATGACATTTAGCACGAAGAATCAACAAGCTTGGAAACACTACACTGTGTCTAAGCATTTAACCAATTCATGCATTTACACAAGATTAGTCAAGAACGATCGACATTCATAGACTTCTCTCATTTTCTACCTAAAACAAACACGGCAACGAGTTCGACATCATCACATTCATCTAGAAATTATCAACATACCAAAATCATTTAAGAAGCTCTAACTCATGCTCTTGGATTCCACATTAAAAGAAAGGAGAATTAGCTACTTTCTCCCAACCCTAACAAGTAATCATACAAGAAATTCATATACTCAAGCTTCCAACAACTTCAATGCCATTAACAATTCACATTCAAAGCTTAATAAATGCACAATAGCAAAAGCACCAAATAGATATATATATATATATATATATATATATATATATATATATATATATAGTTCTTACTACATAGAATTGGAAGCTTCAATCCATTGCTCCCAAGATAAAACTAAGCTAGACAATTAAAAGACATGATTAACCTACAAAAACTAAGAAAAGAAAGAAAGAAAAACTAGGGTTTGAACCCAGAAAAATGCAAGAAGAAGAGGTTGGATTCGTGTTTTTGAAGAGGAGGGGATAAGGTGAGTATTTATAGTACAAAAGGCAAGAAGAGTTTATGGTCATTCGTCTGTCACGAGTCATGACGGGCTCGCGACGGACTCCACTTCCAGCACCATTTCTTCTTTCTCCTTTTTGTTTCATATCTTCCTCTTCTCTTCACTTCTTCAACTTCAAATCTTAAAAAGCTCAAATACAAGTATTCAAATCTTCAAAGGTATTCTTCAAAGTCTTCAAACAAATTGCCTCGTCACACAAAATTCTCTAGAAAAGTAATAAAAGCGTAAAAGTCGCTTTTAACTCTCCTTAGAGAATTTCAAGAAAAAATATCACATTTAGAGCACAAAAGTGTACAACAGTTAATCTTAAAGGTCCTAATATAACCGTATAAAATGGGCATATCATTATCAAATCCAACTAAACCCAATAACTACAACTCAATTGTATCTATTAACCCAATGATTCATTATCCAATAAGTCTTTTCCAATAATTGAAAATAGTATATGGATAATGGTTATCCAATGGGTGACCGGCCCGTTTGACCGGCCTATATCCGGTGTTCCAAGATTGTGTCAAAAAGATGAACAAAAAGTGCATGCAGTTAACTTTGGTGAAATTACATTGTGGCCCAAAACTAAGTTACACATTCTTAGTGGCGTCTAAATAACTTGATTTTGGGTTTTCTTGGGTTTATATAGGTTATATAATGGAAATGGTTTTTATGATGAAAATAAGTAAAATTCTAGTACATATCTTAGAGTATCTCACTCTTGACTACTTAGATGCTAGGAAGTCCAAACACAAAGGATAATTGGTAAGTTTCCCCCACATATTATGAATAAATTTTTAGATTCGGACTCGGAATATGAGTCAGGGTTTCATAATGTAGCATCGCTTTCAATCAGATTTCAATTTGGACTTCCGAGTGAAGTTTTTGCATTTTGAACTTAGGTCCCTCCAAGATTCTTGGAATTATCGAAATGCAAAATTGGCGACTCCATAATGAAATTCAATAATGTATGATCACAAATTTGCAATTTGGTCATGATTGGGTAAATGGAACATTGTTAAGGAAATAGAAATCATTTCCTTGTATGAAATGTTATAAATGGTAGTTACCTTATAGAATTAGTTTCCTTATAGAATTAGTTATGGATGATAATTTTCTTACAGGCTTTAGAATCCTATTCATGTTATAGCCCTATGTGTTGAAACCCTCTTCATTGATGAGACATGACATTGATGTGAATCAATGCACCATAATAAAGTTTTTAATAATTTATCATGGTATCTGAGCTTTTATATTTTATCATGTTATCATTACGGGTTTGATCTAGGACCCCTTATCATTAGTTGTATATGCGCTGCCACGACCCTTGCCTTCTCTGACACCGACGTGATCCACACCGCAGCCATCGTAGAAGCCAAGCGCCACCGCCGCTCAGCTTTGTTATTCATGTGTATCACTACCCACCCAGTTGTTATGCTCACGTTTCGCCGCCGTTGTCGCCCGCATGGATTTCTACAAATACTGCTCTTACTACCAGCCTACCGATGTCGTCGTGCCCTTCCTGCCACCGCTGCTGCTCTTAGCTGCCGCTGTCGCTACAAGGATCTCCGCCACTCGTCGTTGTTGCTCACTCATCGATCGTGTTTATGGTCTTTTACTAATATTTCTCTTACTGAAGTTGAATATTGATCTACCGCTACTACTAGTGTTATTTGTTGCTACTGCCACTTCTACTGAAACCGAATCTTGTTCCATGGATGATTTTTAAAAAAAAACTCTTAATGATTAGCAATTTAAAAATCTTCTTTGCAAGTTGGACATTCTTATTCATCATGCTCCAAATTGAGAGGGGGTGTTAAGGAAATAGAAATCTTTTACTTATAGAAAAGGTTATAAATGGTAATTAACTTATATAATTAGTTTCCTTATATAATTAGTTGTGGATGGTAATTTCCTTTCCTTGTAGACTTTAGAATTCTATTCATGATAGACTTTGGTTTGTTATAGTCATATATATTGTAACCATCATCATTGATGAGACGTGGCATTGATGTGAATCAATGCACCATAAAGTCTTTTATATTTTATCAAACGTGCTCGAAACTGAAAAATAGAAAAGTTGTATAACATTTTGTAAAATTGCATTGTTGCCCAAAAGTGTGTGAACCATTATCCATTGCTTCTAAATGCTTGATTTTTTTATTATATCCTAAATGAAATACAAGATTTTTAAATAATTTAATTTAATAATGGTATAAATTAGGAAGCACTAGTACATGTTGTAGACTAAATTATGGAAGATGGTATGTGGATGTCATTTTCCAAGTTGTGGATGTGATTTTTCAAAAATGATGTTTCAAAAATGATAACGTGGCCCAAATAATTTTGGTACTCACCTTCCACAACCCTAAAATCAATATCAAAACTTGATATTGCTCACTCCATGTGATCAGTGGCGGAACCAGGAAAGAATATGAGGGTAGGCTGAAATCGCACTGTACGTAAAAAAAAAATTTGTACAACTAAAAAACAAATGATCGATTAACATAATATAATAAGATAAGTACAATACAATAAGTCCTACAAATTCACTACTAAAAAAACTACATTCTAATGCTAGAAGCAGATTTAGGAAGTGGAGGCAATTTAATCCTACGAGGCTCCGAGCTTTGAAAACGTTGCATGATTGCTTCATTCTCAATCTTAACAAAAACCCCTTTCTCAACATAAACCCTCATAACATCATTCAACCATTCATCTCCTATTCTATTACGTAGATCAGTCTTGATTTTTTTCATAGCAGAAAAAACTCGTTCAACTGAAGCAGTTGCAATGGGTAGAACTAATGCCAACTGAATAAGACGATATAGCAATGGAAAGACGACATGGCTACGTGATTCAACCATATGCTGAGCAAAACGTCCTAGATCATTGATCACTGGCCAAGAAGCATTATTATGTCTCACATCACGAATGAAAGTGTTAAGTTCTTGCTCAAGTTGAAGACAATCAATTCGAGAGAAGTCATTCGGATATAGTTCACCAAGGCGAACCAACTTACCAACATCAAAGCTGGAAAATGAATCTCTCGGATCAAGGCATGCAATACAAGTGAGTAACTCCGAGCTTGCTTCAGAAAATCGATCATTCATTTCAACAATCATATTATCCACGGTCTAGAAAAAAAAAAGAAAAAAACATCAACAAGATAAAAAATACATGTAAAATAGTCTAAAAAAATATATTAAAGTATATAAATTTTAAAGTTTACCTGAAGAAAAATGTCAACGCGATAAAAGTCACCATTGGTTTCCATCTGTCCACGACGTCTAGAACGGTGACGAATTTTCCGTTGATCTTCCATCTGGCATACTGTGATCTCATGTTTCTTACAAAAGGTCTCGACTTTATTCAACAATACCTCAAAACCCCCAGCTCTAAATTCTCTCAGTTCAAGCTTCATTGTCTTCATCAAATGCACGGCTTGTACAATATTTTGATCTCTTTGTTGCAAGGCAAGAGACAACTGACTTGTAACTCCCAACAAATGTTTCATCAAAAACATACAAAATACAAATTCATAGCTCTCCATTCTATCCATCAAACCCTTTGCTTTAGAGGCATTTTCAGCTGAATTGCCATACTCACATACATTAAGAAGCACTTGATCAATGGAAGACCACATAACCTCGAAACGAAGAATAGTAGTGTAGTGTGATCCCCAACGAGTATCACCAGGCCGTCTCAAACTCATTTCCTGATTTTTGCCTCTTCCACTAACATTATCTCCTTTTTCCAGTGCCTCCGCAAGTCTATCATGTTCTAAACTATTAAGCATATCTTTTCTAACACAAGAACCCCCAACTAGATTCACGATGTCAACAAGATACGAAAAAAATTCACACACTGATAGAGTACTATTTGCAACACTAACAACAACCAATTGAAGTTGGTGAGAAAAGCAATGGATGTACCTTGCCGAAGAGTTTTCTTTCAACATCAAAGCTTTCAACCCATTAAACTCTCCTCGCATGTTTGAAGCCCCATCATATCCTTGCCCCCTACACCTTGACAACGACAATTTCTTATTTCCAATGAGTGTCTTGAGAGCAAGAAACAAAGTGGTAGACTTAGTATCATTCACATGCACGAGACTAAGAAAACGCTCAAGAACACATCCTTGTTTGTTGACATGTCGCAAAACAACTCCCATTTGCTCTTTTATTGAACAATCTCTAGCCTCATCAACAAGAATAGAAAATACACCATCTCCAATGTCATCAATGATAGCATCACTTACCTCTTCGGCACAAGCATGTGAGAGTTGTTTTTGAATTAAGAGGGATGTCAACTTGTTATTTCCCGGAGCGTCATGCATTGCCTTAGCAATATCCTCACTTCGATCGCAATACCAATCAACCAATTCAAGAAAATTACCTTTGTTGAGAGAATCAATACTCTCGTCATGACCACGGAAAGCCAAACCTTGCTTTAACAAGAATCTTATCACATTCAAAATCCCACTCAAACGGATGCGGTATGCCTCTTCTACTTCACGCCCATGAACCTCCAAAAAATGTGGGATTCTTTGGTTTGGATTACTAAAGTCCGACAATTTCCCAACGGCAATATGATGCTTACCATTCACATGTTTTTGATGCTTCCTAAAAGAGTTTAGGGCATTCTTCCAAGTTTTCACCCCATCCACACTATAGTCATCATTACTTGTGGGATCCTTAAACAGATAGCAAGGAAAACAATATGCGGCATCATTTGACACACTATACTCCAACCAAGGAAACATATCAAACCAATTCTTTTGAAACTTTCTATATTCGCTTGAATAAAAAGTTTTGGGAAAATGATGGTTCCTAGGTTGACAAGGCCCTCTTTTCACATATTCACACCTCACATTATCTATAATAGAAGCATCATACTCATTTATAGGTTTTCTTAGGGCGGGATCACTTATAACATCATTGGCACAAAATTGTAAACGAGGTTGCTTACTACCACTACCACCCTCCTCATTATGCCTATCTTGGGTACCTTCATCACATTCAAGAACTCTCTTCCTCAAAGGTGGAAATCCTATACTCCGTTGCACTAAATTCTTCATAACCTATCAAACACCAAATTCAACTCATTATAAAATCTACAAGACTACAAGAGTAATCACAATGATAAAATCTACAAGAGCATAAAATCCCTAAATTATTATTTCACAAAATCCCACAAATCACAATTCAAACGAAAATCACAATGAATTGAATAAAAACGAATATCTCACAATCACAAATTCACAATGAATTTAAAATTTAAATAACCTCACAATTTCACAAATCACTTTTCAAACCAAAATTACAATGAATTTAAATAACCTCACAATCACAATTCACAAATTCTTCAAAATCTCACACATCACAATTCAAACAAAAATTAAAATGAATTGAATAAAAATAATATTGCATAACTAAAATCACAATTGAAAAGGAATTGAACTAGAAACAATTAAATTCATGTTTTCAATCTTTCAATTTTAGTTTAAGAGTTTGAATTAAATTGAAATTGAAATTTGAATTTTTAAAATACCTAAATGGCTAAATGGAGCGGTGGCCGGTGGTGTGGCTGGCTGTGGCGGACGACGGTGGCGGGTGGCCGGTGGCGGACGACTGGAGGCGGCGGCGCGGCGGAGCTACTGAGCGCGGCGGCGCTGCTGGAGAAGAGATGGATTTTAGTTTAAGAGCTTGAGCTGAGCAGCTGCTGAGGAACAGAGGAAGTGAAGAAGAGGAAGTGCGGGAAAAGAGAAAGCTGAAGGAGTTGGGCTTTCGGCCCAACTAATAAAATTTTTTTTCTTAAAATTCGGCCCAAATTCGGCCCAGGTCTGTAACATTTTTAAAAAAAAATTTCTATTAGTTAAACGACGTCGTTTGACGTCGTTATTTGGAAAAAAAAAAGAAGGAAGCTGACGCTTCCTTCTCCGGCGAGATCCATCGCTGCGCGCGGCGCGCCTACGCCGCCGTAGGCGGAACCACCGCTCCGTCGGCCGGGAACAGTAGCTCCCGCCTGGCCGACGGAGCTCAGGGCAGGCGCGCGCCTGCCCTCGCCTTACGGTGGTTCCGCCACTGCATGTGATAATAATAATATTATGCCTACAAAATAACGTTGATTTGTTCTAAAAGTCCCAAGAAAATAGGAAGGGCAAAATTGACTTGATACCCTTAACCCTTAGTAATCTAAAATCTTTGGTAGATCAAATGTACCTCTCTTGAATCAATCAAAACAAAGGTATGGACAAAAGTTCAGAGTTTAGAGCATTAATAACTATTGAAAAGAGGACAAGAGATTCTCATCAAGGCAGTTCTACAATCCATGCCTACATATACCATGTCTTGCTTTGAGTTACCAGATACTCTAATAAGGGATAACCAACAATTTTATGCCAAATACTAGTAGAGTAGCTTGAATTGGAAGAAAGAACTCCACTGGGATTTGTACACCAAAAGGAATTGGTGGATTGAGATTTAAATACCTGAAACATTTTAACTTGGCCCTCTTAGGGAAGTAGACATGGAGGTTATTAATGAATCCCACGTCGACGATAGCAATGCTTTTAAAAGCAAAGTACAACGAGGGATCAACAGTCTTAGAGGCAAATATAGGTCATATACCATCATATGCATAGAGATCTATAATGGCAGGAAGAAATTTATTAACAAAAAGAATTATGAAAAGAATTGGAAATGGTGAAAGCAAAAGGGTGATAAGTGACAGATGGCTACCAAGACTAGGGCATGCAAAGATAGTTTCATTACCAGATGATTATCCCGAGCACATTACTAGCAATCAATTAATGACTGATAATGAAATGCATTGGAATTCAAAACATGTAAACAATATGTTTAGTCCGGAGGAAACCCTTCTCATTCTTGTTATGCCAAGACCACTCGCAAATAGAGATGAATAAAAAAACTTAGTTAGATCCAGACCCGACCCGAACTTGTAGGGTCTGAAAATCTTAGACCCCATACCCAAACTCGGTGGGTCCAAAATGAGTCTGGGTCCAAAACAGGTTCTAAATGGGTCTAATATTCCTTTTTTTTCTTCATTATATTATCTTAAATACAATTAATTCTAGTTCAATATACATCTAAATTAATTTTTCAAGAAAAAATACATTATTATTTGTTGAATTAAAAATAAAAATACAAAAGTAATTTAGAAATTAGAGTAAAATTATGTATATATTTTGGGTTATATAGGTCTACGGGTTGGGTCTAGGTATTAATATTTTAGACCTGGACCCGAACCCGTATTTTAAAATCTAGACCCGGACCCGATAGATCTAAATTTTTTGGACCCATACCCGACCCAATGGGTCTGGGTCAGGTCCTAGACCCATGATCACCTCTACTCGCAAGTTAAGAAGAATGTAGGACATGGATACCAACAGTGGATGGTGTATACTCTCTTAAATCAGGTTATAAACTATATATTAATTCAATGTATCTCAACAATGCAGGTTATGCAACAAGTAGCAGCCAAGGACCCTCCCCTCATTGGAAATTATCATGGAACTTGCCCGTACAAAATAAAATTTCTCATTTTCTTTGGAGATTATGCAAAGATCAACCTCATTCAACAAAGAATTTACGCCAAAGAGGAAGACAGGAAGAAAGTCATTGTTTATCATGAACAAATGAGGACACTTCCTTAGAACATATCTTATTGCATTGCCCACTCGCTCACCAAATGTAGTTTGCAGCAAATGTTCGTGAAAAACTCTATAGGTTTCAACAACAAAACTTCTCCCTAGGGGTAAATGATATATGCTCATTACCCGGGAAGAGATACGATGGCGATTATAGCCATGTAAATGAATCAATTATGGTTCTATCGAAATAAGCTCTTACATGGTGAATTTCAGGAGCTCATACCACATCATTGCGTTCATTTTGCCTTGCACCAATTAGAGGAACTCAAACGTGGTGACAATAACCAATCTTTGATGAATAAAACAAGGACTGATGATGTACACATCACTGATGTATCGCAAAATCCGGGGACTATTATATTCTTTGATGCAACAACAACAAGCGAATTTACATGTTTTGGATGGTTCATAAAAAATACAGAGAAAGACAACCCATGGAAATATGGTGAACCATCAAGAATAGTAGATCAAATCCCTACACCGAAACTTGCAGAAGCAATGGCATTAAGACACATAGTGATTAAATGTGTTGATTTTCAAATATTTTCGGAGTCAGAGGAGATGCGCAAATACCGATCAAGGCTATTTATAAATTAGAAGAAGAGAGATCGGACTTTGGATTGATATGCACAGATATAAAACAAATATTGTCAAAATTACACAACTCAATAGTACAATGGATCCCTAGACGTACAAATAATATAACGCACAAGTTAACACAATATGCAAACACTAATCGCTTTTTACCCATAGAGGTTGACTCCACACTTTGTAACTCAACCCAATTTTATTTAATGAAATACAAATTTCCCTTCCAAAAAAATGTGCAGAATGACTTTCCTATCGGACGATAATACCCCTAAATCTTCCACCTCCAACTTCTCCCCGTCTTCTCTGCACTTTCAATGGCGGCGACTACCGCCCTGCTGGACCCCACTAAAACCCAGGTCACAAACTACCCAATACCACTCTCCCCGCCACTTCCCTCCGTATCCAAGAACATAGAGCTCAGCAGAGCCTTAACCGCCTCTTCCAGATCGGCCCTTTTTTCACTTTCTACAACTCATGTGCTTTTCGAAGACCAGTGGCTCATTGCCATTAACAAACCGCAAGGAATTTACTGTGAGAATGTTTTATCTGCTCTTCCGGCTCTCCTCGCCGATTCCAATCACTCAGGTAATTCTTACAATCTCTTACCATCAATTTGTGTGTTTAATTTTTAATTTTGGCTGTGTAGTTAGACAAATGGAATGAGTATGTTACTGAAAGATACCATCTTGGAGAAAGTTCGGAAAGAACGTGGAAGTAAGAATAGGGAGAGCAAGAAAGATCACTTCTTGAATATTGCTGCATGATATATTAGAAATGTAGCACTCTCCTGCTGATTGTGAGAAGGTGTATATTTTATTCCTTCTGTCAGTTTGTCCCGCATAGAGTTTGGTTTCAAATCTTATTCTTGGTTCATGAGGAGACTTGGTTGCTTTTGCGAAGCCTTTTATGCTCTTACTTATATGAACATGTGTGGTCCAACGTTGCTCCATGGGGATTAAGTAAGGATATGTTATTGAGTTTTTTTGGGGGAAAGATTGGTGAAGGTTTGACGGATGTGTAAAACAAACCCCGTGGTGTAGAAAGTGCAAAAAACACACACTATTAACTAGCAATCTGGCAAGAATTGTTGACCTTTTAGACATGAATGATGGCATAACGCGTCGAACATATTGAAGATGCCACTTTTCACTGTACTTTTATCCAGCCGGTCACAATCTTTTTTGCATCATTTTTATAACTGAATGACTGCACTTTTATCAAGTCTCAGGGTACCGAAGCCTTTCTCCAAAGGGTTTTGTATATTGTATCTTGAAATCAATAAAAAGTTTGTGCAGTCATGAAACATGAATTTTGATGTGGAACAGGGGAGGGTTAGATTTGGAAGTTTGGTTTACTAACTCAAATTTGTCCATCTGTTGTGTTTCTCTTCTTGTCTCTAATGCATTTATATGGTCTGCGAATGCAATCAGGAAACTAAATTCATCTGTTAAGTCTGATGTAATTTTATTCAGGTTCTCAAGCTAACACAAAAGAGCTTCATCTAGCTAATAGACTTGATCGCGATACGAGCGGTGTCATGTTGATTACCAAGTCACATAAAGTTGCTGCCAAGTTTGTGAAAGCTTTTACTGACCACCAGGTGAGGAAAACATATCTTGCCTCCTGTGTGGGTCATACTCCAAAATGGGAAAAGATCACAATCCGGTCCGGTCATGGAAGATCCAAGCATGGAGCGTGGCGTGTTTATGCAGCATCGGATGTTGGGAAGAGTCTACCAGGTGGATCAGTTGTGAAGGACATGGAGACTTTTTTTGATATATTATCAGTAAACGGACAAGAGAAGTTTAAGGACATCTGTAGCTCAGGGAAAAATGATGAATCAGATGTTATTGTTGTTGATGAGAAATCCGGGATTGATTGCAGCTTGAAGAAGGATGAGGTTTTGGTACGAGCTCATCCTAGGAGTGGGCGGACGCATCAAATTCGTCTGCACTGTCAGTATCTGGGGATGCCTATTAGAGGGGATGTGAAATATGAAGGTGTTTATGATTATAATGATAAAGTTTATGATGGCCATGAGCTCCACGCAGAGAGTTTGTCCTTCCAGCATCCTGTTACAGCCGAAAGTGTGTTGATTGAAGCACCTTTACCATTCTGGGCAAACAAAATTCAGTCACACACGCTATAGATTTGGATGAACTGCCTGTAGATTGAACAATATAAAAGGGCTTGAAAATTTGCATCTGCGGAAGCAATTGCGTGCCATGTTCCTGCACTCTTTACTCCTGATTCGGAATGTTTGTTGACACTCATCATCCCTCTTGTCTAGTTCGTGTTTTTTTCCAGTGGATTGATGACAGTTACAAGTACAGAAGCTTGAAACTTCCTAACCCTTGAGGTAATTTCTAAAAGATTATCACTTGGTTGAGAAATCTGAATTACTCTTCTTATATTTACGAAGACTATGTGGATTGTGTTTGGCACATTGTTTAGCAATTCTTCATTGCCTGGTGCAATAGGACATGGTCTTCTTTGGGATCTGGTAGACTAAGCGATCTTTGACACTTTGTTGTGGGGACCGTTCTTCCTTTTTCCTCCAAATAGAGAAGGAAGGGGGATTGTGTTGAAGTTGATGATAGTGATGGCGATGGGAGGGAGATTTGATGTGGTGGTTCTCTGTAGGTTTTATTTACCCGTTAGCCGATATGATACCGGCAATTTGCTTCAGATCATGTGTCATGACTACTTTGTAATTTTAGTGTTTTAATTTGATGCTGAAAAGTTTAGTTGGTACTAGTGGAGTTAGCAGTTATTTTGGTATGGGGCTCCTCTAGATGGTGCAGCATTAAGACCATATAAACTGGTCCATGAATCTATATCTACATTTGCAGCTCATGGTAGTTGGTGCTAGGTAGGACAGTAACAAGTGCTCGAACTCCATTTTCAAGCTCTAGTGCGACTACTAGTGAGGGCTGTACAGCGTAATGAGGCATCGCCCACGCAGAACTATGAACGGACTGCGATAATGCACTGCAGTATATCCGACCAAAACTATTCATATATCTCACCAGGATATAGAGCTGATGGTTAGGAAATCGTAGCTATAATATTTTTTTTGAGTTTATATTATCAAAGTAGACAAATCTGTAATAGTTAGGGCATGTGATGCAGCAAGGTCAACAACCTGCTTGCTTCTGTTGAGAATTTATAATCTTTATATCTTAAAAGCGACGATCCATTCGATGAACAGTACATTTTTCGTTGTACGCATTCGAGATCCCTAAACCTCAAGCCTCAAACTTGCTCTCAGGCATTTTTTTATTCCTCCTTCCTATCTGCTAATACGTGTCAGTCTTTCTCTCTGTTTTTTTTCCATAGGCTCCACGCGTTAGTTTCATTCACCCATTCTAGAAAATTCCATTATCATCTTCGTAATTCCTTCAACCGCTTGCCCAACAATATCTCTTCAACCATATCTCTTCTCCTGTAATGAGTAGTGAAGCTAACAGAGGTGGAGACGGAGAGGAGTGGAGGCACTAGCGGAGGCGGGAGGAGTGGCGGGATGATGCTAGTGGAGGCGGAGGTGTGGGATGGCTCTGGCGGAGGGGCGGTGGCGCGTGGGTGGAGGTAGAGAGAGATGTGGGTAAAGGGAGTTGAGGGTGGAGGAGATATGGTTGAAGAGTTTACTCTCAGATGGTTGGGTTCCTATCGTTGAACAATTTCACTAGGTAATTTCATAGTTTTCCTAACCAAAATTGGCCGCCTTTTCCATCATCGTTGCTCTGATTTCTGTAGCGTTTCTGATATTCTTTCAATTTTTGGCTACTGATTTATTCCACAGCTGGTGTGATATGTTCCGGCAACATCTCTGCTTGAGGGAATGCCTCCGCCAAATCAGGATGAGCTTGGGACCGCCGGTGAGTTACTCTGCCTATCTCCGTCGGCGTTGTAGCATCGGTCTTTGCGAACTGGCCTCTTCGGCGTGCTTGAGCAGAGTTCACCATGCCTTTATCGTTCTTATCGGTGGCAGAGTTTGAGGGTTTTAGATTAGGATGAAGAAGAAGATGGAGATGGTTTGGAATCAGGTTCGAGTGCACAGGTTCTTCACTGGTATTTCATTTTCTGAGGTTTGGCGGTCATAGTTGTTGCAGGTATTTTGTAAGCCTACATTGTGCGCATAACATCATAATCCCTCTGCTCTTAATTTAGCTTTCAAGCCTCTTGGTGCTCAAATTCTGACCTATTCTTTGCTCAAGTTTTTCTATTGCTAGTTGTTACTCAGAAACCAGGTGGCAAGAAAAATTGGATTGCATTTGATTAGGTTTTGTTTGAGATTTGAACTACTTAGCCTTTCAGATAGGCTGCTAGGAGTATGATTACATTGTTTTTCGTCAATGCTTCAGCAGAGCACGGTTTAGGTTTATGTAACTATGGTTTTAATTTGTTTAATATTCAAAATGGTGTATCCAACTCCATCAAACCACATCAAGTTACATATATTGTTCGTGCTATACACAAGTTTGACCATGCAGATATTTCTGATTTTATTGACAGAGCTCAAAGAAATCTGGTCGGTTCTTCTTGTTATCATCATACCATCCATGAGCATAGTTTGATTGTTTTAAAAGAGTTTGAATTTATTACCTGTGGCAGGATCCATCACTTCTCGAGTTTGCATGGACTGAACTTCTTGAAAAGGATAAATCAGTAACTGTTGGAGAAATGGTTGAGGTATATGTCACTAAAGTGTCATGGTTACATCTTATTGTGCTTCTAACAACCTTAGATCACGCTACCAGATGATTTGTGGGAGTGCGGAGCCTCTTGAAAGCTACTGTGCTCATTTATTGCTGACAAGGGATGATATATACTTCACTATTCTGGAGTCAAAAGGCCTCGTTTTTGTTTATGGTCCCCGATCTGCTCTTAAATTTTGCCGGGCATTTATCCTTCTTAGCGGTGGAAGAAGGGGATAGATGATTTTTTTTGTGGCAGCACCTCTCAAACAAGTCATTTAGGCTGGTCCTTGGTCGTCTCCGGTGAAGGTGGGGTAGAGGAGTCGGTCGATTTAGGCTGTAGAGGAGGGGTCGAGTGGTGAGCATTCGAGTGGTGAGGGTTCGAACAGAGGATTCGAGTGGAAAATATTTGCATGGTACTGATTCGAGTGGTCAGGGTTCGAGTAGAGGTTAGAGCCGAGAGGTTAGAGTCGAGTCAGATGGTTGATGTTCGAAGGGTTGATGGCGTGAGTGGTAGCGAGGCGGATGGTTGATGGGTCAAAGGGTGATGCCTCGAGGGGGATGGTTGATGTTTCCAGACCTTCGAGGGCACAATACATGAACCCTCCGAGGCCAGAATGCACAACCCCTTCGAGGCAGGAAAAAACCACCCCTTCGAGGCGAGAATACACCACCCCTTCAAAGCCATGATAGACCACCCCTTCGAGTCAAGAATACATCATTCCTTCGAGGGCACAAGACACTACCCCTTCGAGGCCACAATACATGACCCCTTTAAGACCAGATTACACAACCCCTTCAAAGCAAAAAAAAGACCAACCCTTCGACGGCACAAATACACCACCCCTTCGACGGCACAAATATACCACCCCTTCGACGGCACAAATATACCACCCCTTCGACGGCACAAATACACCACCCCTTCGAGGCTAGAATACACCACCCCCTCGCGGCCAGAATACACCACCCACTCGAGGTCAGAATACACCACCCCCTCGAGGCCAGAATACACCACCCCCTCGAGGCCAGAATACACCACCCCTTCGAGACCACAAGACACCACCCCTTCGAGGCTAGAACACACCACTCATTCAAGGCCAGAATAGGCCACAAGACACCATCCCTTCGAGGCCACAAGACACCATCCCTTCGAGGCCACAATACATGACCCCCCTCGAGGCCAGAATGAACAACCCCTTCAAGGCCAGAATACACCAACCCTTAAAGGACACAATACACAACCCCTTTGAGGTCAGAATACATACACCATCTCTTCGAGGCCAGGATAGACCACCCCTTCGATGGCACAAGACACTACCCCTTTGAGGCCAGAATACGCCACTCCTTCGAGACTCAAAAGTACATCACCCTCGAAGGTCCAGAATATATCATTCCTTCAAGGACACAAGGCAACACCCCTTCAACGGCACACGACACTACCCCTTCGAGGGCACAAGACATTGCCCCTTCGAGGGCACAAGACAGTACCCCTCCGAGGCCACAATACAAGACCCCTACGAGACCACAAGACACACCCCCTTCAAGGGCAGAGAAGACCACCTCTTCGAGGGAACAAGACATGACCCCTTCGAGGTCAGAATAAACAACCCCTTCGAGGCCAGAATAAACAACCCCTTCAAGGCCACAAAACACTACCCCTTCGAGTTCACAAGACACTATCCCTTTGAGGCCACAATACATGACCCCTTTCGAGGCCACAATACGCCACCCCTTCGAGTCTACAAGACACTACCCCCTTCGAGACCATAATACATGACCCCCTCGAGGCCAGAATAAACAACCCATTCGAACCCAAAATAAACAACCCCTTCGAGGCCAGAATTCACCACCCCTTCGAGGCCAGAATACACCACCCCTTCGAGGACACAATACACAACCCCTTCGAGGTTAGAATAGACCACCCCTTTGATGAAAGAATACATCATTCCTTCAACGGCACAAGACACTACCCCTTATAGGCCAGAATACATGACCCTGTCGAGGGCATAAGGCACTACCCCTTCGAGGGCATAAGACACCACCCCTTCGTGGCCAGAATCTGCCACCCCTTCGAGGCCAGAATACGCCACCCCTTCGAGACTCAAAAGTACATCACCCTCGAAGGTCCAGAATACATCATTCCTTCAAGGACACAAGGCACTACCCCTTGATAAGATATATTTTGCGTAAATAATATTGTATTGCTGACAGGAATATATAGAGTACAATAAGGTAACATAATATGAGTAGAACTCTAGCTTAGTCAACATGACTTATCTAGAATCAATTATAATCTAATCAGAAACATGATTTACTCTAACACCCCCCTTAAGCGAAGCGTCGGATGTTCAGCGACGCAAATTTTAGACCGGAAGAACTCAAAGAGGCGATGAGAAAGTCCTTTCGTGAAGATGTCATCAATTTGAAGACCAGTGGAGACATAGGCAACATGCAGCTTGCCAGATGCCACCAACTCACAAATAAAGTGATAGTCGATATCAATATGCTTGGTCCACTTGTGAGCAACCGAATTCTGAGCCAAGAAAATGGCACTATTGTTGCCACATAACAACAACGGGGAGCTCAAAAGCGGAAGACGAAGGTAGCGAAGCAAATGAGTCAACCAGACCATCTCCGAGGCAGTGTTAGCAAGAGCCCGATACTCGAACTCAGTGCTAAATCGAGAGACAGTAGGCTGCTTCTTGGCACTCCAAGAAACAAGATTTCCACCAAGACAGACTGCATATCCATATGTAGATTGGCGAGTCTCAAGAAAACGAGCCCAATCAGCATCCGAATACCCCAAGACCTCAGGAGTACTGGCCGAGCAAAAAGTGAGGCCGAAATGGAGAGTGCCTCTAACATAGCGAAGAATCCAAGTGACAGTGGCATAATGGTCAGCACGAGGATCCTGAAGAAACTGACTAACGGTGTTGACCGCAAATTCCAGATCAGGGCGATTAATTGTCAGATACTTGAGGGGGCCAACAAGAGATCGATACAACGTCGGATTCTGAAATGACGGACTGGTAGAGCTGTGTAGCTGCGAACCAGGAAAAAATAGGTAGAGATCAGGACCGCATCGGACATACCTGCACGAGTGAGAATATCCCGAGCATACTTAGCTTGACCGAGAAGCAGACCCGAGGAAGTGGGTGATACTTCTAAGCCAAGAAAGTAATGGAGAGCACCCAAATCCTTAATAGCAAACTCCTGATGTGTTCGATCAACGAAGATGCTCAGAGTCATTGCCTGTGAGAATGATATCATCAACATAGACCAGGAGATAGAGCAATGATGAGCCTCGAGAGAGAACAAAAAGGGAAGTGTCGGCAGAACTGCATCGAAACCCGAGTTGAGATAAATAGGTGCTGAACCGCTGGAACCATGCTCGAGGTGCTTGCTTAAGAACATAAATGGCCTTTCGCAAGCGGCATACATAATCAGGATGAAGAGAATCCTTGTAACCAACCGGTTGTGCCATATAGACCCGAGTATCAAGAATACCGTTCTAGAAGGCATTCTTGACATCCAACTGATGAAGAGGCCAGGATCGCATAGTGGAAATGGCAAGAACGTTCTGGACAGTGGAGGCCTTGACAACCAAACTAAAAGTATAATCAAAATCAAAGCCCGGAACTTGAGAGAACCACTGCGCAACAAGGCGAGCTTTGTGACGATCAACCGTACCATCAGGATGATACTTCACCCGGTAAACCCATTTGGAGCCAACAATGTTGACACCAGAAGGACGTGGAACAAGATCCCAAGTGTGCAGTCCCCGTAAGGCAGCGATCTCCTCATTTATAGCAGCAACCCAAGAAGGGTCCTTCAGCGTCGAACGATAATTCGTGAGCTCCGACTGGGCGAGAAGGGCAGCAAGTAGGCCATGAGCCATAAGACCAGAATAGTCTCGATGCGGAATAGCCCCAGTGGAAGATCGAGTGGCCATGCGATGAGTACAACGCTGCGATGAGTACGACGCTGCGAAGAAGAAGCCGGAGGAGAAGGAACCGGAGAGGGCGCCAGGGACTGAATGTCGGAGGTGGCCAGAGATAATACCGGAGAAGGATGAGAGCTGGCCACCGGTGACAAGGATGGGGTGGATAGGTCAACAGTCGGCGGAACAGAGTCCGACGAGCAAATAGAGCCGGGTATAGGAGACGGCTGATCAGAGGTCGAGAGGGGAAGACCAGAGCTGCCAACAGCGTCTAGAAAAATATAAACATCCAAATTTGAGAGAGCAGAGCCAGTGGCCAAGGTCAAAGATGAGGCAAAAGGAAAATATCCTTCATCGAAGCGCGCATGATGAGTGACAAAAATCTTGCCAGTGGTAGAATCAAGGCAGCGAAAGCCCTTATAATGACATATGTAACCGATGAAAACACAAGGAATGCTCCGAGGAGATAATTTGCGAGGGGCCATAGGATGAACATAAGGAAATACTCGACAACCAAAGGATGGAAGTTCGAGTAGGTCGGATCACGATGATAAAGAAGTCCATAAGGAGAAGTCACTTGTAACACGAAAGTGGGAAGCCGATTAATGGTGTAAACCATAGTAGCAAAAACATCATCCCATCTCAACAAGGGCAGATGGGAATGAAAGAGCATAGTGAGGCCCATTTCGGCAACATGTTTGTGCTTACGCTCGACCCGACCATTTTACTCCGGGGGTGTAAGGGCACGAAACTTGATGATGAATGCCTTTGGAGGCAAAATGGGAGCGTAAACACATATTTAAGAACTCAGTGCCACCGTCACTTTGAAAACCTTAATTTTGGACGTAAATTGATTCTCAACTAAGGCCTCGAACTGCAAGTAAGTGTCGACAAACTCGTATTTTCAACGCAAGGGAAAAACCAAGTAAAGCGAGAATAATCATCCACAAAAAAAAACATAATAAGAAAAACCATTTGAAGACAAAATAGGGGAAGGCCCCTACAAATCACAATGAATCAAATCCAGGACGTGCGCTGCACGCTTATTATTCTCAACAAAAGCTAACCGCTGCCCCTTTGACATAACACATGGAGCGCAAGTATGCGGTTTGGGTAATAAAGAAGAAACTGACAGGAGACCCGACTTCTGTAAACCAGAGATGATAGAGGCAGGCACATGCCCCATCCGAGCATGCCAAAGCTCAAAAGATGCACGTCCAGTATTCTGCTACAAGAAGGAAATGAGTGGTGCGCCATCCTTGTCTAATATGTACAGGCCGCCTTCACTGTGGCCCTTGCCCACGACTTCCTTGGAAACTTTGTTCTGAATCACAAAGTTTCGATCATCAAAAGTAACAAAGACATTTAAATCCCTGGTCGGTTTACTAATGGACAGTAAATTCTTAGTGATGGCAGGAACAACCAGAACATTAGACAGTGTCAAAGTATCAGAAATCCGAGAATCACCAATGTGAGAAATTGGAACATAAGCACCATTACCAACAGAAACATAGGAATTACCAGAGTAAGGTGCGACACTGTCAAGTCCAGACCCTGAAGACGCCATATGACTGGTGGCACCGAAATCAACGTACCATTCGGCTGCACGAGAGTGTGGCTCTATTTGTAGTGAAGCCTGAAAATTGTCAGCCAAGTGCGTGGAATCAGAACGATGAGTCTGTGGTAACATCTTGTAATAGGTAGTCGTATAATGGCCCAGACGACCACACCAGGTACAATGGGGATGACCACGTCTGGAACTGGCCCCGGCCGTGAACTGACCAAGACCAGAGCCAAAACGATCCCCTCTGCGACCACCTGAACGACAACCTCGGGCGGCACGTGAACCCTATGCGCCACCGCCCCTGGCCGATGCGTGATCCGAAGAATACCCAGCAGTGGGCTGCTCACCTGCAAAGAATGGCACTGGACCAGAAGTAGGTACCGAATTGCCTTGAAGATTTTTCAAAAGCGCCTCATGATTCTTGGCACGAGACAAAACATCAGCATAAAGAGGGGCAGAAAAATCCTTGAACTCAGACCCGAGAGATATTAAAAACTAGATGATTTGATCATCATTAGAAACAGGAGAATCCATAAGGGATAACTACTCAAAAATGTCTTTAAATTGTAAGTGAAGTTCATGAATAGTACCACTCTTACGTATACCGTGGGCATCGGGACGAAGACGAAGAATGGTGGAAGTGCTGCTAGTCTGAAAAGTGGCGCAAAAACTGTCCTAGATATCCTTGGCAGTCACACATGAGGCCGGAAGTTTGGAGAGGGCCTCAGGAGAAAGGGAGGAGAACAGTAGGCTATAGACCCTTCTAGTCTTCTTCCATCGAGAGATCATAAACGTCCTTGGCCATATTGTAGGCCGCCTAAGCAGTCGTACGATCAGGGGGAGGAGCGCGGAGGGCAGTGGCCAAGGTGGAAGACGTTGAACTGACCGTCGGCAGAGTGGGAAGAGGAGGGCGTGGAATCGACCCATCGAGATATCTGAAAAGCCTCTGAGGGCGAAGAACGTATTCAAGAGAAGAAAATTGGTCTTATTGAGTTTAATTTGTAGCACCTGGAGAAGGGTATTAAAAGATAATTTTTCACTAGCCATGATGAGAATGGAAGAAGGAGTTCGGCCGCTAGAGGAAGAAGAAAGAGAGTGGCGGCCGGAAAAAAAAGGTTTTAGAAGGTAAATCAGAACATTGCTCTAATACCATGATAAGATGTATTTTGCGTAAATAACATTGTATTGTTGACAGGAATATATAAAGTACAATAAGGTAACAGAATATGAGTAGAACTCTAGCTTAGTCAACATGACATATCTAGAATCAATTATAATCTAATCAGAAACATGATTTAATCTAACACCCCTTCGAGGGCACAAGACACTGCCCCTTCGAGGACACAAGGCACTACCCCTTCGAGGGCATAAGACAAGACCCCTTCGAGGGCACAAGCCGCTACGCCTTCGAGGGAACAAGACATGACCCCTTCGAGGACACAAGGCATGACCCCTTCGAGGCCAGAATACACAACCCCTTTGAAGCCAGAACATGCCACCCCTTCGAGACCACGAGGCACGCCCTCCTTCGAGGCCAGAATAAACAACCTCTTCGAGTTCAGAATACGCCACCCCTTCGAGACAAGAATACACCACCCCTTCGAGACCAGAATACGCCACCCCTTCGAGACAAGAATACACCACCCCTTCGAGGCCAGAATACACCACCCCTTCGATGACCCAATACACAACCCCTTTGAGGGAAGAATACACAACCCCTTCGAGGTCAGAATAGACCACCCTTTCGAGGCAAAAATACATCATTCCTTCGATGGCACAATACACTACCCTTTCGAGGCCAGAATACATGACCCCATCGAGGGCACAAGGCACCACCCCTTCAAGGGCTCGAGACACCACCCCTTTGAGACTCAAAAGTACATCACCCTCGAAGGTCAAGAATACATCATTCCTTCAAGGACACAAGGCACTACCCCTTTGAGGGCACAGGACACTACCACTTCGAGGATACAAGACACTGCCCCTTCGAGGACATAATACACCACTTCGAGGCCAGAATACGCCCCTTCGAGACCACAATACATGACACTTTCGAGGCCAGAATCTGCCACCCCTTCGAGGGCAAAAAAGATCACACCTTCGAGGGCACAAGCAACTACGCCTTCGAGGGCACAAGACACTACGCCTTCGAGGGCACAAGACACTACGCCTTCGAGGGCACAAGGCATGACCCCTTCGAGGCCAGAATACACAACCCCTTCGAGGCCAGAACACACCACCCCTTCGAGACCATAAGACACGCCCCTTCGAGGCCAGAATAAACAACCCCTTCGAGTCCAGAATACACCACCCCTTCGAGACCACAAGCCACCCCTTCGAGGCCACAATACATGATCCCTTCGAGGCCACAATAAACAACCCCTTCGAGGCCACAATACGCCACCCCTTCGATACTCAAAAGTATATCACCCTCGAATACGCCACCCACACCCCTTAGAAGATTTGTTCACAGCCCAGCCTGTCAAAAAGCTTCATGAGGATTTGCTTTACTATATTGTGGCATCAAACCCCTTTGAAGGCACAAGACATGACCCCTTCGAGAGAACAAGACATGACCCCTTCAAGGGCACAAGACATAAGCCCTTCGTGTGCACAAGAAATGACCCCTTTGAGGGCACAAGCATGACCCTTCGAGGCCAGAATACGCCACCCCTTCGAGGCCACAAGACACTACCCCTTCGAGGCCACATTACAGGCCCCCTTCGAAACTAGAATACACCACCCCTTCGAGGCCAGAATACATCACCACTTCGAGGTCACAAGACACTACCCCTTCGAGACTAGAATAAACAATCCCTTCGAGGCTAGAATCCACCACCCCTTCGAGGTCAGAATACACCACCCCTTCGAGGCCAGAATACACAACCCTTTCGAGGCCATAATACACCACCCCTTCGACGGCACAGTACACAACCCCTTCGAGGCCAGAAGAGGTCATAATACACCATCCCTTTCGAGGCCAGAATACACCACCAATTCCAGGGAACAATACACAACCTCTTCAAGGCCAGAATACAGAACCCCTTTGTGGCCAGAGTACATACACCACCCTTTCAAAGCCAGGATAGACCACCCCTTCGAGGAAAGAATACATCATTCCTTTGACGGCACAAGACACTACCCCTTCGAGGCCAGAATACACTACCCCCTTGAGGGCACAAGACACTACCCCTTCAAGGACACAAGACACTACCCCTTCGAAGGCACAAAACATGACCCCTTCGAGGCCAGAATAAACAACCCCCTCGAGCCCAGAATACCCCCCACCCCTTCAAGGCCAGAATACACCACCCCTTCGAGGCCACAAGACACTACCTCTTCGAGGCCACAATACATGACCCATTCGAGGCCAGAATAAACAACCCCTTCGAGGCCAGAATACACCCCCCCCCCTTCGAGGCTGGAATACGCCACCCATTCGATACTCAAAAGTACATCATCCTCGAATACGTCACCTACAATACATGACCCCTTAGAGGATTTGTTCACAGTCCAGCCTGTCAAAGAGCTTCGTGAGGATTTGCTTTACTATACACAAATTACAAATAAATGAAAAATGCTATGGCTTACTCCATAATCACTTACCACTCCACTCGAACCCTCTATTCGAAACTCTCCACTCCAACCCTCTCCACTCAAACTCCTGTTACGCCTCACTACTACTTTATTTTTTATTTTTGAATTAATGAACGACTAAGCAATTTCATAACCTGTTGTCGACAGCCCGTGCTTTGTGCGGGCTGGAGACCCCTAGTGTTGTTAAAATATAATATAAAAAAAGTATTTTTATAACCCTACCTAGTTGACATAAGTGCCAATATAACCTTTCAGTATTTGAAAGTGCCAATATAACCTTTCAGTTTTTGAAAGTGCCAATATAACCTTTCAGTATTTGAAAGTGTCAATATAACCCTATCTAGTTTGTGAAAGTGCCAATATAACCTTTCCAGCAACTTTTAGCTGGAATTCATTAAAATTACATGTTTGCCCTTCTGGAAAAAAATTAAAACACAAAAAAGGAAATGACATTATTACCCTTTTACATGTCTGGCGGCGATCTGGCGAACGATGAGGGTAAAATTATCCACATAATTTTAGAGTTAGTCCAAAGGGTATTTTGGTCAATTTACATAGAGTCAATGCCGAAAAACTGAGGTCAATGCCAGAAATGGGGTCTGAGGGTTATATTGGCACTTTCATTAACTAAATAGGGTTATATTTGCACTAAAAATTATCACAGGGTTATATTAACACTTACTCAATTAGATAGGGTTATATTGGCACTTATCCCAATATAATAATAAAGCCTCGTGCCGTCGTGCTACCATATTGCAGGCTGAAATTTAGTTTTACCAATTTTTCTAGTCCTTCCTAGTTTGTTCCAACATGACTAATTTAACCAAGTGCATAATAACGTAACACGTAAAAGACACACGACTTGGTTACGCAGTTCGGTGTAATCCACCTACATCTGCGGGGCCTGGCCCAGTTCAGAATGAATCCACTAATTAGAAATATACAGTACAGACTACAGTTTACAAAATACTTATCTTTACTAACTATAACGTGTGGACTCTGCTAGCTCCCCTAGCTACCGATCTGCCTTGATCAGACTCCCTCTGATCTCGAACTCCGTCCACGCAAGATCTCCTCCTCCCGAGGAATTAAGGTTTATGATTCTGAACTTAGTGCGGTAGGTCAGGTGTGTTGGAACACAGTGTTCTGACTCTTTGCTACTTCTCGAAAGTCTCAAAAATCTGTGTGCAGATTTTTGCTCTATTAAATCCGTGAGTATGCAGCCGTGTTTTGTCCCAATTTATATCCACGAATAGATTGGAATACTCCTTGATTATCTCCACAATATTCCTATTCCAAATCTGCTTCTTGAAGCATATCCAAATCCCATAAATAAAGGGATTTACCTTATATCATTCTATCTCATATATTCGAATAAATCTTCTCCATATAAGTAGGGATTTTCCATAAACTAATTATGCTTCACACACCTGATATATATAGTCAGATATACGAATTCCATTTATTCCAAACTACTGCAATATTCTGACTTTGATTTCCATAAAACCTTGGCGTAAATATTCTGCACCAGCATGTTCCAACATGGTCAGAATTTCTGTTCAAAATTAATTCACACAAAATTGCCAATAAAATATTTACTTACAAATCCCTTGACTTTACAATCTCCCCCTTTGGCATTTTTGTGGACCCATAATATTTTGGACATGTAATTCCCAAACAGTAACTGTCAGCATAAACTTGTAAACCAGCAATCAACAAGATATCAGAATTCCAGAATTCCCTTATGCCTGAAATCCGAAAACCAGAAACCAGAAATCCAAAACATAAAAATCATTACAGCCAAATTGAATCAAAGTCTAAATCATGTCATCCAAAATTTCTCCCCCTGGGACCACACATAGGCCAAATGCACTATCAAAAATAGCAAAATAAACAGTGCTCCCCCTGCATCTAACCTTCAAGTCATGCTTCCAACCTTGATTTCTCTGCCTCTAGACTTGCTTTTTCTGCCACTATCGCAGCCATCTGTATGCCTAAAGCTCCAAGTCTTGCATTCAGAACCATCAGCTGGGCCTCATTTTCTGCTGCTGATGAAGAAGTCGATCCAGAAGGTTTCCACGGGAGATCATGAACATGTCTCAGCCCAAATGTCTTCTTGTTGGGCCTCAAAAACTCTGTGTCAATCACCACATTTGAAGCCTTCCCTTTCACTTTTGCACTCTTGGCTAGGGCAGAGATTAAAGCATAGCATCATTTACTTTCAGAGCAGTAACATGTCTGACCAAATGCTGCTAAATGAGAAGTCCAAGATTAACTTCTTTCTGTGTTCCAACACAGTATAGCAATTTAGCCATCTCCCTTGTCAGCAATGTAGTATTACTCGAGGGCAACCAACAGTGCACAGCTACCTGATATAAGCAAAAAAATCTTGATGACAAGCAGGATGCTTGTGAGTACCCAGTTGCTGGCCATTCAACCTTATAACCACCAGATATAACCCCTAAGATCTCATCATCAGACAATCCCAGATTTTCAGGAAAGACTCCCCCTTTCTCGGGTGTTTTTAGACCCAGGAACATGTTAATCCTAGCAATAGAGACATCTATGACCTTCCCCCGTACATATACTCTACCATACCATGCGGAGCTAATCTCTAAATTACCAGGCATAAGATTGGAATATACCTCAAGTACAACCTGCATGTTGTACTGTAGCTGGATTGTTGCTGCTGTTGTCATGCCAGTTAGCTTTAGAAAATCTGTGAAGCCGCTCTTCTTATAAGCTTTTAAATCCAGAGACCTTTCTGCTATGAACTTCGTTTCTGAGAAAAAATCTCCCATTTCTGCACCTTTTTCATCAAAATAAATAGCAGAGAATGCCTTGCTAACAGATGGTGGAGGTAAAACCTTCTTTTCCTTGCTGTCATGTCTTCTCTTGCTCCTCTTCGCTTAAGCAGAGTCCTTGGCTTTGTCAGCCTTTCTCTTGCCTTTTGCCATCTGATAGTACTCATCCAGTACCTCATCACTTGAATATTCCAGATCAGGAATATCCTGTGTTAGAACACTCCCTCATCTTTCAGCATCCTTCTCAAATTCTTCCTCCCTCTCAGAAACATCTTTCTGGTTAGACAGACTTCCTTCAGGTACTTCATCCATCTGCCCTTCATGAAAATCACCATCATCTGCACATCCCAGATCATTATCAGAATCTAACTCCATATAGTCAGGTTCCTCTCTCTATGTTGGAACACTGTCATCACTGTCCGACAGAACAATGATGATAGGCTTCCTCAATTCTTCCATCCTCTTTGCTGAATTCGTATCATAGAACCCCACCTGAAGTTTATCTCCATTCCTATCCACTTCACTTCCAGCCACTTCACTTTCATATATCTCTCTCAAATGAGCATACCTCGGCATCGGAATATAGCAATGTACATAAAATTTGTCTTTTTCCCGGAATTCAGCATATCTTCCCATAACAAATTTCACAGTATGATTCTCAAGCCCTATTCCTCCTAGATTCCCAGTTACTAACTCCTTTACTTTAACAGTCAAATATTCTCCTCTAATCATCTTAATCTTGGTTAAATCAACTGCAACTCTATTAGCTTCAAGCCATTCAAAAACTTCATTCATACTTCTACATTCAATTCCCATGAATTTTAATGAACGAGGGTCAGGACCAGTTACCGTAGGTTTCTTCTTCTTCTTGGTTTCAGAAGATTCTTTTTGTGTATCGGGTTCAATTTCTGGTTCTCCATTCTGTTTGCTTTTGACGGACGCCTCTTCCTCTTCCTTTTGTTCTTTGGCTTCATCAGGTTCTAGCTCAATTCTTTCCTCAACCTCTGCATCTTCTATGCTTCCTCCGATCCGAGTTTGTTCATCATATTTTCTCGGCACAGTAACCACCATCAATTCCAAATTTGATGAAACTTGAACTTCCTCCATGATTTCTGGTACCACAGCTTCCACCATAGGCGAGTTTGGGTTTGACATTCTTTGGCACAATGCCGAGATGGAGAGGAGTGTTGCGTACAAGAGTTTTTTCCGACAAGGATTTTGGGGAGAAAATAATTAGTCTAGTGAGCAGAGATGCAAAAGAATGTATACCAAATTTGAATCCTACTTTAACTCTTCATCTTATTCACCTCTTTTCCCGCAAAGCCCTTTTTAGATTTCCCAAACATGGTAATGATGATCCTTTCTCTTCTTGTCACATCAAGTTGTCATTCCTTAATTAACTTCCAACACACCATACTTACCATCTCCTATTTTTGTACACCTTTGCTCCTTCCATTTTTTAATTTTTTTTTGTTTTTGCGAAATGAAAATACCCAAAAGAAATATTTACATGGAAAAATAATTTTGGTAAAAATTACCTCAAATTTGACAAACACCTAGGTGTTGTCGAAGGCTCTCAAAAGTGGTGGCATCCAACGGCTTTGTAAATATATCTGCAAATTGCTCATGTGTTGGAACATAGACTACTTCCACTTCTTTTCTTTCAACTAGATCTCTAATAAAATTATGCCTTATGTCAATATGTTTGGTTCTCGAGTGCTGAACTGGATTCTTCGAAATATCAATAGCACTTGTGTTGTCACATAGAATCTTCAAAGGGCCTTGATGAATTCCATAATCTTTCAACATTTGTTTCATCCATAACAGTTGTGCACAACAACTCCCTACTGCAAGATACTCCACTTCTACAGTAGATAGAGAGATCGAATTCTGTTTCTTGCTATACCAAGACACCAAATTTGTTCCAATAAAGAAACAGCCACCTGTGGTACTTTTTTTATCATTAGCATTTCCAGCCCAATCAGAATCACTATACCCAACCAACTCTGAATCTTGACTCTTAGAATACCAAACACCATACTCAGAAGTCCCACTTACATATCGAATAACTCTTTTAACTGCAGTGAGATGAGATTCCTTAGGATCAGCTTGAAACCTTGCACATATTCCAACACTGAAACATATATCTGGTCTGCTTGCGGTTAAATATAATAAACTTCCAATCATGCCTCTGTATAATTTCTTATCGACTGCAACTCCTTTTTCATCCTTCACCAATTTATCAGTAACACCCATCGGAGTTCAAACTGCTCGAGCACTACTCAAACCGAACTTCTTAACTAAATTCAAGGCATACTTACTTTGATTTATGAATAAGCCGTTCTTTCCTTGCTTGACTTGCAATCCCAGAAAGTAAGTGAGCTCTCCTACCATGCTCATTTCGAATTCAGATTGCATAATGGTGACAAAATCCTGTACCATAGATGGTGAAGTAGAACCAAAAACTATGTCATCAACATAGATTTGAGCAATCAGAAAAATTGAAGCCTTGTCAAGTACAAACAAAGTGCGATCTACTCCCCCTCGACGATAACCTTTCTGAAGAAGAAAGGTAGTAAGTCGTTCATACCATGCCCTGGGTGCTTGCTTTAGTCCGTATAAAGCCTTTTTGAGACGATATACATGATGTGGATAATGAGGATCTTCGAAGCCTTTAGGTTGTTCCATGTATACTTCTTCATTCACCACTCCATTTAAAAAGGCACTCTTGACATCCATTTGATACAAAGTAAAGTTCAAAAAGCAGGCAATAGCTAGTAGAATTTGAATAGACTCTAACCTGGCAACTGGCGCAAAGGTTTCATCAAAATCAACACCTTCCACTTGTGTATAACCTTGAGCAACAAGTCTAGCTTTGTTTTGGGTGACTAAGCCGTCTGCATCTGATTTATTCTTGAAGATCCACTTCGTACCAATGACATTAATGCCTTTAGGGTGAGGAGTAAGATACCAGACATCATTCCTTGTAAACTGACCAAGTTCATCTTGCATTGCAGCAATCCAATATTCATCAAGTAAGGCTTCTTTGTAGTTCTTGGGTTCAATTAGAGAAACAAAATAGTGTAGTCCAGCCAGTCGTCGGTAATTAACTCGAGGCACTGATTGAGTGCTTCTCATGGTGGAACCGGGTTGGTCATGTGTTGGAACATGGATGTCGGTAGCGGGAGACTGTGTTCCAACATGGTCAGCTTCGGCATGGTTAGGATTATGTGGCTCAGTTGTAGCACGTTGGTGAAAGTCAGAGTCAACTGATGAATTTTCCTTGTCTGAGTTTTGAGACTGTGTTGGAACATGAGTGTTGCTAGGTTCTTCCTCTACACCTTCTGGTTGTTGTTCCTTCTCTGAATCATCCACAATAACATTGATGGATTCCATGAGAGTGTTGGTTCGATGATTAAAAACTCTGTAGGCATGACTGTTGATGGAGTACCCTAGAAAAATTCCTATTTCACTTCGATTATCAAACTTTGCCAACTGTTCTCTATCTTTGAGAATATAACATGTACTCCCGAACACGTGAAAATATGAAACATTTGGTTTCCTGCCCTTCCAAATCTCGTAAGCTGTCTTACTGGTGAATGGTCGAAGATACACTCGATTGATTGTATAACATGCTGTATTGATTGCTTCTGCCCACCATTTCTTGTGAATATCTTTCTCTGCCAACATAACTCGAGCCATCTCTTGGAGA
Source organism: Rubia yunnanensis (assembly GCA_037428765.1). Taxonomy (NCBI): domain Eukaryota; kingdom Viridiplantae; phylum Streptophyta; class Magnoliopsida; order Gentianales; family Rubiaceae; genus Rubia; species Rubia yunnanensis. The sequence continues at coordinate 105,792,420 of CM075063.1, read as the reverse complement.
GTTCTGTTCTTTCGTTCCACGATACCATTCTGTTGAGGAGTGATAGGAGCCGAGAACTCATGTTGGATTCCAAGCTCATCGTAGAAGGAACTGAACTGTTCATTTTCAAATTCTCTACCATGATCACTTCGGATTCGAATTATCTTTCCTACTGTGCTCCCCTTTTTAGTTTGTAATTTCACTACAAGACTTCTGAAAACTTCTATTGTATTGGATTTCTCTTTCAAGAAGGCTACCCATGTGAATCTAGAGAAGTCATCAACGCATACAAATATATATTTCTTTCCACCTATACTAGGTGTATTAACCGGACCCATCAAATCCATATGCAATAATTCGAGATTTCTCGATGTAGTAATATACTGTACTGAAGAGTGAGGAGAACGAATTTGTTTACCTTGTTGACATGGTCCGCACACAATTCCATCCTTGCTGGTTAAGGTAGGCATTCCTCGTACAGCTTTCACATTTGCAATTTTCACCAGTGTTTTATAGTTGATGTGGCCGAGCTTCCTGTGCCAAAGAATTCCTTCATCCTGTTTTGAAAGCATGCATCGAACTCCTTGTTCCAGCAAATAGCAATTGTCTGATGATCTTATTCCAGAAAGAACCTTGTTTTCTCCATGCTTTACTATACACTTGTCCTTATGAAATTCCACTACCATATTGTCGTCACACAGCTGGCTTATACTTAGCAAGTTTTCCTTTAGATCTTCAATAAATAATACACTTGTGAATACTGGAAAGCCTTCAATTTTCAATTCGCCCTTGCCAATTACTCTTCTTCTCTTTCCATCACCAAAGGTTACATATCCGCCATCATACGGAGTAATGTTCGAGAGGTATTTTGAAGTGCCAGTCATGTGGTGAGAACAACTGCTATCAAAGTACCACGAATCACTGGAATAGGCTGTTAGAGAAGTGTGTGCCACCAGACACACACTGGATTTTTTAACAACCCATATCTTTCTGATCATTTTTCCCGTATGAGTATCGCCTGTGTTGGAACACAGCAGAAGTTGTCTTCCTGTCATTTGATCTCTGATTAGTCTTCTGCACTGTTGTTCAGTATGTTCTTGGTACGTACAATATCTGCAGATGAGTGTCTTTCTTTGATACGGCATCCCATACTTCCGTTTTACTTCTCGGATCCTAGCTTTGAGAGTTACTGGTTTTTCATGCAATTCAGTCTTGGGTTCTTTCCCGTATCCAATCCCGTGTCTATCACCAAAGTTTCTTCCCATATCCAGAATATCATCAAGCTTTGCCTTTCCGGAATTCAATTTAAAGATAGTTGCTTCAGACATCTCGGCCCTTTTGACTGCTGCTATCAGTTTAATGTTTAGTTCTTCATTATGTTTTCCAAGTTCTGCAACCGTGGATCGTAATTCTTTTTCACTTTGAATTAGCTTTCTTTTTTCTTCATTCAGCTCTTTGTTCGTGTCAGCTACTTGAACCCACATGGCATACATTTGTTCATATGTGCTATAGATTTCTTCATCCCTTACAGACAGATCATCATCTTCATCGCTGTGTGCTATGTTGGAACATACAGCTTTACCTTTGTTCAGTGTGTTGGAACACTGATCCTCTGATGTATCATGAACCTTTGCTCCAAAAGCTACATAATTACTAGTAAGTTCCTCTTCGTCCTTTTCATCATCTTCGTCTTCACTTCAAGAGGTAACATATGATCTTCCTTGTTTCTTGCGAGTGTTAGCACATTCAGCCTGAATATGACCATATCCTTCACATTCTCTGCATTGAATTCGTCCAGCCTGTTTTGGTTCGTTGTTCTGATTTCTCCCGAACTGCATATTCCCTTGTTCAAATCTCATTCCACGATTATTGCTCGAATCTTTTTATTTTTGTCTGTTTCCGCCAAACTTTTCCTGAGATTTCTTGTTGACCACCTTCTTTAGCATTCTTGAGAAATTCTTTGTAATAAGTGCCAGTTTTTCAATCTCATCATCGCTGTCAGACTCATGACTTTCCTTAGCTGGAGAAACTTTGAACGCCAAATCTTGGAGACTCTTTTTGTAGGTTACTGGAATGTCATCTCATAAGTTTGTAACGAACCCATTATTTCATCTAGGCTCATGGTGGCTACGTCTCTTGCTTCCTCTATTGCTGCTACTTTCATTGCAAACCGTTTGGAAAGAGATTGCAAGGTCTTTTTCACCAGCTTAGTTTCTTTGTACACCTTTCCAAGTTGATAAGCCATGTTGGAGATATCCCTGAGTTTTCCATTGAATATAGCAATGGTGTCGTCCTCCTCCATTTTGAGTTCTTCGAACTTGGTAGCCAGCATCTGTAGTTTGGATTCACGCACTCGACTGGTTCCTTCGTGAACAGTCTGTAGAATATCCCATGCTTTCTTTGCTTGGTGACACGTAGATATAAGCTTGAACTGATTTTTATCAACAGCAGTGAAGATTGCATTAAGTGCCTTCGAATTCGCCAGAGATTCTTTAAGGTCATCTAGAGTCCATTTAGCCTTGTCTTTGGGTTGACTTGACTCCCCTTCTACAGCCTTAGAACTTGTATCAGCATCTTCTGTAGGATGATTCCATTCATTCTCAACATAAAACCATGCCAGTTCATCCAGCGAATTGATGAAGACCCTCATGCGTGCCTTCCACTAGTTGTAGTTGTTGCCTTCTAGCAGTGGTGGTCGAGAGACTGAAGCTCCTTCTCTTGTTGTCATGGTAAAACTGGATCTCACTTTCCTTGAAACAACCAAGGGAACGATAAGTGACTCAGCTCTGACACCAATTGAAATTTAGTTTTACCAATTTTTCAAGTCCTTACTAGTTTGTTCCAACATGACTAATTTAACCAAGTGCATAATAACGTAACACGTAAAAGACACACGACTTGGTTACGCAGTTCGGTGTAATCCACCTACATCTGCGGGGCCTGGCCTAGTTCAGAATGAATCCACTAATTAGAAAGATACAGTACAGACTACAGTTTACAAAATACTTATCTTTACTAACTATAACGTGTGGACTCTGCTAGCTCCCCTAGCTACCGATCTGCCTTGATCAGACTCCCTCTGATCTCGAACTCCGTCCACGCAAGATCTCCTCCTCCCGAGGAATTAAGGTTTATGATTCTGAACTTAGTGCGGTAGGTCAGGTGTGTTGGAACACAGTGTTCTGACTCTTTGCTACTTCTCGAAAGTCTCAAAAATCTGTGTGCAGATTTTTGCTCTATTAAATCTGTGAGTATGCAGCCGTGTTTTGTCCCAATTTATATCCACGAACAGATTGGAATACTCCTTGATTATCTCCACAATATTCCTATTCCAAATCTGCTTCTTGAAGCATATCCAAATCCCATAAATAAAGGGATTTACCTTATATCATTCTATCTCATATATTCGAATAAATCTTCTCCATATAAGTAGGGATTTTTCATAAACCAATTATGCTTCACACGCCTGATATATATAGTCAGATATACGAATTCCATTTATTCCAAACTACTGCAATATTCTGACTTTGATTTCCATAAAACCTTGGCGTAAATATTCTACACCAGCATGTTCCAACATGGTCAGAATTTCTGTTCAAAATTAATTCACACAAAATTGCCAATAAAATATTTACTTGCAAATTCCTTGACTTTACACAGGCGATGAGCGTGCCTATAAGAAAAGGTTGTAAGAAAGTATTTTTCTAGAAAATAAAATACTGTGATTTTGAAAATATTAAGATGACTTCAACTACAATCTACACATATAAACACTGAAATTGGTTCTTGATGCTTCAACTTTAAGGCACGCAATGGCTGTATTATTGTTGTACTCGATGGTCTGCCCTCGTTTCTTTGTTGCCAGCTCTATCTATTAAATTCATATTTTTAGGGAACACTACAAATAATTTTCGATTGAAAAAAAAAAGAGAAAAGTGTGTTTTAATTTTATGTTTTGTTCGAAAGAGCAAATATAATCTTGTAAAATTTGAAAGTGCAAATCTAACCATGGAATTCGTTGATCAAAATGTCAATAGCCAAAGTGATTGGAAATTGGTGAAATGACCATAATATCACCCTAGTTTTAAAAAAAAATTTTAAAACAAGACAACAAAAACCTCCTCCGCTTCAATCTCCTCCTATTTCCTCTGCCTCACTCTTCTCTAATTCCCCGTTCTCATCTCTTTCCATCTCACTCTTTTTTTAAAAGGTTTTTCTACCTCACTCTGAAAACGAGGAAATGGCAAAATCAAGTTGTGGAGAGTGTTGGGTGATGGAGGATGTTGGCGGAGGAGGGCGACAGGGATTAGGGTTCCTGGGCGGTGAAGAGTGCTGGCGGAGGAGGAGACAGAAGCTAAGGAGGCAACACCCTCCTGTCGCCTCCTCCGCCAGCACCTTCCAATTCTGTCACCCTCCCCTGCCACTAAAGGAGGGCGACATAAGTGGGGGGCGGAGGAGGCAACATGAGCTTGGGATTTTGGGCGGCGAGGTAGCGGTGGTCTATGCTGGGGATTTTGGTCTGGAGGAGTGGGGGCGGAAGGTGCTGGCGGTGGAGAGCGACAGAGGCTAGGGTTTTTGGGAGGAGGTGGTGATTCTAGGCAGTTGCACGATAGTGCGACGACAACGGTGAGATGGCGGTGGTTCTGTGCTGGGGGCGGAGCGACAGAGGTCAAACAGAGTGTGTTTGATGAAGAAGAAGTCTAGGGATAGAATGGTCTTTAAATTTTTAGTTTTTAGTCTGGGGGTGTTTATGTCTTTGTAGGCCAGTCAAGACCTGATTTTATTTAGTCAATGCCAGAATTGAGTAAAATGGGTATAACTGCACAGTTTCACAAAAAGATAGGATAATTTTACATTTTTAGATTTTACAGAATCATATCTCCAATTTTTTAAATTTAATAGGATCATTTATGCGCTTTTGAAAAAAAGTTTACTGTATGTATATGCTGTAATTTACAATCAACTTTGTCCAACTTGTTAATAAATCATTTCAAAAGTAAGCTTTTAAATAATTCTTTACTAGGAATAAAATGGAATACTATTAGATCTACAGCTACCAGACTATATTTTATACTCCCTTCATTGTAAATGTGCACTTGATTATAATGAATTTTAATAACGTATTATGTATAAAGAGTCCGACTCTTCAAAGACAATATTTCCATAAGTTATGGAAAAATCAAGGTTTGGAGTGTAAATTAGAAGAAATGATTACAAAATTTTTGGGTTGCATGAATAGGGTTATAAACTTTATAATTACTACACGTTAAATAATAAAATTTTAATATTGCAACTAAGACCTTTTACCTTTTATTATTCTAAAATCTAATATTTCCATAACTCTATGGAAAGATGATCTTTCCCAAAACTTTGTCATGTATAAAAGAGTAATATCTAAAAGAGTTCGTCTCCTGAAAGATGGGCTTTCCATAAGGTATGAAAAGACCAAGGTTTAAAGTGCAAATTAAAAGAAATGAAAATAAAAATTTTGAGTCGCATGAATCGGGTTATAAACTTTATAACTACTACACGTTGCATAATACATCTTTAATATTGCAACTAAAACCTTTTACCTTTTATTATTCTAATTAAACATCATCTTTCCATAAATTTGTGGAAAGACGGTCTTTCCCAAGATTTTGTCTATCTAAAAAACATATATATTTCAATAAATCTAATTGAATATATTATACGGTCATACTCCCCCTGCTTTGTTATTTATGACTTACTATAAATGAATGTTTTCTTTTATTTGACACTCTTTCCATTTTTGGCAAGATTCTTTCAATTTCATCCACCCATTCTACATTTTACTTGCTAAATTCAATTTCATCAACTTATTTTCTTCACCTAACTCCAAACACCTAAACATATGGTGCTATAAATAGAAAAAAAAACTGAGGGAGTATTGATTATTACTACTTATGTTTACAAAGTCTTGTTTTAGAATGACCAACATTAAACAGAACTTTCTAATAATTGATGTAAGAGTTAAGTGCTCATATAACCCTATGTTTTGAGGGTTTGTGCTAATATAATCCTGTGAAGTTGGAAAGTGCCATTGTAACCCTGTGTTTTGCTAGATTGTGCTAATATAACCCTGGAGGCCTGAATTTGAACGGAATTCAGTAAAATGGCCTCCTTCTTCCTCAATTTGCTCATCTCCTTCTACCCCATTTCCTTTCCTTTTTTTTTCCTCCAGGCCAGTTACTTTGCCCCACCGACGGAGAAAATATGCTGTGGAGCAAATCGAGACAAAAATACCTGCGACGGAGCAGAGCCAACCTGCGACGGAGCAACCTGTGGTGGAGCAAATCAAGGAAAGCTAAAGGTCACCAATGTTAAAGGGCTGTTAGCTTGCGTTTTAAAGGTAGGCAATGCCTCAAGATTGAAAATGTAAAATTTGAGAGGAGATGGTGCTTCTGGAAATTCCGCGGCGGCGGTGGTGCTAGGTGGCAGTAGGTATGGGCTGGGCGGGTGAAGGTGGTGTTGGGCAAGCGTGGAGATATGGTGAGGCAGTGGTGGTGCTAAGGTTTGGAGAGGAGATTGTGGTTGTTGTGGTGCTAGGATTTGGTTTTTTTCCAAATTTCGGTAGCTAGCGGCGACGGTTAGTGGTGGCAGAATGGCGGAGTAGCAGCAGCGCTGCTTTTGGAGAATCTGGACCACACGCTTCTGGTCTAGATTCCGAACGACGTCCGTGGTGGCAATGCAGCGGCGGTGATGATGGCAGCGGTGATGAAGAGGAAGAAACCTAGGGTATTTTAGTCATTATATTTGTAATTTGAAGACTAGGGGTATTTTAGACTTTTTGTATTTGGTCAATGCCAAAAATTACAAAATCAACACCGAAATAATGCCAAAAGTTCATATCGGCACATCTGATGCAAAACATAGGGCTACAATAGCACTTCCAGCTTCACAGGGTCATATTAGCACAAACCACCAAAACATAGGGACATAAGGTCATATCAGTATTTTGCCCTTGATGTAATTAATGAGACAATTTATTCTGATTTTTATTTATTGTATAGATATTTTTTTTAAACTTAAAAATTTTAATAATGTATTGCAATGTATAATTAATTATAGACTAAATTATTTTTTTGGTCCCCTACAAAGTATCTTTTACTATCTTTTGATCCCCATTTGCAAAATAACCCTTAGACGGTACCCAACAAATTCAAAATGATATGTTTTGGTCCCCATAGGTGGTTTTCCGGTATAACCAGGGGTATAATGGTATTTTACTAATTTAAAAATATTTTCAATAAAAAAATCATATTTTTCAATTTTCTTTTTCTTTATCCGCTGCCTTCCGCCGCCGCCTTCCAATCTCATCCTCTTCAAATCCTTCAATACAGTATATAACTATATAATGGATCAATAAGCCCCAATGCAGAATCTCCAAATAAGATAATTTCCACTTGCAAACTCCTCTCTACTCTCGTCCTTGATAGTGATATTGCAACAACTACTTCTCAAAGAAATGTGAAGTCTTGCGGACATTTGGACAAGTGAAGCTGCAAAAATGCGCGAAAAAGGTGGAGAAATGTAAAAAAAAATGTTGATAAGGTTAGCACCAGCAGAGGTGGCGCCATGCTGAAATCCAAGCTTATCATGTTGCAAACCCAGTTCAAGAAAATGCAGAATCTGCAATATTCAGATGCTACCGTGGCTATGATTGTGGACTTTGTTTGTCTACCCAGTTCAAGAAAATGCAGAATGTTGCCTTCCGCCGCCGCTGCCAATTTACACCGCCTTATTCGTTGTTGCCAATTCCACCACCTTCTTCGCCGCCTTCAGTTTCAAATGGCCCCGATTCACCTGAAGCTCTGCTCCGGATCTAGTTCCCAACGGGGAGAAGTCGGCGTAGACGAAGCGGTGGAGAAGGCATCGAAGACGAAGCGACGAAGGCAGAAGGCGAGGAAGACGAAGCGGAGAAGCGGCAGAAGGCGGAGAAGACAAAGCAATAACTCGGGCGTGAAGGAGGATGCTAAGGTTGTAAATTTGGGGCAGCCAATTTCCAGTAAGGCGGTGGCGCAGTCGGCGAAGGAGTAGGAGGAAATTCCTTCTTTCAGTTTTGATTGAGCTGCAAATTAGGCTTGGATCCGGGCGAGCTCGGGCGTGAAGAACGCTACGGTCGTGAATTTGGGGCAGTTCTCGGCGCCGGTGAAGGGGCCCTGTAGGGCGGCGGCGGCGCAGGGCGGAGATGACCGGGAGAAGAACGAAGAAGATGATGAAGTTTTTTCCCTTTTTTATTTTTTCTAATCTAGGGGTAAAATGGTCATTTTACAGATTTTGACCAATTTTACCATTGACCCCACCTGAAAACTACCTCTGGGGACCAAAACATATCATTTTGAATTTGTTGGGTACCGTCTAAGGGTTGTTTTGTAAATGGAGACCAAAAGATAGTAAAAGATACTTTGTAGGGGACCAAAAAAATAATTTAGTCTTAATTATAATTTAACCCTAAAAATAATTTAAATGAGATTTTTCATGATTAGTTTAATCGTTAGCCGTTCTAACATGCGAACTTTTCACTTATGTATTATTTGATAAACGTTTATGGAGAAAAGTTGATTAAAGTTTTAGAAATATTCCAGTGGTTGTTATTGGAAAAAATTTCTTAAAATTTAAATTATATTAAAATTTCATTGTTTAAATTTGTTTGATAGTATTTATAATAAAATTATAATTGAAAACAAGGTGTGAAGGAGTGGTTTATTTTAATTTTTCTTATATAAAAATAATTATTTATACATACAAAATTTTGTTTTAGATTGACTAACAGTTAGACGGAGTTATTTTTACGATTGATGTAATTAATGAGACGATTTTTTTTTAGTATTGCAATGATATTGCTATAATTTTGATTTTTTAATAAATATATTATAATACATAAATAATTATAATTTAAACCTAAAGTTATTGAAATGAAACTTTCCATAACTATGAGTTGGTTTAACAAACAAATTTGTCATTTATATGTGCTGTAGAAAACGTCTAGGCAACGTCTTGGGAAAGACGGTCTTTCCAGAGGCTTATGGAAAGACGGGGTTTGATTAGAATATTAAAAGGTAAAAGGTGTTAGTTGCAATATTAAAATTTTAGTATGCAACATGTAGTAGTTATAAAATTTATAACCCGGTTCATGCAACCTAAAAATTTTATCTTAATTTTTTCTAATTTATACTTTATACCTTGATCTTTCCACAACTTATTGAAAGACCGTCTTTCAAGAGACGGGCTCAAACGTCTAACAATGATAATGAGTGGACCTATTACAATTCTAAGCTTGAAAGAATAGAAGAAGTGCATGTGATTGCCAAATGTCAAATTATTCAGTTAGGGAAAGAAAAGAATGAAAGCGATATATTGATTCTCGTGATTATAAATGATAAATACGAAAAGAAATAAAAACCAAAAACAGAAACCCATATCCAAATGATTAAATTATGCTTGCATTTGCAAATTGCAATACCCAACCATTTCCGTCCATCTGCCAGGACTTACAGAAGCCGTAGAAATTCCCAATGAAAATCCTCCACGTGGAGTCAATGACACTGTGATCATACGTGGTGTTTTCCTATTTGTCCACGTCATACACACTCACACATCAGCCTCCACATTCGATCCACGTAGAACGTAAAACCCAAAGCCAACCCCTCTCAAATGGCGGACTATAAATAGAATCCCTTGACTTCTTCACACTCCGCACTCACTACTGAAGGCTTCCGTTTCTTCGGCTCAGCCATGGCTCCCACGCAGAGAAGAATCGCAAACCCTAGCTTCCTCTCGATGTGCATTACTCTAGGCCTTCTCTTTGCATGCGCTTCAGCGAAGGTCTTCTTTGAGGACCGTTTTGAAGGTAATCAATTCACCAATCACGTTGATTATGAAATTGGAAGGCTGTAATTTATGTCGATCGATTTGGAGTCGCTTTCTGGTTGAAGATCGGAGCTGGATTCGTGTTTTTATGCATCGATCTCATTGTTTGAAATGCAGTAGATCTGTCGATTATGGATTTGTGATTCGATTTTAATTGTTATGCATCTGGATGTTGAATTAATGCTGATTAATGAATTTTTAAGCCTTAAGTGTTGTGTTTTAGCGCCACAGTTTATAGCGTTTCTGCTTGATTACTTATTCAGTGACTGTGGTTGTTTAGAAAACGGTTTAATTAATTGAATCGCATGATTAATTTTCATGATCTTCGTAGGTGCCTGTCAGTCTAATGAGTAGGACATCTGTATGTTACCATTACGTTCTTCAGGTTTAGAATTATGTAGAGCGGTGTCTATCGCGGATTCTTTTGCTAGTATTATTAATTTGGACTTTGTTCTTATGCTTAATTTGGATGAATGTTTTAGATGGATGGGAGAGCCGGTGGGTGAAGTCCGACTGGAAGAAGGACGAGAACACCGCTGGGGAGTGGAACTACACTTCCGGTAAATGGAATGGAGATGCTAATGATAAAGGTGAGCTTCGGCTGTAATATTGTCTCTGTTTTCTTACTTCTTGGTGTTTTTGTATATTATTGACTCTTTTGTGGCCGGATTCAGGAATCCAAACCGGTGAAGACTACAGGTTTTACGCCATTTCTGCCGAGTTCCCTGAATTCAGCAACAAGGACAATACCCTAGTGTTCCAATTCTCAGTCAAGCATGAACAGAAGCTTGACTGTGGTGGTGGATACATGAAGTTGATGAGCGGTGAATTGGACCAGAAGAAATTTGGCGGTGACACCCCATACAGGTAATTCGTTAGTGACTATACAAACTTGCATTAGATAGCTGCATATACTTTTGTTGACTAATTACTTACTTTTATTTGCCGTCTATGTTATCTGATTACTTTTATTTGCCGTCTATGTTATCTGATTTGTAATTCTTCCCCTGCAGCATTATGTTTGGACCCGATATCTGTGGCTACTCTACCAAGAAGGTCCATGCTATTCTCACTTACAATGGCACAAACCACCTAATCAAGAAGGAAGTTCCATGTGAAACAGACCAGTTGACTCATGTCTACACCTTCATCCTTCGCCCAGATGCCACTTACAGCATCTTGATTGACAACGTTGAGAAGCAGACTGGTAGTTTGTACACAGACTGGGACCTCCTCCCTGCAAAGCAAATCAAGGACCCAGAGGCTAAGAAAGTAATTACAATTTCACGTCTTGTTTTATTCCTGAGATGCTAGTAAAATTTAGATGCTAACTTTGTGATTTGTTCATTATAGCCTGAAGACTGGGATGACAAGGAGTTCATTCCTGATCCCGAGGACAAGAAACCAGAGGTAAACTAGTTATTCTATCCCTTTCCTTGATACATTGATGGTATTGTGATCCTAAACAGGATTCTTTTGTGTTTCTGTAGGATTATGATGATATTCCCGAGGAGATTGTAGACCCCGAGGCAAAGAAGGTAGATTTCTATTGATCATTGATTTTCCGCTCATTTGTTTTTTCTTTTGTAATCATTCCGAAGAAAAATGTATGTTACTGATGTTGGTTCATTCTTAATGTCAGCCCGAGGACTGGGATGATGAAGAAGATGGTGAGTGGACCGCCCCTACCATTCCCAACCCTGAATACAAGGGTCCATGGAAGGCAAAGGTATGCTGAGTTTAAAATTCAAATTTGATTTTGTTCACTCTTTGATTCTGGAACCTGACTGGTATTTTTCCTCTTTATTTGTAATGCCAGAAAATTAAGAACCCCAACTACAAGGGAAAATGGAAGACACCTTTGATTGATAACCCAGGTTTGTCATCTTACTTTTCAGTTTTTTCGTGTTTATGAATAGATAAAGTTAAGTTTTGGCAAAAGAAATGAATGTTGCTTTTTGCTGCAGAATTCAAGGACGACCCAGAGCTGTATGTTTTCCCCCAATTGAAGTATGTTGGAATTGAACTCTGGCAGGTAAATGATGCTGACTAACTGAAACTCTGTAATTGAAGTATTGCGTGCCAGTGTATTTTGAAACTTGTCAACTGATGATGGTGGCCTGTATATCATCTTCAGGTGAAATCTGGAACCCTTTTCGACAATGTATTGATAACCGATGATGTTGATTATGCTAAGAAGTTGGCTGAAGACACATGGGGAAAGCAAAAGGATGTAAGTAGCGAGGCCTATATTTTGAAAGTAATGGTTTATTATGCTTTTACCTGCGTATTGAGACATGGTGATTGTCACATTTCAGGCCGAAAAGGCTGCTTTTGACGAAGCAGAAAAGAAGAAAGAGGAGGAGGAGGCAAAGGCCGACCCAGTTGATTCTGATGTAAGTGACTGAATTGCAATACTTGGCGCTAATTTCTAAGCTTGTCCTCGTATTTATGCAACTTGTCATGTAGGCTGAGGACGATGATGATGCCGACGATATTGAATCTGATACTGATGCCAAGGAAGATATCAAGGAAGATGATGCTGCCTCCCAGGAAGAGGATGTTAGAGTAAGCACACCACGTATTCTGTTGATTTAATCCTTTTGTTTTCATGGATGTTTTCTGACTCTCTCTTCACACTTTTACAGGATGAGCTGTAGAAATCCAGTAGCGTTGCATGGGTTCGCTATCAAGATGAGCGATATGGAGCTATCAGGATTTTTCTTTTTTATTTGCCGGTAGTAAATGCAGTTTTAGACGAAAAGAGAATTATGGCTGTATCAAGAACTGATGTTTGACATTACTTATATGTGTTGATGAGCCTTTAGATAAGGGGAACGTGTTTATCTTAGTTTAGATAAGCGAATATCTGGAGACATTAATTTGTCAAACTAATTTTCCAATTCTGAGATTACCTGAATTATTGTCATCCTTTTCTGAAGAAAAAGTAGGGTTATTTAAATAATTATAAAAATTAGTTGTTGATTGGTTATAAGCTATGTTTATGCTCTCTGTTGACAAAAATCTATGTTGATTGATTATATAATGCAAAGGGGTATGCTCCTATGTCGTATGTTCTCCTTCAGCTCTAAGAGAAGTTGGCAAGTATTGATCTCACTTTCACCATCTAGCTGGAGTATACAAGAACAAGTTCTTACAAGATTAGCTAGTTTCGTAACCAAAGACTATCGAAGAAGCCTGATCGTCCCATACTTAGGTAGTCGAAAAGGCCTTCCAGCAATCAGTCAAAATGCAGAGCTTGTGATCAAGAACAGCGGCAGAGCTGCTTGGGTTGAGTTGAATACAGGTAAACTGATGAAAAGTATATCTAAGAGCTATCAAATCAACGTGGCTTCTATACCACAAGCAGAGCTGCTTGCAATTTTTCACTGCATGGAACATGCGGTTTCACCTGGTGTCGCACACATATGGATTGGATCGGACTCACTTGTAGCAGTCAACCTCATAAATGGATAACAAACTCTGAATACTGAAACGGAGAACAAGGACATTTGGAATATGTGTTGCTCTTTTGGTGTAGTCTAGATATGAGGTCCAACCTGCTCATAAGCTGGCAAAATATATTCTAAACTCTTTGAAAGTGTGACTAAAAGATGTGTGTTAATCAAAAAAGAAAGAAAAAAAACAGCAGCCGAAGGGAACATTAAATCAGCACATCAATAAATCGACATCAGCACCAACAAGGATAGCAAACAAGGATTGCTAAGTACTTATCCCAAACAAAGATAGCAAAGTAACAAAATTGCAATATCAACCATTCACTCTTAATGTCACTCATTGGCACTAAGCAAGTATAATATCTCAAACCTACATAACTTACTCGAATAAAAAATCAAACACTGCCACTTACTACTCCTACTCGATCAAAGGCCACATATATACATGCACGACCTAGTCTCAAACAACTTTACCAGTTGCTCACATTCTTTTGAATCTTTGAATTGTGTGAAGACTTGCCTCGTCCGCCCTTGTCCTTTTAACAATTTCTAGATGTGACAATCTTCCTTCCTCCTCTGGCAGCATGAATCACACGCCTTCTTTGCCGACCCAAACGCCTTCACCAATTCAGGGTCTTCCTCATCTTCATCTCGCACGTCTCTAGCTTTACCTTCACCATCTATCTCATTCTCAATCTCCCAAGTGCTACTAGGTTTCATCTATTCATCATCTTCCTCCTGCAACAGTACATTGCTTTAACCATCCAAGACAAGTTCCTAATAAATTCAAATTGACTTCTAAATAAGGTTAGGAAGCATAGTACTGATGGAAAATTAACAGTACGATTATTCTTATGTAACTTGAGCACAACACATGCAGTTTTTTTAGCTTGGTTACATCTAAAATGTAAGAGATTCCAACAGTGTTAACAGAGTTAAGTTGACCAAAAAGTATAAATATTAAAGTACAGCGACCCACTCATTGTAACATTTTATTAACGAAAGTTTAGATCCTTTAAGAAAATGCCAAACAAAAAGGAAAAATAAAAGACTAGAAAAAACTTGGAAATTTAGATCTAGAGTCACTAATATGCCAGCTGGATGTATACCTTACTCAGGCACATAGAATCTAATTCCTCCATATCAGAACCTTCCTCTTCTTCTCCTTCCACGAGCTGCATGAGTAAGCACCACATGTAAGCGTGAGAAACTAGTCATGACCGCATGTATATTTATCATGGAAAGCAAAAAAAAAAAAAAAAAACACTCTGAAATAGACCAAAAAACCATAAAACTCATCTGGGGCAGCATTGATGGCGATGACTTATCTTTTTTATTTATCATTGGACACAATTAAGACAATGGAGTAGCATTATACCTCCACTTTCATATGTTTCCTCTAAATTGGGAACTGTATAAAACCACTCCAATCCATTTTATTAACACCATTGTTTGGCTCAAACATCATTAGCGATACCCTTTTTTTTTTTTTTTTTTGAAAGCCACATTTCCTCCAAGTGTAACATTTGAAAATTTCACAAATCGTGAAAATGTATTTAACTGACAATCTCATTATAAGAAAAAGATACGGCCTTGTGTAAAACTTGATACCTTTCCCTTATTCAAGTAAAATTCAATGAGAATACCTGCTTGATGTCTGCTTGATCCTTTCTAGTGAATCCACTAGCAGCAAGTTCCCTATCCAGGAAAACACTATCTTTCTTGATATCAGCAAACTTAGGCTTAACAACACCATCTGAATCTTCTACATCTGAATCATCATGCTCAACAGAATTTTCCTCCAAGGACATGTTGAACCTAAAATTATTTCGAAGAAACACAAATAAATGATATTATTTCAATAGAAAAGAAATGGCAACAAAAAAGCTCAAGGATCTGTCCAGAAATTATTTACGCATAATTAAATGGTAGTTCAGCTCCACTAACATAAAAATAGCAATATGTTCCCATGAGCTACTGAACTTTATGTTGATATGCTGATAGTTCAGCTCCAACTAAAATATATATAGCTTACTCAAGTTTACCAATTTAGACATCAACTAATCATCGTGGCGTTGCCGCAAAACACAGTAAATAACCTCCTGCTGATGAACTTATATATACAATCAATGCCACGATCAAAGTACCTAAAAAATCGAGAAAATCAAAGCAATTAAATAAAACAATCTCATGATACTTCATAAGCTATTAACAAAAGAAAGAAACTCAAAAAACAATAAAGTAATATCAGAGGCAAATCAGACATACGTTTGGGCATTGGCGTGAGAAACCGATACCATCTGTGGGAAGTCTATCATCGTTATCTTTTCATCATCACCAATCTACATTCAACCAGACAGATTATCAGGGAAGATAAATGTTAAGGCAGAAAGGACAGCCATGGGCATTTCATCATTTATATATAACATTGAACTAATGTCGAAAAGAAAGATTTTTATAATGGTAAAGACAGATTGCAATTCAGAATATAAAAGAATTTGATATTTTTCATTTATCTTTCTGGCTCATAATCTAGCAAGGCTGATAAAGAAGCATACCATTATATTGAACTCGTTAAGATCAGAGTGAATAAGCCCGTGCCCAGCAAGACGAACAGCAAGGCCAGTGAGAGTTTCAAAAACCACTTCCGGGTTCTGCAATTCCTTAATCTGTTCACTATATCCATTAAGCACATGTGAGTGAGAGTTCAAAGAAAATGATATCAGGCAGTAATGTACTTGAATTTGTGTAGCATAATTGTAGGTATGTAAACATGATGAATGTGGATAGGCACTAACAGTTGGTATCCATCCACAAGTAACATGACAGTGCAATGTCTATCGCCGGCATGAGGTACAGGAAAGTCATAATCTTCCATAGCCTGCTCAGCAGAAGACAGAGTGAGGGTGATAACTGATAACAAGGAGCAGAAACGAGAGGCAAGTAACAAGCATAAAAAGGGAAGAGAACCTTCATATATTCGTATTCTATGTGAGCTGCACGACAGGACAAATAGAGCCAGTTATTACTAGCGCGATGCTTGAGATAATCTCGCCTAGCCTTGACAGCCCTAAAAGATACGCTACCGAGCCTATGAAGCTTCATGGCAAGAGCAGTGCCATCCTCAAAAATATCTACAAAGTAGGAAAAATTCTACAATTAGAAATGAAAATCAATATGCAGTGGAGGTTAATTAAGTGAGTATACCAGACTCTTTGCCGGTTCCGATTTATCGACCCACGGCAACAAAAAAAACTCCACGATCAACCATCTCCTTGAGGGCAAGAAAGTCGGAACCCATGTATGTGAGGCGATATCCATCATCTGCAATTGCGTTCTCATAAAGTTTAGCCAAACTACTATCATCAATTACAGAGAAGAATTACTTGAGCTGAGCGGGAACAATCTCGTGATTACACATTCCCTTCTCGACGGCGGCAACAACCCTGAAATCATCCTTCGAAAGGTATCTCAATGCGTCCAAGGTCAACTTCATGGCTGCTCTGCTGAACAACAACTTCAAATTTGGAGAGAAAATAATGGATGATCAAGAATTGTACTCTCTCCACCCATATTTGACTTTAGTTGTCAGTGTATTGAAATCCAAAATTTAGAAAATATATTATTCAGGAAATTTAACTATATCTGATGTGAAATATTTCCAGTATACGGGTTAAAATTTATAGTCAAACATGTGTTGATAAAAAGTGTGCAAATATGACGGGGACATACGGAGTGTTAATATAATTATCAAGAGCATTTGTTCTACCAATAATAATGTGCAGTAATATGTTCCAAACACTACAATCACATTTTTTTTATTGATTAAACAACATGCTGATTCTCATTAAGATTGATAGAATGTATTACAATTTGTTATAGATCCGGTAACTCAACTATTATGTGAGACTTATTCACAACATCTCTACCTACCTTAATAATTTGTAGTCTAGAGAAAGTCATACCTAAAATCTGTACTTCTCTGACTAGCTAAGAGTATAAGAAATATCCGAATAGTTCTTTATCAGGTACAACACGTTTTTGCAATCCGTGTTAATTTGTATGGAAGCAATATTCCCGAGGGATGCTTCATCACTTTTAGGATAGCTAGTTGTTATGCTTGGGTTGCTGATAATGCCCTAATGGGTTCCGCTCCTTACCACCGTAGATCCGTTCCTCAATTGACAACACACCACGTTGTCGTCCCTTTCTTGGATTTCTCACGAAAGTCACATATGTTTGTATTTGAGTGCCATTGAAGTGGAAGTTATTAGTTGTGCTGACCTTCTTCCATATTAGTTCAATGTCTCCCGCCATGAAATATTCCTAACGTAATTCCTTATGCGGTATGGTCTGGTGATGCATTTGGTCATCTTGGGTAGGGTGGTTGGTCAGATTGTCTATCCCTTCATTTACCTCGATATCGATATCTAAGCAGTTGCTCATTAATGTGGCCAACGCCTGATCAGTGGTCCAGTTTACTAGTTCCATTGTTGTCCAATTCCTTGAACACCAGATTGCCCATATGATAACGCACGTAAGTTTATTGTCCTCCTTTTGTGGGGCTATTTTGAACCATAGGTGAAGCCATTCTCCCAACGGTAACATTTGGGATTTGCTGAAATCCATATCGAGCCTGTTACAATGCCATACCCGTCTTGCATATCTCAATCGAAGATCATGTGTTCCACTGACTTCTCAGTTAGTGAGTATAATTGGCATGTTGTTGATACATTTATCCCTTGAAATTTAGTTTTACCTAATTAATTCAATTATCACTACTGTGTTCCAACATAACCTATCTAACCAAGTATGTAATAAAGTAAAGCATAAAAGACACAAGACTTGGTCACGCAGTTCGGTGAAATTCACCTACATCTGTGGGGTCTGCCCTAGTTCAGAATGAATCCACTAATCAGAAAGATACAATACAAAGTACACCATACAATTATACTTATCTTATCTAACTATAACGTGAATCCTGCAAGCTCTCCTTGCTATCGATATGCCTTGATCAGACTCCCTCTGACCTCGAAACTCGTCGACGCTGGATCTCCTCCTCCCGAGGAATTAAGGTATATGATTCTGAACTTTGAACATTGAACAGCAGGTTTGTATGTTGGAACATAGAATTCTGGCTCTTTGCCATTCTCGAAAGATAAAAAAATTCGTGTTCAGATTTTTTCTATTAAGTCCGTAAATAATGCAGCCGTGTTTGTTCTCTATATATAGTCCATGAGCAGATCTGAATTCTCCCTGATTATCTCCATAATATTCCTATTCCAAATCTACTTCTTGAAGAATATCCAAATCCCATAAATAAAGGAATTTTCCTTATCTCAATATCTCCATATATTCGATAATAACAACTCCATCTATATTTATAGAGATTTTCCATTAATCAACTATGCTTCCATACGCCTAATAAATAACAGAATATTCAGATTTCCATAAATCACAAATACCATAAAATTCTGTCTTCTTTTTCCGTAAACATCTTGGCGTAAATATGCTGTTTTTCGCGATAAATCTAGACTTTACAATATAAATCTAGACTTTACAATCTCCCCCTTTGGTATTTTGTGGACCAATTACCTTTTGGCATTTCATCACAAGAGCTTATGCAAATAAAGACATCAACCTTGAAAACCACTCTGGATGTTGGAACATAGAAACATAACATCTCCCCCTAAATTCCAGATTCCCTCAACATCCAGGAATAATGATCATGTTGGAACATCAACCCAACGAGGCCAATAAAGTCATCCAAGAAATCCAAAACATCTCCCCCTTGGGACCATAAACATGCCAAACACAATGGACACAGAAAACCAAAATCTCCATTAAATGCAGCTCCCCCTGAAGCAAATATCTGGCCTATGTTGGAACATAGTCATAATAGAACCTATAAACCTCTTCCTGAGCAACTATCTGTGCTTCATCTAATGTGGCATTTTCTACCTCCAAAGCTACCATCTAAATGGATTGAGCTCTCAACTTCACACCATTGTACCACTCAAAATCTGGATCAATGTTGCCTCCCATAGAATTCTTCTACAATCTCTCGGTTGTACTTCTTGTAGATTGAGGCAGCAGTCTTGAGACCCAAATAGTCCAGGTAAGCTGTAAATCTACACTCCTCATATACACCCAGATCAGTTGTCATTTCGGCTAAAATTATATCCCTCATGGCAGTTTGATCAGAAGTGCCTTCAATAATCTGCTCACCTTGTGTTGGAACATCAGTCACCCGCATTCTCTATATTGGAACATAAGATCCTTTCATTGCTTTAGAATCAACACATCACCTACTCAGCTTCCTTCCCTTCATCAGTACTTTCTCCCCTATCTGGTGTTGGAACATAGACTTGTTCACCATCCAGATCATAATCTTCTCCAGCCACAGTTACTGATGTTTGAACATCTGAATCTCTAATCCATGTCCACATCTTCTCAACCTGTCTCCATACTCTATGTTGGATCATGACCAGCATCACTATCTTCCAACTCCTCATCATCATAAACCAGAATACAAGGAAGAACCACCTTTCTAATATATTCGACCATCATTTTTTCACCTTTTTCTTCTTTCTATTTTTTTTTGTGTTTTTCTAATTTTCTGTATACAAAATAAATAAACAAAACTTCTACAGCTAAATAAAAACTTTAAAGAAATACCTCAAATCTGACAAACACATAAGTGTTGTCTGAGAAGCTCAATTGTAGCAGTGTCCAACGGCTTTGTAAAAATATCCGCAAATGTTGGAACATAGACTACCACAACTTTCCTCTCAACCCGAATTATCATTTTGCCTTCATTCAAGTGAGATTCCTTAAGATCATCCTGAAATCTTACAAATGCTATCACCATACTCATCTTCAATTCAGCTTGCATCAAAGTCACAAATTCTTGTACAAAGGATGGTGAAGTAGACCCAAAGATCATATCATCAATATAGATTTGAGCAATCAATGTATTTGATGATTCTTGAAAAACAAGCAAGATGTGATCTTCTCCCTCTCGACGAGAACCTTTCTGAATAGGAAATGTAGTGAGTCGCTTATACCACGCCCGTGGTGCTTGTTTTGATCCATACAAAGCCTTCTTGAGTCGATGATATACTTCCTCATTAACCACACCATGTAGGGGAGCACTCTTGACAACTTTTTGGTACATCATAAAATTCATAGTGCACGCCATAACAAGGAGAATGCGAATAGATTCTAACCTGGCAACTGATACGAATGTCCCATCAAAATTAACTCCTTCATCCTGAGTGTGGTCCTGAGCAACTAATCTTGCTTTATTATCACTGGGTTTGATAAGGGAGAGAAACCATTGTAGGCCAGCAAGTTCCCTATTAATTTGAGGGATCGACCGAGTCCTTCTTCTGCTTGATTCAACCTGCACTAATGTTGGAACATGGGAGAGTTCTGGAGAGGACGATATTCCAACATTGTTGAAGATATAAGCGTCACCAGCTTCATCTTTAAGATCCATCTCATCTGATGTTCCAACATCATTGCGTCCCTAATCTGAGAAATCAACTGATGTTGGAACATGGTCAGCCGTATGATCTATTTCATCACATTTGACATTGTAGCAGTTCACTTCTTGTTCCAATAAGTAACATTTGTCTGATGATCGAATACCACTAAGCACTTTGTTGTTGCCATGTTTCACTATGCACTTTTCCTTATGGAATTCCACGCTCATATTATCATCACATAGCTGGCTGATACTTAGGAGATTAGACTTTAGGTCTTCCACCAACAAAACACCAGTGAATACGAGGAATCCTTCAATATGCAGTTCACCTTTTCCAACCACTCGACTCTTCTTTCCATCGCCAAACGTAACAAAACCACCATCATATGGCTGGATGTTTGTTAGTAATTCATGAGTTCCAGTCATGTAGCAAGAGCAACCACTATCAAAGTACCACGAGTCTCTAGAATGTGCAATAGGAGACATATGAGCAAAAAGGCAAGTACTTGTGCGTTTAACAACCCATACCTTTTTGACAATTTTTTATCCCTGGACATCGTCTATGTTGGAACATACTGAGAGTTGTCGCCCTGTCATGATATCTCTGAGCAGTTTTCGGCATTGTTCCTCTGTATGACCTTGATACATGCAGTAGCTACAGATGAGAGGTTTCCTTTGATGAGTCTTGATAAACTTTCTTTTTACCCCTTGAATCTTCGACTTGATATTGACCTTGCTACCTAATGAATTGTCAAACCCGATTCCATGTCGATCTCCAAAGTTTTTTTTTCTCATGATCAGAATGTCACCAAGTTTCGCCGTTCCTGTGTTTAACTTGGTAATAGCTGTTTCGGCCATCTTAGCTCTCTTAGTTGTTGAGCTTAGATCCAAATTTAACTCTTCAATCTCTCTTCTGAGTTCACCAACTAAAACTAGCAACTCCTTCTCCTTCTCGCCCAGATGATTTTTCTCTTCCTTCAACACTCTATTTGTATTAATAACTTGAAGCCACATGGCATACATCTGCTCATATCAACTGTAGATATCTTCATCACTCACAACTAGTCCGTCATCATCACTGGACGTGCCATCAGAACCTATGTTGGAACATACAACTTCGTCTTTCTCTAACATGTTGGAGCATACCTCATCTGATCCACCGTGAAATTTTGCTCCAAATGCCACATAATTGCTTATAAGTTACTCTTCGTCTTCTCCGTCATCTTCACTCCATGAGGTGTTGTATGATTTTCCTTGCTTCTTTAGGGTATTAGCACATTCAGTCTGAATGTGGCCGTATCCTCCACATTCTCGACATTGAATTCTTTCAAACCGCCTTCCTTCACCACTTTAGTTTCTAGAGAATTATTGACTTCCTTGTTCCATCCGAGTTCCACGATTACCAAAGTCTTGAGGACGAGTTTTGTTTCCACCAGATCTTTCATGTGAATTCTTTTTTACCACCTTCTTCAGCATTCTTGAGAAATTCTTGGTGATAAGAGCAAGTTCTTCAATTCCATCATCACTATCAGATTCATGGATGACCCTTGATGAAGAGGATTTGAAAGCCAACTCCTTCTGGACTTTCTTTGCAGGCTCTTGCATTGTCATCTCATAGGTCTGTAGGGATCCCATTAGTTCATCTAAGGTCATGGTGGCCACATCTCTTGCTTCTTTTATTGCTGCTACTTTCATAGCAAATCTTTTAGGAAGATATCTCAAGGCCTTTTTCACCAATTTTATTTCCTTGTAAACTTTCCCAAGTTGATACGCCATATTGGAGATGTCTCTGAGTTTCTCATTGAGTATAGAAATAGTATCATCCTCCTCCATCTTCAGTTCGTCAAACTTTGTAGCCAACATCTGCAGTTTGGATTCACGTACACGACTTGTCCCCTCATGTACAGTTTGTAGGATATCCCATGCTTTCTTTGCTTTTTGGCATGTAGAGATGAGTTTGAACTGATCTTCACCTACTGCAGTAAATATGGCATTTAATTCTTTGGAGTTCGCCAAGCTTCCCATTCTTTCACCTGGTGTTCACGACTCTTTAGGCTTAGATTCTTCTCCTTCAGAATTTCCAACAATAGGGTGTTTCCATTCTGTTTCAATATAGTACCAAGCCAATTCATCCAGTAAATTTATAAACACCCGCATGTGAGCCTTCCAGTAGTTGTAATTTGTTCCTTCCAGCAGTGGTGGCCGAGACACAGAAGCTCCTTCTCTGGTCGCCATTGGTAAAACCGGATCTCACTTTCCTTGACACAACCAAGGGAATAATAAGTGACCAAGCTCTGATACCAATTGAAATTTGGTTTTACCCAACTAATTCAATTATCACTACTGTGTTCCAATATAACATATCTAACCAAGTATGCAATAAAGTAAAGCATAAAAGATACAAGACTTGGTTACGCAGTTCGGTGAAATCCACCTACATCTGCGGGGCCTGGCCCAGTTCAGAATGAATCCACTAATCAGAAAGATACAGTACAAAGTACACCATACAATTATACTTATCTTATCTAACTATAACGTGAATCCTACAAGCTCCCCTTGTTACCGATCCGCCTTGATCAGACTCCCTCTGACCTCGAAACTTGTTGACGCTGGATCTCCTCCTCCCGAGGAATTAAGGTATATGATTATGAACTTTGAACAGCAGGTTCGTATGTTGGAACATAGAATTCTGGCTCTTTGCAATTCTTGAAAGATAAAAAATCCGTGTGCAGATTTTTTCTATTAAGTCCGTAAATAATGCAATCGTGTTTGTTCTCTCTATATAGTCCATGAGCAGATCTGAATTCTCACTGATTATCTCCATAATATTCCTATTCCAAATCTGCTTCTTGAAGCATATCCAAATTCCATGAATAAAGGAATTTTCCTTATCTCAATATCTCCATATATTCGATAATAACAACTTCATCTATATTTATAGAGATTTTCCATTAATCAACTATGCTTCCATACGCCTAATAAATAACAGAATATTCAGATTTCCATAAATCACAAATACCATAATATTCTGTCTTCTTTTTCCGTAAACATCTTGGCGTAAATATGTTGTTTTTCGCATGCACACGTGAAGTTTATTTCATCTTCAATTCCATAACATTAATCCAATCCCACATATATAGGAACTTATATATTCTCCAACTCAAATACAACTTGGACAAGATGTATCCTTCTCGAATTCAGTCTTCAACCTTTCCTTATTTCACCAAAATTCCTTCTTTGATGTTGCAATTCAATAATACCATATTTGCATAATTTCCACAAATTGTCAACTACATAAATCTAGACTTTACATCCCTTTTTTTCGTAGGTTTGGGGTTGTTGGACACGCCCCTTGTATCATTCTTCAGATGAGGAATTTAATCTTCTCCGGTATAATAACGTTTTATTGGATTGCAATTAAAATAACAATAATATTTTGTGTGATAATGTGTATAAAAAATACAAAGTAAGTGATGATATTTAAAGAGAGTACGAAGTATTTTAATAGTTTGCCATTAAAATAATAATAATGTATTTTGTTCCTGCATCATATGTCCACTTATAGTCAAGAGTTCGAGAAATCAAAACTTTTTTTATCGTAGCACTATGCCATAATTAGAATCACGATAAGTAGCGCATTAAGTTTTAGACATGCATGTTACATTAAGTAATATCAACAAACTTGAGCACATCACACGGTTTCAGGGATCATCTTCATACACAATCATTTAATCTACTTCAAGAAAATAAGGTAAGTCTACACCAAGTAGAGTTAAAACCAAACATGTACTAAATCAAAGTAAACCAGCTATTATTCCATTAAGTATAAAATTAGGACACCGACACGAAGTTGATGAAGATCCTGAGTTTCTGGGAGCTCCAACTAACTGATACTGCATTCAAAAAGATACTTCTCTGTGTCTACTACTCTACTTGCATGACTCCACTAATATGAATTTTGGAAAATGGTGGTTAAAAGGTTGAAATTCGTCAACCTTTTGGGTTTTGTTTGAGTGGGACCCGAATGGATGTTGGGTCGGTGGATGTCATTTTTGGGTTCTCCTCTGTGAGTACTATAAAATCGCCTATTTAAACTCTCAAAACGGATCAAGGGTGAATGAGATATGGATGTTTGAAATATCACTCTTGAAAGAGAAAAAAATGGGCAAAAATTGGCCCGAGTAATTTTCTCTGGACTATCCAAAAAGCGTATGGACGGCATGGAAGTCTCTGGAAGGCTTAACCGCATAGTATATATGGAATTGCTTGTGTGTAATTCTTAAGAGATAAGAACAAAATACTTCCATATTTTGTGAGACATCTTGTCTTAAATAAATATGCGGTTTACCATGTTTAATATGTTGAAGAATATTTGTGCAAATATTTCTTCTTTTTCCAGCAGATTTGATTCGAGTATTCATGGAATATCTCGAATTTGATGAGTTGGTGATTGGAGAATATTCTTCTCTAATTACAGAAAATCAGAATATCATGTTTCCATGAGTAGGGTCTCTTAGAGTAGTATAAATAGAGCCTCTAAGTCAGTCAGAAAATACACACCATTTCTCAAGTCCCTCCATATTCTAAACTTGAGTTTTCTTTCTGTCTTTCTCGAAGTTTCCATTTGGTGCTCTGTCGAGGTGATAGTCCTTCGGGCCTTGCGTGAATCCGAGGTAACTCTTACGTGTTAATTGTTACCTTCGATGGTTTTATCCCAGGGAACGATGTCCACGACGAGACTAATTCGTTTCAAGGGCAGCGAGTGTTACTCGTGACTCCATCATTACTTGAAACATGATTTATGCTTTGATTATTTGTAATTTAAGCGTTTCGATTGTATGCTTGAATAATTAATAAAAGTTTATTATTCTTGCATATGTTAATTGCTCGTTCAATTTTGTTGTTTAATTTTTTGCATGATATAATCAATATATGTCCAACAGTTTTGAAACGGATGATACTTTATTGTAATATATTGAATTGAAAATTGCATGTCGAATGCTTATGTCGAGAAAGAAATCTGCATACTATATGCCGATCGGATTTGGATGCTATACCGTGCTTGCCTTATTTATTTGTAAAATTATGGAAATATACATGATGCATGCCACATGTTAATAGGAATTGCATATAAATTGCGCAAAATTTGCATGCCTGGTGTGGTAAATCATATTGAAAAGCCGCATGTTTTAATTTACTAAGATCTGCATGCGAAAGTTCATGTTGTTGTATGAAAAGGATGTGGTATGCCTTATATCAATTAAAATTGCATACCAAATCTAATATGAATGTGGTTGCTTGGGGAAATTGCATATCTCCTATGGATTGGCTACTGCATGCCTGCTTGAAATTGATGCATTGCATGGTTCACATTAAAGAAGTTTCATATTGCATTGCATTTATTGATGCATGCTTAATTTTACACTCCGAGTATGTGACTTCAAAAATTGATGGTTTCGATTATTTACAACAAAATTATGCTGTGCAATTTGTTGTATATACTGATTTGAAATATTTATTTGCGACATGAGATTTGTACATATATTTAACGATGGTAATTTATTGTATCTACACGTTGCGTGAATCCGAGATACGACGGTATCTCTTATGGAAGAAAAACTTGGCATGGAAATACAGCAGGATTTACTTGACAACCTGAAAGAGTCGAGAGTGGTAACCACGGTTTTGCAAACTATGGTACGTATACACGTTAATTAAAGTGAATCATGGCTTATGCTATACATACATATATTGCTTGGATTATATTTGATAACCATTTGAGTGAATCTGGACGTGAACGTGACTTTGTTACAAAGAGAGTTATGTGAATAATATTTGCACATATATGTCCAGTACACTAAGGCTATCGAATTTGATGGTAAATTGATTTGGTTATATTAATCCCTTAATTATGTGGGAAAATGATAAATTACATGGCGTAATTATGGAAATATGCTAATTCCGTGATATTCATGCTTATGAGATTAAATGTTGATATGGTAAGAAATAATATTTGATTCTTGCATGAAAGATTGATTTAAATTTACGAAAAAAAATGCCATGAGTTTAGAATATGAGATCAGACATTATTATTCAATTACATGAAAGCAGTGCATATGGTTGGAAATTATGAGGCATGTTTAATTTCCAAAGCCCTTGAAATGCTATAGTATTTGTTTAAATACTTGATCAAATGTTGAAATACCTATTTTGCATGGTATAATAATTTGGTGATGTGGGCTGCTCATGTTGGTTAAAGATTTAAACCATATTTGTGTGAAAATGTGCTGCTAGTGATTCATGACTTTTATATGTTTGGTCTGAGAATTGCATGCAAAAAATTAGTAAACTTCATTTGCACTTAAACATGACATCTCTCGGCAAGAGTGTAATATATTCGTGCATGAATGAAGTATGTGACATTGGGTTATTTGATCCATGATGTATTCTCGTTCATTTAGGGACTTGATTTAGTTGCATATACAAAAATTTTAGATCTATGTTGTGTCTAAAATTGGGTTATGCTTTTATATGCTATGATTATATTAATTGTTTGGGAAAGTTCCTTTTGATGCAATGAAATATTTGACAAGACTATTCCCGATAATTTGCTATCTTGATTGACCACTTACAAGCATATGGCTCACAAGTGACAATTGTTAGATTGCACAAATAGAGCATATGGGCTCGAAGTTCAATATATTCTGGTTATTTTGTATGACCTGAAAAATGTGAACGTGAAGACATTAGTTTACGACTATGTCTAGGGTATTGGTTCTTGTGAACCATGGTATAAACCCTAAAGCATGAGTTATCATGACTATGCTAAAAACCTTTGATTATTTGTAATCAAAGAATTGAGGGGAAAATCTCAAGAATTTAGTTGGGAAAAATAAGAATCCTGAGAATGGGAATCCCAAAACTTTTGGTCAAATCTCTTGATTTATGGTTGAAAAATCTAAGAATCATGAGATAGGGAATCCCAAGACAGTTGGCCAATTCTCTAGATTTTTGGTTGGAAAGCCTTAGAATTCTGAGATGAGGAATCCTAAGACATTTAGTCTAGAAACCCCAAGACACGAGGTTTTGAGAAACTTAACACGTGTGTGGATGTTTAATAAAACCAGCCCAATGTGGGGGGGGGGGGTAGACGAAAACCTAAAAATTCAACGACGATATGAATTTTGATAGGTACTTGAGGTGAAAAGTCGTCACCGGATATTTGAATCAAGTTGATCAATTCGGGAGGACTTTAACTCGAACCAATAAGGTAAACTCGAAATTGAGTCAAGCAATGCACTCAAACTTGAGTCGAGCAATGAACTTGAATGTGTTTCGAGCATAAAGGCACTCAAGTTTAATTTGAGTTGTCTGAAAGTAAAGTGCAGTTGTACTGAAACTTGGCTTTAAAATGGGCATGAAATTGTGTGGAGTTGGTGAACTCACACTGCGCCCTAGTGAGAGATAATCGAATCCTCGATTGATTGATACTATATCGGTTGTGGTATTGGTCATGCGAGGAAGAACGATTAATTGAGATCGGAAAGTTTAGTTATCTCTAATCCCAAGGGAGTTGAAGGAATAAGAGAGACTTTCACGATAAAATATCAATACATGAAGGTGTTTTGATTGTTGAAAGGATCTAGCCCTAAAAGAACTTTCATGGGTAAGAACCTAGTGTTTGATTCATTATTGAACACACAGACTTTTAGTAAGTTGGGTTTGTATATTAACGAAACCACTTACGTGATGCACAGAAAACATATGAGGTTATCTGTGACCATGATGTGAATACATAGAATCCTTTGGGGAATGTGATTCACACTGTAGACATTTGCAAGGTCATTTGGTGATTGAAGGAAATTTCTAGAAATGATCAAGCGTTGTGGGGGAGCCTTTAAGTTGGCTGGCGATATTTTAAATAAGATGCCTCAAGAAGGAGGAAAATAAAGCTCCTCATAGAGCCATCCTAAAAGTTCTTTCGAATGTGTGGGTTGGCGTATTGCGAATGTAGTAAAAGGAATACTTAAACAGTATCTTTACTAGATATGCACAATGTTGAAGTGCTATCAATTTCTTGAAATTCACAAGAAATATTATGCAGAAACTAGAAATATATCTTGATGGAAAGTGTATTTTGTGGAAGTTTCTGTTAAAGATCCTGATTTATCTTAAATGGACTTAAGAGTCAATAGATGGAATTATTAAGGATCGAGGATAAACCAACGAAGGAAACGAGATTCCATGAAATAATTTTTGTGGAAAGTGGTGATCAATATAGAGATTGATCTACCATGAGTGCAAATCACTAGAGTACTAGTAGATTTGAACAATTAGTAAGTATATCTGTGTACTTGATGGGTGTTCTCTAGACGTGAGAATAAGTCCAAGGGTTATGGTACTTGCTATCAAGGCTTTGTGAAAGCTAGAAGTACATCTAATGGACCTAAATGATTATTTGGAGATTTAGATATTAAAATCTGAATAGAGCAAAATGAAAAGCTCAATGCTCCTAAATGACCCATCATGTGACCAAACTAATTGTTGTTTACCCAGTGATATTAAATCAATGAGTTTGATGAAGGCGGATACGCTAAGAGTCTCTTGGAGATATGTCGTATTCTATGGAATGACTCTAAACATTATGAGTTACCTTTTTGTAAAGGTGAGGTGTCTCTTAAGAAGAGAACTCAAGAGTCATTGATAGTCTATTGTACTTATTAAAGTGCACATTAGACAATTCTTACAACGGATAGTAAGATGATACACGAGTAATCTAGAAAAGATCACCGGAAACAAGCTGTGTGTGAGACTCGTGGATATGGCTTGAGTTGTGTTGAGAAATGGTTCTCTCCTGCTAGATTCATAGAGGAATCTATGTCCATTGTGTTGGACAAAAATTGGGAAAGATATACCCTAGGATGACAAAGCACTTGTATGCTTATTGGTGTAGAGTAAAGCCATATCAATGATGATGTGTCTCGACAAAAAAACTTTACCATTGGATGACTACTCTCTACGAGAATTAACGATGTTGACTACGTGAGGTCAATATGATAAGAGTTGTGATTCTTTGACGAAATGATTGAATTAATTTCTTGACGAAGAAATTGAATCGAGAGTTAGTTGAGAACTCATCGAAAGGAATATGACTAAGTCTAATAAATGGTGAGTTACGTACGTGGACACCCAACCTATGTGACTGGAGATCCCAAGATCTAGGTTCAAAGGGACAACTAAACTGCAAAGACCCATCGCGATTACTGTGGGGGTTTCATACATCCTGTCTTATTCATATGATGAAGAAACGGTGATGTGAATGGAGGTTAAGCATTAAATTGCTTTTAATGATTCAAGGCATTGAGTATGTAGTACTCGAAAGAGCGCAATAGTTTACGGAATTGCTCTTACGCCAAGAATCACCTATGTAAGCGAGAAGTGTGGCCGCTTCAAAAGGGAATTGTTGGGACGCAATTCTTTAGAAACCTTACGGAACTAGGCGGTTGCCATGGCCTGATTAATGGACACAACCGAGGAAAGCGCAAGGGCTAGGAAAGATGTCTGTGGGAAGTGCATTGTCGTTCACACAAGCGGTATGGGAAGTTTAAGGACATCGCGTCTACTTCTTAACCAATGGGCTAAGTGTATTCTCTCAAGGGAAAGTTCAAAGGGTGACACAACCTTATCCTATGCAGCATCTATGCCGTCGAAATGAATCTATCACCAAGTCAAACTCTGTGTCTGACGTGATTGTTCTGATTCCTATATCAATATCTATTCATGTGAGGGATTGTTGGAAAATGATGGTTAAAAGGTTGAAATTCGTCAACCTTTTGGGCTTCGTTTGAGTGGGACCCGGATGGATTTTGGGTCAGTGGATGTCATTTTTGGGTTCTTCTCTGCTAGTACTATAAAATCGCCTATTTAAACTCTCAAAACGGATCAAGGGTGAATGAGATATGGATGTTTGAAATATCACTCTTGAAAGAGAAAAAAATGGGCAAAAATTGGCCCGAGTAATTTTCTCTGGACTATCCAAAAAGCGTATGGACGGCATGGAAGTCTCTGGAAGGCTTAACCGCATAGTATATATGGAATTGCTTGTGTGTAATTCTTAAGAGATAAGAATAAAATACTTCCATATTTTGTGAGACATCTTGTCTTAAATAAATATGCGGTTTACCATGTTTAATATGTTGAAGAATATTTGTGCAAATATTTCTTCTTTTTCCAGCAGATTTGATTCGAGTATTCATGGAATATTTCGAATTTGATGAGTTGGTGATTGGAGAATATTCTTCTCTAATTACAGAAAATCAGAATATCATGTTTCCATGAGTAGGGTCTCTTAGAGTAGTATAAATAGAGCCTCTAAGTCAGTCAGAAAATACACACCATTTCTCAAGTCCCTCCATATTCTAAACTTGAGTTTTCTTTGTCTTTCTCGAAGTTTCCATTTGGTGCTCTGTCGAGGTGATAGTCGTGAATCCGAGGTAACTCTTACGTGTTAATTGTTACCTTCCGGTGCTCTGTCGAGGTGATAGTCGTGAATCCGAGGTAACTCTTATGTGTTAATTGTTACCTTCGATGGTTTTATCACAGGGAACGATGTTCACGACGAGACTGATTCGTTTCAAGGGCAGTGAGTGTTACTCGTGACTCCATCATTACTTGAAACATGATTTATGCTTTGATTATTTGTAATTTAAGCGTTTTGATTGTATGCTTGAATAATTAATAAAAGTTAATTATTCTTGCATATGTTAATTGCTCGTTCAATTTTATTGTTTAATTTTTTGCATAATATAATCAATATATGTCCAACAATGAAAATATAGCATTCTTCGGTGTATGAGAACACAAACAGCCAACTTAAACTGAAGAATAATGCACAATTCAAGGTTTCATTTGGCCCTCCTAACTATCCTAATGGCTTCCATGAGTCTGTCAATCTCAAAAGGCTTGCTCAAATGATAATCCATCCCACCACGCCTTGTGTTTTCATCATCATCATCACACGTTAGTGCAAATATGGGCATCCGGACACCGTGGCGTTTTTCCTCTTCTCTTATCAGTCTTGTTGCTTCATATCCATCCATTACCGGCATCTGTCAACACGAAACAACTAAGCATTTATCTCACTATGTACTCGATTCAATCATGTTAAACAAGGCCGATGAATCATACCTGGCAATCCATGAATATGTAATCATATGGTAGGTTGTTTGGATCATTGAGACGCCGGCGCACTATCTCCACTGCCTCTTCTCCATTCTCACAAACATCTACTTGTGCTCCAAGTCGCGCTAAACTAGCGCACGTTACTCTGCGCAGCACGCGATCATCATCTACAACCAAGACAGTTTTCCCTTGAAGTGGCCTTGAAGGGGCTTCATCCGCGGCTATTA
Organism: Rubia yunnanensis; assembly: GCA_037428765.1. Classification (NCBI taxonomy): domain Eukaryota; kingdom Viridiplantae; phylum Streptophyta; class Magnoliopsida; order Gentianales; family Rubiaceae; genus Rubia; species Rubia yunnanensis. The sequence goes on along the minus strand of CM075063.1, from coordinate 105,760,195 downwards.
CAATCTCCTGCAGTTGCTGGTTGCAATCAGAGGAAAAAGGTACATTTTTTACTGCTGCTTCTTTGAGTTTGAATGAAATAGGATGAAATGCACCATGAAGTTCAGGCACAAGTCCAAGCATTTCGTACAAAACCAAACCATGCAATGGCTTTGATAGGATGTAGTCATGAGGAGGGATCTGAAGCTGCAAGTCCGAATTCTGAATTCGATTTTTCCACCACACAATCTTACACTGTAAACCGCGATCCTCCTTCAAACTCGACAAAACTGAATTCAATTCTAGTGAACTCTTAACAGCAGAATCAATCATAATGAGCGCGAAACGGGGGGAACCAGAATCAGATTTTTTGCAAAGGTTTGGCTCGATCTTGCGTAAAATGCCTTCTAGTTCATCACTTGTCTTTGCAACAGATACTTCGATGCCAAAGCTTTCGAAGAATGCCCTTGAAATCTTTCGCCGCTCTTTACCATGTAGTAACAGGACAACATGGGATCCATCCAAGCCAAAAGAGCTGCAAAGCTCTCGATTGTCAATTCCGGGATTCGAAGCTATCAGAAAAATGTTGAACCTGAAGCAAGTCCCTCTTTCTCCGCTCTCATTCTCAACAATCTTGATTTCTCCCCCCATCACTCGTACCTAAAACACGCACCAAGTTATTAAAAGTGTTACAGAAAGTGTTACACAAGACAGTGAGCAAGATTCATAAACAAACAAATACAATTTCTTACCAAAGATTGAACAATGCCAAGTCCTAGACCCCATCCTTGCTGTTGAGAATCATGTGTCTTAACCTGAACATAGTTCTCGAACACAGATTGGCGCCTCTCCTTAGGGATCCCACAGCCGCTGTCATCCACCTCGAATTCAAACTCCATACAATCTGGATTCTGGTGAAAAGAAGGGACATTACTGGCACTGCTTTTACAACAAAATCTTGACAAACAGTTGAGCAGACTTGTGTCATTGTGAGCAAGTATGGCCTTCTCTTCACTTCTTTTCCTGGCTCGTGCCCGGATCACAACATGTCCTCGCGATGTAAACTTCATCGCGTTACTCAGCAAGTTGAGCAACACCTGTTTTAGCCTTTCTTTATCGCCCCGAACTTGGCTAAACTTCAAGACTGAACCATCAGAAACATCTAGCAACACATCTACACCTTTCCTAAGGCCAACAGTGTAGAACCTGTCAACAACCTCTTCCAGGACTTCTGTCAGGCTAAACTCTTCATCCTTCAGCTCTATTTTGTCAGCTTCTATCTTACTTTGATCAAGAACATTACTCAAGAGGCCTAAGAAAAGGGATCAAATGTAACATTTCTAGGCTAGTTTGATCACTAACATATTGAAAATGAAGACAATGAAGAGGCTTACCTAACAAATCCTGCACATAAGCATTGATTTTTGTCAAGTTGGTTTTCAACTGGGATTTCGAGATGATATCCTCATGGCATTCTTCCACCAAGACGGTTAAAACTTTCAAGGAAGCGCGTAAATCGTGACTATTGGTGGCGAAAGCATAGCTCATGCTCATGCTTTTCCGCTCAGCTTGGTGAGTCGATTCCTTCTGTTTTATGAGTGCATTGCACAAAACAATCTCTCTTGTTGCAGCTTTCAGGATCAAAAAAATGAAAAAGCAAAATGACGAGATTATCCCAAGTACCATGAGTGCCAGAATCAGCACTGCTAACATGTAGCGCATAAGGGCAGCAGCTTCCATTCCATGTTTTACGCGAAAAGTCAGTACATATACCTAATCAAAAGACATTCAGAACTGATTAAACTATATATGTTTCAGACACAAAATTCTCTGAATGACTTCACTTACTGAATCTATTCCTGCAAGTTTTACAGTTGAACAGTAAAACTCATGCTTGTTTCGGCTAATCTTCACTGCAGAATTTCCATTTCCATTATCAGAAACACAAGAAGCATTTTCCGGTTCATCATAATCACCATTTGCTTTCTTCCATTTCAGTGTAAGTGTTGTGTTGTTCACAGCTATCTCAGCTTCAGGAAGTCTTGTTTGCATCAGGACTTTGCCATTCGCGGCAAGGTGCAACAGGCCGCCACTCAAATCCAAATTACTAAACTTCTCAATGGCCTTTCGCGCAGGAAATTTAATCGAAACTTCTCCTCTTCCATCCATGCTAACTATGTTTGAGAACAGGAGATCAACACCATTACTCCCCTCCTCTAGCTGGCAATATGGTACCCCCTCATTTTCAAATGTAGTTTTGTTCCATTTCTGAGTAGAGTTAAACAAGACTGCTTCTCCAAAGAGTTCTCCTGTGTTGCGATTCGCAGGCTGAATATACACCTGTGGAGATTCAGAAGAGTTTGAAAACCGCACCAAGGTCTGCTGATTGTCCTTAAAGTACGCGAACGCAAGTCCATCGAAGCCATTGTATCCCACCTCGGCCACATCCGGGGCTGCTAAAAATGTTTGGAACAAGGACGGTGCGATCTGGAGCGAATCAAGCGAAATCAAGCGAAATCAAGAAACCAATGTAGCTCATGAAACCAAATGCAAATGTGACACGAAAGTGCAAACCTTTTGTTGGATAGTGGAAAATGGCAATGCACTTCCATTTAGCATTGAGCCGAGGTATCTAGCTAGATTCACAGTCGATGCATTCAACGGGACGATCATTTGCGCCGTGTGCTCAACCTCGGAGACTGATTTGTTGCGGAGCTGATGCGCTTGCAAAACCACATCATCTTTAAATTGCTCCACCAACACAAACATCCTCAATATCATCAAACTTGCCAATCCCTAAGACATATACATATATATATAGATTCCCAGTTAATAATCAAACCAATCATGCATCGGTAAATAACAAGGCGAGGAGAAGTACTAGGAGGATCAAAAAGCAGAGAGGCTTAATAAAGAGCCTTAAACAGAGTCTCTTTGTATTGAAATGAAGCCTCATCTTGTCAGCCTGCAATATTCATCGAAGCTTGTTAGAATTTCTGCCTTCGATTTCAACAAAATATCCATTATGATTCCAAGATAACAAACACGACGACAACAAACAAAACTATATAAATCATATCTAAAAGTATGCACGAAGAAGTATGGACGAAGAAATTCAAGCCAAAAATATGATCATGACTTGCCTAGTTCAACAGAATCAACCACGTCTGAATGAGAGGAAAAATCAACCATATCAGCACTGCACGCGCTTCCTTTGTATCACGTTACTGCGTACTTCCTTTATATATATATATATGATGAAGTTCTTCCCATTTTGTTTTGTGAGATGATGAAGATAATAAGAAGCAGGAATAGTTTTTGAAGAGTACGTAAAGCAACAAAAAAAATTAATGATTTTTTGAGTTCATGTAAATAATGTTTTCGGTTGAAAAGAATCTTCCATATATAGTTATCCTGTTGTAAGATAGATACAAATTTGGTATGATATAGAGTACGATTCTACGTAGAAACATAATTTTATTCTAAATACAAGTAATATTCACGTAAGGGAAAGTCTCAGAAAAGGCACATTTCCATAAGCTTATGCACATTTTTTTTTTATTAAATTGGGTTCATGTAAATAATGTTTTCGGTTGACTAGAATCTTCCATATATGGTTATCCTACGACATATATAGTTATCCTGTTGTAAGATAGATACAAATTTGGTATGATATAGAGTTAGATTCTACGTAGAAACATAATTTTATTCTAAATACAAGTAATATTCACGTAAGCCTACAACATATATAGTTATCATGTTGTAAGATAGATATGATATAGAGTACGATTCTACGTAGAAACATAATTTTATTCTAAATACAAGTAGTAAGAGAAAGTTTTAGAAAAGGCACATTTCCATAAGCTTATGGACAATTTTATTATTATTATTAAATTGGGTAATAACTCAAATGAGCCCCTTGTTATCCTACGACATATATAGTTATCCTGTTGTAAGATAGATACAGGTATGATATAGAGTTAGATTCTACGTAGAAACATAATTTTATTCTAAATACAAGTAATATTCACGTAAGCCTACAACATATATAGTTATCCTGTTGTAAGATAGATACAAATTTGGTATGATATAGAGTACGATTCTACGTAGAAACATAATTTTATTCTAAATACAAGTAGTAAGAGAAAGTTTTAGAAAAGGCACATTTCCATAGGCTTATGGACAGTTTTTTTTATTATTAAATTGGGTAATAACTCAAATGAGCCCCCAATAAAATCCCTTCCCGTCCTGGTGAGAATTGAAGCACTAGACTTCAACCGCTAGGCTAACATTCAATTCCCGCTTGTGGACAGTTCTTAGGAGCATTTGCCTTAAATGTTGTAATTTTTTTATAAAATTTAAATATTGCATTTATAAGTTAAAACAAGTAATAATATGTATTTGAAGGTGAAAATATAAAAATATAGGATATAAAAAAGTATTTTTAAAAATTTTAAATTTTGTATGTAATTTAAGAAATACAGGTAAAAAATAAGTGACATATTCATAACCTTATGGATAGGCCGCCTGTCAGGAGACCCACTCTTCACGTAATATTCACTTGATTTTCCTTAACAAATTCTATTCATTTAAATCTTATACTTAGAAGATTATCAATGGATTTTTCTTTCTCCTAATTTAATTACTGCGAGTACCCTCTGTTTTCGTTCTACATAGAAAAAGAATTATGTTATAAATACAAGTAGTATTCACATGATTTTCCTTAACCGATTCTATTTATTTAAATGGATTATCATTGGATTTTTCTTTCTCCTAATTTAATTACTGCTAGTAGTCCTCTATTTTCTTAAGTTTAGCACAATTAAGATATTTATATTTTTTTTTTCAATTTGTCACATTCCCTTTTATGAGAAAAAGTACATTATTCTCAACCACTTATTAAATTTTTTACTCTCTTTACTCAATTTCCTCCATTTTTATTAATTATTATATAATTAATAGTACCATAATAATAATAATAATAAATAGTGTACACTAAAGTACTAAATAAATTTTTTGATACGTTTAAGTTAATTTATTTAAATATAAAATTTGAATTCGAGTAATTAAAAACTTGAATCCCTCCAAATATAATTTTCAACTTGTAATTATATGAATAAAATATTTTATATTACAAATATAACTATCATTTGCATTATATATAAATTTTATTAAAATTTTATCAACATTATTGAATTTTAATATTATACATTATAATTTTAATATTTTCTAAATATTTTGACAAATAAATTATATAATTAACTTTCTATATCATTCAAAATTTATATCCTAGTTAAAAATAGTATTGTTCAAAAATTATTGTTCGACAAATTAAGATAACAATAATTCACTATGGCATATGTATTTGAGGTGGTGTCACCATAAACTTTAAACAGTGGCCTTTATATCATTCTAACAGTAATAAGCTATAGAGATATACCTCTAATAATTTTACAGGAACCTCTCTCTAATGATTTTACATGGTCCTATCGCTAATAACCTAAGGCCTTTTTTGTCCAATAATTTCCAATCATTTTACCTGTAGCGGCAATCAAAAAATAGTTCAAAAAATTCAAAAAAATATTTATAAAATGTTTATAAAATTAATATGATATAAAATTATAAACATCAGTAAAAAATAGCAAAACGTCAATGAAAAATCATAATACATCCTAAAATCTGTAGTAAAAATATATAAAAATTTAAATAAAATAGCAAAAAATCAACTGAAATCATAAAATCATGAACAAAGCTAAATCATCAATTTTAATAGAAAAAACACAAACATCAACCTATACCACCCAAAAATTAAAAATATCAATTATTATCATCTAAACTTCACCCAAAAAATGAAAAGCATCAACATAACGGGAAAAAACATTACAAAACATCAACCATATCACAAAAAAAAAAACTACAAACATCAACCCCTATCACCTAATACTCACGTAGAAAATGAAAAACACCAACATGAAAGAAAAAACTAAAAGCGTCAACAAAAAAGTTACGGTACCTCAAGAGTATAAATTATTCACATTAAAAATAATAAAACATCAACAATTTTAAAAAAAACTCACAAATATCAACCTATATCACCCAAAAGACACAAACATCAACTCATAAAACCTTAACCTCATCCGAAAAATGAAAAACATCAACATAAGAAAAAAAAATACACTACAAACATCAACTCCTATTACTATAATCTCATCCAGAAAATGAAAATTATCAATATGAGATTTTTTTTTATATAAAAAACTGTAAATATCAATCCATATTACCAAAAAAACTGCAAAACCTCAACTCTTATCAATTAAATCTCATCTGAATAATGTAAAACATCAAGATAAGAGGGGGAAAAAGCTACAAATATCAACAAAAGCTACAGTACCTCAAGAATAAAAAAATTTCAAAAATAAAATGAACCCATGTCTCTAACCTCAAAACCTAGAGCAATAACAACTACACCAAAGGCTCTTATTCAAGATAGACTCAGTCAAATAATATTAAAACTCATCTTGTACATCAAGAACATAAATTATTCAAAACAAAGGTCACACAAAGATTAGAGCTCGAGACCTCAACCTCTACAACTAGAGTGTTTACAACTAGACCAAAGAAACATTATTGACAAAAAACTCTATCAAGTAATTATTAAACCTCATCAAATCTTTTAAAAAAAGTAAAACACAATATTAAATCTCACTCATGAAGTAGGACCTCAGTGCGCCACCACCGTCCACCGCCACCGACATTATCGATGTCCGCTCGTGCTTGCACATGTGGACTTCTTCTTCACCGAGCGAGTGAATCTGACGCGCCTGAACGGAAAACGTTGAACGCCTCGCCGCCGCCTCTACTACTTGTCACCCATGCTGCTGCTCAACAGAAGACGAAAAACCTCAATCCATCGTCGAAAAACCTAGCAAAGCTCGGCAGCGGTGCAGTCGCTGGAAATCCTAGCTGTGCATACGTCCGGAAACCTAGCAGGCAGCGTCGTCGATCAATTGAGAAGCGTCGGCCATTGAGCAATCGTCGATCAACGGAGATCTCATCGGAATCGTCGAACATTGCGCAATCGTCAATCGTAGCGCCGGTGGAAGTGTCGGGCATCGAGCATCGCCGATAAACGGAGATCCCACCGATGGAATTGCAACAGAACATCGGCAGAATTGCAACAGTGATTTCACCTGCGAAATTTCCAACGGAAAGCCAGCAGGCAGAGAAGAACGTCAGCTGCGACGAATTGCGACATAAATTCGGCAGTAACCGCCGGCCGGTGGCAATTTCCGGTGGGAGGAGGCAGTTTCCGATTGGTTGCTAAAAAAAGGAAAATAAAATTCTAAATATTTTTGTGATATTTATAATATTTTGACATTTATATGATAGGTCTATAGATTTATTAGCATATTTAAAATTTTAACCCAAATCTTAACGGTGTTGATTTTTTGGTGAAAAGAAGGATAACATTATGAGTAACGTTTTATCAAAATTTCATAAAAACAACAAAAAAAAAACTTATTTCCTTGGAATAATTGTTTTGTCAATTTCTTCATTCACGATCAAACTTATTTATGTAATACTACTTTATTATTAAACAAAAGATAGTTTAAAAAACATTAAAAAAAACATAATAGCCTTAACAGGACATTATTACACAGAGAAATTACAATGAAACCAAATAAAACCAAGAAGAAAAAGTCTACATATCAGCCACAAGAAACATCAAAATCCAACAACTAAGTTTGATGGGGTTTGGATTTCTTCACTATCAAAACTGGACACTTTAGATTTTGTGCACAATAGTTGCTCACGCTTCCAAGAAATGCCCTGCCAATAAAACAACTTCTCCATAAATAATGGAAGACCTCACTTAAACATATTAAGTATTACTCCCAACTTTATTAACACTCTTATCTTTTTTAAGACTATTTTTTATTAAATTTGAACCACAAATTTGAATAATGATATGAATAATAATATTATCATATACGAATTCGTCATAACAAATAAATTTTAAATATCAACTTTTTATTTATCGTTTTCACATGTAAGTAAAAATATTAATAGTTAAACAAGTTTCATTGATGTGCAAATAGAGGAGGAAGTAACAATTAAACATATTTTTTAATAATTACTGTATCAAATTTAGACTGAGAAGTGTGTAATTTAGACCGAGAAGAGTGGAGGAGTTTGAATATTTGGTAAAATAAAATCAAAATAGAATGATGACCTCTTAATGATGCCATAGCCGTGGGTTCCCATGACCACCAAGTCAACATGGAGCTTCTCCGCAACTTGACAAATCACGTCCCTCGGATCCCCACTCACCACCTTCGTCTCCACCCTTACCTGTGCACCGCATCACACCCGATCAAATAAATAAATAAATACTGGGAGATTTTTTTTTAAAAAAAATGGATGCTTACGTCATTAAAACCTTCACACAGTGTCTTAGCTTTCTCAGTAACATGCTCTGCCACCTCAGTGCCATACTTTTCCATGGTTTCCAGTATATCAGCAGAGAACAAATAGCCTGTCAAATTTCAAACCCTAAATCTCATTCAAAATCCCAAATCCAATTCTAATTCCATTTTCAGGACTAAATTTGATCTGAAATATAGAATTCCTCTCCACCAATTACATCATCTAAGTAGTTACAGCAGGAACGACTAACCAATGGAAATAATCCGTGACGGAGAAGAAGGTGAAGGTGGAAGATGATCACCTGATCCGTCGAGGGAGGTGTAGACTTGGCGAGGCGGCTTGGCGTAGAGGAGAAGCAGGGTGTCGCTGTAGTCTCGGTTGACGATGTTGTTGAGACACCATGTGAGAGCGTAGGCGCTCTCCTCGCCTTCGTCAACCGCCACCAGAATCTTGCGCTCCTTTTTCCCGACCTCAGCCATGGATTTGATTTGATTCCTCTCTTCTTTAATTGAAACTCGTGAATCTCAGACTGCTGCTTTGTGCGTTGTGCCTGGAAGGGATGGAATTGTTGTTACTTATAGTGTGTGAAATAAGTCGGTAGAAATGTTGGTGGGGCAGCTTTTCGCGCTTTTTTACAAAATTAAATAACCCCCTCTCTGAGTTTATCCGATGCCAAATGCTGTTGGCGGTTTCTGGTTTTATCTGTTGCTTGTTTTGGGTGTTTTTTATACTGTATTTCGTCCACCAGTTTTGCTTTCAATTCTCTGGACAGTGTCTTTGTAACCCTAACATTTCAACGCTTCAAGGTGTCTATGTATGGGTGCGTGCTTGATAAGTGCAAAACTATTCATTCCAATCAATTCTAATTAAAATTATATGAAATTACTATTTTACCCTTCTAAAAAACTTAAAAAGTAAAAAAATTGTAAAATGACATTGATGCCCTTAACCATAATTTTCTCCACTTTCCCTCTTTTCTCCCCTTTCTTCCACCGATGTCAGTATTCTCCATTAGCTTTCTCCTCTGTCGACTTTACCTCCGCCTTCTTCTTCCTAGTTCTGATTACGTCGCCGGTGAGATTCTTCGCCAGGTTCTGGTCCAGTGAGTCCAGATCGAACTAGAGGTACTCTGTGGGCTTGCCCAAACCGAACGGGTTGAACCCGTAGTCGCCAACAAGGGTTTCGGTGAGATACTCTGGTGCCTTAGCTATGGGAAACCACAGCGGGCGGTCGTTGAGGTTCTACCGCCAGAGCTAATTTCTTCTCCGCCGACGATAAGAGTCATAGATACTCCCTTCCCGCAGATTCCATTTCTTCAATTCTATACTCGTCGTTCAATCATGTCGGGGGTGGCCGGAGGGGTGGGGTGGTAGTGGGGGTTGACTGGAGGGGGTAGGGGTGGTGGTGGTGGACGAGTGGAGGCTGGAGGTGATAATGGTGGCTGGATGGAAGGGGCGGTGGTGGTGATGGCCGGGTGGAGGCGGGAACGAGTGGGGCTGGTGGCACGGTGGTGGCTAGCTGGAGGTGGTGGTGGTGGTGGTGACCTGGCAATGTGCTTCATTTTGCATGTGTTAATCGTTGCTCCCGACATAATTTTTACCATGTTTTGTTTGGCAGATTGCTAGTATTAGTTGAGTTTACGTGACAAGGGGTTTAGACTGTCATGTTTGGTTTTATTGTCCAAATCATGCATTTTGTAGATTTAGTTAGTACTAATGGACATCTTGTATCCACGGGCTTCTAGATCTTCCATTTGATCATCTTTAGTGGGTCGCCCGTGGACTTTTATTTACATTCTATGTGAAGGCTGTTTATAAGGGCGGTAGAAGATATTGAAGGCCGTTCGTAAGGGCGGTAGAAGATATTGAAGGTCTTTCGCAAGGATGGTAGAAGAGATCGAAGGCCATTCACCTCTAGAATGGTAGAAAGTGAAGGCCACGAGCATCAATGCGTAGTAGAAGAAGATTGGAGTCAAAGATAAGCGGCATTGGTGCTCAAAATGGCCAAGGGAGAAATGATGAATTGTGGTCCAATGAGTTGCACCAAAGTGTGAGAACGATCCAAGGAGAATTAGCCTTCAAGGATGATTCCATTGGATTCTTCTTCTCGGGCACTAAAAAATTGACTACTAGAACTAAAAAATTGGACTAATGGTTCACCCGTAGCGAAGGAAACAAGTTCAGCTGGCCAAGGTATCACGGGTCAGCGCTGGCCATTGATGGCCAAGCACCAACGGCCCGCGCCAGGAGAGATGCCCTGCGCCAATAGTTCCATCGCAATGCAATGGCACGACCCGCACCATACCTTAAGGCTCGCGCATCACAAGTTCAAGGATTTGCTCGAAAATGGCTAAGTATGGGCATATACCGTCCCATTTACGATGGTCTGCACCGTTCCAAGTTCAAGATGTCAAGACTAGCCGATGGCTCGCGCTAAACTTTTGAGCGGAGTAAGCATTCAGACCATGGCTCGCGCCCAAGCATGCACCCCGCGCCATACTTCTGAGCAAATTGTGCTTCCAGACCACGGCCCGCGCCATAGCCCATGGTCCGCACCAGAGTCTCGCACCACGGTTCGCATCGAAGCATGCGCCATATGCCATACTTCTGAGCAAATGTGTTTCAAGACCACGGGCCACACCATAGCCCATGGTCCGCGCCACGGCCTCGTGCTAGATCAAGTGCCCCGCACCGATGAAGAACCATGGCCTGCGAGCGATCATGCATCCCACGATAAGTACTTGGCGCGGACCGCGTCATCCGCGACGGCCCGCACCAGGCGGCGGCTGAACTAGGGTTTTAGCATTTTTGGCCTATTTTGTGCCTATTTTTAGGCTCAATCTCCTTCTCCTATATACATGACCTTAGTCTACTAGGTTAAACATGTACAAATTAGATTAGTTCATTCGGAGAGCATTTTTAGAGAGAGAAACACTCTCTCATTTTCCTTTCTTATCTTTTAATTATGTGTTTATCCTGGATGTGGAATTCAAATCTATATGTGAATTCCATGTCTATGGAGTAGTTTCCATAGCTTGGAGATAATTGTAGCGCATGTTTAACTCTATGTTTTGTGAGATTCATTAGATTCATCCTATTATTTGTGTTCATGATATTATTATGATTGTACTTGAATGTTCTGAATGCATGAATATTGCACCACATACTGCCAAACACTTTGGGTTGTATTCACGTATGTTGCATTTATTGATGCCCCATTGGGAAGACAAACGTGGATGTTAGAATGGGTAAGGGAGTATGTTGCGTCTACGTGAGTGTGTGCACGGAAGACTCGATTATTACTCTGATTTATTTGCCATCACACCAGTCTTAGCTGATTACGTAAATTTTTTCGATAGGTTGCGGGTAGAGATAGTGAAAAAGTAGCAAACTAGGGTGTGAGAGACCTTAGATCATAGATAAGGTGGTAACAAACCTTGGGCCTAGTTGATAGAACCTGGGGGAAGTTGTGCATTCGTGGTGGAAGCCCATGACGTAATTGCACGGGGGAGAAATAGACCTACAACAATGGTCAAACCTTGTTGTACTCCCCTAATTATGATGGCGGTGTCGATGGAAGGTTGCGAGCGCATACGACGTGACAAGTACGGGGAAGTGTATGTCATTGGCCACACCACGTGTTGTGAACACAATATTAGGTTGCTTAGTAAATCTTACATGTGAATGAATCTAGGATTGAAATATTGGGTTAATCATGTTGTGCAATGACTCCCCAAGTACTTAGCTTAATTAGATTACTTGTTGTTTTACTTTATGCTTTGTAGTTGTTAATCTAAAAAATCCAACCCCCCTTGTTTGCATTTACTAGCTATTGCTTTCACTCGTACGGATTGACGTACGAGGTTATGTTTTTAGTTGATACTTGAGCCCTAGCATCTCTGAGGACACACCCAGAGCTTGTCGCTAACTACCCTCTAGGCAGCGTAGCAGTGAGAACGGGTGCAGAATTATAAATTTTATCTTTGACATTGTCAGCCTCCGCTCAGGTTAATTAGAAACAATTAACAACCCTGGGTGGACGCGAGGCAAATTTCGGTGCCTCTGTCAGGGATGCTATCCAGCTCAAGTGTCAATTAGCACAACGTGTTAGTAGAGTAGTTAGTATTTGCTTTTGTTTTGTTTGTTTTTTTTCGGAGTAGGTATTGCTTGAGTTCTTGGTGCAAACCAAGGACCCATGCACTACGATTCCGAAGTTTGTGTGTTTACTTTAGTTGTGTTTAGTTAAAAAAATCTGGGAAACTACTCAACGGATGACACTTTGTAGGATGTGTCATTATGATCATCCTACATAATGTTGCCCAATGTTGAGTGAGTATGAGAGAAGAGAGACTCAACGAGTGAGATTTTTTCGGATATATCATTGTGGCCACCCTACGGAGTCTTGCTCTTTAATGAGCGAAACCGAGAGAGAGGTAGGAGTTTTTGGTTCCCAAGGACGACAGGATCAAAATTGTTACCCACACCACGATGCTCTAAATTCGAGGTTTAGTGGTAGCTCAAATTTGTGGTATGGAAAAGCATTAGGAAACCAACACTTTGGGATAGATAGTTGGATTTCACCAACTTACCCAATGCCTCAAAACCAATCCCCTTGATTGGTTCCCAAATTGAATTGTTTAGAAATTTTGCAAGCTATAACTAATGTGACCAAGAGTAGTGATTTACTCCAATCACAAATGCTTAGCGAGATTAGCGATTTGGGAAATCAACTATTCTCCAGTATTGAGAAAGTTGAGGGACAAATGCTTAATTTGATGGAAAGTGTGAGCCAACTTGAAAACCAATATTTCAAAAATGAACCATCCCTAGTTAAATGTGAAGTTTTGATAGATGAATCTAAAGGGGACGGGGAATGGTTTGTTAAGAGTGAGAAGTAGAAGAAGGGGTAATTATGCTTAATTTTCTATATTACCTATTTTCACCTCACCTCCACCTATAAATCTAAATCCCACATTTTCGGAACCCTTAGAGGAAACCATAAGGAAGCCAATTGAATATTAAAAGCTTCTAAACCACCTATTCCTCTAAGGTTGACTCATCGTCTACTATATCTCCTCTTGGAAGATTCTTAGCCCCACCTCTTAAGTTTTGGTTGTCTAAGGTGATGGGGTACTGACCCCCACCTTATAGATAATATTAGGGTCATGCCAACGACCTTAAATATACAGAGATTCTCGGGAGGCAACCCGAGCTTTAAAAAATTAGATTAGTTTGGTATTTTTGGTGTGTTTTCCCATTTGTAGGTTTTTTTGTTTTTGGGACACTATTACACTTGGTGTGCATGTTCATTTTGTAGGAAGCGTATCGTTCTTGGAGGAAGGTGAGCAAATGGGGAGTCCAACTCATGGACTATGTAGACGTACATGGTTCATAATGCTCAAAATGGTGGACAAGGAGGAGAACGAAACCCCAAATTCACGGGGCGTGTAGATGTGCACGACCCATGAAACTCACATACTTTCCTACACCCAAATAACCATTTCTTTCCTACCACCACCCTACCACCAAAATACCACCCAAAACCCACCTACCCTCAAAACCCTTGAGACACACATCGAGGCCTAAGAGTTAACTCTCCATTGTGATTCAGTTCCTTATTCGATTAGTGATGCATGATAGTGGTCAAATTGGACTTTCTTGACTAGAGGTTAGGGTAGTATATTGGGGTGACGATAGTTTGTTCTTTACATTCCATGATCGTACCATCAAGGGTAGATTTTAATGTTCATTTTATATTATAAGTGCTTTCCTATTTCTTTCCCTTGCCACATGTTCTTTGATTTTGTATATGCATTCAAGGTAATGCAAGCTTTAAGAGTGTGAAAGGGGATTAGATAGAACTTATGATTTAGTTATTTCTATGTAGCTAATAGCTCTTCTAAGAGCATTTTGAAAAACTGAAAAAAAATTAAAAACTTGGACAAGTCGAACACCCGAAAGGGACATTTGGGTAATATTGGGAAAAACCCAAATAGGTCAGAAGACCTAGGTAAAAGTGAGAGGCTAGGCCAGGCTAGGCTTACGAGCCTAGGCAAAAATGAGAGGCCGTGTGGAAAAAAGTGAGAAGTGAGTACCCTTTGTGTGCTAAAGCTAGGATGAAACCCCGAAAGGGATCCTAAGAAAAATGAGAGAAATTGAGACAAAACAAACAACTAGGTTGAATGCATGCTTCTGCGGTGGATTGTTTTTTAAGACGACTCTTTGATTGCTTTGGGATCATTTTGGGAAAAGTAAGCTAGCTTGACACTTATCTTTTTGGCTTACCTTTTTCCACATTTTATTTTGGGTGGTTAGATTGCTTATGTTCTTCGGGGAGTGTGAGAGTTGTGAAATTCTTACTCTTGTTGGGAGAAATATGATAATCTAGGAATAAGTGGGATGTCTCGGTTAACTTATACTTGCAGTCTACATTTCACTTAATTCTTTGTCCTATCTTTGTTTACTCGAGGACGAGCAAATGGTTAAGTGTGGGAAGTCTAATGTGTTTCATTTTGCGTGTGTTAACCATTGCATCCAGCATAGTTTTTAGCATGTTTTGTTTGGCGGTTTGCTAATATTAGTTGAGATTACGTGACAAGGGGTTTAGACGGTCATGCTTAGTTTTATTATCTAAATCCTGCATTTTGTAGACTTAATTAGTACTAATGGACATCTTGTATCCACGGGCTCCTAGATCTTCCATTTGATCATCTTTAGTGGGTCGCCCGTGGGTACTTTTTATTTACATTCCATGTGAAGGCCATTCGTAAGGGAGGTAGAAGATATTGAAGGTTATTCGTGAGGACGATAGAAGAGATCGAAGGTCATTCACCTCTACAATGGTAGAAGACAAAGGCCACAAGCATCAATGCGTGGTAGAAGGAGATTGAAGCCAAAGATGGGCGACATTGGAGTTTAAATGGCCAAGGGAGAAACGACAAATCGTGGTCCGATGAGTTGCACCAAAGTCTGAGAACGATCCAGGGAGACTTAGACTTAAGGGCTGATTTGATCGGATTAGTCTTCTCGAGCACTACAAAATTGACTACTAGAACTAAAAAATTGGACTAACGGTTCACCCGTAGCAAAGGAAACAAGTTCAGTCGGACAAGGTACCACGGGTCAGTGAGAACCGTTCATGGCCAAGCTCTAATGACCCATGCCAGGGGAGATACCCCACACTAACAGTTTCAGCATGAGGCAATAGCACGACCCGCACGATACCCCACGTCCCGCACATCACGAGTTATAGGATTTGCTCAAAAATAGCTAAGTATGAGCGCAAACCATCCCATTTACGACGGCCTGCGCCGTTCCAAGTTCAAGATGTCAAGACCAGCTGATAGCCTGAACCAAATTCTGCATGCTGCACCAAAATTTATAGCGGAGCGAGCATCCAGACCACAACTCGTGCCCAAGCATGCGCCCCGCACCAAACTTCTGAGTAAACTGTGCTACTAGACCATGGCCCGCGCCATAGCCCGTGGTCCGTGATAGAGCCTTGTGCCACTCTCTACTTTCCCTTTCTTTTCTTTTAATTTTGTGTTCATTCTAGATGTGGAATTCAAATCTATGTTTGAATTCCATGTCTATGGAGTAGTTTCCATAGCTCGGGGATAATTGTAGTGCATGTTTAACTCTATGTTTTGTGAGATCATTAGATTCATCCTATTATTTGTGTTCATGATATTATTATGATTGTACTTGAATGTTCTGAATGCATGAATATTACACCACATACCGGCACACACTTTGGGTTGTATTCATGTATGGTGCATTTATTGATGCCCCTTGGAAAGAGAAACCTGGATGTTAGAATAGGTAAGGAAGTACGTTGCGTTTGCGTGAGTGTGTGCATGGAAGACCCGAGTATTTCTCTGACTTATTTTCCATTGCACAAGTCTTAGCTGATTACGTAAACATTTTCGATAAGTTACAGGTAGAGATAGTAAAAAGTAGCAAACTAGGGTGTGAGAGACCTTAGATCATAGATAAGGTACCAATGGGGGAAGTTGTGCATTTGTGGTGGAAGTCCGGGATGTAATCGCCCAGGGGAAAAATAGACCTACAACAATGGTCGGACCTTGTTGTACTCCCCTAATTAAAATGTCGGTGTCGATGAAGGGTTGTGAGCGCACATGACGTGACAAGTACGGGGAAGCGTATGTCATCGGCCACACCACGTGTTGTGAACACAATATTAGGTTGCTTAGTAAATCTTGCATGTGAATGAATCAAGGATCAAAACATTAAGTTAATCATGTTGCGCAATGACTCCCCAAATACCTAGCTTAATTAGATTACTTCTTGTTTTACTTTATGATTTGTAGTTGTTAATCTGAAAAATCCACCCCCTGTTTGCATTTACTAGCTATTCCTTTCACTCGTACGAATTAATGACCCGTACGAGGTTGTGTTTTTGGTTTATACTTGAGCCCTAGCATCTCTGTGGACAAACCCAAGGCTTGTCGCTAACTACCATCTAGGTAGCGTAGCAGTGAGAACGAGTGCAGAATTATAAATTTATCTTTGATCTTCTCCACCTCCGCTCGGGTTAATTAGCTATATTTAACGACCCCGGGTGGAAGCGGGTCACCAGGCGTTGGAAGTGGTGGTGGAGGCCTGACTGTGGGAATTGAATGTTAGCCTAGCGGTTGAAGTCTAGTGCTACTACCATGAGGTCATGGGTTCAATTCCCACCAGGGCAAGGGGAGGGGAGGGATTTTATTGGGGGCTCATTTGAGTTATTACCCTTTTTTTTAAAAAAAAAAGAGGCCTGACTGTGGAGGTGGTGGTGGTGGTGGTGGCCTGGCGGTAGAAGTGGTAGTGGTGGCCTGGCGGTGGAGGTGGTGGAGGCCTGGCGGTGTAGTGGTCTAAGGGAAAATTTTTCCTAACACTTATAGTAGGTTTTAAATTAAAGGATATTTTAATCATTTTATACGTGGTCAACGTTGGATATAGTATCTTAGTTTTATATTACCACTTATGTCAACTAGTTAGGGCTGTTTTTGCACTAATAATTATCTGAGGGTTATATCGGTTCTTACTCATGTAGGTAGGGTTATATTGGTATGTATCCCTTTAAAAATTTTTTGCATTGATAAAACAAATCTCTATTTTACTAACTTACGTTGTAATAGGGGCGGATCTAGGAATTTTTATTTTTCGGGGCTCATTTAATATTAAACAAATCTAATGTTGAAATTTGAAAGAATTTTAAAATTAAAAAAGATACGATAAAGGTGTGATGAAATTACGGTAAGTTCAAAATTAAAATTATGGTTAGGAACTAATTAAAACTTATATTTTAACTAACTACAAAAATGAAATAAATTTATTTTTTATGGCAGGGCAGTTGCCCTGTCTTGCCCAGGGCTGCCCCCGCCTCTGTACTGTAATATGTACATTTCTTATACCGTATCCATGGGGTATCATAGATGTGCATTTTATGCATGTAGAATATACACTTTTAAATTATTATATGTGCATTACAATACTTACGTAGTAATCACAATTAAATTATTATAATGCACAATCTCAAACAAAAGAATGCACATTTTTAAAATTAAGAATATACAAAATATCCCTAGGGATACGGTGCTCATGGTACCCCAAGAATACCATATAGTTTTCATAATATGTATATATATGTATAATATTAAATTTTAACCCTTTTCTTTTTTATAAAAAAATCAATTCTTTTATCATAAAGTTTTGTTTTAAACCTACTAACTATTAGACGGGGTCATTTTATAATTAATATGATTAATAGAGATATTTGACATTTATATTTATTTATTGCAATGAACTATCTATAATTATGATTTTTTAAACGAATATCAACATATAAATAATTATAATCCGACCTTCAAAATTATAAAATACTATTTTTAATGATGGATCTAACATTAGTCGGTCTATAATATAATATAACATTAGTCGATCTAATATAATTTTTATTTAAAAAAAAAGATTACTGTCTCACTAAAATATAATACATGGAATAAATACATTTTGATTAAGGCACCTAATATTCTTATTACATTTTGAGCAAGTATAAAATGTGCTTACTTTGCATTTGTGAAATACAATTTGAATATTGAGCTTTCGTAGGGGCGATTACACACTTGACTATGTGTACTTTCAACTTTACTGGAAGGTGAGATCTGGTAGCTCATCGGAGCTTGCCGCCCATCAAAATGGGTAGATCGAGCAGTAAGAGTAAAGTGAAGGCACGGAAGAAAGGAATTGACCTACGAAGAAGCATAAACACTGAAGCAAAGGAGGGGTTGAAGGGTGTTGTGGGAGACAATGGTGGAGCTGAGATGGAGGATAAATTGGGATCAGAGAATGGAAATGAGCTAAAAGTGGTGATGGATTTGCACACTCCATTTCACAGAAAAGTGGATAAAGTGGTTGAATTTCTACTCCATTACTGGTGGGAAAACTGGGTAAGAAACTCAAATGGGGAGAAATGGATGAAGATGTGGAGAAGGAAAATTGGAGAAATCTATTTAAACTGGACCTAAGCGACATCAAATTCTATAACCCAACCAATGTTGAAGGGACGCCAATGGGAGAAATCACGCTTGAGGAGGTGGAAGAAAGCGAGAAGCAATGGAGCACAACAATTCTTTGTAGACCATTGGGATGTAATCCCTCCTTTAAGGTAATGAAAGGCTTTTTTATCGGATTTGGGGGAAGAATATATCTAAGATTTGGCTGCTTGATTCTAGTATTCAAATGATTAAACTCATTGCCAAAACTTTTTGTGATTAAAAGGTGGAGAAGGGGGTAATGTTTTTTTTATAACAAGCCCATTATAATCAAACCATGGTCTAAGATTTTTGAGGTGTAGGATCCTGATACTGTCCCTGTGTGGGTACAGATGCATGGGTTACCCATTATCTATTAGAAGCCTAAGACAATTTGCAAGATCATTAGCCCAATAGGAAGGGCAATCTGTTTAGACAAACCAACCCTAGACAAAGAAACATTGTCATATGCTAGGGTTGAGTTGGAGGTGAAAATAGGAGAATCTTTGCCTAATAAGGTACTGTATTTGAATGAAGAAAGGGTGATTATGCATCAGGATTTGAAATTCGAGTGGAAACCAGTTAAATGCTTTGAATGTGGTATGATTGGGCATGAGTAGAAGATTTGTAGGAGGAAGGAGACTATTAAGACTGTGTTTGAAAAGAAGAAGATATACTTTCCAGTAAGAAGGATTGATCAAGTTCAGGTGAAGAAGGCAGAACTGGAAACAAAAGGTTGAGAGCAGGAAGTTTAAAATTCAAAATGGAGAAAAGAAAATGCTAAGAAGGAAGAAAGGCAGAATGGCAACGTGGAAAGAGAGGAGGATATTATGGAGAGTGAGGAGGAAGTTAGGTAAAAACCGAGGAAAGGGAAGTACACTCTGCTAACTGATCCACCGGATGGAAGATAAAATACTGACCTGGAATGTTAGGGGTTTAAATAAAATAGTGAAGCATGGCCAGGTTAAAAGAATCTGCATGCTTAATCGGGTTGGAATGTTGGGATTGTTAGAAACCAGAGTGAAAATGGAAAATTAACAAAAAAAAATTACGGGATAGAATTGGGCTAGGATGGTAACTGATTACCAATGGGGATATAGTGGACAGAGGAAGAATTTGGATTAGCTGGAGAAAAGATTATTTTGAGGTGACAGTCCTAAGTAAATTTGATCAATGTGTGGATATAGTTGTAGAGATAAAATATATGAAAATGATTTGTTATCTTACAGTGATATATGGGTATAATAAAATTGAGAAAAGGAAAATCATGTAGAATTACTTGAATCAAACAGGACTGAGGGATAAACCATGGGCTATAATTGGGGATTTCAAGTCCCCATTGAAATTTGAAGATAGGCAGGGAAGGAATGAAGTAGAAGCCAAGGAGATAGAATACTTTCCAAATATGGTGGATCAGTTGCAATTTAATGAAATAAGAACAATTAGGCCTAAATTTTCATGAAGGAGTAGAAGGGGGGAAGGAGATAGAATATATAGTAGGATGGATAGATGTATGATAAAAATGGAATGTATGGAGAAGCTGAGAGATTCATACTATGAAATTAGGACATAGATCATATCAGATCATTCATTGATACTAATGAGATTACAGGGAGCAAAAGGGAATGCTGGGAAGATTTTCAGGTACTTTAACATGTGGGCACTGTCCCCAATGTTTAAAGTAATAGTTGAAACAGTGTGGAGGAGTAGAAGAATTGAAAGCATGCAAGACTTATTCAGATCATTGCAAGAACTTCAAAAACCATTAACTAGGCTAAAGTATAATGAGTTCTCTGAGATTGGGAGAAGAGCAAGGATAGCAATGGAACAATGGAAGGAGGCAATGAAGGTATTGTATGCAGACCCTAGATGTATAATAAAGCAAGAGAGGGAAACAAAATTACGAACTGAGATTGGTAGATTGATAGAAGTTGAATTCCAGTATCTTCAATAGAAAGCAAAAATCCACTGGCTAAAGGATGGAGATAGACCTGCAAGCAGGTTTTATGCTTCAGTTAAAAAGAGGCACTATCAAAACCATATTGTGGCTCTAAAAGGAAATGGGAGAATGGTGGAAGACTAGAAGCTGATTGAGGAAAACATGTTAAAGCATTTCAGAGAACAACTTGGAATTGAGGTTGCTGCAAAGAGGCTGGATAAGAAGGTAGTTAGTATGTGAGCTATTTTTTCAGTGAAGCAACAAGCAAAACTGATTGATGAGATAAAAGATGAAGAAGTGATGAAAGCCCTAAAAGGAATTCAATAAAAAAAAGCCCGATGAAGGATGAACTTACAAGCAAATTTTTCAAAGACTCTTGGGAGATTATAGGAGAAGGTTTTAAAATAGTTGTAAAAAGCTTTTTCGGTGGAGATAGTACATCAGAGGATTTGGGGGAAGCTATTATAGCTCTAATACCTAAAAATAAAATCCACAAGAAGCAGCTGACTATAGGCCTATAGAATGTTGCTTAGTGATTTATAAAACAATCACTAAAGTAATATTCTCTAGGCTGAAAGAGGTATTGCTAGGGATTATCAGTCCAAACTAGAGTGCATTTGTGAAAGGGAGGCACTTGGCTTATAATCTTCTGCTCACACATGAATTTCTATAGAAATATCAGCTGTCATGAATGAAGAAAAGATGTGTATTGCAGGTGGACATTAGCAAGGCTTTTGATAACCTGAATTGGAGGTTTTTGGAGGATTGAATGAAAGAGTTGAAATTTCCCAATTTACTGATAAGCTGGATTAAAAAGTGCACCATGTGTTCAACTTTCTGTTTATCATTCAATGGTAGGCAGCGTGTATCTTTTGCATCAAGCAAGGAGATCCACTTTCTCCCTTGCCTTTTGTTCTAAGCATGGAGTATTTTACAAGGCTAATGTTAAGCAAGCTTAAAAGAAAATACTTTGAGTATCATCAGAGATGCAGTAAGGTGGGGATTCACTCTTTACTCTTTGCATATGATGTGCTGATATTTTGTGCTCCTTATAGAAATTCAAATGAAGGAGTCAAAGAGTGTTTGAAAGAATTTAGAGAAGTCACAGGACTGTCAATAAGTGAGAGGGAATCAAAAATATACTTCTCTGTTATGGAAGAGGATGAAAAGTAAGTTTTGGCTTCAATTATCAATGTGCAGAAGGGTGATCTACCTATGCAGCATTTGGGGCTGCCATTATCAAGTGCAAAATGGAATAGGCAAGATTGTGAAAATCTGATTGAGAAAATAAGGGAAAATCTACAAACATGGTAAATTGGCACACTTTCATTTGCAGGAAAGATGATGTTAATTAACACTATCCTAATGAGTATAGCAGGATATTGGCAAGCATATTCAGTATTCCAGAGGGAGTTCATGAAACCATAGTTAAGATTTTTAGGATCTTTCTATGAGGAAGGGAGGAAGGGAGAAAATGCTTTACACTAGTGCCTTGGGCAACTATGTTCAAAAGGAAAGCTAAAGGAGGAATGAGATTGAGAAACTCTTCAACATGAAACAAAGCAGCACTGATCAAACTTGTATAGGATCTCAACTCAAAGCAAGACATTCTCTGGGTAAGGTGGATAAATTCTTATTATCTGAAAGGAGATAGCTGGGAAAGGCATCAGTATAAAGAGCATCAAAGTTGGGCATGGAAAAATCTCAATAGTCTGAAAATGATGACAAAAAGAATTCAGATGAAAGGGAAGCTAAGCATTCGGAAAATTTGTGATGAGATGAAAGGATGGACAAGGCAGTGAGTCGGGCAAGGATGGTTTGGCATTAAACGCTACTGCCAAAACATATATTTTTTGTTTAGAGGATGATCAGAGAAGGATTAGCTACAGTGGACAAACTGCAAAGGTATAATATTTTGGGATCTCAACCTGATTGCAGATTGTGTGGTAAGCAAAGGAAACAATAAAACATCTTTTCTGTGATTGTGAATACACAAGAAGAGTTACAAAAAAATTTGATAGGGATAGACTTCAGGAGATTTATTATAGACTTGGAAAGAGCTTTGGTGAGGATGATTAGGAGGAGGCAGCAAGGCCAGATGATGAAGCTAATGGCTGGACTTTATCACATCTGGGAAGAAAGGAATAGGAGGATATTTCAGGGAGTGGAAAAAATGGAGGAAGCAATCTGTGGAATGATGGAATCGGAGTGGAGATGGAAGGTAACAAAGAACTGGGAAATAGAATTTCAAGAGGAGTGTGTTTGGAATTTTTTGGAGTCAAATGGTTAATAGTATAGATAAGGGTTTGTAGATAGTAAAGATTGGGCTAATGGGATTTGAAATGGGCAGAGAGAGAGGGCCCTAAAGTTTTGTACTCTTGTTTTGGTTTTAATAGAAGAAAATGGTTATAAAAAAAATACAATTCGAATACCATGGGCAGTGGTAGAGACCGCTACCGGTCTCTTACCAATTAAATATATTTTTTTTTCTCTCTCTTCCAGCTCATCTTAAGAGACTACTTAAGAGACAACCCTTTTTTTTCTCCACAATGGTTAAGAGACCACTATATACTATTCATGGAACTCACTTGATTTTCTCAATCCTACTCATTAATTTGACCATTACATATTATTTTAAATAAATTTATCCACCAAAAATAAGTTGAATGCAAAATTTAATATAATGTTTAAATATTTAAATATAAATTCATTTTTTAAAAATATGTTAAATAATTTATTTTTCTCGTTCTTGTCAATACCATGCTTCAGTGTAAAAAAATAAAATGAATTTCAATTTTTTTGAAGAAACTATTAAAACGAAATTAAATAAATAAATACTATGAGAATTCATTTTTTCTATAAAATAATATGGAAAACATAAAAAGTGCGCAAAATCAATTATAACAATTATAAAAATTACTTTAAATACTAAATAAAATATTGATCTAGTCCGACCAATTATTATAATTTAAAAATTAAAATTATATTAAAATTGAAATTCTTACAAAATAGGAAAAATTGGGAAAAAATTTAAAAAAATGCTTGGGACACGTGTCGCCACCAGAATGGGACACGTGTCCCATTCAAAAAAATTTCCAGCGTCCACATTGCATGAACGCCCATGTGCAGCGTCCAAAATTTCCGAAGTCCAAAAAAATTTCCAGCATCCCCATGTGCATGAATAGTCCAAGTGGTCTCTTAGTTGGGCTCTTGCTAAGAGACTCTTGAGTGGTCTCTTAACAAGAGACCACTCAAGAGTCCACCACTGTGGTGGTTTTCGGTCTCTTAAGCGGTATTTTAATTTTAAGAGACCACCACTGCCCATGCCCTAAGGCCATGGGCAGTGGTAGAGACCGCTACCGGTCTCTTACCAATTAAATATATTATTTTTCTCCCTCTCTCTCTTCCACCTCAGCTTAAGAGACCACTTAAGAGACACCCCCTTTTTTTCTCCACAATGGTTAAGAGACCACTGTACACTATTCATGGAACCCACTTGATTTTCTCTATCCTACTCATTAATTTGACCACCAAAAATAAGTTTAAATATTTAAATTTAAATTCGTTTTTAAATTTAAATTCGTTTTTAAATTTTAAATTCATTTTTAAATTTAAATTTATTTTTAAATTTAAATTCGTTTTAAACTTAAATTCGATTTTAAATTAAAATGCATTTTTAAAATTAAACTTAAAGTCGTTCTTAAATTTAAATTCGTTTTTAATTTTAAACTTAAATTCGTTTTTAAACTTAAATTCGTTTTTAAATATAAATTTAATACAATGTTTAAATATTTAAATTTAAATTCGTTTTTTAAATCTTCACCAATAAAATAATTATGGAAAACATAAAAAGTGCGCGAAACCAATTGTAACAACTATGAAAATAACTTCCGATACTAAATAAAATTTTGATCATCTCCATCCTAATATTACAATTTAGAAATCAAAATATTGGTCTAATCCAACCAATTATTAAAAATAGGTAACACATAAATATTGATCTAGCCTGACCAAAAAAACACGGATGACGAAACTATGTCGTAACCCTAATCTTGACCACCCAGATGCTGGTAAAGATGTTCTGTAAGGTCATTTTTCAACTGGTCATGTTTAGCTCTATTGCGCACATCCCTCCAGTTTTGCCTGAAAGTCGGAAGATCAGCATGCCGCTCGGCATTATAATGCCAAGGAGAGTCGTCGATTTGGTCATAATCATTTGGTTGAACTTGCAACCCATATGTGTCTCTTTCATCTTCGACTATCATGTTGTGCAGTATGATACAAGCTATCATAATGTTGCCCAACGTTTCCACATTCCAGTATCGGGCTGGGTTGCGAATCACGGAAAATCGAGCTTGTAAAATACCGAAAGCACGTTCGACGTCTTTACGGTAACTTTCTTGACGCTTTGTGAAGAGTTGCTTCTTGGGGTCATTTGGAGCCGTATAGGCTGGCATGAAAGTCGCCCACTTAGGATAGATTCCATCTGTAAGATAGAACCCTTGATCGTAGGTCCGACCATTGACTTCGTATGGAAAACGTGGAGCTCTCCCCTCACATACGTCGTCAAACAATGGTGACTTGTCCAGAACGTTGATATCATTATTTGACCCGGCCATACCGAAAAATGCATGCCATATCCATGTATCGTAGGAGGCGACGGCTTCCAAAATAATTGAGGCACGTCCACTCCTACCCTGAAATTGCCCCTTCCAACCTACAGGACAATTTTTCCATTCCCAGTGCATGCAATCAATACTACCAAGCATACCTGGAAATCCACGTCCACGTGCCACGTGCATCAGGCGAGCAATGTCCTCCTGATTTGTTGGTCTGAGGAATGTTGGACGGTATACGGCAATGATTGCATTCACAAAATGAGACACCGTTTCTCTAACCGTCGTTTTGCCCATCTGTAAGCATTCATCCAGTTGGTCGTATCCACAACCATATGCCAAATGCCGTATTGCCACCGTGCACTTGTGAAGTGGTGAAAATCCTTGATTACCGGTTGCATCAGGCCTTTGTATGAAATAAGGATCGTAGTTGGTGACATCTCCCACTATACGTTCGAATACAGTTCGCCGCATGCGAAACCTTTGACGAAAGTGTCGGTCGTCGTACATTCTTTCAGGAGGTTGAGCAAAATATTGCCTCTGGAGTAATTCCTGTGCTCGAACACGATCCCTTCTGATATGATTCCTGTTTTTTTTTGGTAAGGTTGGAGAAGTTTGAGCACTCTCGTCCTCTATGGCTGCGTACCATTGTTTAGCCATTTCTGGCAAATTTAAGAAGAAGTTCATTGTCTCAGGATCGGGGTCAGGTAGGAAACCGGGAATATCATAGGTTGATGGGTTTGATGATTCTCCAAAGTGAAGCTCATCATCGTTGTTATGGGAATTAGAAGAGGTCATGGTTGGGATGAAGAAGGGAATTGGTAGAAGAATTGAAATTCGGGGTTGGAATGAAAGGTAAACAAATGACCCATTTATATAGATGACAAGTGCTACAATTTTGGTCTTGTGGCTTGGAAATGATGAAATGAACCCATGTGAGTGGATGAGATGTGTCCATGACAAGTGCTACAATTTTGGTCTTGTAGCTTGGAAATGATGAAATGAACCCATGTGAGTGGATGGGATGTGTCCATGACAAGGGCTACAATTTTGGTCTTGTGGCTTGGAAATGATGAAATGAACCCATGTGAGTGGATGGGATGTGTCCATGACAAGGGCTACAATTTTGGTCTTGTGGCTTGGAAATGATGAAATGAACCCATGTGAGTGGATGGGATGTGTCCATGACAAGGGCTACAATTTTGGTCTTGTGGCTTGGAAATGATGAAATGAGCCCGGGAACTGAACCGGTTAAAAAGAAATGATGAAATAAATAAATATTGATCTAGTCTGACCAAATTAATAATAGGAAAGAAATAAATATTGATCTAGTCTGACCAAAAAATAAATATTACAATTAATTTCCACCGTAGACTACCCCAATTAATTTATCTCGTAGTTCTTCCTCTGCTGCAGACAACTCTCCCTTTCGAATCAAACCATCAAGGAGTTTAGTGTTAGCTATCAGGTGCTCCCGATCTGATTGTTTTTCAACGAACTCCCGCTGTGCTATGTTGTACTCCATTCTAGCTCTTTCACCCTCCGCAAGTATTTCAGCCTTTTTCGTAGCTGCTTCAATTGCGGCCGCACACTGCATTCTAGCGGATTCTTTTTCATCATTTGTTGCTGTTGCCCTGGCCTTTCCTTTCCCCCTTGCCTTGCATTTAGCGGCTTTAACACCAATAGGCCTGGATGGATATTGCATAGCTTCAGGATCGTCGCCACCACGGGGTGTCGATGGCACCCCCCGTAGTGAATATTCTTCTCCATCGGTATCCTTTGGGCCATATTGTGCTATGAATTTGGGGTTCCTCCTGCAATCGTCATAGCAATGGAAGAACAAAAATTGTTGTCCGTCGTTTTCATCTGCAAACAAGTTCAGGGTCCATGACTTCATGTCTCCTTGGCTTGACCCACTCCCGGCCCGACTAAAGTGACGTGCGGCTTTGCTTTCACACCCCACATATTTGCCAATATCGTGAGCCATTTTTGACCACCGACACTTGCACGACTTCATTGACCGGTTGAAATTTGCATAAAGGTTCACATCGTGCATAATTTTAGTCCAAAACACGCCCGCATTTTGACCCGTACCCAACACGCAGTCGGTGGAATGCTCGAACCATGCGCCACATAGGATTTTATCATCCTCTACACTCCATTTGTCCCGGCTACTTCTCGTCTTCGTAACCTTACTCCCAGACACTATTGCAACTTCATCATTTCCTTCACCTACATCATTTCCTAGAAGAATAAATCATTTTTTCAAAGCAACACAAATCTTAAATATATATTATTTTTCAAATTATGTTCATGACATGTTAAAATAAACGAACATATTAGATGACGTACTACATTGCATATTAAAATGCATATAATATATGCATATAAATGATTTATAAATTACAATCTTCATAATTGAAATAAAACACATTAAAATAGGGCTTACCGTCCGTAACATCGTGACCTCCATATTGTCGCCCATCTTCACCCCCAAAATTTTGGCCCGGGGAACCGCGACCTGCTCGGGGTGAAAATGCACCCGATTCGTTTACAGCATCAAGATGTGGAGCTTGAAAGCCTTGGCCATATAAATTATGGTACGAATTTTGCGATTGGGTGTTCGCATTTCGGGAGTGGTTCAGGTAAGGAGGGTTCATGTATGCGTTTCGGGAAGAGTGGCATTGATTTTGAAAATTCATATATGAATGTTGAGAATTGAAATAAAAGTGGGGAGGCATGTTCGGAGAATTTTCACTAAATTCCGAATATGGAAATGGACGATAATTTGGAATTTGCGAAAAATTCTCCGTATCGGAAGAATTTGGGATTACCCGATCTTTGCCTTTCGACGTTCTTCGTGGATCCATCACGAAAAATGAATAACAATATAGAAGATGAATTTGTGGGATAAGAGAATTTGATTTGGAAGTGGTGTGGTGAAATGAGTTGAAATGGTCCATATTTATAGGCAAAAAAAGTGGGAGAATGAAATTTAAAAATTGTAGCAGAAATTTAAAAAAAAAAAAAATTCATGCAAAAAATCGTCTGGGACACGTGTCGCCACCAGAATGGGACACGTGTCCCATTCAAAAATATACCCGTTATACAGCCGTTGGGGGGGACACGTGTCGCCTCCGTATTGGGCCACGTGTCCCCCAGAATTCCCAGCTGATACCGTTCGAAAAAATTACCGTTGTTGACACGTGGCCCAACCAGTGGGTGCCACGTGTCAGCAACGGAAAATTTTTTTAAAAAAAAACCAGAGGCTGAGTGGGACACGTGGCCCACTCAGGTGGCGACACGTGTCCCACCCGTTGAAAATGTCAAAAATTGCGGGCGAAGGACATGGGCCGTGTCAGACGACATGTGCTTGGTCAGTGGCTTTTGGCAAGAGGCCGGGCTCTTAGCAAGAGCCCGGTCAGCGGTCTCTTAACAAGAGACCGCTTAAAAGACCACCACTGTGGTGGTTTTCGGTCTCTTAAGCGGTCTTTTAATTTTAAGAGACCACCACTGCCCATGCCCTAAGCTATTATAGGTACCATATTATTGTATCTCCACTAATTAATAATAGTAATTCCAAAGCACATTATAATAAAGATTCTTCACTTTTGTGTGGTATCATTTTATGGTCGTCTAGGGGTACTTTTGTCATTTTACCCTGATTATTTAAACGACATCGTTTTGGCTTGGCGCTTACTCTTTTTAAATTCCTAAACAACGTAGTTTTGTCCTTCATCCCTTTATTTGCTTACTCTATGTTCTCCTCCTTTCCTTCATCTTCTTCCTCCATTCCTTTTCTTGCTTCCTTCTCAGTTCTCCTTCTTCTCTTCGTGGTTGGACAGCGAGCAACCAATGTAGTAAGTCACTCCTCGATGATCCCTAAGTATAGATTGTGTTTGATGGTGGCAACAATGTACAACTCCAATCCAATTTATGCTGCATCACTCAGGTTTTTCACTAGATTTTTTAGTGAGGTGGTGTGATCATTGTAATTTATTTCATTTTAGAATAAGGATCATTATCTCGGCCATATTGGTATTGGAAGAGTTAATTTTGGTCATGCCTTTTAATTTAGGGTTTTATAATATTTAATTTTGATTTGACTGGAATTAGTTATGGCAAGTTTAGACATGGAAAATTCATTCAAGAATTCAACCAATATGTGGATTGATTTACTTGGATGAATATGGTCATCATTTAGATTTAAATTAGATATTTTAGTTAGATGTGATTTTAGCTTCTTAAAGCTTCCATAATTCTTTCCATTTTTTTACGGGAATGATGTTTTCTTTCTGATTTGTACTGTCCGAACTCCTGCCTATAAATAGGGGAGGCCATGGATGAATTTACTACACTTTTATCAATCATATATTCATATTTTGAGTTTATACTCGTTGCTTATTAAACATTAAACCGTTAGGTTTGTTCATTTAAGATTAGTGCTTAGAACCGTTAGGATTCGTTGTGTTAATTTTGATGCAACTAGTGATTGGGTTATGTGGAATTCGACTCTTGTGTTAGTGAAGTTCATAAAGTTGTGTTCTTGACTAGATTTCGTTTGTGTCTTCTTGATTTAAAGCGGGTGATTCGATCAACATTCGTGAAGAGGGCTTCTTAAAATTTTGCAATCCATAGTATTCGCAAGGAGATTCATATCACTAATAGAACTAGTAAAACTGAATTTCAGTACAAAGTAATTAAATTAACTCAATAACAGTAAAACACTATGTTCAAAAAAAGTATAACTAAATAGCATGGCTCATAAACAACTAAAGTATATCAATCCATGACATTAGAATAACTTTCAAACTGGACTCACTATTCTCCTAAAACATTCCTACTTTTTAACATTCATTTCCTATCACATCAGCTTGCATAAAAGAGCGAGACAAAAGCAATTCTGCCATTTTTAGCAGGATGGAAGGATTATTTTTTCAAAAAATTTATACTTGTAATCAGGACCATCTTCAAAATTCTGGAGGCTATGTGCTAAGTACAAAATG
Organism: Rubia yunnanensis; assembly: GCA_037428765.1. Taxonomy (NCBI): domain Eukaryota; kingdom Viridiplantae; phylum Streptophyta; class Magnoliopsida; order Gentianales; family Rubiaceae; genus Rubia; species Rubia yunnanensis. The sequence goes on along the minus strand of CM075063.1, from coordinate 105,729,696 downwards.
AGAGCCTAAAAAATAAAGTATAAATTTTTTAAAAAAATAATATTACAAAATTTGTACAATCTACTCTATGAAATGCGGTCTATCATTGAAATCATTTTAATAGAGTCATCCTTCTAACATTATTTGAAGCAAGCTCATCAACTACAAATTCATAATTCATTCTTTCCAAAACATTATTTTCAATTGCCATGAACGTCAAACCCTCGAGTCTTCCTTGTTTCATTGTAGATCGCAAATATGACTTCAATAGTTTCAATTTAGAAAAATTTAATTCGCTCCGCAGATGAAACAGTCACAAGAGTGGACAACACATTTTTTTTTGCAACAACTCTACTAGAAATATATCATGACCTTTTTAAAACTTAAAAATATCCTACGGTCCCATGCTTTCTTGAGACAGATTCTATAAGTAACATTAACTCAACTTACAATTCATTCCCATCAATACGAGATTGTCCATTATTCCGAAGTACAACTTCAATTTGAGTATATAAGATCTCAAACTCGCATCATCAAGTGATTGTAGCTTAAAAGGTCAAAAAAAATCATATTATTGGAATTTCTCAAATCTCCTCATAAAAGAAATAATAGCTTGATCAACAACGTATGAAAAAATAATTAACTTTAAAGGAGTCCTTTGCAGATTGTGAATCAATTGTTACACTATTTGGATTCTCATACAAAAACGTTTTCTATTAATTTCATGTCTTTGATGAAAAAATGGATCAATGTTCATCTCTTTGGCAGTGTCTAGAGCATCTTTCAATTTAGTTTCTCTGTATTTCTCCAAAAAAGTTAAACCCTTTATTTTTTCAAGAGCAACACCAATTAGCATATAATTTGATTGTAAATTCATACTAACTAAATTAATAGCACATAGTATTTCAAACAAAATAATTATTGCCACTAAAATTTCGAAATCCCCAAGTTCATATTTGTAAAACTTCACTTCTTAATTTAGAATCAAGATATATTTCTCCTACTTTGAGTAGAGCTTCACGTACATCAATCATTTGAAATTGTATGACTTTAAAACTTTCAAAATGACTTTCCCAACGAGTAGATGTCATGGACTTAGGAATCAATTCCTTAACGTTATTTTTTAAAAAAAAAAAATTCACCTTTTTGTTGAATGTGCAAATATCATATAAATTCATTGAATGATTCCAAAAAAATCCTAACTTTACCCAATACGCTAACTTATGTTATGCAAGAAATTTCACAATTGAATAGATTCTTAATATAAAAAAATTCATGCAAGCTTGTAACACCCCAAATCCACTACCTACTTGCTCAACGCAAGTATCAGGTGAGACTGGGCGTGCTACCGAGAATCCAACGGGGTCAGATTACTGAAATGCAGTAACAAGCAAATCCAATTTATGCCGAAGCAAATATAGAAACCCAAAACCTATCTTACTATTACAGTGAAAGTCTTAATACAAATATTAAACATGAGTTTTAATTAAACTACAGACAACGTGTTCTAAAGGATCCGGTAAGGATCAGTTTTCGTTAATATTTTGCATAACTATAATGCAACCTAACCAAAAGATTCTAAAGGCTCGCCCAAGATTCTGCCTCAAAAGAAGTAAAGACACCAGTGCACTTCACTCTAACAGTTCAGCTACACCTGTGAGGGTTGTTTAAACTACGGTCAGCTCCTTGCTTAGTGAGGTTTCATAGCCAGTGTTTACCAAGTGAAGTTTTAGTGATCACATAAAACAAATAGCTACATAAATCCTAGCACATAGTAAAAGGATACACGTGGTTAATGTCAAGTTGTAGTCAAGTGCCTATATGGCAACTCTGACCAGCATACAAGGCATAACCTTTTTCAGTAGTGATTGAAGGCTATCAATCAAGAATTCATTCCCGTCAACCACACACAATCAAATGTTCAATTACAAGCTCGTACCAGATCCAGATAGTTATGCTAGCATACCAGAAACTTCGCAGGTAATCATTCTAGTCGTATGGTCCAGCCTATACCATTTCCCACTAATTTTGGCCGAACTACCATTGGCGTCGGGGACCCCGGTAAACACAGACAAATTATCAAGTAGCATATAATCCAAGTTTGACACGACAAGATAAAATAAAAGCCGGTCATCCACATAAAATATCACGACAATTAATTCACTTAGTATCACAATAATTAAGTATAGTGTGATAAAGTACACACCGTACTTAATTAGTCTAAGACAAAATAATTGGCATAAATAGAACACAATATTTTAAAATATTTTATATAACATATAAAATTCTAAATTAACACATTTAAATTTAACAAGCATAAAATAATACATATATAATTCTAAACTAACACATTTACATTTAGTAGAGATAAAATAATACATACAAAATTCTAAACTAACACATTTAAATTTAACAAAGATAAAATATAATAATAATTTTTTAATTTAATTTGTATTAGGGAGATGAATACACACGATAAAGTGAAAACACCATAGGAATATTGAAGGATTCAGTTAGGTGAACTATTGATCCTTAATAAATCTGCACATGGTTACTCGTATTTATATGGGTGAAAAATGTTTATCTTTACTGACACGAGTGGCAGTGCTGACTGATGCATCATTTCTTTGGATTGTGATAAGGATAAAAGGGAATTCTAGCCTACCTAGTATTTTTCTAGTTCACCAATTTCTCTCATTTCTTTGTTTAGTTTCAGCGGTCACATCAAGACTCTTATGGATTTATTCAATTAATAATCTCATTCACTTTTTTTTGTGATTGTTATTGGCATGAAATGAGGTAAATTTGTATCTAGTTGCATTTCGTGTAAATTCTAAGTTTCCGCTAGATACTTTTTGCTTGCAACCTGTTTGCCATGGCCCGACTTCAACATTTCCATGGCTTACTATTTTTTCTCTCTTTTAACTCACCATTGTCATGTTTTATTATTTTCTTCTTGTTTTCCATTTAATTGCATTCATTGTTGGCAAAGTCTTGAGAAAGACGGTCTTTTCATAGGCTTATGGAAAGACGGGGTTTGATTAGAATAATAAAAAGTAAAAGGTCTTAGTTGCAATATTAAAGTTTTAGTATGAAACATGTAGTAGTTATAAAATTTATAACCCGGTTCATGCAACCCAAAAATTTTATCTTAACTTATTCTAATTTACACTTTAAACCTTGGTCTTTCCATAACTTATGGAAAGACCGTCTTTCAAGAGACAGACTCTTCATTGTTTGTTCTTTTCTTCTTTTAATTTTCAATATTTATATTTAATTATTTATAAGTAATAAATACAATTCTATTTTCTTAAATCAAAACAATGAAATGATAATTTATTTATATTAACTAAATTTAATTGTTAGTGTTTGAGTTTATTATTGTAATGTTAGACATCTATATACACGCGTGTGTGTATATATATATATATATATATTATTATAATGCTCAACATCTATGTATATATATTATTTTATTATAATATTAACCTAAATACTCACACATGAAATTTAATGAATATAAAATAGTTTATAAATTAAATAGGTTGATAAAGAATATAGAGTGACATACATATTTTTAATAATAAAATTTATTTATTTTATTCTTATTTGTAATTAAATTACATATGAAAATTTATTATTATTTATTATTATATATAAGTGTGATAAGTGTGCAATTTATTTATTTCATTCTATTTATTTTATGTTATTTTTATTTTTATTTTATTATTATTAAATACAATATTTATATATATATATATATATATACATCTACCTTTTTGTTCCATTTTGTTAAAATAAATTTTTTACTGTTATTATTATTTTCAAGATTTTGTTAGGTATGCAATGAACAATAGATAAAGTCATGGGAAAGACGGTCTTTCCATAGGTTTATAAAAAGATGGGGTTTAATTAGAATAATAAAAGGTAAAAGGTCTAAGTTACAATATTAAAAATTTATTATGCAACGTGTAGTAGTAATAAATTTTATAACCCGATTCATAAAACCCGGGAATTTTATCTTCATTTCTTCTAATTTACACTTTAAACCTTGGTGTTTCCATAACTTATGGAAAGACCATCTTTCAAGAGACGAACTTTGAACAATATATTGACTTCACTTATAATTAAAAATCTACGAGATTTAATATATTTTTTGATATGTTATACTAATTATAGATCTTTCAATATAATTTATAATATAACTAATTTGAACTATATCCATTTAATTAAAACTTTAGTTACTATTTTTACTTGATTGAATGCTTAATTCTAAGAGTTCGTTTCTTGAAAGACGGTCTTTCCATAAATTATGGAAAGACCAAGGTTTAAAGTGTAAATTAGAAGAAATGAAGATAAAATTTTTGAGCAGCATGAACCGGGTTATAAATTTTATAACTACTACATGTTGCATACTAAAATTTTAATATTGCAACTAAGACCTTTTACCTTTTATTATTCTAATCAAATCCCGTCTTTCCAAAGACCATCTTTCCCAAAATTTTGCCTAATTCTAGTCATGAATTTTACTTCTTATTTTCTCAATATTTTGACTTATTACATCTTTATTTCTATTTCTTTAAAATTTCTTACCTATTTTTGGAAAATGTGTTATTGACTAATATACTAAGGCAAAGTCTTAGGAAAGACGGTATTTCCATAGACTTATGGAAAGACGGAGTTTAATTAGAATAATAAAAGGTAAAGGGTCTTAGTTGCAATATTAAAATTTTAGCATGCAACATATAGTAGTTATAAAATTTATAACCCGGTTCAAGCAACCTAAAAATTTTATCTTCATTTCTTCTAATTTACACTTTAAACCTTGGTCTTTCCATAACTTATGGAAAGACCGTCTTTCAAGAGACAGACTCATATACTAAAGATGAACAGTGTAATAAATTCTACATTTACACCATTTTTAAAATTTCTTATTGTTTAGTTTATTTTTGAGTCTGTCTCTTGAAAGACGGTCTTTCCATAAGTCATGGAAAGACCAAGGTTTAAAGTGTAAATTAGAATAAATGAAGATAAAATTTTTGGGTTATAAACTTTATAACTACTACATGTTGCATAATAAATTTTTAATATTACAACTATAATCTTTTACCTCTTATTATTCTAGTTAAACCCCATCTTTCCATAAGCTTATGGAAAGACGATTTTTCTCACGACTTTGCCTTTATTTTTTTCTTTTTTCTCTTTATTTTTTTATTAATATTTCTCAAAAAAAGAAATATAAAACTAGATTGTTTTGTCTCAATCTCAATTATTAACTACGTACTGAATTCGTTAAGGATGGGATTTCACAAATCTTTTTCTTTATCAATTTTCTTTAGTATAGTATCATTCGTTTGCAACCTTAGACGCAAATGATACCAAGCTTTCATGTTTTTTCCTGTTCTTTTAGTTGTATACTAATATGTGACCAATAAGCCCTCATTAGTTACTTGAATTTTTCCAAAACCACTATTTAAAACAATTTACAACAAAAGAAAAAAACTTTATCAAACTCTTTGGAATAAACAAGCCAATCATAATCACATTTTTCTCTTTAATATTACCGAAAATCGTTTAGAATACCTATCTTTGGGACCTTTATCAAAAGATAAAGCTCTTTTAGGACATTTGACTACTAAAATATCTATCATTTTAGAATGAAGAGCATCCAAATTTATCGGATAAAAAATATCGAATGTGAAAAAAATCTTCAGGTTGATTTGATTCTCTCACAATATCATTCTCAGAATACCTACCACCATTATTTTTCATATCAATGCACATTTCAACATTGTCATTATCAATCAGTGTGCCGATTATCATTATATTTATTCTCATTATTTTCATCATCGATAACATTATAATTCTCATTTAAAAGCAAACCATTAGTATCAACATAAGCAAAATTTTCATTCAATATTTCTACATTCTCCACGTCACCACTGTTATTTTCATCACCTACTAGAATTTGTGGTCACCATTATTATTTCACCACTGTAAATCAAAAAATTACAAAAAATTTCTCATATTTATTCACCACTTGTATGATTTAAGTTTTAATGCTTAGACTGATAGTTAGGCAGTTTGGCAGGAAACTTTCTCTAACATATGAATAACATTCAAAATTTTAGCTTTAACTTTTCCAGAAACTATACTGTATCCATCCTCCATGTTTGTCCTACCTACCTTAGTTGATCACTTCTAACTTCTATTTTCTAACATAAATTTTAAATGTGAAAAAAATAAGATGTTTTCATTTTTTTTACAACCAGAAAAGACTGCTATGCCCCTAAAAATATCATGGGGTTGCACGTGAGGCAACAGATGACCAGTGATGAATCGACTAAATATAAATGCCACGATTTAGTAGATCGTGATTATGTTAGTTGAGTGGATAAATGTACGTGGCCAAAAGTGAACGATGATAAGAGTTTAGTGAACAAAAGAAATTATTTACCTTATATAATATAATATTTTATTACTCTAGTTTGTCCTTCATATAAACTTTATTTTTCATTCTCACACACACATATATATATATATATATATATATATATATATATTTTTTTTTTTTCTAGTTCAGAAAAATTTATATAAATTAATACAATAATAAATGTTTATATAATTGGATAAAATTGTGCATTGCACGAGTATACATAACTAATATATATGCCCGTGCAATGCACAAATATTTCAAATTCAATAGTCACTTTAATCGTAATTTTTCCCGGTTATTAGCTCGATTTGATAAATTTATATCTGTTACATTTTGTTACTTATTTTATTTCACATCTATAAACCAATCTCATTTCCTATAGTTACCCCTTCATTTCACATAAAAGCTAGCTTGGTTTGTCACATTTAAAGAAGAGAAAAATAGAATAACACCCCCAGAACAACAACAATCTTATTTTGCTCAAGTTCAGGAAATTATTTTGAAGAGCACCAAGTGACAAGGAAGCGCTATTTACTGTTCGTTGCTATTGGTCAACCATCCACCTTAGGTTGCATCATTTTCTAATCTTTTATTTCCTCTCATCTCGTGTCCTTCATTCTCTCACCATCAATTTTAATATTTAATTTTCTGAGCCCTCTATTTTATACACGAAACATATTCTATTCTTCTGAGTGTTACTACAATTTCCTAGATCTAATTGTTAGTTTCATGCCATAAATGTGTGTGTTTAAGTGTAGTTATTTGTATAAAGTGTATCAGCATTGATTTTGATTGTGTGTTTTTATTTATTTTATTTTATGTTGAATTGAGTAAAAATGTGTGTTTAGTGCACCTAGTTGGCAATCAGTGAAGAAGATGGGCATGCTTAATGCAGGATTGGAGCAAAATTTATGTTTCGAAAAGTTTTGAATAGTGAGTTGGTTGACTGGGCAACAAATCACTAGGTCCTACTCCTTTTAATTCAGAATATTCAGTCTCATTTTTGGACACGGTTGAATCCAAGTTATTCGAGTGTGAAAGTCTAAGAAATCTTGTGATCTCTTTTAATTAATTATTCGGTCTCTCCTTTTCACCTCATCAAAAACAATTATAAAAAGATCACTCTATTTTTATCTATAATGATAAAAAATCACTCCATGAACCCCACTTAATTTTCTCTATCCTACTTATTAATTTTATATTTAATATTTAATTTAAATAAAATTTTCAACCTAAATAATTTGAAATGTAAAATTTAATCATGTATTTTAATTTTAAAATTGAATTTAGATTTTTAAATTTTGAATTTGTTTTTTAAAATTTAAATTTTACATTATTTAATTTTCTAAAAATTTAAAATGAAAAAAAACAAATTTTAAATTAAAAATAGAAATTTTTAAAAAATTAAAAATGAAAACAGAAATTAAAATCAGAATTTTTAAACCAAAAAAAAGACAAATTCTTCACCAAGTGTCTTAATCAGAAAGGGACACGTCGCACTAGAGGGGACAAAAAAAAAGACCCACGCCCTAGCACATGGGTAGCGAATAGATGAGGCGGTCTCCACAAAATCAGATGAAGGGGCTGATCTCTTAAAAAGAGATCACACAAAAGACCTTATTGTAGGCATCTTTTAGTGTCGTTGGGTATCTTTGTGGTCTCTTGAAAAAATCTCAAAAGAGATCCATTGTACATGTAAGCACTGACTATTGTGAATTTCGAAATTGTGAATTTCTTTGGAATAAGTTTCATCATAAAATGTTTCCTACTTATGGCTTTATACTTTGTGGTGGTGTTTTTATGTGATGTTATTTTTACCTTTTAAATCAGACTTTCGAATCTTTAGTAGTGTTACACTAGAATCAGAAGTATATTTCCATGTGTTTGCATACAAATTGATGATTTGATTGTTATATGGTAAAAATAAGTAATTTGTTGATTGTGTAATTAGCATGTACTCTAACAGCTCATTTTGATTAATTTGATTTTTGGCAGTTAAATTTAACTAATTTCGACCATCAAATTCTATTATCGTTTGTCTAAAACTGTTATTATGTTATATGTTGTTGGATTCATCGTAACGTATATTTTTAAGTTGTTTTTTTTCAGAACTTTTTTACACATATAAATAAAGATATTAATATTTAAAAATTAAAAAAGTTGACCGGCAAAAGTCAAATTAAGCAAAATTAGTAGAGACGGAAGGAGTATACATGTCGTGCTCTTATAGTGGATATTCAAATTTGTTTGGGCAAATACTGATATGACCCTATGTTTTGGTAGTATGTGCTAATATGACCCTGTGAAGTTGGAAAATGCTATTGTAACCCTGTTTTTTGCATCAAAAGTGCAGATATAACTTTTTGGCACTATTCCGAAACTGACTTTGTACTTTCCAACATTAACCAAATACAAAAGACTGAAATACCCTAAGTCTTAAACCAAAAGATCAAAGACAAAAATACCCCTAATGTTCTTCTTCTTCATCATCTTCAAAATCACCTTCAGCACCACCTCCGCTCGTTCCGCCACCGTCGTCGTCGGGTCATCGCCGTTCAACCGCCACCGCCAGATTGCCGCCGTTCCACCTCCGCCAGAATTTGGATTTCCGCCCGTAGTGCCGCCGCCAGAATCCACACCAAAAACCACAGTAACATAGAACATCTGTGGAAACATGAAATATAGGAGCCAATAACACTCAAAAACCCGACCCAGAACACCCTTAAACCCCACTACCCAACAGAATTGAAGAACGTAAATTGAATAAGCCACCCAAACTCTAGAGACCAAACCCTAGATCTAGTTCCAGTTTCCATCGAAACCACCACCCCTGGAGGAGTAGCGAGATCCACCACCACCACTATAGCCGCCGCCGCTACCATACCCACCACCACCGCATTCACGACAACCACCATAGCCGCCACCACCATCATAACCTCTGCCTCCTTAGCCACTGTTGTCGTATCCTCCACCACCTCCGTAACCTCCACCTCAACGGTCACCGCCACCGCCGTTGCGAGACTGGGCCTTGTTGACGGTGATGTTCGCCCTCGTTGACGACCACCGCCACCTCCACCTCACCATGGCAGCGCTACCCTTGGAAGAGACACCATTGCCCTCCTGATTTAAGCATTTAAACACTCTCACGCTAACCATGGATATGTTTGAGCTAACCATAGACACATTTAAACAACTGCCGTCGGTGAAATTGAAGCTTCGGTGACAAGACTGGATTTGTTCGAGATGAAAGCGAATCGCGCACCCTTGAGCTAACCTGCAGACTATGGTTCTCCTTCCTTGGAGACTTCGACGCTGCTCCGCTGCTCGCGGAGGTCCGGCACCGCCGCGAAGAGATCCATAAAAATATAAACCATTCAAATCACTTTTCCCTTGCAACTAGAGCTGCTTGCGTTGTTGTTCAACATCTTGCTTTCGAATTCAATGCTAAATGGGTTTTCCAGTTTTAGGTTAAATAACAGAAGGAAAAGTCGTGAACGTGTTGTGGTGGGTGTAGGGATGATGGGCTTCTTTTTCTGAAATTTATGACCAGTAAAAGACTAGAGTTTTTGAATAAAGAAACAAGGGTAACATAGACTTTTCAAATTTTGTTAGATTTTAATTTTCTTAAACAAGGGTATAATAGTCAATTTCCAAAATTTTGGCCAAATTCAAGCTTCCAGAGTTATATTAGCACTTTCAAGCAAGTATTAGGGTTATAATAGCACTTTCTAACTTCACTGGATCATATTAGCACTTTCGACCAAAACATAAGATTATATGAGCAATTAACTCAATTTATTTTGATGCTTCTTTCTTCTTTAGAAAAATAGATAACCACTAAGATCCTATTCAGTTGGGTTTATTTTTAATACAAATAATTTGAATTCAACACGAGTATGTTAAGTTTAGCAAACTAAGTTATATTCAACACTATTAAGTTAAGATCAACACTAATAAGTTGAGTTCAACACTAATAAATTAAATTAATTAGAAATAAGTTCAGCTCCAGTTTTTTTGTTTAACTAATAATCAATGTCCTTCCATGTAACATTATTATTATTATTATTTTGTGAATAACATACATACTATGAGATTTTGTGATTTTTATCAATTGTAAGTGCTATTCATTAAGGTCCGATCAAGTCTGCTCCGATTCAGTTAATTTCATTTGAGTTTAATTTGGTTTAATTTAGTTCAATTCAATTGTGTTACTTTGAAAAGGCTAAGTTCTATTACTACTTCGGTCTGTTTGAGTCCAATTGAGTCTGGTTCACTTTAATTCAGACGAGCTGAGTTTTCAATTGTGTTTTACTTGAAAAGACTAAATTAGGATTCAGATCAGTCTGTTGAGTCCAATTCATTCGGTTCACTTTACTTCAATTTGGTCGAGTATAGTTTGGTTTGGATAAGTCCAATCAAATTTAGTTAAGTTCAGTGTAGTTCAGTCTAGTGTAATTTAGTCTGGTCTAGACCAGTTCGGTTTGGCCCAGTCCATCTCAGCTCTGGTTGGGCCAGTTCAGTCAATTTCATTTTAGTCGGGTTTAGTACGGTTCTGTCCAGTGCAATTAAGTCAGTTCCATGGTTCATTTTGGTTAAATCTGGTCTAATCTTTTTTCAGTCTGGCTCAATTCAATCCATTTTTGTACATTTCCAGGTTTTCCTAGTTTGGTTTCCTTTTTCATTTTAAATCTTCCAAAAAAAGAGTTAAATTCAGCAATGATAAGTTAATTTTCCCACTAGTAAATTAAATTCATTAAAAATAAACTAAGTTCAGCATAAATAAGTCCAATTGGACTGGGCCTAAACCAAAGTAATGGATCAGGTGGAATTTAGGAAGATCTGAAATGTGATAATAAAAGACATGCTATGCATGAATGTATACGATGTAGTCGTGGAATAAATGCTTAGTTTTTCTAGTTCCTTCTTGGAACCTAATTTCACTATCATGGATTGGTTTGCAATAGCAGTGCATGTCAATTTTATTAAAAGAACTAATGTGTCTTACCGAACACATGGACCATGTAGTTGATCATGCATAGAAGCATGCTTGGAAGGCTTGGTTGTTCAACTTGTTTTTGTGGACAATATCGTATGGATGTAGCTCGTCTCTGGAATCAATAATGTTTATCTTAAACGACCAATTTTCCTTGGGTTGGTCTTCACTTTTGAGTGATGCGCTTAGTCTTCTCTTTTGCAGAGAGCGAAAATGACAATCGGTGCTAACAGATAGTTGCATGCATGTTTTTCCGCCAACCGAGAAAGAAAAAAAGTAAGCAGAGGGCAAGCCTCCTCACACGGCCCTCTGGTTTCTTTGTTGCTGACAATTAGAGAGTCTGCGAAAACGTTTAGTGGAAAAATGGGATGGGATTCACATTGTTCTTGTGGTCAGTTAACCTTTAAAGCTGGTGTCAAGGATAGAGAAGTAAACTGTAATCTTCAGTTTAAGGATGACCATCGAGTTCATGATTTTAGTGTGCAAGAAAATTAAAAAATGGACGCTGGTGTGCTTGTTTTTTATTCTGGACCCGGTGGAGGACGCATTTTGGTAATGCGTCCTCTAGGTGGATTTTTTTTTTCTGAAATCAATTAGAGGACTCGTTTTGGAAACGAGTCCTCAGAATTTTTTTTTCCCGAAAATCATTTTGAGGACTCGTTTTGGAAACGAGTCATCTGAGGTGGCATAATTTTTTTTTCCGAAAATGTTTTTTAGAGGACTCGTTTTGGAAACGAGTCCTCAAATCTGGCCATTTTTTTCCGAAAATGTTATCTAGAGGACTCGTTTTGGAAACGAGTCCTCGAATCTGGCAATTTTTTTTTTGTAAGTATTTAGAGAACTCATTTTTGAAACGAGTCCTCAAATCTGGCAATAATTTTTTGTTTTTGGAAAGTATTTAGAGGACTCGTATTTTAAAAGAGTCCTCAAATCAGGCATTATTTAGCTATTCGGGAAATTATGTAGAGGACTCGTTTTTAAAACGAGTCCTGGAAAGCTACCTAATTTTATTTCTCGGGAAATTAATTAGCAAAATGTTCGAAATTAGCATAAATTTATTTCTCGGGAGCTCCTCAAACGAGTCCTGGAATGCATATTGTTTTAACAATTTTTTTTGAAAATGTTGGAAATGAGATTTGTAATTAATCTCGGTGCTAATTTAATTTGTAAATGAAATAATGTTTATTATTTTTTGGTAAATTCGGTAAATTAAGCGTTAGGAGAATTTTATTTATTGGGGAGAAAGCTTATTACAAAATCCTGCCCTGAATTCAACAAGAGTGTGGTCTTCAAAATGAGTCGTGAATTTAAGTAATAAATTATCGTGGGTTGCTGCAATGTGTAACTTACTATTTCTCATCCACCTGTTTTCGGTCAAGATTGCGCATAAGCAGACTTGTGTTTGTTTGATGATAATTTGGAAAAAAGTAAAACGATAATTTAGGGTCATGTTATTTGAATTTTTTTAACTAGTCTTGAATGTAGGTGCAGGAACGAAGTATTGCATAGTTAGAATGGATACAAATTAGCATAAATGTACAGTGCCGAACAGTACGAGTGAAATGTAATGCAAATTAGTGTTGAATAACATGTACTGTCCTAATGATGACCTCTGCATAGCTTTCCACCCGTTCCACACGGGGGAGGACGTATGGTCCTGGATGTCCGTCGTGGTACAACCATCTGTGTAGGTACATGTACTTCCTCATGTGGAGCTCCCCCTGGTATGTCCTCCTCCATTTCGTATCCCGCTTCCTCATTCGAATCACAATAGACACGTGGAATACTACTTGTATGTAATGGAGCGGTAGGCGACATGTATGGATGACTGGATGTTGGAGTGACATATGCACTGTAATCTGATGCATTCATGTTGTACTGTGAGGGTTCCCCGGCTGATGGTCCGCAAATCGGTGGACTTGCATGTGAGGGTCCAGCTTGTGATGAACCAATGTGTTCTGTATGCCCCCTAGCACGAGGCCTCCGACCTCCTTGTCGACCAGGTGGGGCCTGACGGTGGCTTCTAAGGTCAGTATATCTCACACCAGGGGGCGGTTCCTCACAGTGCACAAACGGCTGATAGTGCTGCGGTCTAGAGGGTTGATGCGCATGTTGTAGACTACGTGTGATAACACGATGCATTCCCCTTATAACGTCCGCAAAATGTGGGGGACAACCATCCAAATTAATGTCTGACATGCTATGCAACTGTATCATTGCCTGCAACTACAGAATCGAGATGAATATGTTAGATATATAATTTTGAGGAGCTCTGAAGTATTCTTTCTTAACAATATTCAAAATTTAGGAAATACCAAGTACTCCGTAGTTGCACCATCTCCATGGAAACCCTCCGTAGCTGTTAGAGGCCGTCCTGGCTGATCAATCATGAACACCGTCTTGCGAAAGTACCACTCCAAGTAATCACGGCTGGGTAAGTATGGATCCGTACTCCCTAGTGTGTGTACTTGTTGATCGGATCGATGTTCCCAAGCATTGAGATATCTTCTTAGTTCGACACGCCAATCCATGTCAGACCTTCCTCGACGGTCTCTAGTATGAAGTAAGTTGTACTCATCCTTACTGACCAACTGGGTGGGTATTGGCTGGATTAGGCCAAACTGCTTGAGAACACGATGTGCATGATGATACTCTACGGCATGCCAACAGATGAGGTCGACGGAAAGTAGCCAATTGTTTCTACCACCTGTACAGTACCGCGGGAGTTGTTCCAGGACATCCTCTGTATATGGCTGCCAAATAAACTGAGACAACATACATGTGTTGCGGTTAGGTAACTGAAACCATTTTTCCCACGAAGTCCAGAAATCAAAATGAATTCATTCCTATACCTGATTGTGATTGAGAGACGTGAGTTGATCACGGTACACTTTCAAAACGTGCATTGGTGAATGTGAACAATCGTAACGGGCCCTCCACCTATGAGGAACCGAGTGAATTACATTAGCCAGAATATGAAATTGCATGTGTTTTAAAAATACTGCATGTTGAGGCATTCGACATGTACCGGGAGCCAAGAGCACTCATCGTCACTATCACCTGTAGTGCACCTGCAGGTCGGATGGATGGTATGCGTTCCCATGCCCACAACTGCCAATAAATGCAATAGAACTGCCCGTAAATATTAAGCACGTTATGTATAAATGACTAGATTGACCTACAATTTTACCTGTAGCAAGACAAGTGGCCCAGATATGGATTTAGCTTGTGGGATTGCCGTGTCACATAAGGACCGGTACAAGAATGTAAGAATGGAACTCCCCCAACTGTACTGATGTGCTGCGCCTGGATCCATCAGTACGGATAAGTAGAGAAACGGGATGAGGTGGCCGGACGTGTCAGACATCAGCATTCCCCAAAGAAGCAGCATAAGGAAAACCCTAGCCCGCTGTTGGCATTGTACATCAGTGGGATCAGCGGAGAACGGACTGTGCAATAGCATTCCCAACCACCTGGCCCTAATGCGACCCCCCTGATACAATTGGGGTCTAGTGTAGCTCCCAGGTAGTCTGTGCAAATGAGCTGCCAGTCCTCTGTACGCCTAACAGTGTTTACACCTGTGACTGGGATGCCATCGATTGGTAGACCCCACAGGATCCCTATATCCTGCAAAGTGATCGTAGCCTCCCCCATCGGTAGGTGAAATGTGATGAGGGAATGGTCAATTTGTATTAGTGCAGAATCCAGGAGTTCCTGAAATACTGCTTCATGCACGTACCTCATAACCTGTACTGGCAATCGATTGGTCCAGCTTGCCCCATCGCACCAACGCACCTGCAGTGCCTCGTCCTCTAAATGTCCGTTGTACAGGGCACAAGCACGGTGCTCCTGATGGAGGTACAATAAATCCTCCTCAATGGGTCCTGGATGATACATTGTTTTTCCCTGTGAGCAAATACCAACCCGAGTTAGATATTGTTTTGGAATAATAGCACAGATGAAAGTAATACTGCATAATGTGACACATATTTGCCAAATATAAGTAATACTACATAATGTGCTACATATATCAAGTAATAAAAGTAATACCACATCACACTACGAACAACAGACTAAGCATGCCCTCTCCTATCGATGTACAATGCACCATATGAAAGACAGAGGTAACATTACAGACACCATATGACACCACGATACTAAGCACGGCCATGCCTACGCATGCCCCTGGTTTCACCCTTTACCCTGTCATCCATCTGGTTCCTTATCCTCCTCTCCGCAAACTGTCCACGCCTCCTATTGCGAAACTTTTCTGCATCAGGAATCAACCTCCAACGGGCACGCTGCTAGAGTGATGGATCTCGCACAGGCATGAAACCATGACTGTATTGCTGGACATATGTGCTCGTGTGATACACCCTGTCACATAGACTAGCAGGATTGTCACGTCTATGGTGACAAACGGCCAAGGCATGGGAACAAGGGAAACAAAATATTTTCCATTCGCGATAGGTGCACTCTCTTCTTCGGTATTTGACCGTGTAATGTCGTTCACTAATGCTCCCATCGATGTTCCTCGCCACAACCCTATAAGTCTGCGACGCATGGCCAAACAAGGTGATGATATGTCCCTGTGCCAATGTATCCTGCTTCTGAAACTTTTTCCAGTTCCTCTTAGGAAACACGGACCTGGATAAACGAGCAATATCTTAGAATCCACAAACCGGAATACAAACAAATCTGAAACTGTAATTAAGTGACAAAGTACCTCCAAGTCGTAGCGTCCGTAAGCCTTTGTGCAAACATTTCAACCGTTCGCTCAAATGTCGCTTTGACACACGCTGTTATCGGGAGATGACGTGCGTGCCGTAAACAGTTGTTGAAGCTCTCTAACAAATTCATCGTCAAAATTCCCCAACGCCGATCACCAACATCGAAAGCAAGACACCACCTACTCCTATCTTGCCGTTCCAGCCAAGCACAGGCAGATGGATCTATACTCTCCAGCTCCTCCTTGTACTCCCTCCACCTGCTCTCTCGCCTGGCACTACCAAGCTGCCACACCAGAGTCTTCATAAGCGCATTCTTGAAATTCCCGCGATCATGTGATAAGAAGTTGGACTGAAAATGCCGTAGGCAAATCCGATGGTATCCGGCTGGCTCTATCCACTCCTCCATATGTGTCATCGCATTTACAAGTCCAGCATGCCTATCTGATATGACACAGATTGGTCTGCTATCACCACCAACAACATGAAGACGCAGTCTCCCCATGAACCAGTTCCAGCTTTCATTTGATTCCTCGTCAATAATTGCATAAGCGATAGGCAGGATGTAATCATTTGAATCATGGGCCACGATGACCAGCATTGTGGACTTATATGCACCTCTCAAATTAGTGCCGTCTACGCTAATGACTGGCCTGCAATGGCGAAAGGCTGCAATTGCCTGACCAAATGCCCAAAACATAAATTTAAATTTCCTACACCCGGGACCGTGTATTCTGTCAGGTACGTAAGGCCAATCGACAACGGTGCTCGGATTAGCCCTTATAAGCTCATCCATAAAAGTTGGGAGCTGTTCAAAAGAATCCTCCCACGTTCCAAATACCATGTCAATTGCCTTCTGTCAAGCATACCAGGCCTTCTTGTAGGAAATCGTGACATTGAACTCATCATTCACTTGAGCTTGTACATCTTTCACTGTGTATGAAGGGTTTACATCAATGTGGTGGCGGATTGAACAGGCGATCATCACCAACGTCAGATTCACGTTACCCGTAGACCGACCAGCCCCAACACACCCATGGCCACTAGCCCACCTGGTGATCTCCCACATACCATGCGAAGCCTTTTTCGAAGCTCTGCAAACCCAAAGACAATTCCCAGTTCCTTCGACGACGTCCTTGCATTTCGCATACCATATGCGTGACCTGCTCTCAACGACCCTGTGTTCCCTGTTCATCATAGAACTCCACCAAGAAATAGCTTCAACCAACTGCGGCTTTGTCTGAAATTGCATACCCACGTCCACTTCACCAGTCTCTTGAACATAGGTAGAAACTCCAGACCCAAAATGGTAGCTATCCTCATTGGGGCCCCCATAATCTCTATAGTAGACATGTGTATCCGGGTTTACCAGAATATGAAACGACGTGGGTACATTGTTCGTGCACACTAATTGCTCTTCCTCGTCCCCGGGATTCGAATCGGTTGATAAGGAACAATCATCCTCAGTTCCACCGTCAAGTTCAGCTTCCTCACCATCATCTTCGCTACCATCATGCCAAACAATATGGTCGCTAATATCACCCACGCAATCATTGTGGAAGACATTCTGCTCGCCATGGTCTATAACATACATACCACCACTTGTGGACGGGTGGGCACAATCCACGTGGGCATACCTACCAGGTTGGCTGGACTCACCAATTTCAAAACCTCGGCTACAAACAGGTGGTGGTATACTAGGTACAGCGGTGGAGTTCTGCACGTTGCTCAACAATGACATGAACGTGCTTGCCCCTGCCCCATCATTAGCGATTGGTAGCTGTTCCATAACAATGTAAAAATCCGCAGAAGACAATGACATTCGATCAACAATGTTGAAGAAGAACGTGGTTGACTCATCATCTTCCACATGATAACATCGATAGTATACTGCGAAACCAATCAGTTCGGGACATCAGTAATACATTTTCAACAAATAGCTCTCTCTCACAATGGCCAGTCTCGTGACAATTAAATCAACTAATTCTAAGTGGTCCAACCTCCTCTCGAGAGTCAAAACTCGCTCCGGTATTGGAGGATCATAATACACACCCACAGTCAAATCAAACTTAATCTGACCCCCTCTATACATATACACCGTCAAAAACATCGCACAACTGCAACACACAATCAGACAACACAATCATACACATACAATCAGACCAAACTTAATCATTAAAAGTACACATAATCAGACAACACAATCATACACATACAATCAAATTAACTAAATTACTTCAGGTTCTCCACAGATTATAATTTAACCAAAAAAGCAACAACAAACTGTCAACGGCAATACAGACATAATTTTGGAACACATTCGTATAATTATTTAGGGTGCAATTAACTACAAGAAAATGGATAACACAGTGGGTGAAAGTCTGAGACTTACGGAGAAAGTGACAAAGGAGACAGTCAGCGGCGGTCAACGCGATCAACGGTGGGTCAATGTGGTCAACGGTAGGTCAATGTGGTCAACAGTGGGTCAACGTGGTCCACGGTGGGTCAACGCGGTCCATGGCGGGTCAACGGCGTACACTTCAGTCCAAATCTGATCTCTACAACCAAAATTCCATTACAAATTCAATAGTAATTACAAAAATCCTAAACAAAACTCGAGAGAAATAGAAAACAGGGAACCATACCAGATCTTGTAAAAAATTTGAACTGCGGATGAAAATGGCGGAATGCCGGTGAATAAGTGGCGCAATTCCGGAGAAGAGTGGAGGGGAATTCTCGGGATGGCAGAACACTGGCGGAATGGAGGCTAACAGAAGGAGAAAAGTGAAAAATGGTGGAGGAAGAAGATGAACAATGGTGGAAGTGGAGGAATTCAGGTGGGATTTACAGAAATTGGAGGACGCATTACGAAAAATGGTGGAGGAAGAAGATGAACAATGGCGAAAATGCATCCTCGCCACGTGGCATAGCACCATTCGACCGCCATGTTTGACCAGTTTTTTTTAAAAAAAAATTCCACAGAGGACGCATTACGAAAATGCGTCCTCGCCACGTGGCATAGCTCCATTCGACCCCCATGTTTGACAGGTTTAAAAAAATAAAAATTAAAAGCCACAGAGGACGCATTACGAAAATGCGTCCTCGCCACGTGGCATAGCTCCATTTGGCCGCCTGATATGTTTGACCGGTATTTAAAAAAAGAAAAAAAAAGAGGACACATTACGAAAATGTGTCCTCCCCACGTGGCAACACCCCCTTCACCGCCTGACATGTTTGACCGGGATATTAACAAAAAAAAATGGAGAGGACGCATTTACATAATGCATCCTCCATATATTGTTGCTGTTTGTGGCTACTGTAGCCACAAACATAGAAATTTCTCAATGACCCCTCTATTGATTCACATGAGCATACAAACGTGTCTAGAAAATGCAGCTCCCTCCAAGTCACGAGTTGCGCATGGAGCAAGAGCTGTTTGAAGCCACCCCATACATCATTTTGCTTGCTTATTGAACTTGCCTATGATGAAATCCAAAGATTGACCATTCCTATGTCAAGCTAATACTCCTAAATGGACGAGTACTCGGATTTTGCAAAGTGAAGGGCTCAAGGGAATTGAGACAAGAGCTGCTAGAAAAAGAAGACCGAATTCATATGCATGCTTTGCCTGATCAGGTTGATGCTTGACGTGGAGTTATTGATACGGTGCCTCAGTTCATGGGGATACCTTATCTATTTAGCGGGATACAGTAAATTTCTTTCATAGGGAGGACAAGTTAATTTGGAGGCCGGGTCAACGGGCAATTTCTCAATCATATTCGCATAAGAAACAATAAAAGGGAGGAAACCCAAGGGTGGTAGCACTACAAAAGGCACGACACACCAGATTGCAATCTAAAATGGCTGTAAGAAAATGCAACTGAAATCAACTTAGTTAACTATGTGGTGGAATCAGATGGAGCACGGCCTATCAAAGCCATGTGCAGTCCAAGTAAATTCCCTTAGAATCATTTCAATCTTGCTGCCTTAGTAGGAATGGTTCTGCGTCACTCAAATAATTCATCTTTGAGGAAAGGAACCAATCAGCAGGGGCTCTTGCAAAATACTCGCTACCTGAAATCATTCTTCCACGCATGTTACTTTTCCAGATTTACCACCAGTAGTTAAGGGATTAATAAGACTATAATGAGTGTTACTCAGAACTTGTTTTTTTGCAAGTTTAACAGGTCCAACTTCCTTACAACTTAAAGGGAGTTGCTATAAGAATTTTTTAGATATCTCTGCAAGGCCAAAACTTTAAAGTCCAATTTGTGTGAGTATGCAAATATGGTATAATTATGTTGCAACATCAAAGAAAGAATTTCGGTAGAATATGGAAAGCTTGAAGGAAGAATCCGAGAAGTATAATCTCGTCCAAGTTGTGATTTAATTTGATGAATATATCAATTCCTATATGTGTGGGATTGGATTAGATTGTAAGAGTTAGAATTGAGATGGATTTCAAAGTATGGTATAGATAAGGACGGGAATATTCTAATTCCTATCTTCTAGATATTAGATTTGATAAATCCTATCTCCAAAGGATTTGATTGTGTTCAGGATATTTTGTGGAGATAGAATTCTAGTCGCACAAGTAATTGAAGACTGCGACTGTGCTATATATTGTGGACATTCTGGCTAAGCTACTCATGTATTAGTACGGAGAAAATCTGCACTCAGGTTTTCGTAATTCAGAGAGTAGCGCAGAGCTATACATTGGTGTTCCAACATGATTAAACTCTTTTAAGCTAAAAGTTCAGAACGTAAGCTTTAATTCCCCGGGAGGAGGAGATCCAACATCGATGAATTTTAAGGTCAGAGGAAGTCTGATCAAGGCGGATCGGCAACTAGGGGAGCTAGTAGAATTCACGTGTTGAATTAGAAAAGATAAGTATATTGTATGATGTACCTTGTACTACCTTTCTGATTAGTGGATTCATTCTGAACTGGGCCAGTTTGTGTAGGTGACATTCACCAAACTGCATAACCAATTCGTGTGTTTTTAAGTTTTTACTTGTTACAAACTTGGTTAATAAGGGTATATTGGAACACGGTAATTACAATTGAAGTAATTAGGTAAAACCAAATTTCAATTGGTATCAGAGCTAAGTCACTTATTCTTACCTTGGTTGTGTCAAGGAAAGTGCTGATCTGATTTTACCATGGCGACCAAACAAGGAGCTTCAGTGTCTTGGCCTCCACTGCTAGAAGGAACGAACTACAATTATTAGAAAGTGCGAATGCGAGTGTTTATCAGCTCACTTGATGAATTTGCCTGGTATTTCATTTAAACTGAATGGAATCACCCTGCAGGAGATGTTGAATCTAGTTCAAAGAAGAAGGAAGGAGAAACAAGTGCAAAGAAGCAAAGACCCAAGGATAAGTCAACATAGAGTTCAGACGAGTTGAAGGTCTCAATGGAAAACTCCAAGGCTTTAAATGCTATCTTCACAGTAGTAGATGAGAATCAATTCAAACTCAAATCAAATTGCTACCAAGCAAAGAAAGCATGGGATATTTTGCAAACCATACACGAAGGAACAAGTCGAGTACGTAACTCAAAGTTGCAAATGTTGGCCACAAAATTTGAAGAAGGAAGAAGATGAAACTATTTCTATATTCAATGGAAAGACAAGAGACATCATCAATATGGCTTATCAACTTGGGAAAGTTTACATGGAAGAAAAATTGGTGAAGAAAACGTTAAGATCTCTCCCCAAACGCTTCTCTATAAAGCTTGCTGCCATTGAAGAAGCAAGAGATGTGGCAAACATCACACTTGACAAGTCGATGGGATCGTTGCCGGCATATGAGATGACTTTTGACCCAACATCAAATAAAGCCCACAAAGAGTTAGCATTCAAGGCCTCAGCCTCAAGGTATGATCATAAAGGCGACAGTGAAAGTGAAGCCGAAGAGCTTGCACTTATAACCAAGAATTTTTCAAATTGTTAAAACCTTGATCACAGGAGAGTGGTAACTCTCAAGTACCTCAAATGGAATGGAACAATCAGCAGTTTGTGAGGAATCAGAACAGTGAATCAAAACAGATAGGAACAATTCAATGTAGAGAATGTGAAGGTTTTGGTCACATCCTGGCTGAATGTGCTAACACTCGAAAGAAGCAGGGTAGATCGTATGTCAGAGAAGTCACTTAGAAGTCGGGATGTTCCAACACAGAGATGCTGAGTAGAAACTCCTCAGGCAGTGATGATGGTCAAGAAATGAATGATAATGAAATTCTCAAAGAGTGTGAGAATATGTATGCAATGTGGCTTAAAGTTGTTGAGGCAAACAAGATTCTGAAGTGTGAAAAATACCATCTTGTGGAAAGAAAGACGGAGTTAGTGAGTATGATTGAGACACTGGAGAAAGAGATTAAAGTGTTGAAATAGAATCTTACATCAGCCACAGTCAGAGCTGAGATGGCTGAAGCTACACTCATGAAGCTGAATACTGGAAAAGAAAAACTTGATGATATTCTAGCTATGGGAAAAAATGTTGGAGATAGACAAGGAATTGGGTATAACAAATTTGAGAAATGACCGATTGATTTTAAAGGAGAGGTGCATGTCATGAAGAAAAATACCATGAAGACACGTCACCGCAAGCCTATTTTAAGACACTACTGCTCCTATCAAGGTCATGAAGAGGAACAATGCCTCAGGCTACTCAGAAATATTATGAATGGACGACAACTGTTAGCATGTTCCAACATGAATGATACCCAATGAGCTAGATTGATCAGAAAGGTATGGATTCCTAAAAAAAGTATTGTATGTCTTATTGCTCACACATCTCTTATTGCACACTCTAGAGATTCTTGGTACTTCGATAGTGGTTTCTCTAGGTATATGACAGGAACTCAAGAATACTTGAAGAACATCAAACCATACGATGTTGTCTTTGTTACTTTTGGTGACAGAAAGAAGAGTTATGTCGTTGGAAAAAGAGAACTACAAATATAGGGATTCCCTAGCTTCACAAGCATTCCTCTGGTAGAAGATCTGAAGGCAAATCTCTTGAGTACCAGCCAACTGTATGATGATAATATGATAGTCGAGTTCCAAAAGGACAAATGTATTGTGAAGCACGGAGAAAACAAGGTACTGTCTGGAGTGCGTTTGTTAAACAATTGTTATTTGCTGGTAAGGTGCCTAAGCTCTAGAGATGATGAAGAAGTGTGGCACAAAAAGTTTGGCACATCAACTACAATACACTCGTAAAGATTGCAAATGCTAAAGTAGTTCGAGGTATGCCTACTCTTACTAAAAAAAGGGTACTATGTGTAGACCATATCAACAAGGAAAACAGATTCGATATTCTCACTCTTCTGTTCAGTATATTGCCATTTTAAGAAATCTTGAATTACTTCACATGGATTTAATGTGTCCGGTTAATACTCCTATTATGACTAAGAAATAGTATATTTTTGTATGTGTTGATGATTATTCTAGATACACTTGGGTGGCCTTTTTCAAACAGAAATCAGATACAATGGATGTCTGCATAATTTTGGTGGTCAAGTTACAAACAGAGAAAGGGAGACCTGTTGGAAAGATTGTGAGAATTCGTAGTGACCATGGAAGAGAATTTGAAAACTCTCAGTTCAGTGTTTTCTGTGATGAACTTGGCATCCATCATGATTTTTTTGCTCCCATTAATTCTCAGCAAAATGGGATTGTGGTATGGAAGAACAGGACCTTATAGGAGATGGCCCATGTTATGTTGGCAGAAAAAGGAATTCATAAAAAATGGTGGGTCAAAGTAATTACCACGGCATGTTACACTATATAGATGGTGTTTAATCTCCACACTAAAACTCTTATGGAGTCAATCAATGTGATTATTGATGATTTATATGACAAGCAAATATAAGGAAAAGGAGAGGATGAACCTGCTCTGTCTCATGTTCCAATACCAGAAACTTTGACCAGCCAGCACATTGATGTTGGAATATCACAGCCTTCTGAGAATCCTGGTGACCCTGATGAGATTAGTGTTGTAACATCAGCCCTCAAAGCTCCACTTCATGTTCCAACACAAGTTGAACCTGAACCAAGTACGAAGATAACTTGAACCTTACCACGAGTTAATTACAGGGAACTTTCAAGATTACAATACTTCATTTCACTGATCGAGACAAAGAACTATAAATAAGTTCTCCTTGATGAGTACTAGATTGCAGCTATGCAGGAAGAACTTGAACAATTTGCAAGGAATGGTGTATGGTATCTTACTCTGTGTCCAAAAGGGGTGATGTCTTTAGCACCAAGTGGATCTTAAAAAACAAGTCAGGTGTTGATGGCTAGATTACTTGAAATATAAGAAAGGCTGGTAGCACAAATGTACACTCAAGTAGAAGGAGTTGATTTTGATGAGACATTTGCACCAGTTTCCAGGTTAGAATCTATTCGGATCTTACTTGCTATTTCATGTACTATGAATTTACATTGTACTAGATGGACGTGAAAAGTGCTTTCCTAAATGGAGTGGTGAATGAAGAAGTATATGTTGAACAACCAAAAGGATTTGAGGATCCATACTATCCGCATCATGTGTATTGACTCAAAAGGGCACCGTATGGGTTAAAACAGGCACCAGGGGCATGGTATGAGCGAATGACTAATTATCTCATTCAGAAAGTTTATTGTCGAGGGGTAGTAGATCGCACTTTATTTGTACTCAACAGGTCATCAAAATATTTGATTAAGTAGATGGCATTGTTTTTTGCTCTACTTCACCATCTATGGTGCAAGATTTTGTAAATCTCATGCAGGATGAGTTCGAGATGAGCATGGTTGGTGAACTTACTTACTTTCTAGGACTTCAAGTCAAGCTGCAAAATAATGGTTTGTTTATAAATTAGAGTAAGTATACCCTGAATCTGGTGAAATGATTTGGCTTGAATAACTCTTGATCAGTTCGAATTCCTATGAGGGTCACAGACAAGTTGGTGAAGGATGAGAAAGGTGTTTCAGTTGATCAAAAATACAAAAGTATGATTGGTAGTCTCATATACCTTACAACCAGTCGACTAGATATATGCTTCAGTGTTGGAGTATGTGCAAGATTTCAGGTTAATCCAAAGTAAACTCACTTGACTGCAGTAAAATGGATTATTCGTTATGTTAGTGGAACGTCTGAGTATGGCAGGTGATCGAAAAATCACTACTGGTGGTTGCTTCTTTATGGGCACAAATTTGGTGTCCTGGTATAGCAAGAAGCAAACTTCTATCTCTTTATCATCTGTGGAAGCTGAATATCTTGCTGCTAGAGGTTGTTGTGCACCATTATTATGGATGAAATGAATTATGAAAGATTATGGAATTCATCGAGGGCCTCTGAAGATTTTGTGTGACAATAAAAGTGCTATAGACATATCTAAGAATCCAGTCTAGCATTCTCGAACGAAGCAAATTGATACAAGATACCACTTTATTCGAGATCATGTCGAGAGAAAGAAAGTCACGGTGGTCTATGTTCCAAATCAGAACAATTTGTTGATATTTTCACAAAACCCTTGGATTCAGCTACTTTTGTGCTTCTCAGACAACATTTAGGTGTTTGTCACATTTGATGTATTTTTGCCGAGTATTTTTTGTAGCTGTATATTCCCTGTTATTTTTTGTGTACAGAAAAATACAAAAATACAAAAATACAAAAAAAATATAGAAAAGAGAAAAAGAAAAAATTGGAAGTGGCTATTTGCATGGTGGAATATAGAAGGTGAATCGTTCAGAAGAGAGAGAATGACTATTGAATTTTGGCAGTCTGAAGTAATTATGGCCTAGAGAAGAGAAAAAAGCTGGTGCGGTTGTTGAAAAGGGAAAGAAAATGTTCTTTTCAAATTTTAACCGCCTATCTCCCTCTCTCATCCCTCCTTCCCACAACCTCCTCTCCTAACATCTTGATATTGTGCTCGATATTCTTGGGATTTAGCCCTATTGTACAAAAAAATCTTCAAGATTATCATGGAGAACAACGAGAACTTCAAGAAACTCTTTGGGGAACTAGATATAAAGCTGAATTTGATGGAGAACGCCATGTTGGAAGAATGGAATGGTGGTTAAGAATTAGGGGTTGAAGTAGTTAGGCACCTGGCCAGTCACCACAGAACTCTTCCTCTCTAGTCAAAGCCAAGGTATTTCATAATAAATCCTTCACTTTTAATGGCCAGTGGTTTAAATTCTTTGATGAATGTATCGAGTACTACATAAATCATGACAAAAGAGTAGACTTGAGGGGTATCAAATCTCTGCCTGGAATAATTAATGGGTATGATTTAAGCCAATTACTTCAAGGAATCATTGGTGAGATTCAATACATGGAAGATTGGAATCTTAGATTAACAGAGTAGGCTTGTGTAGAGTATGAAGGAGAGAAAGTTATGTGTGTTTATACTAGATCCTATGGCAGGAGAAGAAACAAAGTAAGGAGAGTCAATGAGTTGCCTGAGGGGGTTAGAATACTGAACTATGCTAACCTAAAAGCGATGCAAGTCTACAAATCTAGTGTGACTGAGAATTCTGAGAGAATAAGGGAGATACCCCTGGTTGTTATTGAGATTGATGATGATGATGAAGTGGAGATGGAAATTGATGAGGTAGAGAATATTGAAGAAACTGGTGTTCAAACATCAATTCATGATGAGGACTATGATCTGGGAGGTGAGTATGTCCCAGACAGCCAAGAAAATGTGGAAGATGGATATGTACGGATCTTGAACCCAGAGATGGAAACAGGGGGAGAAGATGCTGATGATGTTCCAACATCAATTCTGCATATGGAAGAAGTTGAGACAATCGAAAAAATGGTAATGATGTTCCTGTTGGGAATTGATTAGATCTAATTTAGTGGAAAATCAATTATATAATCCCCGATCTCATGCACGTAATTAATTTGAATCTATCTAAGAAAATAGATTACCTTTGAAGCATGCTTTACCGTCAGATTCGATCAAACATGAAGCCGAGAATCCTGAATGTGATTCCTCTATATGTATCCACATAGCATGATTGGACCGCCTAACTGCTCTTAGCTTAGAACATTTACCAGCAAGCAAAACCTAGTCTCTATTCTTCTCTTTACAGTGATGTTTACCTTTTGAGAATGATTGGATTGGGTTCTGCCGTCTGTAACGGCCAGAGTTCTAATGTTGTCATCATGAACATTTCTGTAAAAATATCTATTTATACAAAACAGTTATTAATTCAAGAAACCATAATCCAAGTCAATATGGGCCTAGCCCAATTAGACTTAATGAGTTATAGACTAAATTCACATATAAATAATATTTGGGCTCCTAGCCTATTAGTAATTTATTTTATCCAATTTAATGTCTTGTGTGTGACTATATATGTTCAGTCATAGTAAGCTGCAAGCCCAATATAATTGATGCTAGCTTATCGAAGACTGTTTCCAGCTAAACATTCTGATCACTTAAAATAGATGAATTAATTGTCTCTGTAATTAATCCCCCAACTATATATGAAAAATACACATTGACTAAAGGACACTATTCCAACAATCTCCCACTTGTCATTTAGAACAAGTGTGCATTCGTATTCCTTTGTCACCTAATGTCTTCATCTGAACATAAGGTAAGATAACGTGTCATCCTTATCAAGTTCAAATGCATTTCTCGAATTCCTGAGTCAAACTGTTAAAACATATGATTAATCCTTAATCCATTTGAGCATGACCATGCATTTTACAGTCCCAAATCTCCGAGAGGCCTATAAGACAACAATCTCGTGTAAATGAGAGGACAATCCCACTCTTGTACATTCAAGTTTTCTCCACTTGATTCATTGCAACCTAAGAACTGCCTTTATAGTCTCCTTTTATAGTGTGACGTTTGACAGCCTCAAGGTATACCAATCCACAAGAAAGCAAACACTACATTACTCAGTTATGAGGATTACAATCCCACATTCAATGAGACATACTTATGACATTATGAATATACTTATGACAATACAAGTTCCCAACTTGCATCTATACAATCGATTCATGACATCCCACATCCTTCAGCTCATGAAACGACATTGTGAATCAACTTGCAAACTAGTTTTCTTCAGTCATGAGTGTCCACTCTCAATGACCTAAACTCGGGACATAATCAATCTTACACTTCAGTTCACTAAATAGGGTTTTATTATCCAAGACATATTTTTATGACCTTTTTGGAGATGAAAATTGATTTTGGACTTTCATTTAACACTAAACCAAGTTAAATGAATATGAAATGATAATTTCATAATATGTTAAACGGTTCAACAAAATTGTGATAACTAGAACATCATGGAAATCACAGCCACTATCCAAAGTGCTAGATTCCTAACACAAATATGTGAGCCCTAGGGTCCATCTGTGGAAGAGGTTTAGATTCTGAATCAACAATTTTTCATCCTTTCTCACTTGCATATAACAACTTCACCATTCTCGATATATTCTCAAAGAATGAAAAATTTATGAGGCTAAATTTGAACTCAATGGGTTCCTGTGGCTCATTTTGCATAAGCGATAACTCTACCATTTGCTCAATGGAGAGTCATCGAGTCAGCTAAGAAAGGGACCACATCAAGTTCAGTGATGGATATCCTAATTCAAACACCTCTCTATGCAACTTCCAAAGCAGCAATGTACTCAGCTTCAATTGTAAAATCAAACAACAATGATTTACTTATCATTTTTCACAACCAACTCATTTTTACTATAGATCCAGGAATTAGTCCATTTCAGGCACTAAAATATTTTCTTAGCCGCACACTAATGCGCCTCACCTTAGTTTATTTTATATCTCACCGTCGTGCTCTAAGCATGCGAGATATAACTATGAGTAAATATCATAGCATACATGGCAGACCCTATTGCATATGCATAAGTGATCATACTCATTCTCTTTTGCTCATCAGATTTTGATAAACACCGAGTCTTGCTAAGAGTTATGCCATCAATCATGGGTAGAAAATCTTTTAAAATCTTTCATATTGAACCTATCAAACATCTTACCTAGTAAGTGTTTTGTCTAAGGTCAATCATCTTCTTTGATCTACCTGTGTAGATCTTGATACCACGTACTTTACCTCTCTCCTAAGTCATTCATCGCAAAATACTTTCCGAACTAAATCTTCACAGACTCCAACTTTGGTTAGTCATTTCCAATGTCATCGACATAGAGAAGTGGGGATTCAATCTTGCTCCCACTAACCTTCTTGTATACACAAGATTCCTTAACATTTTGTTGAATGCCAATCTCTTAATTACTTCATTGAAATGTATGTTCCAACTCCTTGATACTTGCTTCTATCCATAAATGGACCTCTGAAGCTCGCATGTTTGCCTAGCTATTTTGGCCAATAAAACCCTTAGATTGTGTTGCATACACATCATCTTCCAAAATCCAATTAAGAAAGATGGGTATGACCTCCATTTGCCAGATCTCAAAATCAGAATGAGTTGCAATTGTAAGGAAAATTCAAATAGACTGAAGCATTCCAACTGGAGAAAATGTCTCATCACAGTCCATCCCATGGACTTGTTTATACCTTTTAACTACCAGTCTAGCCTTGAAAACATAAATGCCTGGTTTCATTGTGAAGATCATCATTTTAGTCTTACTTTTTTAGTAATCCAACCAAATCAAAACTTGGTTTTCATACATAGTATATATTCCCAATTTCATGGCCTTAAGCCACTTTGTGGAGTTAGGGCTTGTCAAAGCTTAAATTTAAGTCATAGGTTCGTCACTTTCTAAAAGTATGATTTCATAGTTTTCAGTCGTAAGGACATAAATGTACCTTCGTCTGAATCATATACTTTTCTGACCAACTAGGGTGCAAGCATTTTCAGTAGTCCCTAAGACTTTTCCCGTATTCATCTTCACCACTTCACATGAAGAGATCGATGTTTCCAGAACTGATTGTTTCTCGCGTCAAAACTTATTGAAGTTTAACTTCCTCCCTCTTGTCATTTTGGAAAGATGATACTTGTCCAAAAGGACACATTCTCGAGCAACAAAACATAGTTCTCAGAATAACTGTATAAGTAATGCCCATTTAGCTCTTTTGGATATCCCACAAAGAGACATTCATTAGACTTTGTACAAGTTCACCAAGAAACCTTGTTACAGATATGCCTCGCAACTCCAAATCTTTAAGAGAAAATACATTCAAGGAACCCTTCCTTGCATATCCCATATGCTGTCTTTCCTACCGTTTTAGACAATGCATGGTTCAGTGTGAACACTACCTTTTATAAGAGCATGTCCCTCATAAGAAAACTAGAAGACTGGCTTGACCCATCATTGAACTAACCATATCCAATAAGGTATCATTTATTCTTGCGGATACACCATTCATTAAGGTGTTCCTACAAGATTCAATTATGAAAGAATGTCACATTCTCTCTGATTCCTGACTCAAATATTCACCACATCAATATGTTTGAAGTGTTTCAATTTTCTTGCCAACTATATTCTAAACTTCATTCTGAAACTCCTTAAATCTCTCAAAAGAATCAGACTTGCCTCACATCAAGCAGACATCAAGCAGACATCAAGCAGACAATTACATCCACTCAAATTGCTAATGAAGCTGATGAAGCTAATGAAGTTAAGAATCCACCTCTTGCTACTGAACACATTTTGGTCTACAAAAGACTTTGTTAATGAGACCTAATAGTTCACTTGCTCCACCATCCATCACTATGAAAAGTGATTTTGTCATTTTTTCAACACAATATTTGCAGGTCTCGATTGACTCCAAGTCAAATGATTCCATAGCACCCTCTCGTCGGAGTCACTGCATGCACTTTATGTTCATGTGGCCAAATCGACAATTTCAGAGGTACCCAGACTCAAATAATTTATTTTTATCCCTTTTGATATTTACGTCTTAAACTTGTTCATCCATATCAAGAAAATAAAGACAATCGTCTAATTTTGCAAAACCATAACATATTCTTCTGAAATGGAACAATCATTGCTCCTATTACAATGAAAACCTCTCGTGTCCAACACAGAAATGGTAATTGTGTTGTAGTAACACAGATCAAAATAACTATTATATGACCCAGTGTAAGCCCATAAGGCATAGATAAACTATAAGTTCCTACGGTCAATGGAGTAACCATTGCTCCAGTTCCCTCATTTAGGTTGACCTCTCATCAATATTAACTCATACTTGTTCACTCCACATTTTTTTGAAATTGTGAGAGACACATATGGTATCTAATACCCATCACTAGAGTTATTAACATCAGAGATTGTCCATGACGTATATAACTGCAATGTCACCTACTCGCCCATTCTTTGTCCTCTAAAAACTAGGGGCAATATCCTTTCTAATGGCATGAGTCATTTCAGTAGAAGTATTAGGACATATTAGACTTTACAACTTTCTATTTCCTAGTATTATGTTGTGTCTTAGGCGCATGAGTACTATGGTTACCCTTGCCCTATCCCACTTCTTCATTCTTCCATTTATGATTCAAATCCCTTTCGTTTATGCACCAATAGAACCTTGTTCCTAGTCTCAATCTTGACACTAGTTCAAGCTTATTTTAAGCATTCCATGCAACTTAGTCAAAGTATTTTCTTTTCCACTTAAATGGTTCCAAACCATCATAGGGTGAATAGAGATAGATGTCAGTGCCAACTCTCAGCCATAGGAAAAAACAATGTGTCTCCATGTTATCAAATGATCCAATCATTTTCAAAACATGAGATCCCACTAGTTTTCCTTTCTTGATGTTACAATCAAGAATGGTCTTAAAGGTCTCAAACCTCTCAACCCTGGCTTGCTCCTGAATCATATCTCAGAGCTCCAGGTTGATGTTGTAAGTATCTGAGTTCAAAACTTTCCTTGCAATTCAGGACTCATACTATTCAACACAAGACACTTAACATCAGGGATTTGAATATCAATGACATACTCATTCTTTTATTGCATTAGAACTATAATCAAGTTCCTTTTCCAATTAACTGTTGTTCAATTCATCATTCTAAGGGATCGAATGCAGATTAGAAGAGTTCTTGTTTGTTGTTATAAATTATTACTACAATATAAATAAATGCTATAAAAACCGTTTAAATTGAATAACTTGAACAAATCTATAAGCCTTAATAGAAGTTATTCAATATTTTATTCTATCCAAGTTTGTCTCATGAATAAAATGATTCCAAGACCCTCATAATCACAAGGTCTTAAGCATGCTTTGCCTTGTCTCAATTCCTTTGATTTTAGGTAAGCAATCCCAATGCTAATAGTATCCAATACTATTCTTGGTCGATAGGGTACATCCAATGTACTACATATCTCCTTTTGCCTCAACATCTGAGGACCCCTCAGTGATATTGACCAGCAAACCAAAATTAACTTGTAGACCCCTTTCACTAGGTTTACCCGCATTAGTCCCAAGATTAGAAGTGTCACTATCGCTTTGGCGAAATCTATCACTACTAATCGAAGGCTTAATGGGTGTTCTTATTTCGGAAAGACAACTTTTTACTCATTATTACTTTTGGGACCTTGGTTCGTTATGTTGGATTGCTCATTAGTGAATTAGCTTCATAATCATCTCACACACATAAAATCAATCGCATGCATTTATATACATAATATAAAAGCAATACATAAATGCGATCAATAAATGCATCTAAAGTGATCCTAGTATGGCCCCCCCTAATCTTGACAAAATCTTCACCTTGTCTGCTGGATTTCATTTGTTGATCTTGTCATCGAACTTACAATTTATTTCAACTTAAATAATAAAATTTGAAATAAATTTACAACATAGCAATAAATGGTACGCAGACCGTTTAATTACAATACTCAATAAATGGTATGCAAACCGTATTTAAATATTTAATTGGACCATACTAGTCATTGATAACCCTGCACTTAATCCAATTCATATATGCATCCATTCATTTCTAAAATGAATGACCCAAATATATATTAAAAAATAAATTGGGATAAAATCACATAATGAATCATGCAGTTACCATACAAATAATTAAGTGAACTAATTTCTAAAATTATTAAAATTAATTATTTTCCTTTGCCACATTTAATAATTCTAAATTATTATAAAAATTAAATATATTAGGCAGTCCATATACCAATAATAATTAAGTTAACTAATTTCTATAATTATTAACCATAATTATTATCACCAAATATTTATTATTTTAAATAAATAAAATAATTATAATTTTCCACAAAGTCTTACTTTAGGCAGCCTAAACTTTAGGCAGAGTTTATTATGCAATTAATAAAAATATGAATTTTGGGGTGGGGTTTTTTTAAAATATGCTAAAAACATTAGGGACCTTATGTGCAATTATAAAAATACTATATATATCACAAAAATATCTAGAATTTTCATTTTTCACTTTTTAGCAACTAATCGAAAACTGTCTCCATCGATCGAAAATCGCCACCTGCCGCCGGCAACCACCGCCAGAAGCCGGAATTTGGTAGGAAATCCACTGGCTTAACCGCTCTGCCGCGATTCTTCTTCTTTGATGCGACTTTGATCTGGATCTTCTTCTCCGGCGATCGATGCGACTCCAACTCCTTCGATCGATGTAACTCCTTTGTTATTTACCGGATTCGAATGGCGTTGTAGCCTAACTCCGTCGTGGTCACGCCTCTGCAATTAATCGTTGCAACGTCGTTGCTGACGGTTGGAGAAGACAACGCCAACGATGAGCTCCTTCTCTGCAATTTGCGATGTCGTGCCCTAAGCCGAGGCATTTTTCGAATCGAAGTTGGTGGATGATTCGATTGAGTTGGATTTACAGACGTTGAGGAGATTTGAGTCGCAGTGACGACAACAGGTAACGATGATGGCAAGTTGTAGCAGAGGGCAATGACGACACTGACAGAAAAGTAGGAGACGACGACGCGCGTGAAATGCAGTGATAACGTGCGTGGCTTCACTTGCTACTTGAGGCAGCGGACGATGACCTGAGGCAGCGGGCAGTGGTGGCGAAGGTTCTGCATGAGGTGAGGTTTTTTTTTGTTTTTTTTGTTTTTTGAAAACTTGCTGGTGTTTAATACTTTATTGACTGAGTAAGCTGTCAACAAAAAATGTTTGGTCTAGTGGTTAATACTCTAATTGTTGAGGCTATAGGTCAGGGGTTAAAGTCTCCATTATTGACCTTTATTTTGCAGTTTTTTATGTTCTTAATGTATATGCTGAGGTTTACTATTATTTGACTGAGTGCATGTTCAATAATAGTCTTTGGTGTAGTGGTTCTTGCTTTAGGTTTTGAGGTTATAGACCTGGGTTCAAATCCTATTAGGTTCTTTTTTTAAAAGAATTTTTAATCTTGAGGTACTGTAGCTTTTTGTTGATGTTTGTAACTTTTTTTTCTTTTATGTTGATGTTTTTTATTATCCGGTGATGTTTAATTTATATGAGTTGATATTTTGTTTTTTTTTTGGTGATATAGATTGATATTTGATGTATTTTTTAAAATTATTTTCTCATGTTAATGTTTTCATTTCCGGCTGATGTTTTGGTAATAGGAGTTGATGTTTGTAAAGTCTTTTTTTTTTCTTATGTTGATATTTTTCATTTTTCGAATGAGGTTTAGGTGTTAGGAGTTGATGTTTGTGGTTTTTTTAAAAATAGTTGATGTTTTATGATTTTCAGAGTGAACAATTTATACTCTTGAGGTACTGTAACTTTTTTGTTGATGTTTTTAGTTTCTCATGTTGATATTTTTCATTTTCTAGATGAGTTTTAGGTGACAGGGGTTGATGTTTGTAGTTTTTTTGATGATATGGTTAATTTTTTTAAAAAAATTTTAGTAATAGGAGTTGATGCATGTAGTGTCTTATTTCTTATGTTGACGTTTTTTTTGTTTTTTTGTTATGCTTCAAATGTAGGTTGTAGATGCTTATTTTATAACTTGTAAGTGCTTCAATCGTTGCTTGTTAGGAGTTGATGTTGGTAGTTTTTGTGATGATATGGTTGATTTTTTTTTATTGTTTTTTTCCTTACGTTGACGTTTTTCATTTTTTGTTAGTGCTTTAAATGTAGGTTGTAGGTGCTTATTTTGTAGCTTGTAAGTGCTTCAATCGTTGCTTGTAAGTGCTTCAATCGTTGCTTGTTAGAAGTTGATGTTTGTAGTTTTTTTAATTTTAAAAATGATAATTTAGTTTTGTTGAGGTTTTTATGATTTTTAGCTTTTTTGTTAGTCATAGTCAACGTTTTTTCAATTATTTTTTATTGATTTTTTTACTTTTTTATTTGATTTTTTAAATATATTTTTGGCTGCAGTTTTTTAGTTGATGTTTTATGATTTTTCGTTGATGTTCTGCTATTTTCTATTGAGGTTGATGCAGTTTTTTTCTACAGTTTTTTTAAATTTTTTGCATTTTAAAAAAAATTCTTGTTTTTTGATTTTTTTTTTTGCAGATTGCAGGTGGCGGGAAAATGATGGAAAAAAATTGTACGAAAAAACCCCTTGAAAGTTATTAGCATAGGTCCCTGTAAAATAACTAGAGGTATGCCCATGTAAAATAATTAGAGATACGGCCATGTAAAATAATTAGAGATAGATCACTAGAGGTAGAATATTGTTAGAATTGTCAAAATGCCCCTTCCTAAGGTTTATGCTGCCTCACAGGAGATCATCCCATAATTTAATGATCAAGCACATCTAATGACTTACTTAATAAAATCTTTTAGATTTAGTTTTAATTTCAAAAATCAAAATTACTAAAACTCTGTTCATATTTAATTTTAATTTCTAAAATTAAAATTACTCCCACTCATAAATTAAATTAAAAATAAACTGATCTACCGAGCCCAACCAAGCCCAATTCAGATTTTAAAAAAATTTGGCCTAGCCAACTAATTTAATAAACAGGTTCAGCCTAAACTATTCAATTAGGGTTTTAGTTTAGCCCAACAAAATAAACCCTAGTTTATTGTACTATTTTTTACACCAGCAGTACTGATATCGCTATAGTACCACCGTCGTGATGAATAGTATTTCAAGTCATGAATAGTAATTTCGGCCGTGAACAATACTCCTTTTTTAAAAAATAAATATTTTCTGAGTGAGTTTAAATCATATTAAATTATTCAATAATTAATTTGATCAAAACATGAACATGAATCTAAACACCACATTATGTAAATCTAATTCAGATATTTCCTAAATCATATTAAAACATACAAGAGGATCTGATACCACTGTTAGGAATTGATTAAATATAATTTAGTGGAAAATCAATTATCTAATCCTGGATCTCATGCATTTAATTAATTTGAATCCATCTAAGAATTTATATTACCTTTGAAGCGTGTTTTACCGTCGGATTCGATCAAACACGGAGATGAGAATCCCCGATGTGATTCCTCTATACGTATCCACACAGCACGATTGAACCGCCTACACTGTTGTCAGCTTAGAACGTTGATCAGCAAGCAAAAACCCAGCCTTTATTCTTATCTTTACGGTGAGGTTTATTTTCTGAGAATGATTGGATTGGTTTATACCGTCTGCAACGGCCAGGGTTCTAATGTTGTCATCATGAACATTTCTCTAAAAATATGTATTTATACAAAAAAGTCATTAAGCCAAGAAAATCTAATCCTAGTCAATACGGGCCTAGCCCAATTAGACTTAATGAGTTCTAAACTAAATTCTCATATAAATACTATCTGGGCTCATAGCCCAATAGTTATTTTTTTAATCCAATTTCATGACTTGTGTGTGACCCTATAGGTTCAGTCATAATAAGTTGCAAGCCCAATATAATTGATGCTAGCTGACCGAAAGCGGTTTCCAGCTAAATATCCTGATCGCTCAAAATAACTTAATTAAGTATCTCTATAATTAATCCTCCAACAATGTATGGAAAATGCACATTGAGTGAAGGACACTATTCCAATAGTTCCAACATAAGTTTGGAGCATAAGATTGAAATAATTGAAGTTGCTAATGTTACAACACAAGGACATCTAGTGAATGATTTAGCATATACAAGTGATGAGGTATTGGACAAGTATATACAAACAAGGCCAAGGAGATCCAAGAGAAAAGCTGAGGAGGCTGCTACAGAATCAGTTCAGCCTGAGAAGAAAAAGAAGGTGAAGAAGGAGATTGGTCAGAGCTCAAAGAGAGCTCCATCTGTTAGATATACTCTAAATGAAAATTTCTATGATACCAGGTGTCAGGAAAGCTGGAATATGATCAACGAGAGAAATATTATCACTGAAAGGCCATTAGACCTGGAAACGTACAACACGTGTGGCTTTACAACCTTTCTTGAGCATCTGGGTTTCACTACAACTGCTACAGTCTACAAGAAGTACAACAAGGAGCTGGTTCATGAGTTTTATACAAATGTCATGCAAGAAAACCTGGATGTATACTTAGAGTGGTTTGGATGAACGTATGTGCATGGTAAAGTAATTGCTATCAGCTAAAAAATCAATGAGATACTTGACTGCCCACTCTCGAGTTCCCTGACCCATATGCAGAAAACCTGGAACTAAGTATTGATCAGATTATTCATGAGATCTCTAGAGGGTTGGTGTCCGCTTGGCCTACACAGGGTAATGTTGCTATGTCAGATCTGACCAACAGATATTTTTGTCTATCCCAAATCGCTATAAATTGCTGGCTCCCTTCTTCAAATACCTCAGCCCTTACTCGAGAGATGGCTAAGTTATTGTACTGCATAGGCAAGGAGATTCCAGTGAATTTGGGCAGAATTATTCAAGAGAACATAGTGTTTCAGGCTGTCTCATCAAGGAAGAAGAACTCTCTGCCATATCCACGTGTGATCACAGCACTTGCTAAAGCTGGAAAAGTGAAGCTCAAAAGTGTTGATGAGATTATAGTACCGAAGGTTGTCAAGGCTAATTCAAGGACATTCTCCACTACAAAAATTAATGATCACCCATGGAAATCTTTTGACACAGGTACATCATCTGCAGCAGCAGTAGCAAAAAAGGCCAAGGATGCTAAGAAGATGAAGCTGAAAGCAAAAATTGCTGCACTGCAGGTTCAAATTGCTGCGATAGAAGCTGAATTGACTAAACAGGATGCAGATGAAGATGTCCAAGAAGAGTCTGCTGATGAAACTGCTGCATGAATTTTTCTGGTTGTTCTGAATTTTTATGATCTGTTATGTTTGACATGTTTTATGGCCCCAAGGGGAAGTACTTTTGAGTATTGGGTTTCGATTTGGATTTCTGGTTTTTCTAGATCTTTCTGGATGGATATAATTTTGGATTTATGTTTGTGATATGTTTTGGGCCCAGCTGGAAGCTAAGGGCATGATGGAAATTTTTGGGTGACAGATATGTGTTTTTATTCTTAGATTTCTAATACTTATGTGGTTCCTGTGTTCCAACATGGTTTTTTTGGTAACTAAGTACTGACTGTGTTTTGATGTTCCAACATGAATGTTGAGATCTTTATGATTTTGAAGCTGTATATTCATGGGGAGCTAAATTTTATTTTCAGCTCATGTTCCAACATCCATACGAGTGATCTTTGATATTCTTATTTGCATAGTTTTTGCGTTGAAAGTACAAAAGATTGGTGGGTCCACAAAATGGCAAAGGGGAAGATTGTAAAGTCAAATTTGTTAGTTGACAATTTGTGTTAGTATGCAAATATGATATTATTATGTTGCAACATCAAAGAAAGAATTTCGGTAGAATAAGAAAAGATTGAAGGAAGAATCTGAGAAGTATAATCTCGTCCAAGTTGTGATTTGATTTGAAGAATATATCAATTCATATATGTGTGGGATTGGATTAGATTATGAAGAGTTGAAATTGAGATGAATTTTGAAGTATGGTAGAGATAAGGATGAGAATATTCTAATTCTTATCTTCAAGGGATTAGATTTGATAAATCATATCTCCAAAGGATTGGATTGTGATCAGGATATTTTGTGGAGATAGGATTCTAGTCGCACAAGTAATTAAAGACTGATGTTGTGCTATATTTCATGGACATTCTGGGTAAGCTACTCATGCATTACTACGGAGAAAATTTGCACTCAAGTTTTCGTAATTCAAAGAGTAGCGCAGAGCTATACATTGGTGTTCCAACATGATCAGACTCTTTTGATCTAAAAGTTCAGAACGTAAGACTTAATTCCTCGGGAGGATGAGATCCAGCGTCGATGAGTATCGAGGTCAGAGGGAGTCTGATCAAGGCGGATCGGCAACTAGGGGGGCTAGTAGAATTCAAGTGTTGAATTAGAAAATATAAGTTTATTGTATGGTGTACCTTATACTAAATTTATGATTAGTGAATTCATTCTGAACTGGGACAGACCCCGCAAATGTAGGTGACATTCACTGAACTACGTAACCAATTTGTGTCTTTAAGTTTTTTATTTTGTTATGAACTTGGTTAATTAGGGTATGTTGGAACACGGTAATTACAATTGAACTAATTAGGTAAAACCAAATTAAAAAACAACAGAGTCAAATTGTTCCAACTACAACATGAAAATTTCCAACATTAGAATGATTACTTCTCAACAAGAAAACAACTCCTGCAACAAGCGCATACTCTCTCCCACTAAATAGTGAAGTTCAGCCACAAAAGGAGGAACCATCCTTTATCAGGAGACAAACCACCTCCACAGGAACAAAGTGCAGCAAGTAACAACATGAATACCAAATCGAATTAAGGATGACCACAAACCCCTCAACAACATCAGGATGCAGCAACAACAATAAAGAAAAACCACACAATGCAGTTGGAGAAGTAGACTCGTCATCACTAAAATATACAGAAGCAAGAAAGTATGAATCAAATAAAAACAAATTCAAGAAGTTTTCACAGTGCATGTATAGAGATTTAAGACCTTTGATAAAATATAAAAGACTTTATTATGGTGCACTGATATTAATCAATGACCCATCTCATCAATCATGAGGATTACAATATATATGTCTACAACAAACCAAAGTCTACCCGAAATAAGATTCTAAGTTTATAAGGAATTACATTAGTAACTACCATTTATAACCTTTCATACAAGGAAATGATTTCTATTTCCTTAACACTCTCCCTCGCGTTGGAGCTTGATGACAAGAATGCCCAACTTGCAAAGAAGATTATGAAATTGCTAATCATTAAACTTCAGTAGAGGTAGAAGTAGCAGCAACAACAGTAGCATTAGCAACGATAGAGCAGTATTCAACTTCATTAGCGATAATAGTAACGGTAGAGTAGTATTCAACTTCAGTAAGAGCAGTATTTGTATGAGACCATTCAAGGTAATTCTCTTGACCCTTCAGGATGGTGGGTGAATAAACAAACTAGATCCGTCAGAAGAGCCAATGAAGTAGAGGTCAGTCGACAAACGCCAACATGTATAGGTATCTTAGGGTTAGATTGCAACTGCGACTGTTTTAGTAAAATCACAATTACCTCATAGCCATTCTTGTTCTGAAGCGCAGTAGCCTCAAAACCAGCATTAGTACTGGCTTATTTTTTGGGATTACTTCCGGAGGCAGACATAGTGTGAAATTAGGTACAGATCAGCAGCAGGTGCAGCAACCGGCAGCGGATCGGCAGAGGCGCGTGAGCTTTGGGATCAGTGCGTGTGGCTTAATGCACAAATCGATCGAATCAGGAGAGGAAGTGCACGGATTACCACGGCCAGGCGGTGACAGTGGCGATTGGTGGAATGGAGCAGATAGTGGCAGCTGTACGGCTGCGCGTGGATCGGCGCGCATCTTGACGGTGGCGGCGGTGGCTTGGAAAGGCAACATAATATTTTCTTAGGGTTTCAGTATTTTAGGCTCTGATACCATGATAAAATATAAAAGACTTTATTATGATGCACTGATATTAATCAATGACCCACCTCATCAATCATGAGGATTACAATATATATGCCTACAACAAACCAAAGTCTACAAGAAATATGATTCTAAGTTTATAAGGAATTACTATCTATAACTAATTATATAAGGAGACTAATTCTATAAGGTAACTACCATTTATAACTTTTCATACAAGGAAATGGTTTCTATTTCCTTAACAACCTTACCTATCAAAATTCTAGTTATAGCCAGACCAAGAGTAGTGCAGGCAGTGCGACTGCACATGACCCAAAATTTTCATGGGCCCATTTTCTTAAAAATCTGTCTATATGTATTAATTTATATTTAATTTTCATTTTAATTTATGTCTGATCTAGTTTAATATCAAAATTTCTTTGGTTGACCATTTAATTTTTAAGTTAATTTTATGAGGGCCTAATTGTTTTTTAAAAAAATCCCTTTATATAAGGGTTCAAAATAAATTTTTTGTGTGAAACCTTAAATTAGATTAGACCGACCTTGATTCTAGTACAGTCATTTACAGGATTAGACTATTCACAAGTATAACTCATCTAATATAACTTAATAGTTTTAAAAAGAATAATAAAAAAAACTTATCTAATGTAGATTGGCGTGGAAGGAGGTCATTCCAATCGATTGAAGCAATTCAAACTAAAATAATCACTCTATTCGAGTGTGTGTTTTTTACTTTTGTGAGATTTGCACTAAGCCACTACCTTCACCCAACTTCGGTAATTTTATTTTTTAATTTTTTTTTAAAAAATATGATATTTTCATAAGTTTATAAATAATTTACAAGAAATTTAATATTAAGTATTAAATATTTTTATAAAATTTAAATATTATATTTTATATGTTAAAAAATAATATATATTTTATATAAAAATATATAATATAAAATTATTTTAGAATTTAAAATTTTATATATAATTTAATAAATGAACTATATGAGTAAAAAAATAAGTATTCCGTGGACCCACTCTAGAAAAAATGTTCATAATGAGGACAAAGGCATTGAGTTTCGATGGAAAACATGAAAGCGCCAATTACGAACAGCTTGGGTTAGTTGATCCAACTCAAACTAAATAAAGGCAGTGTAGTAGTACAACTTGCAAGGGAGCAAGCAAACCAACTGTCACTTTGTAAACTCCGCCACCTCCATTTCCAACGGACCACTCGAAGTCCATCCTCCGCCGCGCTATATCACCATCATCGCCTCCCCCCCTCCACTGTGGGAAAACCGAAACGCTCCCCCTCGATATCATCGCAAAATGCAATCCGCCATGTCTCTCTCCCTCTCCTCCGCTTCCCCCATTGTCAGATCCGATTGCTCTCCTCCGCGGTCCCTCCGTTTCTGCGGCCTCAAGAGAGAGGCAATCTTCGGACTGAGCAATGCTGCTTCTGCTGCTCGATTGGTTTCTTCGTCCTCCGCGCCGCGGAGTAGGGATTCCAAGGCTTTGCTGAGGAGCTTCAAGGTCTCGGCTTCTTCCACCAATGGCTCGCCCTCGTCCAAAGG
Source organism: Rubia yunnanensis (assembly GCA_037428765.1). Classification (NCBI taxonomy): domain Eukaryota; kingdom Viridiplantae; phylum Streptophyta; class Magnoliopsida; order Gentianales; family Rubiaceae; genus Rubia; species Rubia yunnanensis. The sequence goes on along the minus strand of CM075063.1, from coordinate 105,687,190 downwards.
GGAGTTCGACTACGATTTGGTGATTATCGGTGCCGGCGTCGGTGGCCACGGCGCCGCTCTTCACGCCGTTGAGAAGGTAGCTACTCTCGATAGTGCAGTGGTTAATTAACCTGTGTAATGATTCAGTGATTGTGTTTCTTTACATAGTGCATGGTTGATTATTCCATTTCCAGGGTTTGAAAACTGCTATCATTGAAGGAGATGTAATTGGAGGAACCTGTGTGAATAGAGGCTGCGTTCCTTCCAAAGCTCTCCTTGCTGTAAGCGGGCGGATGCGGGAGCTTCGGAATGAGCATCATTTGAAGGCTTTCGGTTTACAGGTACTAGACATCTGTTCATTCTGCTGCTGAAATGGCGCTACTTATTGGCTCTTTAGTCTGGTGATTTTCGGTATCTTTTGCTGCTGTCTTAAATTGGTGTTGAACCTTAATTGTAGGTGGAGGCTGCTGGATATGATAGACAGGGTGTCGCTGATCATGCGAGCAATTTGGCGTTGAAAATTAGGAATAATTTGACCAATTCGATGAAAGCTCTTGGTGTTGATATATTGACAGGGGTTGGGACAGTTTTGGTAAGTTTAGTTATTATTGAAAATTTAGCGTGGTAGATTGATGTTATTGGTTGATATGGAGTCATGTTGAATCATTGAGAGTATTGGCTTTCAGTTTATCACTGACATAATGCTTTTTAATTTGTTCTGAGTTTATAATTGTCAACCTCTGGATGTTTTCAGGGTCCACAAAAGGTGAAAGTCGGTTCTGAGACCATTATAACAGCAAAGGACATAATCATTGCTACTGGTTCTGTTCCCTTGGTGCCAAAGGGCATTGAAGTGGATGGTAAGTGCTTGTATTTCTTTCACTATATGTGTACAAATCAGAGTCGACTGTGACTTTCTAATTCCAGCTGCCAGTTTTAATAAATGATGCAAATTATGCAATGACTCTCTGAGATGAAGAGGTAACGCTGCTTCCATTTGAGCGTGTGTGCTCTTATAAATCTCAAGGAAAGCTGACTTTTGCTGATTGTTCTTTTTGCCAGTATGGGTTTGGAACTGATACTTGAAATTGAATGTTTGATGATATGGTGAACAGTTGTCTTTTGCTATTTGGATTGTAGAATAGTTTATGTGATATGTTGCATTGAAAAGTAGCATTGCTTCAGTTACTGAAAATTCTGATTCATTGGCAACAATGGTAGAAGAGTTTTAGTTTTTGTTAAATGGCCTAGTGAAAGAAAGAAAAAAAGGATTCTAGATTTTCTGTTTCCCACTTAGATTAGTTGCTTTCACCTTTGGAACCCCTAGTATAATTTTGTCGATCGCAGTCAAGCACACAGGCTGTTTGTGTTGGCTGAATATAGTTGATCAAGCACTTTACTCTCTCTCTCTCTCTCTCTGATCATGCAAGAGATTGTGTTTTTCCATCAAGTATTTGATTTTCTATTCTTTCTAATAATTTTTGTGTTGATATTTACCCCTTGCTCCCTGCACTTCTTTCAAATCCTCTCCTTAATTTATTCTTCTACTATATTGGATAGCTAAGACGTTACTGATAGTTGTTTGTAGGTAAGACTGTGATTACCAGTGATCATGCACTCAAACTGGAATTTGTTCCTGACTGGATAGCTATAGTTGGAAGTGGTTATATTGGCCTTGAATTCAGTGATGTATATACCGCACTTGGAAGTGAGGTGAGAACATGTTGCTCCCATGTTTTTGGAAGAGCTACTTGAAACAATTGTCTTTCTCTAATTTTGTTTCTTAGGTTCTCTTATTCAGCTATTCCATTATAATTTCCTTTTTTTCCATGTCTTTTGTCTTCTGGGAAATTTCGTAGTGAACTATGGGGTAACGGGGATAGTCACTTTGGAATGTCAACAAAGTGTAAATTGATCTTCTCTATTTGGAAACAAATAGTTATTTTTGGAACGACAAGGAATTGTAGAAATGATCTTATGTCGTTGATAGTCTAGGGAGGGATGAGCTTTCATCATGGAATTCCCAACTCTGGGTAATTAACTAACTTGAATACTCACTCAGAAAAAGCCAGTCGGAATGTGATGAGTATTGATATGGAGAATGGATGAACATTTGTCATAAAATTAGAAATTGAAGAACATATATCAAAATGTGTCTAATCGGGATTCATCTCCCATGGATATTCAATCAAGAAGGCACTCGAAAAATTTACATGATAATTGATATTTAAATGCTTTTCCAGCATTCCTCCTACTTTTTTAGATCATACTGAGATCTTGATAGTCATTCTAAGGTTTATGTCGTCATGTAATGGATTTTTAAATATTTAATCTGATTAATCTTCTTCTAGCAAGTAGCTATTTTTGTCTGAAGCTGACTACTATTTACTGCACAGGTTACATTCATTGAAGCTTTAGATCAGTTGATGCCTGGCTTTGATCCTGAAATAGGAAAGTTGGCGCAGCGAGTTCTCATAAATCCTCGTAAAATTGATTCTCATACTGGGGTGTTTGCCAGCAAGGTAGACACCTACGCCCTGTCCAAAGAACATGCAATGTTTCAATGCTGTTATCTGAGTACTTCTTCATTGGATGTGTTCCCGTTCTTGTCTAATTCATTATATTGGTTACACAGATTACTCCAGCAAAGGATGGAAACCCGGTGATAATTGAGCTCATTGATGCAAAGACCAAGGAGCCAAAAGGTACTCTGGAGGTGAGTTAGAATCATTGAGCTGTTAAAAACTAATGTCCTTCATATCTAATGTCGGAGTAACATTCAATTTAAACACATGAAACATCAAAGTAGATTAAATGAAGCGTTGGAACAATCCTCAACCTATCATGAACTAGGAAGCCATCAAAATGGAGTCAACCTTCTCATTGTTAAGATTATTTTAAAACCATCTTCAACAATTCTGACCTTTTCTTGGTTCCTAATTTAGAATTTTACTTCCCAGTAGTGTTGCTTAATACACAGTTATACTTTTCACTGCAGGTTGATGCAGCACTCATTGCCACTGGAAGGGCTCCATTTACTGAAGGACTTGGTCTGGAAAATGTTAGTCACCACATCATTTTTCCCATTTCCATGATCCATGTACTGTGTAATATGATGAGATAGCATCTAAATTTACACACGTGGCTGACATGTTTCAGGTCAATGTACAAACACAACGTGGATTTATTCCTGTTGATGAACGCATGCATGTGATTGATGCTGATGGGAAACTGGTCAGTGATCCCCAGCCTTCACCTTCGGGTATATGCCCGAACTTTACTGACATGACCCTGTAATTTGTAGGTTCCTCATTTGTATTGTATCGGTGATGCCAATGGAAAATTGATGCTTGCTCATGCAGCAAGTGCCCAAGGAATCTCAGGTGAGATGACTACATTGTTTTTTTCTCTTTCTAATTGTCTCATTACGTAGGTGTAATTGTAGTATAACCTTCCGCACTCATCTTTCTCTAGTTGTTGAGCAAGTTTCGGGGATGGACCATGTGCTTAATCATTTAAGTATCCCGGCTGCATGTTTCACCCATCCAGAAATCAGTATGGTTGGGTTGACTGAGGTACAACTGTTCCACCAGTTCTTATGCTTGCTTTGGTCTATATGTGAATATATAATATCATTGGCTTATCATCCTTTCAACAATGTCTGATTGGTTTTTAGAGTTCATGAAATACATTTCCTATGATCAAGGACCCTTTGTTAATTTTCTATTTCATCATTTTAAGTGTAGAATAAAACTGCCTCTTGTTAGGGGAATGAATTTCTATCTCTATCTAATCATTAATGACATAAGGGGTCTGTCATTTGGAGTGGAGCTACTAATTCTGTGACAATAATTGATTATGTTGACTTCATAAGCCATTTATAGATCTCGGAGAGGCCAATATTATAGGGATTACATATTCTCCCTCTGGGTTTGGTTTGAAAACATGAACTGGGATAAGGATTTGTAGTCTTTCAATTTCTACATAATCAACTACATGTTGATTATGAAAGAAAATTGTGCAACATGCAGTAGCAGTTTGTGTCTTGGTCTCCGTATGACTCTAGATCTTCTCCTCAGCATATCTGTTTTCTCCCGATGTCTTCTAATTATTTTTGTGATATGGCATGTCTGACGTGTCGCTCCACATGAAGAATCTATCTCTTGATGACATTTGATTGTAAATCGTATGTAATTTTTAAAAGTTTAATTCTGGCTACTTGTTTATTGATTGGGTGTTTGGTTCCAACTTTCTTGTAGCCTCAAGCCAGAGAAAAGGCTGAAAAGGAGGGATTTGAAGTTAGCATTGCTAAGACAAGCTTCAAGGCTAACACAAAAGCCCTTGCTGAGAATGAAGGTGAAGGACTTGCCAAGGTAATCTCCATTTTCAGTTCAGATAGCTAACCTGACTTGAAGAATCTACTGTGACTATTTTTCTCGTTTTCTTCCCCTTTTCCCCTATATGTTGTTTGAATTCTTCTCTGAGTTCAGTTCTGATGAAACTTGTTTTGTGATGCAGTTGATATATAGACCGGACAATGGTGAGATCCTTGGGGTGCACATATTTGGGTTGCATGCTGCAGACCTTATCCATGAAGCTTCTAATGCTATGGCTATGGGAACACGCATACAGGTACGGTGATCTTCAGATTAAATGACCCCGTGGACACTTTCTTTAACTGGGAGACAAAAATAAGCAGAGTTTGTCAGGACTGAAACTTAAGTGAAAAACAAAAGCATCCAAGTAGAATCCAGCCTTACATACATCCCCAGGTCTTAGTTTTAGTTTTAAATCCTTAGAAAGGCCGATGATTAGGAATAGCGGTGAATTGGAAGAATGGGGAAAAGAAGAACTGAGAAATCTTCTGGCGAAACTTCTATCACTATATAATAGGCATTCAACAGGCGTACTGAACTCTATTGTTCAGAGAATGAGTTCAGTTCTATTAGGGACAGGTCGTATTGGCGACCAAGATAACTTTGCCTACAAGGTAATTAAAGGCCATATTGATAGCACTTGAGGGGGTGCACACCCCATAATCTGATTGTATGATGTATGACCCATAAGTGGATTAAATTTATGACTATTAAATTAATTTGACATTAGTTGACTTGCACATTACTTTGGGTTCCTTTCACCGTAATTTTGTAGCTTAATCAGGTGAACATTAGTTATGTCCGTGGGACTTCCTTTTATCATCTAGTTAATGAATGCGGCTCTATTTTAACATATTATAAATTTATAAGTTGTATAATTTCTGCTCTTTCATTTTCTTGCTTCTTTTTGCTATACCAGGACTTGAAGTATGCTGTTCATGCACATCCTACTTTGTCCGAGGTCCTTGATGAGCTCTTTAAATCTGCTAAGGTAAGATCTTCAATTCTCTTTGCTTTCTATTTTCCATCAGAAAGTTATCTTACTAGGGTACTAAATTAGATTGCTTGCTTCTTTGTCTACAAAGTTATGACATGTGCTTTATGTTAATGCTGACTGACTTGAAAGACACTACAGCAACAAGTGAATTAGGTTTTATGTTCACCATAAATAGCATCAACTGATGTTACTTTTGTATGTGTGTGGCAAAATAGCACAAGAACACGAAATTCTAAAAACAAAATCTTACAAGTTTGCATGAACACGTTGCAGGTAAATAAGAAAACCTCCTTAGAACCTGAACTGAGAATGTCTCACATATTGCACTGGTACACTAGACAATCCATTTTGCCAAACGTGCTCTAAAACACAGCTTCATTTCCCTTGTTGCCAAGTACTGTGTAGGCTTATATGCTCGAACCTGTGAGCAATTGGTGGTTCTTGAACCAAATCTTCATCTGTTCTTGTGGCAGGTTAAGGTTGACGCTTCTAGTCCAGTGGGCGAGCCAGTTGCTGTCTAAATTTAAATTAGAAGCTTAATTTTTCAGCTTCCGGATGTCACCAAGCTTGCTGTGGCGTGTATCTTTATTTATCCGGGCTGAGAACGCCATTGAGTTAATACCGGATTTTCATATGAGTTAACTAGAAATAGATATAGAAACTGGTTCGGGGTCGATTCAGAAAATTCTCTGTTACTTCTCTTGCCTAAACAAGACTAGTAGAGAAAACTGCAAAGGAAGAGCTTTTGGTAATTTGTTTCTCCACCTAGTAAGAAAAAGATCTGGCTTCTTGTAGAATTTTGTTGAATGACAATGGAGTATAGAAGAATGTGTTAAGTTTTAGTATGAACCCGAAAATTACTGCTCGTGCCTTTTTGTACCGGAGAGCATTTGACCACGTGCGCACACAAACCTAAGAGCATGGGCAATGGTGATTTTTTAGTGTTGAGAAACCACATATATCCACAGTGGTGGTTTCTTATTAAGAAATCATCGATTGGTTTTTTACTAAGAGCATGGGCAACGGTAGAAACTGCTACCGGTTTCTTACCAATTAAATATATTATTTATCTCATTCTGTCTCTTTCACCTAATCTTAAGAAACCACTTAAGAAACCACAATTTTTTATTCTCACAATGATAAGAAATCACTTTTGATTATTTATTGACCCCACTTGATTTTCTCTACCCTATTCATTAATTTTACCATTAATATTTAATTTAATTTAATTTGTTCACTCAAAATAAGTTGAATTTAAAATTTAATAATACATTATAATTTTTATTAATAGAGTTTCGTTTTATTTAAAAAATATAAAATAATTCATTTTTAAATTTATAATTTTCGTGTTTTATTATTCAAAAATTAAATTTCTTTTTTCTTGTCATGAAATTGTTAAATATTTTGTTATCTATAATAAAGAATAAGATATATTGATTTTATAAAAATAAATTAAAAACATGACATTAGAAAGGCCAATTATAACGAGAAGACAAATTACAATAAATACTTAAATAATAAATTATTAGATCTAGTCCGACCAATTATTATGGATTGATTATAGAAATAAGGATCTAGTCTGACCAATTATTACAAATATACACCTAAAATATTGATCTAGTATGACCAATTATTACTAATACAAAACAAAAAAATAGATGACAGAACCATACCGACATGCTAATTTTGACCACCCAAATATTGGTACAGATGTTCAGTTAGGTTGTTTTTCAATTGGTCATGTTTAGCTCTGTTGCCTACTTCCCTCCAATTTTGTCTAAAAGTCTATAGATCAGCATGCCGCTCTGCGTTGTAATGCCAAGGAGAGTCGTCGATTTGGTCATAATTACCTTGTTGAACTCGCAACCCATAAGTATCTCTTTCATCTTCGACTATCATGTTGTGCAGTATGATACAAGCTATCATAATTTCACCCAATGTTTCTATGTTCTAGTACTTGGCTGGGTTACGGATCACGGAGAACCAGGCCTGTAAAATACCAAAAGCACGTTCGACGTCTTTCCTGTAACTCTCTTGACGCTTTGTGAACAGTTGTTTCTTGGGGTCATTTGGAGCCGTATACGCTGGCATGAAGGTCGCCCACTTAGGACAGATTCCATCAGTAAGATAGTACCCTTGATCGTAGCTGCGACCATTGACTTCATATGGAAAACGTGGAGCCCTTCCTTCACATACATCATCAAACGAAGGTGACTTGTCTAGGACGTTGATGTCATTATTTGACCCTACCATGCCAAAAAAATGCATGCCAAATCCACGTATCGTATGAGGCCACTGCTTCTAATATAATTGAGGCACGCCCATTTCTACCCTGAAATTGTCCTTTCCAACCCACGGGGCAGTTTTTCCATTCCCAATGCATACAATCAATACTTCCTAACATACCTGGAAATCCACGTCCACGAGCTACATGCATAAGCCGTGCAATATCGTATGGGTTTGCTAGTCGGAGGTATGTTGGACGGTACACGGCAATAATTGCTTTGACAAAATGAGCCACCGTTTCTCTGACCGTTGTTTTTCCCATCTGTAAGCTTTCATCCAGTTGGTCGTATGCGCAACCATATGCCAAATGACGCATTGCCACCGTGCACTTGTGGAGTGGCGAAAATCCTTGATAACCGGTTGCATCGGCCCTTTGTCTGAAATAGGGATCATGGTTGGTGATATCTTCCAGTATACGCTCAAATACATTTCGCCGCATACGAAACCTAGTACGAAAAGGTTGATCATCGTACATTCTTTCAGGGGGTGGAGAAAAATATTGCCTCTGGAGTACTTCCTGTGCTCGGAGACGGTCTCTTCTTATATGATTTCTGGTTTTCTTTGGTAAGGTTGAAGAAGTTTGAGCACTCTCATCCTCAAAGGTTGTGTACAATTCACTTGCCATTTCTAGAAAATTCATGACAAAGTTAATCGTCTCCGGATCGGTATCGGGTAGAAACCCGGGAATATCATAAGTATTTGTGTTTGATGATTCTCCAAGGTGAAGGTCATCATCGTTGTTGGGGGAGGTAGAGGAAGACATAGTTGTGTAGAAGAAGGAAAATTGGGTTGATAGGAATTTGGGAATGAAATGAAACATAAGCGAATGACCCCTTTATATAGAACCATCACATGTAAAAATCGCATTGGATTAGTATGTCGGAATCTTTGAAATTGATGAATTCGGCCCACGTGATTCGATGGGACTTTTCAATGACAAGTTCCATCGGATTTGTATGTCGGAATCTTTGAAATTGATGAATTCGACCCACGTGAGTCGATGGGACTTGTCAATGACAACCACATTGGATTTGTACATTTCAGAATCTTTGAAATTGATGAATTCGACCCACGTGACTCAATGGGACTTGTCAATGACAACCGCATTGGATTTGTATGTCGGAATCTTTGAAATTGATGAATTCGGCCCACATGATTCAATGGGACTTGTCAATGACAACCGCATTAGATTTGTCTGACAGAATCTTTGAAATTGATGAATTCGACCCACGTGACTCGATGGGATTTGTCAATGACAATCACATTGATTTTGTATGATCTAGTCTGACCAATTATTACAAATAAATTATTATAATCAATTCCGACCATAGACTACCCCAATTAATTTATCTCGTAGTGCTTCCTCTGATGTGCTCAAATCTTCCCCTTGCATCAAAGTATTAAGGAGTCTAGTGTTAGCTACATAAACTTCACGCTCTGATTGCACTTGGACGAACTCCCGTTGCGCTATGTTATACTTCATTTTAGCTATTTCGCTATCTGCAATCTTTTCAGCATTCTTAGAAACTTCTTCGATTGTGGCCATACACTGCATTCGTTGTGATTCTTTTGATTGCTCATCATTTGTTGTTCTTCGCGTTGCCTTTCCCTTTCCCCTTGCCTTGCATTTTGCGGCTTTCACACCAATATGCATGCATGGATATCGCGTTATCTGAGCATCATCGCTACTACGGAGCGTTGATGGCACCCGTGGTGAATATTCCCCTCCATTAGTGTCCTTTGGGCCATATTGTGCCATAAATTTAGGGTTAGTATTGCACAATTCATAGCAATGAAAGAATAGAAACTGTTGGCCATCATTTTCATATGCATACCAATTCATGGCCCATGACTTCATATCTCCTTGGCTGGAGCCACTCCCAATCCGACTGTAGTGTCGTGCGGCTTTACTTTCACATCCCAAATATTTAGCAATATCGTGAGAAAGTTTTTGCCACCTAGCCTTGCACGACTTCATTGTCCGGTTGCATTTTTCATACTTATTCAAATCGGATGTAATTTTATGCCAAAACACACCAGCATTCTGCCCCATACCCATTATACAATCGGTGAAATTATCAAACCAAGCGCTGCATAGAACATTATCAGCTTCTACAGTTCACTTCTCCCGGTTACTTTTCTTCTTCGTATCCTTACTCTCGCACACTAGTGCAAAGTCATCGCTTTCTTCAAATTTTATTATAATATACAAACAAATTAAATATACGAATTTGTATATATAAACTAAAAAGAGATGCAACGTTGTTGAATTAAATATACTACATTGTTAAATAGAGCCAACAAAAAAAAATTATGTACATTTCATAATTTAAATAATATAAAAATAATACTATTTAATATGTTGTAGTTTAAATACTTTAAAATAAATACATGTAAGTTAACAAAAATTGTCTACACATAAATGAACATGTATAGTAAATATTGATGTATTTTACATATGTTTACATATAAGCACATGAACTATTTTACATTTAATAAATACTTTTATCCATTTGAATAATATATAGAATATACTAATTTTAAAATATAACAAAAATAAATAAAGGCAATAAAAATTAATGATGAACTTGATTCTTCATAATTAAAATATAATACATTAAGATAGGTTTACCATCCAGAACTTCGTGACTTCCAAATTGACACCCATGGTCATTTGCAAAATTTTGACCTGGTGAACCCCGACCTCCTTGGTAGCAAAATGATCCCAATTCATTAATTGCATCAAGGTGTGGAGAATAGAAGTTTGGACTATAAAAGTTTGGGTATGAATTTTGCGATTGGGCATTAGGATTTTGGGAATAGTGGTTCGGGTAAGGAGAGTTCGTGTATGCATTTTGGGAAGAGTTATATTGATTTTGGAAATTCATGTACGAATGTTGGGAATTCATATAAAAATTGGGCGGGATGTTTGGCGAATTTTCATAAAATTCCGAATTTGAAATTGGACGAATATTCAGATTTTGGGATGAATTTTTGGAATTAGAAGAATTTGGAATTACCTTATCTTTCCCATTCGACGGTCTTCGCGAATCCATTTCAAAAATTGACTTCCAAAGTGAATATTGGAGACAAATTTAGGAGATGAAAGATTGAGGTAGATGTGTTGGAATTGAAAGTGGTGTGGTTAAATTGGGTGAAGTGACTCTATTTATAAGTAAAAAAAAAAGAGCCGTTGAAAAATTTTCAACTCATTTACAGATCTGAAATTCAAATTTTCAAATTAAATTTATTTTTTAAATAGCTGTTGGGACACGTGTCACCATACGGTTCAGACACGTGTCCCATTTAAATATGACACCATATTTTTTCGTTGAGATGAGACACGCGTCGCCATATAAGTGGGACACGTGTCCCACTCATTTTTGTTGAATCAGCCTTCCGAATTTTAAAATCCGTTGGACACGTGGCTCAACCAGAAAGCGCCAAGTGTCAACGGATTTAAAACAAAAAAAAATAATTATGCATGTGGGACACGTGGCCCAATGCATGAGTGACACTTGTCCCACTGAGGCAAAGAAAAATGGGCTGCAGCAGGCGGCTCCTTTGCTATGTGCGCGGCCTGACACACTGACACAGACCGGTTTCTTAACCGGTTCCCTAGTTGGCAACTATGAGCCGGTTTCTTGTTAAGAAACCGGCCTAGAAACCACCACTGTGGGTGTTTTCGGTTTATAGAGCAGTTTTTTAAATTTGAGAAACCCCTATTGCACTTGCTCTAAGATCAAGTACAGTGGTAAAATCGTTATCGGTTTCTTATCAATTAAATATATTATTTCTCTCATTCTCTCTCTCTTTCACTCAATCTTAAAAAACCACTTAAGAAACTACCATTTTTTTATCTCCATAATGGTAAGAACTCACTTTTGATTATTCACTGACCTCACTTGATTTTTTCTATCCTACTCATTAGTTTTACCATTAACATTTAATTTAATTTAATTTGTTATAGGGAATTGCATCGGTTGCCTATGTATTGCCCTATGACTATGTATTGGTTCTTCCTTTACAAAAAAGTGTTGTAACATTTGTACCCTTTGATTAATTAGTTAGAGTTGATGTTTAATCTGTTGAGATACTGCAGTCTACCGGGGCCATCGAAACTCGAAGTGTTTGAAATAGTTTGTTTAAACACTCCTTGCTTCTGTGACCTCGAGAAAATGCTTCATTTCGACATTTTAAATTAACAAGCATTATTTAGTTAAAGAGCACTGCATAGGTTGCCTTCGATTAATGTATAGCCATGTAACTGTGTTATGCTTATAGCATGTGTAGAACTCTGTAACCGTATAACATTGTGTGTTTAACATTAAATCATTGTTGATGTTGAATACAATGTCAAAGCATAGCTATACACCAAGTTTCCCTGGTGCTCAAAAGCTGCTTCAATTCGACATTTTAAATGATTTTCTATTGTAATTATTATAGTGAACAAGTTTAATGGTGGAAGAATTAGTGCCCTCTAACTAAGTAATACTTCTCCATTATGAAAATGGTGCTACAACTATTATAGCATTCCACAATTTTAAATGTGGAGATTTTGTAGTGTATGCGCACTGGGGGAGGTATTGGTGTGTTTAATGTTAAACAATGTTGATGTTAAATACATTGTTAAAACATATGTATACACACCATGCCTCTCTCAGTGTGCTCAAGTGCTGCATCTTTTCGACATTTGAAATTGTTTTGTTCGACAAAGTAAATGGAAGGTGCCGTAACATTTGCAGAAATCTAAGATTTCATTTGTGGAGATTTTGCAGTTTATGAGCACCGTTGAAACATGGTGTGTTGTTGTTTAATATGGTGTGTTTAACGTTAACACATAGTTAATGTTAAATACATTGTTGAAACATAGTTACACACACCAATCTGGGGTTTTTGGAAATTAGGTTCTAAATTTTAGGATGATTGATGTTGTTGTTCCATGTTTAGGTATAGCTTGTTTTTTGAATTGAGAGGTGTTATGTATTTTAAACTAGATATATAATACCCGTGCCGATGCACGAATTTATGAACGAAAATCTATAATATAACATAATTATAATTTTAATAATTAATAATTTTTTATTATATTTTATGAAAATTGTACACGATCCAATATATAAAATAAATTTATATGTTATTACTATTTATTAAATTTAAAAATAAATTGACATAGTGTTTGTTGATATATAATAATTTATTATTTATATTTATATTTAAATAAAAATAATCTATATGTACATTACATAGGATAGTGTTAACGATTGTATAGAAATACTCTATGTTATAAAAAAATACGAGGATAAGAATATGTAATATATGTTGATGATGAATCAATAGTTATTTTATTAAAGTTATAGAATTATGTGTACTTTAAAAGAAAAGGAAAAAGTATTCTTAGTTTTGAATTGTAATTTTAAATGTTGATGTGAATATTTAATTAGATTAGTAGGTATTGCCTTATCAGATTAATGATAATTAATAAAACTATAAGGATATGAGATAATTATGTTACAAAGAATAAGTTGACTTATGATTTGTTTAGGTAATAGAATCTACATTTATAGAGAATACGCAATATTCAAAATAAATATTATATAATTATGGTAAGTTGGTGTAGTTAAATAGTTCATGTATTAAGATTTAAGAGTCCCACTTGTAAAAAATTGGTGAAAACTGACCTGACTAAGTGTAGGGGTGACACTTGACTAAGAAGTTGCTCTTTTAGTATACAGTATAGATGTTATAAAAATGTTTATAGGGATATGAGATAATTCTGTTACCAAAAATAAGTTGACTTCTGATTTGTTTTGGTAAATAGAATCTTCAATTATAGAGAATGCAAAATATTGAAAAATAAATATTAAATAATTATGGTAAGCAGGTTAGTTATTAGCTCATGTGTTAAGATTTATGAGTGCCACTTTTAAAAAATTGGTGAAAATTGACTTGGCTAAGTGTAGGGGGGACACTTGGCCAAGAAGTTGTTCTTTTAGTATATAGTATAGATTATATGTACTGAAGTTTTGGGTTGTGGTATGAATTTTCCAGTTTCATACTTGAGCTTCTGTTTTTTTTTTTGGTGTTTTGTTCGTTCTAGGTTTCACATTCCGTCCGGTGAGTTTATTCTCACTGACCAAATTTTTTTTAATTGATAGCATATTTACTAGCACCAGTATTCCATGCATTGGCACCAGTAAATGTACCGGTGCTGGAATAGATTCTAACACCGGTACCACTTATACCGCCTATGACACTACACCTTTTACCGGATTTTTTCAATTGTCGCATATTTACTAGCACTGGTATTCCATGCTTTGGAACCGTTCCATCATCGGTATCACTTACTGGTGCCTATGGCACTACACCTTTTGCACCAAGGCACCGGTATGAAAATTCTCAAAATACCGGTGCCTATGGCGGGTTCTACCAGTAGTGGTGGGTCAAGAACTTCTCTAGGGTCTATTTTCTCCCACGAAATATTTGTGAAATAAAAAATTTATTCAAATAATTCATATCAAACTAGATCTTGATTTTCTTCTAGTAAGTTTGAACAAGTTCAAAATCATATGGTTGAATAGACGAGTGTTAAAGTATTAAGACATGTTTACAAAATGGTTTTAAAATTAAAATTGCATGGCTAATTTTTCAATGAACAATATTCGCATGGCTCATTAAGATAATCATTATATTTCTAAATTCTCAAAAAATCTGTAAAAGTATTTTGATAAATACATCAGACCACTTTTAAGTACAGAAAAATCATCCCAACTTTACATGAGTCCATATTAATCAACATGTATTAGACCTAGTATTTAGTAGACTTTATACCTTCCCACTTGAAGGATGCTTTGGTCATTTTACTTTTATAAAAAACATATGCATTGTTAATGATTCATAGTCAACTAACTTAAAACATGCATCTTATGCAGTTTAACTGCGTACATGCTAGTTTATAAGTCTACTATTTCGTAGGAAAAATTTCTCAATATATTATCTTTGGATCTCTTTGTGATCATATTGAAATAAGATATAACTCAAAATTGCAAAATTTATTGTTAAATAACACAAGACAAAGAACAAAAATTATTCCTTATTGTGAAATGGAAAAACATTCTTCAAAAGAAATGTTGAGAAAAAACAATAAATGTTGAATTCATAAAAGTCAATCCGACAAAGAAATACTAAATGTTCCTATAGTCTAAATAGAACCTATTGCTTCATTGTAGGTCCATTAATTCATCACCCAATATCTTACTCTTCCATAGGTCCCACATATTTCAAAAATATGAGAACGGGCATCAAATACCCAATTTATAGAAGTTTAAAGATTTGTTCAATCCCACATACACCTAAAGTAGAAACTTCTCTAAGCCTCTTCTCTTTCACGGTATCAAGATATTCCCTGCATATCCTTATTCTGTGTCCATTTTGACCACAATGGAAACATGTGCCCTTAGCCTTTTTTTCTCATGCCTTAAAACAATTTCAAGACTTTGGATCTATTCTATGAGATTCTGACTAGTGAAAATTTTCTCAAAAAGTACCTTATGCATATTCAAATTGGCAGACAATTCCCTAATAACAAATTTAAAAGAAAAATAAATTATCATACACCTTGACAAAAGCAAATATATATATATATATATATATATATATATATATAACTCAATTTTGGTTTTGCTCCCACTATTTTATCCAAGTCAATATACCCAAATTTTGACTTCGAGAATTATAATGTGAATTCATAGTAGGCTAGGATCCTATTTTAGTTATCTTGACCTTGAGTATGCCCAACAAATCAAGATAACCTTAATAGGTAGGTAACTCTTTACCAATTATAAGCAACTGGATATCACCACATCCTAATTATAATGTCATAATCACGAATAATAGATTTGTCACAACCATTAGCACTCTGGAGAATGCTAATTCACGACACCATTACAACTCAACGACACTTTTGATGCTCTCATCACCACTATTATCTATCACACTGAAAAACCCTAACTTTTGATTTGATTTGTACGTCGCAATACCCCCTGACACACCCAGCTCTTGACTGAAGTTCTCGTTTAAATTTAAGTCCCTCTCATTAGGCCAAGCTGATGTTTCCTATGATAGGTTTTGATCATGAGGCACTGAACGGGAATTCATAGCTCTAGGAAATATAACCCTGCAGCCACATCCACTGCCATTTTCATCGTAGCCTTGCAACGTTTAAGTTGACCGAACAACCAGTAATCGATGTCGTTGCACATTTACCTTTGCCTTTACCACCACCGTATTTGGCATTCAATAAATATGAACTAACAAAGTCAAAACTATAGCGTCGCAGTCTCCACAATTGGAAAATATTAGAGAAGGAAAGAAAAAAAGATCCATTGGTTTAGAGAAGAGGGGTTTGAGAGTTTTTTACAAATATTAAAGTGGGGCAATTTTGTCATATTTTTTTTGTTCGTGGTTGACCATCATTACCGACGAGTTCAGGGTCATTTAGGCAATTTCTAAAAACTAGGGCTCTTATTGACACAAATTCAAGAATTGAGGGAAATAAATGCATTTATTTCTTGTTTCAAATTATAACTCAAACGTAATTGCGGGGGGGGGGGGGGTAATTTTGTCAATCTACATCTTTTTTACTGAAGATTTGAATTCAGGTATGGTTGTAGTGAAAAGGTTAAGTAATAATTGGTTGTCAAAGGTCATATTATTCGTTTCAAAAAACTTGGACCCTTGTTGACACATATCTAATCTAAGAATTTGAGGGTACTAGTTTAATCCAAAAAGTTACAATACTCCATATAATCTCCTAAAATTCACCTTATTTTTCCGGATTAATGATTTATGTTGGTTAAAGTATGTGAAATGAATTGAATGTAAAGAGTTATTTATATAAATTAATAACTAGATAAAAATAATTTATTTTATACACTCTCTGTCCCAATCATTTCTGCACACTTTCCTTTTTTAGGTGTCCCAACCAAATCTGCACACTTTTCATATTTGGAAGCTTTGTATATGTCATCAGATAAAAATAACCTTGAAATAACTAAAAATTACTCGCAAAAGCTAACCTACTCTCACCCACCCCTCACCAGCTCTCACAAAACACTCTACCTCCACATCTTTCTCTCTTGCACTCTCTGCCATATTTCACTCTCACCATCTCCGTGGCATCTCCGTTGTGCCTCCGTCGACTGCATCTCCGTCTCTACCACACCTCCATCGACCGTGTCTTCGTCGCGCCTCCGTCAACCCCATCTCCGTCTCCGCTGCACCTCCGTCGACCTCACCATGGTGGATCTGCGCCACTCCTTCATCGACCTCGCCATGTTGGATCACTGTCGTGCAAATCGCACACTCCTAGTTTTGAAGAGGTTTTTCAGCATCCACGTTCTTCCAATTTCCTCCTGTCACGGTAACACCGATTTCCTCCCAATTCGGTAAAGTCGTTTGATTTCAGATTCGAAGAAATTCGATTAATTTGAGCTTGTGTGGTTGAAGAAATTAGTGGTTCTGGGTTGTTGAGGACACTGGGCAGTTGGTAGTAGGATGGGTATTTTAGAATTTTCCCTCCCCGAAATGAAACCCAGCCCTTTCTCTTTCTACAAAAAGGGATAGGAAAGAGGAAGTACTATAATTGAAGGTGTAAAAATATAAAAAAATAAAATAAAATAAATAATGTGACATGATTACAAGATGGGCATTGCAAAATCACATTCTGTATTTTACTAGTGTACGCTCTAATACCGTATAATTAGTTTACTTTTGTAAAAATAAAATAAAATACCTGCCTTTAACATCCCCTCCCTTGCCCTCGCCATAAAATTGAGTTCACCTAAAAAAGAACCCTCCCCGCCACAACCCCCACCCTTCCCCTACCCAAGTCCCGTCCCTCCACCACTCAAGCCTAGCCCTCACCAAAGCCCAGCCCTGTTACCAATACTTTGATGCCGCTCGCAACAAAATAATCCTTACCTTGAGCCTATCCTACCACCAGATCACCTAGTCCTCCACATCATCGGCCGACCATTTCAATGGTTCTCCCGCTCGCAAATCTACCCTATTCGCTTGCTAAACATCACCCTCCATCTCTGCTACAAACTACTGCTCACTACCTCTCTTGTGAACCACTATCCACTACCTTTCTCGTGACCCCACCCCGTACCACCCTTTCTCACCTTCGGCCCACCCGGTCACCACCACATGAACTACTCCCACCAAATAACTACTTTATCTTTTGAATTCAAATATGATACAATAAAAATAATATAAAAAATTGATATAAATACAAAACTTTTCTGGTGCAATTTAGCGATCTACTATAAGATTGAAGGAGCAAATGAGTTGATACATGGTTTTCTACACAGTTCTGATAGTGTCAAGGATAAGGCTCATATTTTCAGGGTAAACCAAGGGTAGATTCCTCAGCACAATCTCTATGAACAACCCCCCACGGTCTAGACGTCTTTCTGAAACCCTAATTTAGGGAAGGCTGTCACTGTCACCAGGTCTAGTTTGGCTCCGACTATATTGTATATGACATAACTCAATTTTAGCTTTGCTCCCACTATTTTATCCAAGTCAATATCTTATAATTTTGACTTCGAGAATTCTAATGTGAATTCATAGTAGGCTAGGATCCTATTTTAGTTATTGACTGAGACACCAAGCTCTTGACTGAATTTCTCATTTAAATATAAGTCCCCCTCATCAAGCCAAGCTGATGTTTCCTATGATAGGTTTTGATCGCGAGGCACTGGACGAGAATTCAGAGCTCTAGGAAATATATTCATGCAGCCACATCCACTGCCATTCTCATCGTAGCCTTGCAACGTTCAGGTTGACCGAACAACCAGTAATCGATGTTGTTTCACATTTACTTTTGACTTTAACACAACTGTATTTGGGATTCAATAAATAAATATGAATTAACACAGTCAAAACCATACAGTCGCAGTCTTCACAATTGGAAAAAAATAGGGAAGGAAAGATTATATTGTATATGACATAACTCAATTTTATTTTTGCTCCCACTATTTTATCCAAGTCAATATCTCAAAATTTTGACTTCAAGAATTCTAATGTGAATTCATAGTAGGCTAGGATCATATTTTAGTTATTTTGACCTTGAGTATGCCCAACAAATCAAGATAACCTTAATAGGTAGGTAACTCTTTACCAGTTATAACCAATGTGATATCACCACATCCTAATTATAATGTCATAATCACGAATAATAGATTTGTCACAACCATTATCTCTCTGGAGAATGCTAATTCATGACACCATTACAACTCAACGACATTTTCGATGCTCTCACCACCACTATTATCTATCACACTGGAAAAACCCTAACTTTTGATTTGATTTGTTTGTTGCAATACCCTCTGAGACATCAAGCTCTTGACTGAAGTTCTCGTTTAAATTTAAGTCCCTCTCATTAGGCCAAGCTGATGTTTCCTATGATAGGTTTGGATCACGAGGCACTGAACGGGAATTCAGAGCTCTAGGAAATATAACCCTGCAGCCACATCCACTGCCATTCTCATTGTAGCCTTGCAAAGTTTAAATTGACCGACAACCAGTAATCGATGTCGTTGCACATTTACCTTTACCTTTACCACCACCGTATTTGGCATTCAATAAATAAATATGAACTAACAAAGTTAAAACCATACCGTCACAGTCTCCACAATTGAAAAATATTAGAGAAGGAAAGAAAAAGGATTCATTGGTTTAGAGAAGAGGTGTTTGAGAGTTTTTTTTACAAATATTAGGGGAAATTTGTCATATTCTTTTTGTTCGTGGTAGACCATCATTACCGACGAGTTTAGGGTCGTTTGGGCACTTTCTAAAAACTAGGGCTCTTATTGACACAAATTCAAGAATTGAGGGAAATAAATGCATTTATTTCTTGTTTCAAATTATAACTCAAACGTAATTGGGTGGGGGGGGGTAATTTTGTCAATCTACATCTTTTTTACTGAAGATTTGAATTCAGGTATGGTTGTAGTGAAAAGGTTAAGTAATAATTGGTTGTCAAAGGTCATATTATTCGTTTCAAAAAACTTGGACCCTTATTGACACATATCTAATCTAAGAATTTGAGGGTACTAGTTTAATCCAAAAAGATACAATACTCCATATAATCTCCTAAAATTCACCTTATTTTTCCGGATTAATGATTTATGTTGGTGAAAGTATGTGAAATGAATTGAATGTAAAGAGTTATTTATATAAATTAATAACTAGATGAAAATAATTTATTTTATACACTCTCTGTCCCAGTCATTTCTGCACACTTTCCTTTTTTAGGTGTCCCAACCAAATCTGCACACTTTTCATATTTGGAAGCGTTGTATATGTCATCAGATAAAAATACCCTTGAAATAACTTAAAATTGCTCGCAAAAGCTAACCTACTCTCACCCACCCCTCACCAGCTCTCACAAAACACTCTACCTCCACATCTTTTTCTCTTGCACTCTCTGCCATATTTCACTCTCACCATCTCCGCGGCATCTCTGTTGCGCCTCTGTCGACTGCATCTCCGTCTCCACCATGCCTCCATCGACCACGTCTCCGTCGCACCTCTGTCGACTGCATCTCTGTCTCCGCTGCACCTCCGTCAACTTCACCATGGTTGATCTGCATCACGCCTTCATCGACCTCGCCTTGTCGGATCACTGTCGTGCAAATTGCACACTCCTAGAGTTGAAGAGGTTTTTTAGCATCCACGTTCTTCCGATTTCCTCCCATCACAATAACACCAATTTCCTCCCAACTCGGTAAAGTCGTTTAATTTCATATTCGAAGAAATTTGATTGACTTGTGCTTGGGTGGTTGAAGAAAGTAGTGGTGCTGGGTTGTTAAGGACACTGGGCAATTGGTAATGGGATGGGTATTTTAGACTTTCCCCTCCCCAAAATAAAACCAACCCTTTCTCTTTCTAAAAAAAGGGATGGGAAAGAGGAAGTAATATAATTGAAGGTGTAACAATGTAAAATAAATAAAATAAAAATAAATAACGTGACAGTATTACAAGATGGGCATTGCAAAATCACATCCTGTATTTTACTAGTGTACACTCTACTACTGTATAATTAGTTAAATTTTGTAAAAATAAATAAAATACATGCCTTTAACATCCCCTCCCTTGCCCTCGCCATAAAATTGAGTTCACCTGAAAAAGAACCCTCCCCGCCACAACCCCCACCCTCCTCTACCACCACCCTTCCCCAACCCAAGTTCTGTTCTACCACCACTCAAGCCTAGCCCTCACCGAAGCCCAACCATGTTACCACTACTCCGATGCCGCTCGCGACAAAATAATCCTTACCTTGAGCCTATCCCACCACCAGATCTCCTAGTCCTCCACCATCATCGACCGATCATTTCAATGTTTCTCACGCTCGCGAATCTACCCTATTCGCTTGCTAACCATCACCCTTCATCTCTCTTGCAAACTACCGCTCACTACCTCTCTTGCAAACCACTATCCATCACCTTTCTCGCGACCCTACCTCATACCACCCATTCTCGCCTTCGGCCCACCCGGTCAACAACTTCTTTATCTTTTTAATTCAAATATGATACAATACAAATAATATAAAAATTGATATAAAAAAGAACGTTTCTTGTGCAATTTAGCGATCTACTATAAGATTGAAAGAGTAAATGAGTTGATACATGGTTTTTCTACACGGTTCTGATAGTGTTAAGGCTAAGGCTCATATTTTCAGGGTAAACCATGGGTAGATTCCTTGACACTATCTCTACGGAAAACCCCCCACAGTCTAGATGTCTTTCTGAAACCCTAATTTAGGGAAGGCTGCCACTGTCACCAGGTCAAGTTTTGCTCCGACTATATTGTATATGACATAACTCAATTTTAGTTTTGCTCCCACTATTTTATCCAAGTCAATATCTCATAATTTTGACTTCGAGAATTCTAATGTGAATTCATAGTGCTAGGATCCTATTTTAGTTATTTTGACCTTGAGTATGCCCAACAAATCAAGATAACCTTAATGGGTAGGTAACTTTTTACCAGTTATAACCAACGTGATATCACCACATCCTAATTATAATGTCATAATCACGAATAATAGATTTTTCACAACCATTAGCTCTCCGGAGAATGCTAATTCACGACACCATTACAACTCAACGACACATTCAATGCTCTCACCACCACTATTATCTATCACATTGAAAAACCCCAACTTTTGATTTGATTTGTCTGTCGCAATACCCTCTAAGACACCAAGCTCTTGACTGAATTTCTAATTTAAATTTAAGTCCTTCTCATCAGGCCAAGCTGATGTTTCTTATCATAGGTTTTGATCGCGAAGCACTGGACAGGAATTCAGTGCTCTAGGAAATATAACCCTATAGCCACATCCACTTCCATTCTCATCGTAGCCTTGCAACATTTAGGTTTACTGAACAACCAGTAATCGATGTTGTTGCACATTTACCTTTGCCTTTACCACAACTGTATTTGGCATTCAATAAATAAATATGAACTAACACAGTCAAAACCATACCGTCCCAGTCTCCACAATTGGAAAAAATTAGAGAATGAAAGAAAAAGGATCCATTGGTTTAGAGAAGAGGGGTTTGAGAGTTTTTTTACAAATATTAAAGTGGGGAAATTTTGTCATATTCTTTTTGTTCGTGGTTGACCATCATTACCGACGAGTTCAGGGTCATTTGGGCATTTTCTAAAAACTAGGGCTCTTATTGACACAAATTTAAGAATTGAGGGAAATAAATGCATTTATTTCTTGTTTCAAATTATAACTCAATCGTAATTGGGGGGTAATTTTGTCAATTTACTTCTTTTTTTACTAAAAATTTGAATTCAGGTATGCTTGCAGTGAAAAGGTTAAGTAATAATTGTTTTTTTTGGTCAAAGGTCATATTATTCGTTTCAAAAAACTTGGATCCTTATTGACACGTATCTAATCTAAGAATTGGGTACTAGTTTAATCCAAAAAGATACAATACTCCCTATATTCTTCTAAAATTCCCCTTATTTTTCTGGATTAATGCTTTATGATGGTTGAAGTATGTGAAAAGAATTTAATGTAAAGAGTTATTTATATAAATTAATAAATAGATGAAATAATTTATTTTATACACCCTCTGTCCCAGTCATTTTTGCACACTTTCCTTCTTTAAGTGTCCCAACCAAATTTACACACTTTTCATATTTAGAAACTTTGTATATGTCATAAGATAAAAAATACCCTTGAAACAACTAAAAACTACTCGCAAGAGCTAACCTACTCTCACCCACCCCTCACCAGCTCTCACAAAACACTCTACCTCCACATATTTCTCTCTTGCACTCTCTGCCATATTTCACTCTCACCCACTATGCGACGTCTCCGTCTCCATTGTACCTCTGTCGACCTCACCACAGTGGATCTCCACCATGCCTTCATCGACCTTGCTATGTCGGATCTCTGTCGTGGCAATCGCACACTCCTAGAGTTGAAGAGGTTTTTCGGCATCCACGTTCTTTCGATCTCCTCCCGTCACGGTAACACCAATTTCCTCCCATCACGGTAAATTCAGTTGGTTTCAAATTCAAAGAAATTCGATTGATTTGTGCTTCGGTGGTTGAAGAAAGTAGTGGCGCTGGGTATTTTAGACTTTTTCCCTCCACAAAATAAAACCCAACCCTTTCTTTTTCTACAAAAAGGGGATGGGAAAGAGGAAGTACTATGATTGAAGGTGTAAAAAAATTAAATAAAATAAATAATGTGGCAGTATTATAAGATGGGCATTGTAAAATCACATTCTGTATTTTACTAGTGTACGCTCTAATACCGTATAATTAGTTTAATTTTGTAAAAATAAATAAAATACCAGCCTTTAACATCCCCTACCTTGCCCTCACCATAAAATTAAGTTCATTGGAAAAAGAACCCTCCCCGCCACAACCCCCGCCTTCTCTGCCACCCCCCTTCCCCCACCCAAGTCCCATCCCACCACCACTCAAGACTAGCCCTCAGCCAAGCCCAGCCCTGTCACCACTACTCTGAATCCGCTTGCAACAAAATAATCCTCACCCTGAGCCTATCCCACCACCAGATCTCCTAGTCCTCCACTATCATCGACCGATCATTTCAACGGTTCTCCTGCTCGTGAATCTAATATGTTTGCTTGCTAACCACCACCCTCCATCTCTCTTGCAAACTACCGCTCATCACCTCTCTTGCGAACCACTACCCACCACCTTTCCTGCGACCCCACCCCATAACACCCTTTCTCGCCTTCGGCCCACCGGTCACCGCCACATGAACTACCCCCACCAAATAACTTATTTATCTTTTGAATTCAAATATGATACAATACAAATAATATAAATACATAGTCTCTCATCACCCCTCTTTCATCAGCTTAACCCAAACTTCGAGCACTTCTAAGCCACCACCAGTCCTCCATTCGCTCTTCTTGTCTCAGCTAAGAATCAACTTCTCCACTATGGCCGGTTGCATCCACAACATCCAGGTGGTGGTCACGGTGGAGTTTTGGATCTGGGCGGATTGAACTTTTAAAAAAAGTATGCGGACAACCATCATGTTAGGAGCTTCGACAAATTCGGAAGGTCTTCGATGAAGCTGGTGATCAAGAAAGGTTGATGAAGAAGTCGGTGGTCTTCAATGGTGATTTCGACGGTCAATGGTTTGGTCAAACTATATAAGGTGGGTAAAAGTTGTGTTTATATGGAAGGTTGTTTATGTTTTTAATGTTTTCCGACCTTTGTTAAACTTTTATTTTTGATTTTATTATTTTTTTAGTCCCCTACATAGCATCTTATACTATATTTTGGTCCCTGTTTTCAAATCAGACAAGTGGTTTTCAAGTGAATCAGAGCTATTTTCTGATATAATCAACGGCATTTTCATAATTTTTACTTATTAAAAACACTTTCAATTAAATTCAGGGGTCAAAACACAAATATTTAATATTTGGGATTATTTTCAAAGACCATACAAAAGGTGAGGGGCTAAATTACAAATAAACTAACAACGTGAAACCACCACCGCTGCAACTGTCGCTGCAATTCATCTTCTCCGACAATTCGTCCTCTCTGCTGCACGATACGTGCCTCTTCTTTGCGTTCTCCAGATCTGGTTCCAAGGCTTGAGAAGAAGGTTTGAGCTAGAGAATCGCGTTCTCGAGATCTACCCCATCGTTGGGATTCATCGACGGTCTGGTTATCCCGCTGCCCAGAATCGCCAGCCTCACCGAGACTAACATCGTATACCATGAGACAAACCTGAATCTCCAGCAATTGGGAAACCTTGAGGACAAGATGCAAAGCACATTTTTTCGTATAATCTTCTCCGTCGATTTGCAAACTGGAATCCGGCGTTGTCGTCGCTGTGAAGCATGAAGGTGGAGAACGCTATTGGAAGACGACGACAGATGAATTGCCGGCCTTAGATTAGGGTTTGTACGGCGGCGGGTAGGTTTAGCGAAAAAGACATTCATTTTTTTAAACTCATGGGTATAATGGTCATTTTACAAGTTTTGATCAATTTTACCGCTGACTTTACTTGAAAATCACCTTTGGGGACCGAACAAATTTTTTGGTACTGTCTCAGCGTTGATTTGCAGACGGGGACCAAAATATGGTATTAGATGCTATGTAGGGGGGAAAAACAATTTAGTCTTTATTTTTTGTTTACTTATTGATTTTAGAGTGCGTCTCTTGAAAGACGGTCTTTCCATAAGTCATGGAAAGACCAAGGTTTAAAGTGTAAATTAGAAGAAGTTAAGATAAAATTTTCGGGTTGCATGAACCGGGTTATAAATTTTATAACTACTACATGTTGCATACTAAATTTTTAATGTTGCAACTAAGACCTTTTATCCTTTATTATTTGAATTAAACCCCGTCTTTCCATAAGCCTATGGAAAGACCGTCTTTCCCAATACTTTGCCTTGATTTTAAACCACCAAACTTCCAGCTTTTTTTTTGTAATTCAAGATTATGAGTTCGTCTCTTGAAAGACGGTCTTTCCATAAGTCATGGAAAGACGGTCTTTCCATAAGTCATGGAAAGACCAAGGTTTAAAGTGTAAATTAGAAGAAAAGAAGATAAAATTTTTGGGTTGCATGAACCGGGTTATCAATTTTATAACTACTACATGTTGCATACAAAATTTTTAATATTGCAACTAACACCTTTTATCTTTTATTATTCTAATTAAACCCCGTCTTTCCATAAGCATATAGAAAGACCATCTTTCCCAAGATTTTGCCCAAGATTATATCTAATATGCAATCTTAAAGGGAAAATTATGTCACATACTCCGACAATAGCTCTGTAGCAAGGTCTTCACAATGGTGGAATATGCCGGGTGCAGATTTGTGATGTTTGTAGTAGAAGGTTAGATCTATTCAAGTTGGAATGTTTAAATATGTTACAAGTTTGGTTAGCGTTTCGGGTGACTCTGGCAGGTCCGCGTAGCTCACCGGAAAGGAATATTCACCTTCCTTTTCTGATGTAACTCTATTCGGGTCACCTTTAGACCAGTTTGGGTCGATATTTCAGGTTTGGGTAGATTGGCGGGTCGAGCAGAGTGATCAGATTAGTGTAATAGGCTCTACCAATTCAATAATGCCAATCACCATATAATAGAAATTATTTGTTTATTGCTGTCAACTAGGGATATTGATTTTAACTAACTTAAATTCAAGTTGTCTAACAATTACATGCTAATATCATAATATGTTACGAATTTTAATTCTTTACTATATATAATTGTAAAGTCAAGAGATTTGCAAGTAAATATTTTATTGGCAATTTTGTGTGAATTAATTTTGAACAGCAAATCAGACCATGTTGGAACATGGTAGTGCATCAGAGTTACGCAAAAGAGTTACGCAAAAGAGTTACGCCAAAGTTTTTTTTATGGAAATCAAAGTCAGAATATTGCAGTAGTTTGGTATAAATGGAATTCGTATATTCTGCTATATGTTTAGGCGTATGAAGCATAATTGGTTTATGGAAAATCCCTACTTATATGGAGAAGATTTATTCGAATATATGAGATAGAATGAGATAAGGTAAATCCCTTTATTTATGGGATTTGGATATGTTTCAAGAATTAGATTTGGAATAGGAATATTGTGGAGATAATCAAGGTGTATTCCAATCTGATTCATGGATATAAATTGGGGACAATCACGGCTGCATACTCACGGATTTAACAGAGCAAAAATCTGCACACAGGTTTTTGAGACTTTCGAGAAGTTGCAAAGAGTCAGAACACTGTGTTCCAACACACTGACCTGCCGCACTAAGTTCAGAATCGGAAACCTTAATTCCTCGGGAGGAGGAGATCCAGCGTCGACGGAGTTCGAGGTCAGAGGGAGTCTGATCAAAGCGGATCGGTAGCTAGGGGAGCTAGCAGAGTCCACACGATCTAGTTAGTAAAGATAAGTATTTTGTAAACTGTACTTTGTACTGTATCTTTCTAATTAGTGGATTCATTCTGAACTGGGCCAGGCCCCACAAATGTAGGTGGATTACACCGAACTGCGTAACCAAGTCGTGTGTCTTTTACGTATTACGTTATTATGCACTTGGTTAAACTAGGCATGTTGGAACACACTAGTGAAG
Source organism: Rubia yunnanensis (assembly GCA_037428765.1). Classification (NCBI taxonomy): domain Eukaryota; kingdom Viridiplantae; phylum Streptophyta; class Magnoliopsida; order Gentianales; family Rubiaceae; genus Rubia; species Rubia yunnanensis. Next base: position 105,659,899 of record CM075063.1, on the reverse strand, counting down.
ACTGGGGGATAGTGTGCTTCTGATCTACTGTACATGCGTGCGAAATAGTGTGCGAAACACACACTGAAAAATTACTCTTCTTCTACCTCTTTCCTCCTCCTCTGGTAATGGTTACTTTTTCATTCCGGCCGCCGACCATGGCGGCTCCAACGCCGAACCCTTCGCCTAAGACCTCCATTCCCGCTAACAAAATTTTCTTACAAGCCCTCAGTAAAAAACCTTCCCCGCTCCTGTCATCTCTCCCCGATACGCCTAACTTGCACCTTATCACAGAATTTAAGGGCAAGATTGCCTACATCCTTCCTCCGGAGGAAGGCGATCTTCTAGCTTCGCATTATCAAAATGCCCTTGTTGGAAAGTTTAACCGAGGGAAACCTCCTATGGAAACTTTACAATCGGCTTTCAAATCAATTGGTTTTAAATCAAAATTCCAACTAGGCTCTATTGACTACCGCCATGTCTTAATTCATTTTCAGGAAAGCGAGGATTATCAAAGATGCTGGATGAAGGGCCAATGGATGATTCAAGGATCGACTATGAAGGTTCAGAAGTGGTCTCCCGACTTCTCTCCAACAGCGGAATCGTCCATTGTCCCAGCCTGGGTAACAGTACACAAACTTCCTATTCACTTTTATAACACTTCTGCAATTATTGGTATAAGCAGCCAGATAGGTAAATACCTTAAGATGGATGCAGCCACAAATGCCTTAACTAGACCCTGTGCTATTAAAGTATGTGTTGAGGTTGATTTATTATCCCAGCTTCCATCTACAATTGTGGTAGGAATTGGTAACAAGGTAGCAGAATATCCTATCGAATATGATGAATTGCCTACATACTGTACTCACTGTAGGATAATTGGTCATAGCCAGGTTAATTGCAACTTTCTGCACCCAGAATTGAAGAAAAAGAATGCTAATAAATCTGAAATCAATGAGCATAAGGAAAGAAAATATCCATTACATGTTGACACTCAAAAAGTCTTAGAAGTCCCTCCAAAATGGAAACTAAACATAGAAGGATCCTCAACTCTATCTGTCTCACAAAAAGAGAAAGATTTTCAAACTCAAAAAATGACTGCAGGCTTTCAATAGGAAAATAATCTCAACTCTTTCAATGTTAGTCATAAGAAAAGAAATCCTCCTTTCTACTCTTTGGATGACATTTCTAAACCAATAACCACTTTTTTCTGGAGAAAAAAGAATCAACAATCAGAACTTTCTCCTATCAGGGAAGATTTAACTAAAAATAACATGGTCACAATATCAAATGCTTTTCAAACCTTAAATGACTTGCAGGATGATCATGAAGATGATGTTGTAGAAATATTCCATGAGTCTTTGGAAACACAGGAAGTTTTGGTGCACTCTACTTCGGATGATAGGTTAACACCATCAACAGCATGTTTGTCTATCTCTGAGGATGCACAAATAGGTCTCACAGAGCAAACTACCAACTCAGCAATCACTGTTGGAGATCAGGTTAGTGAATCTAACACATCCGATCTAATTTCTAAAGTAGAGCATATACTTCAGGTCAAGGTTAGCAACTCTGAACAGATATCTACTTTGGATAACATGGAAAATAGTAAGGGCAAGTCTGGTACCAAAAGTAAGAACTCTGGTAAGACACTTAGAAACCTAAGATCGTCACAAAAAGCAACCCCTACAGTTCTTAAATGATAAAACACACCATAATAGGGAACATATTAGTCTGGAATGTTAGAGGCTATGGAACATCACTAGATAGATTAAAGGCCCTAAAACTTAAGCATAAGATTGACATCTTATGTTTAATAGAACCTTGGCATGATAAACAAAATTTAAATACTTTGATGCATGACCTTGGATACAAATATGCCCTTCCTGCTCAGAGTGCTAAGATCTGGATCTTATGGAACCATGTTTTCAGTGTACTAAGTTTAAGGGAGACAAATTAATTTCTACAAGTCAAAATTTCTGGTATTGCCAATTCTGTCAGCTGGAACTGTTTTTTCATATATGCTAGTGTAAGTAGACAAAAGAGGGAGGCATTATGGAATGATTTACAGACTCCAACACAGGATCCTTCCATTTATATTGGGGATTTTAATACGGTTGCTTCAGTATCTGAATATAAAGGAAGGAAATCAACACCAATAAAAGTATGAAACAGTTTAATGGATTTATAAATAATATGGACTTGCATGATATCCCTACAGTAGGAAACACATTCACTTGGAGCAATAATAGATTCAGGGATAAATGTAAAGATTTAATGTTTCAGAGACTAGATAGGGGCATTGCTAATTTAGACTGGTTGGAACTATTTCCCAATAGCTCTATACATGTGCTTAATAGAATGACTTCGGATCACTCCCCCTTATTTTTATCTGTTCAATCAGCTGAAGAACAAGCTCCTAGGCCTTTTAGATACCAAGAGATGTGGTCAAATAGACAAGAATTTCTGGCTTTAGTAGTTTCAAACTGGAAACTAGTTTCTCCATTCTGTGGAATGCATAGTTTTATTTTTAAACTAAAGAGGCTAAAGTTGGAAATTAAACAATGGAATAAATCACACTTTGGTAATGTCAATCAAAATTTGCTACTCTCTGAGAACAAAGTTAATGATCTGGAAATTTCTTTCCAGCAAACACAGGATGAATCAATCCTAGCTGAACTAATCAAATCAAAAGACATGCTAATGAGAGCTCAAAAAGAAAATAATATTTTCTTGAAGCAAAAGGCTAGGTTAAATTGGTTTAAATATGGGGATGCAAACACTAGTTACTTCCATCACTCCATTAGGGAAAGGAGAGCAAGATCTAGAATAAGTAAAATCAAGGATGGAAGTGGGAACTGGATATCAGAACCACATTTGATTAAAGAAGAAGGAGTGAGATTTTTTTGGGAATTACTTAATGAAGAGGAACCTCTAAAAATGGGAACTTATCTACATCATTTCCTAAAAGAAATTCCTAAAGTGATTACGGATCAGCATAATCTAAATCTTCTGTTACCCTTTAATATCCAGGAACTTAAATTTGCTGTATTTGACCTAAATAAATCTAGTGTTCCAGGACCTGATGGTTTTTCTGGTGCTTTTTACACTTCTTTCTGGGACACTATTAAGGATGATCTTCTAGATGCTGCGAATGATTTCCTAACTAGTGGTAATATCCCTAAGGTCATCTCTAGCACCTGGCTGACCTTAATCCCCAAAAAACCAATCCCAATCACCTTTTCAGACTTCAGACCCATTATCCTATCTAATTTTGTGAATAAAGTTTTCTCAAAGATGTTAATGGAAAGGATTAAACCCCTAATAACATTAATTATATCCCCTGAGCAGAGTGCTTCCATAAAAGGTAGGGATATATCTGACAATGTTATCCAAATGCAAGAGATGACCAGAATTCTGTCCAGAAAATCTAAGGCTTCTAATCTGATAGTTAAATTAGATATGCAAAAATCTTTTGATAGGGTCTCATGGTCTTTCCTGAATTCAATCCTTCTCCAATTTGGTTTCCATGGTAAATTTGTGCATCGCATCATGCATAATATTGCTGCAGCTCACTTTTCAGTTTTAATAAATGGAATAACTTCAGGTTTTTTTGCATCCTCTAGGGGTATTAAACAGGGGGATCCACTTTCTCCCTTTCTATATAATATCTTGTCTGAAGCCTTCTCCAGAGGCTTAAAAAACTGTTTAGTATAGGATATTTGCAATATTTTTCTCTGCCAAGGCCCTGTTCCCCCATTTCCCATCTGATGTATGCTGATGATACAGCTGTCTTCTTGAACAGTAATCATAACAATTTGAAAAGATTTAAAAAATTTATGAGGGCATATGAGCAAACATCAGGTCAAAAGGTAAATTTTGCAAAATCTGAATTTTCTGTTGCTCCAAACACTTCAGTGGCAAGTGTTCAATCTGTATGTAGGATTTTAGGAATGGTGAAAGGCTCCTTCCCTTTTAAATATTTAGGAATCCCTATCTTTCCAGGTCGTAATTTACAAGTCCACTATCATCCTATCTTGGAAAGAATGGAGAAATCTATTAATAATTGGAAGAATAGATGGCTAAGTACTGCAGGCAAGATCATACTGATTAACCATTGTTTTCTTTCAATTCCCACACACATGTTTGCAGTTTTAAGTCCCCCAAAGATAGTTTTTTAAAAAAATGGAAAAACTAGCTTCTGGCCTTTTTGGGGGGAACTGTGATAACATAGAAAGAAAAAAGTGGAGATCCTAGAAAAGAATGAGCCTTCCTGTAGAGGAAAATGGAATAGGCTTCAGAGACCTAAATGCTATAGTAGATGCTTTTTCTTGTAAACTATGGTGGAAACTTCAAATAAACAATACTCAGTGGCCTGCTCATTTATGGTCACTCCCTGCATCTTACAAAAAATCTCACACATGGAATAGAATTTGTAAAATCATGGCCAAGGCTAACAGTCTCTCCAGAGTTATATATGGTATTGGAGAATGTTCTTTTTGGAATGCTAACTGGAAAGGTGATGGAGCTCTGTGCTATGAATGGCCCCATGAGGTGGATATCCCCTTCGTGGATATTTCCCTCAGGTCATTCATAATTAACAAAGCTTATATCCTTCCAAATCTGGAGCCTCGCCTAGCTACCAATACACTTAATTTCTTGCAGGAAGTAAAACTGGCTCACTCTCATGCAGACAGGCTTGTCTGGACCCCAACATCGGATGGGAACTTTTCCATAAGCTCTGCATACAAAATAATCAGACAAAAAAGATTACCAATCAGACATCTTTACAAGGTTTGGTCCCCTTTCATTCCTAAAAAGATGTTTGTACTTATGTGAAGAGCACTCAATGGAATCCTTCCTTATGATAATATTCTCTGTAGGTTTGGTTACTCTTTAGCTTCCAAATGTCCTCTATGCATGAACCATTCAGATTCTTTGGATCACTTTTTTAACTCCTGCCCTTCTTCTATTGCTATATGGCAAAGAGTTAGTAATCTGCTACAATTTCAACAATAATTTTTTGGAAACCTCAGGAGTAGAGTTGATTTCTATCTCTCCTTTAGGGCTAATACTAAGATATAGGCAAATTTGATTACTGCTGCCCTATTAGTCACAACATGGTCTCTTTGGACCTACAAGAATAAAATCTTTCTCGACAATCTATCTTTCTCAATTGATGCATGTTTTCTGAACATTAAAGAACTGATATACTTAATTTTCTCAGCTCATCAATCGAAAGGTAATATAGATAAGCATAAGGATTTGATCCAAGCAAGAATCATTCCAAAAATCCTTCCAAAAATGAAAAAAATTGATTATTGCTGTCAATTGGAATAAACCACTAAATGGTTACAAAATAAATACAGATGCTACATGGAAAATTGGTGGTCTATCTTCATCTGCTGATATAGTTAGGAATTGGAAGGGTGAGGTGGTTAAAATGAGAGTTAACACTTTCCAATCCTTTTCCCCACTTCATGCTGAACTTTTAACCATTAAAAGTGGCTATGATTTGTGCTCAGAACTGGATCTTAATTGTTGTGTGATTGAGTCTGATTGTCTATTGGCTGTTAAAGGAATTCAGAATCCATTGCGCTGCCCGTGGAGATTTTACTCCATTTGTAGCAGTCTAAATTTAAAACATTTTACGTATCCAATCCAACACACTCCCAGGGAAGCTAATTCTGCTGCTGATTTCTTAGCAAAATTTGCCATGGAAAATAATTTACAGGGAGATTTACATATAGATAATGTTCCCATATTTCTTAGGGGTCTTTTTCTCCTTGATACCAATGGCTTTCCTGGGGTTCGAATTAGAACTCCATCGGACAATAATATGAATTAGGTTCTGTGATTTTGCTGGGGTATGTTTCTAATTTGCTGATATCAAATTCTTCTAAAGGGCATCCTCTAGTTAATCATATAATCTCCTTCTTTACGGTTAGAATAGAAACTGCTGCCTTTTTTCTTCTTTGCTGTGCAGATCTGTTGCCGAAATGATGTAGCTACTTCCTCTTCTCCACTCATCTGATGGCGAAAGGAGAGTATAGGAATTCCTGCTGATTGCTTGCACCACTCCCTTTTAATCAAATCCACTGATTGCAACAATCCTTTTGCTACTCAGGAGGTCTACTGCAAATAATTTCTTCATTTCCATTCGGCTGCATACCACTGACAAACAGGGGTTTCGATCTCTCGACTCCCCGACATGTTCGTGGTATTTCAGTCCGAAGGAATAATAGGATAGACCTATGTTAGCAAAATAATGTTCTCTAGTCTTTTTCTCTAGCTTTGAATTGGTGGAATCACCGCTTTTGGAAGGAAGTGCTCAATTGCTTCAAGAGCTTATTTCGGCTATTGGATTATCAATTGGATGATCTTTTGTAATGAATTCTTTCACGTTGTGCCTTTATGGCTTATTTCAATATGGTTAGGGGAGCCTAATATATTCCCCCCATCTTCGGATGGTTAAATTTAAAAAAAACTAGAAAAATTGGTAAAACTAAATTTCAATTGGTATCAGAGCTGAGTCACTTATCGTTCCCTTGGTTGTTTCAAGGAAAGTGAGATCCAGTTTTACCATGACGACAAGAGAAGGAGCTTCAGTCTCTCGACCACCCCCACTAGAAGGCAACAACTACAACTATTAGAAAGCACACATGAGGGTCTTCATCAATTCACTGGATGAACTGGCATGGTTTTATGTTGAGAATGAATGGATTCATCCTACAGAAGATGCCGATACAAGTTCTAAGGCGGTAGAAGGAGAGTCAAGTCAAAGGAGTCAAAAACCCAAAGACAAGTCTAGATGGACTCCAGATGACCTTAAAGAATCCCTGGCAAATTCGAAGGCACTTAATGCGATTTTCACTGCTGTTGATGAAAATCAGTTCAAGCTTATATCTATATGTCACCAAGCAAAGAAAGCATGGGATATTCTACAGACTGTTCACGAAGGAACCAGTTGTGTACGTGAATCAAAACTACAGATGCTTGCCACCAAATTTGAAGAACTCAAAATGGAGGAGGACGATACGATTGCTACATTCAATGGAAAGCTCAGGGATATCTCCAACATGGCTTACCAACTTGGAAAGGTGTACAAAGAAACAAAGCTGGTAAAAAAGACCCTGCGATCTCTTCCCAAAAGATTTGCAATGAAAGTAGCAGCAATAGAGGAGGCAAGAGACGTAGCCACCATGAGTCTAGATGAACTAATGGGTTCGTTACAGACATATGAGATGACATTTCAGTAACCCACAAAAAGAGTCTCCAAGGAATTGGCGTTCAAAGCTTCTCCAGCTAAGGAAAGTCACGAGTCTGACAGCGATGATGAGATTGTAAAACTGGCACTCATCACAAAGAATTTCTCAAGGATGCTAAAGAAGGTGGTCCATAAGAAATCTTAGGAAAGGTTTGACGGAAGCGGAAAAAAACAACAAGATTCGAGCAACAATCGTGGAATGAGATTTGAACAAAGGAATATGCAGTTCGGGAGAAATCAGAACAATGAACCAAAATAGGCTGGACGTATTCAATGTAGAGAATGTGAAGGATATGGTCATATTCAGGCAGAATGTGCTAACACTCGCAAGAAACAAGGAAAATCATATGTCACCTCTTGGAGTGAAGATGAAGATGATGAAAAAGAAGAAGAGGAACTTACCAGTAATTATGTAGCCTTTGGAGCAAAAGTCCACCATATGTCAGAGGATCAATGTTCCAACACACTTGATAAAGGTAAAGCTGTATGTTCCAACATAGATCTGGACGATGCACACAGCGACGAAGATGATGATCTGTCTATAAGTGATGAAAAAATCTATAGCACATATGAACAAATGTATGCCATGTGGGTTCAAGTAGCTGACACAAACAAAGAGCTGAATGAAGAGAAAAGAAAGCTAAAATCCACGGTTGCAGATCTTGAAAAATGTAATGAAGAACTGAACATGAAACTGTTAGCAGCAGTCAAGAGGGCCGAAATGTCTGAAGAATTATCTTTAAATTGAATTCCGGAAAGGCAAAGCTTGATGATATTCTGGATATGGAAAGAAACTTTGGTGATAGACACGGGATTGGATACAGGAAAGAATCCAAGACTGAATTTCATGAAAAATCAGTAACTCTCAAAGCTAGGATTCGAGAAGTAAAACGGAAGTATGGGATGCCGTATCAAAGAAAGCCACTCATCTGCAGATATTGTACGTTCCAAGGACATGCGGAACAACAGTGCAGAAGACTGATCAGAGATCAAATGACAGGAAGACAACTGTGTTCCAACACAGGCGATACTCATACGGGAAAAATGATCAGAAAGATATGGGTTGTTAAAAAATCCAGTATGTGTCTGGTGGCACACACTTCTCTAACAGCCTATTCCAGTGATTCGTGGTACTTTGATAGTGGTTGTTCTCGCCACATGACTGGCACTCCAAAATACCTCACGAACATTACTCCGTATGATGTCAGATATGTAACCTTTGGTGATGGAAAGAGAAGCAGAGTAATTGGCAAGGGCGAACTGAAAATTGAAGGCTTTCCAGTATTCACAAGTGTATTATTTGTTGAAGATCTAAAGGCAAACTTGCTAAGTATAATCCAGCTGTGTGACGACAATATGATAGTGGAATTTTAGAAGGACAAATGTATAGTGAAGCATGGAGAAAACAAGGTTCTTTCTGGAACAAGATCAGCAGACAATTGCTATCTGCTAGAACAAGAAGCTCGATGTATGATTTCCAAGTAGGATGAAGGAATTCTTTGGCACAGGAAGCTCGGTCACATCAACTACAAAACACTGGTGAAAATCACAAATGTGAAAGTTGTACGAGGAATGCCTACCTTAACCAGCAAGGATGGAGTTGTATGTGGACCATGTCAACAAGGTAAACAAATTCGATCTCCTCATTCTTCAGTTCAGTATATTACTACATCTAGAAATCTGGAATTATTGCATATGGATTTGATGGGTCCGGTTAATACACCTAGTATAGGTGGAAAGAAATATATATTTGTATGTGTTGATGACTTCTCTAGATTCACATGGGTAGCCTTCTTGAAAGAGAAATCTGATACAATAGAAGTTTTTAGAAGTCTTGTAGTGAAATTACAAACTGAAAAAGGGAGTCCTGTTGGAAAGATAATTCGAATCCGAAGTGATCATGGTAGAGAATTTGAGAATGAACAGTTCAGTTCCTTCTGCGAAGAGCTAGGAATCCAACACGAGTTCTCGGCTCCGATCACCCCTCAACAGAATGGCATCGTCGAAAGGAAGAACAGAACTCTACAAGAGATGGCTCGAGTTATGTTGGCAGAAAAAGATGTTCACAAGAAATGGTGGGCAGAAGCGATCAATACAGCTTGTTATACAATCAATAGAGTGTATCTTCGACCATTCATAAGCAAGACATCCTATGAGATCTGGAAATACAGGAAACCAAATGTCTCATACTTTCATGTGTTCGGAAGCACTTGCCATATTCTCAGAGATAGAGAACAGTTGGCAAAATTTGATAATCGGAGTGATCCAGGAATGTTTCTCGGGTATTCCATCAAAAGCCGTGCATATAGAGTTTTTAATCATCGAACCAACACTCTCATGGAATCCATAAATGTTATTATGGATGATTTAGAAAAGGAACAACATCCAGAAGGTGTAGAGGAAGAATCTGTCAACACACATGTTCCAACACAGTCTCAAACTCTAGACAAAGAAAAACCATCAGTTGACCTTCGCCAACATGTTGAACCACATGAGCAACAGGATCCTATCTCTGCCGAAGCTGACCATGTTGGAACAAAGTCCCCTATTACTGACGACCATGTTCCAACACACGACCAACCTGGCTCCACCATGAGAAGTACTCGATCAGTGCCTCGAGTTGATTATCGACGACTGGCTGGATTACACTATTTTGTTTCTCTAATTGAACCCAAGAACTATAAAGAAGCCTTACTTGATGAGTATTGGATTGCTACAATGCAAGATGAACTCGGTCAGTTTACAAGGAATGATGTTTGGTATCTTACTCCTCGCCCCACAGGCATTAATGTTATTGGTATGAAGTGGATCTTCAAGAATAAATCAGATGCAGATGGCCTAGTCACCCGTAACAAAGCAAGACTTGTTGCTCAAGGCTATACACAAGTGGAAGGTGTTGATTTTGATGAAACCTTTGCGCCAGTTGCCAGGTTAGAATCCATTCGAATTCTACTAGCTATTGCTTGCTCTATGAATTTTACTTTGTATCAAATGAATGTCAAGAGTGCCTTTTTAAATGGAGTGGTGAATGAAGAAGTATATGTGGAACAACCGAAAGGCTTTGAAGATCCTCATTATCCACAACATGTATATCGTCTCAAAAAGGCGTTGTACGGACTCAAGCAAGCACTCAGGGCATGGTATGAACGACTTACTACCTTTCTTCTTCAGAAAGGTTATCGTCGAGGGGGAGTAGATTGCACCTTGTTCGTGCTTGACAAAGCTTCAAGGTTTCTGATTGCTCAAATATATGTTGATAACATAGTTTTTGGTTCTACCTCACAATCAATGGTACAGGATTTTGTCACCATTATGCAATCTGAATTTGAAATGAGCATGGTTGGAGAGCTAACTTACTTTCTTGGACTGCAAGTCAAACAAGGACGGAATGGCCTATTCATAAATCAAAGTAAGTATGCCTTGAATTTGGTTAAAAAATTCGGACTCAGTAGTGCTCGATCGGTTCGAACACCTATGGGAGTGTCTGATAAATTGGTGAAGGATGAAAAAGGAGTTTCGGTAGATCAAAAGTTATATAGAGGCATGATTGGAAGTCTATTGTATCTCATCGCAAGCAGACCAGATATATGTTTCAGTGTCGGAATATGTGCAAGATTTCAAGCTGATCCTAAGGAATCTCATCTTACTGCAGTGAAAAGGGTTATTCAATATGTAAGTGGAACTTCAGAATTTGGTGTTTGGTATTCTAAGAATCAAGATTCAGAGTTGATTGGGTACAGTGATTCTGATTGGGCTGGTAATGCTAATGATCGAAAAAGTACCACAGGTGGCTGTTTCTTTATTGGAACAAATTTGGTGTCTTGGTATAGCAAGAAACATAATTCAATCTCTCTATCTACTGCAGAAGCAGAGTATCTTGCAGCAGGGAGCTGTTGTGCACAACTGTTATGGATGAAACAAATTTTGAAAGATTATAGAGTTCACCAAGGACCTTTGAAGATTATGTGTGACAACACAAGTGCAATTGATATTTTGAAGAATCCAGTTCAGCACTCGAGAACCAAACATATTGACATAAGGCATCATTTTATTAGAGATCTGGTTGAAAGGAAAGAAGTGGAAGGAGCCTATGTTCCAACACACGAGCAACTTGCAGATATATTTACAAAGCCGTTGGATGCCACCACTTTTGAGAGCCTTCGACAACACCTAGGTGTGTGTCAAATTTGAGGTAATTTTACCAAAATTATTTTCCCTGTAAATATGTCTTTTTGGTTATTTTCGTTTTGCAAAATTAGAAAAGAACAAAAAAATATGGAATGAGCAAAGGTGTACAAAAATAGGAGTTGGTTAGTATGGTGTGTTGGAAGTTAATTAAGGAAGACAAAGTGATATGACAAGTAGAGAAAGGGCCATCATTACCATGTGTGGGAAATCTAAAAAGGGACTTCGCGGGAAAAGAGGTGAATAAGATGAAGAGTTAAAGAGGGATTCAAATAGTATACAACCTTTCGCATTCTCTCGGCCAAATATTTTTCTCCCCAAAATCCTTGCCGGAAAAAATCTAATACTCAACACTCCTCTACATCTCGGCATTGTGCCTAAGAATGTCAAACCCAAACTCTTCAATGTTGGAAGCTGTTGCGGCAGAACTCATGGGGGAAGATCAAGGCTCCTTGAATTTGGAATTGGTGGTGTTTAATGAGCCAAGAAGATGTGTCGAATCGGGTAAGGCACAAACTCAAGATCATAACAAAAGAAACACTAACCATGAGGAGAATGAGGAGAGAGCTGTAGCAGAGGCTGATGAAGCTGAAGATAAAAAGGAAGAGGAAAAGGATTCTGTCAATAAACAGAGTGGGGATTCTGATGGTAAATCTGATGCCCAAGAAGAAGCGTCTGAAGGCAAGAAAAAGAAAAAAACCTAAGGTAACTGGTCCTGACCCTCATCCGTTGAAATTCTTGGGTTTTGAATGTAGAAGTGTGGATGAAGTGTTTGAATGGCTAGAAGCTAATAGAGTTGCAGTTGATTTAACCAAGATTAAGATGGTTAGAGGAAAATATTTGACTGTTAAAGTACAGGAGTTAGTGACTGGGAATCCAGGAGGAATAAGGCTTGAGAATCATACTGTGAGATTTGTTATGGGATGATATGCTGAGTTCCGGGAAAAGGACAAATTTTATGTACACTGTTATATTCCGATACCGAGGTTTGCTCATTTGAAAGAGATTGATGAAAGTGAAATTGCTGGTAGCAAAGTTGTAAGGATTGAAGAGAAAACGCAGTTAGGATTTTATGATTCAAACTGTGCCAATCTGATGGAAGAATTAAGAAAATCGGTCATAATAGAGTTGTCTGATAGTGATGAGAGTGTTCCAACACGTAAGGATGAACCAGAATATATGGACTTAGACTCTAATGTTGATTTAGGAGGAGAGAATAATGATGAGTTTGAGGATCATGAAGCATCTGATAAAAACATGCCTGACCAAAATGATGATTCTGAGAATGTTGAAGACACTCAGTCAGAAGAAGAATCTGAGAAGGAAAATAAGGCTGAAGGATCAGGGTGTGTTCCAACACAAACCATTCCTGATCTGGGATATTCTAGTGATGAGGCACTGAATGAGTTCTATCAGAAGGCAAAAGGCAAGAGGAAGGCTAGCCCAGCCATGGATTCTGCTCAAGCTAAAAGGAGCAAGAAAAGGCACGATAGCAAGACATAGAAAGTTTTACCTCCTCCATCTGTCAGCAAGGCCTACTCTGCGGTGTATTTTGATGAAAAACGTGCAGAGATGGGAGATTTTTTCTCCGAGCAGAAATTCATAGCTGAAAGACCATTGGATCTAAAAGCCTATCAGGAAAGCGGATTCTCAGATTTTCTAAAGATGACGGGCATGACAACAGCAGCAACAATCCAGCTACAGTACAACAGACAGGTTATACTAGAGGTATATTCCAATCTTATGCCTGGTAATTTAGAGGTTACCTCCCCATGGTTTGGTAGAGTATATGTTAGGGGGAAGGTCATTGACATCTCTGCTGCTAGGATTAACATGTTGTTTGGTCTAAAAACACCTGAGACAGGGGGAGTTTTTCCCAAAAATTTGGAATTGTCTGATAATGAGATATTATGGGTTATATCTGGTGGTTATAAGGTGGAGTGGCTAGAAATCGGGTACTCACAAGCATCCTACTTGTCATCAAGATTTTTTGGTTTATATCAGGTGGCAGTGCACTGTTAGTTGCCCTCGAGTAATACAACAGCCTTGACAAGGGAGATAGCAAAACTGCTGTACTGTGTTGGAACACAGAAAGAAGTTAACCTTGGTCTTCTCATTCAGCAGCACTTAGTCAGACAGGCTACAGCTCCAAAAGTTAATGATGCTGTTATCTATCCTGCCTTAAGTCCCACCACAGAAACTTTATCTATGTGCGAAAATTAGTGCGAAACACACACAACACTCACTGTTCTTCCCCACCCCTCACCTCTGATCGTTTTCATCAGTCCGAATTAGGTCCAATTGTCCCCGATTCTTGCTTCCATGGCGGCTCCTCCACCTGGAGGTAGCCCGCTATCGGCCTACGCCGACTGCCTCAAACCAAAGAGGAACCCTGATGGCAAACCATACCCCAAGCTCCAGAAATTGAATCTCAAACCTCAGCTATCTTACAAAGGGGAACCATGCTGCTTCTTCACGGAGGAAGAAATCGACCTCATCGCTGAACCATTCAATGGCGCCCTAGTTGGAAAATTTACCAGAGGCCGGCCAACATTGCCATTTCTCCGGCACCATTTCCAGACAATCGGATTCAAAGGGGAATTCAAAATCACCGCTCTGGATGCGAGGCATGTGAGAATCACCTTCGGCCTAGATGAAGATCTGCATCGCTGCTTGAGCAGATACACATGGAATCTTGGAGGATCTGTAATGAGGATCCTAAAGTGGACCAAAGATTTTGACATCGATGAGGAGCCCCCATTCGCACCCATTTGGATCAATGTTGAGCTACCGCCGACGCACTTCTTCCACCCTGACGCCATAGAAGGTATTGGTGAGTCTCTAGGAAAGTTTCTATATGCTGATACCCCAACAGAGAACTTATCGAGACCTTCCACAGTCAGAATGAGCGTAGATTTTGATCTTAGGAACCCACTTCCGGCCAAGGTTAGACTTGGGACCCTGAGAAAACATAAGTATTACAATATCACCTATGAGGATCCCCCCCTTTATTGCAAGGATTGCAAGAAACTGGGTCATAATGGGTCAAACTGCAGATTGAGGAATGGGATGACTTCGGCTACAATACAAGCAGCTTCACAATCAACCTCTGGTGCTATTAAGAACACAGCAAAGGGGCAAGTATCAAGAGGCCAAGTCATAATCAGTGGTGCCCCTAAGAAACCTCAGCCACACCAAGAAATCAGAAAGAAACTTTTGGAGGTCTGGAAAAAGAAAGAAGATATAGACCCTCACACTATCCAGGAGGAGGAGGAAGATATTTTCCCGGATGCCATCACCATGGAGGAACCAACTTTAGATAAAGGAAAGGGAAAGATCATTCATGATTCCCCCTTTCAGTCACCAGCCAAATCGGGTCCATCAAAGATGGGAGTTTCTTGGATGACTGCACACCACCATTGAGAACAGGTAATTCTGGTCAACTTATATTTCAAACTACTAATCAATTTCAACTTTTGGATAAGGAGCAGGATAATGTGGAACAAGCAGAGGAGCAAGCTGAAGATCTTGAAATGGATCTTATGGAAGTAAGCATCCAGAATGAGGTCTCTCTGGTCAATGCAGAAAAGAATCTCATCAACCAGGTTCCACCTCCACCTTCTTCTTCAAAAAGAAACACAAACAATTCTTCTTTCAAATCTTCACTTGATATGAACGAGGATGATAACATGATTGCTAGTGATAGTGTGAATGTGACAGTGTTAGAGCATATAGGGAATGCTGTTGAGCTAACAGAAGAAGATTCGCATTTGAGAGAGAATATATCAAACTCCATCACTGTAGTCAATAAACCTGAAATAGAGCTTGAGAATACAACTGCTAATATAGATGCTCAGGATGTTAATGTGGTGCACATTGAGGATGTGGAGCCCATGAATAATGTGGCCACCCCAATTGTCACTTCTTTACAAGTTCCTGCTCAAATTTCTGTTGCTCACTCTGTGCCCTCTGAGTATGCTGTACCCAATACACCCAATGTAGATCAGCAGACACATACTGGCAAGGTTGAGAAGAAGAAACCTACTTTCTTCTCTCAACCGAACAGAATCAGTTCTAGACTAGCTGCCAAACAAAACATTTCCCATGAATTGTAAACTCTTAACATGGAATGTAAATGGATTAACCACCTCTGTGGAAAGAATAAAAGAATTAAGTTTAGTTCATAAGCCTGATAATTTCACCATTATTGAGCCTAAACAGAAAATTAACACCCTGGATAGCTTTACTAAGAAATTACAATTTCACTCTAGCTTAGCATCTAAATCAGGGAAGATATGGATTTTGTGGAACACTAATATACACACCCAACTAATCCATGATGACCAAAATTTTACAGTTCTTAAGATTGAAAACCAGAACCCAGGAAATGTCTGGTATCTAATTGTTGTTTATGCTGAACACTCTAGGCTAGGAAGACAAGAGATGTATGGTAGAATCCTAAACTTACCTTCCTTGCCATATTTCCTGGTAGGAGATTTCAATGTCATTAGAACTCTTTCTAAATATAATGGTTCTTCTAGTCCAAGAATTGATAGTATAATGGATTTTGATATCTTTATAAATGCTATGGAACTGGAGGAACCTCACACAGTTGGGAACATTTACACATGGACTGGGTACAGATTAAAAGGGAAAGGAATAAAGGTTAAAGAAAAAGTCTCTAAAAAGCTAGATAGAGGTTTAGTCAACCTGAAACTTAGGCAAATCTACCCAAGCACCTCAATCCATGTACTGAATAGGACCACATCAGACTATTCCCCCCTCTTAGCAAGCTTTAATAATCAGGCTAAAATCTACCCAAAGCCATTTAGGTTCCAAAATATGTGGTACATGAGAGAAGGATTCCAACAGGTTCTAAGAAATAACTGGGAGCAGCCTATAGAATGTTATGGCATGTTAAAATTCTGTAATAAACTCAAAAGGCTCAAAATCTTTCTTAAACAGTGGAATAGGGAAGTTTTCAAAGATGTTTTCCAAAACATAAAAGAAGCAGAACAGGAGGTAGATAGATTGGAAGCTGAGAATGATGATCTAGATAACCCTTTAACCCTAGAAGCTCTCAATACTGCTAGAACCAACCTCCTATTCAAAATTAAGGAGAGAGACATTTTCTGGAAACAAAAGAGTAGAGTTAGATGGCTGAAAGATGGGGACTGCAACAGTCAGTTCTTTCACAAGTCTGTAAAACAGAAGCACTCTAGATTGTCCATACAAAAGATTAAGGATGAGCATCAGAACTGGTTAACTTATCAGGATGCGATTGGAAATGCAGGGAAAAGATTTTTTAAAAATCTCCTGCAGGATGAGAATACAGACATGCATGGTGAAAACCTAGCCTTTTTTCTCACAGATGTTCCCTCCTTGATTACTCCCCAGACCAACTCAGAGCTATTGAAACCAGTCACAACTGACGAGGTCAAAGCTGCTGTCTTTAGTCTTGGAGAAAATAGTGCAAGTGGACCCGATGGTTTCCATGGGCTGTTTTATAGAAACAGTTGGGACATCATAGCCCAGGACCTTACTGAGGCAGTAAGGGATTTTCAAGCTGGTACACCAATCCCAAGGGCAATGGCCTCCACAAATATAGTCCTTATCCCCAAAAACCAACCACCATCAACCTTTAGTGAGTTCAGACCAATCAGCCTCTCAAACTTTAGCAATAAAGTTTGCTCCAAGATACTGATGGAAAGGATAAAAATACTGATGCCCTCACTTATATCAAGTGAACAATCAGCATTCCTTCAAGGGATGGAAATAGCAGACAATGTTATCCTGATGCAAGAGTCTACTAGATTCTTGCAGAAAGATAAAGAATGTCTCAACCTTATCCTCAAATTAGACATGACCAAAGCATTTGATAGGGTTTCCTGGCCTGCTCTTAATTCACTTTTGCTCAAACTGGGATTCCATGGCACTTTAGTCAGAATACTTATGTCTAACATAGCATCTGCATGGTTCTCTGTTATCATAAATGGAGTTTCTTATGGTTTTTTTAAACCATCAAGAGGTCTCAAACAGGGTGACCCTCTGTCTCCCTTTTTGTTTAACATCTTGACTGAACTCATGTCCAGGAAGCTCCATACCTTATTTGAATCTGGTACATTAGCAAGGTTTCATTTGCCACAGCACACTACACCACTTACACATCTAACCTATGCTGATGACACATGTATATTCCTTAAAGCAACTGATAAGTCTCTTAAAAATTTTGCTGCATTTATCACCTCATTTGAAATGGCTACTGGGCAAAAAGTAAACATGCAAAAATCCAACTTCTACATAGGTGATAAAAGCAGTAGAGCACATAAAAGTAAAATTAAGAGAATCTTGGGAATGCAGGAGGGTAGTTTTCCCTTTAAGTATCTAGGCTGTACCATATATAAGGGTAGAAAACTTAATGCACATTTTCTTGGAACTTTAGAATCTATAAGTGCTAGAATAAATACATGGAACTCTAAATGGATTTCTAGAGGGGGAAGGATAATACTTATCAAGCATGTTCTCTCCTCCATACCCCCAACATGTATTTGCTGTGATGCAACCAACTAGTTTCATTCTTAGGAAAATTGAAATGCTATGCTCAGATTTTCTATGGGGGGAAACAGAGGGAAGGAAGCATAAGCATTGGAGATCTTGGGAAAGAATGGCCTTTCCAGAACAAGAAAATGGGATAGGTTTTAAAAACTTAGACTCCATTATAGATGCATACTCCCTTAAGCTTTGGTGGAAAATGCAGCAGGGCAATGCACTCTGGACCAAGTTCCTTTGGTCTCTTCCAAACCACAGAAGAACTTCTGATGTATGGAAGAGAGTGAAGTCAGTTTCTGAATTTGCAGAATCCCACACTAGAATCATTCTAGGAAATGGTACCTGCAGTTTCTGGGGCTCAAACTGGCTTGGTGATGGAATGCTGATAGATAAGTTAGATGGAATCAGGCCTTTGCACCCTGACCTGACAGTTAGAGAATTTTACACTAATAAGGTATCAATATTAGCTTTCTTGGCACCATACATCTCTGCTGATATGATACAGAAGATGCAAAGGGAGCACAATTTTACTGAGGACAAGGACATCATGGTATGGACCCCAAACCCGCAAGGTAAGTTTTCGATTCAAAGTGCATATAAAAGCTTGAGACACAGGCATAGAGAATCTGCATCACTGACGAAGGTACAATCTCTAAACTTACCTGTGAAGATTACCTTCCTTACTTGGAGAATCCTTAATAATTTGATGCCAATGGATGATATGCTTAAAGATTTTGGGATTACTAATGTATCAAAATGTCCTTTCTATCATCATGAGGATACATTGCAACATTTTTTTAACACATGCCCTTATGTCTCTCTAATATGGAAACAAATGCATGCTATCTTAGAACTACCACAGATTCACTTTGTTAATCTATGGGATAGATTAACATCATACTGGAGTATATCACATCTGTCAAAACTGCATGTTTTCCTGTGCTGTTCCCTACCATGTTTAATTTTATGGGAATTGTGGAAAGCTAGGGGCCAGATACTTTACCAGGGTGTTAAAAAAACTCCTTTACACACCTGGAATCAAGTAAAGGCAAACAGTAGACTAATCTCCATAGCAAGGCCACCTGCTTCTGCCAATCCCTCTGATTGCAAATGGATCCAAAGAGGACTAATCTCTGTCCTGAATCCACCCCCACTAACAAGACTTATCCCCATCAAATGGGAACCCCCTGATGTTGGATTCAAGCTGAATGTTGATGCATCCTTTAAACAAAACTCTTCGTCTGTTGGGGGTCTTATAAGAGACACTGGGGGAAGATTCAGGTTGGCATTTTACAATCTAATACACGGGGTTTCCCCTTTGCAGGTGGAGCTCCAAGCAGCCCTTCAAGGCATCCAATTGGCAATGGAACACGGCTATAACAATGTCTCACTAGAGATGGACAGTCAACCTGCAGTGAATATCATTAATGGCAAATTGGAGCCTCCGTGGATCTGTCTTCAATTGGCCAGACAAGTGGCAGATCTGATGAAGCAGAACAACATCTGAGCTTCCCACATCTACAGAGAAATCAATGGTCCTGCTGATTTTTTTGCAAAGTATGGACAGCAAAGGAGGGAATCACGGCATCTCACTGATCTCAGACATTTTCCACAACTGAGAGAGAAGCTTTTGATGGATAATCTCCACTCTTGGAGAAGAATCATGGCATAACACAGGTTTGGCTAGGCTAGGCTGGAGTGTAAGTCGACACTTGGGGTGTGGAGTCTTACACAAACAGAAGAGCTCCTCCTGTTCCCGGTTTCGAACACACGAATGGAGAGCCACTCTCCACTTTCTTTTTTGTACATGCTTCTTCTTTTGTATATGGCATATACCTATGCCGCTGTAATTGTGATAACTTTTGTCCATCTTTTGTCCAATTCTCTCATGTATCTAACTGTCTGATAAACTCTACGGGATTTAAGCCCAATTTGGAGGTTTGGGGAGCCATAATAAAGTCCCCCCATCTATTGGTGGTTTGTATTAAAAAAAAAAAATCTATCCTGCCTTAATATCTGCCCTAGCCAAGAGTGCCAAAGTGAAGGGAAAGGCCTCAGATGTGATAATTGATACTGAGTTTCTACAGCCCAACAAAAAGACTTTCGGGATGAGACAGGTTCATGATCTTCCGTGGAAATCTTCTGGATCAACCTCGTCATCAGTAGCAGACAAGAAGGCTCGGCTGATGGTTCTCAATGCTAGACTTGGTGCTTTAGGTATACAGATGGCTGCTTTGCAGGCAGAGAAAGCAAGTTTGGAGGCAGAGAAGTCCAGATTGGAAGATTGAATTTGTATGCTTAATGCAGGGGGAGTACTACAGACTGATGTTTTTCTGATTTTGATGATTTTGTTTGATAAATCTTCGGTACCTTTGGCCTATGTGTGGTCCCAGGGGCAGAAATTTTGGATTTGAATGATTTAGACTTTGATTCAATTTGGCTGTACCTTGTTTGTTTTGGATTTCTGAATTCTGGTTTCTGGTTTTCGAATTTATGTCTAAGGAAATTCTGGAATTCTGGTATCTTGTTGATTATTAGTTTACAAGTTTATGATGTTGATGCTGGAAGTTACTGTTTGGGAATTACAGTCCAAAATATTATGGGTCCACAAAAATGCCAAAGGGGGAGATTGTAAAGTCAAGAGATTTGCAAGTAAATATTTTACTGGCAATTTTGTATGAATTAATTTTGAACAGCAAATCAGACCATGTTGGAACATGGTAGTGCATCAGAGTTACGCAAAAGAGTTACGCCAAAGTTTTTTTATGGAAATCAAAGTCAGAATATTGCAGTAGTTTAGTATAAATGGAATTCGTATATTCTGCTATATGTTTAGGCGTATGAAGCATAATTGGTTTATGGAAAATCCCTACTTATATGGAGAAGATTTATTCGAATATATGAGATAGAATGAGATAAGGTAAATCCCTTTATTTATGGGATTTGGATATGCTTCAAGAATTAGATTTGGAATAGGAATATTGTGGAGATAATCAAGGTGTATTCCAATCTGATTCATGGATATAAATTGGGGACAATCACGGCTGCATACTCACGGATTTAACAGAGCAAAAATCTGCACACAGACTTTTGAGACTTTCGAGAAGTTGCAAAGAGTCAGAACACTGTGTTCCAACACACTGACCTGCCGCACTAAGTTCAGAATCGGAAACCTTAATTCCTCGGGAGGAGGAGATCCAGCGTTGACGGAGTTCGAGGTCAGAGGGAGTCTGATCAAGGCGGATCGGTAGCTAGGGGAGCTAGCAGAGTCCACACGATCTAGTTAGTAAAGATAAGTATTTTGTAAACTGTACTTTGTACTGTATCTTTCTAATTAGTGGATTCATTCTGAACTGGGCCAGGCCCCGCGGATGTAGGTGGATTACACCGAACTGCGTAACTAAGTCGTGTGTCTTTTACGCATTACGTTATTATGCATTTGGTTAAACCATGCATGTTGGAACACACTAGTGAAGACTAGAAAAATTGGTAAAACTAAATTTCAATAATCAATCATAATCTCAAGCACCATATAATAGAAATTGTTTGTTTGGTGCTGTCAACTATGGATATTGAAGTGATTTTAACTAACTTAAACTCAAGTTGTCTAAAAATTACTTACTAATATTATAATATGTTACTAATTTTAATTATTTACTATATATAATCAATCATAATTTATTAAAATATATAACTTCTAAAGATATATTTAAAACCACAAATATCTCATACTATATATATATATATATATATATATATATATATATATATATATATTTTTTGTGTGTGTGTGACTAAAGAAAATCCAAAGAAACACATAATCTGAAATAACAAAATGTTCAAATTTTTTTATACAATGATTTGATAGAAATATGTATACATATTATTTATTTATTATATATGACAAAGTCTTGTTTTAGACCGAATAACTGTTAAATGGGGACATTTTATAATGAGTGGGTCTCCTGACGGGCGGCTTGTCCATAACCTTATGGACATGCTACTTATTTTTTATCTTATACACTACATTTGTTAAATTACATACTAAATTTAAAAAAATTGAAAATATATTTTTATGTTATATATTTTTGTATTATCAATTCAGATACATATTAGACAAAGTCTTGGGAAAGACGGTCTTTCCATAGGTTTATGGAAAGACGGGGTATAATTAGAATAATAAAAGTTAAAAAGTCTTAGTTGCAATATTAAAAATTTAATATACAACATGCAGTAGTTATAAAATTTATAACCTGGTTCATGCAACCCGAAAATTTTATTTTAATTTCTTCTAATTTATACTTTAAACCTTGGTCTTTCCATAACTTATGGAAAGACCGTCTTTCAAGAGACGGACTCTACATATTATTACTTGTTTTAATTTTTAAAATACAATATTTTAATTTTATTAAAAAATTACAACATTTAAGATAAAAGCCAATATGGACTGTCCATAAGTTTAAGAAAAGTCCGCATTTTCCTCTCTAGACCTAGTACCACCGCCATAATTAGAACAACAAATCCATCCAGATACAATGAATAGAAAGGATTTGTACTGATCTTTGATGGATTCCAATTGAGAGAGCGACTGGAATGAGATTCTATGGCAAAAAAAAGACCTCCTCTACTCCCTCGCCCATTGCCATCCTCTGCCACCTCTACACCCCGTTGACCTCCTCGATTCAGCGGCTGGAATTTCACAGAACGCTGCCAACCATCTTTGTCAGCCTCGTCAACACCATCGACGCTGCTGAGTCCGTCTTCCACGTTGTAGCACCATCTCCGCATCGTCGTAGCACTGGAGCCCTCCCACCGTAGCACCGGTGGTGTGTAGATTCTCAGTGTCTTCGCTCAGCGGTGGCACTGTGGGATAGAAGTAGGATGAATTTTTTGTCCACCGTATTTTGTATGAAGGCCCGCCGGAATAGAGGTGGCAGATGGTGATTGGTAATTGGCGATGGAGCAGAGGAGAAAGGGAAAACTGAGCAGGGTTACAAAATGAGGGCAAAAGAGAATAAAGTGAGCTGATTAGACAATGAGGGTATAAACATCCTTCCACTTATTATATTTTTCTATTTTTTAAGCAGAGGGTATAATTGTCATTTTAGATTTTTCTGGCCAAATTCAGGCCTCCATGGTTATATTAGCACATTCTAGCAAAATACAGGGCTACAATGGCACTTTCCAACTTCACAGGGTCATATTAGCACAAACCCTCAAAACATAGGGTTATATGAGCACTTAACTCTAAAAATAATCAATATTTTAATGTATTCAATATTTAAGTCTTTCTAACTAAATTAATTATTTCACTTCATAACTCATATAGTTTTCCTTAGATGACTAAACGTTAAAATTTAAAATAAACTTTGTTTTCAATTTAAATTTAGGCAAAGTTTTGGGAAAGTTTATGGAAAGACCGGGTTTAACTAAAATAATAAAAGGCAAAAGGTCTTAAATGCAATATTAAAAAATTATTATACAACGTGTAGTAGTCATGAAGTTTATAACTCAATTCAAACAACCCAATTTTTTTATCTTCGTTTCTTCTAATTTGCACTTTAAATCTTAGTTTTTCCATAACTTATGGAAAAATCATCTTTCAAGAGACGGACTTTTTAAATGTAAGACACAAAATGTACATAAAACTTAATCCTAATATTTTAATTAGTAATATCACGTAACGCACGATGGTACTCCGCTAGTTAATATAAATGGACGAGCTCCCAAAAATCCATATTCTTTCAACGGTTTAAAATTTTTGAAAAGCAAATGTACTCCTTCGGTCCCATGAAAAAATGGCATATTTTATATTTTCTTTTATTCAACTAAAATGACATATTTTAAAAATTAGTCAAAGTAGCAAACAATATGTTGTTAAATTTTTATAATGCTCTCTTTAACTTTATTAACTTTGAGAATGGATTAATTAGATTCCCAAAATATATTTACTTTTCCACAATTATTCCTGTTAGATCTCATAAAAATTTGTGATAAAAGTAAGGTAAAGTCTTGGGAAAAATCGTTTTTTCCATATACTTGCGGAAAGATGATGTTTAATTAGAGTAATAAAAGGTAAAACATCTTAGTTGCAATATTAAAAAATTATTATGGAAAGTGTAGTAGTTCTACCGTTTATAACCCGATTCATGCAATTCGAAAATTTTATTTTCATTTTTTTTCCATTTATACTTTAAACATGGGCATTTCCATATCGGAAAGAGACACTCAATTTTCATTGATACATTGTATGGTTAAATGGACGGACCGATTTCACCCAATGACATGATAGCTGCTTAATCCAAGGGTCAGTTTTTGGCCGATGATACCTAAATTTTCTCTCTTTCAGCATTAATTAATTAAATACAAACCTTAAAAGCAAACTAGAAATTGTCTCCGCCTAGAGCTGCCACCTGCCATCGTGTTCTATTAATACCAAACTCTCTCTTTACACATAAAGCACTTGACTCACTCATCACTTCCCAAAATTCTGTGGGTCTCTTGCTCGATTTGGGAATTGGGGGATTCCATCCTAGGGTTTATTCCAGACTTTACCAAACATGTTTCTCTTCGATTGGTTCTACGGAATTCTCGCCTCCCTCGGGCTGTGGCAGAAGGAGGCCAAGATCTTGTTTTTGGGCCTCGATAACGCCGGCAAAACCACCTTGCTCCACATGTTGAAGGATGAGGTATATCTTGTTCTTTCTTCTGATCTTTGTTTGATGAATTTGCAGAGGCGTGATCTGAGTCTGAGGGTTTTTTTTCTCGGCCTGTTGAAATTGAATCTGTTTTCTTGTTTTAATTTTGTGTGACTTGGGATTTGTGCAGAGATTGGTTCAACATCAGCCAACTCAATACCCTACCTCGGAGGAGCTGAGTATTGGGCAGATCAAATTCAAGGCTTTTGACTTGGGAGGCCATCAGATCGCGCGCCGAGTCTGGAAAGATTACTATGCCAAGGTATGCTATTTTCCTCTTTCATTATTTATTTATAATGTTTTGAATTTTGTGCAAGATTGTTTTGTTGAATGTATTAGCAATGTGTTTGAGGTTGAGGGTTGGGGTTGGATTCAGTGCTTGGTTGTCCAATGTTTGGGACCCTGAGTGGAACCCGATTTGTAATTTCACTCTCTGGCTATTGAACTGTGAGATTGAGATATATGTGGTTCTTTGTGCTCTATGTATCCGTCAACTTTCTTCGGATGTGACCTAGGTGTGCAGTGCCTTCATTAATCCCGAATAAGCGCATACCATGTTTATTTGATTCATGGGAGGCCAATATAGATTTGGAAGTTCGCTGACAGTGCCTTTGATGTACCAAAAGGTGTTCTAATAGTAGCTTGCCAAACAATTGTATCTTGATGTCCGAATGTGTTTTGCAGATTATGTTGCTTTGGTTGTTCAGATATGTTGCTTTTCTTAGTGTATAGACAATGTGATTTTTATTGAGGGGGTTAAAAGTTTCCAACTGACGTGGATTGTGTGATGTGAAGGTGGATGCGGTTGTTTACCTGGTGGATGCCTATGACAAGGAGAGGTTTGCAGAATCGAAGAAGGAGCTGGATGCCCTCCTTTCAGACGAGTCCTTGGCTTCTGTACCCTTCCTCATCCTGGGGAACAAGATAGATATCCCGTACGCAGCTTCTGAAGATGAGCTACGCTATCACCTGGGGCTGACCGGTATTACCACAGGAAAGGGAAAGGTAAATCTGGCAGAGTCGAATGTACGCCCGCTAGAGGTGTTCATGTGCAGCATTGTGCGCAAGATGGGATATGGTGAAGGCTTCAAATGGGTGTCCCAGTACATAAAGTAAGTAGTTTCGAGTATGGTTTGGATCATTGTAGGACGAGAGAGACCCCTTTTGGTTATGTTTTGAATGGTAACTTACTCCTCCCAAATTGGAGCTGTTGCACATGATAGCACTGTTGGATATTCTCTTGTTCTTTCTCTGTTTTTGGTGAAACTAAAGTTTTTGGTGAAACTAAAGTAAGACATGATGGGGATGTAGTAATTTTAATCACAAATGATATTGATGGTTGTGTCCTAGACAGATTGTTTCTTGGTGTTGGTACTTAGTCACTTCCATTCCTTCTAATCCTCTGCATGTACAAGGCTATGTTTTGTAGTTGGGCAAAGTGCATATATAACCCTATATAATTGATGAAAGTGCAGATATAACTCTGCGACGATAATTGAAAGTGCAAATATAGTCCTAGATATTTAGGTTATGTGTAAATATAACTTTTTTGGGCAGTTTAAGGTTGGAATTTAGTGGAAAGACTATTTTGCACCTCTGTAAAAAAATTTAAAAAATTGAAAATGTATTGAAAATACAATTACCCCTGAAGTTATCTTCTTCATTCCTCTCCTCCCCGTGTTTCTCTTCTCTCCCCCAATATCTTTTCTCCTTTGTCTCTCCCTTCCTTCGTCTTTCCCCATTTTTCTTCTCATCGATTTTTTGGTGCTTGGCTGAGCGGCACCAGAAATGGGTGGAGGTGGTGGCGTCGACAGAGCTAGGGTATTGGGGTGGTGGCGAAGTGGTGTCGATATGCTTGCCTTGCCTTTGTGATAAGAGATTTGGGTAACGTAGTTGAGGGTGGAACCTTAGCTTCCTCCGCCTTGTTGGCAGTGCTCGTTGACGTCGACGACATCGCGACTTGCGATTGAGAGGCTTTGGTGGTGCCAGGGCTGGGCATCAGTGGAGATAGCGGATTCGAGTGGTGCTTCATCGGAGGTAGCGGATTCGGGTGGTGCTTCGTCGACGGCGGATTTGAGTCGGCGGATTCAAGTCGACTCGCCCCAGATCTTGACTCGCTGTTGGGAGGCTAGGGCAGAGGAGACAGTGTTGGTGGTGGGACGGCGGGACTGCAGCTCGCAGATTGTTGGTGCCAATTGGCTGAGGAGTAGCGGTCGTGCCTAGATGGACGCCGGAGAAGAGAACCGGCGGTCGTGCCTAGATGGACATAGGAGAAGGGAAACGGCGGGTGGTGCCAGGGCTGGAGGGGCATTTTATTTTTTAAAAAAATTGTATTATGTTAGAAGGACATTTTGGTCATTTTCGGTTGGTCAATGGTTGAAAATGGCTAATAAATGCTGGAATTATGGCTTCAGGGTTATATTTGCACTTAAGTATAAATAGTTAGGGTTATATTTGCATTAAAAAACAACTCAGGGTTATATCTGCACTTTCTCCAACATATAGGATTATATTTGCATATTACCCTTTGTAGTTTTTTTGCACTTTCGTTCAGTAAAATTTTGAGTTGATACTAGTTAGATTTGTGAGAAAATCTTGTGTTATACCGACTAACATGAAAACTTTTTTGGTTAAATTTAATTATTTATACATTGTGATACTTTTGAAAGCTATAGGAAGCTCGTTGTTTTAAATAAAAATAAACATCCAATCACCCTATTAGTTACATAAATTATAAAATAACTTGACCCAGCTAGTCGATCTAAACATCTAAACAGACTTTGTATATATTTATTTTAATTTTTTTATATTTAATTTTATTTTAATTCGGTTTAGGGAGGACGGGCTTAGAGTGGCACCATTGCTTTGGCCACTCGGATTTTTTACCTTACCTTTATGAATTAAAATTTCACACTTTTCATTTTGTCTCTCTTTTATGCCAAGAATTTTGGTTTCTATGCTTATGTTTACTAATCTCTCCGTCCAGTTCTATTTCTATTTGCACTATTTTTTTATTTGTACGTGTCGACTAAATTTGCAGTACTCTTAAAATTTCCCTTCTTAAACTATGTTGTCCATAATTTATGTTTCTTGGACCCTATTGATGCCAAGATTGTTGTCCAATTAGGCCTAAAGGCAAAGCAAGAAAGAAAATTCAACTCACTCGCCACATCAACGAACAAGAATAAAGAAAGATTTTAAAAAATAGTTTTTTTTTTTCACTATGCAAATAAAGGTGGAACAAAGGGAGTAATACTTATTGAGGGGGGAACTTTCAGTTAGGACCTAACAGAGGATAAGAGCAGGTTAAGTTAGCTAAAATTGCTCTACATATCAAATACAGGTGGAGACGATTGATTATCATCATTCATTAACCGTTGCAGTTATTGTAATTATTTGGTCTAAACTTAACGCTAAATATGCAATGGTTGTAGTAATAGGTTAAGAATTGCAGAAGAAGGGGAGATCTGAGCTTTTTGTTTCATAGCGCAAAAACTTGAGCGATAAAGTCAACTGAGATCAACAAAAGAAGAGAGGGATCAAAGTTTCATACTTCATCCGTACTAGCATATTCTGCACAAAATTTTTTTTTAGTCAAAGATGTCGAACTTTGACCATATATTTGAATAAGTATAAGAATAATAACTTTATCGTATGTGATATTAGATTCGTCGTAACATGTAGTTTCTAAATATCAATTTTTTGTGTGTCATTATAGTCCGTAGTTATACATATTTACAATCAAACATTTTTACTGGAGATTGTGAAAAGATTCTGTGTAGAAATGGCTGGGACGGGGGGAGTAACAGACTTCGGTGTATCTATAAATTATACTCCTTTCGTCCCAATGTTAAACAAGCTTACAAATAGGAAGACAATATTAGTAAGAGAAAAGTGTGTTTATAACCCTATCTACTTCACATAAGTGTCAATATAACATTTTGATAATTAAAAGTGCAAATATAACCCTACCTAGTTGATGTAAGTGCAATTTTACCGATTCTGACAATTTAAGGTCAGAATTGGTTGAAATGACAATTTTACCCCTCTCATTTTTCTAAATGAATAAAAAAGAAGAAATTACAATTATACCACAAAACCCTATTCTTCCACCTGTTTTCTTCCACTTCTGTCGCGCCCTTTTTCTTCTTTTCTCTGGCATTCTCCGGCGGTCTTCCGTGGTGGGTGGGGGGGAGGGAGATGTAATCTCTCCTCAGCAGTGTAGGGTTTTGATCTACATAAGAGCTCTGGTGCAGTGGCGAGGAACTCTGGGTAGGGGTGATTACATCTGCTGGCGCTAGGATTTTGGTCTTCAGAGGAGCTCCAATGCGTGATGAAGCTCTGGTGCGGGATGAGGCTCCAGCGCTGGGGTTTACTGGACTTGGTGGTGGTGGCTGGTGGGACGAGGTGGTGGCTGGTGGGACGAGGTGGTGACTGGTGGCGCGGTGGAGCGGGGTGGTGGTGGCCGAATGGCAAGTCTTAATTTAATTACAGCTTCTGTCTCCGTGTTGATCAGTACGAGTATTGGAATTTTGCTTCGTTTTTCTTTCTAGAGAGAGGAAGCAGAGGGTGGAGGTGGATTGGTGGCGGTGGTTGGGTGGAGGTGGATTGGTGGTTGTGGGTGGCTGGAGGGGGTGGTAATGGTGACTAGCTGGCAGCTAAGGTGGTGGTTAGATGGCAAAATTGGCCTACTCCCCCCGTTTCAGCCAAATCTGCACATAATATTTTTTTCAGTCAAATATGTCGAACTTTGACCATATATTTGTATATATATATATATATGAACAATAATTTTATCGTGTGAGATATGGTTAGATTCATCGTATCATGTAGTTTCTAAATATCTATTTTTTATGTGTTGTTATTGTTTGTAGCTACACATACTTACAGTCAAATATGTTTATTGGATACCGTGAAAAATATTCTGTGCAAGTTTGGTTGGGACAGAGGGAGTATCACTTATAAGTTTTAGATCTAAGAGTATTCTAGTCATTTTATATGAGATCAATGTTAGCCAACGCTGAAAATGAAGTCTGGGGTTATATTGGCACTTTCA
Source organism: Rubia yunnanensis (assembly GCA_037428765.1). Lineage (NCBI taxonomy): Eukaryota > Viridiplantae > Streptophyta > Magnoliopsida > Gentianales > Rubiaceae > Rubia > Rubia yunnanensis. The sequence goes on along the minus strand of CM075063.1, from coordinate 105,630,165 downwards.
TAAACTAGTTAGGATTGTTTTTGCACTAAAAATTATCTAAGTGTTATATTGACACTTATTCAAGTATATAGAGTTATATTGGTATATTACCATCGTTTACAAATGATCCTGTGAAGCCGAATTTTCTCTCTTTGCTTGCAATACTATAACATTTTTTTCTTTTTTTGGGTGATACGTATATATACTCCCTCCGTCCCACTATAAAATTGCTTATTTACTTTTTAAGGGATAAATTTTGTAAATTTTAACCATAAATATAAATTGATATATGAACAATTAATATATCATGTGAGGTATTGTTAAATTTGTCTTAACTTTTATTTTTTGAATATCAATTTTTTATGCGAAATAATTATATGTAACTAGAGATATTTACGATTAAACTTGCTCATTGAACACCGTGAAAAAGTAAATAAGTAATTTTGGGTAGGATGGAGGGAATATATTTTAGAGCGAGTCTTCTAAGAGGCGGCTTATACATAAGATTATAGACAGTCCACTGTATTTTTGTACCTACACACTGCATTTATTAAATTACATACTAAATTCATAAATTTAAAAATATTTTTTATATTATATATTTTTATGTTTTCACATTCAAATACACATTATTACTTGTTTTAACTTTTAAAATATAATATTTAAATTTTATTTAAAATTTATAATATTTAAGGTTAAAAAATAGAGTGAACTATGCATAAACTTATGGACACGTCGCCCTTCCGGAGACTTTCTCTATATTTAAAAGCCAGTCTGCAATCACGGTCGTCTCTAACAATTTGGAGGCCCTGTGCAAATAAAAAATGAGGCTCCTAAATACATTAACATAAAATTGTCAAATAAAGTTGGCAAAGTCTTGGGAAAGACCGTATTTCCATAGACTTATGGAAATGCGAGGTTTAATTAGAATAATATAAGGTAAAAGTCATAGTTGCGATATTTAAAATTTATTATGCAACGTGTAGTAGTTATAAAGTTTATAACCCAATTCATGCAACCCAAAAATTTTATCTTCATTTCTTCTAATTTGCACTTTAAATCTTGGTCTTTCCATAACTTATACAAAGACCGTCTTTCAAGAGACGGACTCAATAAAAGTTATATTATTTGGATATTATGCTTTTCAAAAAAAAAATAAAGACAAAGATAAGTTAATAATACTACTTAATTACCATTGAATAAAATATCAAAAATACTACAAGTTGAGTTCTTACAAGTAGGAAGATACTTTGGTAAAAGAAGAAACGTGCAAAGGTGCTGAAGTAAGAAGTCGGGACAAGAAAGGAAGACGACTTCCAGAAGGATCACGTTTAATTTTCTAAAAATAAATTATATACATATATAGGCCAATGGCAAAGTCTAATTAAACCCCGTCTTTCCATAGAGTCCGTCTCTTGAAAGACGATCTTTCCATAAGTCATGGAAAGACCAAGATTTAAAGTGTAAATTAGAATAAATGAAGATAAAATTTTCAGGTTGCATGAACCGGGTTATAGATTTTATAACCACTACAAGTTGCATACTAAAATTTTAATATTACAACTAAGACCTTTTACATTTTATTATTCTAATTAAACTTTGTCTTTCCATAAGCCTATGGAAAGACCGTCTTTTCCAAGACTTTAAGGTAATCTAATTTAAGGTGTTTATGTTGAATAATGATTGTTGATGGGGGCTGAAATTAAATAATCAAAAGTTGATTAAGATTAAAACTAATTAAGGGCAATATAGTAAATCTTCATTAAATTTATCTGCATTTATGAATTCTTAACATGTATTTAGATTTTGAGTATGTCTCTTGAAAGCCAGTTTTTCCATAAGATATAGAAAGATCAGGGTTTAAAGTGCAAAATAAAATAAATGAAGATAAAAATTTTGTATTCCATGAATCGGGTTATAAACATTACAACTACTACATGTTACACAATAAATTTTTAATATTGCAACTAAGATCTTTTACCTTTATTATTAAAATTAAATCTCGTCTTTCCATAAGAAGGAAAGAAGATTTTTCCCAGAATTTTACTGGATTGCTATATCACGCCCTGTATTTTACTTGTTTACGCCCGGTATTTATACTATGTATTTTACGATATGTATTTGTGATATAATTTTAGTAATGAATATAGTTAATTGCAAATTTAATACTAAACTAATTTAATTTTAGTAATGAATATAGTTAATGAATATAGTTTTTGCCGGATGCCTGCCGCCGCCGGAACTCCGCCGCCGGAGTGCGCCGCCACCGGAACTGGGCCGCCGGTGCCGCTGCTGGGAGTGCCCCGCCGCCGACTGCCGCGGCCGGAGAGCGCTGCCGGAAGGTCGTCGCCACCGCCGCCAGGATTGCGCTCCTGGAAGTCCGCGGCCGGAGTGCGCCGCCGCCGCCGGGAGTCCACCATCGCCGCTAGTTCTCCACTCCGGTTCTCCACGGGCAAGTGTCCCCAAATGGCCTTCCGGTTCTCCACGGCCTAGTGGCGAGCCGGGTATGCTCCAGTTCTCCACGGGCAAGTGTCCCCAAATGGCCTTCCGGTTCTCCACGGCCTGGTGGCGAGCCGGGTATGCTCCGGTTCTCCACGGGCAAGTGTCCCCAAATGGCCTTCCAGTTTTCCACGGCCAAGTGTCCCCAAATGGCCTTCCGGTTCTCCACGGGCAAGAGTCCCCAAATGGCCTTACGGTTCTCCACGGTTAAGTGTCCCCAAATGGCCTTCCGGTTCTCCATGGGCAAGTGTCCCCAAATGGCCTTACGGTTCTCCACGGCCAAGTGTCCCCAAATGGCCTTCCGGTTCTCCACGGGCAAGTGTCCCCAAATGGCCTTCCGGTTCTCCACGGGCAAGTGTCCCCAAATGGCCTTCCGGTTCTCCACGGGCAAGGGGCTCCAAAGTGCCTTCTGGTTCTCCACGGCCTAGTGGAGAACCGAGCATGCTTTGGCTCTCCACGGCCAACCTGCTCCAATTGGCCTTACGGTTCTCCTCGGCCGGTGGAGAACCGGGTCTCCCTTTGAAATTTTCAGCTTTCTCCCATAACTACCATCTACCCACATTTAATGTCATTTACATCGAAGCTTACTCCTACCTGCAACGGACGGCTCGTCACGTAGGATTTGAACTTGTCATGGGGTCCTACAAAAAAAATCGGAACAGTCCCCTGAGGATATATTGCATTTGCAATCGGGGCCGAAAAGATAAGGATGTCGATGTGAGCGATTCTGATATTGTCCGACGGAGTAACACTTCGACTAGAAGCTGTGACTGCCCATTCACGATTGTCATTAAGGAGAACGGCACACCTCGTCGGCGAGGGATGCATAACCACCCATTTTCGTTGTACGATGAGGGTCATAGACAGAGCAGCATGCTCCATGCGGTGATCACTTGCGGGCCATAGAAAATTGTTCGAAGGTTGAACAGGACCAAGCAGTGTTCAACAGTCAGTTGGAGGAGCTGGCATGCAGCGACCCATCGGTCATCCGTCGAATTTCGAGCTACATAGATGAGCAGCTACATCCAGAGGACAGCGGCATTGGAGAGCCGGACAATTGTACACGTGCACGTGGGAGACCGAGCGAGCAGGTCCCCCGCTCAAGATCAACCCGACGATCACCGAGCTACCACTAGCACGTGAACAGGCGGTACAGGCCATCTGTTAGCGGGCGTAGTTCAAGGTCCCCTGGGCGAGGCACATCAGGGAGTGGTAGCCGGCACGGTAAGTACAAACATCGTTCTTCCTATTGAATGCCTCATTAGACTAAAATTAATCTTAATGTTTTCTCCTCCAGCGACATTCCCGTACCCCGACAGTGTCCCCCACATTATCAGGCGATACATCGAAGGTTGGAACGATGTCTTGAGTGATGGAAATTGTGGCTTCAGATGCGTTGCTGATGCGTTCCATGTAGTTGGCGAAGGTGAATGGTCTGGGGCGCGCCGGGCAGTATTTAACGAGATATCGACGCATTGGCCTGACTATGTTCCCATATACGGTTCGAAAGTCAATGTTGAATTAGCTAGAGCCCGTATACACCACACCAAAGGTCCATGTTGACGTGAACACTGGTTTACGGTCATTGCGGACATGTTTCCTGTTGCCACCTACTACAACACGGTTGTAGTTTTATATTACATTCTGGAGAATGGTTCGGCAGACTATTGCTGTACAGTCCTTCCATTGAGGGCAGGCGGGAGCGAGGATGGAACGAGAAGGGAGCTACACATTGTATACATTCGCAGTGCAAGGCATTTCGTCGGGTTGATCTTGTAGGAGGATGATGGCTTGGACCAAAGCATACACGTCACATAATTAATTGTTGTAGCCAATGTAACAGTTAGGCATGTACTCTACCGTAAAAATTGTTATCAAAGAGTTCCGATTACTAAAATGAACAAATCGGATGCAAACAGTGTGTCCATACATAAGTGATCCGGTCACCTAGGGGATTGGTTCATAACCATGGTGTCTGCGATACTCGTCGCGTCGACTGATCCAAGTAGTTAACAATTCCTTGATACGCGACTGGTCAAGAACGTCAATGGAGCTAGAGTCAAACGGATCCAGGTCGCTCATCATGTCATTCAACATCTGATGCATATGAAAAACATATTATCTTAACAAAACAATTAGATGTAAGATGATAAATTAAAGCGAACAGTTCTGGAAAACTTACCAGTGAGTCAAACTGTGTCCTATCTGGTCTACAACTCGTGGCATCATGTATGTGATTCGTGATCAATGGGTGCGAATGATTCAAACAGTGCATAATTTCAAACAACTTATGGAAACTACATATTCTATAATGCATAGAAAAAAGTGAATATAACGTAAAAAACCCCACTCTAAACAGCACATTTAATTCTTTTGCAATCCCATACAACGAACTACACAGTTTTATTAATTGCAAATTATAAATTACATTACTAAATCATTGTACAATAATCTGAATTTTTTACCACATGACACTAATATTAACATTCAAAGAAACAATTGTTAAAACATATCATAATCATTTACTACACAATTGTTTTCATCAGATTAATAAACTAGATTTTCATAATGTTAATTTAAATAAGATTATATTCTATTATGTTACATATACTTTCCAAATTACTAAAATAGTTATCATTTCCAAATTTAAACTAAACAATTTCTAAAAATAACAATTTCTTCATTTTAATTCCAAAATTCATAAAATTCCTAATATCAGATTTTTCCACTTTATTTTACTTTTTAATTTCCTATTATCTGATGAAAGAATTTAATTTAAGATTAAACCCTCCTATTTTCTTATATTTACAACCAAACCCCTCATCTTCCTCATCCCTCCACCCTCCGCCGCGGGCATCCTCCTCCGCCGCCAGCCTCCTCCTCCGCCGCCGGCCTACTCCGCCACCGGCCTCCTCCGCCACCGGACGACCGCCAGCACCTCCGCCCGCCAGCTCCTCCCCTTCTCCTTCTCCTTCCCCTTCTCCTTCCCCTTCTCCTTCTCCTTCCCCTCTACCTCTCCTTCTCTTCCTCTGCGACGCCGCCATCCCTCCGCCGCCGGCGTCACCACTCTTCCTCTCCTCGGTCCGACGCGCGCCGCCCAAGGCCAGACCCGACGCGCGTCCCTCCGCCTCGCCACGCACGGTGCGCCGCCGCGCGAAACTCCTCTCCGCTGCGCGCCTCGGCCCAGCCCGGTTCACCTCCTCCAGCCCAACACCACCTCCGGCCAATACGCACCACCAACCCAACATCCATTCCAGATTTACTAAATTTCTAACAAACCCCAATTATAACAATTCCAACAAGTTCAACAAAATTCGAATAGATGGGCAACATTCAGGCAAGATCCATACAATTCGCACGAAAATTAAAAATTTTCCCTCTAAAACTTACGTTTTCCGGCGAGCGGCGGCGGTGGCGGTCGGCAGCGGCGGCGGCGGAATCCGGCGGCGGCGGCGGCGGAGGCGGAATCCGGCGACTGGGAGCTGCTTGGTGGAAGAAATGAAGAGAGGCAAATGGAAGAATAACACCACTTTTATACTACTTTCTCCAATTACATTTTTTAATTTTAAATTATAAATACGTGTATTTATATGTATTAGGGCGTGGATAGTAAAATACAGGGCGTGATATAGCAATGCCCTTACCTTAGATTTTGTTTATATATATAGCAGCTAATAATAAAATTATGGGACCATGTTGACAAGTACCGGTTGAACAAGGTTAGAGACGGCCCTGTCTTGGGTAATAGAACAGAACAGAAGATATTATCATTAATCTAATAATACTTTGACCGACTACAGTTAGCAACTGTTGCTATGGTGTAGTGGTTATCACGTTAGTCTTACACACTAAAGGTCTCCAGTTCGATCCTGGGTAGCAACAAAATCTTATAATTTTACGGATAATTTCTTATCTTAAGCTTACTAATAATAAATTATCACACTTACCAATTATCCGGGGATGTAGCTCAGATGGTAGAGCGCTCGCTTAGCATGCGAGAGGTACGGGGATCGATACCCCGCATCTCCATTGCCCTTTTGAGTTTCCAGTTTAGGAAACCTTAAAAAATTGTATAAACTTTTTGTTGAAAGCTGAGAAAAGAAAAGGCAACTGAACTCAATTTTGAGTGAACTTTTTAGCTTTTAGAAGTAGTCTTTTTCTGTCCAACACAACTAGATGAAGTTGGTGACTGCTCAATCACCAAACTTGAGCCCTTTGTCCTCTAACATTTCTTTCTCACCAAAACCTACCTAATCATATATCACAACTATCCATTTCCCATAATGGATTGCCACATGCATTGATTGATACACAAGAAAGTATACTGTCTCCCAGATCAAACTGCATAGTTACTTTTTCACGATATTCTATAATCACATATGACTGTTTATATCTTTTAACTATATATAGTCATCCATAAGACGGTCATAATAGATTCATTATAAGTAACCTTGCTGACTTCTCAATCCACATCTCTTCTAATGGTAGCCTTAACAAGAACATGCACCATCCTCACTCTCTCTATCTTTGCCACTTTCTTTTACATCCACACAGGTAATAATGCTCTACTCTTTGTTTTCTCTTTTCGGTGTTTATCAAATCGGAAATGATGAGATCGTATTCTCCAGGAAACGCGCAGATAAATCCAGTGCAAATAGCGGGAAATGCTGGGAATTCACTGCTGTGCTTCAGTAACAAGGCATGATGCTTTTTCCCCTGCTGTAATGTATGATGTTAGCAAAACCAAACGGTTTGTTCTGAGCCCTTTGAAACTTGAAACAGGTGTACAAAGGATGTAACAGCGGACATCGACTTGACGAAAGTGGCCATCTCGAGGTCCCATGTGAAGCAACCAATGAGTTCTGCAATGGACCTTGCTTCTCTGAGACTAAGGCAGTGCTCAAGTGCATCAACAACCTGGCCTCCAACTTTCTGTTCAACAATGGCGCCACCACTCGGTTTGTAAGAAATGCACTTGAGAATGGATGCAGTGGCTACCTCAGCCAGAAGGGTAAACATACACATCACCACTTTCTTCCAAGAACTTGGGATTTTCTTGCATGATTTTGATGCCTCTCTGTGTGTTTTTGGCAGGGCTTTTCGTTCAGGGCGATTACAATATACCAAGAGAAGGAGAATCATGTGGCCTGAACTTGAGTGGCAGTCCTTCAGACAGCAAAATCCAATGTGTCTTTATTACTCTTCTGTTAACAGGGCTTTCCTTGTTACTATTACAACACATCATTTGAAAACACACTTCTTTTTACTTCAGCATTACCTTACTTATCTAAAAAGAACTACGTTAATGGAAAATTTCATTCTTAGAACGGTTACCAAGTATAATCAGTCTAGCATCTCGTCGGTTGAAAACTGTTTATAGCCGGTGAAAATGATCGATCTCATCACGAGCCAAACTCGACGAGCTAAATTACAGTAGCAAATCATGCCACCAGGCTCTGCCCAGCTGCTTTCTGAACACAGTTATCCCTCATGGATAGTCTCACCTTCGCAACTTCGTTCCAGTCCCCTCTTTCTGCATACACATTGGACAGCAAAACATAATTCCCAGAATTCCATGGTTCCAACTCCACAAGTTCCTTTGCTGCGCATTCTGCGAGTTCCATATCACCGTGAGTTCTGCAGGCGCTAAGCAACGCGCCCCACAGAGCATAACTCGGCTTCAATGGCATCATCTGTATCAGATCAAACGCTTCCTTCAAGCACCCACCACGCCCAAGAAGATCAACTATGCATCCGTAATGCTCGTGTCTTGGCTTGACCGAATACTTGGAAGACATTGAATTGAACACTTCTCTGCCCCTTTGTAGCAATCCGGCATGAACACAACACGCGAGAACTCCCACAAAAGTAGACTCGTTGGGGCTCACGCCCATGTTCATCATCTCATCGAACAGGTCAACCCCGAGATCTCCCTTTCCATTCAAAGCCAGACCTGAAATCATGGCATTCCAAGAAACCACATTCTTCTCGGCTATACTCTGGAAAACCATAAAAGCGGAATCTAAAACTCCGCATTTGCAATAGAAATCAACCAGTGCATTGTTCACGGACACAAAATCTTTCAGGTAACAGTTTGACTCTGCAAAAGAGTGAATCCACCTCCCAACCTCGACTTCCCCTAATCGCGAACAAATGGGCAACACTGTAACTACAGTTACCTCATCCGGCTCACTCCCATTCCCGTTATTCCTCATCATTTCATCGAAAAGCCCCAACGCTTCCTTGTCCCTTCCATTCTGCGATAAACACGAAATCATGGTATTCCAAGAAGCCACATTCCTCCCACCCATTTGCCTGAACATCTGAAAACCCGTATCAACATTCCCACCGCGACAGTACCCACGAACCATCAAGTTCCAGACGATCACATCTCTGTTAGGAATTTCATCGAACACCTTCTTCGCATCATCCATTCTTCCGCAACTCGTGTACATCTCCACAAGCCCAATCCCAACGGGCACATACCTATGAAACCCCATAACAAGCCCTTCTTTCTGGATCCCCTGCCCTAAGCTAAGGTCACCGAGATTCGTACACGCCTTAAGCAAAGGTGCGAGGGTGAACTCATCAGGCCAAATGCCACGCATTTTCATGGAGGTAAACAGCTGAAGGGAATTCTCAAAAGGGCCGTGGAGAGAATGACCCTTGATCATGGAGTTGAAGAGAAGGATATTGGGAAACTGAAACTGTCGGAATACGAAGTTGGCGTAATGCATCTTGTTTAAGGATCCGCAGACGGAGACAAAGTGGGAGATGAGCTGGTTGGAGTGGTGGAGGTGGTGCCGGAGGAAATGGGCGTGTATTTCAGCCACACGGGTTCGGGTTTTCCGGCCGTGGAGGAGGTGGAGGAGCCGCCGCTCCACCGCCTCCCGGCTGCCACCTCTGCTCATGGATTCACCGAAGTCAAATGATTCTACTTCGTCTCTTCGGAGAATTAATCCACACTAAAATTGGGACAAATGAACCCACTTGGAAACTTTGTTTAAAAGGGTAGTTCTGCAGTTCGCCAGTTCTAATAATAACAAAAAATATATATAACCGCCTTTACTTCAAATTGGTGGATTACAATCGGGCATTGCTATATCACGCCCTGTATTTTACTATCTACGCCCTAATACGTATATATACGTATAATACAAATATTAAATTTTCAAAAATAAACAAAAATCAAAATCAAAAACAAAAACAAAAACAAAAACAAAAAAACCACCACCGGTCCGCCGCCGGTCCGCCGCTGCTCCACCGCCGGTCCACCGCTGCTCCGCCGTCCCTTCTGCTCCTCTTCTTCGTCTTCTCCGGCGGTGGAGCCACCGCCACCACCGTCCCCTCGTCCGCAGCAAACCCCAGCCAACTCCTCCTCCGCCGTCCCCGTCGAGCCCGTCGTTCCCGTCTCTCCTCCTTCGTCCCCGTCTCTCCTCCTTCGTCCCCGTCTCTCCTCCTTCGTCCCTGTCTCTCCCGCCGAGCTTCTCCTCCTTCGCCTCTCCTCCTTCGTCCCCGTCGAGCTCCACCGTTCTCGTCCCCTCGAGCAAAACCCTAGCGGCGGAGAGCAGCGGCGGATCTCCGGCGAAGGAGAACGGTTCGCCACTGGAGAGAAGCCCGGTTCGCCACTGATACGAGGAGAACGGGAACTTCTCCGGTTCGCGCCCGGTCCGTGGCGAACGGAACGACCGGGGGTCGCGCCCAGGCCGTGGCGAACGGGACAGCCTCCGGCTCGCGCCCGGAACGCGGCGAACGGAGGCGCAGAGGAACGGCGGGCAGAGGAACGGCGGGCAGACGAGGCGCGGAGAGGGAAGAGGAACGGCGGGCAGACGAGGCGCGGCCGAGGAGGACGTCTGGCCGGAGAAGATGAACCTCGCACGGCCGGAGGAGAGGAGACCGACGGCGGCGGAGGAGAAGGAGGGCGGCGGCGGCGGAGCAGCGGCGGCGGACCGGCTGAATTATATAAATAAATTAATATTAATTAATTTAAATTATATAATTATTTAAATTAAATTAAAAATACATATTGTATATAAAATAGTATAAATACAGGGCGTAACTAGTAAAATACAGGGCGTGATATAGCAATCCACTTACAATCGCGTATTGTTGTGCAATACTATTTTGTCCTAAATGAAATTATCCACTTATACATTATTTTCTATTAAAATTTAACTTCATATTTGAATAGATATATGAGACATAATATTATTTTATGTAATATTATTAAATTCATCCTAACAACTAGTTTTTAGGGAGTAACTTTTTGTTTACCATTATTATACGTAGAATAAACATATTAACAGACAAACATGTTTCTCGAACGGTGCATCATGATTAGGTTGTAATTTAAGGTGAGACAAAAGGAGTGCTAAGAATAAGTTTTATTTAAAATTCTAAAGTTTAATTAGCTAAGGAAAATTATATGAGTTATGAAGTGAAATAATTAATTTAGTTTAAAACTGCTAAATATTGAATATAATAAAAATTGATTGTTTTTATAACATTCCATTCAAATTATTTAAAAAGTAATTATTTATATGTACAGATTCATTTTAAAAAGTTATCATAATTATATTTATCTCATTGCAATAAATAAAAGTAAATAAATAAAAGAAAATGTCAAATGACCTTATTAGTCTCACTAATTATAAAATGTACTCGTTTAAGAATTAATTGGTCTAAAATAAGATTTTATCATATATTAATAAATAAATAATATGTCTACATATTCTTATCAAAAGTACTATATCACTGTATAAGAAACATTGTGTTATTTCAGATTATGTGTTTCTTTGAATTTTTTTTAGTAATATATATATGGTACAATAAGATATTTATGGTTTTAAATATATCTTTAAAAGTTATATATTGCAGCAAGTTATGATTGATCATAGTAAATAATTAAAACCAGTAATAAATTATAATATGTTAACAATTTATGATTGATTATATATACAATAAAGAGTTAAAATTAGTGTCATATTGTATTATTAGTATTGTATGTTGTTTTTAGACAAAATTGGATTTATGTTAGTAAAAAAACTATAATATTTCCGGTTGATAGCACCATCCAAAAGCAAACACGGGCAAATCAAAATACATGTTTGAAAATTCCTAAATGTAGGTAAATTTAACGAATGATTACTATATTATCCCTATTACCTGTATTTAGGAGTTTTGAACCTGCATTTAAAAAATATTGTAACTATTTAATTTTAGTGCCGAACAAATTCTAGTTATTAAAATATTCTCTATAATGTCAATAAACTTTACCAACCACCTCACCATTTTAACTAGATTCTCTAAGGCGATGACGTAAGCCTGGATGAAGAAGGCGAACACTGAAAACATGGCGAGTCTCCCGTTCTTCAGAAGTGCGAACTGGTCTGGGTACTTAGCCAGCCCCAATGGATCGAAGGGGCCGCCTGGGTGAAGCTTGTCCTCCAAATCCTGTCACAAATCAACCTAATCAGCTACCTTAATCACCGGCCAATTATATAAATTAACTATACGAGGTAGGTAGTATTAATGTATACTACCTTCATGCCCACAGTTGGCTCCAAATTTGTTGAGGCTTCCGGGATCACGGCTCCTGCCGCCCCAAGCATCTGAAGAATGAGTAGCATTTTCATGATCATTCATGTTTTAGGCGGGTGTTCAACCGGTTTTCAAATTTGGCACCAACTCCATTCGAATGCTGAATATAGCAACGCACTTCTTCATGTCGTTTTGCTTATTATTTTGTTTGGTTGATAGAATGCGTGTCACCTTGTAATAGGTAGCTTAGTTTCTGTTGGATCCGTTTTAAACCATTTGCTCAGCAGTGCATTGTGCGTGATTCAGTAATTCCAAAACATGAACAAGAAGAATGGTTTTCATGCTCCTTTGGTTAGCTGCTCTGTTTTCTGAAACCTCTTTCTCTTTCTGATTCACAAATTCTACATGGTATCAGAGCAACTCTAGGTAGATCCTGTGTTGTTCCTACTTCTTAGATTCTTTCTGTTTCAATCAATATCCATAAGATATGGATTCAGATTCTGAATCTGTCAATTCTGTTGGGAATTCATTGAGAGGCATCAGATCTAGAAGGATTGATGCGGATGATCCTTTTAATCTTCAAAGTTCTGACAACTCAAACTTAGTACTAGTTGCAGAACCACTGAACGAATACAATTACATAACATGGAGCAGATCGATGGTTGTGGCAATTCGATCCAGAGGAAAGCTCAAGTTTCTGACAGGAGAGTTGAAGGCACCAGAGATGGATGATCCTTTGTTCGATCGATGGGATAAGGTGAATTCTACTCTAATTTCCTGGATCTTGAATTCAATTTCGATGAAAATAGCAAGAGGATTTATGTTTTGTGAGGATGTGCATACTTTGTGGAATGAACTTAAGGAGAGATTTGGGGAATGTAATGGACCTCTGATTCATAAATTGAAGAAAGACATCTGTGAACTAAAACAAGGAAGTGACTCTGTGGCTGTTTATTTCACTGAGTTGAAGGGATTATGGGATGAATATGCATGCTTAAGACCTAGGAGAAGATGTAATGTTGACTGCATTAACTATGCTTGTCTGCCTGCTGAAGAAGAAGATGATAAACTTCATCAATTCCTGATGGGATTGAATGAAGAGTACAGCTCGATTAGTCACCAGATTTTACTGATGGATCCTTTTCCTAGTGTTGGGAAGGCTTGTCAAATGATCAGTAGAATAAAGAAGCAGAAATCAGTGCATGAGGGATATCAAGAGATCCAGAACACATCAGCAATGGCAGTCAGAGTGTATAGGGACACCAAGATGCCTTATCAATATAGAGATGGTTCTGTTGAACAAAATGAGGATGGAGATGGTAATAAGAGAAGAAATGTAAGGAGACCTGATCTGAAATGTGATCATTGTGGGAAATTAGGACATGTGAAGGAGAATTGTTTCAAAATCAAAGGATATCCAGATTGGTGGGAAGGAAACAAAGACACTGCAACTAAGATTCAACCAACACAAAAACCACAGTTCATTCCACAAGCATATCAGAAGGCATATCAACCAAATCAGAATTATCAGAAATACTCAGCACATGCAGTGACTGAAACAGAAGAAGAGAGTCCACTCAGTGATGTTGATGGAAGACTCCAAGCTCTAATTGCAAAAATGGTGGAAGCACAGTTTGAAAGGAAGCAAAAAGGGAAGGAGCCTATGCAGCAGCAGGGAGCAATGGCAAACTATGCTCATTATCATGACTTTGCAGGTAGTGTTACTACTGATCTTTCACTTAATGTGTTTTCTTTGAATGATGATAATTGGATAGTGGATAGTGGAGCTTCAAGCCATATGTGCAGAGATATCTCCCAATTCACTTCAGTTGCACCAATAAGCCACATTACTCCAGTTTACATGCCAGATCATACCACTAAGTTGGTTAAAGGGAAAGAAACTGTCATCTTATCTTCATCAGTCATCTTACTTGATTGTCTGCATGTTCCAGATTTCAAATGCAATCTTTTGTCAGTCAGTAAGTTATCTAGGTCAATGCAAATCCTGTTCAAATTCTTATCAAACCATTGCTTACTGCAGGACCTCAAGACTGAGAAGGTCCTGGCAGTGATCAAAGAAAAAATGGATTATACATTCTAGATTCTCATTCTTTCCAGCCAGAAATCATACATCAAAGACTTCAGTCAGCTTGTCTCCTTTCAGCATCAAGAGTTCCAGTCTCTAATGCAGCAATCAGTCATACTCATTTGTCTCCTGAATCTTGGCATTATAGATTAGGGCATCCTTCTACTGATGTATTGAAACATTTTGATGTAATCAAAGATATTCCAAGTGATATTCTATGTCCTATCTGTCCTATGGCAAAGCAACACAGATTGCCATTTCCATCGAGCACCTCCTCTACTTTTCTACCTTTCACTTTGTTGCATACAGATCTTTGGGGGCCATATAGAGTGAGATCAACTACTGATTGCAAATATTTTTTGACATTAGTAGATGATTTTACAAGATGCACATGGACTTATCTCCTCAAAACCAAGGATCAAATCCCAGCTCTTCTAAACACTTTTCTGATCATGATCAGAAATCATTTCAATGCTTCTGTCAAGTTTATAAGATCAGACAATGGAAGTGAGTTTGTGAACCATGAATGTAAGAAACTTTTTTCAGATTTTGGCATTTTGCATCAGAAATCCTGTTCTTATACTCCACAGCAGAATGGAGTGGTTGAGAGAAAACATCAACATCTACTTCAAGTAGCAAGAGCCCTATTGTTTCAGTCACATTTGCCAAAGATTTTTTGGGGAGATGCCATACTTACTGCTACATATCTCATAAACAGATTACCAACACCAACACTGTCTTGGCAATCCCCTTATCAACTTCTCTTTGATTAAAATCCTGATATTCAGAACCTTCGATCTTTTGGATGTCTTGCCTATGCTGCAAACACTACCCCTCACAAAGATAAGTTTGCTGAGAGAGCTTACCCTTGCATCTTCATTGGTTATCCGCCAGGGCAAAAGGCCTACAAACTTTTTGATCTCCATCACTAGAAGATTATAGTTTCCAGAGATGTGGTTTTTCATGAGTCAGTCTTTCCTTACTCTCATCCAGATCAGTTCTCTTTTTCTTTGCCTTACCTTGATTCAGAACATCTCTCCATTCCTACTAAATCACAGATACTAAGTCATTCTGATCCTACTCCTATTTCTGTTTCCACACCCTCCATTGATACTAATCTGAGACATAGCACTAGGGTTATCAAACCACCAGTCTGGTCAAAAGATTATGTATCTTCTTCCTCACTTCTTCCTTTTGTGCCTCAGTCCAATATCTCTACACATATAGCTTATAGCATTTCACATATTCCAATACCATCCACTTATCAACAGGCAAAGGATTCACCTGAGTGGATCAAGGCCATGGATGATGAGCTGGTTGCTTTGGAGCAGAATCACACCTGGGACTTGGTTCATTTGCCCCCTGGTAAGAAGGCAATTGGATCTAAATGGGTGTACAAAACAAAATATAATGCAGATGGTTCACTTTATAAGCATAAAGCAAGATTGGTGGCAAAGGGCTATAATCAGATTGAGGGAATTGACTTCTCAGAAGTTTTCTCACCAGTAGCAAAGGCAGTCACCATCAGAATACTTCTTGCCTTAGCTTCTGCTTCCAATTGGTATATACATCAATTGGATATTAATAATGCATTCCTTCATGGTCATTTGGATGAGGAGGTGTACATGAAACTACCAGATGGTTATACAGCTCCTGATTCTTCTTTGGTTTGTAAATTAACCAAGAGTCTCTATGGTTTGAAACAGGCATCTAGGCAATGGAATAAATAGTTCACTCAGCATCTCCTATCCTTGGATTTCACTCAATCTTACCATGATCATTGCCTTTTCTTGAAGATCAGTTCTACATGTTTTTTGGCACTGGTGGTTTATGTGGATGATGTTCTCATTATGGGGACTTCTCTGGAAGCTATCACAGAGGTTAAGCACTCCTTGGATCAGAAATTCACCATCAAGGATCTTGGTGATGCCCATTATTTTTTAGGATTGGAACTTCACAGAACCAGATCAGGTCTGCATCTGCATCAGAACAGATACATTTATGATATTGTTGCTGATTGTGGTCTAACTCATTGCAAGCCAGCCTCCACACCACTGCCAATAAGTTGGGCTGTTCATGATGAATCTTCTCCTTTCCTACCTAATCCAAGTGTTTACAGAAGGCTGATTGGGAGATTACTCTACCTTAATTATACTCGGCCTGATGTCACTTTTGCAGTGCATCAGTTGAGTCAGTTTGTCCAAGCACCCACTCATCATCATCTCACAAGAGCCTTGCACATTGTTAGGTATCTTAATCATCACTCAGATCATGGACTTTTCTATGCTTCAGAGAATAATCTCAATCTCCACGCCTATTGTGATGCCGACTGGGCAACCTGCAAGATTTCACGCCGCTCTGTTACTGGTTATGCGGTTTTCTTGGGTACTGCTTTGGTGTCTTGGAAGTCCAAAAAGCAATCCACCATTTCCAAATCCTCTGCTGAAGCTGAATACAGGAGTCTCTCCATGACTGCCTGTGAACTTAAGTGGATTAGCTATTTGGCTCGAGATCTTCTTATTCAGATTACCTTTCCTATTCCTCTGTTCTGCGACAATCAAGCTGCCATACACATCACAGCGAATCCGATTTTCCATGAGCATACTAAACATCTTGATATTGACTGCCATTTGGTTCGGGACTACTTTCTTGAAGGTTTCTTGCTCCCTTCTTTTGTGTCTTCCCGTTTGCAGCTTGCGGATTTGCTGACCAAAAATCTTCCACCAGTTCCTTTTCGTGCCAATATTTCCAAGCTCAGCTTTGTTTCTCCCACAGCAGAGCTTGAGGAGGGGGTGAAGAATGAGTAGCGTTTTCATGATCATTCATGTTTCAGGCGGGTGTTCAACCGGTTTTCAAATTTGGCGACAACTCCATTCGAATGCTGAATATAGCAACGCACTTCTTCATGTCGTTTTGCTTATTATTTTGTTTGGTTGATAGAATGGCCACGTGTCACCTTGTAATAGGTAGCTTAGTTTCTGTTGGATCCGTTTTAAACCATTTGCTCAGCAGTGGATTGTGCGTGATTCAGTAATTCCAAAACATGAACAAGAAGAATGGTTTTCATGCTCCTTTGGTTAGCTGCTCTGTTTTCTGAAACCTCTTTCTCTTTCTGATTCACAAATTCTACAACAACGCCCACCCAGCGTGAATAAGCTCGTAACCTTGATATCTGCATTTGGATATACATCAGTTTCTCGTACCCAAATTTAACATCTCTATTTCTTCCCTTTCATTATTTAGAGTAATCTTATTTAATGTGTTTATGTAATTGTAATTTTTGTTATGGATTAATCTTGAATTATGTTGATAAGGACCGAAGTTAAATAATCAAAATTTGATTAACATTAAAATTAGTAAAACTAATTAAGGATAATATAGTAATCCTTCATTAAGTTTACCAGCTAGGAATTCCTAACCCATATTTAAGTTTTGTGTTTCTATTATAATAGTGCTTGGGAAGAAAAGGAGGAAAAGATCGTTCTTCGGTGTTTAGTATACAACGAAGTGCACCAAACTCTTAAGGCACCATCAGCACAGCAACAGCCCAGAAAAAATTGTAGAAGCAAACAAATGCTACCAAAAGATGTTTCCACTGATTTAATGCTAAATCATGAAAAGAAAATCTCATAAGAGTCCATCTAAGACACCACTTTCTGCCAAGGCAAGCAGTTCACAGGCCAAGTTGGATATGATTTTGTACAACCTGAGCAGCTGAAGCCATTCAGAAGCTCAGATAACAGATACGCATGGAGATCATCTTGAGTTATCACTTCTTGGACGATCCAAACCCTCCAAAGCCCATCATAGCCGCGACGTCTGGATCAATTTCAGGTTCTTCTTCTATTGCCTTTTCTTTCTGAGAAAAGAAGGGGATGCACAGTAAGTGGAACACATTAGATTCAGGGAAAAAAATTGAACTTGACGCTGCTGTGGCTGACCTTTTTCTCTTTCTTCTTCTCCCGGCGTTGGCGCTTCCTTTCCTCCTCTTCTTGCTGCTGTTTCAAAATTCTCTCGTCAAAATCTGCAAGAAAAACAAATGTGAGTCCAGCGACGTCAACAGCACACACCACGAATGAAAGCCACCACACATTTAATGATGCTAGCAAGATGCCGTTTTACAATGGTTCAAATATTACCTTGCACGGTAAGGCCTCCGGTGTCTTTGCGCTTCTTGAGAACCTCGAACCTCTGCTGGACCTGTGAAGCATACAGTGAAAAAGATTCAGATCAACTCACAGCAGTATCAGTACAGTCAATCATAGAATACCACACTTAAGAAATGATTGATGGTACAACTCTGAGACTAGCTCATCATACTACTTGGTGTAGGAAGGATTTTTAGCTTTTGTTCACTAAAACAAATCCATGGGGAAATGGGAAACTAGAGTACTATATGAACGGGTGTCCGATACACCATTTAAGTTTTGAATATTTGTTCGGTGCCTTTTTTTTATGTATACTTCTCCAAGAAGACAGTCATATTAGCAGCTTCAATTCTTATATCAAATCAAAATTTGCTTCCATAATCAGCACTTTAGAGAATGTAAATAAAGAAGAGGAATGAGAAAAGCGAGGGATATGTTGCCCAAGCATACCTGCTCTAGAGATGCTCTTTCCACCCGCATAGACATACCCAAAGCTCGTTGATCTGATATGAAGGAAAATAAAATTAACACTTAACAGAATCACCCATAAAAAATCAATCTATATGCAAATGCAATACATACGCTTCTTTCCATTAATGTGGTCCAAGTAGTTTGCTGAATCCTTTACTACACATTCACAGACCGGACAATAGTATCCTGCCTGCAATACAACATTTTCCATCATCAGAACCATTTGCAAATCTACAGAAGTGCACAATCCCAAAACTCAAGACTCGAGCATATGATGAAATCTGTATTATTCCCCAACATACAAAAAAATGGTTAAACCCTGATCATGTAATGATTAAGAGCTGTCCTTCTTTCTTCTTTCAAAGACTTACAACTTGTAAGTTGTAATGCCTGTGTGTTTTGGTCAATAGAATGATTTACGATTTAAAAAGGTCACAATTTAAAAGGACTTGTGTTTTGGTTTACATCTTATACAAATATAATAATGCTGAAGGCATCTGTAGTTTCACAAAAGATGCAACAATATCAAGCCACAAGAAACAGTTGCACTCACTGGAATATGTGACAGATATTTACTGAATATAGACTTTAATAAGGTGGAACAACTGGCAGCACTACTTGATTAGAATATTTTAGGGAGGATCATCAACATACATGAGAAGGACTAAATATTATGAAACTTAGGTACTTATAAGCCAGATTCAAAAGGTTGTTTCCAATAGACGGTGAAAATTATTTCAGAACATTACCTGTTGACTGAGGGGTGCAACTGGAGTGACAACCTGCCAGAAAATACATGGTAGAAATCAGTATTTGCAGAAAAGAAGTTGAGAGCTCAATGTAGCTATTTCATTAGAATGACAACATATTGCACTGATAAATAGCAAAACAGCCGAAGACATGCCCAATGCATTTGCTACAAAAAATTGCTCCAAGTCTTCAAGTGTAAGCAATCACATAAATATGAAGCTATTTTAATGACCTTCCAACTCGTAATTGCTACGCCACATGAATTGCAATACCAGTCATATTAGTAAGAGCTGCCAATTGAGATACAATTTGGGCTACGAGCAGTCTAAGCCTTTTAGAGGTGAAAACTCAACGATCCCGTACATTACTCAAACTATCACCCAATGGATTCTTTTCTTTACTCATAAAGCAGTTGGGTCAATGTTGACCTGTGTTTTAATTCCCATTGTTTTCATTAAAACATGGCCCAAAAAGAGAAAATTTTGCACTGCTACTGTACCAATGTTTGAGTTATGGTCTAATTATCCTCGTTTTTTGGCCAACAAATCATAACTTTTCTGCTCATATTATAAAATTTTATGGCTGCCCGTTCCCATATGAAACAACCATTCAACCATTTCTTAGAGTGTAACCAAAAGGGGATTGTGGGAAAAACAAACAAATATTCCAGCAAATCAATCAAAATATCTTCAATCAGTAAAACAAGACCTTTGAAATTTTGAGTGGACCTATAAAGTGTACAACTGTATAATGCCATATCAAACTCTCCAACAACACTAGCCAGATAGAGCGCCTGACAAAGTGACTTTACAAGAATGCGGTCAACAGCCAGATAATTAACTAACTCGCCGATCATGTGTGTGCAAAAAATTTATATATAGCTACAACTGCATACCAAAAACATTGGAGCTACAACTGTAGGAGATTAAGCTACAAAGATTGAAAAAAACAAAACTATAACACTAAACATTGGTTTTAATAATGAGAGTCAACTGAAGTCAAATACTTAAAGCTTTGCACTTCTACTTTCAAGTCACAAAGTCATATGCCAGACAAGCACTAATATAAAAGTTTGAGACTTCGAGAAAGTAAAGTTCACAAACCTGTGTCTTCCCCAAGCGAGATTCAAGGTCTACTTGGTAATCTCTATGCTTCAAGGGCTTCCTCTGCACCGGTGGACCTTTGGCTACAACCACAATACACACTATCAGAATCTCAAACCACACACCCAAAACTAAAACTATACCCCAGTAAACTCACACTTACAAGCAACAAGCTGACCGAAAACCTAAAGTACATTCGAAAACTAAATGCAGGCAAATAAAAGCTGACCTTTTAATTTGAGCTTCGCTTCCTCCTGCATTAAAAAGAAAATCCACAAATCAGTAAAGTAACCAGAAGAAAGAAAAATCGTTTTAAAAAATGGAGTGAGATACAGTCATAAAATAAACCTTTTCTTCACGTTCACGGGCACGCTGTAAGTACTCTTCTCGATCAAATTTCTTCCTGAAAGTGTTATCCACGCCAGCAACCTACACAGAATTCACCAGTAAATTTAAATCACGACACACATAAGCGCATGTGTGTTCATATGATTGCAATCCTAAGACATTGAGCTTACCCCAGACATTGTTCTTCGAAATTACACAGCTATAAAGAAAGATCCTATTTCGCCGACAACAACAAAGAAATTCTTCGGGAAAAAAAAACTTGATTTCCCACACGGACAGCAAAATATGCCCTAATTTGAAGATTTGATTATCGGAGAGGACGGTCGGACAGAAGGAACGCCTAATTTCCCCAATCGAGTAGTTTAAATTTATTATTTTACTAAAATAATAATATTATGTGTGACCATAAAAGCAAGTGGGTGTTTGGTCTAGTGGTATGATTCTCGCTTCGGGTGCGAGAGGTCGTGAGTTCGATTCTCGCAACACCCCAATTTTTGAACTTTTGTTTTGTCAACTTCAATTCATTTCTTCCTTTCATACTCTCTCAGTTTTGTTATCTATTATAACACATTTACCATCCTTTCATACTATCATACTCCATCGGTTTTATTATCTAGGACACATTACTGTATGAATAAATCAAACTTCTTATTAGATTATGATTTATTATGATTAGAATTCTTTCCTTATTACACATCTATTGTACTCTCTATATATTCATATATCAATAATACAATTCATTACGGAAAATCATTCTATCATGGTATCAAACAAGTCTGATCTTGTTCCAATTTTGCCCCATCTGATCTCTGACAAAAATTTCAGGCGACCACGGTTACCTTTTTCTTCGTCTCAATTTTGAATTTTTCGGTGAAGGCTCACGACAGTGGTGCCCGTCTCTCCAATCGGCTACAATTCGACCCTCTCCGACGGATTCAGATTTATCGTAGGTCATCCTCGGTTCCAGCGTCTTCTCAGTCCACTGCCAACAAGTTTTCAGCGTCTTCTCCTGCTTGAGCACCAAATCTGCCGGCTTTTTCCTCTTCGTTCTCTTACGTTCATCGTCTTGCGCCGAACTCTAGAAGCAGATTTTCATTCTCCGGCGAGGAAGTTCTCTGTAGTTTGCAGCAAAGAAGGAAGTCTGATGCTCTCCAGTCACGCGCGCGTCCCTCCTCAGCAAGTCAGATTCACGCGCGAGCAATTATAAGGCGCGTCAGTACACACGTCTACAGTACACGTGAGGTCACAAGTGCAGTGCGTCAGTTCACGCGCGGGCCAGATCAGCGCGTCATCCCACACGCCCGTTACTACATCAGCTTTTTCCTGCTCATTTTTTGTATCTAGTTCAATTATAGCACACACCCGTGCATCGCGAGCTTGTTTTAGGCAATTTTTGGTGCAATTCGGTCTGTTGTGCAATTCTCAATCTTTTGCTATGGTTTATGTGGGCCATATATCTCGGGAAGACTGCTCCACTAATTGGATTGCAGACAAGGTTTTGTTTCAGACCAATTTGAATGGTCTCAACCGTCATTCTTTGTCAAATCAGTGGATCGTTAATTCATGTGCTACATCTCATATCACTGCTCGCACCAGTCATCTTGATAAGGTACAATGTTATCGTGGTTCTGATTCTATTCTTGTTGGAAATGGTGAATCATTATCTATTTCTCATATCGGCTAGTGTCATTTCTCTGGGTTCTCTGTTAATGATGTCCTTGTGGTCCCTAAGATTACTAGAAGTTTACTGTCAATTAGTAAGTTTACTCGTGACTTACCTGTGCATGTTATATTTGATGCCAATGCATTTTCCATTGAGCATAAGCATACATGGAAGATAATTGGTAAATGCCGTCATAGTTCAGGTCTTTATTTTCTTGAGACAGGTATTTCTAGCTTTTTAGGCGAATTACGCTCTGGAAATCTTCAGGCTTCTTTTGAGCAGTGGCACTCTCGCCGCATTCACGTGTCTCATGATACTGTTCAGTTGTTAAGTCGACGTGGCCATATTACTCTCACTTCCGCTATGCCAGCATCTGTTAGTTGCTCTCCTTGTCAGATGGCCAAGAGTAGCCGTTTACCTTTTTCCACTAGTGACAGGTGTGCTACTAGGTTGTTGGACAAGGTGCATTGTGATTTGTGGGGACCAACCCCTATCTTATCGGCAGATGGTTTTTCTTATTATGCCATTTTCATCGATGAATTTTCGAAATTCACATAGTTTTTCCCGATGCGATATAAGTCGGACTTCTATGACACATTTATTCAGTTTCAGAAATTCGTTGAGACCCAGTTTTCTACTAGGGTTAAAATATTTCAGACCGATAGTGGCACAGAGTTTACTAATCATCGACTTTAGGCTCACTTCATATCATGTGGCATTCATCATTAGATGTCATCGCCCTATACACCTGCTCAGAATGGACGAGCTGAGCGGAAGCATCGTCACATTACAGAGACCAGTCTTGCCATGCTTTTTCACTCTTCCGTGCCTCACTGTTATTGGGTGGAAGCTTTATCCTCTGCGGTTTACATCATTAACCGTCTGCCAAGTTCAGTTCTTGGTGGAAAATCACCTTTTGAGGTAGTTTCTGGTCATGTGCCTGACTATACCCTCTTTCACCCATTCGGCTGTCATGCTTTTCCATGTCTGCGTGCCACTACTACTGATAAGTTTGCACTGCGATCCATTCCGTGTGTTTTTATTGGCTACAGCCCTCGTCACAAGGGCTTCCAGTGTCTCGACCCCACTTCTAGGCGTATCTATGTTTCTCGCCACGTTCGCTTTGATGAAACCTTATTTCCTTATATCTCATCTTCCGCGGACGGTTGCTTCATTTTAGATCTGGAGATTTCATCATTTTTTATGGAGCTGTTACTTCATCGATTGGGGCCACCACGTCTATGCCTGTTCCAGCCGCCCCTTCGTCACCACCATCTTCCATCTGGATGGCCGACCCGGACCCAGCTCCTCGACCAACGGCCACCACACCTCAGTTGTCGCCCATCACTCCTCAGCCACCGTCTCAGCCAGTATCATCCATCCTTTCTCCGGCGACATCGGACGGTCACTCTCCGGTCAGCGCAGCTCGATCTTCCTCGGCATCGTCAGCTGGTTCGACTCCTCCAGCTTTGCCACCCCAGCTTCGTACTCATCGGATGGCCACTCGGTCTTCTACTGGTGCCATTCAGCGCCGGGATTATTCGGATATTATTGCTCATGGTCTCACTGCCGCACTCCTCTCTCAGACAGAGCCCACTAATTATCGCTCTACCCTTCAGGATCCAGCCTGGGTTTCAGCCATGGATGATGAGATGGCTGCTCTTCGTGGTCAGCACACTTGGAATTTGGTGCCTCGACCTTCGAATTTCAACATTGTTGGCTCCAAATGGGTCTGTAGGCTCAAGTATCGACCAAATGGCACTATTGAGCGTCACAAAGCTAGACTTGTGGCACAAGGTTTCTCGCAGATTCTGGGTTTTGATTTTGACCACACTTTCAGTCCTGTGGTCAAAGCCTCCATTGTTAGGACGGTTCTCGCCATAGCCACCATGCGTTCCTGGCCACTTCATCAGCTGGATGTCAAGAACATTTTCCTCAATGGTGTTCTTGATGTTCCAGTCTACATGAAGCAGCCCGTTGGTTATCAGGATTCTGTCCATCCAGACTAAGTTTGTCACTTGCGAAAGGCCATTTATGGTCTTAAGCAGGCTCCTCGGGCTTGGTTACAGCGTTTTAGCAGTTATTTGACACAGCTTGGTTTTCGGTGCAGCTCAGCTGATACTTCTTTATTTGTTCTTTCGAGAGGGTCGTCGTTAGTGTACCTACTTGTGCATGTGGACGATATCATTCTTACAAGCAATGACTCGACTCTTCTTCGCCAGTTCATTGATCGGACAGACAGAGAATTTGTGATCAAGAATCTTGGTGCTCTTCATTACTTTCTTGGTCTTGAAGTTTTGCCTACCTCCTCAGGTTTACTGCTTGGCCAAGCAAAGTATGCTCGTGATATTTTGAATCGGGTCGGTATGTCTGACGTGGCCCCTGTTTTTACTTTATTTGTCGCTGGTTCTCAGCTTCACAGCTTTACCAGTCCTCCATTTTGGGATCCTACACTTTATCGTTCTCTTGTTTGTGCTCTTCAGTAACTCACCATCTCTCGCCCAGATTTGGCATCCTCGGTCAACACGGTGAGTCAGTATCTTCAGGATCCCAGAGATGACCATTTTGCTGCTATGACTCGGATTTTGCGGTATGTTCGTGGCACTCTTCATTTTGGTCTCAGGTTTTGTTCTGCTAGTACTCCTGATGTGTTAGGGTACTCTGATGCTGATTAGGCTCGTTGTCTGGAGACTCGTCGGTTCACTTATGGTTATGCAGTTTTTCTTGGTGGGAATCTGGTTTCTTGGAGTGCCAAGAAATAACCCACTGTTTCTCGCTCTAGCACTGAGTCTGAATACCGTGCTCTCACCAACACTGCCTCAGAAGTGGTATGGCTCACTCATTTGCTTCGTGATCTTCGGGTTCCGCTTTCTGGTTCTCCACTGTTATGCAACAATAGTAGTGCTATCTTCTTGGCTCAGAATCCAGTGGCGCACAAGCGGGCGAAGCACATCGACATCGACTACCATTTTGTTCGTGAGTTGGTGATATCCAAAAAGCTGCGCGTTGCTCATGTTCCGACTTCTTTTCAGATTGCAGACATTTTCACCAAGGGGCTCTCTCGTCTGTTGTTCGAGTTCTTCAGGTCCAAGCTATGCGTCGGCGAGCATCCGACGCTTCGCTTGAGGGGGTGTTAGAATAAATCAATCTCCTGATTAGATTATGATTTATTATGATTAGAGTTCCTTTCTTATTACACCTCTATTGTACTATCTAAATATTCAGATATCAATAATACAATTCATTACGGCAAATCATTCTATCACTTACTATAAATGAATGTTTTCTTTTATTTAGTACTCTTTTCATTTTTTACACGATTCTTTCAATTTCATCCACTCATTCTACTTTTTACTTTCTACATTCAGTTTCACCCACTCATTTTCTTCACATAAATCCAAGCACATAAACGTATAGTGCCATAAATAGAAAAACGGAGGGAGTAATTACAATATTAAAAATTTATTATACAACGTGCAATATTTATAAGTTTATGACCCGATCAATGCGATCCAAAAATTATATTTTAATTTCTTTAATTTGCAGTTTAAAGTTATAGAAACACCGTCTTTCAAGATACTGAGTCTTATAATTAATGCAATTAGTGAGATAGTTTGATGTTTGTTTCCAGTTCTTGTAATGAGCTTAAAATATAAATAATGATAAGTAACAAATATAAATTATTATAGGTAACATTAAAAGTTATGGAAATGAATTTTTCCATGATTGATTTAACTGTTATCCAGTTTAATAGGTGGGAGTTCGTCGTCGTACCTCTCAAAGTTAAATTTATAAGTCATAATGCTTCCTATCTACAGCTAAGTAGATTATGGGAAGTCAGGGTCATCCACGAAGAAAAGGAATTTTTCCAAGTGTTTACACATATATAGCGAGAAACATACTAGATATAAGCATGTAAATGGGGGGGTTGGTTTTGGTCATAAATTATTAATTGAAAGACAACAACTAGCAAAGCAAGATAACAATGCTAATTATGCAACAACTAAAAAGATTATTAAATCAACAATTAATGGAGCCTTAGGGGCAATTAATCTTCACTTCCAAACCTCTTATGGATCCTAGATTCATTCACACATTCAATTACATTTATTGTTTATGGGGAATGTTATCATTTCTCATTCGAAGATCAAATTCATTCCTTCTTAATAGTAATTTGAAAAGACAAACAACGACCATTTGCAAACCTCATTGATCATCATTCTAGGCAAACAAAACCATAGAGGTATTTCATCAACAACATTTCACACGAAGGAACAAAGCATTTACTAGGCTAACTCTAGAACAAACTACATTCAAGGTTCAACCTTTCTTTGCATATATAGGATGAATATGAGAGCAATCCACATTAACATACTTATCTATCAAGAATCATCACACAATATACACAAGAAGTTCTAAATCCATGCTCTTGGATTTCATGTCAAATGAGCTAAGAAATTTGCAACTTTCCTAACACCCTAACATTTCAATCATACAAACATTTCATATAATCAAACAACCCGTGGTATAAATGAGACAAAACACAACATTAATGGCATAATAAATGCTCTCCAATAAATGTTCATAAATGAGAAAATAGAGAATCTCACCACATAAGTTTGGAAACTTCAATCAATTGCTCCCAAGAAATTAGTTTAGCTACTAAAACCCATACTAATTATCAACAACAATTCAAACATAAATCAAAGATGAAACAAAATGAAAATGAGAGAAAACGTAGAGTTTTGGTCTGAAATCGTGAAGAGAAGAAGTGAGAAAAGAGAAAAGATAAAGTGTTATTTATAGTACAAGAAAAAGAAGATGAATTTCTGGCCACTCATTGGTCGCGAGTCGCGACAAGGTCCATCGCGACTCGCGACGAGTGCCCAAAATAGAACATGTTTTGTTCTTTTTCTTGTCTTCTAGCCCTCAATCCATTACACAACCCTCCAACTCTTCAAGTCTTCAAATCTTCAAAACTAATCTTCAAAGTCTTCAAAAGATTATCTTCAATGGCCTCCGGTCTTCAAGTATCGATGTTCTTTCCTTGTCACACAAAATTCATGTAAAAAAGGTAAAAGAGCGTAAAGTCACTCTTACCTATCCTAAGAGAATTTTAAGGTAAAACACAAGCTCTTGATAACAAAATAGCACAAAAATGATCCCAAATAGTCCCAAAATATGCACATAAAATGGACACATCAAACCTCCTCGCACTTAAACCTTACTTGCCCTCGAGTAAAAAAAGATTCAAGTACACAAAGAGATTCATGTATCCACATCCTAACTACTATTCTCCCAAATCAATACCTCACAAAACTCTCAATATCACACATCCCAATGTTAAGATCAAATGAGAAGTTACCCACAACCCCCATTCCTAAATCTAACCAAACTATATCAACCTATTAATTCATTGATATCCATTAAAACATTTCTAAATCTCAAATTGACAATCCCAAATCCAATGACACAAAGTGAAGTCAAAATCATGCATGAGGTTCAAACACATACTTCACTTTATACCAATATATCATCCTAAAAACGAAGTATATCAACAATCAAGAACTTCATAACTTACTTCATTTTCCCGCTAAATTACCCAATCCCAAGAGGTCTCAAGATGTTGAGCTACATGATCCATCAATATGGCAACCACAACCTTATGACTCCAGCGCCGTCAAATGAGTGAAATCATAGAATTTTTTGTTTTCTCTCTATTTATCTCCTTTTGCCGAGGAGCCCTTTTGGGTTTTCATCCTAGCCACACATCATATTTTTTTGCTCACATCTCACTTTTTTCCACACATTTAGCCTCTCATTTTTTCCTAGGTCGCCATTTTGGGTTTTTGACCTATCCGGGCTCGTAATGTTGCCTAAGTTGTCCTATTGGTTTTCAACTTAGAGGGATTCTTTTTATTTTTGTTTCTTTTTCATTTTCTTTTTTTTTTCAAAATTTTCAAATTTTCCATGTGTTTCCAATCAAAAGTAGCAAAAAGCGTTCACATTTCAAAGCTAAGATAACCAAGTACATCAAGTGAAAAATATCCCAAAAATAAAGAAAAGTATCCAAAGCATCCAAATCTAGGAAAAGAAGTCCAAACGCAAAACAGTGAAGCAGTACTACCCCTCCCCATACTTAAAACTCTGCATTGCCCTCAATGTAGTCAAAACAGGGAAAAAACATATAAATCAAAGCATGGGGGATGTAAAACAATAAGCTCACAATTAAGAGTGAGATGGTCTGGCACCATCGTTATGGTCCCTGCCATATGTCTGCTGATACTACTCTATCCAGTCTACGTTCCTCTGACGTCGCTCTCGATGCCTTTCTGCTCTACACGGATCACCTGCCCGCGACTGCATCTCTGAAATCCTAGATGAGAGATACTCAATCTCCCCATATATCTCCATAAGGCTTCGGGAGACGAACATGTGGTGCTCAACATGCCCACAGTGATACTTGTCATGCCTGCAAAATCCCTTCTGAACAGTTTGCATCATAAACTCATAAAAATCAGGCGGAGGCTGTGGGAACTGTGGTGGCATATGGTCCTCCTTCATTTGCTTGGTCTCTGGTGGAGGCGGTGGAGGATCTTGCTCACCCCGCGGCTCAGTTGATGGTAAGGCACCCCCGTCCGTCGAAGCTGGAGGTGGGGGTATATTCTTGAGCTTTCGCTCAAACTCCTCTCTACAAGAAGTGTGGTCTTGGATAGCTAAATCCTCCAAAGTTGTATCAAACTCTAACTTAGTTCTGTTGAGCTGAGGGAGTGTTATAAAGATGGCATCCCCGTCCAATATTTCCAGTGGTATAATCCTGGAACCTGTGTGGTGCCGATCATGCCGAATAATCCCAACCTCTCCATTGTGATGAGGTATGAGGTATGTTTCCCCAAGCGTGGGAAGCTAACCGGTGCAACAAATCCCAAGTGCTCTGCTAAGATTGTAATCATGCCTCCTACACTGATCACGCCAGCCAACTCGACAATCCTCTTCATCCATAACTCAGCCCAGACTCCATATCCCAACCCCTCACTCGTCAAATGCCATAGGAAATGAATATCACTAGTTGGCATGTTCATCAGCTCTGACGAACATAACAGTGTGCCTGCTAAGAACTGGTGTATGAAACAGAGTGCGATGATGATGCTACTCTTGTCATGGGAGCTCTTTTTCCTCCTATTAATTCTCCTCCAGAACAACATTTCCTCCTTGATCGGGCACTCCCGGGCCGCTGGGTCCAACCTTGCCTGATTCTCTACTGTCTCCCACACAATTGCTACCTCAACATCTAAAACTATCATCTCCTGAGATACATCATCCGGATGGAAACAAATGTACCTCTCGTAGGGCTCACCATCTCTCGTACAACATATCCTGACAGTGGATAGGAATTCTAGCATGTAGCATCGATAAGTGGGGGCATTCTTGCAATGAAACCCTTCAACCCTTCTTTAGCGGGGAGGCAGTGAATCGGCTCTAGCAGTTCGAGAGTATCAAGTGTTGTCTGGTCAATGAAGCTCATCTCCATCAGCTTGCAGATAACTAAGATGTCCCACCTATCTGCGTACTGGTCAAGAGGAGGAGGTACATGGTTCGGCTTCAAAGCCAGTGGGTGAGGTGGAGCGGCAGTGCGTGCACCTCGGGGAGGAGCCCTAGGTCTCTTGGTAAGGGCTATGTCTAACAACCACAACAGACATGTCAAATGCACAAGAATATATGTAATATGTTGTAATTACAATTATTTTGAAACTAGTTTAGCTAACCTCAACATTTCAAAAATGCTAACACTTAAGTCCAAGCGAAACTAGTTTAAGCATCATCCATTATTACATACAGAATTCATGTCCCTTTTAACATGTCAACACTTTCAAGAATATAAGCATATGCAGTATTTGAAAATCAAAATCAACCCTAAACTAGTCTAACCAATATTACAAGTTCCAAAAGCACAACATAAGCACATGAATAGGCTAGACTAATTTGAGTATGGTACATAATTGTATTGCATACCTAACAAAAACTAGGCCATAATCGATCGTGCCAACATTTCTCACTCACTGAGGTTGTCACATAACTAAACATCTCATATCCTATATCCAATGATCACAATTGTGCCTAACTAGGTTAGCTGCCACTAGTATGTTCAAAACGTTAACATTTAAGTTCCATAGCTAAACTACCTTAAGCATGATAACATTGCATACAAATATTAACTAAGTTCAACAAGCCAATATGTCCAATCTATAACACAAGCCCCAACCAAATCCATAACTTAAGCAACAATATAAGCACAATGCAAGCACAACACCAACACGAGAAAATACTACGAGCATAATGTTATCCCATATCCAAAGTCTCATATCAACATAAGTCTATAACCACAAAAATCTACAAAGTTTCAACAATCTCAATTCAATAAATATCACATACAATCCACACAATATCCACAAGAACAAATTATATAACATAATCACAATTCAAGCATAAGAAAGTGAAGGGATGTACCACTTAGAAGCTTAGGGAGAAGAAAGAATGAAGCCCACGACCTAATTCGCCCAAATTTGAGAAATTCCCAAAAATTAGGGTTTGAGATTTTCACGAATTTGGTTGATTTGTGGGTGTTTGTGGAGGATTAAAAGATTAGGGATGATAGGTTATGGATGCGCGATGGATTTGTGGTAGTTTAGTGGCTGGGTTTGAGTAGAGGCAGATTGTTGAGGGATAGGAAATAGTGGCGATGGCATGGAGAAATGAAGAGGTGAAGAAGAAAAAGAGGTACAATTGTTCTTTAAAACAGTACTGTACAGCCGTTGTGAGTCACGATGCACATGTTTTGACTCACGACGGGGGGTTAATGGGGCACTTGAAGTCAACTCTCTTATCGCGAGCCGCGATGGGTCTGTCGTGAGCCGCAATATCTTAACCTTGAGAAGGCATAAATTTCAAAATGTTTCCTGACTTGGTCGCGTGTCGCGACTAAACCATCGTAGCTCGCGATGGTCCATCACGACCCTCGATAGGACCATCGCGAGTCGTGACGGTCGTGACATCTTGATCCTGAGAGCTCACATCTTGTGAGAAATCCCTGATCTCATCGTGAGTCGTGATGTAACGCTCGAGACTCGTGATGGCTACACATGCTTAGTACTTAGAAAAATTTTCAATGTTACCAAATGTTCTATCTTTTCCTTCTTTCTCCGTGCGTTTTTTTATTGACCTATCCAACTTCTTGCACCTCAATTCACTACAAAATCATGGAAAACACACTATGAATAGAACAAAGCAAAGTAAAGAAATTAACGACAAAAACTCAAAATCAAAAAACATCAGCAGAAAGTCACGAATGATGATCCAGATGATCAAAACCAAGTTTATTTAACACCGTCTTACTCCCTTCCTTGGAGCTTACTCACAAAACGAATCAAGAAGATCAACATCCTCTCCTATTTCTGGTACAAAATTCTTGTGGTAAGGTTTCAAACGTTGTCCATTGACCTTGAAGGTATTGGACTTAGCTTGATCTAGAATTTCCACCTCACTATGCGGGAATACCTTCACCACCTCAAAAGGACCAATCCACCGAGACCTCAACTTACCTGGAAATAGGCGAAGGCAGGATTGAAATAGGAGGACCTTTTGACCCACGTCAAATTCCTTCCTAATAATCATCTTGGCATTCCATACCTTTGTCTTCTCCTTATAGATTTTGGCGTTCTCATAGGACTCCCTTTAGATATCATCTAGTTCTTGCAATTGTAGCTTTCTACGCAAATCGGCTTCATTAATATCAAGGTTGAATTTGTTGACCGCCCAATAATCCATCTTATATGACCACATGGCATCATTCAACTGAGAACTCCAATCCTTTCGGTTAGGGTTAACCAATTTCTCAAGGATGGACTTGATTTCCCTATTGGAATCTTCGGCTAGCCCATGGGTTTGAGGGTGATAGGCGGTGAACGTCTTGTGAGTAATGTCATATTTCTTCAGAAGTGCCTCTATGGTCCGATTGCAAAAGTGGGTGCCACGGTCACTAATCAAGGCCTGGGGAATCCCAAACCTAGAGAAGATGTTATCTTTCAGGAATTTTGCAACCACTTTAAAATTGTTAGTCCTAGTGGGTTTTGCTTCAGCCCACTTTGACACATAATCAACTTCAAGAAAAATATATGTAAAGCCACAAGAATTAGGGAAAGGTTCCATAAAGTCAATGCCCTAAACATCAAAGATTTCACAATATAGCATGGCTTTTTGGGGCCTCTCATTTATAGACGAGATATTTCCTACTCCCTGACACTTGTTACAAGCCTTACAGAATATGCATGCATGCTTATTCAAAGTAGGCCAATAAAAACCACTTTCTAAGAATTTCCTAGTATGCATAAGAATGGCAAAAAGTGCTAATTGAATGCACTTCATTATTGGGGATGCATATTCTAACAACTTGATCTACACATTATTTCCACAAAAAGGCATCATCCCACACATAATATTTAGCATCGCTTCTTAGCTTGTCTTTCTGAGCCTTAAAAAATTAGGAGAGAATTTACCAGAGACAAGCTACAATGTCGGTGTGCCACCGGTTGGAGGTCCCTGATTGTGAACAGTTGTTCATCGGGGAACTCCTCCCGTAGTTACTCCTTCATTGATAAATTTACCTCACTATCTTGGCATGGAGGCAACCGGCTCAGATGATCGGCCACAAGGTTCTCTGTGTCTTTCTTATCTCGCACATACAACTCAAATTTGCTCAAAAGCAAGATCCACCTAATCAATCTTGGCTTGGCCTCTTTCTTTGTCATCTAGTGATGAAGCGATGCATGGTCAGTGTACACAATAACTTTTGTAACAAGCAAGTAAGATAAAAAATTTTCCAAAGAAAATACCACCACTAGCAACTCTTTTTCTGTGGTGGAGTAGTTTCTTTGGTCCTCATTGAGAAACATAAATGCATAGTAGATGACGTGAGGTGCTCACCCCACCCTTTGACTAAGCACCGCTCCAACGGTTTAATTGCTAGTGTTGCACATGATCTCAAAAGGCAAAGACCAATCAGGGGGTTGTATGATAAATGCCGAGACTAACCTTTCCTTCAATGTATCAAAAAACCCCTTTACAACCCTCGTCCATCACAAATTACACCTCCTTTTGCAATAACTTGCACAAAGGAGATGCTATCTTTGAAAAATCCTTGATGAACCGATGGTAAAATCCTGCATGACAAAGGAAATAGCGCACTTTGCGCACATTAGTAGGATAAGGAAAAGTTTGAATCATGTCTATCTTTGCCTTTTAAACCTCAATACCCTTAGAGGAGACAGCATGGCCTAAGAAAATGCCTTGCTCTACCATAAAATGACACTTCTCATAATTTAATACGAGATTAGTATCAATGCAATGTTTAAAAACTTGTGCTAAATTTGCTAAAAAAAATTATCAAAAGAATTACCATGAACGGTGAAATCATCCAATACCTCAACAAAGTTTTCAACAAATTATGAGAAAATGCTTACCATACACCTTTGGAAAGTAGTGGGGCGTTATAAAGCCCAAAAGGCATACACCGGTAAACAAACGTACCAAAGGGGCACGTGAATGTTGTCATTTCTTGATCCTCCGAGGTAATGGCCACTTGAAAGTATCCCGAGTATCCATCCAAAAAGCAATAGAATGGGTGACTTGCTAGCCTCTTGAGCATTTGATCAATGAATGGCAACGGAAAGTGATCTTTCCGGGTCTCCGTATTTAGCCTCCGGTAGTCAATGCAAACATGCCACCCATTTTGGACTCGAGTGGGCACCATTTGAGTTGTCTCATTCTTTACCACTGTCACTCAACTCTTCTTAGGTACCACTTGAGTTGGGCTTACTATTAGAGATTGGATAGATCACGCCAGCTTGGAGCAACTTGAGGATTTCCGCCTTTACCACCACCATTATAGGTGGGTTCAATCGGCTTTGGGGTTGTCGCACGGGTCTCGCATCTTCCTCCAACGAAATTTGATGCATGCAAGTGGATGGACTTATGCCTTTGATGTCGGCAATAGTCCATCCAATTTCTTCTTTATTCTCACGTAACACCACCATCAACTTTTCTTCTTTATCTTGGGTGAGCTTGCTTGAAATGATAACCGGGAGTGTCTCCCCTTCCCCAAGAAATGCGTACTTGAGATCACTTGGCAAAGGTTTAAGCTCTATTACCGGAGCTTTCATAAGTGATGGAAGGAATTCCGGTTCTTTGGGTCCCTCTAAAACTAGAGAAGTAGGGCTTGGTACCACTTCCTCAAGAATGCTCAACTCCTCAATACTCTCCTTCATGTTAGTACTCATGGAATATATAAGACATGCATCTTCAACATCAAGTTCCAAAGAAACTAGCAAGGAATCATCATCATTCAATTCAAAACATCTTCCACATCATCGTCAACAATATCAATAGCATGGAAAGAATATTCTTCAAGAGGATACTTCATAGAGTCATTTATGTTAAACTCTACTTTAATCCCATCAAATTCCATGGTGAGGGTACCACTATGCACATCAATGATGGTCCTTGAAGTTTTCAAAAATGGCCTTCCTAACAAAATTGGGGGTAGCATGTTTATCATGCTCCATGTCAAGGATATAAAAATTTGCGGGGAATATTAAGAAATCTACTCTAACCAACGCATCCTCAATGATACACTTAGGGTATGCACTAGAACGATCGGCTAGTTGGATCGCCACCCCGGTTTTGTGCAAAGTGCCAAGATTGAGGCTTCATACAAAGAGTAATAAATCACATTTATTGATGCACCTAGGTCAATAATTGCTTTTTCAAAATGTGTATTCCCTGTCATACAAGGGATTGTGAACATGTCGTGATAGTCACATTTAGGGGGTAACTCCCTTTGGCATAAAGCGGAGACATGTTTATTTTTTCCATTTTAAAGCTTATTCTTTGCTCTTTGTTTCCTATTTACACGACATAATCCCTTTAAAATTTTAGCATAGCTAGGAATTTGTTCGATAGCATTTAAGAGAGGGATATTTACCTTACATCTATGAAAGACTTCGTAGATGTTCTTGTTGGACTCCTTCCTCCATTTCTCCTTCAAAGCTTCTGGGAACGGTGGTTCCGACACATATGGAGGAATTTCCACCACCCTTGCCTTCTTGTGAGGAGGGGATGAAGGTTCGGGAATGGAGGTTGATTTCTCAAATGATGATCTCATCTTCCTTCTCCTTTCCCTTCATTGTTTGCTCCATTTCCTAGGCCTCTTCTTTTGCCTCTTTCTCAAACACTTCAAGCCTTCTAGGTTCACCTTCAACAAATTCATCACCCGGGGGGGACTAACCTCTTTACCATTTCTCAAAGTGATAGCACTAGCATTTTGGCGGGGATTCAATTCCGGTTGGGAAGGGAGTTTACCATTTTCCCGCGTCTCCATCCGATTCACAACTTGTGCTATTTGGCTCACTTGAGTTTCCAAGTTTTTTATGCTTGCCTTGGCTTCATCTTGGAATTTTTCTCCCTTTTCCGTACACATACTCAACCTATTAATGGCTTGCATCGCCTCATCTTTTGTCAAGCCCGAGCTCTCCCCTTGGTCTCATGGATTGTCTTTAAGCCTTTGGTATTGTTGTTGAGGTGGCCGATGTTGTTGTTGAGGAGGGAAATACGGTTGAATATTTTGATCTCCTTGAGGGTTTCCATACCGAAGATTCAGGTTATCACGATTACCCTAATTGTATGTCCGGTTTTTGTACCCTTGATTTCCTTGATAGCCTTGATAGCTTTGGTTGCCTTGATAACTTTGCCCACCTTGATACCCCCATGACACTCACCTCCTTAACATAATCATCTTTCAAATTAGGGAAAGCGTCTGTAGGATGCGCCGATAAACAAATTTCACAAGATTTAACATGTGGCACATTTCCGAGAGGTCATCAGGGATTTCACCATAGAAGTAAGGGCCGAGACTTGGTCCTCGAGCTTTCCACTATTGGAAGGGCATTTGTGGGCATTGGATTTCTTCTTCTCAAATTGGCCCTCGAGCTAAAGTTTCTTGACTCTTCAGCTAGCTCCTCATATAATTGCATAGCCTCCGTTGAAGTCTTGTTCCCAAGGGTACCACCACAAGAACTCCTCACTAGTCTTTGGTCCTCATCAAGAAGACCGTTGTAGAAATAGTTGACCAAGTCTCCCTCCAAATAGCCGTGGTACGGACAACTTGC
This sequence comes from Rubia yunnanensis, assembly GCA_037428765.1. NCBI lineage: Eukaryota > Viridiplantae > Streptophyta > Magnoliopsida > Gentianales > Rubiaceae > Rubia > Rubia yunnanensis. Next base: position 105,593,359 of record CM075063.1, on the reverse strand, counting down.
GAGAAGCTTCTTAAACCTCTCCCAATAGTCGAAAAGAGACTCTTCATGCCATGGAGGATGTTGCTTATGTACTTCTTCAAAGTGGAGAACTTCGAGGCCGGGAAGTACTTGGCTAGAAATTTCGTCTTCATGTTAAGCCAACTTTTTATGCTCTTGGGTGGTAGGTAGTGGAGCCAATCTCTTGCACCATCCCTTAATGTGAATGAGAATGCCTTCAGCTTGTAGAAGTCTTCATCTACTCCGTGGGGAACCGTACCACCACACAATAAATGGAACTCGGTGAGATGTTTGTTGGCATTTTCCCCTTGCCTACCAAGGAAGATAGATAGCATGTTTATAAACCTGGTCTTGAGCTCGAAGTGCCCATTCATTCCAACCAAATGATACTCAATGCACATCATTTGTTAGTCAAGGTTGGGGCCATAATATCCCTCAATAAGGCTTACCCCAAAGGAATCTCCCTTGCTTGGATGTGAGGAGCTCTTCCTTGGAAAGGAGGATGTTGAGGCCCTCATCCCGGATGCTCGTCTTCATGCTCGTGTTAATGCTCCATAGAAGCAGAAGTATCCACAAAATGGTCAATAGGAGGGGTGTTATTCACACTTTCCAAAGAAAGCCTCCTAGCCTGTCTCAAATTCAACTCTAACTTTGGGTCATAGTATAGGGGTTCTTGTGAAGAGGATCGCGTACGAACCATACACCGAGAACTTGAACAATACGTATCCAAACCAAACGAAAATGACAAGTCAACTAATAAAACAAAATAAAAGAAAATTAACAAATATTTACAACTAGCACATAATCACACATAATATGCCAAACACTTAAAAATAAACACCTCTTCCCCGGCAGCGGCGCCAAAATTTAGGAGGTTATCGTCGTACCTCTCAAAGTTAAATTTATAAGCCCTAATGCTTCCTATCTACAGCTAAGTAGATAATGGCAAGTCGAGATTATGCACGAAAAAGAGTGATTTTTCCAAGTGCTTACACATATATAGCGAGAAATATACTAGATATAATCATATATATATATATACACATACATACATATATATACGCATAAAATCATGTAAATGGGGGGAGTTTGGTTGGTTTTGGTCCTAAATTATGAATTGAAAGACAACAACTAGCAAAGCAAGAGAACAACGCTAATCATGCAACAACTAAAAATATGATTAAATCAATAATTAACAGAGCCTTGGGGGTAATTGATTCTCACTTCCAATCCTCTTATGGATTCTAGATTCATTCACTCATTCAATTACATATATAAAGAGAGAGAGAGAGAGAGTAAAATGAGATATTTATGGTTTTAAATATATCTTTAGGGCTATATATTTTAACCCGTTATGATTGATTATATATAACAAAGAATTAAAATCGGTATTATATTATAATATTAGTATGTTATTTTTAGACAACTTGGGTTGATAGGTTTATCAAAATGACTTCAATGTCCCCGGTTGACAACACCACCACACCAAACCACAAAAAGGAAACAATTCATATAGATTCATTTTAAATATTATCATAATTATATATATCTCATTGCAATAAATGAAAGTAAATATCAAATGATCTTATTAACCTCACTAATCATAAAATGTCCTCGATTTAGAGAGAGATTAATCACTCGTGGTTGCTAATTGTATATGTTCTCTCTAACTTCTCTCTACTCATATTCTCACTCTAGGATCATATCCTACTTTGAAGATTATATATCTTCTTCTATCAAGATACAAATGTATTTTTGGAAGCTTTTATCCTTTATCTTCTCATTTTCAATTTCAAATATTTTAAAATTTTGAAAATTTGAATATCAATTACATCAATGATCTAATTACATAAATCAGACTCTACTAGCTCTATCTGGTCTTCAGTGGAGATTAGAGGTGGAGTGTCAAATTTTTTTCGGTGGCCTGCCATTTTGGTTGTACCTGAGGTATAATGAGCTCGTCATTCTTAGCATTTAGGTTTGGGGGAAAGGTTCTGCAGTGTGATTTGGAATGACCTAATTTAGAACAATGGACACAGTATAGGGGGATGTCTTCATATTCAATGAAATACTTTCTATTGTTAGACACAGATCCCAACCTAATGTGGGTGCTAATAGGTTTAAGAAGATCCACTTCTACACAGAGTTTAATGGCTGAAGGTCTAGTTAAACTATCAGTGGCCAGATCAGTCTTAATGAAATTTCCAATGCTATTACCAATGGACTCAATAGCTGCAGAGTTATAGTAGTACAAAGGGGCTTCCTTAATTGTACACCAAACAGGGACAATTGGCGATTCTTTATGTATTGAAAAATCAGGAGTCCATTTTAGCATTTTTAAGAGAATCCTATTAAAGTTCCAGACACCTTTCATCCATGCTCGTTGGTAATCATTTAGCAATTCAAATCGAATGAGCACATGTTTGAAATCAAGAGAACCGAGTTGGTATTTACCTGTAAAGCCCACTGTCTTGAAGAATTTTTCTAATTGCTCCATCGAGCATCTACCCTTGGTGAACTTCCCAACCAGAGCGTTTGCATAGTGGGAGGACAATTTAGCAATTTGTTCTTCTGAGTAAAGACAGGCCGCCTCACCAAGATGATGGGATTTGGGAACTAGTTCAGGGTTGCTCGGAAGGAGTTTGGATAGTGGCGGGGCTTTGTTTTTGAGGATATTAGCGAAGGAGATCGGAGGAGGAGTGGGAGTGGCTTCCAGAGTAGAGGCCTGAGCTCCGGGTAGCGGGAATTCTGACATAGCTAGACCGTTAACGGCCAATATAGCCGTTACCGGCGATCAGAATCCTATTCGGACCAGGAGTAAAGGAGTTTTCAATTGGGGAAGAAGAAGAGATTTAGGTTAAGTTGGGAAGGGAAGCGAATCACACACACAGTCTCACTTTTAATCGCCCGCACAAACAGTCTCACTTTTAATCGCCGCATAAACAGTAATCACACCGAAACGAAGGTGTTCAACTGTAATTTTGTCTATATTCAGTAGCATAAGCCATTAGGAAACTAATACTGACCACACAGCTACTAAAACTCCCATAGCTATTAGGAACAATCCTCAAACCTTTAGTCCTAAGCCTACATCTCAGGTTTCTCTGGATAACTCCATTTCTAAATTGCTTGATGACACTGCTTTAGGAAAATTTACTCCAATGGCTTATGCTACTGATGATATCAACATTGGAACTTTTCTACCTAATGCTGGTAGAAATAGCAATGCCTCTTCTTCTTTTCAGCACAGGTTGGAAAACAGATTCTCTGTTTTGCAGGTAGACATGGAAGAACTGGCTCCTGACCAAGAAGCTACCTCGAATTTGCCAGGCAGCTCAAACTCTTCACCAATGCTTAATCAGGGCCTCTTGCCAGGTAAGACAAAAGGTAAGAAAACTAACTACTTCAGCCAAATAAATAAAATGATGCTGAGATCATTTACTAAGAGTCATAAGTTAAGTGAACAATGATAAGTCATCTTTCAATTAATTTCTTGATATGGAACATCAGGGGAATGGAAACATCTATACTGAGACTGATTAACTTAATTAAATTGAAAAACATTCAATTTTTATGCATTATTGAACCTATGCATGATAACTCCAAACTCAAATCATATATGGATATTCTTAAATTCTCTAATGGCCTGACCTTGCAAAATGGTAAAATTTGGATTATGTGGGCTAATGGTTTCTCTGTTAACCTTCTTTCATCTCATGAACAATATCTACATGTGCATCTCTTGCATAGTTCCCTTAATTTAATTATGGATGTTGTCTTCATTTATGCTCTTAGAGATAGGGAGGGCAGGATAATATTATGGAATGACCTATCTGCTCTTACCTCGGGAGATACAATTTTTATAGGCGATTTTAACACTATCTCCTCCATTTCAGAATACAGAGGACCTAGCACCCCTTCCCTAGGTAGTATTAGAGATTTTAATGCTTGGATTAACACTTATGGTATTCAGGAAATAAGCACTGTAGGAAATCTTTTTACTTGGTCTAATTCCATATTAAGAAAACCTACCTCCAAGAGGCTTGATAGAGGATTAAGTACTATATCTTGGAATTATAAGTATCCTTCCTCTTCCATTCAAATTCTAAATAGACAGACCTCTGATCACTCTCCTCTGCTTCTTAACATATCTAACTTATCCAGTCTTAATCCGAGACCTTTCAGATTTCTTAATGTGTGGTTTAATCGTCCTGATTTCATCACTCTAATCCAAAATAGCTGGGATATAAGACTGAGGGAGACTGGCTTATTAGGATTCTACTTAAAATTGATTAGGTTAAAGAAACAGATAAAAATTTGGAATAGGGAATCTTTTGGAAATATTGATACTAATCTAATTAAGGCAGAAGAATCCCTAAGAATCCAAGAGTCAGTATACGATTCAAACCCTTCTCAAACTGAGCTCATTAATTTAAATCTGAAAAAGGCATTACTATTGAGAGCTCAAAAAGAGAAAGAAAAAATTTGGAAACAAAAGGCTAGATTGAAGTGGCATAAAATGGGAGACAATAATACACAGTTCTTTCATAGGGTTGTACAAGAGAAGAACTGTAGATTACAGATTTCAAAAATAAAAAACAGTAGTGGCCAATGGCTTAACACTGTATCAGAAATTCAAAATGAGGCCATAGCTTATTTCTCAGCTCTATTATCAGAACCTAATCAGGGACCAAATAACACCTACTATTCTCACTTTCTGAGTCAAATCCCAATTAAAATTACTGCCCAAGATAACTTAGAGTTAGCAATCCCAGCCTCAGAATCTGAGGTGGAGTCAGTAATCAAGAGCTTAAGCAAGAATAGTAGCCCTGGTCCGGATGGTTTCAGTAATAAATTCTATTCAAAGTGCTGGCCTATAATTAAAAATGATCTTGTGGAAGCAGTAAATGATTTCATTAGGGGATCCCCTCTACCAAATGGCATATCTAGTACATGGATCACCCTAATACCTAAGAAAGCTACTCCATCTTCATTTGATGATTTCAGGCCTATCAGTCTTTCTAATGCTCTAAATAAGATTTGCTCTAAGGTTTTAATGGAAAGACTGAGGCCTTATATGGATACTTTGATATCCCAGAATCAATCTGCCTTTATGAAAAATAGAAATATCACAGATAACATTCTCTATCTTCAGGAAATTGTCAGATTTCTAGATAGGAAGGCTAGGGTTCCTAATTGCATTCTGAAACTAGATTTACAAAAGGCATTTGATAGAGTAAACTGGGATTTCTTAAAATGTGTACTGATGAAATTTGGATTTGAAGGTTTATTTTTAAATGCGATCATGTCTAACCTTTCACAAGCAAATTTCTCGGTTTTGATTAATGGTAATCCGGTTGGTTTCTTCAAAGCCTCTCGAGGAATCAAACAAGGTGACCCTCTCTCCCCTTTTCTCTTCAACATCTTCTCAGAAGCTTTTTCAAGAAGTTTATCTTTCATTTTCCACAATAGTAAACTTTCATATTATCAGATTCCATCCTCTGTTTCTGCAATCTCTCACCTTATGTATGCGGATGATACTATTATATTGATGCAAGCCTCAAAATCTAATTTAATCAGGATTAAGGCTTTTTTGGACATATTTGAACTCACCTCGGGCCAGAAATTTAACTTCCATAAATCAGAATTCTTCATTAGTAAACGGGCCTCGATCATTAAACTTAACCAAATGAGGCTCATTCTGAAAATGAAACAAGGTGCTTTTCCTTTTCAATACTTAGGATGCCCTATATTCAAAGGTCGAACCTTAAATAGATATTATCAACCACTTATGGAAAAGCTGGATAAAAAAGTGCAGAATTGGAAGAATAAATGGTTGAGTACTGGGGGAAAATTAATTCTGATTAATACCTGCCTATATTCTTTGCCCCAACATATATGGGCTGTAACAAGACCCCCTAAATACATTATAAAATCTTTCGAGAGAAAGCTGGCTCGATTTTTCTGGGGGGAAACTGATGGGAAAAGAAATAAGGTGTGGAAAAAATGGATAGATTTGGCCAAACCAAAATCCCTAAACGGCTTAGGTTTCAGATCCATTAAGGATATAGTAGATGCATGCTCCCTCAAGCTTTGGTGGAACTGTCAGCTAGGAATCACACTGTGGTCTAAACTCTTATGGTCCTTACCGCCCTCACACAGAAATTCTGTGACTTGGAAACGGATCTGTTCTGTAAATTCCATAGCCGAGGAAAACACCATTATTATACATGGTAAAGGGACAAGTAATTTTTGGACATCCACATGGTGCCCTAATGGTCCACTGATTGACAGGATCCCAAACAATATCTATGACACTTTTCAGTGGTACTCCATATCTGATTTTATCAATAACAAAGTAGATATTTTACCTCTGATATCTCCTTATCTGGAAAATGATGTTGTGGTTTTCTTACAGGATGCTGAAGTGGTGGAAAATAGAGAAGACAGACTCATTTGGAAACCGGATACCTCGGGTAATTTCTCTTATAAATCTGCATACCGAACTATCACGAACTCACCACGTAATTTCCCGGCTACCAAGAATGTTTGGAATAAAATGTTGCAGAAAAAAATTTCAATCTTTACATGGAAATTGCTTCATGCTTTCCTCCCTTTCGATGATGTGCTGATAAACTGTGGGTTTAGTCTGGCTTCTAAATGCCCTGTGTGCTGTTATTCAGATTCAATTGAACACTTTTTCATTACATGTACACTGGCAAAAAGGATCTGGAACAATCTGACATCTCTGATTAATTTTAATCTGTCTGAACAACAAACTATTGCTCAGAGATTTTTTTCTATGTGGAACTGCTCAGATTTACCTAAAGGTTTCCAAGTGATATCTAAACTATTTCCTTCGCTAATTTGTTGGGGTCTATGGAAAGCTAGGACCAGATATCTCTATGATCAGATTCCCTTCTCGGCTGAACGCATCTGTAGAGAGATTCATGACCTCATTAACCTTTCCTTCCATTCCAATCCTGTGAACCTCAATCCTTCTTCTGGTTTCCCAAACTCTTTCAGACACCTAGTACCTCTTCTTAGGCCACCACCGAAACCAATTATCAGGCCAGTCTACTGGGAAAAGCCAGCTACTAATTTCATAAAATTAAATATGGATGCTTCTTGGCTACCACACACTGCTTCTGTTGGGATTATAGCAAGAGATAGCTCTGGCTCTCCTCTGTTCATTCACTCGGCCTCAATTGAAGCAACCTCTCCTTTACATGCTGAATTATTAGCCATTCTCACAGCATGTCAATCTTTTCAGAATCGTGATCTTCCCGTGATTTTGAAACTGACTCTCTTCTAGCCACCAGGATGGTTCTGGATCCTTACTCAGCAAATTGGGACCTTTTTAATTTGGCATTCAGAATTAAAAGTCTTCTAAACGGAGCTGAACTTCATCATGTCTATAGAGAATGTAACTCTGTAACAAATGCAATTGCCAAATTTCATACAGCTAATAACCAGTCACTTCACTTGAATAACTTGACTGTGCACATAAAAGGTCTCATTTCCTTAGATACAGAACAATTTCCTTATATTAGAACCTACAAAAGTGGCCATATTTGGACTTGATACTGCTAATGAAATTGTTGGTTATGCAGGTATTGACAATCAGGCTTTTCAGCACTCATAAGGCGACACTGGACTTTTGCTTGACCATGACTTCTGCAACTAATCTGCTCCCCTGCTGTTTCAACATATACTAACACCTTCCCAATTCTTTCAGCAATGCTTAGGGTCAGGATGGCCTGTTCCTTTCCTCGGAAGTACTCTGCTGCCTTTGACTGTAACCTACTTATGTGTTGGTTTCTGTAGATATCGTTACATTTCAATCTGTATATGTGGGTTATATCCACTGAGTTGCCTGGCCAAAGTGCGAATTAACATGGGGTGTGGAGATTCGTTTACTTTGGAATCGCAACTCATGGACATAACAACTACCATGTACAGTCTTGATTTTGCGGCAATGCTGCTGCCTTTTGTACAAACTCAAGCCACTTCTGATGGCTACTCTTCATGGCCTGGGGCGCCAATATATATACCCTCACCTTAGGGTGTTTCTATTTTAAAAAAATAATTACATAAATCAAACTGCTAATTTGAAAAAATCATTAATTTGGAATGAATCAAGGAATTATGGAGATTGAAAACCTTCATCCTTTCCTTCAATAAACAGAGATATTTCTGTATTGCAATCTACACCATACACTAGCACTTATCCATTTTCTATTAAAAAACAAGAACCTACCCATCACAATCAATTTACGCCTAGACGTTTTAGCATTAATGGCCATGGGGGAAGAACTGGCCAGGATGTATGAGAGTTTAAGGATCTCAGAAAGTGACAAACAGCAGAGTAGCAACAAGCAAAGAAGCCTCGTCTCCGAAGATAATATCTACCCGGAGGCGAAGATCTTGACCCTTAAAACTAAGAGGGTTGAGTCTATGATCACCACCCTGAGCAGGGTCTGGAAATGTAGAAGTGGGGTTGATGGTTTAAAATGGGGAGGAATCTTGCAATTTTTCAGTTTTACTGGGAGGAAGACAGGAAAAAGGTGATTGACTACTCCGTGTGGTCTTTTGAGAATTGCTTAGTTGTTCTCAAAGAGACCGACGAGATCGAGAAAATGCATGAAATGGCCTTCACCCATTGCCCATTCTGGATTCATGTACAATCAGTTCCACCGGCTCTAACGAACATGTACACGGCGACGATTGTTGGGAATGACCTTGGAGGGTTCATCAAAGCGGCACGAAACAAAATGGCACATGTATGGGAGTAGATTTTAAGACCAGGGTGTTACTTCCTGGGGATGAATCGATCCTAAGGATTCTTGATTTCGTAGTTTAGCAAAGCGGTAAAACTTTCAAATTCTATTTACGTTATGAATGCTTACTCTATTCTTGTGAACTGTGTGGGGTCTTATGAACCTTACAAAAATAGAACGCCCCTCTAAGAATACTCCTTATAGGGAACGGCTCATGCCAATGGGTTGGGTTCCAGAGCTGCTCAGATTCAAAAATGATACACCAATTCCGCAACCAGACCCAGGAGTGATGCACCAGCGTCGCCTGCAAGAAAAAAGAGAGGCAGAAGTTGCGAGATTGGAACGGGAGAAAAAAAAAATCTCAGCAGGCATCCAGAATTCAGCAAACTGAAACTCAGACAGGTGAAAATGATTTGTTACCCACAATAGAAACTCGATCGCCAGCAGCCCGACGTCTTCACTTCCATACTAGCCTTAAGGGTTGCCTCACCGTGGACCTTCGCCAGCTTTTAACAGAAATATAACGCTGGAAAAGGACGATGCAGCAAAATGGGGGGAAATTATGCTGGAGAAAGGTGAAAAATAAAAGATAGGGATTCTGCAACGGGGAAGACTGATTCGGTTCAGAATGAAAATTCTGTACAGATAATGAACTGTGGTATTCTAGTGACGGAAAATTCTCAGGACGGTTCTGCGAGTTCGACATTGAACACAAAAAAGAAACACTTTAAGTTGGGTTGGGCCAGATAAATAAGAACGAGCCTGGATTTATTTCGGTCCAATCAGAAAAGAATGGTGACTCCTTAGCAGAATTTCAAACCCATGACCAAGAGTCTGCAACAAAGAGATAGGTAGAGCAGATTGATGAATTAATATTTGGCAGAGCATAAAAGACGACGTTTGATCCGAAGCAGACAACTTATTTCTTTCCTTCGGGATTGACCCTTAACGTGGAATTTTCCACAAATAGACCAGCGGCAGAGATTGGAAAAGCCCAGTCTTGCCGAGACCAATGAATTACATAAGTTGGAATTGCCGGTGATTGCAAGTTTAGGCCACATTTTATTTTTGTCTGAGACTAAATGCTCGTCATTTGAATTGTCAAAGTTAAAATATTAGTTGGATTTTCATGAAATTTTTGTAGATTCTAATGGAAATTCGGGGGGTCTTGCTTTGTTCTTGAATAAAGAAGTAGAGTCTTACTCTTTTAATTTTATCGACTTTAAAATAAAAGATGCAGGTACTCTTTCTTTATGGCGTTGCACAGGTTTTTATGGTGAACTAGACACAAGCAAGCGAAAACATTTCTGGGAACAATTCCCAAACCTTAAAGATCATTTGCAACTTCCATGGCTTTGCATTACAGATTTCAATGAAATTTTTCTCCAACACGAACTAGATGGTGTTAATAGAATACCAAGTTGGAAAATTGAAGTCTTTCAAAATTCACTAAACAAATGGAATCTTAGCGATTTGGGCTATATTGGAAAAAAGTTTACATGATGCTGAAATTGGAGAGACCCGCACACAGTTCGAGCAAGACTTGGTAGAGCAGTAGCTTCATCAGACTGGCTGAATATATATCACGCTTGCCTCTCAAGTAATCTTTTTAGCCACAGATCAGACCATGCCCCATTCCTGGTACAAGTTAGACAAGATAGTTCGAGGACAATGCATTCAAGACATAGAAGATCTTTTCATTTTGAGAACTACCGGATGCAATCTCCAGATTGTGAGAAAAAAATTCAGAGAAGTTGGAGTGAGCAACCATCAGGTTTCATTAGTAAAATTAATAATTGTGCAAGCGACCTCCAAATATGGGCAAAAATGAAATTTAAAAACCATGAAAAGAAATCAGGAGCCTTATCTAAGGAAATCGAGAGACTTCAAGGGGGTACGATAACAGAAGAGATTCAAGTACAAATCTCTAAATTAAGGAGAGAGATTGAATATCACTTAGACATTGAGCAAGAAAAATGGAAGTAGAGAGCTAAACAACATTGGTTGCAACAAGGGGATATGAACACAAAATTCTTTCACTCTTTTGCTAACAAAAGAAAGCGAAGAAATACTGTACATGGATTGAATGATCTGGCAAGAAAATAGTGTACGGAAAAAGGAGAAATGGAAAATATAATAATACACCATTTTCAGGAGCCTTTTACTTCACAGAATCCGGTTGCTGCCGTCATAGTGGAATCGACTCTAAGTATAACACCCAGAGTTATGGCCCAGATGAACTCAAACCTACGTCGGCCATACTTAAAAACTAATATTTTTGAAGCACTCAAACAAATGGCCCCAAACAAATTACCAGTCCCTGATGGCATGCCTCCATTTTTTTCCCAAAGATTTTGGCATATAGTCGGACTAAAGGTTTTAGAGTTTGCACTTCAACTGTTAAATCAGGAGAAATCGATGGATGAAACAAATGAAACAACATTTATTAGTCCTAAAGGTCAAGAAGCCGATTGAAATTTCCCAATTCAGACCAATCAGCCTGTGTAATGTGATATATCACATCGTGTCAAAATGCATATCTAATAGAATGCGTAAATCATGGGATCAATCATTTCAGACTCACAAAGTGCTTTTGTGCAAAACAAATTAATATCAGATAATATTCTAGTGGCCCACAAAGTTCACCACTATATTAAAGAGAAAAAATGCCGATAAAACAGGATATGAGTAAAGATTTTCGTAGAGTTGAATGTTCGTTCTTAATAAAGGTTTTACAACGATTGGGCTTTCAATCATAATTTATAACACTCATTGAAAGGTGTATTTCCTCGGTAAAATTCTTTTTTATACTGAATGGAAACAGGTTTGGAAACCTACATCCGACTCGGGGAATCAGACAAGGAGATTAATAGAGATATAAATCAATTAGAATCAGGATAAAGAAGGAATACCCTTTCTGATTTATTTTGTATATATCATGTTCCATTTTTTATTGGCCTTTGTATACCTTTTGTACTCACTATATATATACACACACAACCACAATTATATGTGAGTTTTACTTTCTATCATGGTATCAGACATGCTTCTCTAAAATTCCCGGCCTTTTCTTTTCTCTTTTAATTATAAAAAAGTATCCTTGTTCTTTTCAATTCTTCGTTATTGTCATCTTCATCACACTAACGTCGAGGCAGATGATGGCTTCCAATTGCAAGCTTGTTATATTATTTGTCTGTTCTATCTCTCTGTTAGTGTTGTGGATTGTTCATTTTTTTCATTATTAAAAAAAACAGAGACGACGGCTACCCAACTGCTGCCGCCTACCAGTCTTCCGCCACCGGTGTCTTGGTCTTTGCTGCTGATCAAGTCTCCGGTGACCAATATTTCCCAGCATCTTCTTCTCCTCTTCAAGGTCCTCTCCGGGCTTCAGATCTGTCTCTCGTCTTTGGCAGCCTTCTTCAGTTTGTCGGTGAACTCCATTTTTTATGGCTTTTTTTATTTCAGTCGGCATCATTCTCAGTCTGTGCTAGTTGCTTCTGATACTTGCCGGTCAACCACTTTCTGACCCTTAAAGCTTCTGCTCCAATCATTGCTTCTGATCCTCTTCGGCGTAGCCTCCTCTCATTTTTCTAACTGATGTTCAAACTCGCTTCAACAGGCAAGACAGGTGTGAGATTCACGCGTGTGACTTATCACTTTCCAGAAGCACGTGTATCCACGCGCGATTGACACAGACGTACACCATTCTCCAATAGTGCGTAAGCCCCACACGTCGTTGGCACAGATGCGCGTATCCTCTAGAAGCGCGTGTGACCACACACATAATTAGACAATCGCTGCTTTTGGCTATTTTTTGCTTCAGCAAAATGCTTTTTAAAAAAATAAATAATTCTGTTATGGCTCTTTTTCGATCAACCACAACGTTAATGGTGTCATGTTCTAGGTTATGTTGCTTCTTCTTGCTCTAAGTTGCACGATGGATGGTACCAGTTACAGTGCCAGTGGTGTAAGAAATTTTGTCACTTTGCCTCGACATTTTCTCACTTGGTCTCTCGGGCTTCTTCTCCTGGCTCTTTACTGCATGCTCGCTGATAGCTGATTCTGGCGCGTCCAACCACATAACTTCTTCTTCGTCTGCTCTTGATCGCGTGACTCCTAAAATAGGTAACAATCGTGTTATTGTTGGCAATGGTTCCGCTCTTAACATTACCCATGTTGGTTATTCTTGAGTCTCTGATTTATTATCCATGTCAGATATTTTGGTTGTTCCACAAATGACTAAAAATTTGATGTCTATTAGCAAGTTGACTCGGGATATGAATGTTGTTATTTGCTTTGATGATTCTTCTTTCACTATTTCGAACAAGTTTACTAGTAATGTTATTGGCAAATGTCATCGTGATGGTGGCTTATATGTTTTGGATTATGGTAGTGCTGTTTTAATAGCTTTTGTTGCATCGAGTACTTCTAAAGCATCTTTTGAACTTTGGCATAGTAGATTGGGTCATGTGCCTCACAACATCATTTCTTCTTTGAGCAAGTCTAGATGTTTGTTAGTTACTAGTTTGTTTCCTAAGCCTTATTTATGTCCCTCTTGTGAGATGGTTGAAGGCAAGCATATTTCTTTTAGAGATAGTTTAAAATGTGCACCACACATATTTGATTTAGTTCATTGTGATCTTTGGGGACCCTCTCATGTCATCTCTCTTTCCGGGTATTCTTATTATGCCCTTTTTTGTTGATGATTTTTCTCGGTTCACTTAGTTATATACTCTACAATGAAAGTATGATTTTGTAGAGTGTGATTTTGTTGAGAACCAGTTTTCTACCACCATTAAAATATTTCAGAGTGGTGGTGGAACCGAGTTTCTGAATCATCGCATGCGATCACATTTTGTGTCCAAGGGCATTCATCATCAGCTTTCATGTCCTTACACTACAGAGAAAAATGATCATGTAGAGCTGAAACATCGTCACATCACTAAGACAATATTGTCGATTGGGAGGTCGCCGCCGTACCTCTCAAAGTTATAATTTATAAGTCCTTTATGCTTACTAAATACAATTAAGTAGATAGTGGCAAATCAGGGTCGTCCACGAAGAAGGGGAATTTTCTTAAGCGTTTAGACATATAAGGTTTATATTAGGCTAGAAGTATATATATATATATATATATATATAGATATATAAAAGCAAATAAAGGGGGGGGTTTGGTTAGTTTTGTTACTAAGTTATGAAATTAAAAGATAGGATAACTAGCAAAGTTAAGTAACTATGCTAATCATCAAACAAACTAAGAAAAAGGGGTAAAAACTACAAAAGACAAAGCCTTGGGGGCAATTAATGTCTACTTACAAACCTAATGTAGATCATTGAACCATTCACTCATTCTATCACATTCGTTAGCTCTGGGGAATGCTAAAACTTCCCATTCGAAGATCAACATTCATTCCTTGTTAATACTAATTTGCAAAGACAAACAACGACCATTTGCAAACCTCATTGATAATCACTCTAGGCAAACCACACCATAAAGGTATTTCATCAACGACATTATACACGAAGGACCATAGAGTTGATAACAACAAGCCTTCTACCAAAGACATAGTCATTTAATCAAGCATAACATTCATTAGGCTAAAGCTAGAACAAACCACATTCAAGATTCAACCTTGAATTGCATCTATAAGATAAACATGAGAACAATCCACATTAACATATTTATCTAGGCACAAGAAATTCTAATTCTATGTTCTTGGACTCTCATGTCAAAGAGCTAAGAAATTTGCAACTTTCCTAACACCCTAACACTTCAATCATACAAACACTTCATATACTCAAACAACCCATATCATAAATGAAGTAAAACATCACATTTAAACACATGAAAGCTAAATAACAAATGCTTTAAGAAAGAGTGAAATAGAGATTCTTACTACATAGGTGTGGAAGCTTCAATCATTTGCTCCCAAGTACAAAACTAAGCTAGATAATAAAAACCTATAACATAGAACAAAGATCTACAAAGAAAGAAGAAGAAAGAAGAAGAAATGGAAGAAAATGGTGAAAAACTAGGGTTTTGGAGCCCCCAAGTCGGGCTTAGAGAGTAGGGAAAGAAAGGGGTTAAAAGCTATTTATAGTACAAGAAAATAGGAGTAAAATGCAAGTTGCAGGGAAATTATCATGAGTCGTAATGCCTTCGTCACGAGTTGCTACCAGATCAGGAAGTTGTGAGCTCTCAGGTCAACATTTCGTGAGTTGTGACACACTCGTCGCGAGGGGAAAAAGTCCCATTTTGTTTTGCTTCCTCCGGGTGAACCGTTGATCTATTTTGGGAGTTCTTGTAGTCAATTTTATAGTACTCGAGAAGAGGAATTCAATGGTACCACTCTTGGAGGCTGATTCTTCTCGGAAAATTCTCATAACTCTGCTTAAAACATAGATCATTCTTCACCCTTTGCTTTGCTCTCCTTTCTTCACTTAACCTTCTACCACTTTGTGAGTGGCCTTCCATCTTCTACCACTTTGTGAGTGGCCTTCCATCTTCTACCATCTTTGCCAATGGCCTTCACTAAACCACTCCTAAGTGCTCATGAGCAATCTACAAATTAAGCTTACAAAAAGGAATTCAGATGCTCGTAAGGACCAAAAATCCCCTAGACTAAACATAGGTTACAAAATGAAGAATTTAGATATAAAAATCGAAAATGGTCCTCTAAACCCCTTATCATGTAAACATAACTAAATATAGCAATCTTACAACAAAAATATGATAAAAGAGTGTTAACAGCTTTGGAAAATACATGCATTTGACGTCTCATCATCGATGCTCTTCCATTATGGCCTTCATCATTCATTTTGGTATGATGCTTTTTCAACAACTAACTACATCATCAACAGGCTGCCAACACCAGTTTTATTTGGTCAATCCGCTCTCTGCTATTTTTTGTACAACTCCTGACTACTCTAATTTTCATCTATTTGGCTGTCTAGTTTTTCCATAATTACACCTTTATGATGTGCATAAGTTGGCACCTCAGAGTATGTCCTGCATATTTTTGGGTTGCAGTTCGCAGTACAAAGGTTATCTTTGTCTTGATCCTCTTACGAAGAAGGAGTACATCAATCGTCATGCTTGGTTTGATGATAAGCTTTTTCCGGCAACCCGCACTGGTACAGCCACTGATCCATCTTCACTTGTTTCTACATTTTTGGAACCTTTGTGTGTGTCTTCGGAGGTGTTTGAGCCATCATTTTTAGCTGAATTGCCCATTATTTTGGACAATTCTGATTTACAATATGTACCAGGAGCTTATGTTTTATCTGAAAATTGTTTATGTCCGCCGCATGAAAACCAGCAACCCAGTCCACCGTTTGCAGTGCCGCTGCACGCGCCCACCTCTCTGCTGGTGCATCCAAACTGCGCGCCACTGCCAATGACACCTGTCGCAGCTCCAGCGGTCCCGCCTCCTGTGCAGTCACAGTTTGCTGGCTCTCTCGACCAGCCATCTTTAGGTTCTGCGCCATCCTCAAGTTCCACACCAACTCACATGTTGGTTCCTTTTTCTTTCCATCCAATGGGTACTCGATACCGTATTGGCTCTCTCAAGCACAAATATTTTTCCTAGTATGATATTTATGGTTTACTTAGTGCTTTATTTGCTAAGACCGAGCCTCGAAGTCATTGCTTGACTGTTAAGGATCCTGAATGGGTTGCTGCCATAGATTCTGAGATGGAGGTGCTTCATACTCAGGAGACGTGGGATTTGGTTCATCGTTCATCTAATGGAAATGTTTTTGGTTCACAATGGGTTTATCATTTGAAGTATAAGGTTGATGGCTTGCTAGACAGGCATAAAGCGAGGTTAGTTGCTTAAGGTTTTTCGCAATTGCCTGGTTTTGATTATGATCATACTTTTAGTCCTATGGAGAAGTCTTCCATTATTCGTATTGTTTTATCTTTGGTTGTCACTCATAATTGCCCCTTACGACAACTTTATGTTAAGAATGTATTTACGAATTGCGTTCTTGACTCTCCGGTTTATATGGAGCAGCCTACTAGATACAACCTGATGCGTCTTGATTTTGTTTGTCTTCTACACAAGGCCATTTAAGGTTTAAAGCAGGCTCCCCATGCTTGGTTTCAATGTTATAGTTCCTTTTTATTGGCCTGGGTTTTTGAATGTTGTTCCTCCGATACATCTTTGTTTGTTTTTTCACAGGGTACCTCTTTGCTCTACTTATTGGTTTATGTTGATGACATTATTCTTACTGGGAATGATGGTCGCCTCATTCAAAAGTTTGTTGATCGGGTTAATCAGATATTCAAGATTACCGATCTTAGCACTCTGCAGTATTTTTTGGGTTTGGAGGTTATTCGTACTTCTGACGGCTTGTTCCTTGGTAAGGCCGGATATAACAAGGACATTTTGTTACGCACCACATTGCAAGATTCCTCGCATGTTGCCATTACTTTTATGGCTTTTTTTCAACTTTCTAGCTCTTCCGGTAAGCCATTTGGAAATCCCATACTTTATCAGTCTTTGATTGGTGTACTTCAGTATTTGTCGATTATAGGTCCCTATTTGTCTTATGCTGTGAACACGGTCAGTCATTACACACAGGCTCATACTGATGACTATTTCCAAGCTATCAGTCAAATTTTTGTGCTATGTACGTGGTACTCTTCACTATGGTGTTCAGTTTTACGCAAATTCATCTACTTTACCAGCTCTGTGTTATTCTGATGCTGATTAGGCTCTTTGAATTGAGACTCGTAGGTCTACATATGTTTATGCATTTTTTCTTGGTGGCAACATGGTGTTTTATAGTGCGAAGAAGCAATCTATAGTTTCTCGTTCTAGTTCAGAATGAGAATATCCTGCCATGGAAAATACTACAACAGAGCTGGCTTGGTTGATAAATCTTCTTTGGAATTTACTTGTATCGACTTGTGCACCTCTTGTTTTGCTGTGTGATAATAATAGTGCTCTCTTTCTGGTTCAAAATACAATTTCACACAAGAGAGCCAAGCACATTGACATTGATTATCATTTTGTGTGTGGGATGGTGTCTTCTAGTCATCTCAAGGTTGCTTATGTTCCTACAGACTTGCGGCTTGCTGACATCCGTACAAAGGTGTTACCTTGTCTTCAATTTGAGTTCTTACGTTCCAAGCTTTGCATTGTGGCCAGTCCTACGATTTAGGGGAGGGGGTAATAGAAATATAAATAAACTATAATTAGGATAAGAAAGGAATACATTTCTGATTGGTTTTGTATATATCATGTTCCACATTTTTTAGCCTTTGTATACCCTTCATACTCACTATAGATATCAATACACACAACCATAATTATTTGTGGGTTTTACTTTCTATCAGAGATCCTTTATCACTTTATCTGTTTATCATCTGTGGAGAAGTGTTTTCCGGTATGCTGCAGGAGAAGATAAGAAGTAAGAAGTTATCAGGACTGAAAATAGCAAGGGCTGCCCCAATTCTTTCTCATTTGCTCTTTGCAGATGATACACTAATTTTCGGAGAAGCCTCCCCACAGGAAGCCACATTGCTGAAGAAAATACTGCAAGATTACAAGGCAGTATTGGGACAAAGAGTCAATTTTGAAAAATCATCCATATCCTTTAGCCCATATGTTTGCAGTGAAACTAGGGCTAGCATATTGGAAACAATGGGCATGATTGAATCTCAAGGATCGAATAAGTATCTCAGATTGCCAACTAAATTTGAGAGATCAAAATTGCCATCTTTAGAAAATCTAAATACAAAGATCTGGCCAAAAGTTCAAAGTTGGGAGCATAAAAACCTCTCAAAGGGTGGGAAGGAAGTTTTGATTAAGGCAGTATTGGAAGATATGCGCACTTAAATAATGTCGTGTTTCAAGTTACCAAATACCTCGATAGAGGATATTCACCAGTCATACCCTAAATACTGGTGAGGAAGCACAGAGGAAAAGTAGAAAATTCACTGGACAAAATGGATCTCTATGTGCACACCAAAAGGAATGAGAGGACTCAATTTTAAGGATTTAAGCCATTTCAACAAAGAAAGATTGGCGGTTATTAACAAACCCAAATTCAATAATAGCATCACTTATAAAAGCTAGATACCATCCAAAAAAATTCCGTACTCGAAGCTAGTATTGGCCGTCCTTTGTATTGAGATCAATCACAAAAGGAAGAGACCTTGTACTACATGGAATCAGGAAGAGAATAGGAAAAGGAAATTCGACTAAAGTGAAATCTGACTTCTGGTTACCAAGACAAGGTGCAGCGAAGCCAGTCTCCTTGTCACATGGTTACCCAGAAGATATATCGATAGATAAATTAATGGAGACAAAAAGGACGCGATGTAATTCTACTCTGATAAGAGAAATCTTTAATGAAAAAGAAAAGGTATTAATACTCACAATTTGTAGACCACTCAGCCAATATGAAGATATATGGAGCTGTCAACCTACAAAGGATGGTAATTACACGGTAAAATCTGGCTATAATATTTCTATAAACTATAACTCATTGGATAATGAAGGACACATGGCAAGTAGTAGTGCTGGACCATCCCCCCACTGGAATAAGATATGGGAATTAACGGTGCCCCCAAGGATATGTCACCTCATTTGGCGGATTTGCAAACATCAGATTCCAACAACAATGAAACTTCATAAGAGGAAATGTCAGGCAGAACAGTTTTACCTCACTTGCAATTTGGAAGACACATCCGCAGAACATAACTTCTTCCACTATCCACTTGCTCACAACTTATGGTTCACAGCTAACATACATGAGAAGATCTACTCATACCAACAACCGATATTGGCATTATGGGTTCGGGATTTACTCCTTGAATTGGACAATGAAAAAATGTCATTCACTGCTATACTACTAAATCATTTATGGTACCATAGAAACCAACTATTACATGGAGAAAATCAGGAGGTTCATACACCACAAGTGATTTAGCACTCTATGAATCAAATAGAAGAGATCAAATAAGGAAAATCCAAAATTGTTACTGCAATAAATGAATATCAGACAATCAACCATGGTTATGGCTCATATTGTTCTTAGTCATGACTAACATTTTCTTTGATACAGCAACATCAAATGAAGAAATATACTTTGGTTGGCACGTGCCAACAAAAGATAACATTTGGGTATATGGTGAATCCAATGTATAAGAAATCGATACCCAGTACTTTTCGCAGAAGCCATGGCACTAACAGATACAATAAGATGATGCATACAACAAAACCTATCACTTGCGGTTATCAAGGGAGATGCGCAACAAGTAATCCATGTGATCCAGTCACAGTGGAAAATAGATTAGATTTTGATATGCTTATAAATGACATTAGACTTTTGCTACCAAAAGTAGGTGACCCGATAGTTAGATGGATCCCTAGAAAAAGAAACTCAATTGCAGACCAATTAGCACAATTTCAAATGACCAACTCCTCGGATAGGTCTTCATGGATTTATACTCCACCTTTTGTAAACATTACTGAAAATTAATCAAGCAATTACACTTTAGAAAAAATCATAAAATTTCCTCATTTAATAGTTAGTTGGTCTAAAACAAGTTTTTTTTTATGTATAAATAAATAAATATTATGCATACATATTTCTATCAAAAATACTCTATCATTGTATAATTTTTTTTGAACGTTTTGTTATTCAGATTACGTGTTTCTTTGGATTTTCTTCATCAATATATATATATATATATAGATATATATGGTTTTAAATATATCTTTAGTAATATATTTTAACAAGTTATGATTGATTATATATGGTAAAGAATTAGAATCAGTAACATATTATATTATTAGTATGTTATTTTAGACAACTTGGATTTAGGTTGGTCAAAGTGACTTCAATATCCCTGGTTGACTGCACCACCACACCAAACCACAAAAAATAAACAATTTCTATTATATGGTGTTTGGGATTATATACAATTAACTAAGTACATACAAACATCCTACTCTACTAATAGAACTAAACTAGGAGACACCATTACATGAATTTGTTGAAACCCGATATGACTAAATATCCATCCATTTAAAAGTTAGGGATGCCATCCAAAAAATACCTGACTGCTACACCACCAATGAACCACCACCACCACGATTGCACCTTCATCGACCACATGCAGCCTGAGAAATCACAGAGGTGACCAACGATACAATCTCATAATGCCGGGTAATCAATATAAAAAAATTGCTCTAAAAGTCACAATTCTTGACATGAGTGTGCCTTGAACCATGACCTCTCTATTATAGAGACTGTGGATTAATCACTAAATCAATGCCCAATTCACTACTTCCTCTATTCCAGCTAAAATTGCACTGCAATCATTAGCACGTTGTTCGAGAAATATGTTTGACTGTTGATATATTTAGCTGCATATAATAATGGCAAATAAACTCCTACTCTGCTAATAGAACTGAACTAGGAGACACCATTACTTGAATTTGTTGGAACCCAATAGGACTAAAAATCTATCCATTTGAAAGTTGGGAACGTCATCCAAAAAATATCTGCTTGTTACACCACCAACGAACCACCACCACCACAATTGCACCTTCATTGACCACCTGCAACTTGAAAAATCACAAGGGTGACCAATGACACGGTCCCATAATGCTGGGTAATCAAT
This sequence comes from Rubia yunnanensis, assembly GCA_037428765.1. NCBI lineage: Eukaryota > Viridiplantae > Streptophyta > Magnoliopsida > Gentianales > Rubiaceae > Rubia > Rubia yunnanensis. Next base: position 105,571,942 of record CM075063.1, on the reverse strand, counting down.
ATAAAAAAATTTCTCTTAAAGTCACAATTCTTGACATGAGTGTGCCTTGAACCTTGACCTTTCTATTTTAGAAATGGTGGATTAATCACTAAATCAATGCCCAATTCACTACTCCTCTTATCCCAACTGAAATTACATTGCAATCATTAGTACGTTGTTCAAGAATCATGTTTGACCGTTAATATTTTTACCTACGTATAATAAGGACAAATAAAAAGTTGATATTTATAAACTACTTGTTACAACGAATTGAACAATACCATATACGATAATATTATTTTCATATATCTGTTCAAATATGCGTTGAAAATTTGATAGAGAATAGTGTAAAAAAAACAAAAGTGTAATTTCAGTTGTGATAAAGGGAGTAGTATTTATGATGCTAAACTATAGCTAACGTAGAAGAGTTACGTTCAGTACATCTGATCTTAAACTATAGCTAAAGTATAAGAGTTATAAGACATATATGTAATGTGTTAAATTAGTCCCATTTATTTAGGAATTTTAGTTAGGACTTATATGTATATGAGTCTCCTATCCTTGTAAAAACTCATCATTGAATCTAAGTGAATCAATTCCTAACTTGATATCAGAGCCACAATGTTTAAAAAAAATATCATCCTTGTTTTTTACTGTCGATCCATGGCTAGCCCAAATTTACTGGCTCTTACAAACACTACTACTACTCCTCTCAAATTTCTGATTCCATCCATCAACATCAAGCTTAATAGGTAAAACTACTCTCTTTAGTGAATTACCATTATTTCAGCACTTGAAACTTTTGATCTTGAGGCTTATATTCTAACTCTTTCACCAACATTAAAGACCCTAGAGGTTACAGTCGACATGACATTGTAACCCCCAAAACAAATCTAATGTCACATCTTGAAAGAAGCATGATCACTTCATTTTATTGAGGATTAAATCCATGTTGTCTGAACGAGCTTTGACTCTTGTCACTCATTCAGCCTCTTCTCAGATAGCTTGGACATCTATCGTGCTGTTGGAAGTTGTTTTTTTTCCTCACATAACCACGATGCCTTTTCTCTTTTTTGGTGTGCCCTTGCTTTGGTCGTCTTCTTTGACTATTTTCTTTCCTCGTTCATTTTCCAGTTTTGTGTTGTTTACATCTTCTATTTGGATGAACTTATCTAACATCTTCTAGAGGTCCCTTGGAATATCATGTATGTCTGGCATAATTATTTTTGTAGAATTCACCCGATTTCACATTGTTGATGTATACTCCTAGGGACATTTGGTATGTAAGGTCCTTCACATACAAACTTCATAAAACGAATATTGGTCGTTGATTTTCCCAATTCATTATACCACATTCATTAGGTCTACAATTTTTTTTTTGTAAACTTCTGTTTTTGGTAAAACATACCCATAAATTGATCCGCCAGCTGGGGCTATGTCTGGATACTCATCTTATGTAAACTATCGTATTATGTGATACTAGTCCTTGCAAAAAATATGGGAAAAACCTTACACACGAGTTGTGATATGAGTATGAATCTCCTTGCAAAGACCTTGTTTGCAGAATTTTGAGCACTCTTAACAAAGGTTGATCGTAGCACCATTTTGAAATCTATTAGACACAAATGAAGTCTAGTCAAGAACACAACTTTATGATCTTCACTAACACATGGGACGAATTCCTCTGAAATCCAAGCACTAGTTACACCAAATTAACACAAAGAATTCAACGGTTTTAAGCATTAATTTATAATAAACACAAGCCTAACGGTTTAACGCTCTATAAGCAAAGAGTATAAACTCAAATTCTTAATATATGATGTATAAAAGTGTTCCAAAATTCATTGATGGAAGCCATCTATTTATAGGAATAGAGTTCGACCATCAACATAGAAAGAAAACAAGGTTTGGTAATTCCAGTCATAAACTGGAATGACTTATTATGGCAGCTTTTAATAAGCTAAAAACATATCAAACTAAAATTCCTAATTTAATTATAACTATAGCCGAAATTCTTCCAGATTAAGTATTGAATGAATATTTCATTATCTAATCATACCAAATATAATCTAATCGAATCAAAATTGAATATTCTAAACACTAAATTAAGTATAGCCAAAATTTTCACGTTCTTAGCCAACATGGCCGAATTTAATTAGCTAAAAATATTGCCTAAAAATATACAGAAAACTGTCTTCATGAACACACTAGCTCACTAAAAAACCCAATGGGAAAAAAAGTAGAGTAAAGTGCCAAAACAACTCTGACTTTAGGTTGAAAGTATCAATATAACCATGTAAAACTATAAAGTGCCAAAATAACCCTAACTTTATGAAGTATGTACCAATATAACTCTGGGATGTGTTGACTTCGATTATCAACGATAATTTTGGCTGGAAATCAAGGAAATGACCATTTTGTCCATGATTTAAGAACAGAAAAAATAAGAAAATGAAAAGATAAAAACACCCCTATTTCATCTTCCTTCTTCCTTTCTCCTTCTTCTTTTCACTGTGTCAAGAGAAATGAGAGGGTTGTGAATGTGTCAGCATCAAAGGTTGACTCAAGGAAGGTGGTGGCTTGAGGCTGGCGTCAGAGATGCAATTAAGGGCTGGATGCCTCGTAGATTTTACATTTTATGCAGATTTTACGTTTCACGAATCTATCACACTGCCGCTCTAAACCCTCTAGAAACTAAATCGACCAGATTTACGCAAAAGGGGTTGTGTCAATTTAGGTCAAGAGGCTGACATGGTCATCGAGAAGTATTGAATTTTCTGAATAATTTTGTTTGTGGTGCTCAAAGGTGGAGGGAAATCGTGAGGGTGGCGACATTAGTTGTTGGCCGAGGAGGGTGGCGAGTAATAGGATAGAGTGAGGTTGTCTTAATGCTCAAAGGTGAGCCGAATCATGGCATGTGTGTAAGTATGAAGGTGAGTCGAATCGTGAGCTCAAAGGTGAAAGATCTTTGACGGTGGTGAAGGTTTGGCGATAGCTGTGGGGTTTGGTGGCATTAGGGTGAGGGTTTGGTGGAGGTGGTGATGGGGAAGGGTTTGGCGGGTGGTGGTGGCGGAGGTGGTAGTGGGGGAGGTAGGTGGTTGTTGGTGGAAATATGAGGGATAAAATGGGAAAAAAATAAGCTGAAATGCCCGAGGGAAAATTTTCTTTTCTGGTCTAGTCAACAGCCAAATAAGTGAGCTAACGTTGGATTTGGCTAGAAGGTTATATTGGCACAATTCATCATAAAGTTAGGGTTAGTTTGACACTTTCTAGTTTTACATGGTCATATTGACACTTTTGGCCTAAAGGTAGGGTTAAAAAATATTTAACCCAAAAGAGTATATTGTTCTTCATGAAATCATCTTCATAACTTCAACTCTTCAAAATACTTGAAATATTAATCCAAGACAATTTCCTTGTATTCTTTGAGTCTTCATTATGAATCTAATTTATCAAAGCATTTAGTGGAGAATCCCTAAGTTTCTTCCTTACTTTAGTCATAGGACCAACCATGTTCTTAGAGGATCTCAAACATAACCTTTGAATGTCTGATCAAGTTTTGGCATGTCTTCATCTATGGTGTTAGTTTTGGCATTCGTATCAAGCTGGATAAGTGCATCACAAAATCTCCATGTTGTTTCAATAGGAATGCAGAAACTCCTTGGGATTGGTCGTCTTCTAGTAGACCTTAACTTGATTGGGCAACTTTAAATTCTTTGGCATTGCAAAGTTCTGCAACTCACATACTAGCGGCCAATGCTTTGTTTCTTCTTTTACCATGAAATTCATGTTTTCTTTGTTACGCCCCTATTGCTTCTTCCCTTTGTTGCCTCGAAGCTTTTCTTCCTCAGGCCTTCGTTGTTTCCTCACCTTTTCCTTATTTGTGTTGATAAAATATGTGTAAAGCTACTTCATATTGGCCTCGAGAAATGTCGTGAACGCTTGTTTCCCATTACTTAAGTAGGGGACTCTGCTTTTTTCTCGACTATGTCTCTATGAGGTTCCTGGTCATTGCCAGAGTGTTCTCTCCAACTAAGTGTACGGCTGGGTGGAGGTATGTTTTTAGTTTGACTTGCCACGCCCCCTGTGACCACCCTAACTGAAGAAGAATGGTTGATCCCCATAGACGACGCCACTGATGTGGTTGTTTCTTCTAAATATCAGTGATGTTCAGAGGTCAGCGTCCACCTTCTCTTCCTAGATCCCGCAATTAAAACCTGGATTGGATCCAGGGTAAAGACTCTGATACTTAAGTTAGTGCCTTCCTTTTCCAAGAGTATAATTAATTTCAGGGATGCTTTGTGACTTACCATATTCTCTCAATTTCTTCATTTATAGGCTCTTAGAACCGGAGTTACTGGAATCACGTTTGACACAATAGTCATGTTATCATGATGGCTGCACGATAGTTTTCTGGATTTATAGGGCTAGCCATGGTCTCTTGGTCATGTCTTCTGAAATGGTTACGTGCTGCGTGATCGCTTTGGGTTTGGTATTCGCTTTTCATTAGTCTGATTGTGTGAGAGATAATTTCGCTAGTTTTGTTGAGCTATTCGAGTGTGACATGGGCCTACCATTCTGACCTCATATACATCGGAAACAATAAAACAGAGTTATCCATCAATTAACGAAGAATGCGAGATTGAGTTCATATGATTCATGGTGTTCAATTCCTCCACCATACATCCAACCATGCTTCTTAATGATAAAAAATAACATGAATATATTCATTTGAATGATCTTTTACTAAACAAAACTCATAAATTGGAAATAGAAGTAAATTAAATGAAGAAAGGAGTCTATATGGGAAGGGGGCGAGCAAAAGGACAGATGGCGTCAAACCATTTGTCGAAGGAAGCCATAATGACATGTACAAAACTGCCAGAAACTTTGCTCCTTGTTTACGAAATAGGAGTCTTCCTCCCACATTCACACACAGAGTTGCTCTCTATTTGTATACTTTGAAGAATTCAGTAGCAACACCACTCAGATCATTTTTTGCTGAGAGAGAATCACAAAAATGTCGTCGCCACGGATCGCAGGTTTCGTTACCCTAGCTCTGTTCCTCCTGGGATCCGCCCTTGCTGAAGACGTCGTCGTTTTGACCGAGGACAATTTCGAGAAGGAGGTCGGTCAAGATCGGGCCGCTCTCGTCGAGTTCTATGCTCCCTGGTATATTCATGCTACCTCTGTCTATCACTGCCGTTGTTAGAGCTTGCTTTTTTCTGATGATTTTTGAAGATATTTTATCCTCGATTTTTTTGGAATTCTAGAAACGTCTAGATCTGGTGATAAGCTTTGATACGTGAGAGGTGGGATTTAGGGTTTTATCTTTTGATGGGATATTTAGGGTAATTCTATGTCCTGGTCATTTCTGGATTGTTTCGTGCTTTTGGAATCGGATAAAATAATTGAATTTTTAGTGCTCTCGTGGAGCTGTTTTAGTAAAATTTGTAAGCTTTCGTAGTGTTTTTGACTGATCACTGGAAATATACATTTAGCTAAAATGCGTTTGTTGAATAAATTGGCAGGTGCGGGCACTGTAAGAAGCTTGCTCCGGAGTATGAAAAGCTTGGTGCGAGTTTCAAGAAGGCTAAATCTATTTTGATTGCCAAGGTTAGTTACTTCTTTTCGTCAATTCTAAAGTATTAGGTTTTGTGCCATCAAAGAAATAAGTTGGGAATTTCCCAGGTTCGAAGTAGTCTCTTTTTTATACAGTGCCGAATTTAACTGAAGATTTCCCTCGTCTATATTGTTGAAAGTTTTTATGGGTATATTCACCTTGGGTCACATCTGTGGAATGTATAACTTGAATACGCTCTTTGAGTGTTGATGCTAGCTTCAATCATTACGGTGTTATGCATGTAGACCTTGGATATCTTGTATAATTGACTCATTTATGTGCCCTGATCATTTTCAAATTCAGGACTTCAAGTTTTGCTATTTCAACTTTAAGTACCGCACTATAACTTCTGGTTAAGCTTTATAATCCCTAGTCTGAAATAAAGTTTGAAAATTGGCAAATCATGTTTGTTATAGGTGGACTGCGATGAGCATAAGAGCGTTTGCAGCAAATTTGGAGTTTCTGGATACCCGACCATTCAATGGTTTCCCAAAGGTTCTTTGGAGCCAAAGAAGTGAGTGTATATTTCACTTTGGCGGATCTTTGTTTTGCCTTGAATGTGTGTACTCTATTTTGCATGCTACTGATTACATGTTCATAAAAACTGGAAGATTTAAGTTCATTCAACTTTATATTTCTCATGAATTAAACTATTAATCATTAGGTATGAAGGTGCACGAACTGCTGAAGCCCTTGCTGAGTATGTGAACACCGAAGGAGGTAATGATTCTGGCCTGTTCGCACGTATCTTGTGGTCTAGATGTGTAGTAGAGTACATAACATTGTGTTATATAACCCCCTCATTCTTTATTCTCCTGTCTGACCTCCAAAAGCCAGATCTAATCTAAATTGAGCATTTGTTCATGATACTTGGAGATTTAAGCAATTTACTGTATCTTGTTTCATTTTTATCCCATCAATAGTTTGTCCATGTTCTGGTGTACATGTCCATGTAACTGAAACATATATCTGCAAGTTGATTACAACATTTTATCTACGTCACATGCTATTCCTTGGGAGAAACATGAGCTATTTATAACCTTGTAGTTGTCTTATGGTTAACTTACAGTGACATAACAATGCTCATATTGTGGATGATATTTTTGCAGTAATTAGTTGTATATATGAACAGTCTGCAGTGGTTAGAGAGTGAAATGAGAGGCATGTTATGAATCTCATGATACACTGATCAAGAAATTAACCAATTACTCCAGCTTGAGTGAACCTCTACTGTGTTTCAATGAATATCTTCTACCTTGCAGGGACTAACGTTAAGATAGCTGCAATTCCATCCAGTGTTGTTGTACTAACTGAAGAGAATTTCGACGAGATTGTACTCAACGAGAAGAAAGATGTCTTGGTTGAGTTTTATGCACCTTGGTAACTATTGCTCCTTAGTTTTCTGTATTTCTTGTTCTGTTGGGCCACTTGTACCCAGACCAAAGATCTTTGATATTACTCATATTTGAGGCACTTATGTCCAGACCAAATATCTGTGGTATAGCTGATATTTGCGTATTTGCAGGTGTGGTCACTGCAAAAGCCTTGCTCCAGTGAGTATACTAGTAACTGTTGCATGAATCTACTAGGAACTAGAAACAAAGTGTGAAACCTGACTGTATTTTTATTTCTTTTGTGTAGACTTATGAAAAGGTTGCTGCAGTGTTTAAGCAAGAGGATGATGTTGTTATTGCTAACCTTGATGCAGAAAAATACAAGGATTTCGCTGAGAAGTGAGTTTAGATGCACGATGCACGTGTATTATTGCCACTGCCATGATTTCTGATCTGCTCCATATTTCTTTTTCTGCGTATTGATGCCAATATCTTGTCAATCAGGTATGGAGTATCCGGATATCCTACATTGAAATTCTTCCCAAAGAACAATAAAGCAGGTGAAGATTATGAAGCTGGCCGAGATTTGGAAGACTTCGTCACATTTATCAATGACAAGTCTGGCACTAGCCGTGATTCAAAAGGGCAATTGACTTCCAAGGTTTGTCATTTAACTTGGAAACAATTATTCTTTTGACATCACGTGGCACTAATACCACTCCATCCCCTCTGTCTAATAATATAGGCTGGTGTAGTTGAAACCCTGGATAGTTTGGTGAAGGAGTTTGTTAGCGCTTCAGATGAGGAGAAGAAAACTATTCATACACGGATTGAGGAAGAAGCAGGGAAGTTGACAGGCTCTGCTGCAAGGTTTACACTCTTTACTTGTATCTCTTTTGTAGTTTGTGTCTATCCATTCGTTGCACGGAACTGAGATCTGAAATATTTTAGTCACTGCTTTTGTAGTTGCTTTTAAGCACTTCTAACTTCTTTACCACTTATTAATCATGAATCTTATGTGGTCTCTGCAGGTATGGAAAAATCTACATGAAGGCCTCTAAGAGTAGCATTGATAAAGGTGCAGATTATGCCAAGAATGAAATCCAGCGGCTCGAACGCATGCTTGCTAAGGTATGCCCTTCACTGCTATCCTGTACTGCAACTACTATGTTTTCAACCCCCTGCATCCTTCATTGCATGATAGCTTAGCATCTGCAAGTATAATCTGGTGAACGTCTTTGATCAACTTGTTTGCCCGACCTGTTTACTTGTGAAGTTTCCCGATTAGATCTTTTTATAATACATTTTGTGAGACTGGCAACTTTTTTACGTGATGAATCTGATATGAGCTGTGTGACTTGATCATTGTTGGCTTGTTGCAGACTTTAAGTCCAGCAAAGGCTGATGAATTCGTGCTGAAGAAGAACATTTTGGCCACCTTTGCGGCCTGATAGGATTCGCTTGTGGTAGAAACTTAACCAAGCTACAGCTCCGGGTTTTTTCTCCTCAGGATCGGGATTTGTATCATCATCCTTTTTGTCCTTTCCCCAGATTTACACGCGCATCAAGTTTTACTGGGAAGAATAATATGGTAGTGAGATAGAAGGAGGAATGCTTGTAACGATCTTTTAAATTCTCTTTTTTTCTTTCACATTAGATATACTCCCTCTTCACTATTAACACACGTTCCTTTTCTTTCTCTGATTGCATCTTCTTATTGACATACTTTTTCTTTCGTTAGATTTCTTTACTTCCACTTATTCATACTATCATTTAAAAAAAAAAATATTTTAGAGTCTTATCAGAAGCTATGGAAAGATCAAAGTTTAAAGTGCCAAATAGAAGAAATGAAGATAAAATTTTTATTTTGCATGAATCAGGTTATAAACTTTATGATTGCTACATGTTATATAATAAAATTTTAATATTGTAATTAAGATATTTTACCTTTTATTATTCTAATTAAATCATGTATTTTCACATGCTTGGAAAGATAATATTTTCCAAGACTTTGCCTTAATTTTATCCATTCATTTTATTTACCATAAATTAAAATAAGAAAGATTGACGTTAATATTAGTGAAATATTGAGTAACCCAAACATCCTCCAAACCTTTTTCTCTAAGAGTTGGTTAGTAGAATTCTTGGTCTCACTTTGCTGCCAAGTATATGGGGATGAAGTTGAAGAATGTTCCTTCCGTTCCGGTCTTTAACGTTTTATTTGCTTCTGGCCTTTTCTTTGTAAGATAATGTGATGAATATGAGCTTCCCAGCCTCTAGTTCATGGATGGTAAAGAGGTTAGCAAAATGCAGATCCGAGGTGCAGGGTTTGGAGGAATGGAGGAAACAAAAGGATTGCTGCAGGTTTAACACAAGAATGGTCTATGATGGGCTGGGAGGAGTGCAGTCAAGAGTGGCATGGGGAATCTGATGGTGGGCAACTCAGCAAGACCAAGAGCCAAGTTCATCTTGTGGCTCAGTTGTCACAAAAAATTTGCAACAAGGGACAAATTAAAGAGATTTGGTATGTGTATCAGTGTATGGTTGCGGAATGTTTATTTTGTGATGATGAGAAATCCATACAACACCTATTTTTGGATGCAGAGAGACCTGGAATATATGGAGAGAGGTTCTAAGATGGTTGCAGATGGAAAGATCACCTGAGGAATGGGACGCAGAGCTGGAATGGCAAATTAGATGGTGCAGAGGCAAGGGATGGAAGTCCAAAATGTTGAAGATTGCGGTTGCTGAGATGTTGTATGAATTATGGCGTTGGTGGAATGAGAAACGTTTCAATTCTAACACTAGAGAGATAGATATACTTAAACGTATTCTTGAATGCATAGTGAGTAGAAGTTGGTCGAACCCAAAACTTAAAGGAAAGTGTGCTATGCTTATGGTGGAGTATGAATAGGTGTTAGGAGTTTTGTAAGCTGGATGGTTGTACGGAGTTTTGGAGATGTTAATGAAAGTTATTATGTTCCAAAAGAAAATGTGTTAAAATTTTTTAATGTTAAATATTTATTTTTGTATGAGTGATGGAATGATTAGTGTAAGAAGTAATATGTAATGATTAAATTAGAGTTTTAATGGGGGCAAATTTGGTAATTGAATGATTACATATTGAAAATTTATAAATAGGAAGTTATTAATGAGATAGGTCAAAATGTAAAGTGGGAAGTTCTTAATGGGACGGATGGAGTATGAGAAGCAGGTCTTAAGCTAGTGATGCGTCTCAAACAACCGACAGGTTCGTGGGCCTGAGTTCTTCTCGTTCTAACTTGCAAAAACACTGTCCCTGGGGGTTCCAGGGGTCAGCATTCTGATGCCTAAGTTACTCCAAGAGTCCAATATGATTAAGACAGAATGAATCATAAGTAAATGCGTTCCTTGTATTTATACTTTATATCCTAAATAATGTTCTCCTTAATTATTGCCCTTAATTACCCACGAACGCAGTAATTACGATAGGGTATTAAATATTCTCCTACCTGGGCCACCACATCTTCAGCCCAATGGCCTTCTTGGGCTTAACCTCTATCAAGAGCCCCCAGAAAAATAGGTTCTCGACCTTAGAAGACTGGAACGGTACAAAGGTTCTTCAAGGTCTAGAATATATGGGACATTTCGAGGAATCTGAAGACTCGAAATGAACCTTGCACTTCGTTGCTCTTGCCTTCGAGGGAGGGTACCTGGTTTTCTAATCAACTCTTAGCGTTAAGATTCCAAAAGGCGTGCGGGTGTCGTACAACGGCGCGTGTCACTGCTCTCGGCGCTAGGATTCCAAAATGTGCGCCAGTGTCGTACAATCGAGCGTGTCACTGCTTCCCAAACAGCGTGTGTCAGAAGATAGAAAAGCAATCACATCTTTCTATAACTTTTTATAATTCCAAGGCAGTCATAATTATCCACCGTTTCAGCCCCCATTATTACCCCTTAACCGCTCTTCCTTCTTTCACTTTTCTCATTTGCAGGAACTTCTTACGAGTACTCTTTCTCTACTTCTCTTTCGAGCGATCTAATTTTCACCGCCTTTCCCCAAAAATTAGTAAGTACCTTCGTCTCTCTTCTTATTCTAATCTTTTCATTTCCTCACTTTACAATCATGCCCCATTTTGATGAGGGTTCCACCTCCGAGAGATTTTTCGATGAGATTATGTTAGGAGGGGCGGGGATTAGTACGTCAGGTAGAGTTATTAGTGACTCAGAATGCACTCATTCCGAAGAATTCCGATATGATTCTGATGCTGGAGAAGGTATGTCTGACCACGTTACTAATAGTCTTGGGGAAGAGAGGGCTTTCCCAGTAACTGATATGCCTCCTCGAGAGCCTGTTGAGAACTGGCCACCAGGCATGGGCAAGCCCTATTTAATGAGATCCCCTACTAGTAGCAAAATTGGCTTCTACCCTCCTCCGAATCCAGAGCTCGAATTGGAAGGGGGGTCAAATACATCTATGACCTGCAAGGAAGCATCCTCTGAGGCCATAGAGGAGGAGGATAATGCATCTCTTTTGAGAGATAAGATGTCCCTTGAGGAGGAGGAAGCACCCTCGAGAGCACTTCAAGTATCTTCTTTGGCTAAACCCTCTCAAAAGAAAGAAAAGGGGACTTCTCGAATGATAAGGCTAAGGGACTCGGGGAAGGAGCCCCCGACCCTAGTAGTGGGGAATGCTATATCAGCAATTTTAGACTCGATCCCTCTTGGACACCGAATAGCCCCAGATACCGATTTTCAACCCTTTCGAGAGGAAGATACCCCCCATAAACTCCTCGAGGGAAGATCAGTCATTTCTCTCAGACATTTTCGTTGTGGGCTCACCTTTCCCTTTCCGACCCTTTTTTCCAAACTTCTTAAACAATTTCAGGTGAGCCCTACACAAGTTCATCCCAATGTCTTGGTAATCATCATGATGTTTTTGACACGATGTGGCGAGTTCGGTATCAAGCCAAGGTATAAGTTGTTTCGCTCGTTGTACTTCGTGTCTTATAGTGGGCGGTCCACCAACATGATTGTCACTTTTACCAGTCGGGAGGCACATAAAAAGGTTTTTGCTGTTCCTGGTAATTTGGGTGACTAGAGAAGCTGGAAGAATGGGATCTCGTTTGACAACAGAAGGTATCAAGTTTCCCCATGGAATTGGAACGTGCGAGTCGAGTCTTCCCCGGGGAGTATATTTGTCCAGATGCCCTCGAGAGGGATATGCAAAAGTTATTGTTCAGCTCCCTTGATTACAACCACTTCAACAATCCTAATTTCCAGATTGGCGGCTTTGCATTCCCTCCCAAAATCTACGAGGAGTATGTGTATAAAATACTCCAGAAGAATATTTGAAGAGGAGAAGAGAACTTGAGGGCCCCAAAGAAGGCCCCCCCTCGAGACCCTCATTAGTGATTTTAGGCACTCGGAAGCCTCCAAAGGTGCCTTAATAGAATTCTACTTCTCTTGCCTATTGTATCGTTGAGTTTATTTTTACTTATGGTTTCTCTTTTTATTTTTTCAGTGGGTCTCGCTAGCGGCTTGAGGAAATAGAAGCCCACGAAGTAGGGTTAAGGTCCTCCTAAAGGGACCATTACTCCCTCAAATCAGGCCTCCACTCTCACAGTAGGTGGTGAAAGGCCTACTCCGACCATTGCAGATGGCCAGCCTTCTCATACTAGGAATGTTCGTCGGAATACAAGGGCAGATGGAAACAGTGTTGGTAACGCCTCTTCCCATCCATTAATAGGAGCACCCGATGGTGAGAACGCCCATCAACATTCGGCACCCCTTCGAGTGATGCGGCGTCCATGTCCAGGATTGAGCATCATCTCTCGAGGATAGCCTCTAAGCCCGAGGTTTTCATCCATTCCTAAGAAAAATTTATTTTAGTGTCATTTTTACTAACATTGATCTAAGCTGAACTAATTTGCTAGGTCTCCAAATTTTTCCACGAGACCACTGAGAAGATGGCAGTTTTCACCTTTGCTTGTGCTTCTAGTCATGGTTCCCTTGAGGAAAAGCTCAGCAAATAGGATGCTGAAATTTTGGAGTTGAAAAGAGCACTAGAGGAGAAGAACAGGGCGCTCGAGGAAAAATAAAATATTCTGGAAGAGGAGAGGTGAAGTGTTGATGCCGAGAGGCGTCAATGGATGCTGGAGAAGGATAGCCTTGAGAAAAGGGTTCAGACTGCTGAGGATTCAGCCTCACAGGTTCAACTGCTCGAGGCATTTAAACACAAACTTTTGAACAGCTCTGAGCTGCTTCAAATGTTTGTAGATCTGTTGGGGGTGGCCAAACATCTCGGTTGTAGCCAATTAGAAGAGGAATTCCTGAAGCCTCAAGTGTCTGCCTCCTTGTCTGAAGATCTTGCTAAGCAGGTGGACGATCTAATCAACCTAGAGCTCGAAGCCACTTTGGATGCAAAATGGGATGAAGCAATCAAGAACGACGAACTTCGCTTTGCCCTGATGGATTTCATTAAGTCCAAAGGGTTGTTCTTCACTGTTGAGGGGGTTCGAGTGATCCCCTTTTAGAGGCCACAGATGCCTCTCCTGAGCAGAATTCAACATCCAGTAGAGTGGAAGAAATGATTGCATCCACCTCAAAAGAAGATGATTCTAGGGTTTGTCCTTTATTGTAACTTTTCCAATTAGGGCCCCCAGTTATAACTTTTTTGCTTTTGAAACTTCAATATGAGAATTTATATTTTTCCATTTTTATGACTTATTAATTTTGCCTTTGTTCTATTTTCGTAGTTTAATTTGTTGAAGAGAGTGTTAGAAGGAGCTTGTGAGGAGCTTTCGAGTGCTAAAAAAGAGTTGAGTGAGACACACAAACATCTATTAAAGGCCACGCATGATCTATCTAAATGTAATCGAGAGAAGGAATCCTTGAAGGACAAGCTCCACCAACTCGAAGCTAAGATGAAGCTGTGGCACTCTAAAGACCATCCAACCTTGAAGGGGTTTGTTAGGGATTTCCTGAGCAAAGAATTTAATGGTACACATCCTTTAGAGGTGGCTGAAGGTCGTGATTCCACAGATTAAGGCTTCGAAGAGCTGATGCGTCAAATATATTTAAAGTTTGGTTCTCTGAAGTCATGCATTGCTACTGCAACTAGGCTTCCAGTAGCAGAAGTGCGCCTGATTGGTTACATGGGAAAAATCACAGGCTAGTGGCCCAAAGGGAGGTACTTGCTGAGCAACATCTAGTAGCTCAGTGTAAAAATAACTAGCCTTGAAGAAGAATTGCTCGCTTGGAAGATAGCTAGCGAGGACCCCCATTCTCCAAGCGAACCTCATACAGCCACTCGAAGGAGCCCTCTGGTTGAAGATAATTCTTTGGTAGAATCCCTCTTTTCCAAGAACGCATGACTCGCAGGGGAGATCGAGGCCTGGAAGGTACATGCCAAAGAAGTGGAGGGGCATATCGCTGATTTTGATGAAAAAATTGCTGCACACGAAGTAAGCCTTCGTGCCCATATGCACACGAAGTAAGCCTTCGTGCCCATATGCATTCCTTCCTCATATTTAATCAGCAATGATTAGCTTCTGAAATTTCTACTCAAAGCTTCTCGATACTGGTTGGATGAAGTTAACATCCATGAGAATGGAACTCCTCGGTAGAAAAAGGCCTTTGACCTTATTCTTGATTGGTTGGCGGAGCTGAAGGTAAAGGGATTCACCCCCTCAAGTTATTGTTCTGCTCCTCGGTCACAGAGATCTGCCATTAAAGAAGTTGACAAGCATCTTTCCCCCTCGAGCAAAGTTACCAAGGGATCCTTCACAAAATACTGCAAGAACGCTGGATCCTCCTCGAAGGGCCCATTCAAACCTTCCACGAAGAAGCGGTGTAAGACCGTTGCTTCCCTTGATCCTTCCAAATATCCCATGGAAGAACAAATGAAGGATATTCGGAGAGCCGCTGGTATAAAGGTTACAGAGCTCGAAGAAATAGAAGCAAATGTGAAGGGGGTAGAAACACCTATTTCCACCGAAGATTTGTTTCGGGCGGGGTTTCCTCCAATTAGATGAATACATCTAGATGAATAAGTTCATTTACTTTTTAGTATCAAAATTGTACTTCTGATAATTGACGAAGTTTGAATAAATAGCCTATTTTTACTCTCACTTTTAGAAAATGCAGATCAGATTTTTCAAACCCCTGATATTAGCGTCAGTGAGGTTAAGATATTGTATCAGGATTCACGTTGCTCGGGCCTATACTTCCTCAAATATTTTACCTCTTGAATATAAATGCCACGCTCAACTTCCTTAGGCTATCATAGTATGAATATCTTCGCTAAGTAGGAATTAATAAGTTCAGAGACACAAGCATTTTACCCAGGTTCGGTGTTTCCACCTACATCCTGCCAATTTTGTCCACTAGTTTATCATTCCAAGATTACAAAAGTAGCCCTCGAGTACCGCTTAGCATACCACCGAAACCTCGGCCATAGGTGGAAATATCATCTAGAGCGCCGCTTAAGAGCAACCCGCTCGAACATCAACTAGAGTGTCGCTTTACAACGAACCACTCGAACATCGTCTAGAGTGCCGCTTAAGAGCAAACCACTCGTACATTATCTAGAGTGCCGCTTAAGAGTAAGCCACTTGAATATAATCTAGAGTGCCACTTAAGAGAAAACCACTCATACATAATCTAGAGTGCCGCTTAAGGGCAAACCAATCGAACATCAGCTGTGGTTGGAAATACCATCTAGAGCACCGCTTTAAAGTAACCCGCTAGAACATCAGCTAGAGTGCCGCTTAAAAGCAACCCACTCATCATAGCTGGTATTACTTTCTTAGGTTGGTGATGTTTCACCTCCTTTGCACTCAAACCCCATTCATCTCTTTGAGAACATAGCTTCCTCCCGGGTGTAATTCGATCACCTTATAGGGTCCTTCCCAATTTGCAGCTAATTTCCCTTCAGATTCCTTTCTGCTTTTCTTGTTTTACCTCATTACCAAGTCCCCCGGATTAAACAACACCTTCTTTACCCTTATGTCATGGAATCTTCTGACCCATTATTTGACCTTAGCCTCATGTAAAGAAGTTAACTCTTTCTTTTCCTCCACCATATCCAAATCTAGACATCGGTTCTGCTGATTGCTTGTCTCATCTACAACGGCCACCAGCCTTGGGCTGGGAACACCTATTTCCGCTGGGATTACTACCTCCGAGCCATATACTAGGCTATAAGGTGTTTAACCAGTAGTGGAAGACTCAGCTGTCCGATATGCCCACAACACACTGGGCAATTCCCATATCCAATTACCTTCCACCCTCTTGAGACGTGCTCTTATTCCATTTACTATCATTCTATTGGTCACTTCCAATTGTCCATTGGATTGGGGGTGGTAAATGGATGTCACATTTTGCTTAATATAATATTCCTCGCATCACTTCTTGAAGGCATCCTGAGAAAACTGTGTTCCGTTATCTGTAATGATCGTCATTGGGATTCCAAAATGGCACACAATGTTCTTCCAGCAAAAGGAGATAACTGTTTTTCCTCTTATGTTCGCCAGGGGCTCAGCCTCTACTCACTTCGTGAAATAATCAATGACCACTATTAGGTATTTGAATTTTCCTGGCGCTTTTGGAAAAGGGCCCACCAGATTGATCCCCTATTTATCAAATGGCCACGAACTATAGATGTTTCTCATCTCTTCCTGGGGAACATGTGTTATAGTAGCATGTCTATGACATTGGTGGCAAGCCTTGATGTATCGATTCACATCCTCGAACATTGTCGGCCAGTAAAATTTGGCTCAGATCAGCCTCCTTGCCACAGATCAGGCTCCCTGGTGACTGCTGCATACCCCCTCATGGACTTCTTATAAGATAGTCAACCTCATAAGTGTTAATGCATCAAAGCAATGGGTGCAAATGACCACTATGTACAACACTTCTTCCTGCAACACATAGATTGAAGCTTTCAACCTTATCTTTCTGGCATTCACTTCATTTTTTGGCAGGGCACCCTCTCGAAGATATGCTACGAATGGTGCCATCCAGGAGTCTTCCGCTTCCGAAGAAGTGAGCTTGCTTAAAGCGTCTGCTTTATGATTGCTGTCCCCCGGAACCTGCGTTAAAGTGTAAGATTTGAAAGTTTTCAACAGGTTCTTCACTACCTCGAGGTATCCTTGCAATTTACGTTCTCTGGCCTCGTATTCCCCATTCACCTACTGAACCACAGTTTGAGAGTCACTGAAAACCTCCAATTCTTCCACATGCAGCTCCCTTGCGAGGCGCAATCCAGTAATCAGTGCTTCATATTCAGCCTCATTGTTAGTTGCTTTAAATGTGAAGTTAAACGCATAAGGGTAATCTTTACCATTTGGGTTGGTTAACAGAACCCCTGCTTCACTTCTTTCAAAATGTGACGAACCATTCACATACAACTTCCATACCTCCTTTTAGCTCGCTCCCAACTTTCGAATGGGAACCAAACATACCTTGAGGGGCTCTGTAGTTTCCACTATGAAGTCTGTCAGCACCTGTCCCTTAATCATAACTCGAGGTTGATATTGGATATCATGATCTCCTAATGTCACTGCCCACTTCATCACTCCTATTAAAATCTCTGGCTTCAACAGGATCTGTCAATTGGGGTGGTTCGTGAGCACCACTATTTTGTGTCCCTAGAAGTAGGGTCTCAATCTTCTGGCTGCATGTATGAGGGCTAGAATCAGTCTCTTGAGGATAATATACCTTATCACCAGCCCCTACAAGGCAGGACTGACAAAGTAAATCGATTGCTGAACCTTTTCTCTCTATTTTACTAGGGCCGCACTGATTGCCAACGGCAATGCGAAAATGTACAATTATAACATTTCACCCTTATCTAGTTTCATCAAGGTAGGTAGTGTCCCCAAGTGTTCCTTTAATTTCTTGAATGCCTCGCCACTCTTACTATTCCACTCAAATTTCTTTACCCTTCGAAGGACATCGAAGAAGGGTAAGTGCTTCTCCTCCCCCTTCGATAAGAACCCGCTCAATGCTACTAGCGACCATGTAAGCTTTTGTACATCCTTTATTGATTGTGGGGTTTTCATTGTCTTCAAAGCTTCAACCTTTTCCGGATTTACATCAATCCCCTCTCTGAGACCATGAATTCATGGAACTTCCCTGCGCCCACACCAATAACATACTTAGACGAGTTCAACTTCAAATTAGCCCCTCGAAGCCTACTAAATGTTTCCTCCAGGTCCTTTAAGAATTCTTCATAACGTTTGCTTTTGACAACCATGTCATCCACATATATTTCCATGTTCTTCCCTATCTGCCCCCTGAATAGTTTATCAACCAGCCTTTGGTAAGTAACCTTAGCATTTTTTAAGCCAAAAGGCATCTTTTTATAACAGTACATGCCTACATCAGAAATAAATGATGTTTTTTCCTTGTCTTCCTCCGCCATGAGGATTTGGTGATACCTCTTATGCGCCTCAAAGAATGCCAGAATCTGATATCCAGTGATGGCTTCCACTAATTTGTTGATTGGTGGTAATAGGTAACTATGTTTGGGGCAGCATTCTCCAGGCCCAGGCAGCATTCGGTAAAGTTTATGCGTATTCTTTAGGCCTCATCATGCTTTGGAACCATGACTAAATTAGCAATCCATTCGGGGTAGAACACCTCCTCGATGACATCTGCCCTCAACAACTTCTCCACCTCTTCTTTAGTTGCTTAGCTATTTTGGGAGCAAACACCCTTCTCTTCTGCTTCACTGGCTTAATCGAGGGGTCAATGTTCAACCGATGTAGTGTGAGACTCAAAGGTACTCTCGTGAGGTTAGAAGTATC
Organism: Rubia yunnanensis; assembly: GCA_037428765.1. Lineage (NCBI taxonomy): Eukaryota > Viridiplantae > Streptophyta > Magnoliopsida > Gentianales > Rubiaceae > Rubia > Rubia yunnanensis. Next base: position 105,553,214 of record CM075063.1, on the reverse strand, counting down.
TCACGAGAACACGTCTCCATACTCTCCCAACAAGTCTCTTAGTCTCTCATTGAAATATTTGGGAATTAGCTTCCCTAAAGCTACTGATCCCATATCCCAAATAGGCATTTGTATTGTATCAGCCAATCCCACATCTGCATGTATTGTCACTACATCTCTTTGCATTCTCGCTTCCTGCACTGCTGTAAGGTTACATTTTCGAGCCACAGTTTGATCTCCTCGAATGGATGGCGCCCCCTTTTCAGTTGGGAACTTAATCATCAGGTGATAGGATGACCAGACTATCCGAGCCTAGCACATCCATGACCTTCCTAAAATCACATTATAAGGGGAAGGGGCATCAATGACAGCAAAATTACACATGATAGTCACCCATTTGTCCCCATCCGCTTCGCGAATGGGTAGGGTTATCTCTCATATGGGGAATATTGGGTTTCCTGTGAATCCAGATAAAGGGGAGGCTGACCTTTTCAAGTTGTTGCACCCTATGTCTAACTGGACAAAACACTCAGCAAACATCACTTCTACCCTGCTTCTATATCAACGAATATGCCTCTTATCAAAGACGTTCCAATAATGGCTGAAATTACCATAGGATCTGCATGATGTGTTTGGTCTGGTATGGCATGCACTTTCGAGAAAGTATCCGTCTCGTCTGGTCAAAACATCTTGTGACTGGGCTCTTCAGCAGGAACCTTTCAAGCCTCTGCTCTTATCACAATATTCAAAGATCTCATTATCACCATGCCATTAATGACATTAATTATCCTTTACACAGGCGGGTTTTCTATGTTTTGGTTATCATGATTTCCCCCATGTTGTTCCTGGGGTCTTTCCTGCCTTCCTTCTTGTCCCCTGTCTCTAACCACCTATTCTCGAGTTCTTTTATCTCCTTTTCTTCCATTTTTTATTGTTCTTTCTGTAAGGATGCCATTGGTTCACTCGAGGCCCCGGGGGGGGAAGCCTGGTTCCTATGTCCTTGCCCTTGAAACCATCCTTCCCGTTCACACCTATCAATCTCCATCCTTAACTGCATGCAATCGTTTATGTAATGACTATAATCCCTGTGATGATCGCAACACCAATTTGTTGCCCGTCGGGCCACTACCGAGTTGTGCAAACTGTGCAAGGGTGGGGCTGCTCGAAACAACCCTCTATGTATACTTAAGATCTGTGCAGGAGTTCTCCCCCCGAGCATTGGTGGCAATGGAGTGTATCCTCGAATGGTGTTCTTATGGTTTAACCGGCCTTTTTCCTCTATACTCTATATTTCTTCTCATTTTCTCTATAAGGATATTTCGTTTCCTTATTGTTGCCTCCTCTACCCTCGAATACTGCTCTACAACCTCTTGAAGTTTTTGCAAGGTCTTGGGGGTGTTAGTACTCAGCTTCTTTTATAATTCTAAGTCCTGCATCCCCAGCAGGTACCCCTGGATTACCTCGTTCTCCATTTTTCTATCACTCCCAAGATCTCATCCACATACCGATGATAGAAGGCTTCCGTGCTTTCCCATGTCTTTTGCTTTGTCATGTAGAGTTCTAACAGAGTTTTGGTAAACTTCTTCTTCTGTGCGTACTGGCTCAACAATGCTTCACTGAAGTCTCGGTATGATTGTAGCGAGCCCCTTGGCAACTTATTGAACCACTCCTATGTTTTTCCATGCACGTAGTTTCCTACTAGCTTGCATGTCAATTTCTCATCAAAATCCCTCAAGGGCCAGTCTCACCATTGTATGTGGGAAATTCTTCTGGAGGCTTCATTTCTGTTGGCCATCGAACCCCAGTGATCACCGAGCTGAAAGAAGACCCCGCAACCTAGCCCAAGGGTTCAATCAACCTATCCAATTCCTATCTTAATGATTCACTTGCATCCGATGGGGGTTCCTGTTACCCCCCTGGCAGGTTCAGTCCCCTATCATGACCACCCAACTGAGGCAGATAAGGAGGTTGAGTTGCTCCATTTCTGGGGTTCATCCAAGGCTGTCCAAAATTTGGGTATGCTGGTGGTGGTAGTGGTTGGACATAGGGATTGTAAAGCCCTTGGCTAATTCCCATACTCCTGGATATGCCAGGTCGAGGGTAGGAGCAGATGGGGCTAGCAGAGGTAACGAATATACTGGGCCCTGTGAGTAACTAGGATTAGAAGGTTGTGGCCTAACTTGCAATGGCTCTCCAGCATATGCGTGATAAAGATATGTTATTGGAGGTTGCGATGCCCACCCTGTAGTTATTCCTACAGGTGAGGGTGGCAACACTCCGTGTATGACCCTGTCATCCCTCGGAGGAGGGGTAACTCAATAGCCAGTCGCAGCAAGGACCTGAGCTGCTCATTCTACATATTGATTCCAGGGGCCGCCCTCCCCACATTATGATTTCCTTGCCCGTGCTGGCCATAGGCTTCCACATATGAATCTCCTGAAACCTTTGTAAACCTTCCATCCCTTGAATCGGCTACCCCTTCGAGCAAGGATTTCGGGTTTCTTTGCTCTTGCTCTCCCATCATTTCCAACATTCTCAAGGTCCCCGACACATCATTATGGATTGGTTCCAGGGTATTTGCAACAAATGCCACTAAGGTTTGCCCCCTTTCGTGGTTTACGATTGTGACAAGCTCCGCACACAGCTCCATTCCCGACATTTGAAAGTTAGCCATTCCGACGTCCTCGACACGACCATCATTTTCTACTCCTGAATTCTCTGTTGTTAAACTTGGCAAAGATCTAGCCCCTGTACCTATCAACCTCAACCGTTCACTCCTTCGAATAGTCGTGGACATAAACTTTCAAAACCCTTGATCCGACTTAGTCGTCCCCATAGACGGTGCCACTTGATACGTCTCGAACGACCGACCGATTCGTGGGCCCGAGTTCTTCCCATTCTAACCTGTAATAACACCGTCTCTGGGGGTTCTAGGGGTTAGCACTTCAATGCTTAAGTTAGTCCAAGAGTCCAATATGATTAAGACAAAATGAATCATAAGTAAATGTGTACCTTGTATTTATACCCCGTGTCCCAAATAACGTTCTCCTTAATTATCGTCCTTAATTACCCACGAATGCGGTAATTACGTCATGATATTAAATATTCTCTTAGTTGGGCTGCCACACTTTACGGCTCAATGGCCCTCTTGGGCTTAACCTCTATCAGCTATTTTATGACAAGTTGGTCTTAAGCTAGTTTATAGACTACTACTTCCACCATCACATAGTGTTGTTTTTACTTTTCAGTTAATTTTTTTAAAGACATGCTTAACTTTCACTAACGTGGTTACATATGATGATAAATTGATGTTTAAACAATTTGGGGGGAGTGGAGAGGACGGCGGTCGACGAACTAATTTTAACCTATTACGCGTAAACAATATAAATACCACAAAAAAGTGTGTGAGTGTGTGAGAGATGCAACTTCAAGTAAAAAGGCATTGTTTTAGAAAAGAAAAGGAGGCAACTTCAAGTAAAGACGACGTCGTTTAAGTAATTGTGGAGAAAGTGGCTGCAATATCTCTAGTTGACAACAAAAGCAAAGAATCCTTAGCGTAGTGTGCTTTGGGAATAAAACTTGAGAAAAGTCGTAATTGCGTACCTTACGACGTCATAATTGTGGAGAGGAGGGGAAGGTGCTCAGAGAAATTATTTTAATCGATCACACGTAAACACTATAAATACCACAAAAAAGTGTGAGTTTGTGAGATGCGAACCATGAAGGCAAGGGAGAATGTGCCAATGATCGATGTAGAGAAATATATGAAGGAGAGCTCGATGTCACCGAGGTGATCGGCAAAATCAAAGAATTGAAGATAATAATATTTTCAAATCGAAGTTGTTTTAGAAAAGAAAATGAGCCAATTTCTAGAAAAAGTTGACATTGTTTAAGCAATTATGGAGAAGTGACTGATATACCCTTGATTTGCAAATAAAAATAATTATTTTATTATAGCGTGCTTTGGGTTGAAGGTTGAAGTGATAAAGTTTGAATTTTAAGTTAGATTTTGTGTGATATTTTGGATTAATTAATTTGGACATGGGCTGAAATGTTAAACTAAATTTCATATTAGAAGAATTGAGGGGGCGCTCTTAAGCCCATGTAGTTTAAAGAATTTATTAGGGTTGGTTTTTTTCTATTTCGAACAAATATTTATGCTATAAATAAGAGAAATGGAACGAACAGGAATGAAAAGTAAGAAATTTGAATTGGGAAGGAGCGGGTTTTTACAAAAAACCTAACAAGAACTCAATGGGATAATGTTATTATTTATATATTATTTAAATTTTTATGATTGAGTGCATTTTAAGGCTGACATTTTGAGTCAAAGTACCATACCAACCAACTTACCAATCAAATAATGTTGAACTGAATATATTGGTAACCGATAATGTGGTATGGTAGTACCGTACTGCACATTTGTGATGGTATTGGAAAAATATTACCATAGTAGTACTGTGCCGCACCACATATTTATATTACAAAATATAACTAATATTATGAGAAATTTAAGCTTTTATTTAGTTAATATTTTTCATTCTTTAATGTTAAAATCAATAAAAATAATTTGAAATATGTAGGATATGTTTTTGTTCCAATATGTTTGATATTGGTAAAAGTCTAAAATATTTTCTTAAATTAGGTTTTTTGACAACTAGCATTTATGTTTTAAGTCTTACAAAAAATATACATCCTATTTTTCTTTTATTTATTATAACTTATTATAGTTCGTAATTTGATATTATTTTAATTTTTTATTAGATAAAGTTTCATGTTAGGCCGACTAACGGTTAGACGAATAATGAAAAAGCTCATTTCAATCATTTTTAAGGTCAAAATATAATTATTTATATATTGCGACACATTTTAAAAGTTTTTCAAAGTTATAGGAATCTCGTTGTAATAAATAAAAACAAACATCAAATCATCCTATTAGTTAAATCAATTATGAAATGACTCTATCTAACGGTTAGTCGGACTAAAATAAAACTGTGTTATTATTATGATTAGAAGATATTTAATTTTTTTATAATTAAAATTATACAATAGAAATTATTAATTATTTGTAATTTGTTTTATGAGCAAAAATATTATTTCACTACATCTTATATTTGGTGGTATTCTACTATACCGTACCGATACCTACCAGCTTTTACGTATACCGATGTGTTGGTATGCCAAAGATTTAGTATGGTATTGGTTTTTAAAAATAACATACCAACACTGTTGGTATGGTACGTGGTATTAGTAAAAAGTTATGGTAATTGGAAGGTAGTCGCAGTACCTCTCAAAGTTAATATTTATATGCCCTAAATGCTTACTAACTACAATTAAGTAGATAGTGGCAAATCGAGGTCGTCCACGAAGAAGAGAGATCTTTCTAAGGGTTTAAATATATAAGGTGGATGTTAGACTAGATATATATATACATATATACTTATCTACATATATACACACACACACACATATATATATATATATATATATATATGTATGCAAGTAAAAAGGGTGTGTGTGTGTGTGTGTGGGGGGGGAAGTTGGTTGGTTTTTCATAAGTTATGAATTTAAAGACAAGCTAACTAGCAAAGTCAAATAACTATGCTAATCATGCAACAAGAAAAATCGGTAAAGTTACAAAAGACAAAGTCTTGGGGGCAATTGATTTCCACTTCCAAACCTCTTATCTATCTTTGAATCTACAACCTATTCATTACTTTAACTACTTGTTATGAAGATAAATCTTCTATCATTCTTAGATAGTAGTTTGCAAGAGTGAATTCGACACCTCTTATAAAACCTCACTAATGACTCCTTTAGTCGAGAAACGACTAAAAGTATCACAATAATGTTGCTGAGCACTGAGAATCAACAAGCTTGGTAACACTTATAAGCACTACACCATGTCTAAGCACTGAACCAATTCATGCATTTACACAAGATTAGTCAAGAATGTTTAACATTCATAGACTTCTCATATTTGCTACATTAAACAAATATGACAAAGAGTTCAACATCATCACATTCATCTAGCAATTATCAACTCATCAACATCATTAGAAGCTCTAACTCATGCTCTTGGATTTCATATCAAAATGGGGGAAACTTAGTTAGTTTTTTCCAACCCTAACAAGTAATCATACAAGAAATTTATATACTCAAACTTCCAACAACATTAATGCCATTAGAAACCCACATTCAAAGCTCAACAAATGCATAGCAAAAGTACCAGATAGATAAATAGATAGAAAGGATTCTTAAGACATGGACTTGGAAGCCTCAATCAATTGCTCCCAAGTAAAAAATGAACCTAGATAATCAAACATAAAACAAAAATCTACAAAGAAAGAAGAAGAAAATGGAAGAAAGGGGGTGAAAAAATAGGGTTTTGGAGCCCCAAGTCGGGCTTAGACAAATGGAGGAGAAGAGGGACTATTTATAGCCCTTGTTGGTAAAAAAAAGTAAAAAAGATGCAGCAACCGTGCTGGCTGTGCAAGGGACTGTGCGGGCTGATGAGGGCAGGGGCACTGGCGCAAGGGCTTGGTGTATGAGTGCGGGGCACTGGTGTGCGTGTGCGCTCAGAACTTTGCATTGGGTGTGCATTCCCGATCTGGAGACCCAAGCCAAGGCTTGTTCTTTGCAAGCAGGCCACGAGACCGCGATGGAGGCAGTGTGAGTTGCCCGATTGACGTTGGGTGAGGCCTGGCACTTGGGCACATCCACGACCGTGCTGGGCGCTCGATCCAGAACTGAAGGCCGTGTTCCTTTGTGTTTTGGAGCGCTCTGGTGCGCAGTGCATCACTTGGGATGCGCACCCGATCTTCTTCATCGGCTGGTCGATCGGTCGGCTGGCCAGTCTTTACGTTGCCAAGGGGAACCGTTTCTTTGATTTTGGAGTTCTTTTAGTCCATTTTATAGTGCTCGAGAAGAAGTATCCAATGATGCCACTCTTGAAGAGTGGTTCTTCTTAAATCATTCTTAGAACTGTGTCCAAACTCCCAGGTCACAATTCATCTGCTTCTTTGCCTTCCTTCTTTGACCCTTCTATCTTCTACCACGTTTTCACTCGTGGCCTTCAATAAACCACTCCAAAAAGCTCACGAGAAATCTACAAATTAAGCTCACAAAATGGAATCTAGATGCTTGTAAGGACCAAAATTCCATCAGACTAAATATAGGTTACATAATGAAGGATTTATATATAAAAACAAAAAATGGTCATCCAAACCCCTTATGATGTAAATATACCTAAATCTAGAAATCTTACAACAAAAATATGACAAAAGAGATGTTAAATGCTTCGGAAAATACATGCATTTGACATCTCATCAAATATCCCCACACTTAAACCCTTACTCATCTTCGAGTAAACAAGAACAAAAAAAGATCTAAGCGTAAACTAGCATGCCAAATTTTTTCCAAAACATTAAAAATCGTATTCCTAGATTACCTGAGCGCCAAGACATAAGAATCTCTCACACTCTCACATCCAAAAGTCTAAAATAATCTAAACAACCAACAAACCGTAACAAAAGTGAGGTATGCATATAATGGCAAGCTAACTGACTCTACCAAAAAGCCACTCAATAGAAAAATCAAGAGAAACATAAATTTTTTCAATTTCTCTCATTTTTCCTAGGAGCCCTCTCGAGTTTTCATCATAGCTTCACATTTTTCTTTTTCAATGCTCACTCTTTTTTCACACCATTTGGCCTCTCATTTTTTTTCTTAGGTTGCCCTTTCGGGTTTTTGACCTATTCGGGCCTCCCACTTTCGCCTAAGTTCCCTTCTCGGGGTTTCAACTTAGCGGAAAATTGTTTTCATTTTTTTTTCAAACAATACAAATCAAAGCGGAGCATATGCACACTACAATACAATACAATGAGATATATTTCTCTTTACCTTCCCACACTTGAAGTACGCATTGTCCTCAATGTGAAAATGACAAGATAAAGAAATAAGGAAGAAAGAAAAAATATTCACAACTAGGACCTTAAAGGTCCTTTCCGGTGATGGCAATGCTCACTTCTCAGTGAATGTTCTCTCCTCCATATTCTCGAACTCTGCCCAATATGCATCTTTTATCAATCCACTACGAAAGCACAACTATACAAATCCCGATCAACAGTCACAAAAGTCAACAACTAGTGGTACTCCTAGATGGTAGTGGTTTTTTTGTGGTGGATTGTAGTGGTATTCTTGTGGTTTTGAGTAAGGGTTTGAGGAAATGGTTGGGGATTTTTTTTCCAGAAAAGAAAAATACTAGCCTAACTTAAAACCTCGGGTTGTCTCTCGAGAAGATCCGTATTTTTAAGGTCGTCGGCATGACCCTAATGTTATCCACATGGTGAAGGTTTGCACCCATTCACCATGAGCATCCAAAAGTAGAGAGGTGGAGGTACAAAACTTTCAAGAGGAAAGTTTTGTGGATGTGGAGTTGGTTTCAAAGAAGTAGGGTGGTTAGGAGGCTTGGGATAATCTTTTGCCTCCTCACTTATCTCCCTCCAAACTTCCAAAATTGGGGGAGTTGGTTCACTCGGGGGGGGGGGTGGATGATGATGGAAATGATAATAAATGAAGCAACCACAACTGTCTCCTAACCCCCTTCGAACTTGAACTCATTTCTCAAGGTGACCTCACTCACCGAATCATCGAGTTTGACTTGGGATGGTGCATCTTCGGAATAATGAGCTTCCATTTAGACCACCGCTTCCAATATATTGTTCACATACCCCTCTCTAGCCTCAAGACTAGAGGATATTCGAGTGTTCGATTCCTCACTAGTCTTGGCCAAGTTGCTCAAGTTTGCTATTGCATTCATGATCTCCTCATGTGTCAAACTTGAACTTTCTTGTTAGACTTGATTTTGCGGTATGGTGTAAGGTGGTGAAGACCAACTATTTTGCTCGTATTATTGGTTATCTGACTCATTCTCATACCACCAATCCGGATTACCACCCCACTTCAGATTTTAAGAATCGTGGTATGAATACCACTCTTGACCTTCTTGCCTTTGAAAACCAACATCTCCAACCTCTTGGTAGCACTATTCATAATACCCTTGATTTTGGAAACCAAAGGTTATTTCCTCCTCATAGTGCTTCTCTCTCAACATATAGCAAGACTCGGTAGGATGGTCGGAATGACACATCCTACAAAACCTTGCTTGTTGAGCCCCTCTTCTCATCATGAGTTCCCTCAAAGTGAGACGTTCCATTTTTTAAAACCTCTTTTTCAAAAGTCCGGAATCATATTGCAAAGGTTTTCAATAAAAATTCACCAAGAACTCAAGCAATATCTACTCAGAACAAAAACACCCACAAAGAAGTGGAAAATGAAAATAACTAGCTAATATGCCACCAAATATGCCTAAACACTTAAAAATAATCGCCTCTTCCCAGGCAGTGGTGCAAAAATTTGGGAGGTCGTCGCCGTACCTCTCAAAGTTAATAGTTATAAGCCCTAAATTCTTACTAACTACAACTAAGTAGATAGTGGCAAATTAGGGTCGTCCACAAAGAAGTGAGATTTTTCTAAGGGTTTAAACATATAAGGTGGATATTAGACTACATGTACATATACATATAGATATATAAAAGCAAGTAAAAGGGGGGAGGGGGGAGGGGGGGGGGGAGTTGGTTGGTTTTGTCCTAAGTTATGAATTTAAAGACAAGCTAAGTAGCAAAGTTAAATAACTATACTAATCATGCAACAAACTAAGAAAAAACTAGTTTGTTGCATGATTTCCACTTCCAAACCTCTTATCTATCCTTGAATCTACAACCTATTCATTACTTTAATGACTTGTTGTGAAGATAAATCTTCTATCCTTCTTAAATAGTAGTTTGCAAGAGTGAATTCGACATCTTTTGCCAAACCTCACTAATGACTCCCTTAGTCAAGAAATGGCTAAAAGTATCTCAATAATGGCATTGAGCACAAATATCAACAAGCTTGGTAACACTTATAAACACTACGTCGTGTCTAAGCACTGAACCAATTCATCTATTTACACAAGATTACTCAAGAAAGTTTAGCGTTCATAGACCTCTCCTATTTTCTATATTAATCAAACATTACAAAGAGTTCAACCTCATCACATTCATCTAGCAATTGTCAACTCATCAACACCACTAGAAGCTCTAACTTATACTCTTGGATTTCATATCAAAAGAGGGGAAACTTAGCTAGTTTTTCTCAACCCTAACAAGTAATCGTACAAGCAATTCATATATTCAAACTTCTAACAACATTAATTCCATTACCCACATTCAAAGCTTAATAAATGCACAATAGCAAAAGTACCAAATAGATAGAAAGGATTCTCAAGACATGGGCTTGGAAGCATCAATCAATTGCTCCCAAGTACAAAACTAACCCAAAAAATCAAAACCCACAACATAGAACAAAAATCTACAAAGAAAGAAGAAGAAAATGGAAGAAATGGGTGAAATGCAAGGCTATAAATAGCCCCTCTTCTCCCCCATTTTAGAAAAATGGGGGAGAAGAGGGGCTATTTATAGCCCAAGTTGGTCAAAACAAAGTTAAAAGGAGCAGTACGGGCGCTGGCACGAGGGCTTGGCACGAAGACTGGAACATACGGGTGCGTGTGACTCTTTTTTGGGAGTGCGCTTTCGATTTGGAGACCCACGCCAAGGTTGGTTCTTCGTGCACGGGTAGAGGCGCGATTTGAGACGTATGGTTGGCGCTGAGCAAGGCTTGGCACGCGGGTGCATGCACATGCACGACTGCTCTAGGTGCTCGATCCTGGACTAAGGGTCGTGTTTCTTCTTGTTTTGGCATGGGTGGTTCAGTGCCCGGGCATCACGCCCAATCTTCTTCACCGGTCGGTCGGTCGGTCGGCTGGTCGGTCTTTGCGTCCCCAAGGGTGAACCGTTGCTCATATTTTGGAGTTCTTGTAGTCAATTTTATAGTCCTTGCAATGACGAATCCAATGATGCCACTCTTGAAGGCTGGTTCTTCTCAGATCATTCTAAGAACTTGGTTCAAACTACCGTGTCACAATTCATCTGCTTCTTTGTCTTTGTTCTTCGACCCTTCTATCTTCTACCGTGTTTTGCCTTGTGGCTTTCACTAAACCACTCCAAAGGGCTCACTAACAATCTACAAATTAAGCTCACAAAACGGAATCTAGATGCTCGAAAGAACGAAAAATCCATTAGACTAAACATATGTTACAAAATGAAGGATTTACATATGAAAACCGAAAATGGTCATCTAAACCCGTTATGATGTAAATCTACATAAATATAGCAATCTTGCAACAAAAAGATAACAAAAGAGATGTTAAATGCTTTGAAAATACATGTATTTGATGTCTCATCAGTAACCGTACCGAATCCACCTTTAGTGCATTTAGTACTCCCTCTGTCCCATTTCAAACTGCACACTTTGACTTTCACAGTTGACTTAACAAATATTTGATCCTTAATACCTCTTATTAAACATACTTTAAATTTCTGAAAAGTTGATATTTTGAAAAAGGTATCACTCTCTAGTATTAATACTTATACACTAATTTAATTTTATGGTCAAAGTTAAGAATTTTAGACTAAGTGAATATTTAAATTGCAGCTTGAATTGTGACAGAGGGAGTAGGTTAATTGAAAAGTGGGAACAACAACACGAGACATAGAGAGTAGTCTATGAAAACATGCAAATAAACCTAATACTACCTCCATTTTGTTGGATGTGGCACCATAGACTTAGATGATTATATTTATTTGAATGAAATAAGTGGATAAAATTAAATTTTAAAATTAAAAGTATAATGAGTGGATGAAATTTAGAAAGATGCATTTTCCGTCTATGGATGAAATTGAAGGTTTACTCGGATTTTTTTGAGGATTTTTTTAATGGAGGAGTTGATTGAGTGAGGTAACTAAAGTGTGGGCTGTTGGTGTAAGAGGAGAATAATGTGAAATTTTAAATTTTCAGAGGTAATTATGTCTTATGTGGTAAGTGAATTTTTCCTTAAAGGGAAAATATGCAAATTTGTCTGAAACAGAAGAATAAGGAAAGTGTGCAAGTTTGGCTGAGATGAAAGGAATATTCAACCTTAGGAATATTCAACTTTAAAATACTTTATTTAAATACTCTCTATGTCCCATTTCAAACTACAATTTAATTATTTATTTAGTCAAATTATTTTAGCTTTGACCATAAAATTGAATTAGTATACAATTATAAATACTATTGTGTGGTACCTTGTTAAATTCATCATAATATGTATTTTCAAAATATCAACTTTTCACAAGTTTTAATTATCCTTATTGAAAGATATTAAGGATTAATTATTTTTCAAGTTAATTGTCAAAGGTCAAAATGTGCAGTTTGAATTGAGACAGAGAGAGTGTAATATTTGGGTATTGCTATATCACACCTTGTATTTTACTAGTTTACGCCCTAATACGTACATATATGTATAATACTAAATTTAAATTTTCAAAATAAAACAAAAATAAAAAACAAAACAAAAAAATTAAAATTCCCTCCGGACCACCGCCACCGCCGGCGCCGGACCACTGCCACCACCGGCGCCGGACCACCGCCACCTCCACCGCCGTCGCCCACCTGGAGAAGAAGAGAAGAGAATGGCCGGACCACCTGGAGAAGAAGAGAGGAGAACGGGAGAAGAGAAGAGAACAGGAGAAGAGAACGGGAGAAGAGAACGGGCGAAGAGAACGGGAGAGAAGAATGGGAGAAGAAGAGAACGGGAGAGAACAAGAGAACGGGAGAGAACAAGAGAACGGGAAAAAAAGATGGGAGAAGAAGAGAGCGGGAGAGAAGAAGAGAACGAGAGAGAAGAAAAGAACGGGAGAAGAAGAAGAGAGCCGGGAGAAGAAGAGGAGAACGGGGAGAAGAGAACGCGGCCGAGAGAAGAAGAGGCGAGCCGGAGAAGGAGAGGAGAGCGGGGGCCACCGGAGAAGAAAGCCGGAGAAGAAGGCCGGAGACGAAGAGGAGAAGAAGGCCGGAGACGAAGAGGAGAAGAAGGCCGGAGAAGAAGAGAAGAAGAAGAGGAGAAGAAGGCCGGAGAAGAAGACCGGAGAAGAAGGTCGGAGAAGAAGACCTGGCCGGAGAAGAAGACCTAGCCGGAGAAGAAGAACTGGCCGGAGAAGAAGACCGACGGCGGATGACGGCAGTGGCGACAACGGACGACGGTGGCGGAGGTGGCGCTCGACAGCAGTGGAGGACGGCAGCGGCGGATGTGGTGGACGACGGCGGAGGTGGTGGACGGCGGCGGAGTGGTGGTAAATAATAAATATAATTTAATATTAAATTAAACATATTTTAATTAATGAAATTAAATTAAAAATACATATTATATACTAAGTTGTATAAATGCAAGGCGTAATCAAGTAAAATACAGGACGTGATATAACAATTCACAAATTTATAGACATGCCACATTAATTTTTAACTCTAAAATTTTTATTTGTTAAATTTAAATATTATATTTTATAAGTTAAAAAATGTACTCCCTCCGTCCCAACCGAATCTGCACACTTTTTTTATCAACTTTCTCATGACACATTTGACCATAAATTTGAATTAGTATATAAGCATCAATATCGTCATGTAAGATATTGTTAGATTACCTGCATCATGCAATTTCTAAATATAAAATTTTAATACCCTAGTAATATATGTAATTAAAGTTATTGATGGCTAAATATGACCTGAGAAAGTTGACAAAAAATGTGCACATTCGACTGGGACGGAGGGAGTAATAAGTAGGTTAAATGTGAAATCTAAACAATATATAAAAGTATAATATTTAATTTTAAAATAATTTATTTTAAATTAAATTAATTTAACAAATACAATACATAAAATAAAAATATACTCATACAATTTACTAACCCAACTTAAAACAGGCCATACCTTATCTAATATTTAGAGGACTTGTACGATTTCGTCAACATTGGATACGATGAGTACCTCCCACAAATATTGTGTGCGCGGTTGGGCTGCAGTCTGCATTACATTACTCACCGGATTAAGTTGGTGAAACAGTAAATATTGTATCCAATATCAATTGCTAACTACCGTATTAATTGCACGTATATGCTTTGTATTGCCTGTGACTGTTGAAAAATTGATGCTCCGCGAAATGATACAGACCAATTTACCTAAGATTTAACTGTAATTTTATCATGAAAAGATAAAAGTTTGCAGGTTAAAGCAATTAAAATTCGAATTAAATTTGGGTTATAAGCTATTTGAGTTCTTGTTAGAAACATTATATGTTTATTTTAAAATATTACAGATTTTGAATGAAACAAACAGTATAAATTACTCCCTCCGTCCCAAGGCAATCTGCAGAGAGAGAAAATCACTATTCAGATTTGACCCTTGTGAAAAGACAATTATGCCCCTGTCTTCAGCCTCTCTCTCCAATCTTCTCCTCCGCCCGTGTCTCCAATCTTTGTCCTCCTGCGTTTCCGCATCAACCTCTCTCCGTGTCGCCTTTGCATCTCCCTTGCGCCTCTCGTATTCGTCCTCTCCGCGCCGCCTCCGCCTCTCTCTGCCTCCGTGTATCTCCGCGTCGCCTCTTTCCGGTAAATTAGTGGCGGTGAGTTTGGTGGGGGTGGGTGATGGTGGTGAGTCTAGTGGGGGTGAGTGAGGGGGATGCGACAATGGAGGGAGGGTCGGAGGCGGATAAAAGGGGACGCGGCGGAAAATTTAGGGTGGAGGCGGAGGAGGGAAGGCGAAGGAGAAGGCGAGGGGAGGCGGTGGAGCAAAAATGTGGTGACAGTGGACAAATTAGAAGGGTTTGAATATGTAGAAATAAGGGTTGAGGGGGAGAGAGTTCAGGGGTAATGTAAAATTTTGAATTTGTAAGGGTAATTATGTCATTTAGAGAGTTGATTTTTTTTAAAAGAGGAAAGTGTGTAAATTTTCCTAAGACAATGAAAAAAGGAAAGTGTGCAGATTCCTTTGGGATGGAGAAAGTATGTGTTTTACTCTAAATATGTAATGTTTTTGACCAAAGCTCATATGTCTACTGTAGAGTATAAACATATGAGCGGGTCTCCTAACAAGCGGCCTGTCCATAAGCTTATGGACATGCCACTTATTTCTTACCTTATATACTGCATTTCTTAAATTACATACAAAAATTAAAAATTTTGAAAATATTTTTTTATATCATATATTTTTATATTTTCACCTTCAAATACATATTATTACTTGTTTTAACTTATGAAATACAATATTTAAATTTTATAAAAAAATTACAGCATTTAAGACAAATGCTCATGAGGACTGTCCATAAGCTTATGGAAATACCGTCTTTCCTGAGACTTTCTCTAAACATATAACTTGATATTATTCGAAATAAATCTCATCTTTCAATATATTTATAGAAAGATGATGTTTTCCAAAACTTTATTGGACAAAAATATACTTATACAACATTTTTGCACAGAATTTTTATGTGACTGAGCAAACAAAAGGTCAAAAGAAAACATGATGAATGAGAAAGGTGTAGAATGAAGGATATAATAGACATACAAAGAGGATAATGATTCATAGTTTAGGGTCCAACTAGGAAGCAGATTAAAACATGAACACGAAAATTAATAAACAAGACAAGAAAGGCTATTCCAAATTTTAATGCCTAAAATTCATTCCATCAATATCCCGACACACAAACTCGCCGAATTACCACTGTCCCATTTCATTTATATTGAACTTCTCCATCACCTCAAGACGTGCATCCTCGATATTCGATAGCATGTTGGAAATCATAGGCCATGCGAATTGACGTCTATTAATTTTCCTTTTGTGGTTAATATGGTTCCCTCAAACTTATTCATGTTAATGCTTATAAAATTAGGATTACATAAAAGGATATTTGTTTAGAGTAGAATTGGGATGGATAGAATTAGATCGTACTTTAATTTATATAGATAAGAAATAAGTTAATTTTACAGCTTTTACCACCATGGGAATGGATGGAGGTGGATTGCATGCATTAGGGGTGTGAGTGTTGGGTTAGAAAAACTATGGGCATTACTATATCTCGCCCTGTATTTTACTATCCTCGCCCTAATACGTATAAATACACGTATTTAGAATTTTAAAAAAAAATTAAAAAAACCCAAAACCCCTATAAATACCCCCTCCCCCTCTCCCTTTTTTCTCCCCCTCTCCATTTTCTCTCCTTCTTCCCTCTCTCCACTTACCTCTCCCTCCCCTCTCTCCATTTCCGACCGCCGCCCGCCGCCCGCCGCCCGCTGCCGCCGCCCGCCCGCCGCCGCCCGCCGCCGGAATCCCGCCGGAAAATGTAAGTTTTTGAGAATTTTTTTTTATTTTCGTGGGAATCGTTGCCCGATCTATTCGAATTTTGTTGAACTTGTCGGAATTGTTAGAATTTTGTTGAGCTTGTCGGAATTGTTAGGATTTTAGTTATGTGACATAATAGAAGTTATTGAGAAACGATTTTTTAGAAATTGTGCTTCTTTGGAAATTGTTTAGCTATGTGACATATGTGGAATTAATGACATAATGACATAATTGGACGTGATGACATAATTGGAAGCTTATTGTGTTTTTTAGTAATTATTTAGTTTAAATTTGGCCATAATATTTTAGAAATTGTATTTTTTAGAAGTTGGGTTTTTTAGAAATTATTTAGTTATGTGACATAATAGAAATTACTTAGGAATTATTTGTTTAGAATTTGTGTTGTTCTGGAAATTATTTAGGTATGTGACATAGTTGGAATTAAAACGAAGAAATTGTGTTCTGTGTAAATTACTTAGTTTAAATTTGGACATAATATTTTAGGAATTATTTTTTTAGAAATTGGGTTATTTAGAAATTATTTAGTTATGTGACATAATAGAATTTATTTAGAAATTGTATTTTTTAGATATTGGGTTATTTAGAAATTATTTAGTTATGTGACATAATTGGAATTAAAACGAAGAAATTGTGTTTTGTAGAAATTACTTAGTTTAAATTCGGACATAATATTTTAGAAATTGTATTTTTTAGATATTGGGTTATTTAGAAATTATTTAGTTATGTGACATAATTGGAATTAAAACGAAGAAATTGTGTTTTGTAGAAATTACTTAGTTTAAATTTGGACATAATGTTTTAGAAATTGTATTTTGTAGAAATTGGGTAATTTAGAAATTATTTAGGTATGTGACGTAATTGGAATTAAAACGAAGAAATTGTGTTTTGTAGAAATTACTTAGTTTAAATTTGGACATAATGTTTTAGAAATTGTATTTTTTAGAAATTGGGTAATTTAGAAATTATTTAGTTATGTGACGTAATAGAAATTATTCAGAAATTATTGTTTAGGAATTGTGTTTTTTGGAAATTATTTAGTTATGTGACATAATAGAATATAGTTCTATGTAAATAAACTTTAGTAATCCGATGTAAACAATTGTGTAGTAAACTGTTACGATATGTTTTAACTATTGTTTCCTTGAATGTTAATAATAGTGCGATGTGGTAAAAAAAAAAGATTATTTAGTTATGTAATCTCCAATTTGTAACTAAAAAAAATGTTCCAGTTCGTTGATGCACTGTTCGAAAATATTAGTTCACACGTTGTTGAAATGTATGTTAATTTATCTTACCATATCAGTTTGATTCACTTGTTGTTATACTAATTACATATCTTGTGTCGTAGATGAGCACTGCTGGTCAACCTGACGGTCATGGTCGTTCCATACGACGAAGAGGTGTTAGTGCCTCGGCGAGACAGGCTCGAGGCCGCGTGGTCGAGGATGAACTGTCGCCTCGCCCGCGGGAGTGTGATGTAGGAGCGGAGCAGCCTTCTCCACCGAGCGTTCGTGCATTCGATCCCATGCCAACATGGGACGGTCCGGAGATTAACATTCTCGCGTCTGGTGGAATCCGTCGTGATAGTGTTTGGCAGATGAATTATGACCTGCCGGCAGATGTCCCCCCGATGGGCCAACCTGGCGCGAGTGTGCCATTGGATGCCGGGATCGAACGTTATGCTGCAGCTGGAGCCAGGCACACCGTGAGGAATAGAGCTGGTCAATTCGCACAGTCTTCTGGTGGATCGTGCAATGCCGGTGAGACTAGCACCGGAAGGGCACCGAGGAATAGCAGGAAGCGACCCGCCGCCGATGAGACGTGGCTAGTGCGGGGACCGGTGGCTGGTGGCCCGCAGGATGACCTCGTCATACCAAGCTTCGGAGGACACGTCGCTGTTGACGTTTGGAATGGTATAGAGCGAGGTGTGCTGAGATGCCATGCTCGGTCGCCGCTATGCAAGCAGCTAGTCGCCACGCTCCCCGAACTGAGCGATGTTGCACAGGCCCGGATACATGCGACCGGGTTGGCCCACCTGCCTGCGATTATGTTCCAGTTCCTTGACATGGCACTGATATCCGCTTTTGTCGAGAGGTGGCAGCCGGACACGAACACGTTTCACATGCCTTTTGGGGAGATGACCATCCTGATGCACGACGTTGAGATGATTCTTGGCATTCCCATCGATGGTGGCGCTGTTGCGAGTACCATTTCGGCGGAAACTATTGAGGAAGCGTGCGCTGAACTGTTTGGGAAAGATGTGGAGTCCTTTCTCGCGGAAGACTGGAACGGGGGTAACATAGATGCCCAATCGTTGATGGCGAGGTGTGTAGCGGCGGGGCAGAGCGAGAACTTCCAATTTATGTGCTACATGCTGACCCTGTTTTCATCCACGCTTTTTGTGGATAAAACTGGGAATAAGGTTAGAGCCAACCTTCTACCCCTGCTTGATTCGCAGTTGTCGTGGGGCTCGGCGACGTTGGCCAGTTTGTATCTGCAGTTGGGAATTGCGTCCCGGTCCAAGGCGCGCGGCCTGTGCGGATGTTGCACGCTGCTTCAAGCGTGGATATACGAGTACTTTCCGATGTTTCGGCCGAGACCGAGTACATTGCCAGCTCTTCCGGGCCGCGCCAGTCGGTGGCACACAGGGGATAAAACGGGGAGGGGTACGGGGAGGCTCGGTGCCATCAGGCGACAGTTGGATGCCTTACAGCCCGACCAGGTATGAATTCCATGCTTTTACTCTTATTCTGACAGTAGTAGATAGATCGGATTCCATAGAAACGTAACATGTCTGTGAAACTTTTTGCAGGTGGATTGGTTGCCATATGGAGTGGACGTGGTTAGGGCTGCGGGGGGGAGGACTCACTACCGCGGCGTGATTCGACACCTCGACGCAATGGAGGCGTACATGCCAGATCGCGTTGTGCGGCAGTTCGGTCTCCTACAGGGTATACCGCGGGGTCTTGCAATTGCGCCCGAGCCTTGTTCCCGCCCGGCTGATCCAGCCGGCTATTCAGTGACCTACCCAGGGAGGCTGCAGTTGACCCTATGGGAGATGGCACACAGTTGGCACAACGGTCAGCTTGCGGCGTTCCCGATAGCCACGAGCCAATCAGAGTGTACCATGGATTACGAGGACTGGTACGCGACTCATTCGCACCCATTGATCGCAAATCCTGAACATGCTGCCGCGAGTGGACCGGACAGGACACATCATCAGTTATCGGTAAGTTTTCCCGAACTGTTTGCTTCGAGTAATTATATTACATTGTACTGTCTCGTTATTGTAAAATCTGTTTCCTGTGCAACAGATGCTGAGTGACATGATGAGCGCCCTGGATCCGTTTGACTCGGCGACCGTTGGTGGACTCGCCGCCGACCCCAGCGTGAGGGAGGTGATGACGACTTTTGTCAGTCATCGCGATGAGTATCGCAGGCTCGGTTATGGACCCATTCCTTAGACGACTGTTTGCTTATGTGTGACCCCACAGTTTTGCCATATTCTGCTCATTTATGTAATCGGTAACTGTTTGTGCATACCAAATTTATTTGTCATCGATTTTTGCAACAGTAACGCTTTCAAAATAATTGCTCGACGCTTCGATAATAACTGTAACGGTTGCGTACATGCCGAAATGTTTCGCTGGGTTGCAACAGTTAATTACTCTCAGAGTATGCTCTCCTCCAAGCCCTTATCCTCCTACGAAAGGGTAACTCCCAACCTACGACATCAGGCTTCCTCAATGTGGTCCACATATTAGCCACGGGGGGCATGGGACAGTTTTCCTTCACGTGTACCCGGACAAAATGGCTTGCACTGCGAACGTATACAATGTGTAGCTCCCTACTTGTTCCATCCTCGCCCCCACCCGCCCTCAGTGGAAGGACTGTGCAGCAATGGTCCGCCGACCCATTCTCTAAAATGTAATATAAAACTACAACCGTGTTGTAGTAGGTGGCGACAGGAAACATGTCTGCAATGACCGTAAACCAATGCTCTGGACCACATGGACCCCTAGTGTGGTGTATACGGGCTCTGGCGAGTTCAACGTCATTCTGCGAACCGTATATGGGAACATAGTCAGGCCAATGAGCTGATATCTCGTTAAATACTGCCCGACGCGCTGTAGACCATTCACCTTCACCGTCTACGTGGAACGCATCAGCAACGCATCTGAAGCCACAGTTTCCATCACTCTCGACATCGTTCCAGCCTTCGATGTAACGCCCGACAATGTGGGGGACACTTTCGAGGAACGGGAATGTCGCTGCAGGAGAAAACATTAAGATTAATATCTTGTTCAGACGGACTTTATTGGGAAGAATGGTGCTTGTACTTACCGTGCCGGCGACCGCTCCCTGAAGCACGCCCCGGGGATCTTGAACTACGCCCGTATCGCCTGTTCACGTGCTCGTGGTAGCTCGGTGAACGTCGGGTTGATCTTGATCGGGGGACCTGCTCGCTTGGTCTGCCACGTGCACTGGTACAATTGTCCGGCTCGCCAATGCCACTCTCCTCCGGCCGCAACTGCGCATCTATGTAGGATGAAACTCGTCGGCGGACCGAAGGGTCGCTGCATGCCAGCTCCTCCAACAGAGTGTTGAACCGCGACTGATCTTGTTCAGCCCTCGCAATGTCTTCCGTGCTCCCCACGTGATCACCCAATGCCAGGCTCTTAAACAGCGGATGAATGTCGTCCAAGTACAAGGGGATTCCTTCAGCAACTGCCCCTGCCATGACGCATGCACACGGTATTCCGTGTGTCGAGCGCAGCACACATCCACAGTAAGCATATACCTGTGCTCCGAGTGCATCAATCCTCCCGGACTCGACCGTCAATTTATCCAGACAGTATTTGGACACATTGTTGATCAAGTTGCTGAAAAGGGCCCTACGGTGCAATCTTCCAACGACAGTTCTTGATTTCTCCAGGCCGGTCTTGATCATAGTAATCTGCTGGGCTATCTGCAGGTCGACACGCCTCCATACCGTGTCCAGCGAACCAGTCGACGTTTGTAACCACCCTTTCAATGACGAGTGTGCACTTTCGACCCTGCATGTAGTTGTGTTCCCGAAATGCAGAAATCTGTTCGTCCATGCCCTCACAAATTTCTCCTTATGGGGGGTGAGCCACGTCGTCTCAGCGTAACTAACAACAGCCTCGCTCCAAGCCCATCCAGTCCTCATATCCTCCAAGGCGGTTTCGTACTCTGGAACGGTGGACGCATTGCAAACTCGGAACCATGCACAATTCTTGAACGCTGCCCCGTTCCTCTTATTCCCTGTCAGCACAGTAACACGTGCCTCCACATCCTTGTTAATATGCCAGGTGCAGAGCAAATGGTTCGATTCCGGAAACACAGTCCGAAGTGGCCTAATCAGTCCCATCTCCCGATCGGTGACCACAACCTCAGGGAACGGTCCATCCACAAGCAAGTTCTTCAGCGCGTTCAGCACCCACTCATAGGTATCTGCCGTTTCGTCAACGACAATTACGTAGGCAATCAGGAAGTTTGTGTTGCAAGGGGACATCCCAACCATCTCAATGAATGGCATGCCGTAGCGATTGGTCTTGTACGTTGAGTCGATGGCCACCACCCACGGAAACGTGCGAAATGCCACAACAGCATCGGGATTGGCTATGAATAAATGAGTCAAAGTACCATCACCTGCTGAGCGGTGACTAGTGACATACCCTTTCGCGGTGGCCAGATGCAAACAATTCTCCGCTGTGTTGCGCCCGCCTCGCCTTTCTGTTGCATATGCCGACCTCTCATTGTACACCTGCCTAATGTTCTGATGCAGGTCCGGAAACGAATTACTGAGGCTGGCATTGATATGCCTTGGGGCAGTTTCTGAATCTGTCAAGTCTCTGATCATTTGCTTCGCGTCCGCATGGAGCTTGCTGCTCTGTCTATGACCCTCGGGGTACACTGAGAAAGGGTGGTTGTGCATCCCTCGTCTAGGATCCTTGCACGGCACTACATTCCAGCCATTCCCCGTGATGCTCTGTTTCAAGACAATCGCGAACGGGCAGCCACAACTGCTGGTCGAGCTGCTACTCCGTCGGACTACATCAGATTCGCTCGTATCTACATCCTTATCCTTTCGGCCCCGATTGCAAATGCAATATAACCTCAGGGGACCATTCCTATTCTGTTTGTAGGACCCCGTCACAAGTTCAAATCCCACCTGCAGAGCAACCCGTTGCAGGTAGGAGTAAGCCTCGGCAACATCTGGGAACACAGCTGAGGTGGCAAATGGAGAGTATCCGTTCCGCCCTGCAGCAGCTTCACATGACTCATTGTCATCCTTAAACAGCAATAAACATCAAGTAATTAGTTACACTCAACTGCTATACCAATTACAATATCAAAATTAACGTAAAAAAATGTAAATTAACGTTACAATAATTAACAAAATAACAAAATTAACAAAACAACAACATTAACGTCACAATAATTAACAAAATAACAAAATTAACAAAACAACAACATTAACGTTACAATAATTACAAATAACGTTACAATAAATAAAATTAACGTTACAATAATTTTTACGTTACGATTAATAAATTAAAATACTAAGATGAGCATAAATTTAAAAACTAAGATGAGCATAAATTTCTTTCTCATTAACAGCTAAAACATACATGTAGTGGGAAAAAATGCAATAACATCGTGGCTAGAATTAATATAACATTCTTACAGTTCAACAAATTAAAATATCAAAATAACGTAAAAATACGTAACTTAACGGTACAATAATTAACAAAATCACAAAATTAACAAAACAACAAAAATAACTGCTTCAATAATTAATAGGACATACATTAACGTTACTGCTACTAACAGGAGATAAATTCATAGGAGATAAATGTGCAATAATTCCATCGTAACAGTTAATAAATTAAAACACAAAGACGAGCATAAATTTGTACGGCAAAAATTATTAAATTTAACAACTACTTACGGACAGAAAGCTAATTAGTAAAATTACCTCCGAAGACATGGAATTTCTAACACCCTTTTCGGAGTAATTTTTGCTCGTCTTGGATAGCAATATTTTTCGAGTGCCCTTTGAATGAGTAAGAATTCGAGCTCATTTATAGCAGTTCGATTTTTGGAAGCAGGCTGGCACGGCTCGCGCCCAGCCCACGGCGAGCCGAGGCTCGTCCGGCTCGCGCCCCAGGCCTGGCGAACGGACCGCACGCAGCTCGCGCCCACCGCACGGCGAGCCACGGCTCGCGCCCACACGACGGCGAGCGACCCGGCGATGGCTCGCGCCCACACCACGGCGACCGGCCCACCGGCGGCTCGCGGTCCACCGGTGGCGAGCGGACCGGCGGCGGCGCGCGGCCTGTCGGTGGCGACCGGCCCGGCGGCGGCTTGCGGTCCGCCGGTGGCGACGGAACCGGCAGCGGCTCGCGGCCAGGCCGCGGTGACCGGACCGGCGCCGGCTCGTGCCCAGGCCATGGCGAGCCGACCGGCGGCGCCTCCCGCCCAGGCCGTGGCGAGCCGGGTCCGGCGGCGGCGGGCGGCGGCGGGCGGCGGTCCGGCGGCGGCGGGCGGCGGCGGGCGGCGGTCCGGCGGCGGCGGGCGGCGGCGGGCGGCGGTCCGGCGGCGGGGGGCGGCGGCGGGCGGCGGTCCGGCGGCGGCGGGCGGCGGCGGGCGGCGGTCCGGCGGCGGCGGGCGGTGGCGGGCGGCGGTCCGGCGGCGGCGGGCGGCGGCGGGCGGCGGTCCGGCGGCGGCGGGCGGCGGCGGGCGGCGGCGGGCGGCGGTCCGGCGGCGGCGGGCGGTGAAAATTAATTAGATTAATTAACTAAATTCGTTTCGTTAATATTAACTAACTACAATTATCCAAATTGATTTTAATTTACCTATTGAAAATAAAAAAATAAAAAATACTGTATACGTATTAGGGCGAGAATAGTAAAATACAGGGCGAGATATAGCGATCCACAAAACTATTCCGTAATGAATTGTATATAGATTACTGCTCAAAATAAATAGAGTACAAAGGGAAGATTAGTACTAGTATAACTCTATTCTAGTCAACAACTCTATCTATAATAAATTAAATTTAATAAGACACTTGATTTATTTTAACATTCCCCTCAAGTGAAGCGTCTGATGCTTGGCGGCGTAAAGCTTGGATCGGAAGAATTCGAACAACGGACGGGAGAGTTCTCTGGTGAAGCTGTGGGCAATCTGAAGAGCAGTAGGAACATGAGTAACATGCAGCTTGCAAGAAGCAACCAACTCTCGAACAAAGTGATAGTCGATGTCGATGTGCTCTGCCCGCTTGTGAGTGCCTGGATTCTAAGTCAAGAAGATAGCAATGCAATTGTCACATAACAGTAACGGATATCTAGCAAGCGGAACACGAAGATCACGAAGCAAATGAGCCAGCCAAACAACCTCAGAAGAGGTGTTGGCAAGTGCACGATACTCGGACTCCCTACTCGAACGAGAAACATTAGGCTGTTTCTTGGGACTCCAGGAAACAAGGTTTCTACCGAGAAAGACAACATAACCGTAAGTAGAACGTCAGTCTCCAAACAATGAGCCCAATCAGCATCAGGTAAATCAAAACCTCAGGAGAACTGACTGATCGAAATGCAAGATCAAAATGCAGAGTTCCCCGAACATATCCAAGAATCCGAGTAACTGCTGCAAAATGATCGTCACGGGGATCCTGAAGATACTGACTGACTGTGTTGACCGCAAAGGCCAAGTTAGGACGAGTAATCGTCAGATACTGCAAAGCCCCAACAAGAGAGTGATAAAGTGTCAGATTCTGAAATGCAAAACTGGTAGAGCTGTGTAGCTACGATCCTGGCACAAATGGAGTAGAGACTGGTGTGGCATCTAACATCCCGACACGAGTGAGAATATCTCTAGCACACTTAGCTTGGCCAAGAAGTAAACCTGAGGCTAAGGGTGTAACTTCCAAGCCAAGAAAGTAGTGAAGAGTGCCCAAGTCCTTGATGGCAAACTCCCAATGCGTCCGGTCGATGAACAGTCAAAGCAGAGTCGAGTCGTTACATGTAAGGATGATATCATCAATGTAGACCAACAAGTACAACAGTAACGAACCCCAAGACAGAAAAAAGAGAGAAGTATCAACAAAATTGTAGATAAAACCAAGTTGAACCAAATAAGTACTGAATCGCTGGAACCATGCCCGCAGAGCTTGCTTAAGACTATAAATGGCCTTCCGCAACCGACAAACATACTCTGGGTGAAGCGGATCCTTGTAACCAACTGGCAGCGCCATATAGATCGGAGCATCAAGAACACAATTTAGAAAGGCATTCATAGCATCTAGCTGATGAAGAGGCCAAGAGTGCATCAAAGCAATAGCTAAAACACTATGAACTGTGGATCCTTTGACCACTGGACCAAAGTAGTGTTCAAGTCAAAACCCATAATCTGTGAGAAACTTTGCGCCACAAGTTTATCTTAAGGACGCTCAATAGTTCCATCTGGTCAATACTTCAGTCAGTAAACCCATTTAGAACCAATAATATTGGCATCCGAAGGTCAATGCACCAAATCCAAAGTGTGCTGGCCACAGAGAGCTGTCATTTCATCATCCATAACAAAAACCCAAGCTGGATCTTGAAGAACAGTGCAATAATCCATGGGCTCAAACTGAGCAAGTAGAGCAGCAGTAAGACCATGAGCGACAATATCTGAATAATCCATATGTTGAATAGCCCCAGTAGCCGGCCTAGTAGCCATCCAACGAATATGAGACCGAGGGGGAGAGGCTGGAGGAGTGGAGTCAGTTGAAGCCACCGGAGATGAAGTAGCTGAGCTGATCGAAGACTGGGCAGCTGGGCTTGGCGTTAGTGAGACTAGCGTCACCGATCAAGGAGTGGGATCCAGATCAGCGGCACAAATCAAGCAAGGGATTGAAGGAGATGCAGCTGGAACAGGCAGATGAGGAGCTGAATCGCCATCATGATCAATGAAGGCTGAAACATCCAAAGACGACAAAGGGGAGCCAGGGGCCAAAATAATGGAGGCGACAATGGAAAATGCATCTCATCAAATCGGGCATGGCGAGTGATGTAAAACTTGACTGTAGAAGAACCAAGGCACCAAAAACCTTTGTAGTGTAAGCTATAGCTAATAAAAACAAAAGGAATACTGCGGCGATCCATCTTGTGATCGACATAAGGGCGAACGAACAGAACATCAGATAAGCATAAATCATCATAAATCTTAGAGTCACCAATATGAGAAATCTAAATAGAGTTACCATTACCAACAGAAACATGAGAATTACCAGAATAAGGGGCCACACTCTCCCAACCATAAACCAAAAATGCCACATTACTGGTTGCACCAGAATCAATATACCAGTCTGAGGTGCGAGTAGTAGGCTCTAACTGCAGGGATGACTAAAAACTTTCAGCCAGATGAGTCAAATCATAACGAAGAACCTGTGAACCAGTTTGTGCCAGTATTTTATAACAGGTAGCATCATAATGACCAGGACGACCATAACATGTGCAATGTGGCCGTCCGCGACCAGAACCAAACCTTGCTGAGTATTGAGAAGGCCAGGGACCCTTGTCACCGCAACGCCTTCCTGAACGGCCACTCCTGGCGGTGTGTGGCCCGTACGCACCGCTGCCCCTCACCGGTGTGTGATCCCATGCATGGCCGACCGTGAGGTTTTCTCTAGCTGTGAAGGCAGCATGCCCTGCTGGTAGGGCTGAATGTCCCTGTAAATTTCTCAATAAGGATTCGTGGTTTTTGGCTCATAACAAAACATTGCCATATAATGGAGTAGGCAATAAATTAATCAATGGTGCCAAAAAAATCTTTAACTCAGTGCCAAGAGCAGTTAAAAATTATATAATTTGATCATCATTGGTAACATGAGAACCCCTTATAAACAACTTCTCAAAAATATCTTTAAATTTAAAATGGAGTTAATGTAATGTACCAGTCTTACCTAGACAGTGGGCAGCGCCACGGAGACGAAGGATAATGGATGCACTATTGTCATGAAAAATAGCCAAAATACTGTCCCAGATGCCTTTTGACATGGAACAATCAGGAATCTCTGCCAATGCTTTTGAATTGGGAGAGAAGAAAAGCAAATTGCACACACGTTGATCTTCACCAGTCCACTAATCACACTCAGCCTAGCTTTCTAATAGGCTACCATAGGATCAGTCTTGACACCACCACCAGGGGAGGAGCTAGCCGCCTGCGCGAAGGTCAAGGAGGTGAAGCCACAGGTCTGCAGTAGAGAGGGGAGCGACAGATATGGCTTGGAACCATTGAGAAAACCAAACAACTTCTGCGGCTTGAGGTCATAGCTAATTTGACTCTCCCACAGAAGATAGTTTGATGATGAAAGATTGATCATCATCATGTGGAGCAAGGTATTTTAAGAGATTTTTTTGTCAGACGTGTTAGAGACGCAAGGAAAATTGCGTCGGAAAGGGAGGGAGGGAGGTGGTGATCGATCGAAAAAGAAAAGAGAGAGGTAGCTAATCATATTTCTAGGGTTTTGGAAAGTTTGGACCAGGTTTGCTCAGATACCAAGATAAAATGTATCTCTGTAATGAATCATATATTACTGCTAAGAATAAATAGAGTAGAAAAGGAAGACTAGTACTAGTATAACTCTAGTCTAGTCAACAACTCTGTTGATAACAAATCAAATATGATATTTGACTTATTCTAACACTAATATTCATTTTGTTCCCTAAATATTAGCCTAATTACTTTTAACTTTATATTTCATATGAGCTAATGTGGCAGCCAACATTTAATCAAGTAGAGGGATAATTTTTTTGTGGACGTCATCAACACTAGCGATGTCATCAGTGAATTAGATTGTGAATCATGCTTAGAAATATGCTGATATTCATTAATGAAGCCAAAATCTTTCCTCCACAACGGGAAGATTTCTGACTCCATACTAAAAATGAAGATAAATATGCATACAATATTTAAAAAAATTCAAAAAGGCTGTGCCTTCAAAGCCTATACAACATAGAAAAAGATTTCAATTGAAACATTTGTTTTCATTCTTCACACTCTTCCATAAACTCCATCTTCTCTCTTCTATCTTCTGAAAATGAGCTCTCAACAAACATCGTCGAGTCTTTAATTCTGGTGACCATGCAAAGCAAAAACCTGATTGATGATCAGAAGCGGAATGCATTGGTGTAATTCCTGCTCGTCACACAAACCAAGGGCGCATCGAGTATGGGAAGGGTGTGGTGGCAACAAAAAGGTGGGGCATCGATTTGCGTACCTTTCCCAATATATGGTCCATTGTCAAAGAGCATATTGCAACCGGTATACCAGTACATATCATTAGCAAGAAACCTGGTAATTTCAAAATAATAAAGAATACTCGACCGGGAAGCATTCAAAGCTATCACTCTGCCATTAAGGAAAACATGTCAGAGGGAAATTCACAATGCAACATGAGTAAAAGAACTATACATAGGCTAATCAAGGATGGATCACTCCATAAGCATGGTGGTAGAGTACTTTATGCATGCAACAAGCTAAAGTTTGAGATATATTATTCAAAAGTAAGGTTTAAGAGCATGTACATTTTCGTTCATTTGGATGAAATATGGTTCTACCTTTCGGAAGAGTCTGCAAACTATATTTTGCTACATTACTAAAATCATGGTTGTATGTGCTATAGTTAGGACAATAATTGCAGATGAGAGTGATGTTTTTTATGGCAAGATAGAGTGCTTTATGCATGCAACAAGCTAAAGTTTGAGATATATTCTACAAATGTAAGGTTTAAAAGCATGTACATTTCCATTCATTTGGATGAAAAATGGTTCTACCTTTCGGAAGAGTCTGCAAACTATATTTTACTAGATTACTAAAATCATGGTTGTATGTGTTGTAGTTAGGCCAGTAATTATAGATGAGGGTGATGTTTTTTTAGGGCAAGATAGAGTGCTTCATGCATGCAACAAGCTAAAGTTTGAGATATATTCTTCAAAAGTAAGGTTTAAAAGCATGTACATTTTCGTTCATTTGGATGAAAAATGGTTCTACCTTTCGAAAAAGTCTGCAAACTATATTTTGCTACATTACTAAAATCATGGTTGTATGTGTTGTAGTTAGGCCAATAATTGCAGATGAGGGTGATATTTTTTATGGCAAGATAAGCATTTTTCCTCTAATTGGCAAGGTTCCATCAGTAAAAAATAGTTGGAACATACCGAAAGGAACCATACAGGAAAAAGGTTAAAGTAAAAGTTGGTCACACATAAATGAGATAATCAAGAAAGTCATTCCAGCTCTCAAAGATAAATGGTCTTCTAATGCATCAAAGATCATCCATATACAACAAGATAATGGGAAACCCCACATCAAGCATGGCGATTTATACTTTGAATGTTCTTTACACTCAGATGGATTTCATATTATCATAGACAAGCAACCCTATAATTCTCCCGACCTCAACATTTTAGATTTATATTTTTACCGTGCTATTCAAGGTTTACCACAAGAAAGGGCTTTCAAAATGGTCGTTGAGTTGGTTAATGCAGATGAGAAGGCATATAAGTGTTAAAGCCAGAAACATTAAACACAATTTTTTTATCTCTACAAGTAGTATTGGTAGAAGTTATGAAGTTTAAAGGTTAGAAAACTTTTTCCCTCTCCCACATTAGAAAAGACGTCCTAGAACATATGTGTATGATAACTAATGATCTAGAGGTTGACATGAACTTAGTGAAGGATTTTATTCAGTTTCTAGGTGTGCACAACAAGACCAACAAGATTCAGAAACTTATTCAAGACATTTGGTAGCTTGAAACCGTCAACAATGCAAGTTGGGTATTTTTATTATTTCATGCACTTTTGAAAATGAAGTTGTTGCATGCTTTTGGTTTTTGTAGTAAACATGTTAGACATAATGCACATGTTTATACTGTAACATTGTTCATTTTTTTTATCTAAGACATTGTGATGTGAAAACCCTCTTCTAAATGTTTAATGTCGATTATTAATTATCCTACTACTTTAAAGAAAATAATTCTATCACAATATTAACAAGTTCAGCTAGCTACATGCTCAAATCTCATTTAAAGGGATGCGATTTGCCGGCCACTAGTAACACATGAAATTCAAAGCCACATTATTGCCATCCTTTGGGAACAAACACACTTAGTTGTGAAATAAAGTGGCATAAATAAACACAATCACATAAAGTTTCATGGCCTAGCTAACAACACTAAACAATTTTATATGTGTCCACAAAGTTCATAATGTGTAACATAAATAAAGTTGTCATTTAGATGGACTTATTGACCATAATTTAAAACATAACAATACACGTAAATTCAATTGCATACAACTAAATGTACACAGTCCAACAGTCCTAAAAATCCAGTAATATACATATAGAAAATGAAGAATAGTCAGAACATAAATTATACTTTCCAAACCATCACAAAAACCTTCATTAACCCAGTTTAGAGCTGGAATGGTTAAGCCTTAAACATTTATGTTTAAGGTTGCCTCATATCCGTCATTTACATACTGAGATAACCAAGCCATCCAAATCGGACAGTTAGTCCCGTAGTTTATTAGCCTGTAAAAGATGCATAAAAACTAGATTGAAGCCACAAATTAAAAAGATTCAAAATGGAAGGCAATTAGTAATGTAAAATCACCATTAATTAAGATCATGACCTTCCTTAATCAACTTTACCACATATATCCACTCTATAAGAATGAACTCAACTTATAGAGTGTCACAAAATTGGAGCTTTTTTTTTGTATTCCCTCCAAGCATGGGTGAGGTGCTCTTTTCATCTGCCATCATTGTCGAATAGTTCACCACCACCAAACTATACATGGATTGATTTTTAGAAGTCCAACGTACTTGTGGTGTTATTATAAAGGAAACAAGGTTAGTTTCACATTGTATAGTGACAAAATCAGTTAAAAATAAAAGGTATGAACAACCCTTACCCCCAACGGACTATAGAATTCGGGAAGCACCACCAAGGAAACCAATCGACTAATGGCATCAGATTCTAGGTGGGCATCCCGAGTTACCATGCCTGGCCCTACTCCAACAACATATGCAGTGTGGCACATCACTCTCTTTTGAGAAGCCCAAGTGCTTTTCAGGAATTATGAGGATTTCTTTAGGAAAATTTTGCACTTTCATTATGGAAAAATACATACTCCATATGTCCCAGCCCTTTCATTAAATCTGTGAAAAGTCTAAACTACCCCCACTTCAAACCTATATCCTTCCTCTTCCCTCAACAACACTTGCCACTGACATCACCACCCACCACCAGCAATACCAGGTTACACCTCCCCTATCTGCCATCTCTATTTCTTCAGCCCGCCTATCCGGCGAGAGCCCAAGTCGCCGAACCTCTTCCAGATCTGGTCTCTTCCAAAGAAGCAGTGAGCGGAGGAGCGACGAGTGGTGGGAAGTAGTTGTCGCACAATTATGATGATCTGGAGGAGCGGATGAGCGATGGAGGAGCGGGAGTGGTGGAGGAGCGAGGGGTGGTGGTCGCCAGTGACATGGAAAGGCGAATGACCTGGAGGAGCGGGGAGTGGTGGTTGCCAGTAACGTAAAGAGCAGAGAACCTGGAGGAGCTTGCCTCGATCGGCATCCTGGGCACCCCAGAAACTTTAGGCCACCATGGTGAAGAGATTGGACTGGTGAAGGAAGATAGAGGGAAAGAGGAAGGGTTTTGTGAGAAATGGGAAGGTTAGGTACATGTGAGGGTAGGATAGGTTTGAGAGTAATTTTTAGTTAGTTCAGGGGTAATTTACCTTTGGTGATAACAAAAGTTCCTGAATATGGAAAGTGTGCATAAAGGGCTAGGACACCTGTTTAAGGGAAATGTGTAGAAAGGGATGGAACGGAGAGAGTAAAAGGAAATAGTTAAATTATGTCTTTTTTGTTGGGACAGATGATGTGGTTGAACCCTTTCGAATAATAATAGTGCCATAATTGGTCTACAACGGGTCTATACCTCCTTGGGTACCTAAAAAGTCCCTGATTGGCCTTGTGGAAGAAGCTCTGATGCCCAAATTAGTATATCATTCTGATGTATTATCTTTGTAGTAGTTATCACTTACCTTCTGCAGGCATTCTTCCCTTATTTATACCTCTTTCATGGTGTGATCATGGTCCAACCATCATGCTCCCTATTTGGTTTGTGTCCCAAATATGGAGCATCGTGGCTAGTAGTGTACTCAACAGTATTTGTGGTCTGCTATTTAGTGGCCTTGATGTGTTTGAGTTTTCGTAGCTGTAGGAACTTCTTCACTTTGTAAAAGTGGGTGCGACACACATTTTTTGGGTAGGACGAACCGATCTGGTTATGTATACCGTGTGTCCTTATGGTGTTGTACGAATACACCAAACCGGGCGAGTAATATATATTATAAGCCCTCAAACCACGAAGTCATGGATATGAAGTATAGAAGAACATATAGACTGATGTGCGTGATGTGATATTTGAGATGATGTGTGTGATGTGATATTTGAGATGATGTGTGTGATGTGATATTTGAGATGATGTGTTGAGAAGAAAATGTCATCGGTGCACATGGGTCGGGAAGTATAAGGCTGACAAAGTTGAAATGACTTCGTTGGTATGAATTGTATATGCACATTTAAGTTTGAAGTTATTTTATATTTGTTGAGTGGCTACTCAATATTTGGATTTGAAGTGTGGGTGATATCGTGGGTTGGATAAGTGTCATTTGGTATCCCTAAAATCTTGAGTGTTGGTTATTAATAGGCTGGAAATAGGGGAATTATGAAGTATATATTAAGTTGTGAATACGTCACTATTAATGAGGGGTATGATACAGATGGGAATAGTGAGGGTCAAACGATTGAGGGTAGTCCAAGTGTTTTGACCAAAGATGATTTGAATGTTTTGAGAGGACGATATCCAGTTCTTGGTGATTGTGAATAGGATTCCTAACCCAGATAAGGGGGTAAGAAATCCTCCGCCTGGGTATTTTTCTCTGTATGAAAATCATTTTTGTATGGTTAACTATACCAGTTCCTGATTATCCTATAAGTGTGTTGGAGACTTATAAAATTGCTATAGCTTAACTTAATACAAAGGTATGACTATGATTATAGATATTATTGACCTATGTGGGCGTGTTGGGGGAATTTCTTGGTTTTATTCAAAAGTTTTTATCTGCTTCGCAAACTGAAGAATAGTGAAGACTTGTTTACTTTCTACCCTGGCATCCCTGGGGTTCCAGTAGTGAATAGGTTTCCTAGAAATTGTGTTGTGTGGGTAGATAGGTATGCGTTTGTCAAATGTCCATATGAATTTTGCATACCCATGTGGAATTATGAGATGCCCTTTTTGGATAGGTATTCTTATTGAGGATCAAAGTTGACTAAAATAGTGAAATTTTGAAGACCTTAGTTGCCCATTCTATAAAACTAGGTCAGCATAGGGGAATGCGAGGTTGACCTCTACTCTTTTTAACGGGCTATGGATCTATTGAATGTTTTGGGTTTGGTGATACATTGAATTTGTGTTTTATGTACTAAGTGGCTGATTGTTGCCTGTTTCATAGGTATGAGGATTCCATGTACTCATGGGTGGAACCAGTGATATGCGAGGTAAGGCTCCAGCCCTACCTGAATTGCAGGCCGAAGGTAGTTGTGATGGAAGGATTAGGTTTAAGGCAACTTTGCGCGTCTTCTGGTGAGACTGCTTGGAGAAGTAGGCCGCTTCACTAGTAATGAAAGTAAAAAAAATTAAAAACAAAAAATCAGTTTTAAGGCTTAAAAAGATTGGGCCATTTTCCCAATCAAATTTTAGATTGAGAAAACGGGGAAGAGAAAGTGCAGTGGCCAATCTTAGCTCCACTCCACGCCTCTGCCTCTTGCCACCAAACGTCGCCACCATCCCACCACCGCAGCCGACGCTGATGCCACGACCCATCACCGTCCAGCCCTCCACCGTTCAGCCTCCCTTAGCAAAATTTTCTGGTTCCGCCACTGCATGTACTGTTGTTAATAACCACATTACTCAGGATGATGGTGAATGAATATGATGAGGATGGCAACCTTAATCATAGGCGTTCCAAAAAAAATGTATTAAAGGTAAAATGAAGAGAAAAGTGTCTGAGGGAGACGCTAACCCGGATGGAATTGAGGAACGCATGCGCCAACTGTCTCACATGACTAGGGAAGGGTCTCGAAGTGGGAAGCAGAAACCCAAAGAGAAGGACGTTGATGTGGAGAGATCTAAGTCGCAAAAGATACAAGGTCCTGTTCAAGAGAGGAAGAAGAGCGAGGTCGATCAAGCGTTGCGAAATCATCTTAGAAATCAGCAGTTCTGGCTGGGGGTGCATTTCTATTAGTATTTGCGTCTATCAGCATTAGTGTTATTAAATGTATTTATTATGGTTTTTGTGTCAAACTGATTCTTATGTAAGGAAGTGGCCTATTGCAGATTGGGGAGAATCGGGTATCCTTCTGGAATCTTCTTGCTAAGCTTATTGAGAGGGAGGTTCATTGTAAGGGCAGATAGAAGAGCTGTTGGAACCTCTTAAGACAATGAGCTACAACTGGCAAAAAACAAAGTCAGC
Organism: Rubia yunnanensis; assembly: GCA_037428765.1. NCBI lineage: Eukaryota > Viridiplantae > Streptophyta > Magnoliopsida > Gentianales > Rubiaceae > Rubia > Rubia yunnanensis. Next base: position 105,518,282 of record CM075063.1, on the reverse strand, counting down.
GTCATGAGGAAAGCAAGGTGAACCGGGTTCCGGAGGTTGTGTTGCAGATGTTGAGGAATGACTTTATTCCACTATATAACCTTAAAGAGTTAGGTTAATTCCTCCATTTCACTGTATTTTCAGTTGCCCGCTACATATTATTGAGTGATCATATTACATAAAATAATCTTAATGAGTAATGTTACTCCACCCAATTCATTCTATTTGCCACACTTTCCTATTTGATTTTGTTTATATTAACACATTTTCTATTTTTGATAACATTTCTTCAATTCGATCCACTCTTTTTTTTTCTTTTTAAATTTAATTTTCATCATTCATTTTATTTATCTAAATCCAAATAATTAATAGTAAGGTATCAAGTACATAAAAATGAATGAAAATATCAATAATTGTTTAGTCTTTTAAAGACTATTCCCTCCGTCTTAATTCATATTGCTTAATTTGACTTTTGCAAGTCAAATTTAGCCAAATTTGACCATTAAATTCTATTTTATACATGTAAAACTATTATCAAGTTATGTGTTGTTGGATTCATCGTATCATGTATTTTTAAGTTATTATTTTTTCATAATTGTTTTACACATATAAATAAAGATATTAATATGTAAACATTGATGTAGTTGACTCTTAAAAGTCAAATTAAGTATATGAAGTGGGACGGATGGAGTATTATTTTTTATTTTAATAACTACAATCTAGACCCTAAAAGGCGCTCAAAACCACGAGGTATCACCACCTTAAAGTAGTTTAAAATCGGAGGTGTTCATGAGTTATTTTGCGTGCGTATCTTTTGACACTTCACCGTATCTGTTCTGATGGTAGTCTTTGGTCGATTTATTGTGGCTACACTGTAGCGATACGGTTGGAACCACTTATCCTCCATGTGTCCTTCTCTTATTGGCACATAGGCTTTTGCTCAATATTGTAATATTGACTGGGGCATATGTGTATATATCTCTTTATGACACTGAGACCGTAGATTAGAATGGTAACATCTAGCTAGCGTTTCAGTGTTAATGGGTTTATCCCATATCATATGTTGTAATGGCACATTGTGCAAATTTGATCTTAATATAAAAGGGATGGGAACCCTATAAACCCTCGTCTTAGTGACGATTTAAAAAAAGTTTAAAATCAGACCAGGAATACACTAGCAAAAAGTGTTTATATAACCCTATATAATTTATATAAGTGTCAATATAACCTTCAGATAATTAAAGGTGCCAATATTATCCAAGATAATAAGTGAAAGTGCAAAAATACCATTTTCCGATAACTTTTAGTCGGAATTCTGTGAAAAGACAATATTTTCCTTAAAAAAATATATAAAATAGAAGAATTGGGAATGACTTTATTTCCCTTAGTGGTCTAGGATTTCTAATGTTGATGTTGATGTCAACTTTTATGGTGTATATGATGTTATGATGTGATAATGGTGTATATAATGTTGTAGTCGCCCGTTAAACCCAACTAAATGTATTACATACATTTCGCTTTTATAGTATGTATTGATATTACCCTACTTTTTTTTACAAATGTGCTAATATAACCTTAAAATTTTAGGAATGTGCTGAGATAACCTTATCAGTTTTCACAATGTGCTGATATAACCCTACATGGTCTGGCAGTTTCATGGTGGTGGACTAGCGGAGGTCCGACAATGGTCTGATGGCGGTCAATTGGTGGTCTGGCGGCATTGGGTAATGGTATAATTGTCCACCCAAATCCAGCTTTTAGGCCAAGGGCATTTTTGTCATTTTAGATGGGTCAACAGCCAGAAAAGCACGATCAATACCAAAATGTACTCCCAAGGATTATATTGTCACTTTAATCAATTAGGTAGATTTTGTTTTTCAATTTTCAATTATTTGAGCATTTTATTGACACTTTCACAAGTACATAGGGTATATTGATATATTTTTCAATATACTATTTTAAGATTGAAATAGAAACATAGTGTATAAGCAATTTTTGAATGATGCGTCTATTAATGCTATCAACATTATTATGTGCTACTTCTATTCTCCCTCCATCCCATTTTAAATTTCAACTCAAATATTCATTTAATAACTTTTTAACTTTGACCTTAAATTAAAGGGGTATATAAGTATAAATATTATTTTATAACACATTATTAGATTCGTTATAATATATATTCAAAATATCAACTTTTCAAAAAATTTGGCCAAAATACACTTCTAACCCTAATTTTTGGATAAAAGTGCTAATATAACCTTGCAAAATGAGAATGTGTCAATCCAACCCTAAATTTTGGATGAATTGTGCAGTTATAACCTTTTGTACCATTTCCAGCATTGACCTGGAAAATCCGGCACTGACCATCCCAGAAATGACCAAAATACCCCTGGTTAGTTTTTTTTAAATGGACAATTTTACCCTTCTCACCATCAGAATTGTAAGGTCATATCACACTTACATTTAATTTCTAGGGTTATGCCAGGACTTAATTTTTAGAGCAAATGACTTTGGTGGCCTCTTAACTATCACCATTGTCCACTTTTGGCTCCTTGTATTTTTTTCGAACACTTAAGAATAAAACATTTTTCAACTCAACCGTTGAAAGTCAAAGTGAGCAATTTGAAATGGGACGGAAAGAGTATTTTTTTGTTCGGTCCACTAACAATGACACCTACCTTTTTTTGAAAAAAATTAGATTATTTCCATCCACTTAATTAACTATTTATTCTCCCATTTAATCACCTCCACTCATTTTATTTTTTAAAAAATATGTACTAAATTAAGGGGTGACATTCTTAGTGAACTGAAGGGAGTAAATATACTCCCCAAAGCTCTAGCAAACCCAACCAAAGATTCATACTTTCTATTTTCGTATGTCCCAATCAATAATTCCTATTTTGATTATTTTCTTATTTGGACTGAAATTTAGCCATCTCATATTATTCCCCTACTTCTCCTGCCACATCAACATACATAAATGTCCGTGTAAAAAAGTGATACTCCCTCCGATTCACTTACATTGTCTCACTTATTTTTTATACTTAAATTTAAAAAATATAAAAGTAGTGGATAACAATCTAAAATTTGTCAAAACAAAAATATGTCGATGTTAAAAAATATTCAAAAGAAAAAGTGAATCATCGCTAGAGGAGTAGCAATTTTGAATATAACGGAGAGTTCAAAACTTAAGTGGGAGTGCACTAGCTTTTACTCTTTTGAGTTTTGATAGTCAAACAGAATCTAATCTGATGACTCAGCTACAAGATTGGCAAAAACTAGAACTGTCAATCTCTGATCTGAATCGAGAATCTGACCTGTACCGAAATGAACGAATCAATCCGAAATCCGATCTGATCCGAGAAATATTGACCCGAACCCGACCTGACACGACCACACTCAACCCGAAACCCAATTTTGACCCGAGAAATATTGACCTGTACCCGAACCCGACACGACCGAATTCAACCCAAAACCCAAATATGACCCGATAATCTGGACCCGAACCCGACCTGAATACGAACCCGAATATGACCCGATAATCTGGACCTGAACCCGACCTGAATACGAACCCAAATATGACCCAATAATTTGGACCCGAACTCGACCTGAATACGAACCCAAGATCAACCCGAACCCGATTTAACACGAACCTAATTCAACCCGATAAATCAACTATATAACCCTACATGTAATCAACCCAAAACAGATGCAGTTATAAAGTCAATTAACATTTAATATGGAACCAAGTCAAGTTGGTTGTGCGTCAAACTAATAACAAATGAGGTTTTTAGCCATATGATTACTAGTACGTAAAGTCAATTCATAACAAATGTGAATACACAATGTTAAGTTAAAAATGCACACGACTAAATATATAAATCTAATGAATAATAGTCAAATAAAAAGAGATGTCTCATTAATACCGTCTTTCCATTATCCCATAGGCTTATGGAAAGACAGGGTTTAATTATAATAATACAAAGTAAAAGGTATTAGTTGCAATATTAAAATTTTATTATGCAACGTGTAGTAGTTATAAAGTTTATAACCCGATTCATTCAACCCAAAAAAATTATCTTCATTTCTTCTAATTTGTAATTTAAACCATAATATTTCCATGACTTATGAAAAGACCGTCTTTCAAGAGATAGACTCATAATAAATTCAACAAAAAAAGTAATAAAATTGAAAATTTTGATATGAATTTCGCATGTGAAGGCGTGATTGTGAAGCCGTGAATGCTGAAGGAAGAGCCAAGTAGGGGTGGGCAAAAAAATTGAAAACCGAACCAAAAATCGAATTATCCGAATTCGAATAACCCGAGCCAAATTTAATATATGGTTTTTGGATATCCGAATTGAATAAACCAATTTCTGAATACAGTTTTTGGTTTGGTTTTGGATATTAAAACTCAAACCAAGACCCGAACCAAATACCGAATTGTAATTAATTAAATATATAAAATAATAAATAAAATTTAAAATACAAAACTAAATTTATAAGTAAATATAAGTGGGAGGACTAATCTATAAATTAAAAAAAAATTACCCCTAACATCTTAACATGAAAATGTGAAATGGATCAAATAGACAATAGACTGATATTCAAGTGTTTTAAAATCCATATTCATTATAAAAAAAGTTTAATAAATTAGTTCGTTTAAATTTCTTATAAATTTAAAAACAAGTATATATATTCTTTTAAATTCTTATTGGAATGAACGTAAACGGAAAGTATTATCTGTAATCAATAAATATCCATATCTAAACTACAGTGATCTTATTAATCACGGTGATAAGGTGCACAAATAATTAATTCTTCAACAGTAATCTTTCACTAGACTAAAGCATTCCTCAAACAATGGACATTTTCACCTGCTCTAAAAAATTAACAAACTACAATGGAATCATAAGAAATTACTTGGTGAAGAGATGAAAACAGTAATTAGCCAACCGAGAAGCATAAACAAGTGAGGATGTGGATCGTTGTGTAATGGTTATGCTTCCGGTAGCATGAAAATGAGCCCATTTCAATCTGATTCGTAATCTCCAGTCTCCAATCTGATTCCGGTAGCATGAAAATTATAATTATTTATACATTACTGTATATTTTAAAAGTTATAAGAAATTTGTTGCAATAAATAAAAACAAATATCAAATCAACTTATTAGTTATATCAGTTATAAAATAACCTCGTTAATGATTTGTCAGTCTAAAACAAGACGTTGTGTTAATTTAATAGTGGAATTTTTGTTTCACCCTCTAAATGTATTTAAATTACTTATATAAATAGAAGAGAAAGAAATCATAAAATATATTATAAACACATTCATCATGTATGGAAATGGTAAAAACATAAGTCAAATTAACAGGGTAATAATAATAAAAAGGATTTGAGATCAAACGGTATTAAATAATCTTCAGTCACAAAATACTCCTCAAATTAAATAATGTAATAATAAATGGCAAAATCTTGGAAAATACCGTCTTTCCATTATTCCATAGGTTTATGTTAAGACAGAGTTTAATTATAATAATACAAAGTAAAAAATATTAGCTGCAATATTAAAATTTTATTATGCAACGTGTAGTGGTTATAAAGTTTATAACCCGATTCATTCAACCCAAAAAATTGATCTTCATTTTTTCTAATTTGTATTTTAAACCATAATATTTACATGACTTATGGAAATACCCTCTTTAAAGAGATAGACTCATAATAAATTCAACAACAAAAAAAAGTAATAAAGTTGAAATTTTGAAATTAATGTTGCAGGTGAAGGCTGTGAAGTGAAGCCGTGAAGGAAGCCAAGGCAAAGCAGTGAAAGCACTACACTCATTTAGTCCCACATCGGAAAACTCTTGGAGACTTAGCCTATCTTGCCATTATAAATACTAGACTCGCTCCTCCTTATTCTCACAGCCAAGCATCAGCTTTTAGATGCAATTGGTAATTGCCAATTGGGCCTCAAGTGATAAATTATTTGGCCTTAAATTATTGGTTTGGCCCATAATTGTTGTGGGTGAAAATTTTGATTGAATTGAATTTGATTTGATAAAAATTAGAATAAATTCAGTTTATTCGGATGAATTCGGTTTTAAACCGAAATCGAATTGTGCATTTGGTTCGGATAATTTGGATTATTTAACTTGTTTGGGTCGGATTCGATTTTTAATTTTTAGGGGAAAAAACCGAATAATCCGAATCGAATAGACCAAAAACTGAATAAACCGATCCGATGCCCATCCCTAGAGCCAAGGCAATGGCAATTGGCAAAGGCTGCAAAGCATTAGATTACTACACATTTAGTCCCACATCAGCAAAAGGAAGGAAACTTAGCCTATCTTGCAATTATAAATACTAGACTCACTCCACCTCTTTTTCTTAGCAAAGCATCAGCCTTTAGATTCAATTGTCAATTGGGCCTTAAATGATAAATCATTTGGCTTTGAATTATTGAGTTGTAATTATTTTAAAATTTTGGTCCATAATTATTGTGGGTAAAAATTTGATTGAAGAATAAATTCGGTTTATTTGGATGAATTTGGTTTTAAACCGAAACCGAATTTTGAATTCGGTTTGGATTATTTGACTTGTTTGGGTCGGATTTGGTTCTTAATTTCTAAGGGAAAAAACCGAATAATCCGAACCGAATAGGTTGAAAACCGAATAAACTGATCCGATGCTCACCCCTAGTTGTAACAATAGTATTATTAAAATATAACCTAAATCAACCCAACTTTAATTGGATGACATAAAACCCGATCTAAAATGAACCAACCCAAAATATATCTAAATTCAATGTGAAACATTATAAAAAATAATTGACATAATCAGATCCTAACAAAACTCCAGTACAAAAAATGACACGAAAATAACCCGATCCAATCCAATCCGACAATATTCTGACCCGACACGATCTAATCCGAGTATAAAAATTACACGACACTAACCCGACCCGATATTTACTCAACCCGACACGACCCAATCCGAGAAAAAAAGTGACACGTTTTCAACCCGACACGATAAGTACCAAATCTAACCCGACCCGACACGATAAATGAAATCAACACGATTCAACCCGACATGTTTCAACACGACACACTTCCAACCCGATACGATAAATGAAATCAACTCGATTCAACCCGTTATGTTTCAACACGACACGTTTCAAACCCGATACGAATGTGACACGATAACCCGAATTGACACCACTAGCAAAAACCATAATGCAATGAGTATTGGTACCCAAAGCATGAACCTAGTAATCCCTTTGGTACACCCACGGGTGTACCCCAGCGGTTGGGATAAGTTGATTCAGGGGGAAACCCCGAGTTTGAGGCTCGCAAGTGATCGTGTGGGATGTCCTTGCTCAAAGCATGGCCTTCTGGGCCATGTGGCGGGTGGGCTCCTGGTGCGCGGTGAGTACGGGCTCCGGCTTGGGTCCTGGCGTTGGGCTACCGTGACTTACCTCTCACATGATGGCTGTGGTGTCGGCTGGTGTGGGCAGCCCAGGACTAGCCGAAATAGGCTTTTAGTAATCCCTTTGGTTTCTTAAATTATTGTTTAAGAGTGCCATTCTTTTCTAGTTTAGATTTTTGTAAAGAGTGTTTTACTTTATTTTAAATAAAATTTTTCAATTTTATTTATTAATTTCACGTGTTTGATCTCTAACTCAATTTCCCCCCTTTTGATTTTTGGTAGAAAAGTGCAGGTGTAATTCTAAGTAATCATCACAAGATCTGCCTTTTCCAATTAAGAAGGGGCACTAAAATGAGTACTCCCTTCGTTCCATATCAAACTGCACATTTCACTTTATGTCATTATTTACTATCAATTTTGATCACATATTGGAATAAATATATAAAAAATAATATTATCATATGTTATATGGTTGAATTTTTCGTAATAATTAGTTTTCCAAAAGTAATTTTTTATTTGTCGTTATTATACATAGTTAAATATATTAACGGTTAGACAAGTTTCTTGATGAGCATTGTAGAAATTAAGGGTAATAATATGTTTGTATTCATGATCTCAGGGTATATTATATAGTGGTACAGAATACCTATACAAGGTAGGAAAAGATAATAGAATATACTTACAATTACAAGTAATATCTACATTCCTTAATACTCCCCCTCAAGTTGGAGCATAAGAATCAGAATTGCCCAACTTGCCAAGTAATGAATGAAACTGGTTACGTCTGAGAGCTTTGGTGAACAAGTCCGCGGGTTGATCAGTTGTGCGGATATGATGAGTAACAATAGTGCCAGACTACACAAGATCCCCGACAAAATGACAATTAACTTCAATATGTTTTGTACATTCATGGAACACAAGATTTTCCGCAATATGAAAAGTAGATTGACTGTCACAAAACAAATGCATAGGAGAAGTGTGTGCAACCCCCAAGTCTTTAAGAAAAGACGTAAGCCATAATAACTCACAACAGGTAACAGTCATAGCAGAATGCTCTGCTTCATTTAAAGATCGAGAAACTATAGGTTGCTTCTTAGTCTTCCAAGAAACTGGAGAATCACCAATTATAACAAAGTATCCGGAAAGAGAACGCTGGGTAATAGGACAAGTAGCCCGGTCAAAATTACAGTAAGCAGTCAACCGTAATGCACTATGGGAAAAGAGAAATAAGCCTTGACCATGATGGCTCTTCAATTAGTGCAACACATAAACTGCAGGTTGCTAGTGAGGAACACAAGGAGACTTCATGAAATGGGAAAGTGTGTGAACATAATAACTAAGCTCAGGACGCGTGAAAGTGAGGTATATCAAGCGCCCAATAAGACGCTGGTACTGCTCAGGATCATGGTACACGCCATATCATGTTGTTGCTCCATCGGAAAGTCAATTGGTTTAGATGCAGATAAACCTGTATCAGATAAAATGTCCAGGGCATATTTCTGTTGTGAAAGAAACATCCCCTCCGATCTTCTAGCAATCTCTATACCCAAGAAATATTTAAGCAAACCAAGATCTTTCATGTGAAAATAAGAGCTCAAGTATTCAGAGATGAGCGACGGCGAACTACCAGCAATAGCCAAATCATCCACATAAACCTATACATGCAAAGATACTGAACCACGGGAAAAAGAAAATAGAGAGTAATCTGTTTTACTCTGAACAAAGCCAAATGCACGTAAAGCCTGAGCTAGTTTCGAAAACCAATTTTGAGGAGGCTGATGAAGACCATAAAGATATTTATGAAGGCGACATACCTATCTAGGTGGTGCAAGATAGCCTGGTGGAGGTCGCATGAAAACCTCTTCATGCACATCACCATGCACGCAAGCATTATGCACATCCATCTGATGCAGTTCCCAACCACGAACAACTGCAACAGACAAGAATAGACGAATTGAACTTATCTTTGTAGCCGGAGCAAATGTATCAGTATAGTCAATCCCTTCGACCTGTCAAGTCCCGAGAACCACTAGGCGCTCCTTATGACGCTAAATGGTACCATTATATTTGAACTTCGTATGGTAAACCCATTTGCAATCAATTGCAGTCTTGTCTAGAGGTAGAGAAGCCATTATCGAAGTTTGATTCTGCTCAAGCGCGGTAAGCTCTTCGGTCATAGCATCTCGCCAATAAGCATGCTTTGATGCCTCATAATAGATAGTGGGATCTGCACTAGAAGTTACTGCACCAAAAATTCTAGAATGTGTACTAGAAAATTTATCAAAATTTACATAATCAGTAAGAGGATAGAGAATACCCGAGGATAGTGATGGTGCATGAGTGATTGTAGCAGTGAGGGGATCTTCAGTATTAAGAGCACAGACATAAACATCCCAGTCATAGGTTTCCAGGTATTGAGGAGGTCGGTAATTACGGACACTATCGGAGAGGAGGCAGCTCGGCAGTTCGAGGCAACACTGGATTAACCGGAGAAGAAGGCGGTGGAGTGGGAAGAGGTAGGTGGCTGATGGAAATATCTGTTGACAGAGACGCCACATCAAGCGATAGAGCAGAATGAGAATCTGGCATTGGCGGCGCATAAGGCTCGTGGACGCCGGGTGCCAGTTGTAGTGTCCTGGGTTGTGCATCGTCTAGCTGGACCGTCAAAGTGGGTAGTTGGGGATTTGGGCCGATCGGTGGATCAGGCTGCAAAGTCAGAGAAACGGCCGACGGTAGAGATGGGACAGCGGGCGGCGAGAATGGCTCTGGCGGAGGTGGTGCCGACATTGAGGTGGTGGCGCCGCTGGGATCCACTGATAAGGCCGATGTCGAAGCTTCTCCATAAGGGAACTGGCCTTCAAAAAAATTGGCATCCCCACTGTTGAAGAAAGTACAATATTACCAATCATAAATGCGATAGCCTTTCTTTCCGGAAGGATAACCAAGAAACTAGCATCGCCAACTTCTCGGTGCAAACTTGTCACGGTATCTGGGAATGTAAACAGCAAAACACAAGCATCCAAAAACCCTCAAAGGTGTACAATTTGGAGCTCGTCCATAGTGCATCTCAAAGGAAGTACGACCATTGAGATGTTTCGTCGGTGTCCGGTTAATCAGGTAAGCAACATTAAGAACGCATTCTCCCCAAAAATCAACTGGCAGATTAGCTTGAAAAGGCAAGGCACGTACCACATTTAGCAAGTGGCAATGCTTACGTTCAACATGGCCATTCTGTCGTGGTGTATCAACAATAGATGTCTAAAAATGATCCCAGATTCAGCAAAGTAGGATCGTAAAGGTAAAAATTTAGTGTCGTTGTTAGCCCGGACGCGCAGTATAGATCAGCCGAACTGGTTCTTAACCAAATCATAAAACTCCATAAATCTAGAAGCTACATCTGATTTGCTACTAACAAATAAATCCAAACAGATCGGGAATAATCATCAGCTATTGTTAACAAATAAAATGCACCACTAGAAGATGGTGTTCTATAAGAACCTTAAACATTACAATGTATTAATTCAAATAATGCAATAGCATTTGAAGAACTCAAAGAAAAACTATGTCTAGTCTGTTTTGCCCTATAACATATAGAGAAAGGAACATAAGTCTTATTTGTGGTAAAATCATTAGAAGAAACAGAAGAAAACACCATAGAGGAAGAATGTCCAAGACGCTGATGTTATAAATCAGAAGAAGACACCGAAGCAACTATTGGAAAAGACTGCAGGATAGGAGAACAAACACGAGCATCCAGTAGACGAAGCCAGCAACCTACCCCCCTTCTTGCTTTTCACCCACGCCAATCACAGTCCTCGTACTAATTTTCTGTAAAATGCAATAATTTTCAATAAACAAAGCTAGACAGTTTAATGCAAAAAACAATCTAGAACAAGACAATAAGTTGCATCGCAAAGTAGGTATGTATTGCACATGATTAAGGGTGATATCACCAAAGCAAATAGAACCATATTGTGTAGTAGATGACACAGATCCATCAGGAAATAGAACATTCACAATATCAATAGGAGTAGTAATATCAGTAAGAGAACCCTTGTCACCAGTCATGTGATATGACACTCCAGAATCAAGAATCCAAGGCATAGTAGACTTACCTGACCCACAGTCAGAAAGAGAGTTAAACTGATTAAATCAATGCATGGTCGTGCTTCATTGGTCATCAGACAGAGCAGGGCCAACGTCAGCACGGGTAGGGACTCTACCGTTGGAAGCCGCTGCAAGCCCTAGCAGCAACACGGCAGCGCCGGTGAACTGTGGCGGAAGTGGAGGAGCCACAGTGGTGGGAACCCGAAGGTTGTGGCGGAATTTGGCCGAGGAACTAGCGTCGTCTTCTTGATGGCGTTAGCTTTCTCCCTCAACTCCTTGAATCATTCTGGAATGCCTTTGATGTAGATACATGAAGCTTTTTCGTGACCCTTTCAATGACAATGTGTACAGGCGAGATTCTTGCAATCAACTGTAGATATAACTGTCAAAGAACCCATAGGTGATGGGCGTCTAGCAGCATATGCCAAAGAATCAGAAGTATAGTCGTGAGACCGGATAACAGCTCGGTGATTCTCCTCATGGACCACAAGCACATACACACGATTGACTAATGGAAGTGGATCAAGACTAATGATATGTGATCGCAAAGTGTGATAGACTCCATCGAGACCAAAGATGAATTGATAAATCAAATCCTTCTCTCTCTCTCTCTCTCTCTCAAGAAAGGCGCATGTAGCAAGATTACAAGTGCACATTAGTTTCATAGCTTCACAGTCGCAAATTAAAGGATGCCATACGAAATTATAATCTCCAAATAGCTTCTTCAGTTTGCCAAAGTAATCGGCAATAGTCTGACCATTCTGCCTACAGTTATGAATATTTTCCCGCATCTGCAGAATTTTCATACCATCACCAAGAGTAAAATTGCCCTTAAGGTCATCCTACCATTCCTTAACTGTGGCAAAAGAACTCGTAGAAGATTGCAATGCTGGATCCAGGGCTTGCAAGATCCAGTAGATAAGAGTAGCATTAACGGCAAGCCACTCAGCAGCATCAGGATGATCATCCCTAGGTTTAGTAATGAATCCATCAATGAACCCAATTTTATACTTAGAAAGCATAGCACGGAAAATCCCATCAGATCATTCAAGGTAATTATCTTGACCCTTCAGGATGGTGGTTGCAATAACCAAACCAGGTCCGCCAGAAGAGCCGATGAAGGGGTCAGTCAACAAACGACCAACATGTACAGTTATCTTAGGGCTTGACTACAACTTGCAACTGTTTTAGTAAAGTTGCAATTACCTCATAGCCATTCATGTCCTAAAGCTTAGCAGCCTCAGATTCAGCAGCGATACATGCGCGTATAGGATCACTTCCAAGAGCAGACATAGTGTTAAATTGGTTGGATCAGCAGCAGGTGCAAAAACAGGCGGTGGATTGAAAGAATGTTGCGCCACGTGGAGAAAATGGCGATGGTGCATGGGAAGTGGGTTGGTTCATGAGCAACAGCAAACTAACGGATGGAAGAACAGATCACGGAAACCGGTGGTAGTGCAGTGGTCCGTGAGCAACGGTGAGCGACAGCTACAGTGGGAATGGTGGTGTGTAAGGTCAACCCGCGGCTGACAGGCGATGGCTGGAGCTTGGGAAAGCAGCAGAAAATTTTCTTTAGGGTTTCAGGATTTTAGGCTCTGATACCATGTAGAAAAATAAGGGTAATAATCTGTTTGTATTCATGATCTCAAGGTACATTATATAGTGGTACAGAATACCTATACAAGCTAGGAAAATGTAATCGAATATAATTGCAATTAAAAGTAATATATGCATTCCTTAATAAGCGTAAAAAGCATTTTGTGCAATTTAAACTGGGACGGAGAGAGTAATAAAATGATGATGATAAAAGAACTTTTCCCTTTTCAACTTCCCAATACCTTTCCAATGTCTAAACCCCTAATGCATAAGCTAACCAAAACGGTACCGTAGGCTCAACTTTACTATTTGAAAAGATGAAACACAAAGTCTCCTTTTATGCAGCATTAACTTTATGCAGAGTTTATTTTGCAATTATTGCAAATTTGAAACTAGGATAAGGTTTTTTACAATTTGCTAATAAATTTAGGGGCCTATTTTGCAATTATAAAAATAGTGTATATATCACAATAGTATTAGTATTAGCATTTTCATTTTTATTTCCTTCTCCTTCGACGATCGGGAACCACCTTATCCCACCGGAAATCGCTTCCGACTGACAGTTATTACCGAATTCTACCTGATATCACCGTATTTTTGTCGGAGACTTGGAGCTCCACACCGCGAAGCCTCCGCGAATTCGTTGAGCTCCGAAGATTCAGATCCAGATCGAAGCCTCGACTCTTTGCCGACAGTTATGCTCCATCGCAAGTACAACATTGCATAGAGATGGATTCGAACGCAAAGTTACGTCAGTGAGGAGCAATCAACGACAATGACAGGGGCTAGGGTTTGAGGCTTAGGGGATTAAGGTGTAGCGACATCGACGAAAAGGGATAGGAGTAATTGATGATGACGCTAGGGGATTGAGGCATAGCGACAACAACAATGAGGCGCGATAACAACAATGAGGTACAACAACGACAACGACTAGGTGAGACAATGGCAAATACAAAAATAAGTAGGAGATGATGACGATACTGAAGGTAAAATCAGAAGAAGATGATGCGAGTGAGATGCACAAGCCTGAATGATGACGACAATGTGCGTGACCTCACGCGCGACCTGTGACGGCGGACAACGATGGTGACCTGAGGCAGCGGACAGCGAACGGCAGTAGTGGTGGCAAACTGAGATTATGCTTCATGAGTTTAGGTTTAATATTGTGTTTTACTTTTCTCAATTGTTTCCGAGGTTTATTTACTTCTTGACAGAGTTAATAATCCAAAGATTGTTTAGTCTAGTGGTTAGGACTCTTGTTGATGAGGTTAGAGGTTTAGTGCTTGAGTCTCACTATAACCTTTATTTGGAAAATTTTATGTTTTTGATGTATATGCTGATGTTTATTATTATTTGACTGAGTCAATGTTCATTAAGAGTCTTTGGTGTTGTGGTTATTGTTGTAGGCTTTGAAGTTGGAAACATGGGTTCAAATCCTACCATGTTCCTTTTTTAAAAGAATTTTTATTTTTTAGGTACTGTAACTTTTTGTTGATGTTTTTAGCTTTTTTTTCTCTTATGTTAATTTTTTTTCATTATTCGAGTGAGATTTAATTAATATAAATTTAGGTTTTGTAGTTTTTTTGTAGTTTTTATTTATTTATTTTCTCATGTTGATATTTTTATTTTCAGGTTGAGGTTTTGGTAATATGAATTGATGTTTGTAGTGTTCATTTTTCTTATGTTGATGTTTTTTATTTTCCAAATAATGTTCAGGTGTTAGGAGTTGATGTTTTGAAGTTTTTGGGTGATATGAATTGATATTTTTATATTTTTAAATTTATTTTCTCATGTTGATGTTTTTCATTTTCCGGCTGAGTTTTTGGTAATAGGAGTTGATGTTTGTAATGTCTTCTTTCTTATGTTGATGTTATTCATATTCCGAATGAGGTTCAGGTATTAGGATTTGATGTTTGTAGTATTTTTAAAAATCTTTGATGTTATATGATTTTCAGAGTGAATAATTTGTACTCTTGAGGCACCGTAGTTTTTTTGTTGATGTTTTTGGTTTTTTTTTCTTATATTGATATTTTCCATTTTCTAGATGAGTTTTAGGTGATAGGGTTGATGTTTGTAGATTTTTTGATGATATGGTTGATTTTTGGTAGCGTTTTTTCCATTATGTTGCCGTTTTAATTTTTTGTAAGTGGTTGAAATGTAGGTTGTATGTGCTTACTTTATAACTTGTGTGTGTTATGAAAATAAATTGAAGCTTAGAGTACAACTTGTAAGTTCTTCAGTCATTGCTTTTAAGTGCTTCAGTCGTTGCTTGTAAGTACTTCAATCATTGCTTGTTAGGAGTTGATGTTTATATTTTTGTTAATAATATGGTTGATTTTTGTAGTGTTTCTTTCCTTACGTTGGCGTTTTTCCCTTTTTCTTAGTGTTTCAAATGTAGGTTGTATGTACTTATTTTATAACTTGTGTGTGTTCTGAAAACAAATTGGTGCTTAGAGTACAACTTGTAAGTGCTTCAATCGTTGCTTGGGTGATATAGGTTGACGTTTGTAGTTTTTTTTAAATGACAATTTAGATTTGTTGATGTTTTTATGATTTCTAGTTGATTTTTTGTTGGTCGTATTCGACGTTTTTTCCCAATTTTTTGTTGATTTTTATTTGAATTTTTTGATGTTTTATTTGATTTTTTAATATATTTTTTGCTGCAGTTTTTTAGTTGATGTTCTGCTATTTTTTGTTGATGTTGCTGCAGTTGTTACTGTAGTTTTAATTGATTATTTGCAGTTTAAAAAAAATTAATTTTTTTTAAAAAAATATTGTTTTTTTTTTTGCAGATTGCAAGTGGCGGGAAAATGATGGGGGAAAATTGGACAAAAAAGCCCTTGGAAAGTTATTAGCAATATGTCCATGTAAAATAATTAAAGATAGGTCCTTGGAGCTAGAATATTTTAAGAATTGTAGAAAGACCCCGCCTAAAGTTTAGGCTGCCTCACAGGAAACCATCTCAAGGTGAAAACCCAATAATGATAAGGGGATTTTACAGTTACTCCTCTCATCCCATCAGAATCTGCACACTTTACTTTTTTGTCTGTTCCATGCAAATTTACACACTTTCTTTTAAGAAAATATTTAACACATAGTAAGACAAAACTACCCTTATTAAGCTAAAATTTTACACACATCTCACCCCACCCAATATGCACTGTCAGCCTGTCACAATCCCTAAGCCTCACCCAATCTGCAACAGTCTATCTGTCACAATCCCTAACCCCCACCCAATCTTTAACCCACCCCATATCCTTGTTGGGACCCTAGAAGTGGCGACAGAGATAAGAGGTGGACAAATATAGGCAATGTGAGGAGTCAAATACAGGCATCTGCGACCAACTCCATTGTCGCGACGGAGAGAAGAGGAGAAAAGATGTGGCGGAGAGAAGCGATAAGTAGGGGTGTACAAATATCCCTACCCGTCCCGACCTGTTTTGACCCTGCCTATTTGGGTCGGGTCAGATCAATGTCCCATTTGGGTTAAGCGGGTTGGGTCAAAATGGGCCGGGTTGGATTTGACCCAAATCAACCTATTTTGACCCATTTGCAATTTTATTCCATTTTCTTGAAAAGAAAATCATAAAAAAATAATTTAATACCATATATCCACCATTAATTAACTTTATAAACAATTTTAACATTCTTAAATATATATATATATATATATATTTATAAAGCTAAAAATATATTTTAAAAACAAGTTTACTATTTTTTATATAATTTTGGTCAATTTGGGTTGTGGGTCAACCATCACCCAATCCGACCCGACCCAAAACTATGTGAATGTTGACCCGACCCAACCTGACCAATTTGACCATAAATTTTGGGTCAATTTGGGCCGGATCAGCTGACTCGCCCCGACCCATGAACACCCCTAGCGATAAGAGGTGGCAGAGAGAAGCAGCGAAGGGCAGAGGGGGCAGAGAGAGACATGCATATTTGGGCAATGCCAAGAGTTGAGGAGAGGCGGAGAGAAACAGAGGCAGAGAGAATACGAGTTAGAGTGAAGAGTGAAGGAGGAGAGAAGATAAGGTAGAGACAGAGAAAATAGGAGGTGGAGAGGCAGTGGCGAAGAGATCTGGGCACCACAGTAGCAAGGATGAAGACGGAGGCATTTTCATCCTTTTTGTAAAGTCTAGATTTATCTAGTTGGCAATTTGTGGAAATTATGCAAATATGGTATTATTGAGTTGCAACATCAAAGAAGAAATTTTGGTGAAATAAGGAAAGGTTGGAGACTGAATTCGAGAAGAATACATCTCGTCCAAGTTGTATTTGAGTTGGAGAATATATCAGTTCCTATATATGTGGGACTGGATTAATTTTATGGAATTGGAGATGGAATAAACTTCATGTGTGCATGCGAAAATCAGCATATTTACGCCAAGATGTTTACGGAAAAAGAAGACAGAATATTATGGTTTTGTGATTTATGGAAATCTGAATATTCTGCTATCTATTAGGCGTATGGAAGCATAGTTGATTTATGGAAAATCTCTATAAATATGGAATTATTATTATCGAATATATGGAGATATTGAGATAAGGAAAATCCCTTTATTTATGGGATTTGGATATGCTTCAAGAAGTAGATTTGGAATAGGAATATTATGGAGATAATCATGGAGAATTCAGATCTGCTCATGGACTATATATAGAGGACATACACGGCTGCATTATTAACGGACTGAATAGAAAAAATCTGCATACAGATTTTTTATCTTTCGAGAATTGCAAAGAGCCAGAATTCTATGTTCCAACATATGAACCTGATGTTCAAAGGTCAGTATCACATGCCTTAATTCCTCGGGAAGAGGAGATCCAGCGTCAACGAGTTTCAAGGTCAGAGGGAGTCTGATTAAGGCAGATCGGTAGCAAGGGGACCTTGCCGGATTCACGTTATAGTTAGATAAGATAAGTATAATTGTATGGTGTACTTTGTACTGTATCTTTCTAATTAGTGTATTCATTCTCAACTGGGCCAGTCCCCGCAGATGTAGGTGGATTTCACCGAACTACGTAACCAAGTCTTGTGTCTTTTATGCTTTACTTTATTGCATACTTGGTTAGATAGGTTATGTTGGAATGCAGTAGTGATAATTGAATTAATTAGGTAAAACTAAATTTCAATTGGTATCAGAGCTTGGTCACTTATTATTCCCTTGGTTGTGTCATGGAAAGTGAGATCTGATTTTACCAATGGCGACTAGAGAAGGAGCTTTTGTGTCTCGGCCACCACTGCTGGAAGGAACAAACTACAACTACTGGAAGGCTCGCATGCGGATGTTCATAAATTCACTAGATGAATTGGCTTGGTACTATGTTGGAACAGAATGGAAACCCCCTGTTGTTGGAAATTCTGAAGGTGGAGAATCTAAGCCTAAAGAGTCGTGGACACTAGGTGAAAGAATGGGAAGTTTGGCGAACTCCAGAGCATTAAATGCCATATTTACTGCAGTAGATGAAGATCAGTTCAAACTCATCTCTACATGCCAATAAGCAAAGAAAGCATGAGATATCCTACAAACTGTACATGAGGGGACAAGTCGTGTACGTGAATCCAAACTGCAGATGTTGGCTACAAAGTTTGAGGAACTGAAGATGGAGGAGGATGATACTATTTCTATATTCAATGGGAAATTCAGAGACATCTCCAATATGGCGTATCAACTTGGAAAAGTTTACAAGGAAACAAAATTGGTGAAAAAGGCTTTGAGATCTCTTCCTAAAAGATTTGCTATGAAAGTAGCAGCAATAGAAGAAGCAAGAGATGTAGCCACCATGACCTTGGATGAACTAATGGGATCACTACAGACCTATGAGATGACAATACAACATCCTACAAAGAAAGTCCAGAAGGAGTTGGCTTTCAAATCCTCTTCATCAAGGGGCATCCATGAATCTGATAGTGATGATGCAATTGAAGAACTTGCTCCTATCACCAAGAATTTCTCAAGAATGCTGAAGAAGGTGGTAAACAAGAATTCACATGAAAGATCTGGTGGAAACAAAACTCGTCCTCAAGATTTTGGTAATTGTGGAACTCGGATGGAACAAGGAAGTCAACAATTATCTAAAAACCAAAGTGGTGAAGGAAGGCAGTTTGAAAGAATTCAATGTCGAGAATGTGGAGGATATGGCCATATCCAGGCTGAAGTGCTAATACCCTAAAGAAGCAAGGAAAATCATACAACACCTCATGGAGTGAAGATGATGGAGAAGATGAAGAGGAACTTATAAGCAATTATGTGGCATTTGGAGCAAAATTTCACGGTAGATTAGATGAGGTATGTTCCAACATGTCAGAGAAAGACGAAGTTGTATGTTCCAACATAGGTTCTGATGGCACGTCCAGTGATGATGATGGACTAGTTGTGAGTGATGAAGTTATCTACAGTACATATGAGCAGATATATGCCATGTGTCTTCAGGTTGTTGATACAAATAGAGTGTTGAAGGAAGAGAAAAATCATCTGAGCGAGAAGGAGAAGGAGTTGCGAGTTTTAGTTGGTGAACTCAGAAGAGAGATTGAAGAGTTAAATTTGAATCTAAGCTCAACAACTAAGAGAGCTGAGATGGCCGAAGCAGCTATTACCAAGTTAAACACTGGAACGACGAAACTTGATGACATTATGATCATGGGAAAAAAATTTGGAGATCGACATGGAATCGGGTTTGACAATTCATCAGGTAGCAAGGTCAATCTCAAGTCGAAGATTCAAGGGGTAAAAAGAAAGTTTCAAGACTCATCAAAGGAAACCTCTCATATGTAGCTACTGCATATATCAAGGTCATACAGAGGAACAATGCCGAAAACTGCTCAGAGATATCATGACAGGGCGACAACTCTCAGTATGTTCCAACATAGACAATGTCCAGCGATAAAAAATGGTCAAAAGGTATAGGTTGTTAAACGCACAAGTACTTTCCTTTTTGCTCATACGTCTCCTATTGCACATTCTAGAGACTCGTGGTACTTTGATAATGGTTGCTCTGGCCACATGACTGGAACTCGGGAATTACTAACAAACATCCAGCCATATGATGGTGGTTTTGTTACGTTTGGCGATGGAAATAAGAGTCAAGTGGTTGGAAAAGGTGAACTGCATATTGAAGGATTCCCCGTATTCACTGGTGTTTTGTTAGTGGAAGACCTAAAGTCTAATCTCCTAAGTATCAGCCAGCTATGTGATGATAATATGACCGTGGAATTTCATAAGGAAAAGTGCATAGTGAAACATGACAACAACAAAGTGCTTACTGGTATTCGGTCATCAGACAAATTTTACTTACTGGAACAAGAAGTGAACTGCTACAGTGTCAAACGTGATGAAGTAGATCATACGACTGACCATGTTCCAACATCGGTTGATTTCTCTGATCAGGGACGTAATGATGTTGGAACATCAGATGAGATGGATCTTAAAGATGAAGCTGATGACGCTTATATCTTCAACAATGTTGGAACATCGTCCTCTCCAGAACTCTCCTATGTTCCAACATCAGTGCAGGTTGAATCAAGCAGAAGAAGGACTCGATCGATCCCTCAAATTAATTATAGGGAACTTGCTGGCCTACAATGGTTTCTCTCCCTTATCGAACCCAGTGATAATAAAGCAAGATTAGTTGCTCAGGACCACACTCAGGATGAAGGAATTAATTTTAATGGGACATTCACATCAGTTTCCAGGTTAGAATCTACTCGCATTCTCCTTGTTATGGCGTGCACTATGAATTTTATGATGCACCAAAAAGTTGTCAAGAGTGCTCCCCTACATGGTGTGGTTAATGAGGAAGTATATCATCGACTCAAGAAGGCTTTTTATGGATCAAGACAAGCACCACGGGAGCGGTATAAGCGACTCACTACCTTTGCTATTCAGAAAGGTTCTCGTCGAGGGGGAGAAGATTTGATTGCTCAAATCTATATTGATGATATGATCTTTGGGTATACTTCACCATCCTTGGTACAAGATTTTGTGACTTTGATGCAAGCTGAATTGAAGATGAGTATGGTGGTAGCATTTGTAAGATTTCAGGATGATCTTAAGGTATCTCACTTGAATGAAGGCAAAATGATAATTCAGGTTGAGAGGAAAGTTGTGGTAGTCTATGTTCCAACATTTGCGGATATTTTCACAAAGCCGTTTGACACTGCTACGGTTGAGCTCCTCGGACAACACTTAGGTGTTTGTCAGATCTGAGGTATTTCTTTAAAGCTTTTATTTAGCTGTAGAAGTTTTGTTTATTTATTTTGTGTACAAAAAATTAGAAAAACACAAAAAAAAATTAGAAAGAAGAAAAAGGTGAAAAAATGATGGTCAATATATTAGAAAGGTGGTTCTTCCTGGTATTCTGGTTTATGATGAGGAGTTGGAAGACAGTGATGCTGGTCATGTTTCAACACAGAGTATGGAGACAGGTTGAGAAGATGTGGACATGGATTAAATATTCAGATGTTCAAACATCAGTAACTGCTGGAGAAGATTATGATCTGGATGGTGAACAAGTCTATGTTCCAACACCAGATAGGGGGAGCAAGTACTGATTAAGTGAAGGAAGCTGAGTAGGTGATGTGTTGATTCTGAAGCAAGGAAAGGATCTTATGTTCCAACATGGAGAAAGCTGGTGAAGCTGAGTAGGTGATGTGTTGATTCTGAAGCAAGGAAAGGATCTTATGTTCCAACATGGAGAAAGCTGGTGAAGCTGAGAGCTGTTATGTTCCAACATCAGTGACTGATGTTCCAACACAAGGTGAGCAGATTATTGAAGGCACTTCTGATCAAACTGCCATGAGGGATATAATTTTAGCCGAAAGGACAACTGATCTGGGTGTATATTAGGAGTGTGGATTTACAGCTTACATGGACTATTTGGGTCACAAGACTGCTACCTCAATCTACAAGAAGTACAACCGAGAGATTGTAGAAGAATTCTATGGGAGGCAACATTAATCCATATTTTGAGTGGTACAGTGGTGTGGAGTTTAGAGCCCAATCAATTTAGATGGTAGCTATTGGAGGTAGAAAATGCCAGTTTAAATGAGGCACAGATTGCTGCTCCTGAAGAGGTTTAAATGTTCTGCTATGGTTATGTTCTAACATAGGCCAGATATTTGCTTCAGGGGGGAGCTGCGTTTAATGGAGATTTTGGTTTTCTGTATCTATTGCATTTGGCATGTTTATGGTCCCAAGGGGGATATGTTTTGGATTTCTTGGATGACTTTATTGGCTCCGTTGGGTTAATGTTTCAACATGATCATTATTCCTGGATGTTGAGAGAATCTGGAAGTTAGGGGGAGATGCTATGTTTCTATGTTCCAACATCCATAGTGGTTTTCAAGGTTGATGTCTTTATTTGCATAAGCTATTGTGATGAAATGCCAAAAGGTAATTGGTCCACAAAATGCCAAAGGGGGAGATTGTAAAGTCTAGATTTATCTAGTTGGCAATTTGTGGAATTATGCAAATATGGTATTATTGAGTTGCAACATCAAAAAAGAAATTTTGGTGAAATAAGGAAAGGTTGAAGACTGAATTCGAGAAGGATACATCTCGTTCAAGTTGTATTTGAGTTGGAGAATATATCAGTTCCTATGTATGTGGGATTGGATTAATGTTATGGAATTGGAGATGGAATAAACTTCATGTGTGCATGCGAAAATCAGCATATTTACGCCAAGATGTTTACGGAAAAAGAAGACAGAATATTATGGTTTTGTGATTTATGGAAATCTGAATATTCTGCTATCTATTAGGCGTATGGAAGCATAGTTGATTTATGGAAAATCTCTATAAATATGGAGTTGTTATTATCGAATATATGGAGATATTGAGATAAGGAAAATCCCTTTATTTATGGGATTTGGATATGCTTCAAGAAGTAGATTTGGAATAGGAATATTATGGAGATAATCATGGAGAATTCAGATCTGCTCATGGACTATATATAGAGGACAAACACGGCTGCATTATTAACGGACTTAATAGAAAAAATCTGCATACAAATTTTTTATCTTTCGAGAATTGCAAAGAGATTGAATTCTATGCTCCAACATACGAACCTGCTGTTCAAAGTTCATAATCATATGCCTTAATTCCTCGGGAAGAGGAGATTCAGCATCGACGAGTTTCGAGGTCAGAGGGAGTCTGATCAAGGCGGATCGGTAGCAAGGGGAGCTTGCAAGATTCACGTTATAGTTAGATAAGATAAGTATAAATGTATGGTGTACTTTGTACTGTATCTTTCTGATTAGTGGATTAATTCTGAACTGGGCCAGGCCCCGCAGATGTAGGTGGATTTCACCGAACTGCGTAACCAAGTCTTGTGTCTTTTATGCTTTACTTTATTGCATACTTGGTTAGATAGGTTATGTTGGAACACAATAGTGATAATTGAATTAATTAGGTAAAATCAAATTTCACTTTTAACTCATCAATATTTTTAGTAGGATTATCTCCCTCTGCAGGTTTCCTTGGGGACAGATGGAGTAGTTTAGTTTAGACTAAATTATTTTTTTGGTCCCTTACAAAATATCTTTTACCATCTTTTGGTCTCCATTTGCAAAACAACCCTTAGATGGTACCCAATGAATTCAAAACAATTTATTTGGTCCCTAAAGGTGGTTTTCAGGGAAAGTCAATGGTAAAATTGGTCAAAATATGTAAAATGACAATTATACCCCTGAGTTTTAAAAAATAAAAAGAAAAAATCCGTCAGGAGGTTCGAGCTCGAGGGCTCGAGGCAGGAGGTTCGAGGGCTCAAGGCAGGAGGTTCGAGGGCTAGAGGCAGGAGGTTCAAGGGCTCAGGATGAAGTTAAAAATCTGAAAATTTTTAAATTAATATTTTTTAATTGAAAATATTTTTAATTAGTAAAATTACCATTATACCTCTGGCTATACTGGAAAACCACCTGAAGGAACCAAACAAATAGTTTTGAATTTGTTGGGTACCATCTGAGGGTTGTTTTGCAAATGATGACCAAAAGATGGTAAAAAATACTTTGTAGGGGACAAAAAAATAATTTAGTATTTAGTTTACTATATTTGACATATTTTTCTTTTTTGATTGGTCTATCAGAATAGGTAAACATAATCCCAACCCAATGAGTTGGGAACATAATTCTAATATTAATTGTTGGGATCGTCAAACTCACTTCTACCAACATCAGTACGATATTGTTTGTTTTAAAACTATTTCGCACAATTTTATTTATAATTCCCAAAGAGATTTCATGCTAATGTGGTGGAATTCTCACTTACATTCAAGACAATTATTGTCTGCGCTTCCAAGATAGAGCATGAGTTGACACACTCTACACATCTTCTTCTAATTAAGGAAAAATAAAATCAATTCTCATAAAAACCTAGGAGTATCGTCTAACTTTGAAATGATTTATTTGAAATGATTTATTTGAAATGATTTATTATGCACATCAACCATTTCAACGTCAATTCATTCCTTAAATTCACAATTCAATTGGTAGTTCACCAAAAATTAATGATGATGATAAAAGTAGTTAAAGTATGTTATTGATTAGTAATTACAATAGAAGTTGGGGATACTAATGTAATCTGCCTTAACAGTAAAACTAGGGAGTTCTGTAGCAGCAGTAGTTTGTTCTTGATGCAATATGCACATGGAGTTTACAGAGGTGGCCCTGTGAGGAAGATACAACGAAAAACAGCTAAATATTGTCCTTAATTATTTATGACTACCTTTTTCCTATCAACACACCCTATTTTGTGCTTCAAGTCTAGGGTATGGGAAAGGAACCTCTCTCTATACCTAATTACAAGGGGAAGGGGCTCACCTATGCAGCACTCAAATAATTGTATAAAGTATCTACCCAAGTCGTATGTTCCCCATCGGCTATACACTACCGCAAGCACCAAACATTGCTACTACTAGTCCGTTATTTATTTACTAACGGTACACACTCAACACCTGTTCTAGTACCATATGCAACCTCTCATTTGAACATAACTTACCATTACATTTGTCTACGGAAAACTGCATCAATCCTATGTTCCGACCGAAAGTGCACTTATAACTACGTTAGATCTGAAATTGCAAGTCTAATTTTGTAAGTTGTTCTGACCGAAAGTGCAAATTATAACTATGTTAGATCTGAAATTGCAAGTCTAACCTTGTAAGTTGTTGATTGCAATTTCAACGGTTAAATTAGTCAGAAATTATCGAAATGACCATTCTACCCTTTTGTTATAAAATTTTATACACCAAAAAAATAATAAAAGACAGTAATACCCTCCCTACTTTTTAGCAAAACATTTTCTTTCTTTTCTTTCTTATGTGCAAAGCTAACCCAGATCTTGTGCCCGTGGTTTCCCCCGGCGGTAGCGAAGCTCTTGGCGTGACTCTTGGTCTTCATGGCGGCGGATTTGGGCTTCACAATGGCGCTACTTCGACATAGTTTGGGGCGAAGGTGGTGGGCAGCTCTGGTGGCAGGGCTAGGGTTTTTGGGCGGTGGGACTAGGGTGGTGGGCGCCGGGGCTAGTGTTTCTGGCAGAGGGGGTGAGCGGCGGGGCTAGGGTTCCTGGGCAGAGCTGGTGGTTATCGGTGGAGCAAGCGATAGCGGAGGGTGCAGGGAGCGGTGGAGGGTTAGAGGCGGCAGGTGATGGCTTTAGTTCAGAAGGTTTGAAGGTTGGGTGATGAGGAAGGGGAGTGGCGGCGAGGCGGCCTGACTCATTATTTATTGCGGGTATTATTTTCATATCCATACCCGCACCACACCAATCAAAACTACCTATATGCGCACCCCATCGAATCAAACCTCCATCGAAACTCGCCCCAGTGTCATCCCTACGTGGAAGCAATTATGGACTAGCTCCCTACAACATAAGATAAAGTTACGTTTAGGGATGAATATGGGCATATAATCCGACCCAAACCTACAAGGTCCAGATCCATTGGATTAGGTATAAGTCATTTTTAGATCCACTTGATCCGGATCTGGGCCGGATCTGGGTCGGATCTAGATATACATATTAAAAATACGAATCTGGATCCGAGTCTAATATATTAAGATCGAAACATTATCCAGACACAAATTGTAGCTCGTATACTTATTCTAAATTACTTTTATTTTATTATCAATTAAACAAATATATCTCATATATTGATTTGTAATATATTGTCGATTTTTTTCACTATGGATTAAGTTTATTTCTTGAAAAATAAGTGCATGTACATATTAAATTAGACTTACTTATATTTAGGGTAATATATATGTTATCTAATAAAAATAAAAGGGTGGGGGATATTTAACTGTCTATTACTCATTTTAGACTCATGACCACTGAGACTCATCGAGTTTGGGTACGGGTCTAAAAGTTTCATACTCCATGAATTCTAACCGGGTCCAGGTCTACATTTGTTAGGATCAGTATGGACTTATTAGACCCTGCTTAAACCCAACTAATACTCAGTGTCGGTCCAATATATTTCGGGGCCCTGTGCAAAAAATTTTTTGGCCCTTATATTTTTATTTTAATACAAAATATAAAATAATAAATCAAAAATTTTTGTATGCGAGTATATTTTATATGTGAGAGTGTGAGCCAAATCAAATGTTGTCACTTGTACAATAATTCACCCACTACTTATTAGTCATTAATGTTTTCTTTTATTTTTGAAAATGTAACTAATTTATTGGACAAGTGACAACATTTGATTTAGCCCATACTCCCACATATAATGTCCCCACATACAAACATTTCTGAAGAATATATATTGAAGATTGTAACATAATCAAGTGTAATGCTAGAAGTTCACTCCATACTTATTTTTATTTTTATTAGAATGTTTAAAATAATACAAAATAGAGGGGACATAAATCAAGATACTAATTTTTTTAAAATAGTGAAAGACAATAATACCCTCCCGTATTTCTGTCTTTTACCATTTTTATCTTCTTTCTTTCCCTTTCTAATCGAAACCCACCATTGTTCCAATCGGAGTTCCAATCGTTGGCGTTCCACAATCTCCAACCCACCGTTGTTCCAATCATTCCAATATTAGCGTTCCACTCGCCAATTCAGCGTCGGGGTGGGATTTTGTGGGTGACATTGGGCGGGGTGGAGTCGGCATGCTAAGGTTTTCAGTGACACCGGGATGGGGTGGCGTCGGGGTGGGATTGGGTAGGGTGGCATCATGGTGGTTTCGGGGCTGGGTGGCATCGTGCGGGGTGGAGTCGACGGGCTAGGATTTTGTGGTGGCTCTGGTGGGGATTTGTTGGGCTTGGTGATGGTGGTTCGATGGGACTAGGTGGTGGCACATCGGGGTGGTGGTGGCAGAGTTGGGGGTGGTGCCAGGGGGCTGACTAGAGGGGGTGGGGTGGTGAGGCGACGGATGGTGAGGCACGGTGGTGAGGTAGCGGATGGTGAGGCACGATGGTGAGGCAGCGGATGGTGAGGCACGGTGGTGAGGTGCTGGTTGTTAGAGGCGGTAGATGGTGAGGCACGGTGGATAGTGAGGTGGTGGGCACATCAGAGAAGGCATAAACCAGATATGAGAAAATGAAAAATCATGATTCAAGATTCAACAATTGGCAAGGTTACAATGCATTTGCAGCAGAAATTGAGATTCCGGCCGCCGATGGTGGTGGCGGTCAACGGTGACGGCGACCAACGGTGGTGGCGGTCAACGGTGACGTCGATCAACGGTGGTCGGCGGCGGTGCTGGTGTTAAAGATGAAGAAGAAGAAGCCTAAGGGTAGCTGAAGAAGAAGAATTGAGGGGTAAAATAGTCTTTACATTTTTTTAGTTTTAAATTTAGTGGTATTTAAGTATTTTCATGTTTAGTCAATGGATAACTTTTTGAGTCAATGCCAGGATTGAGCAAAATGGGTATAATTGCACTATTTTATCAAAACATAAGGTTAACTTCTCACTTTTAAATTTTACAGGGTAAAATCTGTACTTTCTCAATTTAATAGGATTATTTTTGCACTTTTTTCTAGAAACTATTCAAATTTAAATAAAATACTCTCTTGATCGATTAGTAAGGGGTGATCTTTACAAGATAAGACAAGAAACGATAATAATAAACTCACCATTCTTCTCCAAATTTAAAAATATAAATAAAAAGGATGATTTTAAGAAAATATGTTTCTAACTTGAAGAAACCTTAGTAATGGAATGGGCCGAAAATAATTTAGTATTTTAATCTATTGGGCCAAAAAGTATTTCAGATTTTAAATGACCCAAACATAACAAAATTAAAGAAGAAAAATATTAGAAAACAAATATAAAAGGCCTAAAATATTATTTTGGCCCCCAAGAAATTCGGGCACAGTACAAGAGCACGTCCCGCACTGGACTTGGACTGGCTCTGCTCATACTCATCCCTAGTTACAACTAATACCAAATGTCTGCCCAACCAATATTGCACT
The DNA here is from genome assembly GCA_037428765.1 of Rubia yunnanensis. NCBI lineage: Eukaryota > Viridiplantae > Streptophyta > Magnoliopsida > Gentianales > Rubiaceae > Rubia > Rubia yunnanensis. The sequence goes on along the minus strand of CM075063.1, from coordinate 105,489,757 downwards.
AAAAAAAAGGCGTGGAAATTTCTCCTATGGGCTAAATCTGCCATAATATGATTGTGACAACCAACACATAGTATTATAATGTGAATTTACAAGCCGTGTATGGAAGAAATTCTTAATTAGCCAATTGATGGAGGCCTGCCCATGGCACTTGATGAACATGCAGAAGATATGCACATTCCCTTGTCTCTGGATATACCAACAAATGTTCAAATTTCTTATGCTAATACAATTTGGAGCTTTGATAATTCTTCTAGTCCTCAGGTTTCTCCACTACTTTTGATGGGGTCATCATTACATCCCATTGTAGTAGATTCGGTAGTTACCTCAGTAAATACTGAGATCAGCAAGGAAACTATCAGTAAGCTAGAAAACTGCAGTTCCCAATTATGCAATAATCAAACTTTGCAGTGAGATAATGCGGAATTGAAAGATTCCACCTTGACGAAGGCAGCAGGAAGCGTACAACATCTTTTGAGGTGGAAAAGAAGAAATTGAGAGGCTCCAAAAAGAGGAAAATCGGGGAGGAAAGCAGAAAGAGAAAAGTAGACTATCAGCAGATTACTAAGGTGAGTGGCTCTCCCAAGAAACCAAAATTTTAAGAAGAGATCAAGAAAAGAAAGCTTGTCATCTCAACTCTGGAGGAGGAGAGAATTAATAAAAAAAAAGGTCAAAAGTCTTGAACTGTGCATGGCATCCTCGAAGCCCAAAACTCCTGAGGCTGCTCTCATCCCTAATTTCATCAAGGAAAAGGAGTCTAATGCTGAATTTTATCTCCCGTATGATAATCAACTTATGCTCTTGGAAGACCTAGTGACCAGCCTTCCAAAGGGTTTACCAGTGGTTGCCCCAAAACAACCACCCAATCAACCATGACGATAATCAACTGGAACTGCAGAGGCTTCAGCCAACTTCTCGCAAATACTTACTTAGATATGATGTTCATGTCTTATAAACATGAGATCTTCTTTCTTATGGAAACAAAATGTTCTAGTAGTAAGCTGGTCAGATGGATGAATTCTAATTATTTCCAACAAGTGCATTTTGTAGAGCTAGTAGGCCTTTCTGGGGTTTTGGCTCTTTTTTGGACAGATTCGGTGGTGTTACAAGTTAGGGAAAGCTCCACTAATGTAATAGTTAGTAAAGTTGATGATGGTAGACATCATAGTTGTCAACTGTTATTTGTTTATGGATGCCCAAAAAGATCGGGTAGATCCCAGGTGTGGTCTCATGCTTTGAATATAAAGTCATCTTGGCCACTATCATTTTCTTTGTTTGGGAGATTGGAATTGGGTCATAAATCACGTTGGCAAATTTGGTGGTAAATTAATAATTAACAAAGATACGATGGAATTCAACAAGTGCTTAACAAAGTTACATCTGAGTAGAAACCAAGGATCTTGGTTTACTTGGTCTAACGGGAGAAAATACCAGGAGCTCATCTTGGAAGGGTTTGACAGGGCCTTTGCAACACAAGATTGGATGAATTTGTTTAATCAGGCATTGGTTACTAATCTGCCTATCTCAGTATCAGACCATGGAGTTCTAATTCTACATTTTCGTGGGCAAAGAAATAATGGGGGTTTTGTTTCAAAAGGTTTGAGGCCTTTTGGTCGAAGAATCCCGCAGTCCAAGTAATTATCATAAAGGTTTGGGAGCTTGCAGGGAATAATTTTTAGGAAAATTCAACTCGTGACATTGCATCCTCCTTTTCAGAATGACTCTGTATCACTATGGAGCATTTGCACAATTGGCATAGAACATCATATAGAAATCAGGACAATAGAATAAGGAGTTTGGAAAAATCTCTGGATTTAGCATTATCAAAGAGTTCTCCTGAGATACTTCATCATCAAGTAACAAGTCTCACATAGCAACTCCTCAATCTTATGCAATATCAATCTGATTACAGACAACAACACTCTAAGGTTTGCTGGGATCAGTTAGGTGACGCTAGCTCCAAGTTTTTCCATAAGTGGGCAACAAAGAAATCACTTGCGAAAAAAAATTCTTTAGCTCAAAACTTAAAGTTGGTCGTGGATTACAAGTCTAGATAAGATTAATGAAGAAATTATCAAGCAAGTCAAAACGGTCCATATTGTACAAGATACATATCCTTACATGCCAGGTTATCACTGCCCGAAGCAACAATTTCTGGACTTTATCACATACAGAGTTAAGGAGTCAGACAGAGATATGTTGGAAGCTCCTTTCACTGAGGAAGAAATATGGGATGCTATAAAACATATGAAACCTTGGTATTCTCTAGGAAAAGATGACTTCCCTCCAGGTTTTCACCAAAAGCACTGGGTACACATTAAAGACTCTCTTATTAAATGTTTGCGAAATCTTCAACATGGAGGATTGATGTGCAGAGAATGGAATGAGACTATTTTAGTCATCATTCCAAAAGTTAAAATTCTAATCTATGCTTAGGACTTATGGCCTATTAGTTTGTGTACGGTACAGTACAATTTTTTTGCAAAAGTAATACATAATAGACTCAGGAAGATCATTGGTTATCTCATCTCGGAAAATCAAAATGGCTTTGTGCCAGGACGACAAATTAGAGATAGCATTTTAATTGTGCATGAGATCACTGATTATATACATAAGAGGAGGAAGGGAAAGTTGCATTATCAACAATAAAACTGGATATGAATAAGGCCTATGAACGAGTTTCATGGGAATTTCTTATATCAGTTTTACAAAAGACGAAATTCATGGATTCACATGGTTAGCCAATGTGTTCAGACAGCCTCATATTTGGCAATCATAAGCGACAAGAAATCAAAAGCTTTTACTCTGTTGAAAGGCATTAGACAAGGATGTCCATTATCGCCTTATCTGTTCATCTAGCCAACATGCCTTGTCTTCAGCCCCAGATGCACTTCACCATAATCAAAGCCCATCTAAACTAGGGTTCAAAATTTCTAAGGATGGACCAGCCATTTCTCATTTAATGTATGCAGATGAGTGCATCGTCTTCTTGGAGAATAGGAACGAAATTATAAGATTCTTGGCTCAGATATTGGATTTCTATGCCATGTTATCCAGACAGAGAGTAAGTTTCAAGAAGTCATCAATGTTTTTTAGCCCTAATACTCCCCAATCATGGAGGACCTGAGCTTCATATGCATTGAACATCAATCAGTTAGGACTCCCAGACAAATATCTGGGAGTTAATCTATTGTCCACCAGAGCAAGAACTCAGATGTTTCAGTCAGTTGTTCTCAACTTTTCTCGTAAAGTTACAAAATGGAAAAGGAAGGCATATCTTTCAATGGCCGTATTGTCTGAGCAAAATCAGCACTGCAGTTGGTTTGCGTCTACTATATGTCGGTTTACAAGTTTCCCAAAGCCACTCTAGATGAATTAGACCAGATTACTAGGAACTTCATTTGGAGCGGAGAAGAAACTATAGGAGCATTCACTGGAAAGTTATTAGTGATAAGGACTCTCTTTTTAGACAAAAATATAAAGTTATGTCCTTAACAGAGATAAAATCCAACAGATCATGGGCATGGGCGAAACTACCATGGCGAGAGATAAGGCTCCAGCCCTACCTGAGATTCCGGCGCCATGGTAGTAGTGGCGAGTAGCGCTTTCCCGATGGTTTGCGCTTTCCCGGCGGCGAGAGCTCTGTTTCCCGACGATTAGTGTCGGACAAGAAGGCCGCTCGCGGTCCTTTTTTTGGCCCAAACTTTACCAAAATGACATCGTTTTAGTACAAGTCAAACGACATCGTTTTGGTTAGTACTGAACGAAAAAAAATAAAAAATTAAATTTTAATTATTAGGTTTGTTTGGATTGGGCGAGAATGGCCTAATCCACAATCAGAAATTGACGCTGCTCCAAAATAGAAGTGGCGCGCCTCCATTGATCCAGCCTCCAGCCTTGCTCTGAGTCAGTACCATCCGGAAAAAAATTCTGGTTCCGCCACTGCTCATTGGGTTGGCGTTCTGTGGTTTGGGGAGCAAAGATCCTTAGAGGAAAATTACGATGGCAAATAAGATCAGGTTTACAGACAAAGGTTGCCGGCAACTGGATCCCGGGAGGTTCTAACCGCGGACAGAAACTGGATAACACCTCTCATTCGTAGCCATGCGTATTCCCAAATACGTATTCGTAGCTTTTGTGGGAACCGTCCCCTACTGGAGAATACATAGTTAAGTTGGACTATAGAGAGATTCAAAAAGCATCATCCCTTTCTTTGACACATACTTCAATGCAAGCTTCTCTGTTTAACTCGAAACTCCGGAAAACCTTGTGGAAAGTTAACTTACCACCAAGGTTTAAGTTTCTGGAATGGCGAATCCTATTAGATATACTACCTACGGCATATCAGTTGCTCAGGAGGTTTGGATTTGATTTTACAAATACATCTTCATTCAGAGACCGGTTAGCTCGATGGATTCAAACCGTTCTCTTTCTAGAGGATGCTTCTTTATTTTTTTTGCACATTATGGTCAATTTGGGAATAGACACAAGATTGTCTGGGATAATGTCAAACCTCAACCAAGAATATGGGATTCAGCTCACAAAATTTATTCCAGATTCATCAAAACAGAAAATAAGGAGGACATTCTCCCCGTACTTGATACAGTACCTCCTCCTCAACATTATGCTCTCTGTATTAATGACAGGGTTCAATTTCCACCTCTTCCATATTATGTTTATCTTACGGATGCAGCTTTTGATTCAAGAAGAATGCTGGCGGTGGCTGCATGGTTCCAGGTGGATACTTCCAGCCCCGTGGAAATCAAGAAAATTTCAAGCTCAGCAGTTGTCCAGACTGCTTCATTACCACTTCAAGCAGAATTGTTAGCAATTTTACTGTCTGGAGGAGGCCAAATCGAAAGACCAATCCTTCTTTTGTGTTGGCTTAGACTCAATGATTGCTATTCAACTGCTAGCGGGATCAAGACCTTTGGATAAGTCAACAGATGTTGGTCAAGGAAGTAGTGCAACTATGTACTCATTTTACATCACTTTTGTTTGTTAAAGTCAATAGGGCTGAAGTTGTAATAGCTCATAACCTGGCAAAATATGTACTTAACTCGGGTTTTTAATTTAATGAATGTGTGTTTTATAAAAAAAAAAGGTTAGGTTTTTATTTCTATTGTGAAATGCCACCATCAATAGAGATTTGGCTAAAAGAATGATTTCGGGGCGGTTGAGGGCGAGCCGATGATCGCCATTTGGCTAAAAGAATGATTCGCAAAGCACTTGGAGCAGGAGGATGGAGAACTATCGTGTTTCATCATTTCGACACTATGGTACATGAGGAATAAAGGCACAATTGACCAAATAAAGACGATCGTGGAAAGAGCAAGGCAGTAGTTCAATCTCTTCTAGACCGCTCCTAACATTTATCACAACTGAAAAACCTCGCAATTGAACTACAACTATGAGATGGACCTTTCAAGAAAAGTTTTCAGATGGGGGATACGTTACTACATTTGTTGACAGATGGGCAAAACTACAACAATTTAAACCATAGGTGGGCATAAGTGAAAATGGATGGGTTCTTTGCGCAACGAATAGGAAATTGGTTGCAAATTGTTGTACAATTATAATTGGCACCGATCAAATGCGACTAGGGACAAAAATGATCACTCCCTCTCGGCCTAGCATGTTGAACTCATCGCATTATAAAGAACCATGCTACAAGCAAAACTAAAGCAAGTTCCATTGTAGTCATTCAATCCAACTGTAAAACCGCCACGTAGTACATTTGAAGTACTCCCTCCGTGCCGGATTAAACTGTACACTTTATTATTTAACCCTATTTACTGTTAAACTTTGACCACATATTTAAATGTCTATAAGGAATAATGTTAGCATATGTGATATTGTTGAATTTGTCATAAGAAATAGTTTTTTAAAAGTAATTTTGTATTTGCTAATATTTTACATAATTAAACATATTAACGGTCAAATATGATTCTAGATAACCGTAAAAAAAATTCCTTGCAATTTAATCCGGGTGTATTAAAATGTTCCTTGAAATATTAAACCCATTATTAAGGAAATTTTAGTTGTAATTATGGTAGTCAATAGACTGCATCTTGTCAAAGCACATAGTTTGGTTAAAAGGCGATCAATCCGCTCGCCCTCAGCGGCCCATACCAGCCCACACCCAGGCCATCGTATGAGAGGTAAATCACGGTAGCCCAGCACCAGGACCCATGGGCTGGGCATTGCCTCGGTGCGCACAAGGGAGCCTTGCAAAGCAAGAACTCCCCACACTGCCGCTGCCGAGGATCGAATCTGGGATTATTGACTTACCCACCCATGTCCCAACCACTGGGGTACACCGTGGGTGTCAAAGCACATAGTTTGGAATGTCACATGTGCACACAACCTTGATCGACCGGCCTGCGATGAATTGTAACCTCCACTCCGATGACTTAATGATTTTTTAAAGTGCTTTGCAACAATTGCATGCAGCTTATCCTTGTATCATCACCAGCCCCTAATATTTTAAGAGTAAAGTGAGGATTCACGCGACCTTTGCGATAAAATACAATGGGCCTCGTTCTTTCTTTTTCACCTTTTAAGGTTAAACTTCCCAGAAAGGACAGACTAAGGTATGGAACCAGCTCCTCCTTTCAGTGACATATACATCTAATCAGGTACATTAAATATAAACAACCGCTGGAATCTTTGATTGGCATAAGAACAAAAAGCTCAAAACAGAATAACTGCAAAAAGTAGAGACACCCAATTCTTTTCCACCATTTTTTCTACAGTACTGTTCAGTGTGTGACTCTATCTACACACCAATATCTTAATGTTATCATCTTTAAAATTATTCTTAAAATTATTACTCTTTCCGTTTTGAGATTTGATTTCTAACGCTTCCTCTATTCAATTTATCTTGGCACACATTTTTTTTTCGACCAAATTCAATTTGCACGTATAATTAGCATATTCTCAAACCTTGTTCCAAAAATTGAAGTGTCACAATCAGAACACGAGGGGGGAGAGATTGCATTCTTCTCTTTTGTGATAAAAAATTTTCAACTTCATTTGTGAAAATCAAATGTGATCATTTAAAAGACTTGGATGGTCTACTTCATCAGCAGAAAATTACTTCTTCATGAGTGATAGATCAGTGGTAGATTTACCATACACTTCTGGTGGTGCAGATTGACAAAAGCAAGAATGTGAATCTAAAAACAAACCAAGACGTCAATAACAAATTTGAGTGAATAACAATTTCTAAGATTGACATGCAAATACAACAATACTAATACAATCAAATTGCACTCAAAAGTGAAGAACACCACCAACAAGAGGTTTTCTATACAAGCTCACTTTTTGTTTAATAAGGATCATCAAAATATCTATGATCCTGAAAAGAGTCTCACTAGTTTTAGTTTACATTACACTTTATTACTTGTAGGGTCCCCCATTTTATGTTTTCTTTTTCTTTACCTTGAAGAAACAGGGTTCAGAGCTCTGGCGAAGCCGTTCATGGCGCCGTAACTCTTGGAACTGAACCCTAGGCATCCCAGCAGACCTTGCCGGTAGGGCAAGAACGTCTTCCTCCTCAGCTCCTCCGCCTGAGCCCTGTTCGCCGTGTAATGCAGCTCGTGGGGCGACCGCGGGACCCTTCTTTTTCCGACGCCATTTACAGCCTTCTTCTTCGCCGGAGACTCTGCTTTCTCCGACGGTTCCTTCTTCTCCCGGGTAAACCCTGTTGCGGATGTGAACTTGGCCGGCATAAACTTCTCCATTTTAATTTTCCGGTCCTTCACCGGCGAAAATGTGATTGAGCCCCAGAACTTATGCCCATTGTTTCTGCCTTCGCTTTTACTTCTGTAGAGAAACTCCTTCAAGAAAACCCATCTGCTAGAACTCCTCCCCACTGACGACGATCTCGAGGACGCCCCAGATTCGCACGGCGTCGTTTTATCTTCCTCTCCGGCGCCACATTCTTCTTTCCCGCTCTCCTTCCCATCCTCCGTGTTTTCACCTACTTCGAAATCCTCGTGCCAGCCGAGCGGCGGCGCGGTACGGAGCGGGGACATAGATCTAGTCCGGCGCCGGAGCGATCTATCCCGCATCTTAAAATCTCTGCCCCGGGAAGTGTCCTCCGGTTCATCGTCCGGGGCCTCGTCGATGTCGAGCAGCGGGGCGAGGTTCTGCGGGCGCTGGAGATGGGAGGAGAGCTTCATGGGCCGGATCTGGCCGTTCAGGAAGAGCTCGTCGGCGGAGCTCATGGATCCGCCGGAAGAGGAGCCGTGTTTGGAGGCCTTACTCCCGGAGAAATCGAACTCAAAGGAGGAAGTCGGGGAGAGTTCAGAGTGGGAGGATGAAGGCTTCTTGGTGACGGTGGGGGTGGGGGCGGCGGCGGCCATGAAATGCATGGGGCTGGCGGGGGCGCTGTAGTAGAAGCCGGAGATTGGGCGGCCGGGGCTGGAGGGGGCGCTGACGTAGGGGGTGGAGCAGGCGCTGCTGTCCATGTCGTAGTCGTCCATGGAGGCGGTGGAGTGGTGGCATTGGGTGGTGGTGGGAGTTTCGAGGTGGTGCTCTAGCATTTTTTTCTGTGAGGGAGTATGGGGAATGGGACGAGCTGTGAAGTGTGCAAAAATAATGGCGCAAGTGTGAAGAGGACGGTTTTATTGTGGAACTGACCCTCGATGTTGGATTTTATATCGTCACTGCCACTGCTGTCCATTCGCATTCTCCCCAAATACAAGCACTATTGCTTTCCCAGCAAAATTTTAAACATAGATGGGTATCATGGACGTATTGGCCGGTTAAATTCAACCATTAAAAGTTGAGTGTTTGATTTTAGTACTCCCTCCGTTTTTTTTATTGGCACACTTGCTAAAAGTAATATTTTTTTTAATTGAGACTTGCTATTTTGGGCAAGTTTAAGATTTTTACATCCACTTTCTCTTCTTTCAATTCAATTTCATCCACTCATTTAGCATCTCCTCAATTCTAACACCAAAAGAGATGTGCCAATGAAAAAAAATGGAGGGAGTAGGGTAATTATTTGAATGCTGGCGGCTAATGTGGTGACTGTGGGAAAGGGAGGAAAGAGTGGAGGACACATTAGGGTAATGCGTCCTCGTGGCTAACATTTTTTTTTCCAAAAATTATTAGAGGACGCATTTTGTAAACGAGTCCTCATGCCTGGGAATATTTTTTTCCAAAAATTATTAGAGGACGTATTTTGAAAACGAGTCCGCATGGCTGGACCATTTCCATTTTTTCCCGAAAATTAATTAGAGGACTCGTTTAAAAAACGAGTCCAATATTTTTTTCCGAATTTTAATTAGAGGACTTGTTTTAAAAACGAGTCCTCATGTTAGGGCCATTATATATATATATATATATATATATATATTATATTTATGTATATATTTATATCTATATATATATGTATATATATATATTTATATTTATATATTTATATATATATGTATATATTTATATTTACATATATTTGTATATATTTGTATTTATATGTATATATATATGTATATATTTATATTTATATTTATATTTAATGGAAAATGGCCGATTGAGAGGATGAAGAAAGGAGGAAAAGAAGAAGGAGCTGGGAAATAATGCTGGGATTAAAGGGGTAGGAAATGCGTCCTCTCCACGTGTTGCTTCCCCTACCATCCGCGCCTGACTCCTCCTAAAGCCGCCTGACGCCGTTGACCAGACCAGATCAGAGTACGCATATTCAAAATGCGTCCTCGCCACGTCACCCACATAAACTCCGAAAAATGTTTTTAAAAAAAAGAAGGAGAGGACGCATTTTCTACATGCGTCCTCCCTATTCTCTACTGTTTGTGGCTACTGTAGCCACAAACATAGAATTTTACCTTTAAAGTTGCAGTAAATGTGGCACGTTAATTTTATGATTCCCACAGGTTATGTGATTCATATTAGAAGTGCTTTTATATTGGATGCAAGCCCGAGATTAAATCATCGAAAGGCCATTCATAAAAATGGTACAAGTATGAAGGTTACTACTAAAGTGGTAGAAGGTAACTTGAGTAGGAGAGAAGAGATGAAGAAAAAGAAGCTGAGTGAGGATGAAGACCTTCGGTCATGGTCTGTGCAATACTACACTATATGCAACCATCAATCCATGGCTAACCTCCAGAAAAAGCTCCATGTCGCAGACCGTGTAATATTGCATGGTCTGCGCAACTCCTAAGTGGCCAAGTCGGAAGACGAGCCATCTACACAGTCTACGACGCTCAGTCGCAAACCCATGTGCCAAAAGGACACCCATGTTTCGGATCCTGCTGATGTGCATAGTTCGTGATGACTATGTTTGATTAGGATTTGACCGATTCTTTTAAAATTCTCTCTTTTTACCTATAAAAGTCTCCCTTTGTCCACAAAGGGCCGAACTTCTGGTTTGCACATTTATTGTTCATCATTTACTTCTTTCTAATCATGTTTTATGTGTATTTTGATACCAGTTTTGCTAAATTTGGCTAAATTAGTGCCTGGGGACATTTGTTAAGCATGCTTAGCTGAAATATAGTGAGATTTTGGTTACTTCTATCCATTTCTTTTGATTTCATAGATGCTTTGTTGTTTATGGAAATAACTTGTATATATATATATATATATATATATATATATATATATATATATATATATAAATCAACCCAAAGTTTGACATTATGGCTATCTCCCTCGGCCCTTTACAATCACATTTCTCACTCAACTACTCTACAAACCATTTACTTACATAACATGTAAATAAACAATTTTTTAAAACAAACTACTGAATTTAAACCACGGGTTCTACATTTCTGAATCTATAAACTGATGCATCAGTTTAACAATCTTCTTCTTGTAATCTTTCACCCTCCATTCACATTCTGATATGACTTGCAGTGCCAACACTTCAGCTTTTATTTTTTGCTGATTAAAGATTCTATTGTTTCTCTCCAACCACACCTGATAAAATGCATTAATGATCACCAGCTTCTCTTCACATGATAAAGCCATTTCTTCTGCTCTAATAGATTCAGATTCCTCACCTGCAAAAATGTCTAAAACGTGTTTCATATACCCACAGTCACAGAAGAGGTGTTGTGCAGTTTCCTTCTCTGCCTCACATAAATTGCAGATTGCAAACTTTATTCCAAGTATGCCAAACTCCAAGGGTCCATGCCAATTTTCTATTCATCAACATCCACAGAAAGAATCTATGTTTAGGTAGAACCTGTTTATGCCAAATGACCACTTCCTTTGCCGCTAGTTCATCACCACCCTTCAGTTTGTTGTACATTCATGCAGTAATAAATTTTCCATCCATGTCATTGCATTTCTTCATCATTCAACCCGCTTTATAGCTGAGTTTTAGCAACACTTTCCAAGACCAACTTTGATGTTACAAGACTTTGCAATCCCTCATTAGTTTCTCTTTCATGTAGTAAGCATGCAACCATTGAACCCATAAAATGTCTTATTTTTTTCTTGTCAATATTCCGTAATAGTTGGCAAAGAGCCGTTTAACTCCACACAGCTAGATCTCTAATGCCCATACCTCCAAAAAAAATAATCTTCACTGAGAGAATTCCATGAGGCAGCATTGAATCCCCTCCATTCTTCCGCTCTTTCCCACAAATAACTAGTACAGATTTTAACAATTATGTTGTTTATACACTCTAGATTTTTCATTATACTTCCCCCAATAACTAATAATACTCTGCAAGATGGAATTAATAAGTTGCAATTTCCCTGCATGTGATAGGTTTTTAGACCCCCCCCTAACTTTTAATTATGCTTCTTATCTTTTCCAGTAAACATTCACAATCATTCTTGTCCCATTTAACTGATGACAACGGCAGGCACAAATAATTCATAGGAAAATCACATCTCACAATGCTCAAACAGTCAGCAAGCAACATGTGATCAGCCAAATTCATTTTTGAGAAGAATATATTTTTTATTTATTCACATTAATCCCCAAGCATGTGCCATTCTGAAATTCCACCAATATATCTTTAATATCATCTATAGACTTTCTGTTTGCCCCACAAAACATCAAGACATCATCAACAAACAATAGAGAGTGAACACCAAGTTTGCCACACCTTTGGTAATACTCAACTTGTCTTTGACTAAATAATATATTTAACATTCTAGTTAGATACTCCATGCACACAACAAAAGCAAGGGGTGACATAGGATCCCCTTGTTTCACACATTTTCCAGCCTTAAAGCTCTCAGTAGAGTTGTGATTTACCACTAAGCAAAAAGAGGAACATTTAATACATTTTTCAATCCAATTAACCATCAACTCTGTGAATTTCAGTTCATTCAGCCATTCAAATAAGAAACTCACGCTGTCAAAAGACTTACTAATCTTCAACTGTAAAACATAGTATGGCTTCATAATTTCACTTTTATACCTATGCAGTAATTCATGGGCTAACAAAAAATTGTGAGCAATGTGTCTACCTTTAATAAAAAAAACACTAGCACACAAAATCTTAGTGATCAATTTATAGATTACAGAGCAACATGTTATTGGTCTGAAATCAGAAGGTACCTATGGCAAGGCTATTTTGGCAATATATAGATTACTGCATTGCTGAAACTTTATGGCATATTATCTCTTGCAAAAAATCCCTCTACTGCATTTTCTACTTCTTCACCTACTATTTCCCATGTCTCCTTAAAGAAATGGCTAGTTTAGCTATCCCTTCCAGGACTCTTGTTGAGTGAATACTTCTTAAAGCTTTCAGAACTTCGTTAGAGCTAATTGGCATAATCATTTCAGCCTGCTGCTGCACACCAACAACCTTGTCGAATTTCACAACCTCTTTATCCATCTTACCTCTCATTATACTGCTTCCCTAGAAAATTTAAAATGTTTAACCAAATGATCCTCTATTTCCCCCCCCCCCCCCTCGAGTTGTATAAAATTCATCCCCCATTCTCAAATTCACAATGTTGTTCTTATATTGCCTTGTCTTAATTGTTGAATAAAATAACTTAGAGGGTGTGTCACCCTTATTAAGCCATTCCATTTTTGTTTTTTGCTTCAGAAATCTTGATTCTACTTCTTGCAGCTTCTCAACCACTTTTCTGGCCACACGCTCCATGTTATGCTTCTGAATGGAATTTGGTTATGAATTCAGGATTCCCTATGCTTTTTTCCAAACTGCCATACTTTTCTCCACCCTCTCCCTCATATCTTCACACTCCCATTTGTTCAATCCGGCTAATGGTTTTTCTAGGGCTTTAGGATTTTAGTCAGGTCACATAAAGTATTAACTCCTCCACTTTCCCATATTTTTGTAACGGTGCCTTTAAACGGGGGGACAACGAAAACATGTTGATGTATTTAAAAGCTATCCTGATTAGGAAAAAAATGGCCAGAGACCATTTCACCCCTTACTTCACAACAAACAATTTTCAACCTATATATCTACACTTTATTCACCATCCCTCTATATATTCTTCTATGAATTCTTTCTTCACCCATCCTTGTGTTTCTCCAAGTATAAAAGCTTCATATAGTTTTAATGTTTATAAGTTCAAGATCTTCCACAACATCCTGAAAATCAATCCAGTATATCTATTCCTTCAAGAGGGGAATTAAAATCACCAATGATCATCCATGATTTACTCCTCTTTCCTCGACTCTTCATAAACTACCACATGCTTTCCCTCTTCAACCCTGTATTAAAATCCATATACGACAGTTCAAAACAGGCCTTATTTTGCAGCTTTGAACCAAACATCCAAATCAATCCAGTGTTCTCCCTTGCTTATAATTTTTATATTAAACAAATTTCCTATCCACAAACCCAAATTCTCCCACCTGCTACTACATCCCTATTAGTAATCAAATTCATCCCAGTCCTAGATTACTCCAAGCCTTTTTTTGTTATTCATATTTTATTTTGATTTCTAGTCAACACAGTAATCCAACACTGTTACTCAAACAAAAGTACTTGACTACCATGCGCTTACTCATTTTATTTAAGCCTCTGATGTTCCAGCTCGTCCAGTTACTTCCCATAAGGTGGTTTTTCCTCCAAATATTTCAATAAGCTTTCATTTCCTACCATACTTTTCTTCAACCTTGCAGTTCCCTGACTAGTTATAATCTCCTCTCCTACAATATTTACTAAGACACTATTTTCAGAACTTTTGGATTTCCTTCCTACTTCCATGACACTTTTTCCAGGTTCCTGTAATTTTACTAGGATATAAACCTTCCATTTTTTGCCAACATCCCTGACTTTTTCCTTCTTCCTGCATTCATCCTCTGTGTGACCTAATTGATTACATTTTCTGCACCTGACATGCTTCCACTCAAAATAAACATGTTGTTGTACAATGACTTTATGTTCATTTAAGAACAACATCATATCTAGAACATCATACCCAGTCTCCATTTCGATTTAAACCTTTGCATAAGACAATCTCTCCTTCTCTTTTGTTTACCCATCCACACATACAGGTTTTCCTAGAGGACTAACAATTTTACTTATCAATTTAGGCTGCCAGTAAGTTGTGGACATGTTTGGTAACTGCACCCACACAAGAACTATGTTTGGCTCATTAAAATCTATATCAACAAACCACAACTTCATAATTAATGGTTTCCCACTGAAATATACACTATCAGATTCAATAACTCCATCTGTAAAGGAAGTTGAAATGAATTTCACAATAAACGCACCTCTCTCCAGTTGCTAGATTGCGCTGATATTTCTCCCCCAAATCCTATGGAAGAACCCCTCTGCTACCTTGAATGGAGGGTTGTTACCCAAAGTTTTGCATACCATCGTAGATTCTCACTGTTTCGAGCATTCCTCTACTTCTTCAATAGAGATATCAGCCATGTCTATATTGTTCACTTCAATTGGGTCGTAAAACTGAACTTCATCTTCCTCATTTTTAAATAATCCCCTCCATTTTTTCCAGTTTCCTCATCCACTCTATCTCCCAACGATGATATGTTTTCGTCCATGAGATCAGTATTTCTCGAACCCAAGCTCCATTTTGGCAATTTTTCTATCTGGTGGTTGCAAACCCAAAAATTCCACATCTTTCATGGCTATGGTTGATAAACCCTCCAAGTTCAGTGGTGATTTTGGCGATTCCACCACATAAATTCCCTTTAAGACCTTCATTCTTTTCTTATTCTCATAGGTTTTCCTCTCTCTGGATTTCTCCTCCACTACGTTGCTCCTTAATCGAGCTAACATTTTCTTCGCCAACTTTTTTCCTCCCGATTCTCCCATTACAGCGACGAACAGATCGCACCGAATCTAGGAAGCTAAGATGATCGAAGAAGTGCACGTAGTCAAGGTGTAATCTCACATAGTCTAGAGAGAGGTTATATTTAGGCAGAGGTTATGATTATTGCATTATTGGATGACAACTAGTTGATATTATACCATGATTTAGAGATAGGATCGAGAATAAACCATGAAAGATTTCAACTTTTTGTCGGTTTGGTCATCAGTCAATGTTAAGATTGTGTTTTTGGGTGACAACTTAGGATGATTGTTGATTAATTGATTAGATTAGGGGTAACAACTAAGCATGGATGAGGAGAATGCAACATTTAAGTATGGGGGTAGGGTAGTGCATTCTGATTTGTATGTTGTACCATAGTAGCAACTTTTTATTTTAAAAAAAATGAAAAAGTTTAAAGAGTAAAAAACACTATAAATCCAAGGATAAGTCAAATATCGGAGAGAACGACTCAAGCAATAAATAGGTAAGTCTGGACCGGTATAGACTAGTTCAAAAGTAGACTTATAAATGGAAAAATAGAAGTTGGTAAGTCTGAACCAGTATGTCTAGTAATATCAAGATAACTCAATAGTAAAACATTGGATGAATTGAGTTGAGCATAACAACACAATTCTATACTAAACTAGACTCACTTGCAGAGATCTAGAATGAGCTAAACCAATCTAGACTGGACTTAACTAAACTAGGTTGAATAAATTATAATTTAAAAAATAGAAATAGGGATAATTACTATTAATGGAAAAGACGGAAAAAATAGTAAATTTAACTGAAGATGACTAAATTGAACTGAATTGGATCAGGTGGGGTAGGGGTTCAATGAACAACATTGAAAATAATAATCATTGCGCCTAATATGTGTTAAGTGTAATAATAATTACTACAATAATTATCATGTTTTGATAGTAATATACTTTATTATAAGTTGATTTTTTTAAAATATTTGAAATGGAGTTGAGCTTATTTTTATTGAGTTATTATTTTATAATCAAACTAGAGTAATTTTTGTTGAATAAAATTTATTGGTGATGAAATTAAGTTCAATTGGACAAGACCTTATTCTTGACTCGAAAGAGATGGGATGTTTATGGTGGTTTCATTGGTCGGGCAAAGAAAATTGAAGATGACAAATAATCATAATTTTTTTTACTCGTGAGTTACCAATAAATTTCCAAATTACTCTTCAAAGAATGAATGCAAATTTTATCTAGTAAAAGAATCAAGGCGGGTAATATATTATTATTTATCAAAAAAAATTTAAGTAAGGTAAAAATGAAGCGAAAGACTAATGACTACTTATAAAACTATCATTTCATATTTAGTTCACTATAATAATATTGTTTGATGTGAATTAAAGACCCTCCTCATTCCATCCCGAACTCCATTCCTTTGATCATCTCTAAATATCGCTCCAACATCATCACTTTGTCCACCAAAAAAATAAAATTAAACAGGAGACATTAGCTTTTACCATGCATTGTGAAATTGACTACTTTTATATTATTCTATTTTAATATATTTTTATTAGCATATCTAGTACGTATATATGAAATAGTTTGGCCATTAATACAAATTGAAATGATTCTTGATTGAAATGATTGTATGTTTATATCAAGTTCGTAATTCGATCCTTTTGGCGCACCTTTTCTATATGTTATTAAGCCATCTTTCGGTTTCAACAAATCCTACTTTTACCCTGGAGAGGCCATCATCACACACCTCCACCTCCAGTGGTCTCCCCACCACACTCTCACCCTCTCCAACACCACAACCCTCTTTCGCCCACCTTCCCGAAGATATATCCACACAGCAGAAAGGACGCGCACATTTAGGGAGTGAACTGGGGGTCACGATGATTGATCCACAACGGACAAGAGCGCTTGGATCATGCGACGACGGTGGGTCACGAATCCATTTTTCGACTACCTTTTTCAGCGGTGGCTCATTGCGATGGTTTTTTGGTGGCTCTTGACGAGTCAGAGCGAGCACGAGTCTAAGATTTTTTTCTCGCAGTAGACATCAACGTGACGACGGTAGGTTTTAATGGCTTTTTAGTTATACAACACCATCAATTCCACCAGTATACCTTCAATGGAAGCGACGAACAGAAGGAGAGCAATACGTTTGTAGTGATCTGGTTACCAAAATTTCTCCATCGAGGTTACAGCAAAGGAGGGGTACTGCTCTTTTATTTATTTTTATTTTTTCATTATTTTTTGGGGTGAGATGTTTTAAATTCTGTAATTTTGTTATTTTACCTTCATTTAGTTTTTTCAATTAAAATTTTACCTATGGTATAATGGAAATGAGTCTTTTCTGTATGAAGTATGAGATGCATTTATGTCAATCTAGATTTTTCTAGCAACCTTCTACCCAAAAAAAATATGTTTGACTTCTTATATAGTGTCCAACGGTGGTTTAGGAATAATCCAAGTCAAAATCGTTTAACCAACATAATTTGGCAGTTTCCGACCTGATGATTTTTGCTAGATCAGTAGATCTCATTCTGTTTAGATGTTTCAGACTCGTGAGGTCGATTATCAAGTCAAACATGTATTTAAAACATTTATTCAGGTATCTTACGGGTTCAATATATAAGCAGTTCTTACACAAATAACTAATCTGATACACTGACAACAAAATATATTGGCTACTAAAAATGACTAGATTAACTCTCCTAGTTTTGTCAAAGGAGTTTATAGATTAAATGGAAAGTGAACATATTTTTAGTAGATGTGCTTTGATTGTCTTGATTTTGGGAAGTCTTTTTATTAATGAGGAATTTTTATTCGGAAAAAAGTTCCTATGGTTGGCATATCTGTTGAGAAATACCAAGACTGATACTTAATATTGTGACTAGTTTGGGGTTGGGCTCTGGTTTCAGCCGGTGAATTAAGCTCTATGAGTTTGGGACGAGTTCGCAACACAATTCCACAGTAGACGACCATTATATCATGTATTAGTCTATTCATGTTGCCACAAAGGCTTTTCATTTGAAATTTTATATGATAGTGCCTTCTGTGTAAATGATTTTTTCAAGATCACGTCTGTTGTAATCTCATCTGTCCGAAATTGAGTTTAACAGAATAGAGATGAGAATCCTATGAACCCTCATCCGAGTGACGATCTAAATTTTTTCAAAAAAATGTATACTTATATGGGAAAATAAGACCCCATTTTCCCGAGATTAATTTCTCTACACTGAACTGAGATATATTGAATTGAATTGAGCTAAGATAAAAATAGTAACAATGTGATTAAATTAAACTAAACTTCAACAAATCATTTTTTGTTGAATTGAAGTGAAATGAGTTGAACTGCAAATAAACTCGAGAGACCACGAACATAATTACTAAAAGATGAAACTAAATGTTCTATTTATGCAATTAGGGTTGTTCGTGGGTTCATCAACGGACTAGACCGGAACTAGAATGGGAAAAAAACTTGGACCAAGGATCAGACCACTTTATGAATATTTAGGACGAGAATTGGACTAGAATATTTTTGTTTTCGACTAGAGCAAACTAGTTGGACCAGATTTTAGTATACATATTTATTACTTTGAAACTTTGGTGTTGGAAAAAAAAACGAATCAAATTTTCTGTCTTTAAAAGATAGTAAAGTGCAGTTATTAGAGAATTCTCTCAAAATATAAAAAGAATACTAGCCATCACATATATATTGTAACTACTATATTAACTAAATTTATTATAATAACTGATAAAATATATTCCATCCGCCCTACATGAATTTGCATTCTTTTCTTTATGGGATGTCCCAGGCAAATTGGACTCTTTTCTTTTAAGAAGTTTCATCACAACAAAAGACCTCTGGGTAAATACATT
The DNA here is from genome assembly GCA_037428765.1 of Rubia yunnanensis. Classification (NCBI taxonomy): domain Eukaryota; kingdom Viridiplantae; phylum Streptophyta; class Magnoliopsida; order Gentianales; family Rubiaceae; genus Rubia; species Rubia yunnanensis. Next base: position 105,470,639 of record CM075063.1, on the reverse strand, counting down.
TCTAACCATATCTTTAGGCTGAAAGTGTCAATATAACCCTACAAATAAAGCAACTTTATGATAAATTGCGTCAATATAAACTTCAGTCCACATTCCAGTGTTGACTCACCAATTAGGCCGTTGACCGAACCTGAAATGACAAATATACCCTCGACCATTTCAGCTTAATTTGTTTCCCATTTTACCCCTCCTATTGCCGTCAGCCACCACCATCTTCCACCATCTCCCGCCGCCAGTCACCACCGCCTAAGCTCGACCACATTTGCCTCTAAGTTCTACCTAAGCTCCACCATCCCTACCGCCAATCTCCACCACCCCGCCGCCAAGCTCCACCACACCCTCCGCTAACCCCCACCACCTCTACCACTGAACCTAAAACCTTAAAACCTCGGCCAACGAACCCGCCCAATCACCACACTCATTGCCAATCCCAACCACCCCTACCAATCACCACGATCCCACGACCTAAACCCCAAAACCTTGGCTAACGAACGCGCCCACCTCCCGCTTGCCCATGAGTTCCCAGATATTTTAACCCTAAACCCGCTCGCCAACCCGAGTTTCCAACCAAAGTTGGTTTTAGCAATGAAAAATTTGATGCCGCTTTCATTACCACATTCAGGGCGATTAGAAGTTCTATGAGAAAGCGCGGAGCATGGTTGGATTATCAAAAGAGGCGGTGATCGACGAATAAAGAAAAAGAAGGGTCGAAGAAGAGAAAGGAAAGCCAATAGGACAATTCTATATATTTTTTTCAATTTTTTCTTTTTTCTTTTGTTATTCAAGGGGGAAATGGTCATTTCAGTCAATTCTGGCCAAATTTTCCATTGACTATAGAAGTCAACGATACCTAAGGTTAGATTGAAACATACATTTAAAAGTTAGGATTATTTTGGCACTTTCTCGTTTTGCAGGGTTAGAATGGCACTTTCAGCCCAAAGTTAGGGTTATTTTAGCATATTACTCAAGACTTCTTTTCCCCTATATTTCTCACATTTTACCTTTGCCCTCAATTTTTTTTTAAAAAAATCTCTCCCTCAGTTTAAGTCTTCTCCTTCCTTACACCTTCTCTAGCGCTTCTAAACCCTCTCACCTTCTCTGACACTTCTTCCAAGCATTGTGAACTCGCCCTAAGCTATCACCCAAACAGAAACCATGCACCTTTTCCTCTAGAAACCCTACCTCCAAAGCATTACCCGCTTCACCCCCTATGACCTTCAGCTGAGTTTTTTGCTCGCTAGAATCAAATAAAGAACCACCAAGATCTCAGTGGAGGCAAAACACAAAGAAATATTATTGGACGATGGAGTGATGCTACCTTTTTTTATCTTGACTACTCGACAGTTTGAGACATGTCAAAAGTGGGCCTGGCTTCATCTCATGGAGGAGGTAGCAGAAGAGACATAGACACGGCTGAGGAGATGAAAAGAAAAAGGAAAATAAGGGTATTATTGCATTGGTGGTAGCAGCGGTGGTGGTTGCAATTGTGGTGGTGGATGGTAGATGAAGGAGAAGAAGCTTATGGTTGGTATTTTACAAGACTAAACTTTTAAATCCCCTTTTCTCCCATTGCAAGAATAGTTGGGACAAAGGGAGGACATGAGAGTAAAATACTGATTTATGCATTCTGAACCGAAAACTATAATTTTGAATCGAACTAGATTGAAACCCAAAATTTCAAAAATACTTGGAGCGAAGAAAGTATTGGAATTCTATATGTTCAATTCCAATATTTTTGTTTGATTGGATTCGATCAACTTTACCCATTCGGACCGGTTCATGACCATCCACAAATCATATATTGTGCAATAATGAATATTTGATAAGATACTGCAATTATACTTATATTAACCATATCAACATCAAATAATTTATTAACGTAAATAAAGTAAAAAAATCATTTTATAAAGGGATAAATATATTTATAACCCTAATCTTAGGCTGAAAGTAAAAAATATAACCCTGCAATCTCACAAAGTGCTAATTTAACCCTAACTAGCTATTGTAGGTGACAATCTAACCCTAATTTTTGAAAAAGTTGTGCCTATATAGCCAAACTCCCTAATTTCGGCATTGACCAAATGAATTCAGGCAAGGCAAGGAAATGAAATGACAAAAATACCCCTTATGACAACCCTATCTTTCTTCTTCAAAGCAACATCACCATCGCTGAGCTCCGCTGCCACCATATTCACTACCGCCGAGTTTCCAGGGCATCTCTAACGTGCTATGATGGTATTGTATCTAAAGCGAGTGCTTACCTTTCATGTTTCCGTCGCCGCTGGAGCATCCATACGTGATCCTTTGATATCCTCTCGAAGAGGTGTTGCCACGACTGCCATTTATCGACCCGTTGGATGACCGATTTCATACCTCCAGACCCAATTTCCCCTCCAACCCAAATGCCCCTCCAACCACCACCACGTCTAACCACCACCGCATCTAACCACCACTACGTTGGAACACCCCGCCCTTTCTTCACCGTGTCAGAATACCACACCCTAGCCCCACCATAGCCTCTCTCCACCGCTTCGAAATGCAACCACGTTGGAATACCACTGCGTCTGACCACCACCGTGTCGGAAAACCCCACCCTAGCCTACCACCCTAGCTCCACCCTAGCCTCACCTTTCTCCACCCTAGCCCCACACCCTAGCCCGGCCCTCTATTTAAACACAGAACCACCACCGGCAGAGGAGAATAGAAAGGGGACATCGGTTTCCAGCGGAAAAATAATGGAGGTGGTGGAAGAGAACGACGTTGTGTGCGTAGTCTTCAGAGAAAGAAACCCTCCGCTGTTAGGTGAAGAAAGAAAACGAAGAAAGAAAATAGAAAGGAGCAGCTGTGAAATTTTAATCTTTTTTTCTTCTTTAAAATCAAGGGCAAAATTATCTTTTCTACAAAATCCGACCATCAGAAAACTGACTAAAAAAATTAGCGGAGTCAAATGTTAGATTGACACTTTCTGAAATTGCATTGTTATATTGGCACTTTCAACCTAAAGTCAGGGTCATTTTGGCACTTAAATCTTTTATAAAATGAGAGATAATTAAATATGTGAAAATTATTAATATCCTCAATTGATAAGAAAATGATACAATCATAAATAAAAAAATAATGAAGTCGTCTTATTAAAAAAATATTCAAACACATAAAATATCATTAATATCCTCAATTAACAACAAAATGAGCTGATATTGTGTGTGCTTAGTAGGGTTGTACTTATAAGCAAAACTGACTTATTTAGCCTTTTTTTAAAGTACAATGAGACAAGTTTCTCCTTTCCCCCAAACAATAGTCTATGCTTCTTAAATAAACATTCTTAGCAGTTTACAAACACTAAAAAGGTACTTAACTTATAAATAAAGCACTTATAAGTCTTGTCAAGTGCACTTATAATATTATACTCCATCCATCCCTATAAAATTAGCATAATTTAACTTTTGGATTCAATTTCAACAACATTTAACTATTAACATCTTTATTTATGTGTATAATTATTTATTAAAAAATAATAATTTAAAAATATATGTTATAACGAATTTAACAATATATTACATGATAGTTTTGTACGTAAAATAATAGAATAGCATGCTTGAATATGAGTTAGTTTGATTTCGAAAAGTAAACCATATCATTTTTGTTAGTTAAATTTTTTTATTTTCTACTCCATTGGTTTCATTGGATGTGCTACACTTTATTTTTTAGTTGTTTTGTGGATTTGACATACTTTCCTTTCATGGCAAGATTATTTCAGTTTCATCCAATCATTCTATTTTTTCTTTTTAAATTCAATTGCATTCACTCATTTCATTCACTTAAATCCAAGTACCTAAAATTGTGGTGCCACATCCAACAAAACAGAAGTAGTATACTCCCCCCGTCCCATAATTATTGGTCACTTTTCAATTTTAGTCCGTCCCACAAGTTTTGGCAACTTTTAATTTTACCTATTCTGGTAAAATTGAGTGGTTATTAGTTGAGGCACATCCACTTTCTTAAATATTGAGCCAAAATGTAAGTGGTCATTAGTTGTGGAACAGAGGGAATATATATATACTCCCTCTGTCCCAGCCCTGTCTGCATAGAGAGAAAGGGCTAGATTTTTTTTTGATTTAGTAAAATGACTAACTCACCCCATTCTTCAACCTCTGCCATCGAAACCAACTTCCACCTCTCTGCCAACACCAACATTTACCTCTCTGCCAACACCAACATTCACCTCTCTGCCCTTCAACACACCTACACCACCACCAAGCCACACCACTTCTTCTTCCTCCATATCCGTCACCACCATTTCTTCAACCCAACCTTTCGGCGCGAGCCTAAGATGCTAAAATTCTTCTAGATCCACGAACAACACAAAATTCAAACACATCGCTACCGCGCGCCACTGCTCGGGATTGGGGATTGGGGATTGGGGATTGGGGTTTTGATTAGTAACGCGTAGACGTTGGCGAGGGTTTTATTAAGCAACAGGCAGAGGTTTTAGAGCATGTGATGCAGTAGAAACATAAGAAGAGAACAAAAGAAAAGAAGAAGAAGAAAAAGAAAGATGAAGAAAAAGAAAGATGAAGAAGAAGGAGCGTTTGTGTTTGGCGGCCAGGGTTTTTGGGAGAGAAGAAAAGAGTTTGGGAAGGGAATGGATTAGGTGAGTGACGTAGAAATTTAGTGATTTTTACTGTAAAATTTTAATCTTTCAAGGGTAAATATGTCTTTTGATAAGTTAAATTTTTCTTAAAATGAAAATTATGTAGAATTGTCTGGGTCAGGTTAAAAAAGAAAGTATGCAAAATCGGATGGAACGGAGGTAGTATTAATTAATTTTGAAAATATTAATGTGTAGCACTGTAAAACGAAAAGTGATAACGGCAATTTAGGGTGAGTAAGTACATCGCAAGGTACATTTCAAAAAAAGAAGAAGACACCCACGGGTGTACCCCAGTGGTTGGGACATGGGTGGGAAAGCCAATAAACCCAGGTTCGATCCTCGGCAGCGACAGTGTGGGGAGTTCTTGCTTTGCAAGGCTCCCTTGTGCGCACCGAGGCAATGCCAAGCCCATGAATCCTGGTGCTGGGCTACCGTAATTTACTTCTCATACGATGGCCTGGGTGTGGGCTGGTATGAGCCGCTGAGGACGAGCGAATGATCGCCTTTGCCAAAAAAAGAAGAAGAAGGTATATCGAAGGGTAAAAGTGTAAATGTTATGGGTGAAGAAAGAGGGGGGATAGCATGAAAAGAATGGAAAAGAGTAGGTAGGGTAGGGAGAGATGTATCTTGATGGGAAAATGTGAAAGTACCGTGAACGCTGGTTCCACTCTTCTGCCTGCAATTCAGTTCGGCACGTTTTTTCTGATCATCTCCTTAACCAAGTTTCTTTCCTTTCTTTTATCCACCGAATAATTATTATATTCGTGGAGTTACTTAATTTTTCATGGAGTTATTAATTTTTCTTAGGGGAAAGTGTTGAAAAATACCGTCTTTTCAAAATTTTATGGAAGGATGAAGGTTAATTATAATAATAAAGGGTAAAATATTTTAGTTGTAATATAAAATATTTATTATGCAACATGTAACAGATATAAAGTTTATAACCCGATTCATGCAACCCGAAATTTTTATCATCATTTCTTTTAATTTGCACTTTAAACCTTGGTCTTTCCATGACTTATGGAAAGACCGTCTTTCAAAAGACAGACTCTTTTCTTACTCCCTCTAGTTCTCTATTTATATTCCCATTTTTTCTGACATTTTTAAGGCATATTTGCCCATCGATAATTTTTGTTACGTACGATAACAGATTATAAATTTAACCTTTTAAAAACTACATATTACGGAAAATCCAAAGACATCTCACGTAATGTCCATTGTTGAATATAACAAAAGTTATGGATGGTCAAACATGTCATGAAAAAAATGTCTGATCAAAGGACCATAAATAGATGACCGGAGGGAGTACTTTGATTTTATAATGAATGAAATTAACTTTTAAAAATAAATAAATAAAACTAAAAAAATCATATTAAAAAGTGTACTCCACTTATCCCAATTGTATTTGCACATGTTGACTTTTGCAAGTTGACCAAAATTATTTTTGACCGTTGATATATTTACTTGTGCACATTTAAAAATAATAAAAAGTTGATATTATGAAAATAAATGTTACGACGATTCTAACAAGATCCCACATGATATTATATTATCTTATATATTACCCAATTTTTCCTTTTCAAATTAACCAATTTTGACTAAATAAATAGTATTTGTGCAAATTCAAGGGGTATAGAGAGAATATGTTAATGAGTAATTAAAAATGAAAAGTGTGTCAAGTGGAATGCAAGGAGCATTATTCAGCAGACACTAGGGGAGGGCAAAAAATAATCAAAAATTGAAAACCGAACCGAAAATCGAATTATCTGAATTCATATAACCTGAACCATATTTCAAACACAGTTTTTTGATAAACGAATTGAATAAACTGAATTTTAAATATGGTTTTTGGTTTGGTTTTGGATATGGAAATTTAACCCGAAACCCGACCCGAATACCGATTTACAATTAAAATAAAAAAATTTAATATATAATATAATTCTAAAACATTAGTATAAAATATATAACTACATAGCCAAATTCATGGCCCAAACTCACATAGCTTATGGCCCAAAATGAAAAATTGAGAACCTTCATTATTGCCCCTTTATATAAAACTGGAAACCCTAAAAATGATTGAAAGTCTCCTGCCATTTTCTTTTTCATCGCGAGAAAACCCTTGCCCATTTGCTTCTGATCCCCGCCTTATCTCCACCGCCATGGCCGCATACTCCGATGCCATACCTTTGCAATGGCCGCACCACCAACACGAGGCAGAGCTCAAGGAACGACGAGGATCAATCAAAGATATCAATCAAAGTGTGTCGCTATAATGTTGTTGGTGTCAGGTGAATGTAGTGCAGTTCAATGAATCATAACTCTCTATTATATTATGTGTTGTTGAAAGCTATTAGTATATGTTCGTCTAGCTTTTATATGTTGTTGGATCGCGTTTATTTTTAATGGGTACTGATTCATGTGTACTCAGTCTGTCGGGAGATCACTTTCTTTCTAGTTAATTGAGCTGTGTGTTTTTGACTTGCGTATCAAATGTTTAGAATGGCAGGATTGTGGGTTTTGATTGCATTGTTTTACTGGTTGAAATGGTTTCATGTGTGAGAACTTGGTGTAGTCCTAATCCTATTAGTTGCTCTATAAGTTTTGGTCATTGAGAAGTTCTGTTTGTTTGTGTCTAGGCACTGGTGAGTTGGCGAAGCAGAGCTCAAGAAATTGACGGAATTCTTCGACGAGGACCAAGTTAGTTTTTTTTAACCCTTTTGAGATTTTGATTTTTGAAGTAGTATTCAATGCTTAGATTGCTGATTTAAGTTTGTAATATTGATTTGCAAAGCCAGATTCCGTCCTTCATTGAAAGGGAAGAAGCAGAGCTCAAGGACGTTGAGTTGGATGCTCTTTCAAGACTTTCATTGTTTGTTTACAACCATTTTCAGCCATATCCAGCATTACCGCCTAAACTAATTAAGTGTTATCTCAGATAACTTTTTCTTGTTAAAGTATAACAGAGAACTTGTCAGTAAGGTTAAGTTCATCAAGAGCAAGTTGTGGCTTAATTAAGTGATAACTATAGGCATATGATGCAACCCAAATATATATATATATATATATATATATATATGCAATCTCATGTATAGTGATATAAGCTTAAGTGTGAGGTACAACTTAGGAGATAGATGGTGGCCATAATAATGGCATGCTAGAAACATTATGTGTCTCTTCAAGTTGTGCATTATGGACCAAATTTCTGAATTTTGTATACAAGAATTAAAGAAATGTGAGATAGAGTCAGTGTGTTGCAAAAAGGGCATTCAGGAGCTAATTTGAAACTATAATACCACAGAACGTCATCTAATGACTGTATTGAATTCATAAGTTCCCACAAAATAATCGAAAGTTTAGGTTGGATGTGGTTATTCCAAACCTTTTTAAGGTCCAGTATCTGATTTCTCTTTTGCCTCAACTGATGATATGCTGTTCTGTTTGCATTTTTCCATTTTTAGTTTCTTTTCCAAATGATCCTATCCATGGGTGGTTAAAGAGTTTGCATGAGAATTTGTGAAACTCAACTATAGTTTGTTATTGTTTTGTGTTTGATTCTAATGCACGACTGTTTTTGTAATAGCTCTCAAGTTATAATTGTTGTTTGACCTTTTTGCCTTGTTAGTTTTTTTCCCTTGTGGCAGTAAATGGAATGTCGGCTTGACACCTTCTGCCCCATTTCGTAGTTAATAATTATTTCAGCCATTATAGTACTGTAATATTTTAGCCCCATTTTGTGTTAAAGTGTTAGTTTAGTACTGTAAATTTGGACTGCATTATAGTACTGTAATATTCAGATTTGGATTAATTATGAGAGCAAAACAGTGAGTGTTATATTCCAGACATTATAGTACTGTTATATTCCAGCATTCCGTAATATTTTTTACCTCTATTTTTTTTTGCAGATTGAAAAACGGCGAAAATGTCTGATGAAGTTGAAGCAAATAAGAGTAACATTAATTCAGCTTTCTCTAGTGAGGGTTCACAAGGATCTAATGGAGCTGTAGGGGCAAATGATGTGCATGTGCCCTAAAAACGGAAGACGTACAAAAAGAGGCCAGTTGTTTGGGATCACTTCATCGAATTCACTGATGATAAAGGTGGGTTGAGAAGTAGATGCAAGCATTGTGGTATAGATTATGGTTCTAATAGTAATTCTAGTGGGATCACTAATATGAAAAACTATATTGGCACATGTGCAATGAACCCTGATAATAAGCCCTCAACCCAATCCTAATTGACCTACAATACATCTTTAGATGGGACTAGCAGTGAGGAAAAAGTTAGCTTGGTGGCTTGGAAAATTGATTCAAAAAATGGTAGTGAGGGTTTATCTTAGATGATTATTATGGATGAACTCTCATTAAAGTTTGTTGAACATGAAGAGTTTAAAAGTTTCATAAGAATTATTCAGCCCGCCTTTGTGATTCTATCTAGAAGAACATTGACTAGGGATTGTTATCAGTTGTATGTGGAAGCAAAATCTAATCTTAAATCCCAGCTGAAAAAAATAGCCCCTAGAATGTGTCTAACTACAGATACTGGGACATCAATACAACGAATTAATTATATGTGTCTCACTGGTCATTTCATAGACAATGATTGGAATTTGAGAAAGGTTATATGGAACTTTTGTCCGGTTGATAGTCATAAGGGTCAAGATATTGGGAAATCTATAGAAAAGTGCTTGGTTGATTGGGGGTTTGCATACTATTTGTACTGTTACAGTTGATAATGCAAGTTCTAATGATGTTGCTCGACTACTTGAAAAAGAAGTGTGTGAATTGGGGAGGGTCTTGTATTTTACAAGGAAAATGGATGCATGTTAGGTGTGTGGCTCATATTATCAATCTAATTGTTCATGATGGGGTAAAAGAACTTCGTAATTCTATTGAAATTGTTAGAGCATCGTTGAAATATGTTAGGCAATCACCGACTAGACTAAGGAGGTTCTATGGTTATGAAAAATTGGAGAATTGTGAAAGCTCTAAATCCCCATGTTTAGATGCTGCTACTAGATAGAACTCTACTTATTTGATGCTAAGTGTGGCTTTGGAGTATGAGAGAGCTTTTAGATACTTGGAGCAAGAATATGACAATTTTGTAAAAGAAGTGGTTGTTCCACAACTTTTGGATTGGAATAATGCTCGTCGACTTGTTGTTTTTCTTAAACATTTCTATGTGCTTACCGTAAGGATTCCGGGTACAAAGTATATTAATGCCAATTCTTATTTGGCTGACATGAGTTCTATATATGCACTCTTGAAAGAGAGTTTGAAGAGCCCCAATGCTGAATTGAGAGAGATGGTATCCTCAATGTTGAAGAAGTATGAAAAATATTGGGGAAATATGGAGAAGTTCAATATGTTGGTTTTCATTGCTAGTGCTTTTAATCCAAGGAACAAATTGGACTAATGTGAAATAGTTCTTTTTCGAATGTATGGTGATGAGGAAGAGGCATGCATTGTTGAAATCGTGATGGGTGCTATGTATAAAGTGTTCAATGATTATAGGAGGATTTATAGTGTAGGAGCTAGAAATTTGCTGAAGCATCTCCCGCTTCATCAATTTTCTTGTTCATCACATTCTTCTTTGAGTGACAATCTAGACCCATTGAAGAAAATTAGGAATTAAAACAGGGCTGCATTGAAAAAGAAAAAGACAGAATCCAATTTTGTTAGGGATTTCAAATTAGAACTTGATAGGTACTTAACCGAAGAAAATGCTGATGTTACAAGCATGTTTGAAGCTACATATTTTTGTGTGTTGAGATGGTGGAAGAGGAATAGTCATCAGTTTCCCATTTTGTTCAATTTTTCCAGGGATATTTTAGTTATTCCAATATCTACGGTTGCTTCGGAGTCAGTTTTCAGCACGAGGGGGGGGGGGGTGAGTTCTTGATGCATTTAGAAGTTCCTTAACTCCTAAACTTGTACAAGCCTTGATATGTGTGCAAGATTGGTACCGTGGTGCTGGAGCTGAAATTAAAGTGGAAGAAAACATTGTGGAGCTTGAAAACTTTGAAGAAGGTAATATCATATTTGTGCTAAGTTATTTAAATTATGGTTTGCACTCCACTAATGTATATTTTTTACTGCAGAAATCCAACAAACAACGATGGAGTCAACTGTTGTGCATGTTTAGCTGCTTCTTAGCTTTGGATTTTTGAAGGTCTGTACAAGATTTAAATCCCATTTATTCTGTGTTTGAAAAACTCCTTTTAATTTTCATTGTTGTTTACTGACTGCTGAAGCTTAGTTTTGTTTAATCTTCATTTTTTTGCTGATCTGAAACTGTGTTAACATATTTACTATTTACTTTTTACACATATTTGCTTATCAAAATGTGTTTCAATGTTGTTTACTTTGCACACATATTTACTGAAGCTCTTTTGTTGCTTGTTGCCATTGTTACTGAAGCTCTTTACTAGTTTTGATAAGTTTTTTTATACTAAAATTTTGAATAATAAGATGAAAAAGAGAAACAATTTTTAGATTTTATCCTGCTGTTAGAGGTGTTAAAGTTGTGATTTTTACCATAATAATTCGATTTTGTTGACCCCATTGACTTGTAGATTCTTGGTTTCTTTTTGAGTGGCAAATCTTTGAAGTCAATACTGATTGGATTATGTTTTTGTTGAAGTTCCATTTCTTGTTGTTTCAGATGCTACTCTTAGTTAGATAATTATTGCATTTGGGGCTCTGATTTTATTTTTATTTTTTGTGTGTTAGATGTGTTTAATCCAATAGATTTTCACCATATTTGTTGTTTAGATGAATGACAAATTCACATTGCTGGTTTATATGTTTGGGAATATTATCTTAATGTCTTTCTCTACTTGGGTGTAATGCATTCTGCATTCCTCTTTGATTATTGCTGGTATTGCTTGTGATTAAGTAAACTGGAATTGAGTAACGGATTATGTCAAGTCTTGTTTGCATATTTTAGTACCTATGGGATAGAGAAGGATGATCAGTGACTTTTCTTTTCAGGTTGCCTCAAGGTGAATAATTATGTGGAGTGCTTGACGACTTGAATAATGTGAAGACTTTAAAAATGAATTATATAGCGAAGTATTTTTCTTTAATGTTAAATGTAATGCAAAAGTAAAATTATTATGGTTGAATTTTTATTGTACTTGTTGGATTTTTATTTTGAAAACTTGATTTGGTTAATGTAGAAATTAGATTTTTAGTTTTTATTAAATTTTAAGCTAAGATATATTATTTTGCTAATTATTTTTAAAAATTACAACCAAATCGGTTTATTCAGTTTGAATTCGGTTTCAAACCAAAACCAAATTCCAAATTCTGTTTCAAACCAAAACCAAATTCCAATTTCGGTTCGGTTTATTCAGGTTATTCGGGTCGATTTTAGTTTTGGACTTTTTAGGAAAAAACCGAATAACCCAAACCGAATAAACCAAAAACCGATTAAACTGAACCGACGCCTACCCCTATTAGACACTACACTAAAAATTCTACTCCATGTGTATTTTCTTATTTTATTTTCAGTCTAGAACATTAATCTATAGCTTATATAAAAGTGGTCATTGTTGTCACAAGTCACTCACACAAAATTTTACGTCAGATTTCAAAAAATTAATTGAAAATATAATCCATAGTTATAACTAAAAGAAATTAGTTTCGAATGTATTCGGTTGTTGCTATATCACGTCTTATATTTACTAGGTTACACCCTTATACGTACACATACATGTATTATTGTTTTTGTCTTTATATCTTTATTGTGTGAAAATTTATATTTATAAGTGTATGGGACAAAATTTTGAGGTAATAAAATTTCATCTGCCTGCCTCTCACCAATCTTGACTCTTCACCACCTTACCCGCCGCCAACCGCTGGCCACTGTCCATTATCGTCCGTCGGACGTCGCATGAATCTCACCGGAAAATTTAGTTTTCTTTTTCTTAATGAAATTTGAATTTGTCGCCGAGAATGTCATCTTAATCTATATTTTTTTGCAAGAAATGTCGACTGAATCTCGAATTTTTTGTTGGAAATGCCGAAATATTGTAGTTTTATTGTGTTGTACCTGAATCTCGGGAGATTGATAGATGGGGAGAGGCTGGGAAGGATGGAGAGGTGGGTGGCGTGCTTCTATCGGGCGGGAGAGGTGACCAGGTTTGGGCTAAATGGGTGGGAGAGGTGGGATGGCATGGTAGGGGCTGGGTAGGTGAGGGAAGGGAGGGATGGGGGGTTGGTGGGGGAAGGGAAAGATGAGGGGCTGGTGGGGATGGTGGGTTGGGAGGGGGGGGGAAGCTGAGGGGGTGGGTTGTAATACCCCAAACCCAATGTACAGTGTCGGGTCGGGTCTGGTCGTGCTACCGAAAATGATAACAGTAACAAGCCGATGGATTATATGCGGAAGCGATAGATCAATCCAAAACCTAAATTACTATTGCAGTGAAAGTGTTAATGTTAAATGAAAGTTTCATCTAACTATTACAGATTCAAAATTCATATTAATGTTCATCCAGGATCTCTCTCAAAGTAAGTAAAGACATCAAAGGGTTTTTCTCTTATAGTTCCTCTTCACCTGAAAAAGGGTTGTTTAACTAGGTAAGCTCCTTGCTTAGTGAGGTTTCATTGCCAGTATTTACCCAGTTGAGTTTTAGTGATCACTGAATATCAAATAACAAATAGCCACATATGTCCTAGCACATAGTAAAAGGATACGGGTGGTTGGTGCCAAGTTGCAGCGAAGTACCTATGTGGCAACTCAGACTAACATACAAAGCACAACCTTTCAGTAGTGCCCGAAGGCCATCAGTCAGTCCAATATTCAGTCTCGTTAACCATGCCCAAACAGATGTTCAGTTACGAGCTTATATTTGTACAGTACAGTGGGTAATGATAGCATACCAGAAACTCCACGAGTAGCCGGTCTAATCAGGCGGTCCGGTCAATACCGTTCCCCACCGACTTCAACCGAACTACAATCACGTTGGGGCCCTAAAATCACAGACAGGTAATCAGGTAGCAGATATTTCATGTTTGACACGGCAAGATAAAGTACAAGCCGGTCATCCATATAACATATCAGAGCAGTATATGATTCAAGTTTGACACGGCAAGATAAAGTACAAGTCGGTCATTCACAGAAAAATATTGGAGCAGTTCATAACTCAGTTTCACAATAATTGAACACAGTAATATACACACTCAGTTTAACAGTCGTATATATTATCAATTTATTTTTGACAGGTATGTCCCTTTTATAATGGAGTTCAAGTACAGGTTCGAGTATGCATTTTGAGTACAGGGGTTCGAGTAGTTGGGTTCAAGTACAAGGGGTTCGAGTAGTTGGGTTCGGGTACAAGGGGTTCGAGTAAAGAATTTGAGTGGAGAAGGTTCAAGTGGAATGGGTATCGGGTGGTACTGGTTTGAGGGGTAAGTGGTACCAGTTTGAGTGGTAAGCATTACCAGTTTGAGTATTGACGTTCGAGTGGTAAGTGGTTCGAGAGGTGAAGGATTTCAGTGGGTTCGAGAGGTGAAGGTTTGGCAGGGGTTCGAGAGGTACTGTTTAGTAGGGGTTCGAGGGTAAGGGTTCGAGGGCAAGGGTTCGAGGACAGGGGGTTCAAGGACAGTGGTTCGAGGGGTCAAGGCTTACCAAGGGTTCAAAGACAGGGATTCGAGGGCAGGGGTTTAATAGGGATTCTAGGACAGGGGTTCGAGGAGATACTGTTTAGCAGGGGTTCGAGGGGTCAAGGTTTAACAGGGATTCGAGGACAAGGCTTAACAGGGGTTTGAGGACAGGGATTTGAGGGCATGGATTTAGTAGGGATTCGAGGACAGGGGTTCGAGGATAGGGATTCGAGGGCTACAATTTAGCAAGGGTTCGAGGGGACAAGGTTTAACAGGGGTTCGAGGACAGGGATTCGAGGGCTACTGTTTAGCAGGGGTCAAGATTTAACGGGGATTCGAGGACAAGGCTTAACAGGGGTTCGAGGACAGGGATTCGACGGCATGGGTTTAATAGGGATTCAAGGATAGGGGTTCGAGGGGGTACTGTTCACCGGTGGTAGTCTGTACGCATACAAGACAATAGATTTTTTTTACTTGAATTCATGCTAAGACAATGAAAACACTCACCTTAGTTAAATTTGGCTGGCAATTCTCCACCTCTACTTCACTGCTTAACCACTATTCTTTGGTAAGAATTTTTCTTAAGGCTGTGAGTTTTGGAGAGGTATTTATACTAGGTAAAAACATAGGCTCTACCACCGTACCTACCTAGAATTTTATCATTTTAACACTCAAATGCCTATGTCCTCTTGTAGAAAATTCCTTTGGATAAATTTTCTCAATTCCGCCGTCTTCTTCTTTCTTCCTAATAATTCCATTTGCCCAAAAGTGTGCTTTGAAATCCGCCGTCCCAATTTGTCCAAAATTTTCTTTGAATCCGCTGTTTTTCTTCTTCTTCCCAGATTATTTCACTGTCCCAAAATTTGACTCTTCCAAAAATTACTTTGAATCATTTTTCTCAGGTCTGCTGCCAGCTTTTTTGCATGTTTATGTTCAATTGCTTATTTATTTATTTACTTCTTTATTTATTTATTACTAGTATTAATATTATTATTATTAATAATATTTTAATTATTGCTTTGTTTTTCTTTGTGCCCCAAATATTTTCTTATGATACCACTTTCCAACGTACTATTCATTTTCCTTTTTGGTGTTTTAATTTGTTTGATTACTTATTGTCTCATTTTACCTTTTTCCGTTCCTTTCTTTTAATTCTTTATTTACTGGCTTTTCTAATACTTATAATTAATTATATATATAATACAATTATTCCTATTGAAATCAAAACAGTATTAGAAGTGATTATTTGTAATTACATATGAAAATTACTATTATATAAAATTGTGAAAAGTATGAAAAAATATTAGGATGTTATAAAATTAGTGTTCCTCAATAATTCAAAGGAATATTCATTTTAGAGAAAGATACATGGTAAACTATTGGAGATGCTTTTATAAAAATCTGGATAATTATCTAACAACTCAATTTATCATTTCTTACTTAACTCTTTTAAAATGTGCAATTAGTATATCGTGTTTCCATTTTGATTCGACGTACTATTATTTCCTTCCTCTTTCTTAAGTGAAACCTATACTAAATTTTATCATCGTTTGATATTAACTAATATACATTTTTCAATAATTAAGATTATTAATTCTAATTTACTTTGTCCGGGATTAACATCTAGGTTAATCCATGATAAAAAAATATTTCCAATTAGAGGGATTAAAAAGGTTCAATTGAGATAACATGATTTGTATCGGAGGTATATTTTTTTTATTAATCTAGTTGGGTTCGGGGTTTCACAATCCCCCTCTTAATGAACTTTGTCCCCGAAGTTCACTGAAATTTTATCCAAAATAGAGAGGGCCCTTGGTCAAACCATGGTTGTCATCCCTAGCTTGAATGATCATCAAAAAGTATACATTCTTAAGAACTACCAGTACTTTTATAAAAGTTATGTACTACTACTTTAGTCCCTCTAGATTCTATCTTTATCTAACCCTAAATCATTCAGTGGAGTCACATTCTTTATCTCGTTCTGTACCATGGGAGGTCCATTCCTAAGGTCAATCAGAGGTTCATAAATTCTTTGTTCAATTATCACTAGAGTTATATCTATGTGACCCCATCCTTTTCTCAGGGTTCTCTTACAATTTCTACCATCTGCGTATGCAGCCCATGCAGGACTCGAATGCCACATTGAGTCTGAGTCAACTTTTGCGTGCTATATCCTACAACTCTAGTTCATGTGTCTTGGTATTCCTTATTTGATCGAGTTCTATGCTAATTGCATCGGCTCTATATCCATTACTGATTCTTTATGATAAAGATTTTAAGGATTTAAGGTTTCTCATTCCCTAATCAGGATCTACCTCGTCCAATTAGGGTAGGAAACTCGTTTGAGTTTAGCTTAATTAAGGTTTCTCATTACTGATTTTTTTTTGAGTTTAGCTTAATTTTATTTAACGGCCTAATATTGTTGTATATGTTATGAAGATTCAGGTGATGGCTAGTGCTTTATTATCCGTTTTGAGATCTAAAATTTTATCATTATTATTTAGGGACCTTTCAATTTAACATGAGAACCTGATTCGAACTTTGGGCTGGCCATCCCCAAGTGATTCAAAGGTTTTCTCAGGTCCAATGGAAAGGATACCTATTTTATTATTATTATTTATTTTATTTTTAAAATTTTAAATTTTATGCCTTAATCCAAAATCCTTTTAGTGGGATCTATTTTGTTGAGATTTAACTTTTCTTTAAAATTATTTAGGAGAACACTTTTATTTTCAATTTAGAAAGTCTTTGAAAGTTCAAAAGAAGCAAATATTGATGACACTATTCTTATTTCTTTACTGTGTGTTTTTACATCTTCTTTGATAACATTAAACTATTAGCATTTAACTACAATTAGTCAATATGTATTTAGTGGTAATATACCGACTATAAACGGCTATATTCCCAATGTAATATAACAGTTATAAATGACTATATTCCCAACAGTAATATAACAGTTATAAACGGCTATATTTTATAGTATAAACACGAATTTATCCAACAATTCAAAATCACATTTTCTCTTTTATCTCATATTCTTCTCACCACATTTTCTCTCAATTTGTTGATCATATGTTGAGACTAAGGTTAGCCTTTGTTGCCGTAATTATCGTCGTACTACATGTTAGTATTCTCACCGGGGATATTACGCCGGAAGAATTTTGTTATAGTTCAGTATTGGTTGGATTCATTTATATCCTCATAGATTTATGTATTTCAAATTATATTTGATAATTTATTTTATTTCCCTATTAGATAGTGACATCAATAAATTTTTAGTTTTGTAGATAAGGTTCAACCATGTCTCGAATATCTATAATTGTTAAACAAATGTGAAGTCTTTTATTAAATTAAGTTTTGATTTGCCTTTACTTGATTTAAGGAAGATCTGATACCACAAATGTAACACCCCAAACCCAACGTACAGTGTCGGGTCGGGTCTGGTCGTGCTACGAAAAATGATAATAGTAACAAGCAGATGGATTATATGTGGAAGCGATTTAGATCAATCCAAAACCTAAATTACCATTACAGTGAAAGTGTTAATGTTAAATGAAAGTTTCACCTAACTATTACAGATTCAAAATTCATATTAAAGTTCATCCAGAATCTCTCTCAAAGTAAGTAAAGACATCAAAGGGCTTTTCTCTTACAGTTCCTCTTCATCTGAAAAAGGGTTGTTTAACTAGGTAAGCTCCTTGCTTAGTGAGGTTTCTTTTCCAGTATTTACCAAGTTGAGTTTTAGTGATCACAGAATATCAAATAACAAATAGCCACATATGTCCTAGCACATAGTAAAAGGATATAGGTGGTTGGTGCCAAGTTGCAGCCAAGTGCCAATGTGGCAACTCAGACTAACATACAAGGCACAACCTTTCAGTAGTGCCCGAAGGCCATCAGTCAGTCCAGTATTCAGTCTCGTCAACCACGCCCAAACAGATGTTCATTTACGAGCTCGTATCAGTACAGTACAGTGGGTAATGCTAGCATACCAGAAACTCCACGAGTAACCGGTCTAATCAGATGGTCCGGTCAATACCGTTCCCCACCGACTTTGACCAAACTACAATTGCATCGGGGCCCCTGAAATTACAGACAGGTAATCAGGTAGCAGATATTTCATGTTTGACACGACAAGATAAAGTACAAGCCGGTTATCCACATAACATATCTGAGCAGTATATGATTCAAGTTTCACACAGCAAGATAAAGTACAAGCTGGTCATTCAAAGAAAAATATCGGAGCAGTTCATAACTCAGTTTCACGATAATTGAACACAGTAATATACACACTCAGCTTAAGAGTCGTATATATTATCAATTTATTTTTGGCAGGTATGTCCCTTTATATTGGAGTTCAAGTATAGGTTCGAGTATGCATTTTGAGTACAGGGGTTCGAGTAGTTGGGTTCGAGTACAAGGGGTTCGAGTAGTTGGGTTCGGGTACAAGGGGTGGGTATCAGGTGGTACTGGTTTGAGGGGTAAGTGGTACCAGTTTGAGTGGTAAGCATTACTAGTTCGAGTATTGAGGTTCGAGTGGTAAGTGGTTCGAGAGGTGAAGGTTTTCAGTGGGTTCGAGAGGTGAATGTTTAGCAGGGGTTCGAGAGGTACTGTTTAGTAGGGGTTCGAGGGCAAGGGTTCAGTAGGGGTTCGAGGACAGGGGTTTGAGGACAGTGGTTTGGGGGTTACTGTTTAGTAGGGGTTGAAGGGGTCGAGGCTTACCAGGGCTTCAAAGACAGGGATTCGAGGGCAGGGGTTTAATAGGGATTCGAGGACAGGGGTTCGAGGGGTTACTGTTTAGCAGGGGTTTGAGGGGTCAAGGTTTAACGGGGATTCGAGAACAAGGCTTAACAGGGGTTCGAGGACAGAGATTCGAGGGCCTGGGTTTAATAGGGATTCGAGGACAGGGGTTCGAGGACAGGGATTCGAGGGCTACTATTTAGCATGGGTTCGAAGAGACAAGGTTTAATAGGGGTTCGAGGACAGGGATTTGAGGGCTATTGTTTAGCAGGGTTCAAGGGGTCAAGGTTTAACAGGGATTCAAGGACAAGGCTTAACAGGGGTTCGAGGACAGGGATTCGACGGCATGGGTTTAATAGGGATTCGAGGACAGGGGTCCGAGTGGTTACTTTTCACCGGTGGTAGTCTGTACGCATACATGACAATATATATATATATATATATATATATATATATATTTACATCAATTCATGCTAAGACAATGAAAACACTCACCTTAGTTAAACTTGGCTGGCAATCCTCCGCCTCTACTTCACTGCTTAACCACTACTCTTTGGTAAGAATTTTTCTTAAGGCTGTGAGTTTTGGGGAGGTATTTATACTAGGTAAAAACATAGGCTCTACCACCCTACCTACCTAGAAATTTATCCTTTTAACACTCAAGTGCCTATGTCCTCTTGTCAAAAATTCCTTTGGATAAATTTTCTCAAGTCTGCCGTCTTCTTCTTTCTCCCGAATAATTCCATTTGCCCAAAAGTGTGCTTTGAAATCCGCCGTCCCAATTTGTCCAAAATTTTCTTTGAATCCGTCGTTTTTCTTCTTCTTCCCAGATTATTTCACTGTCCTAAAATTTGACTCTTCCAAAAATTACTTTGAATCATTTTTCTCAGGTCTGCTGCCAGCTCTTTTGCATGTGTTTGTTCAATTGCTTATTTATTTACTTCTTTATTTATTTATTACTATTATTATTATTAATATTTTAATTATTGCTTTGTTTTCCTTTGTGCCCCAAATATTTTCTTATGATACCACTTTCCAACGTACTATTCATTTTCCTTTTTGGTGTTTTAATTTGTTTGATTACTTATTGTCTCATTTTACCTTTTTCCGTTCCTTTCTTTTAATTCTTTATTTACTGGTTTTTCTAATACTTATAATTAATTATATATATATAATACAATTATTCCTATTGAAATCAAAACAATATTAGAAGTGATTATTTGTAATTACATATGAAAATTACTATTATATAAAATTGGGATAAGTATGAAAAATATTAGGATGTTATAAAATTAGTGTTCCTCAATAATTCAAAGGAATATTCATTTTAGAGAAAGATACATGGTAAACTATTAGAGATGCTTTTATAAAAATCTGGATAATCATCTAACAACTCAATTTATCATTTCTTACTTAACTCTTTTAAAATGTGCAATTAGTATATCGCATTTCCATTCTGATTCGATGTACTATTATTTCCTTCCTCTTTCTTAAGTGAAACCTATACTAAATTTTATTATCGTTTGATATTAGCTAATATATATTTTTCAATAATTAAGATTATTAATTCTAATTTACTTCGTCAGAGATTAACATCTAGGTTAATCCATAATAAATAAAAAAGATTCCAATTAGAGGGATTAAAAAGGTTCAGTTGAGATAGCATGATTTGTATCGGAGGTATATTTTACTTATTAATCTAGCTGGGTTAGGGGTTTCACATGGGTGGCTGGGGAGGGGAGGGTAGTTAGGGCTTAGATATTCTAAATAAAATTAAATCTTATTCTGGAAATTAATTTAAAATTAAATGAGTTCATTTCTTGAAAGACGGTCTTTCCATAAGTCATGGAAAGATCAATGTTTAAAATGCAAATTAAAAGAAATGAAGATAAAATTTTTGGATTGCATGAATCGGGTTATAAACTTCATAACTAGTACACGTTGTATAATAAAAGTTTAATATTGCAATTAAAACATTTTACTTTTTACTATCCTAATTAAACCTTGTCTTTCCTTTTTTTTTAACTGAAAACACCCAAGGGTGGGGGTTGATATATTGGTATCCCAAGCCACATAATTTACGAGCCAGTGACATCATCGTAGTTTTATAAAAAAAAGGCAACATCATTGCCTCCAAAAGAAGGATCAGATACTAATAACTATAAGTCTATATATATGTTCAAGATCTAGAAGAAAAAGGTAGTTGCGATTCCAAAGTAGCGAACGTCCACACCCAGTGTTAATTCATTACTTTGGCCAGGCAGCAACCAGTCAGTCATAACCATAAGTAAAACTGATGGAGGAATTAGGCTAGTAAGTCTGCCATTGTTGTTATTCTGAGCTCGTAAGCAGGAGAAACTTGCAGACCATGGTGAAACAGCCGGAGGAGTATGTTGTTGAATGACATGTGTCTAGCCGGAAAAACCAAGCTTAATCAGCTCGAGCACACGAATGTAGCTCGAGCACACGAAAGTCCCCTTGAACACACGGAAGTCCCCTCTAGCACACGAATGTCCCCTCAGCACACGAATGTCCCCTCGATCACACGAATGTCCCCTCGAACACACGAATGTCCCCTCAAGCACACGAATGTCCCCTCGAGTGCACGAATGTTTCCTCGAGCACACGAAAGTCCCCTCGAGCACACAAATGTCCCCTCGAGTACACAAATGTCCCATCGAGCACACTAATGTCCCTTCGAGAACACGAATGTCCCCTTGAGCACACGAATGTCCCCTCGATAACACGAATGTCCCCTCGAGCTCACGAATGTCCCCTCGAGCACACGACTGTCCCCTCGAGCACACGGATGTCCCCTCGAGCACACGGATGCCCCTCGAGCACACGAATGTCCCCTCGAGCACACGAATGTCCCGTCTAGCACATAAATGTCCCCTCAAGCACTCAAAAGTCCCCTCGAGCACACCGATGTCCCCTCGAGTACACATATGTCTCCTCGAGCACACGAATGTTCCCTCAAGCACACTGATGTCCCCTCAAGCACACGAATGTCCCCTCGAGCACACGAATGTCCCCTCGAGCACACAGATGTGGATAGAAAATTTGGCTGTGAGCTCCTCTATGGAAAGTGAAACACCATAACCATCGGGGGGAAGCATAGAGTTCCAGAGCCATGATGAGGTCCATAACCTACGGCAAAAGGAAGGAAAGATCAGCAGTATCAATCATCTTTAGAGGCTTGCCTATGGATTCTAATATAAGGTGTATGAATGCTATCCATATAAATTAGCCCTTTAATATGCGCCGGAATGTTATTCAAATGAAGTGAAAAATCCATCCGGGAGGTTGGGTGGTGTTTAACAATAGCATCAGCCACTGAATTACATTCTCTGTATGTGTGCTTAAGAGAAACCTAGGATAGAAGTGTGTGAACTTGGAACACCAATAGGTATAAAGACCATTTGGAGCATGATGGATCATTAATCATATGAACTGCCTGTAAAGAGTCAGATTCTACAATGAAGTGTGGATATCTAGGGATACTGATTTAACATGCCAGAAGGACTGCCTTTATTTCAGCTTCCAGTGGTGAAATGGCTGATATGGACTCTGACTTGATTAGGAGTGGGAAACCCTGGTTATCACGAGTAATTAAGCCAATAGAAACAGATGTAGCAGACCATGAGGTATCCACATTAACCTTGATGACATTGGGACCTGGAAATTCCCAGTATACAGTGGAGATGGTTAGCTTTGGTGGTGGTCTGGGGAGGGATATCAGAGAATGGAATTGATTGCATGAGTTATGGTGTATATTGGGGAGGGAGGGAGAGGCTGAAATGGAAAGATTAAGAGTATCTATAACTTCCTTGCTTATATGGGTAAAAGAAAAGGGTTTGTCATCAAGAAAGTAGGCATTTCTAGCCTTCCATAATGTCCAGCAGATCAATGGAGGCAACAATTGACATATTATTTTCTGAAAACCAGAAAGGTCACTACATTTCCAAAAGATGAAGAAAGTATCCACAGAACTATGGACATTTTGCAGGTTGAAGTTAACTAAACGAGCACTCTGAATCCAAACAGATTTAGCAAGATGGCAGTTAATGAAGAAATGTTCCAGAGAGTCAGATTGATTGCACATAGGATATTTTTAAGCCAAGCTAAAACCACATTTAATAAGGATATCATCAAAAGGTAAGAATGAGTTGAGCAGTATCCATGTAAAGATGGAGATCTTCTTAGGTAACCTAGTGCTCCATATGAGTTTAGTAACTGGGAAATTACCTGGTATATATGTTAGAGTTTTATAAGCTGACTTGAAAGAGAATCTGCCAGTCTCTTCAGGTTTCCAAATCATCTTGTCCTCTCTGTCATGTACAATTTCTGCACCCTGGAAAAATAGAAAAGTATCATTTTCCAGAAAAGGAACAATCTTAGGTAAAATTGATACTTTGTTATTTATAAAATCAGCTACTGAACAGGGGGGAAAACATGGAAGTGATGTGGGATGGGATACAGTTTATCAACGGGCCATTTGGGCACCAGTTAGCAGCCCAGAAATCACATTTACCTTGGCCATGAATAATCAGTGAATTTTTTCTGCAATAGGGTTTACCTCACAGATTCTCTTCCATGTTTTGGAGTTCTTGTGGGACTGGGGAAAGGACCACAATAATTTGGCCCACAAGGTGTTCCCTAATTGGCTTTTCCACCATAATTTAAGTGAGCAAGCTTCAATAATTGACTTGATAGATCTAAAACCCAATCCATAATGAGATTTAGGGATAGCAATGTCAGTCCACTTTTTCCATACCTTATTTTTTCTTTCCTCAGTTTCCCCCCAAAAGAAACTGGCCATTATTTTTTCCATGGATTTTACAATAGATGTCAGAGGTTTACAAACAGTCCAAATATGATGAGGGAGAGAGTATATGCATGATTGGATCAGTGTCATTTTCCCTCCTGCACTTAACCATCTATTCTTCCAGTTTTTAAATCTCTTATCCATAGTTTCAAGAAAGGGATGAAAATATCTAGATAGGGTTCTTCCTTTGAAAATAGGGCAGCTTAGGTACTTAAATGGAAAAATACCTCTCTTCATTCCTAGGATAGACCTAATCTGATGTTTCTTAGTGACTGTAGCTCTCTTGCTAATGTAAAACTCTAATTTTTCATAGCTGATTTCCTGTCCTGATGTTAACTCACATATCTGCAGAAATGCTTTAATCCTAATTAGACCAGATTTTGAAGCTTGCATAAAAATTATGGTGTCATCAGCATAGCTTAAGTGGGTGACTGGTAAAATAGTAGAGGGAAGAGAAAAATATTGCAAATGTTATTTTGAAAGATGAATGAAAGGCTCCTGGAGAAGGATTCAGTAAAGATATTGAACAGTAAAGGAGAAAGGGGATCACCTTGTTTGATTCCTCTAGTTGATTTAAAAAAACCAACAGGATTACCATTGATGAGCACAGAGAAGTAAGCCTGGGAAAGGTTGTTCATGACCGCCTTAAGAAATTTACCTGAGAAACCAAATTTATGCAAAATACTCTGCAAAAACCCCCAGCTAACCCTATCAAAAGCCTTTTTCAGGTCTAGTTTGAGCATATAATTTGGTACCCTATTTTTTTGTCAAGGAATCTAACCATCTCTTGAAGATATAGGATATTGTCTGAGATATCTCTATTCTTCATAAAAGCAGTTTGGTTTTGAGAAATTAGTTTGTCCATATATGGTTTCAGTCTTTCCATGAGAACTTTAGAGCAAATTTTATTAGCAACATTAGAAAGGCTAATAGGTCTGAAATCATCAAAAGATGATGGGGTAGGTTTTTTAGGAATAAGAGTTATCCAAGTGCTAGAGATACCTCTTGGCATGTTAGAACCTGAAAGAAAATCATTTACTGCAGTTATGAGGTCCTCTTTTATGAAGTCCCAACATTTGATGTAAAATTTACTAGAGAAACCATCAGGCCCTGGGCTGCCATTCCTATTCAGACCCATGACCACTAATTTGAGTTTAGTTTCTATTACATGCCTAGATAATCTAGAGTTATCTTGCTCAGTGATGATGGAAGGTATCTGGCTATGGAAATGGGGATAGTAGATGGAATTCACAGAGTTCCCAGATTCAGTTAGCAGGCCTGAGAAATAATTGACAGCTTCATTTTGAATGTCTGCAAAATTATCCAGCCATTAACCAGGAGAATTTTTAATTTTAGATATATTTAATCTACAATTCTTCTCCTGAACAGATTTATGAAAGAATTGGGTATTATTGTCTCCACACTTAAACCAGTTCAGCCTTGACTTATGTTTCCAGAATTTTTCTCTCTTTTAAAGCTCTGAGAAGTAATGCCCTTTTTTCATTAAGTATGATACGTTCAATTTCTGAGTGAGTTAAATCATAGATTGCTTCCTGTCTTCTCAGATTATCCTCAGCATTCATTACATTGGAGTCAATGTTACCAAAGATCTCTTTGTTCCAGATTTTAATTACTTTCTTAACTCTGATTAACTTAAGATATAGTCCCAACATACCTGTTTGATGGGTAGGAGTACTCCAGTTTGTTCTGATTAACTCTAGGAAATCAGATCTATTAAACCCAACATTAAGAAATCTAAAAGGTTTTGGGTATGAGGAAGTTTGAGTAGCAATTTGGAATAGGAGGGGTGAATGGTCTGAGGATTGCCTGTTGAGGATCTGGATAGAGGAAGCCAGGAACTTATTGCTCCATTGGATTGTACACAAACCTCTATCTAATCTTTTAGAGGTAGGGTTTCTCAGTCTACCATTGGACCATGTGAAAATATTCCCTACAGTATTGATCTCCTGTATTCCTTTGGTGTTAATCCAATTATGGAAATCCCTAATACTGCCTAGATTAGGAGAGCTAGGACCTCTATATTCCTCAGGAGTGGTAATTGTGTTGAAATCACCTATGAAAACAGTTTCATTAAATGGGAGAAGACCTAAATCATGCCATAGTGACTTCCTACCTTCTCTATTCCTAAGGGCATAAATAAAGACCATTTCCATTTGAGAATTAGAGCCAGGGTGGATGATTTTAACATTAAGGAATTGCTCATGGTGGCATATAAGATTAACAATCAATGAGTCATTCCACATAAGCCAGATTTTACCATTATGGAGAGGAAGGTTATGTGAAAAATTAAGTTTCTGCATGTAGGATTGGCATTGAGAGTTATCATGCATAGGTTCTATAATACATAATAGCTGAATTTTCTTTTTCATAGTCAAATGTTTCAACCTGAGCATAGAAGTTTCAATTCCCCTCAGATTCCAAACAAAAAAGTTAATTTTGAAAGTGTGCATCATTGGTCAACTAATTTATGGCTTTTAGTGGTAGATCTTAGCATCATCTTATTCAATTTAACAAGGTAATTATTTTTGTTCTTAAACTTACCTTGGCCATCATTCTTACCTGATAGATTGCTTGAGGGTAGCATAGGGGTGGGCTGAGAGTGAGTATCTGCAGTAAGTTTACTACCTTCATCAAAGAATTCCTGAGGGTCCTGAATTACACATTCATCAGAGTTCGAAAGGTCCTCCATATCCTACAAAATAGAAAATATGTTTTCCATCCTTCCTTGGTGTGAAAGTGGAGGGTTAATGGGTGAGCACTGGAAACGAGTCAAGTTGTGAGAACCAATCCCTATGTCATCCTTAGCATACATTTTAGGTTTCCTTATAGGAATAGTGACCTCTGTTTGATTTATTAGTTCCCTAAGAAATGTATGGGATTTATCCAAGGCTTGTGTAACTGGTGGGTGATTTGGGGGAGGCGGTTGAGGTAGCAGATGTGTAGTAATCTGAGTGATTGCTTCTGTTATCTCAGAGCCATATGCTAAGGGATCAGAGGCAGGGTTAGTATTAGCTAGCTGATAGGATATGGTTTCTGAGTTGGGCATATTAGAGGAAAGCTGATTGTTAGTAAACATTGCAGGAGCTTTTGCAAATTTATGCCCCATAGCATACCATTTGGGCATTGGTCAAACATTGTTATGGGAGACAGTTTTACATTGGCTGAGTGAATGTCCCAGTTTGGCACAGTGGTCACAATACAGAAGAATATCTTCATACTCAATATTATACTTCCGATTGTTATTTGTTGATCCTAATCTGATGGAGGTGTTAAGAGGTTTAAGTAAGTCTATCTCAACGCACAATTTAATAGCAGACGGCCTGGTTAACATTTCTATGGCTAAGTCTTTTTTGGTGAAATTGCCTATGCTATTTCCAATAGACTCAATAGATGAAGCATTATAATAGTACAGGGGGACTTCCCTGATTGTGCACCAGACCGGAACAATTGGGGATTCCTTGTGCGTTGAGAAATCTGGAGACCATTTGAGTATTTTCATCTGAACACCATTGAAGCTCCAGCTTCCTTTGATCCAACATCTCTGATAGTTATTAATCTGGTCAAATCTGATGAGGACGTGCTTGAAGTCCAGTGACCCCAATTGGTACTTTCCGGCAAACCCCGTCGTTTTGAAAGATGATTCCAGTTGCTCCATTGAAAGTCTGCCTTTGGTAAATTTTCCTACGAGGGCATTGGCGTAGTGAGCGGAGAGTGTTGAAATCTATTCCTCAGTGTATAGACATGCTGGCTCACCCAAATGCTCTGACTTGGGGATCAATTCGAGATTGTCCGGGAGAGATTGGCGGAGAGGGGGGGATTTTGATTGGAGGGCAGAGAGGAATGATTTTTGGGTGGGTATAGGATTGCCATTCTCTGCCATGGTGGCCGGCCGCGGTAGAGGCGTAGCCAGCGCCGTTGCTTGTTGACAGGAGAGAGCCGTTAGCGGCGAAAGAAAGCTGTTACCGGTGGGAAAGTATGTTGGATTCATAGACTATGGAGAGATAGAGAGAGAGAGTCCGGGCCTTGAACCTTGTCTTTCCATAAGTCTATGGAAAGACGGTCTTTCCATAAGTCTATGGAAAGACGGTCTTTCCATAAGTCTATGGAAAGACGGTCTTTCCATAAGTCTATGGAAAGACGGTCTTTCCCAAGACTTTGCCAAATTAATTATTAGAATCTGAAATTTAAATTTAAATTAAATAGAATAATTTTAAAATATTGTTCCGATTAAATTCAAAAATGAAAACAATATTTAAAAATTAATTTATAATTAAATATTATATTATAAAATTCAAATCAAAATTAAATATAATAGTCTAAAAATAACATTTAAAATAAATTAAATAATTTTAAAGTAAATTTTGGCGATAGTTCCATCTAATTATTATTTATTTTGTAAATAATAGAAATAAATAATTTTTTGTATAAAAATATTGAATGTTTTGTTTGGAATTTGTTCTTTTATGTTATATTTACATTTCATTATACATAACTAAATATGTAATTTATTATTTATAACATGTAAGATGAAAATTACATGAGTAGCTGAAAATGTAGTTTATGCTCTATTTAAATTTATATTTTTATGTGTGATGATATATTGACAATATGTATATGCGTATGTAAATTTACTTCATAAGTCGTTTGAAATTATGTTTGATTATTTTTCTATCAGTTAACATTTTATTTTTATACATGTTATTATATTTCTCCTAAAATTAAGTAATAGTTAGAATAGCATTTTATTTTATATATTACAGATGAGCGCTGACGGGGGACCCGTTGATAAAGGCCGATGTATACAAGAAAAGGGGGTCAATGCGCCGGTCAGATAGGCAAGATGTAGTGCGTATGTCCTAGAATAGTTTTAAGAAATTGTGCAAGGTCATAATGTACCTATGCAGACACCTTCTTTTAGGGCTAGTATTGATTTTGATCAAATGCCAACCTGGGATGGTCTGAATCTCAACATTCTCACTACCGGTGGAGTGTATTCATGCCGCGAGGAAGAAATTGGTAATTATTGGTGCAATCTAGCCCACATGATGGTTATGGTGTAGAGCCACCACCAGACGTCGATGGAGGGTTGTGTACATGCAATGTCCCCCCCAGTGGCCTAGCTGGGATGAGTTTGTAGGTGGATGTTAAAATTCTGCACCTCTTAGTGGAGGAGGTAGACATACATGCCAGAATAGAGCTGGTCGATTTGCCCAGTGTTCAGGTGGATCGTGCAATGTTGGTGAGGCTGGAACTGACAGAGGTGTTAAGAACAAGATAAAGCATGTTGCAGATGAACCATGACTTGTGCATGGGTCGATGGGCGGTGGTCCGTAAGATGACCTTACCATGCCCACCTTTGGAGGCCATGTCGATGTTGATGTTTGGAATGGTATAGAGCGAGTTGTGCTGAAATGCCACAACCGTGCAACTCTATGCAAGCAGCTAATCAGTACATTCCCTGATTGCAGTGATGTTGTTCAGGCTAGGATACGTTCGACCGGATTGTCGCACCTTTCCGTGACTATGCTCAAGTACCTTGACATGGCGTTGGTGTTTGCTTTTGTCGAGAGGTGGCAGCCGGACACGAACTCATTCCTACCAACAATTCCCAATACTACTATAAATTATGTTAGTAGAACCTTTATAAATTATGTCACTTATAAATATCGAAATAACGTATGAACTAAAATATTGTAAAATTAACAAAATTTTCACTACTAATCACAAATTTATAGTTACATAAGATTCACGATATATATCGTGTACATATCATTCTTATAAATGATTAAAAACACCTATATAAATTATGACTTATTTTTGTAAATTCTATAGGGGATGTCCTGCAGAAAAATAGCTCGACGTTGTGAACAAGGTAAAGTGGGGAAAAGTGGTAATTTCTGGTCACAATCTTGATAGTAAAATATCGGGAATCTATCTTCTACTGCATGAAAGTAGATCTATTACGACCACCGCGGTTGAACCTAAGCGCCTAAGATAAAGTCTTGAAGAGAGGAAGGAAAAAGTGCAAAAAATCTTCAATGATGCCCTGAAGAATGGCGCCAACTAAAATAAAGGGGAGTAAATGATGAAGACTAAAAATAGATTTAAGGTGGCATTGTCCACGGAGAAACCCCCCCAAAACCAAGTAACTACGGGATCATCATTTAGCTGAGATTAAAATAAATAAATAACGTACAAATTAACATGAAATTAACATATTTTCAACTATTAATGATGAAATCTATAACAAAATTAAATTCAATATATGGAGTCATTTACAATGAAATGTTAAACAACTAAATATGAAATTAAAATAAAATTTCACAACTGTAAAGATGGAATAAAATATAAGTTTCTATTTAAACTACTAATAAATTATAACTTTAACTATTAATTATTACACAAAACTGCATAAATAAATATCTAAACAATTGAATTTAAAAAAATACATCTAAAGACATGGAGCTTTCAACACCCGATTTTAGAGTAAAAGTGAATAATTTGCACACAAGTTCTGCATTTTTACTGCCTATTTTATAGAAAAATTTCTTACTATTTTTGGATTAAATGGCATTAAATATGGACAGGTGGGAGTTTGACAAAGGAAAACCGACCTTGGCATTGATAGAGGTTAAGCCCAAGAAAGCCATTGGGCCGAGGATGTGTCAGCTCAGTTATGAGAATATTTAATACCCTAACATAATTACCGCATTCATGGGTAATTAAGGGCGATAATTAAGGAAATGTTATTTAGGACATGGAGTATAAATACAAGGTATGCATTTACTTATCATTCGATCTGTCTTAATCATATCAAACGCTTGAGAGTGCTGACCCCTGGAACCCCCTGGGACAGTTTTATTGCAAGTTAGTTTGAGAAGAACTCAAGTCCACGAACCGGTCAGTTGTTAGAGACACATCAAGTGGCACCGTCTGTGGGGACGACTAAGCCGGATCAAGGGTTTTGAGAGTGTATGTCCATGGGTGTTCGAATGAGTGAAAGGTTGAGGTTAATAGGTACAGGGGCTAGATCTCCACCAAGGTTAACAACAGAGAATCCATGAGTAGGAAACAACACCTTTGTCGAGAACATTGAAATGGCTAACTTTCGAACGTCAGGAACGGAGTTACGTACGTAGCCTGTTACAGGTGTAAGCCACGAAGGGGGAAAAACCTCAGTGGCATTTAGCATAAATAACCTGGCACCAATCCAGAACGATGTGACGGGGCCCTCAAGCATGCTGGAAATGATGGGAGAGCAAGAACAAGGAAACCCCGATTTCTTGCTCGAAGGGGTAGTCGATCCGAGGGATAAAAGGTTTACGGAGGTTTTGGGTGATTCATATAAGGAAGCCTACGGTCAGCACGGGAAAGGAAATAATAATTCGGGGAGGGCGACCCCGAATCAAGAGGTAAAACTAGCAGCTCAGGTCCTGGCTGTGGCTGCCTATCGAATCACCCCTCCTCCAAGGGATGACAGAGTCACGCACGGAGTATTACTGCCCCCAACTTTAGGAATATCTGTGGGGTGGGCCTCTCAACCTCCAATAGCTTATCCTTATCACCCATATGATGGAGAACCATTACAGGCTAGGCTTTATCCTTCTATTCCTGGTTATTTCCAGAGTCCAGTATATTCGCTACCTCTGCTAGCCCCATCTGTTCCTAACCTCGGCTTGGCCATTTCAGGAGCAACATATGGAGTAATGGCCTCTTCTGCCATGCAAGGATATCGAAGTATAGGAATTAGTTAGGGGTTTTACAATTCCTATGTCCAACCACCACCACCAATATACTTGAGCCTCAGACAGCCTTGGATGAACCCCAGAAACAGAGTGACTCAACCTTCTTATATGCCACAGTTGGGAGGTAACGACAGGGGGCTGAACCTACTAGAGTGGCAACAAGAACCCCCCTCGGATGCATGTGAATCATTAAAAAAGGAATTGGATAGGTTGATCGGACCCTTGGGCCAGGCTGCAGGGTCTCTTTTCAGCTCGGTGATCACTGGGGTTTGATGGCCAATTGAATGGAAGCCTCTGGAAGGACTTCCCACGTACAGTGGTGAGACTAACCCTTGAAAATTCATCCAAACTTCCCTGGGCTTGATGAGTTCGAGGGTTTTGATGAGAAATTGACTTGCAGGCTGGTATGGAGCTACCTACGGGGGAAAGCACATGAGTGGTTCAATAAGTTGCCAAGGGGCTTGCTTTGATTGTATTGAGACTTTATCGGAGCATTGTTGAGCCAGTATGCACAGAAGAAGAAGTTTACCAAAACTCTGTTAGAACTCTACCAGACAAAGCCAAAAATAGGGGAAAGTGCAGAAGCCTTTTATCATCAGTATATGGACGATAGCTTGGGAGTGATATAAACAACGAAGAATGAGGTAATTTAGGGGCACCTACTGGGGATGCAGGACTTAGAATTGTATAAAAAGTAGAGTACTAATACCCCTAGACTTTACAATAATTTTAGGAGGTTGTAGAGTAGTACCTGAGGGTAAAGGAGGCAGCTGGAAGGAAATGAGATAGCCTTACAGAGAAAACAGGTTGAAGTGTAAAGTATAGAGGAAAAAGGCCAGTCGAACCCATAAGAACATCATTCAAGAGGTACACTGCATTGCCACCAATGCTCGGAGGGAGAACCCCTACACAGATCTTAAGTATACACAGAGGGTTGTTCCGAGTACCACCACCCTTGCAGAGTTCAAACAACTTGGCCGTAACCCGGAGGGAAACAAATCGGTATTGTGATCATCACAGGGATTACGGCCATGACACAAATGATTGCATGCAGTTAAGGATGGAGATCGATAGGTGTGAGCGGGAAGGATGGTTTCTAGGGTAAGGACACAGGAACCAACTTGCCCCTCGAGACCCTGAACGAACAAATGGAAGCCTTATAGTAGGAGCAATCAAAATAACGGGGGGTAGAGGAGATAGAAGGCTCCGAGAACAGGCAGTTCGAGACAAGGGGCAGGAATGAAGGCATGATAGACCCCAGGAGCAACATGGGGGAAATCAAGATGACCAAAATAGTGAAAACCCACTCGTGCGAAGGGTAATTAATGTCATCAATGGCATGGTGGGTGAGAGATCTTTAAACGATGTAGTAAGATCAGAGGCTCTAAGGGTTCCTACGGAAGAGCCCAGTCACAAGAGGTTCGACCGGACGAGACGGTCATCTTCTCGAAAGCGGGTGTTATACCAGACAAAACACCTCATGCGGGATCCTATGGTAATTTCAGCCATTATTGGAATTTCTTTGATAAGAAGGGTATTCGGTGATGACGGAAGTGGGGTAGAAGTGATGTTTGCTGAGTGTTTTGACCAGTAGGATACAGTGTGCGACAATTTGAAAAAGTTTGTCTCCCCTTTTTCCAGATTCATAGGAAGCCCGATATTTCCCATAGGAGAGATAACATTTCCCATTCGGGTAGCAGGATGCTCCCTCCCCTTATAATGTGATTTTAGGAAGGCCATGGATGTCCCAGGCTCGGGTGGTCTGGTCACCCTATCACTGATGATGAATTTCCCAACTGAGAAAGAGGTGGCATTCCATTCGAGGAGATCAAACTGTGGCTCGGAAATGTAATCTTACGAAAGTATGGGAAGCGAGAAGACAAAGGGATGTAGTGACGGTACACGCAGATGTGGGATTAGCTAATATAATACAGATGCCTATTCGGGATACAGGGCCAGTAGCTATTGGGAAGCTAATTCCTGAAGATGTTAAGGGGAGACTAAGAGACTTGTTGGGAGAATATGAAGATGTTATCTCGTGGGATACCTCTAACCTTACGGGAGTACCTTCAAGTCTCGCACTGCATAGGCTGAATATTGACCCCCCCCCCCCCCCCGATTAAACGAGTGAAGCAGAAGAGAAGGGTGTTTGTTCCTAAAAGAGTTGAAGCAATTAAAGAGGAGGCAGAGAAGTTGTTCAGGGTAGACGTCATCGAAGAGGTGTTCTACCCCGGATGGATTGCTAACCCAGTTATGGTTCCAAAGCATGATGGACCATGAAGATTGTGTTTAGACTTTACTGATTTAAATAAATGCTGCCCTAAAGATAGTTACACATTTTCGCCAATTGATAAGCTGGTGGAAGCCATAACAGGATATCAAATTTTGGCGTTCTTTGACGCGCCAATGGGTATCACCAAATCCTCATGGCCGAGGAAGACAAGGGTAAAACATTGTTTATTACCGATGTAGGCACGTACTGCTATAAGAAGATGCCCTTTGGCTTAAAGAACGCGGGGGCTACCTACCAGAGGCTGGTTGATAGACTGTTTAGGAGGCAGATAGGGAAGTGCATGAAAATATATGTAGATGACATGGTTTTCAAAATTAAAATTTATGAAGAATTCTTAAAAGGCCTGGAGGAAACATTCAGTAGGCTTCAAGGGGCTAATTTGAAGTTGAACCCGTCTAAGTGTGTTATTGGTGTTGGGCGGGGAAGTTTCTCAGATTCATGGTCTCAGAGAGGGGGATTAATGTAAACCCGGAAAATATCGAAGCTTTGAGGATAGTGAAAACCCCACATTCAATAAAGGATGTACAGAAGCTTACAGGGTCTCTAGAAGCATTGAGCAGGTCCCTATCGAAGGGAGCGGAGAAGCACTTACCCTTCTTTCTATGTCCTTCGAAGGGCAAAGAAGTTTGAGTGGAATAGCAAGTGCGACGAGGCATTCAAGCAGTTGAAGGAACACTTGGGGACATTACCTACCTTGATGGAACTAGACATGGATGAGGCGTTAT
Source organism: Rubia yunnanensis (assembly GCA_037428765.1). NCBI lineage: Eukaryota > Viridiplantae > Streptophyta > Magnoliopsida > Gentianales > Rubiaceae > Rubia > Rubia yunnanensis. The sequence continues at coordinate 105,436,031 of CM075063.1, read as the reverse complement.
ACTTGTATATTTTCGTGTTGCCATTGGCAATCAACGCAGCCCTGGTAAAAGAAAAAGAAAAGGTTCAGCATCCGATTTACTTTGTCAATCGTGCCTTGCAGGAGCCAAAAATGAGGTATACTGTTCTCGAGAGGTTTATTCTAGCCCTCGTACATGCAGCCAGAAGATTGAGACTCTAATTCCATGGACACAAAATAGTGGTGCTCACGAACCACCCCATTCGACAGATCCTACTGAGGCCAGAGATTTTAGTAAGAATGATGAAGTGGGTAGTGGAATTGGGAGAGCATGTTATCCAATATCAACCTTGAGTTGTGATTAAGGGACAGGCGCTGACAGACTTCATAGTGGAAACTACAGAGCCCCTTGAGGTATGTTTGGATCCCATTCGAGAGGTGGAAGCGAGCTAAAGAAAGGTATGGAAGTTGTATGTGGATGGTTCATCACATTCAGGAGGAATTGGAGTCGGGGTTCTGTTAACTAGCCCCAATGTCAGAGATTACCCTTATGCATTGAACTTTGCATTCAAAGCAACTAATAATGAGGCTGAGTATGAGGAACTAATCACTGGATTGCACCTCGCAAGGGAGTTGCAGGTGGAGGAACTGGAGGTTTTCAGTGACTCTCAAATTGTGGTTCAACAGGTGAAGGGAGAATACGAGGCCAGAGAGCGTAACTTGCAGAGATACCTCGAGGTAGTGAAGAACCTGTTAAAGATTTTCAAATCTTATACTTTAACGCAGGTTCTGAGGAAAAGAAATCATAAAGCAGATGCTCTAAGTAAGCTCGCTTATTTGGATTTGGGAACCCTAGATGATATTCAAGTGGGTTCCTCTTAAGTGGCACTCTAGATGATATTCGAGTGGTTTTCTCTAAAGTGGCACTCTAGATGATGTACGAGTGATTATCTCTTAAGCGGCACTCTAGATTATGTACGAGTGGTTAGCTCTTAAGCGGCACTCTAGATGATGTTCGAGTGGTTTGCTCTAAAGAGGCACTCTAGATTATGTACGAGTGGTTTTCTCTAAAGTGGCACTATAGATGATGTTTGAGTGGTTTGCTCTAAAGCATCACTCCAGTTAATGTTCGAGCGGGTTGCTCTTAAGCGGTGCTTTAGATGATATTTCCAACTATGGTTGAGGTTTGAGTGGTATGCTTTTAAGCGGCACTCGAAGGCTACTTTTGTAATCTTGGAATGATGAACTAGTGAACAAGATTGGCAGGATGTAGGTGGAAACACCGAACCTGGGTAAAATGCTTGTGTCTCTGAATTTTTCAATTTCTACTTATCAAAATATTCATATTATACTTTGCCTGAATTCGAGGGGTAGAATATTTGAGATAGAGTATAACGGGCTATTTATTCAAAGTTCGCCAATTATTAGAAGTAAAATTTTGATACTGAAAAGTACATAAACTTGCTCATCTAAATGTATTCATATAGTTGGAGGAAACCCCGCTTGAAACAAATCTTCGGTAGAGATAGGTTTTCCCAACCCCTTAACTTTTGCTTTTATCTCTTCGAGCTCTTCAAGCTTTATACCAGCGGCTCTCCAGATGTCCTTCATTTGTTCTTCTAAGGGATATTTGGAAGGATCAAGGGGAGCAATGGTCTTACACTGCTTCTTTGTGGAAGGTTTGAATGGGCCCTTCTAGGAGGACCCAATGCTCTTACGATGTTTGAGGTAGATCCTTTGGTAACTTTTCTTGAGGGGACAAGATGCTTGCCAGCTTCTTTAATGATAGTTTTTTGTGACCGAGGAGCAGAATGATAACTCGAGGGGGTGAATTATTTTACCTTAAGCTCCGCTAGCCAATCAAGAATAAGGTCAAAAGCCTTTTTCTTCCAAGGAGTTCCATTCTCATGGACGTTAACTTCATCCATCCAGTATCAAGAAACTTTGAGTAGGAACTTCGGGAGTTGGTCATTGGTGATTAAATATGAGGAAGGAATGCCGTGAGAAAGCATTTAGGCACGAAGGCTTACTTTGTGTGCAGCAATTTTTTCTTCAACCCTCCACTTCTTTGGCCTGTATCTTCCAAGTTTAGATCTCCTCTGCGAGTCATGCATTCTCGGATAAGAAGGATTCTACCAAAGAACTATCTTCAACCAGGGGGGCTCTTTCGAGGGGCTGGATGAGTTTCGCTTGAAGAATGGGGATCCTCTCTAGCTATCTTCCAAGTGAGAAATTCCTCTTCAAGGCTAGCTACTTTGCGCTAAGCTAATAGATGTTTCTCAGCAAGTAATTCCCTTTGGGATACTAGCCTACAATTTTTTCCCATGCAATCAATTAAGTGCCCTTCCACTACTGGAAGCCTAGTCGCAGTATCAATATAGGACTTGAGAGAACCAAACTTTAAATAGATTTGGCGCATCAGCTCTTCGAGGTCTTTATCTGCAGAATCATGACCCTCGACAACCTATAAAGGATATGTACCATTACATTCTTTGCTCAGGAAATCCTTAACAAACCCTTTAGAGGTTGAATGGTCTTTAGACTGCCACAGCTTCATCTCAGCTTCAAGTTGGTGGAGCTTGTCCTTCAAGGACTCCTTCTCTCGATTACAATTAGAAAGATCCTGGGTGGCCTTCAATAGCTGTTTGTGTGTCTCACTCAAATCTTTTTGGGCACTCGAAAGCTCCTCACAAGTGCCTTCTAACACTCTCTTCAACGAGTTATACTATGAAAAGAAAAAAAAGGCAAAATCAATAAGTCATGGCAAAATACATACTCTTATATTGATACTCAAAATAAAAGTTACAATTGGGAGCCCTAATTGGCAAAGTTACAATCAGGGACAACCACTAGAATCATCTTCTTTTGAGGTGGAAGCTATCATTTCTTCCACTCGGACATCAGTTAAATTTTGCTCGGGTGAGGCATCTGTAGCCTCTGGAAGGGGTATCACTTGGATTCCATCAGTAGTGAAGAGCTGCCCTTTGGACTTGATGAAATCCATCAGTGCAAAGCGAAGGCCGTCGTTCTTGATTGCCTCGTCCCATTTTTCATCAAGAGTGGCTTTGAGCTCAGAGATGACTAGATCGTCCACCTTCTTAGCAAGATCTTTAGATAGGGAGGTGGGCACTCTTGGCTACAGGAGTTCCTTAGCTAATTTGCTACAGTCGAGATTTTGGGCCACCCCTAAGAGGTTAACAAAACATTGAAGCAGTTAAGGGCTGTTCAAAAGTTTGTGTTTGAAGGCTTCGAGTAGTTGAAACTGTGAGGCCAGATCCTCAACTTCCTAAAATCTCTTCTTGAGGGTATCCTTCTCCAGCATCCATTGATGCCTCTTAGCTTCAGAGCTTCGCCTCTCCCCTTCCAGAATCCTTTGTTTTTCCTCAAGGAAATTTTTTTGTTTTTCCTCGAGCACCTTATCATTCTCCTTGATCACCCTATTCTTCTCCTCGATCACCTTATCCTTCCCCTATAGGGCTTTCTTTAACTCAAAAATCTCAGAATCCTGTTTTCTGAGCTTTTTCTGGAGAGAACCGCATCCAGAGGTACAAGCGAAGATGAAAGTCTTCTTCTTCTCAGTGGCCTCGTGGAAAAATCAGGAGGCTTAGCAAAACAATTAAACTTAGATTGATGCTAGGAAAGATGACGATAAATAAATTTTGATAAGGATGGAGGAAAACCTTGGGGTCAGAAGCCATCTTCGAGAGATGATGCTCAATCCTGGATATGGATGTCTTATTCGAAGGGGGTGGAGACTGTTGATGGACGTTCTCACCGCAATGTGCTCCTATTAATGGTGTTGGGAAGGTGTTACCAAAATTTTTACCACTTGCCCTTGTCTTTTTGGTGAACATTCCTAATGTGAGGAGGCCTGATTCGATGAAGTGGAGGCCTAATTCGAGGAAGCAACAGTTCATTTGGTAGGAGCCTGACCCTACTTCATAGGCTTCTGCTTCTTTAAGCCGCTAGCAAGACCCACTGGAAAAAAAATATATAGCATCAGTAACAGTAAAGTCAACAATACAACAAACGGGAGAAGTAGAATTCTATCAAGGCACCTTCGAAGGCTTTCGAGTGCCTAAAATCACTAACGAGGGTCTCGAGGGGAGGGCCTTCTTTGGGGCCCTCAAGTTCTCTTCTCCTCTTCCTGATATTCTTCTGGAGTACTTTATACACATAATCCTCGTAGATTACGGGAGGGAATGCAAAGCTGCCAATCTGGGAATTAGGATTGTTGAAGCAGATGTAGTCAAAGGAGCTGGACAGTAGCTTTTGCATGTCCCTCTCAAGGGCATCCAGACATATATACTTCCCCAATTTGGGAGACTTGAATCGTATGGCCCAATTGCATTGGGGAACTCGATACCTCATGCTGTTAAATAAAACCCTTTTCTTCCAGCTTCTCCAGTCACCTGAATGACAGGAACTCCAAAACCTTGTGATGTGTCTCTCAGCTGGTAAAAGTGACAATCATGTTGGTCGACCGCCCACTATAAGACATGAAGTATAGTGAGTGACTCAGCTTGTATCTTAGCTTGATAATGAACTCATCACATTGAGTCAAGAATATCATGATGATCACCAAGACATTGGGATGGACTTGTGCAGGGCTCACTTGGAATTGTTTAAGAAGTTTGGAAAAAGGGGCGGAAAGGGAAATGTGATCCCGTAGCGGAGATGTCTGAGGAAAATTGATTATCTCCCTTTGGGGAGGTTATGGGGGGTATCTTCCTCTCGGAAGGGTTGGAAATCAACATCTGCGGCTATTCGTTGGTCAAGAGTGATCGAGTCTAAAACCTTTGAGATAGTGGTCCCCACTACTGGAACTGGGGGCTTCCTCCTTGAGTCCCTTAGCCTTAACCTTTGATAAGTCCCCTTTTTCTTCTTTTGAGAGGCTTTAGCTAAAGAAGATACCTGAGGTGCTCTCGAGGGTGCTTCCTCCCCCTCGAGGGATGTCCTTTTTCTCTCAAAAGAGATGCGTTCTCCTCCTCCTCCTCTATGGCCTCGAGAGGCGTTTCCTTGCAGACCAGAGATGTATTTGGTCCCCCCAATTCAAGCTTTGGATTTGGAGGAGGGTAGAAACATATTTTTCCACTCGTAGGGGATCTTCTTATAGATGGCTTGCCCATGCCTGGTGGCCAGTTCTCAACGGGCTCTCGATGAGGCATATCAGTCCCTGGGAAAACCCTCTATTCCCCAGGACTGTTAGCAAGTTGATCAGACATACCTTCTCCAACATCTAAATCATTTCGGAGTTCTGCAGAATGAGGGCATTCTGAGTCGCTAGTAGCTTTTCCCAGCGTACTACCCCTCATCCCACCTACCCTAATCTCACTAGGAAATCTCTCGGAAATGGAACCATCATTAGAGCGGGGCATGATTGTAAGGTGAGGAAATGAAAAGGCTACAATAACAATACAGATGAAGGTACTTACTAATTTTCTAGGTAAGGTGATGAAAGTTAGATCACTCGAGAGAAAAGTAGAGAAAAGATGCTTGTAAGAAAGTTCGTGCAAATGAGAAAGGTTAAAGAAGGAAAAGCGGTTAAGAGGCAATAATAGGGGCTAAAACAATAGATAATAATTGCCTTGGAAATATAAAAAGGTTTTGGTCCCTGTTTGCAAATCAACCCTCGACAGTACCAAAAAAATTCGGAACCATTTGTTTGGTCCCCAAAGGTGATTTTCAGGAAAATCAATGGTAAAGCTGGTCAAAATGTAAAATGACCGTTATACCCCTGAGTTTAAAAAATAAAAAAGAAAAAGAAAAGGGGGACTTTGTCTTCTTTGTCGGGAAAGAAACCAAGTCTTCTTCTCCGGCGGCCATCTATTCAGTTTTTTGTGCTTTTATCAACGGCAGCTTTCATCCGTCCCCAGGGTTGCTGATCATTCATCTCCCCCGGGCCTAGCAGTTTTCATCGGATACTTCTTGGACGGCAATTATTTGCTCCACTTCTTAGTGAGTGCTACAGCGCGTCAGATCCATGCGCCCGCACAAAAAGTTTTCGTCTTCTTCGCCATCTGTTCGGCACGGTGGAGACAAAGGCTGGGACAACAACGAATCACGGCAGGTGGAGCTGCAAGGACAACAACAAGTCACGGTGGTAGAGATCGAGGTGTAGAGGAGTTGTGTCATCTTGTGGCGCAACTGGTGGCATCGTGTGGCGTAGCTAGTGGCATCAGGTGGCGGCGCAGCTGGTGGGTGGCATTAGGATTGAAGAAGGTGGCTAGGGTTTGGGTGGGATTTGGTATTTTCAATTAAACCCCTCACATTATGTATGGTCTGTGAAAATGACCCCAAAATTAAATTGAAAATATTTTTAAATATGTAATATTATGAAAATACGCTTGACTATATCGAAAAATAGTTCCAATTTACTTGAAAACCACCTTTGGGGACCAAACAAATCTTTTTGAATTTGTGGGGCACTGTCTAAGGGTTGATTTTCAAATGAGGACTAAAACATGGTATAAGATATTTTTTAGGGGACTAAAAAACAATTTAGTCCAAGGTATAAATTAATATGGAAAATGACGTAAACTAGTCGAACAGCTTGAAATATATCGAACTCGAGCTCGCCTCAAGTTCGATTTAGTCTGTTAAATATTGGCTAGAGCTCAATCTCAAGTAAAAGTAATTTGGATTGGTCTCGTGTTATAATATATTGTATTAAAATATATATTGAATCTTTCCTCCACCCCCTCTAAATTGTTTAATTGTTTTTTGAGTGTCAAACTTTGTAAACGTTGACTGTAAATATAAATCAATTTGTATATAATAAAAATATCTTGTGAGATATTGATATATTTATCTTAACATTTATTTTCTAAATATCAATTTTATATGCATCATTATTATAGGTAACTAGAGATATATGGTCATACATACTCCTTGAAAACCGTGAAAAAGTGATTAAGCAATTTAGAGTGGGATGGAGGGAGTATATATTATGCTGCTCGATAATTCGAATGTGTGAAGTCCATATTTAGTTAAATGGAAATTATTCAAATATGGAATAGTTTCTATTGAAACATTGTGAAGTCCTATTTTTTTTTATCTCCTGTAACTTTGATCACTATGTTCTTCAGCTCTCTTCGCAACCAACAAAACAGGAAAACTGAGGTCAAGCAGGCAGGCGCAGGGTCGTGCCTGCTCCGATGCTCCGGTTGGTCTTTGATACTATGTAGGGGATACATTTGTGAATAGGGAATTAATTGTGTAGATCTTACTTTCTGATTGCCTAAATCCCTTGTTATATACGTTTGGGGGCTGACATGATAGCTTGTGTCACATTACCTTCTTTTTTCGTTGCCTTCATGACCAAGCCCCACTTTATTCCCTTATTGGGCCTTTTGCTCGGATTGGGCTTCAGTCATCTCCTCTTGGCATGGGTCTGATCATTTTCTGGGCCGATAATGGACATTCCTCATCAAGTCCCCCAGTCTGAGTCCCTGCTGATTAAACAAATGAAAGGCAATTGACTAAAACGCTTGGTGCACCTACAGGGCTCAGGCAGCGTCCATGCCTATTGGTCCCTGTGTCGGGGTTGGCTGCCTAATTGGCAAGAAAATTGGATGGTTTTTTCCCTAAAATTTTTGAACTGCCCAACTGCCCAAAATAACTTCATTGCTCGTTTGAAAGTTGCGTTGCCCACGTAACTGCTCACCATGTGTCCGATTCTCAACGGTTTCAGTGTGCGAGCCTCTTAAATCACACACTTCCCAAAGCAGTTCATTATTCCGCTGTCATTCTTGTCTCTAAAAGATTTCATGGGCATGTTGCCTTTGTCTTTTTAAATTTCTCTTTCATTTGTTTTCTTCCTTCAATCTCCCTCCCCTCCGCTTTAAGTCCTCTTTGGTAATCGCATCGTCTTTCCCAAGTACTGTCTCTGTTATTCCTTACCTTCTCTTTTTATTTCTTTATTATTTTCTCTGCCACCATGGTTTCCACTGTTAGCTCTCCCAAGGGCGAATCATACTATGATACGACCAACTCCGAGTATCTGTCTATCTTTGCTCTGCTTAAAGGTGCCTTTGTTGTCGGCGGGGTCACTTTTGTCGACATCCATGATCAGGTAACCCTGCCGCATAATTCTCAAACCATTTTGGATGCCCTCGCCAGTATAATTTTTGTCTACTTAGATTTTTAAAAATATTGTTTCTTATGTTTCCCTCATCCACTTTTTTCCAGTCTGTCCTGGGCTATTTTGAACTATAACTTACTGACCATCCCCCAAACTCCGCCCAAGTCCTTTTGGGGTTTGAGGTCCTGTGTCACCTTCTGCATGCTGAGCCTTCCGTTGCCCTTTTCCGGGTTTTCTGCCACATGACCCGCATGCCCCCTAACTGGAATTTTCGTAATTTTTCGCTGGATAGGGTCAATCTTCTTATCGATCTCCCTACTCGGGTGGAGTGGAAATGAAGGTTCATCTTTGTGAGTGGGGAATTGGTTTTGGCCTTTGAGGTAACTCGATATATCTACCCAGTTGGCTCTGAGTTGCGGCGGGATGCCTGCCCTAACGCCCCTGAGATGGTGGCCCTGTAGCCTTTCATCTCTCATCTTGAGACGGTGAGTGTGAGGTCAGATAGAATATTAAGGGATTCTATTCTGCGAGTTGTTGGGTTGCACTCTCTTCCCATTGGCCTTTCTCCTCATGATGGCCTCACAAATCTGAGCGGTATTGGTTTATCAGTTTCTATCTGCTCCCTGCATTTTTACTTGCTTTTCTTTTTGTTCTTTTTATTTTCTTTATCTCGTTCTCACTTGCTCTGTTTTCGTGTTTCCCAGAGATGTTGGTTGCTAATTTCCTTGGTGATATTGCTAAACTCCCTCGTCGTTGAGCCATCTCTCATCCTCCGCCACAAAGCGAAGACACAGTTAGAGTTGTTGACCAAAAAGCTAAAGTTTTCCATCTCTCTAACACCAAATTTTATGATGAGGAGCCCTTGAAAAAAAAGTCTCCCCAAGGTTCTATTCTGAAATAGGATGATGGCTCCGTCGGGCATCTTGTTGAGGTAATCCCCGAGGAGGTCCCTAAGATACCAAATCCCTCGCCTGCAGGTCACGCAGGGACTGGGTGCTTGCCACTTGGTCTGTTTATGAAATTTCATTTTCTCCTTCTTTCACCCATAATGCCTCATCCCAGGGTCCCATACGTAATTCTACACATGGAAATGAGTTTGTCTCTGCAATTTAGCCCATCCCTCACTATAATGTTTAGCTTTGGGAGCGTTCTCTGAACATGGCTGGGAGTGTTTCCCTTGCTGATTGTTTCGCGGCTGATGTCTTGGGAGGTATTGTTCATTATTCTTATTTTTTATATTAACAGTTATTGTTGTAAAAGGTTACTTCATTTTTCTCTCTTTTGCTGGCTTTCAGGTTCTCTGCTCAACTAGGGCCATACAGTTAGAGCCGACAACACGCAGGCTGAGATCAGTGAGCTCCGTCGTGGCATGGCTTCCTTGAAGAGGAAAACTCAGTGAGTTCCCGAGCTAGAGCAACATTTAGAGTTAGAGAAAGGTGTGTCTGGATCCTTGTAGTCTTCTTTGGCTCGGTCTGAGGCCAAGAACAAAGAGTTGGCTTCTTTCTACAATTGGGCTTTCTCTAAGGGTTTCCTGAGTCTCTATTCTTGTGTGGTGTGGAGCGATAAAGCCTCTAAGATTTTGAGTGATGTTTCAAAGAATGCCACTCGTCTGTATTCTCAGACTGAAGATGAATGGGTGTTACGCACTGGCCTGGGTGGAGTCTTCATTCCTTTCCATGATCATAGATTTACATAGTACTTTTTGAAGCTGCATACGGACATGGCTCTAGAGGAGCTTGAAAATTGAAAACCTGATGACACTCTATCTAAACCCGATGCTCTTTCTACTAGTGGACCACACCTAGGTGGTGAAGCTGCAAAGAGAGCTGATTCTGGAAGCCAATAAGGATGAGGTCAATGGTGCTGCGAAAGGGGGTATTGATGGCACAGTGAAGAGGTGAGATATTTTTATGTTATTTATTTTTAATAGTTGTGTGTACTGCCCTCTTTTTGGGAGGTTAAAACAATTTCTTTTGGTGGTATTTTTAAGGCTTGGTTGGCCCAAACAGCTGATAACTGCAGTACTTCATGCTTTGTTATTTGTTAAGTGGCAATTTGTTTTTTTTTGCTTGTCAATTTGCTTGTTTTTGTTGTTTGTATTTTGTGTCATTCGGGGGCGTCTTTCCCCCTCCGGAGTGTTGTGTTATATATTGCAACACTTCTTATTTTTCCAAAAGCATTGCCCAAAAGGTAGCCGTTTCGTCGCCTGGGTCTTTATTTCCAGCTTGCCTGTTTTACCTGTTTTCCAACTCCTCGGTTGTTGGATTCAGAGTTTTGTTTCAAGTTTAGGCACGGCTTCTCATTCTTTGGTACTTGTGATGTCAAAGTCCTTGTCTCGACCTATTTGGCCCGGCCTGTAATTACTTGTAGTTGGAGCCAAAGTTGCATTTTCGCTTGGGCTAGGCTCATTGCTCTACTGCCCCTTGGGTGCCAGAGCATTTGTCTTGGTGGCCTACAATTCATTGGAGTTAGAACCAGAGTTGCATTTTTGGGCCTGGGTTAGGCTCGTTGCTCTACGGCCCCCAGTGGGTGCCAGAGCATTCTGGCCTGCAATTTGCTGGCTATTGGAGCCAGAGTTGCATTTTTGGGCTTATGTTAGGTTGTCATTCTTCGACCCCCGCGGGTGCCAGAGCATTTTTCTTGGCCTTTTTGAACCAGCCTACAATTCTCTGGTTGTTAGAGTCAGAGCTACATTTTTGGGACTGGGTTAGGCTCGTCGCTCTACGGCCCAATGGGTGCCAGAGCATTCGTCTTGGCCTGCTTGACCTGGCTTGCAATTCGGTGGCTGTTGGAATCAGAGTTGCATTTTTGGGTCTGGGTTAGGCTCGTCACTCTATGGCCCTGGCGAGTGTTGGAGCATTGTCTTGGCTTGCTTAACCCAGTTTGAAATTCGCCGGCTGTTGGAGTGAGAGTTGCATTTTTGGGCATGGGTTAGGCTTGTCGCTCTATGGCCCAGTGGGTACCGATGCATTCGTCTTGGCCTGCTTGACCCGGCTTACAATTCGTTGGTTGTTGGTACCAGAGTTGCACTTTTGGCTTGGGTTGGGCATATAACAATGCTAGTATGGCCAATTCTCCTTCCTACATGAACAACTCCAAACAACAAAAGAGGGGACAGGGAGTAGCCGAGATTTCCTTAGAATCATACCCCTTATGGGTTTACAAAAGATTTGATCCCTTCTTAAATCTCTTCTCACCCGTTAATGTGCTAAGTTGTTCAAATACAAGCGGGTGATATATTTAAGCATAGTACCTTCTCTGGTGAGCAATGTTCTAGGTGCGAGGGATCGGTCTTCCGTCCAGTGTCTCGAGCTTGTAGGCTCCCTTCCCTAGTACCTCGACCACCTAGTATGAGCCTTCCCATTCTACATCCAGCTACTTTTGCCCATGGGATCTGTTTGCTTCATTTCTTCACAGCACCAGGTCCCCATCTCATAGTGTTTCTCCATCTAAGACTTGTGTGCTAATGCTATCTTCACTTTGATCTTGTCCAACTCCTCCAGGCTTTCTCTGATTTCCTGGCCATTTTCTCTCAGGGGCCTCGGCTTGACCACATTTCTGTTGGGAACCATGACCTCCACTGGGATGATAGCTTCAATTCTGAAACACAACCTGTAAAGGGCTTCCCTAATGGCTGTTCTTGGTGTTGTTCGGTATGCCTATAGCACACTCACTGGTTCTTCCTCCCAATTTCCTTTTACTTGTACCAACGTTTTCTTCAACCTGTGGATGATTGTCCTATTTTTTATCTTTGTTTACCCATTGGGGTGGGCTACATAAGTGAACCGATGCTTTATGCCCAGCTCGGTGCACCATGATCTGACTGGTTCGTTGGCAAACTACTTTCCATTGTCGCTCACTATCTCCCTCAGAACAGTTTCCGCTTTTTTCGGCTCGACACACCTGAGTTATGGCTTTGTATGCCCTATTTTGTACAACAAGCCATTTCTCATAGCATACTGCAACTCTTTTCTTTTCAGTGTTTTTGCCTCTTTTCAGTACAACAAGCGTCTCGTGCTTCAAGTAGTTCGAATTGGCATAGTCCAGTTGGGTCGTGCCCTGTATTGCTCTGACTTGCTTGGTGTCAATTGACCTGTTGGCTAGGTTCTCTACCAGTACTGATTTAGTCAAGTGCACGTGTGCCACAGATGCCAGCTAGCTCAGTGCGTCAGCCCTTGTGTTTTGGATCTCTAGACGCTGGTGATGTCAAACTCTTCAAACTCCGCTGCCAGGCTCATGACCTTGTCCCTATACTTCATCATCATCAGCTCTCTGGCTGTGTACTGCCTATTGTACTAGTTAGCCTCCAACATTGAGTCTCTGTGGGCCGGCAGCTTCCTTGCTCCCAGCTTCCGAGCAATCTCCATGCTTGCGATCAGTGCTTCATACTCTGCTTCATTTTCCGAGGCTGGAAACTTGAAATGCAGTGCGTAGATTTCTTCCACGCCCTTCGGGTTTGATATAACCAGCCCTGCGCCTGCTCGTTCTACTCTGGACGCTCCATCTACATGCAGCTTCTACACATCCAGCCCTACCAGACCGCTATGTTCTGCGGTCAAGGCAGGGTCTTGTACTTCCTCCACTACTTTCATCTTACTTTCCTTGGGAATTTCTACAATTACCTACCCCTTTATTGCTCTCCTTGGGGCGTACTCAATGGTGTGTTCCCCCAGCTCTACAACCCACATCACCAATCTTCCTGAAGCCTCTGGTCTGGTCAATATTGCTTTTAGCGGCTGGTTGGTCAGGACTGTCATGGGGAGTGTCTGGAAGTACTGCCCTAACCTCCTCTCTGCGTGGACCAGGGCCAGGGCGAGTACTGCCCTAACCTCCTCTCTACGTGTACCCTCGCTCCAAGCCTTGTAGGGACCTTCGCACAAGGTACACAGGTCGTTGTACCAGTGCACCGTTAATTTCTTCTTCGCTCGCTGCTACATACAGGAAAATAGTTTCTCCCTTCTTTGGATGGTTAGTGTGGAAACATCTTTCAGGTATGACTTCAATTCTTTGAATTCTTTCTCCTTTAATGCTCCTTATTGTAGCACTCTTTTTTTGTCCACACATCCCTTCAACATCTTAATGAAAGAGAGTGCTCTACCTGCTGGCCGGGACATTAAGCAGTTCATGGTTGCCAGCTTCATGTTCAAACTTTGGACCTCTTTTACAGTGTCTGGTGATTTCATCTCCAAGATTGATTTTATCTTCTTGGGGTTTGCTCTCAGCCCATCATTTGACACCATGTGTCCCAACAATTTCCCTGCCCTAACACCAAACTAGCATTTGGCTGGATTTAGCTCCATCCCTATCTCCTTAAACTGCGCCACATACTGGCTTCTTTTTACCACAATTTTATCCACGTACACCACCAAATTTCTCCCAATCTACTTCTAAAAGATCCTTTCTACCACACTTATATATGTGGCTCTATAATTTCTTAGGCCAAAAGGCATTATCCGGTATCCAAAAGCTCTTTTCTTCATTATACAGGCAGTTTTTTCTATGTTACTCTCCAGCGTAGGGATTTGGTGATACCCCATGTACGCATCAAGAAAGTATTTAACTGGGTAATTGTTAATAGCATCTACCTTTTGGTTAATGGCAGGCAGCGGGTAATAGTCATGGGGGAAGGCTTTGTTCAGGTTTGTGTAGTCCACACACATCCTCCGGCTACAATCCATCTCTTTCATCGACACAGGGTTAGCTAGCCAGGCCGGGTAAGGAATTTCTTGCAGGATCCCTGATGCCCAGCCGGATCTCCTCCCTATTTGCCACCTCATTTCTTTCCCTGCAGAGTATCCTCCACTTCTACTGAATAGGTTTGTGGGAGGTCATCGTCGTACCTCTCAAAGTTAGTACATTTAATCCCTAATGCTTACTATCTACAATTAAGTAGATAATGGCAAGTTGGGGTCGTCCACGAGAAGAGGGATATTTTCAAGTGTTTAAACATATATAGGAGAAAATATACCAGGCATATACATATATAGATACATATAAAAACATGCAGAAAATGAGGGTTTGGTTGGTTTTCGATCCAAAGTTATCAAATTGAAAGACAACAATCAGCAAAGCAAGAGAACTATGCTAATCATGCAAGACAACTAAAGACAAGATTAAAACAACAATTTACGGAACTTTGGGCACAATTGACTTAAACTTCCAAGCCTCTTATCCATCATTGAACATGCAACATATTTTCTACTTTCACTACTTGTTGTGAAGACTAAACTTCTATCCTTCTTAGATAGTAGTTTTCAAGAGTGAATTCGACATCTCTTGTCAAACCTCACCAATGACTTCCTTAGTCGAAACACAACTAAAAGTATCCCATTAATGGCATTGAGCACAAAGAATCAACAAGCTTGGAAACACTTATAAACACTACACCGTGTCTAAGCATTTAACCAATTCATGCATTTACACAAGATTAGTCTAGAACGATCGACATTCATAGACTTCTCTCATTTGCTACAAGTAACAAACATGACAAAGAGTTCAACATTATCATATTCATCTAGCAATTATCAAAACACTACATTGAAAGGCACCCCAAAAAAAGGGGAAAATATCCAAAACAAAACAAAAGAAGTTTCCAAAAGTAGCAAGTCTAACAAAATATCTCCAGCCCCAACCGTGCAATCAGTAGATACCCCTCCCCACACTTAGAACACTACATTTCCCTCAATGTAGACAATAGGGTCATGTAATAAGCAAAGTATGGAAAGGGTAAGGATATGATGCTCACAAATCACTGATGTGAGGAAGAAGGGTCACCGCCAAAGTAGTGATGCTGATAACAAGCCATCCAATCCATGCTCCTCTACCTCCTCACTCTCTGCCTCTCTGCTCTTGGATCAGGGCCTGAGGTACTTCCTACCTGGGACTGCATCTCATGGATGCGAGCTGATAGGTGATCAATCTCCTCATCCATGTCGATCAAGCTCTGGGAGACAAACACGTTGTGCTCCAGTATCATGTTGTCCTGGCGGAAGAATCCAGTATGTATGGTCTGCATCATCTGCTCATACAAATCGTGTGGAGGCTGTAGGTAGTAGTGAGGTGGCACATCATCCTCCTGCATTGACTCGGTCTCTGGTGGAGGCTGCGGGGACTGCTGCTGCTGTCGCTCGAAAAAGGGCAGGCTTCCATCATCGCACTGGACAGGGGCTGGGCCAAGGTTGTGGAGCTCGTGCTAGAAGTCCTCTCTGCATGAGGAGTCAGGTGAAATTGCCAAATCTGCTAGAGGTGAATCAAACTCAAACTCAAACTTCATCTTGCTAGGCTGAGAAAGTGCCATGAATGTGACCTTCCTGGCGCCATATAACCAATGGAATACCCTTGTGGCCCACTTAATGAGGTAGGAAGTGCGCCTCCCTAAGCGTAAAAAGTCAGTGGGTGGAACCAATCCTAGGTACTCAGCCAAGATTTCTATCATACCTCCAACCATAATCTTCCCCTTCGGCTTCCCTGCCACCTCTACATTCTTGTTCATCCATAGCTCAGTCCATAACCCGTATCCTAGTCCCTCACTCTTCAAGTGCCATAGAAAGTGAATGTCGTTGTCTAGCACATTTTTCGGCTCCACCGAGCAAAGTACTATGACAGTCAACACTCAGTGCACATAATGGAGTGTGAGGTGGATGATGACACCGCTCTTATCGTGGGAGTTCTTCGGCCTGATGTTGATGACACTTCAGAATTGCATGTCCTCCTCAATCGATCGTTCTTGGGCCTATGGGTCCAACCTCGCCCGTATCTCCGCAGTGTCCCATCTGAAAGCTTCCTCAACCTGCGAGATGGTCATTTCCCAAGATATATCATCTAGGTGAA
The DNA here is from genome assembly GCA_037428765.1 of Rubia yunnanensis. Classification (NCBI taxonomy): domain Eukaryota; kingdom Viridiplantae; phylum Streptophyta; class Magnoliopsida; order Gentianales; family Rubiaceae; genus Rubia; species Rubia yunnanensis. Next base: position 105,420,161 of record CM075063.1, on the reverse strand, counting down.
AGGTGATGTACCTCTTGCACGGTTGGTCATTCCTCATGCTACATACTCTGACAGTGGACAGAAACTTCAGTGTATATCACCGGTAAGAGGGGGCACTCTTGCTCATGAAACCCTTCATCCCTCCTTTGGCGAGGAGGCATCGGACTGGATGGGCGAGCCCTATAGTGTCCAAAGTGAGCAGGTCCACAAAACTCCTCTCCTTGAGCGGACGGTTGGCAAGGGCATCCCATCTCTCCACGTAGGACCCGGTGATCTGGGTCAAAACCATGTACCTATCAGAAGGAGGTACAGGGCTTGGCTCTGGAGTCGGTGGTAGAGGCGGAGGTGGAGCGATGGTGTGCCCACCTCGTGGAGGAACCCTTGGTCTCTTGGTAGGGTCCATATCAAACAACCACAACAAACAAGTGTCAAATGCACATGAATATGTACATAAGTAATATTGCAAATTCATACTCATCCTTAAACTAGTTTTTGTCAATCATCACAGGCCAAATCAAGTCCAAGCCAACTAGTTTAAGTCCTAATCACAATTGCACATACAGTCTATATTATGTTCAACATGCCCATATTCTCAAGTCCATGAGGTTCTCACATAGTTGAAATCTAATATGCCATATCTCAAAATCACAGTCATGCCTAATTAGGTTAAACACCATTAGTACATTCATAATGTCAACATTCAAGTCCCATGGCTAAACTACCCTGAGCAAAATGACATTGCAAAGCACAATAACAATTTATCCAAATAACAACTATGTTTAATCAAGGGACAACATGCCTCATATATAGTATAAGCTACAATCCATTCTCAACCAAAACAACACTAATAGAGCAATTTGAAGACCAATACGAGCAACTCAACACACTAAAAGTGATTATGATGTTATCCTACATCCAACCAAGCTGTAAACACAATATATTCACACAATCCCCCATCAAATCAAATTGCAAGCACAACATATTCAAAAGAATCTACAATGTTCCAATCAATAAAAATTCCTAAGGCATCATAAAAATTCACACAATATCCCATGAAATAACTGATTCAATCATAATCACAAGTTAAGAATAAGAGATTAAAGAATTGTACCACTTAGATGCCAAGGATTGGAAAGGGATGAAGCCAATGAGCAATTTGAAGTTTAATTGCCAAAAATCACAAAACCCCCAAATTCTAGGGTTTTGTGTTCTTCAACAATTTTAGTTTGATTTATGGGTAGAGCTTGGGAAGAGGGAATGGGAGTATGGAGTGGTGGCGGTGAGCAGCGATGAGCAGCGATGAGCGACGGTGAGTGGCAGTGAGGTGGAGGTCGGAGGGAGGTGGCTTGGTTGGAGGTGGCGAAGAGATGAAGGGAGTTTGTGTGAGTTTGTAGCAAAAAATGATTATGCCCATCTTTTTCTAAACAGGTCGGCACGACCGTTGCAACTCGCAACGTGTTCGTCGCGACTCGTGACGTGGCCATTGCGACTCACAAAAAGTGGAGGCTGGGAGCTCTTTTTTTCACCTAAAAATCCTGATCTGGTCGCAACACGCGACCACTTAGTCGCGACTCACGATGGTCTGTTGCAACTTGGGACCACTCCATCGTGTCTCACGACGAGGCCATTGCGACTCACGAAAAGTAGAAGTTGAAACCCAAAATGAGCACAAAATTTTCCGAGCCCGTCGTGACTTGCAATGAGGTGGTCGTGACTCGCGACCGGCTACCCACCTAGTACTTAGAAAAATTTTCTGATTTCACCTCTTGTCCTAGTCTTTCCTTCTTGATTCCAAGCATTTCTCCCTTCAAAATTCTTCTAAAACTTTCCTAGCGGTCCTCTTTGCTCCTAAATAACCGCCACATGCATGAGAATGACAATTTCAATAATTAAGTGTACTTTATTATTGGGGATACATCGCCTAACAACTTGATCCGCACAATGTCTCCACAAAAAGGGATCATCCCACACATAATATTTAACATCACTCTTTAATTTATCCTTTTTAGCCTTAGAAAAATGAGGAGGGAATTTACCAGCGACAAGGAAGTTAACAATGTCGGCATACCACGGTTGGAGATCTCTAATGGTGAACAATTGTACATCAGGGAATTACTTCTGTAGTTGCTTCTTCAATACGGGATTTACCTCAATGTCTTGGCATGGAGTCAATCGGCTCAAATGATCGGCCACAAGGTTTTCCGCGCCCTTCTTGTCTTGCACCTCCAACTCAAATTCGCTCAAAAGCAAGATCCACCTAATCAATCTTGGCTTGGCCTCTTTTTTTTCATTGAGTGACAAAGCGCTGCATGGTCAGTGTACATAATAACTTTTGTACCAAGCAAGTAAGATCGACATTTTTCCAAAGAAAATACCACTACTAGCAACTCATTTTCTGTGGTGGAGTAGTTTCTTTGGGCCTCATTGAGAGATATGGATGCGTAGTAGATGGCGTGAGGCGCTCTCCCTACCCTTTGACCAAGTACCACTCCAACGGTGTAATTACTAGCATCGCACATGATCTCAAAATGCAACCACCAATCGTAGGGTTGTATAATAGGGGCCGAGACTAACCTTCCTTTCAATGTATCAACTTGCATAAAGGAGATGCTATCTTTGAGAAGAACCTTGATGAACCGGCGGTAAAATCCTACATGGCCAAGAAAAGAGCGCACTTCGCGCACATTAGTAGGATAAGGCAAAGTTTGAATTGTATCTATCATTGCCTTGTAAACCTCAATAACCTTAGAGAAGACAGCATGGCCTGAGACAATTCCTTGCTCTACCATAAAATGACACTTCTCATAATTAAACACAAGATTGGTATCAATGCAATGTTTAAGAACTTGTGCCCAATTTGCTAAACAGTTGTCAAAAGAACTACCATGAATGGTGAAATCATCCATAAATACCTCGACAAAGTTTTCAAAAAATTCTGAGAAATGCTTACCATACACCTTTGTGAAGTTTCAGGGGCATTCCATAACCCGAAAGGCGTATGCCTGTAGGCAAACGCACCAAAGGGGCACGTGAAAGTGGTTTTTTCTTAGTCTTCCGGGGCGATAGCTACTTGAAAGTACCCCGAGTACCCCTCAAAAAAGCAATATAAGGGGTGGCTTGCTAACCTTTTGAGCATTTCATCAATGAATGGCAACGGGAAGTGATCTTCCGAGTTTCCACATTTAGCCTCCGGTAGTCAATGCAAACGCGCCACCCGTTTTGAACTTGGGTGGGAACCATTTCACCCTTCTCATTTTCGACTACTGTCACCTCACTCTTCTTGGGAACCACTTGAGTTGGACTCACCCACTTGCTATCCGAGATTGGATAGATCATGCCTGCTTGGAGTAACTTGAGGATATCCGCCTTCACCCCCTCTATCATAGGTGGGTTCAAACGGTATTAGGGTTGTTGCATGGGCCTTGCATCTTCTTACAACAAGATTTTATGCATGCAAGTGGATGTGCTTATGCCTTTGATGTCGATAATAGTCCATCCAATTTCTTCCTTGTTCTCCGGTAACATCACCATCAACTTTTCTTCTTGCTCTTTGGTGAGTTTTCTTGAAATGATAACCGGAAGCATCTCCCCCTTCCCCAAGAAATGCATACTTGAGGTCACTTGGCAAAGATTTAAGTTCAATCACCGGTGCTTTCACAAGTGATGGGAGGAATTCCAGTTCCTTGGGTTCCTCTAAGAGTAGAGGAGGAGGCTTCGAGAGGCTCAGTTTCATCTCTTCAAGCAGGTTCAAGTCCTCAAAGTTTTCCTTCAAGTTAGTGCTCATAGGGTATACATTGTGGGAATCATCGCTATCACATTGCAAAGCAACAAATAAGGAATCATCACCACTTAGCTCAAAAAAATCTCGCACAACTTCTTCAACAACATCTAGGGCATGGCAAGCATGTTCTTCACTAGGATACTTTATAGAGCCATTTATGTTAAACTCTACTTTTATTCGATCAAATTCCATGGTGAGGGTACCCTTTTGGACATCAATCATTGTTCTAGAGGTTTTCAAAAATTGCATCCCTAACAAATCAGGGTGGCATGTTTATCATGCTCTATATCAAGGACAAAAAAATCCGCGGGAAAAACTAAGGAATCCACCTTAACCAATATGTCCTTGACAATACCTTTAGGGTATGCACTAGAACGATCACCCAATTGGATTACCACCCCAGTTTTGTGCAATGTACCCAAGTTGAGGTTTTCATACAAAGAGTAAGGAATCACATTTATCGATGCACCTAGATCATGCATAGCTCTTTCAAAACGTGTATTTCCTATTATGCAAGGGATTGTGAACATGTCGAGATCGCTACACTTAGGGGGTAGCTCTTTTTGATACAGGGCGGAAACATGCTCACTTTTTCCATTTTTCAACTTATTTTTGGCCCTTTGTTTTCTATTCCAACACATAATTCCTTGAGAAATTTAGCACATCTAGGTATTTGTTCAATGGCATTCAAGAGTGGGATATTTACCTTCAATCTAGAAAAGACTTCGTAGATGTTCTTGTTGTCCTTCTTCCTCCTTTTGTCTTTCAAGGCTTCCGGAAATGGAGGTTCCGGTACATATGGAGGGATCTCCACCATCTTTTCTTTTTTGTGAAAGGGAGATGAAGGTTCTGGGATGGAGGTTCACTTTGGTCTTGGTGCAAATGTCTTCACTTTGATTTCTTCTTCCTTGCTCTTTTTGGCCAACTCCTTGGCCTTCTTCTCATGGGCTTCTTCTTTCTCAACCCTTTTTTCAAACACCTCAATCCTCGTAGGCTCCTCTTTCACAATTTCATCACCCGGGGAAGTGCCAACCTTTCTACCACTTCTCAAAGTGATAGCACTAGCATTTTGCCGAGGGTTGATCCCGGTTAGGAGGGTAGTTTACCCTCTTTCTGGGCCTCCATTCGATTCACCACTTGAGCTATCTAGCTCACTTGAGTTTCCAAGTTCTTGATGATCACCTTGGCTTTATCTTGGAATTTTTCACTTTTCTTCGTACACATGCCTAACCGATGAATGGCTTGCATCGCCTCATCATTTGTTAGTCCTGAACTTTCCCCTTGGTCTCAAGGTTTATCTTGGAGCCTTTGAAATTGTTGTTTAGGTGGCCTATATTTTTGTTGAGGAGGCCAATACAGTTGATATTTTTGTTGAGGAGGCCAATACAGTTGATATTTTTGGCTTCCTTGAGGATTTCCATACCGGATGTTTGGGTTGTCATGATTTCCCTAATTGAACGGCTGGTTTTGGTACCCTTGATAACCTTGGTTGGCTTGGTGATCTTGCCCACCTTGATATCCTTGGTTGCCTTGGTAGCCTTGATTTCCTTGATACCCCATGGCACTCACATCCTCATTATAGTCCTCTTGCAAAGTAGGGCAAGTGTCTGTAGGATGCGCCAAGTAACAAATTTCACATGATTTAACATGTGGCGCATTTCCGGGCTTCATCATCAAAGATTTCACCATGGATGCAAGGGACGAGCCTTGATCCTCGAGCTTTCCACTATTGGAAGAGTCACTTGCAGACATTGCATTTCTCCTTCTCAAACCGTCCCATGAGCTAAAGTTTCTTGATTCTTCGATAGCACCTCATACAATTGCATCGCTTCGGATGCAGTCTTGTTCCCAAGAGCGCCACCAAAAGAACTCCTTACCAACCTTTGATGCTCATCAAGAAGACCATTGTAGAAGTAATAGACCAAATCCCCCCCGAATAAATGTGTTAAAGGAAACTTGCGAGAAGCTTCTTGAACCTCTCCCAATAGTCGAATAGAGATGAACCCGTAGAATATTGATGGAGCCGGTCTTTAGCTCAAAGTGCCCGTTCGGTCCAACCACGGGATACTCAATGCATATTTATTGTTGATCGAGGTTGGGGGCAATGATGTCTCTTAGCAATGTTTTCGCCAAAGGAATCTCCCTTTCTTGGAGAGGAGGAGCTTGCCCTTGGAGAGGAGGATGTTGAGGTCCCCCTCCCAGATGCTCATCTTCGTGCTCAAGTTGATGTTCCATAGAGGAAGAGGTATCCACAAAATGGTCACTAGGAGGGATGTTATTCACATTTTCCAAAGAAAGCCTCCTAGCCCATCTCAAATTCAACTCTAACTCGGGGTCGTAGTGTAGGGGTTCTTGTGAACGCGTACGAACCATGAACCAAGAACTTGAACAATACGTCTCCAAACCAAGCGAAAATGGTAAATCAACTAAGAAATAAAAATAAAAGCAAACTAAAAAATATTTACAAATAGCATAAAATCACACATGATATGCCCGAACACTTAAAAATAAATGCCTCCTCCATGGCAGCGGCGCCAAAATTTGGGAGGCCATGGCTGTACCTCTCAAAGTTAATACTTTTAAGCCCTAATGCTTACTATATACAATTTAGTAGATAATGGAAAGTCGGGGTCGTCCACGAGAAGAGGGATATTTTTAAGTTCTTAAACATATATAGGAGAAAACATACTAGGCATATACATATATAAATACATATAAAAGCATGTAGAAAAGGGGGGTTTGGTTGGTTTTTTATCCTAAGTTATCAAATTGAAAAACAAAAATTAACAAAGCAAGAGAACTATGCTAATCATGCAAGACAACTAAAGACAAGATTAAAACAACAATTTACGGAACCTTGGGCGCAATTGACTAACACTTCCAAGCCTCTTATCCATCATTGAACATGCAACATATTTTCTACTTTCACTACTTGTTGTGAAGACTAAACTTCTATCCTTCTTAGATTGTGATTTTCAAGAGTGAATTCGACATCTCTTGTCCAACCTCACCAATGACTTCCTTAGTCGAAACACGACTAAAGGTATCCCATTGATGGCATTGAGCACAAAGAATCAACAAGCTTGGAAACACTTATAAACACTACACCGTGTCTAAGCATTTAACCAATTCATGCATTTACACAAGATTAGTCAAGAACGATCGACATTCATAGACTTCTCTCATTTGCTACAAGCAACAAACATGACAAAGAGTTCAAAATTATCATATTCATCTAGCAATTATCAATCCATCAACACAATCAAAAGCTCTAAATCATACTCTTGGATTCCTATCAAGAAAAGGAGAAATCAACCCATTTCCCCAAACCCTAACAAGTATATCATACAAGTACTTCATATACTCAAGCTTTTAAGAACATTAATGACATTCACAAACACATTCAATGCTCCATAAATGCATCATAGTAAGAGTATCAAATAGGCTATAAATTTCTCTTAAGACATGAGCTTGGAAGCCTTGGTCAATTGCTCCCAAGAACTAGATTAGCTACAAGAGTTCATGCTAATTAATGGTAACAAACCAAACATAATACTCCCTCCGTCCCAGCCGAATCTGCACACTTTTTGGTCAACTTTCTCAAGACACGTTTGACCATAAATTTCAGCTAGTATATAGATACCAATATCATCATGTGAGATATTGTTGGATTCTTTGCATGCTGTATTTTCTAAATATCAAATTTTAACACACCGTTAATATACGTAACTAAAGTTATCGTTGGTCAAACATGACCTGAGAAAGTTGACCAAAAAGTGTGCACATTCGGCTGGGACGAAGTAATACAAGAGAATTCAAAGAAGAAAAATGGTAGAAACTAGGGATAGGAACAGTACCAAAAATGCAGGAAAGAAGAGATGTGAATGAGAAGAAAGAGAGTGTTATTTTTAGTATAAAAAAGATAAGTTTAGGTTCTAGCTACCCGTTGGTCACAACTCGGGACAGGTTCGTCGAGACTCGCGACGGGCGCCAGAACTTAACCTTGTTTTTTTTCTTCTTCTTGTGGTAAACACTTATCTTCACAATCATTCCTCTCGTTTTTCAAGTCTTCAACTCTTTGAAGAAAGTCTTCAAAAATGGTCTTCGACGGCCTCCGGTCTTCAAGTCTTCATGTTTTCGAAGCAAGCCTTCAAAGTCTTCGAAAAGTGATCTTTAATGGCCTCTGGTCTTCAAGCCTCCATGTTCTTCCTTTGTCACGCAAAATCCACTTAGAAGAGGTAAAAGAGCGTAAAGTTTCTCTTACCCATCCTAAGAGAATTTCAAGGTAAAACACAAGCTCTTAATAATAAAAGAGCACAAAAGTGACCCCAAAAAGTACTAAATTATACACATAAAGTCAGATGGGTTCACCTTCAAATCATGATAATCATCCTCCTTTGGGACTCCCGTTATGTTTTCTGGCCTCCGGGCAAAGGTTCTCATATTCCTTTTCAGTACTCTCACAAGCTCTCTTTTCACCTCAGGTGGGAGAAATGTCCCTACCTACACCGACTAGTTCTCACTGAGTCGTACTGTTTCCACTTGTGCGCCCAGTTCCATCGAATTATCCTTGCCTGTAATCATTCTGTCAGGCCTAGCCTTACTGACTTGCCCTGCCTGACCTCCATTTCTGTCTTCCCACTTGCACTTGCTGAGGGAGACCCTGTGACACTCTCTAGCCTATTGTTGATCTCCTCTGACTGCGGTTATTCCTCCCTTGGTTGGGAACTTCAGGAGTAGGTGCAAGGTTAACACTATTCCCTTCATCAGCTCCAGTGTTGGTCTACCAAGTATCAAACGGCATGGGCTGTTTTCTAATACAGCCATAAACTTCATGTCCACAATCTTGCTCTTATCCCCTTCTCCCAGTGCCATCGGCAGGAGTATGGTCCCTTATGGCCATACTATTCCATCTACAAAGTCCACCAACGGGGTTGTCTATGGGCTCAAACTTCTTCTTTGTGTTTTCGTCCAGCTTCTCAAAGCAGTGCCAATACATTATCTTTGCGGAGCTTCCACTGTCTACATATGCACGGTGAATCCTTTTGTCCATCACTTTGACCATTATCACCAGCTCATCAATGTCGGATGGCCTATCAGGTATTGGGTCACTGGTGTTAAACGTTATTACTTCGTTGAGACCCAACTTTCTGTTTGATGGGGTTGGCTGCGACGTCATCCTGTAGCATACCTTTCTCTGGGATTATGTCCTTCCCTTAGCGCTCCCACCTATAATGGCATATATGTTTGTGACCGATGCTGCCTGGTTATCCTCTACATAGGAGCTATTGCCACTTGCCTCGTTCATCCCCGGCCTCGGCCCTGGATACCTCTTTGACTTTTTCGGGGCCTCGCTCCCTGTCTGGGATTCTTGCTCTGTCACGACCGTCCTACTGCCTGCGGAAACCTCTGTAATTGTTTTTTTTTTGTTAGTTGTCCTTGTTATGGACCCTTGTACTTTTTTGCCAAATACGCTAGCTCACCGCTCTGCACACAGTCCTAGATGTTATACTTCATATGCATACATCGTGGCCATATTCATCGTGGTAATCGCAAAAGCGGAACTTGCTCTTCTTATTGGGATCTTTCATCACCTTTAGTGGGACGTCTAGTATGTTTTTCCCTGCGTACAGGGAAAATATCTCCTTGGGTGTCTTGATGAGAGGTGTGAAGTTCCTTTCTGCACAATCAACCCTTCTCGCCTTGCCATGCCCAGCCCTTCTTGACTTTCCATCCCCGTCCGCATCAATTTTCCTCTGACCCTGACCTCCTTGAGTCTCCTTTATCCTCTTATCAGCCAAGTGTGCCCTGATGAAATTCCCAACTCTCCTCATCAGCTCGCCAATTGTTCTCGGTGGATCCAAGGTGTATTCTATCAACAATAAATTATGCCTCGGGACATTTATAAGAGTGTCTATGAGGAACTGGTTGCTCCTTTCTTCCACTTGATTTTCTTCATCATTGGAGCGCTCCCAGAACACTGATAAGGTCTTTGATGGCTTGTGCCCAACTGCCAAAAACTTGGACCTAGTCTTTTGGAATTTCTTTATTTGCATGAAATGGGTTAAGAACTTATCCTCCAGTTTGCTAAAGTTTTCGATGGTCTCGTCCTCTAGGTTCTTGAACCACACCATGGCTGCTGCTGTTAGGGTGGTCGCAAACACCTTGCACCATATGGCTTCTGGAATTTTAAAGGTAGCCACGTTGGTGCAAAATGTGTTCAAATGATCCTTTAGGTCTGCTTCCCCATTACACTACCCCAAGTTTGCTGGTATCTTTAGCTTCAGATCAACTGTAAACTGCTATATTCTCCTGGTGAACGGCGAGCCTCTACTTTCCTTTGTCGGCTCTTCTCTTGTTTCCCTCATTAGGGTCTTGCACTTGTCAAGCTCCTTCTCTCGTCAGAGTAGAGTTCTCCTCCAGATGCGTTACGTCTTCCATAACCACCTGGTTGAACAAGCTTTCTTCATGTGGTGCCTCCATTCTGTTTGAGCTGCGTGGATACTAAGATCTTTGAAAGCGATCCCCACAGATGGCGCCAATGTTAATTCATATTTTTTAATTCCTATAGCTTTGGTCCCTCCATTCTTCAATTCTTTTCATGACCTGCAAAATAGGCGGAATAAGGTCAGGCAAGCAGGCGCAGGGTTGTGCCTGCTCCGAAGCTCTGGTAAGTCTTTGCTACCATGTAGGGAATATATTTGTGAATAGTAAATATATTATGTAGATCTTACCTTCTAATTGCCTAAATCCCTTATGTGCGTTTGGGGGCTGACATGACAGCTCGCGTCACATCACCTCTGTTTCCATTTCCTTCTTGACTAAGCCCCGCTTTATTCCCTTGTTGGGCCTTTTACCTGGATTGAGCTTCCGTTCTCTTCTCTTGGCATGGGCCTCATCTTTGTCTGGGCCAATAATGGACATTCGTCGTCATCAAAGAAGGAAATTTGGGTGATATGAGAAAATTGAAGACGAAATTGGAGAAGCAATATTTTTGTCCATAAGTTGTTATTGAAAAATATATCAATTTCTATATTTGTGCGGTTGGACTGGACTTATGGAAATTGAAATTGATTTGAAAATATCATTTTCACAGAGGATTTGGTTTGATTGGATAGAATATATTTTAGAGCAAAGTGTCAAAAGAATCTTGACTTTAGAACAAAGTGTCAAAAGAATCTTGACTTTAGATCGAAGGTGTCAGTATAACTCTGTAAAATCAGAAAGTGCAAAATTAATCCTAACTTTATAAAGTAAGTATCAAAATAACTTGGGATCCGTTAACTCTAATTATCAATGCTGCAATTGGTCAGGGTTTAAGAAAACTACAATTTTACCCCTAAAAAAAAGAAAAAACTGAAATGACACAATTTCCCTCCTCCATATTAATCCCCCACATTGTCCCCTCTTCTTCTTCTTCCCGCAGCCTGTTCGAAACCCTCTTCTCCCCACCCCGTTCGACGCCAACGGTGGTCATTTGGCGAGGATTGGTGGAGGAGGATGGATTTGGAGATGGTGTCAGGGTAACAGCGGCGACGCAGAGGTCGGGGCTGTCAGTTTTGGTGCAGATCTTTTTAACGTCGGCGTTCACGTTGGTGATGGGTGGATGGATGTCGTTGGAAAACTTGTCGAAATCGAACAGGAGGCGTGGCTGTAGAGGAAGCTGCTGGCGCCGCCGATGGACGGTACTTCTGCTTCTTCCATGGTGCTGCTGTCGCCGGAGGAAGGCGAATCTGTTGAATTGTAGGGGGGATGCTTACTCGTTAGCTCCGTTGTTTGCGACGAACCCGTTGAGTTCAGGTCTTCTACGTTGAGTTCACCCGTTGAATCGCTCGTGGGCTCTGCTGAAATAGAGAGCAGCGACGAGGAAGATGTCCTGAGCAGCAACCATGAGCATCTGCTTTCTTTCCTTGAAAATTCCATGTCTCTTTTCTTTGTTTTCATATGCTTTCATTCCTCTGAAAATTCCATCAGCTTTGTTGTTGATTTAATGGTACAGAAGTCTACGGCGGTATCAGGTTGTTGAAGAAAAATCTTTAGTTTTTTATATTTGTTTTAAAATGAGATTTAAGTAAAATATTTATTATAACAGGGAGGGGGTAAAAATGAAATAAAAAATTTAAGGTGAAATGCCCGGGGGCTAATTTTTCTTTTTACACCCGGCCAATTGTAGGAAATTTTAATCAATGCCGGAATGTGGCCAGAAGGTTAGATCAGTATAATTCATCATAAAGATAGGATTAGTCTGGCCCTTTTTCATTTTACAGGGTTATATTGGCACTTTCAGTATAAAGGTAGGGTTAAAATAGCATTTTACCCTATATTTATTTTCTTTCTTTAAGGGATTGGAATTGATAATTCCTATCTCCAGGGGATTTGATTGAAATAAGAATTTGAGATGGAGAAGGAATTATTCTCGCACAGAATTTGGTGTGTATGACTGGTATAAACAGAAGACAATTCGGCTGAGCAACTTACCCTTTTAATTGAAGAAAATATGCTTCCAGATTTTTGTATATTCCGAGAAATGCTCAAGAGTTTTCGTCTGTGTCCAACATGATCATAACATATTGATCAAGTTTAGAATCGTATACCTTAATTCCTCGGGATGAGGAGATCCAATGTCAAGGAGTTTCAAGGTCAGGGGAAGTTTGATCATGGTTTATCGGTAGCCTGGGGAGCTTGCAAAATCCACATGATATAATTAGATAAGTTAAGTATAATTGTTTGGTGTACTCTGTACTGTATCTTTCTAATTAGTGAATTTATTATGAACTGGGTCAGGCCCCGTACGTGAATTTCACCAAATTGCGTAACCAAGTCTTGTGTGTTTATGTTTTACTTTATTATATACTTGGTTAGATAGGGTATATTGGAACTTGTTAGTAATTAACTAATTGATTAATTAGATAAAACCAAATTTCAGAAGGTATTAACGAACAATATTAGTTGAACTCGGGTTCGAGCTCAAATACTATGCAATCTCAACTCGAGCCCTGTTAAGTCTATATTTGGTAGTAGACTGGATCGCGGTCACTACTCCTTTAACATGATAGAAAACCTACAAGACAGAGAGACAAGGGTGAGACAGGCAGGCGCATGACCATGCTTGCTCCGACGATCTAGTCAGTCGAGTGAGTCATTCTAGGGCTTCTATGGAAGAGTGTCTAAGAAGTAGGATCAGTGATCATACCTTTCTTGGTTGCATCCATACGTACATAAGTTGGTGGCTTGATGTGACTAAAGTTGTCCATCATTCCTTGTCCGCTGGTCTCTTGTGTCAGTCTCACATTCTACATCAAAACGGGAACTGACCATTTGGGCTTTGGCTCAGGTTTGGGCCTTTCAGCCCATACCTTATTAATTTCCCCAAATCCAAGGTCCTGCGACTTTTATGATGCAAGTCACGGGGCTGAGTCTTCCATTGTGCTTGCTTGGGTTTTCACGAGGAAAACTGTAGCTAGTGTGTTTTTGAAAGTTGTGCTTTTTTGAGGCCATGACCCTTGCTGTTCCAACAGTTGCGCCCTGTGTGGTTACTTTGCCAATAGTCAACTTTCATTGTTTGCCAATAGTACCCATCTTGCACTGCCCACAACACCACTATTTTAGGCCCTTGATGACTCCCACAACTTTCTTCGTGTATTTCCCACAGTACGACCTCTGCCAGGTTCGAGTCTGCACATCTGAGCCATGGTTCCACATAGCCCTATCTGTATAACAAACCATCTTTCATGGCGTAGCTAAAGGCGTTTCTCCTTATCCTTCTTTCTGTTGTCTCTTCCTGCGGCACCGTCCCACTCTAGTCAGCCAGGGTGGAGAAACATTGTATGCAGATTCAGAATTCCCAAGATCATGGTCAATGACAATGGAAAACAATTTTCGAATGACCTTTTTCACTCCTGGTGCGAGGGGTTGAAGATCAAGCAACAGTTCACCTCAGTTGCCCACCCTCAGGCTAACGGGAAAATAGAGGTGACGAACATAACCATCCTCCAAGGTTTGAAGAAAATACTGGGTCAGTTGAAAACTAAGTGGGAATTTGAATTGACAAGTGTACTTTGGGCATACCGGACCACACCCAGAACAACAACAGGGAAGTCACCTTTTAGGTTTCACTTCGAAAGTGAGGCGATCATACCTCCTGAAATTGTGGTACCCAGCAAAAGGTTCATAGCATTGCTAACGCAGAAGGAAAATGACAAGGCCATAAGGGTGAACAGAGAGGAGTTGGAGGATCTAAGAGAGAAATCAACCCTGAAAGAAGCAGCATACAAGTCCTAGATGGAGAAACACTGCAACAACAAGGTGAGGCCAAGAAGTCTGAAGCAGAGTGACCTCGCCATGAGGAAAAATGAAAAATACCCCAATTGAAAAAAAAAAACAATCAGAGAATGCAAGCCAGACGGGAATCAAAGCACTCCAGCCGGCAGGCAGGCGGACCGAGCCACAGACGAGCCAATAGCTCATCAAGGCAAGAATAAAAAATGCAAAAAATCTCGATTGACAAAAACAAACAATCGGGAAATGCAAGCCAAACAGGCACCAAAGCGCCTTTGGCCCCGTGCAACCAGGGGAATGCTACCCAGCCTTTTTAGGCTGAAGAAAAACACACTTGGCCCCGCGCAGCTAGGGAGATGTTAACCAACCTGCAATAGGTTGAGGAATGTGGAATCAAAAAATAAGAATCAAAATATAGGAAATAATACGATAGGGGGAAGATGACACCCCAAAATAAGTTTTAAAATAAAAGAGGGAGGAGACGCCCCTAGCAGAACAAAGTATTTACCCCTCAGGGGGACTTATATAATACCAAAAGGGGGAGAAGGCACCCCTAAAAAGGAAAAAAAGTTAAAATATTCCTCCCCTTAAGGGGACCCACATCACTCAGCAAAATAGAACAAAACAAAAGTTTATTAAGCTACAGCTTGAGAACTACCAGCACCATCATCACCATCCTGCTCATTGTCTTTACCCTTGCCATGCGCCACCACCTGCTCCTCACTCTGCATCTCCTACCTGGAACCACTTGGACCACTAGTAGAAAGGCTGGCAAGCTAAACTATGGCAGAGTTGGGATCCCAAGCCTCGAGTTCCCCGGTCGTCATGCCCACACCCAAGATAGTGAAGCATTCAGAGAAGCTATACTCACAGAAAGGGACGAAGACCTCACCAATTGCACCCTTCAACTTCTCGGGGTGTCAGATATGGTGGCTTCTAGATCAAGGCTTTAAACAGCCTTCTCACAAGAAACTCGGAGGCTTAACGATTGCACATAATTTTGGATTATATACTAAGGAAGACCCGAGTAAAAACCCATTCTTGGAATGCATGGAGTGCAGGGATCTCTATCTTAAGCCTGCCCACAGTTATCTACAGCGAGCCAGCAATGCCTCTTTCCAGCTCCATGTCACCTACAAGAGACACAGCCCAAGAGCGGGAGCACTCTAGGTCACCTTCAAGGGAGCCAGTGTGACCACGACTGTGCTACAAGTCCGTAGTCAGGTCCTTGATGGACTGACAGGCCTGCTCGTGATCAACTAAAGCAATGACAAGATTGAATAGGAGCTCCTTCTGCTCAAGCTGCACCGCCATGTGCTAATTAAAGAAACAAGGGTCAGGCAGGATAATTTAAGTAAAGTTTGAAAAGTTAAACTAGAACCAAGAGAGGGTAGAAAAATACCCCAATCACAAAGGAGACGTAGCGGTCAGAGATACTCAAAGATCCCAACACATTCAGCCCACGCTCTGAGGTCCACTCCTTGAGCCAAATGTTAAAGTGCCTCAGAGGCAGAGCCTAGGATAGGAAGTTAGCAATGGAAAGAGTCCTTTGGAGCAGCTAACCCTCCATAGTTGCTCGAGAACTTGAAGCTTTAAATAAGGGGAGAGTAAAACTCACAGGAGGGGTAATAATCACGATGTACATAGAAGTTAATGCAGCAGGCGGAAATATAGAGGCAACATGAGTCATAGAATGTGGCGATGTTGGCTGAGCGGCAGGCACGAGAACGACAAAAGGGGTCTCAAGAACACTCTCCAGCAAGGGCTTCGCTAGAGCAGCCACGAGGCGTCTGCGCTTGCATTTCTGCTTGGGCATCCCTTTAAGATTGGAAAGGGAAGCTATGGATGTGTTGGAAATAGTAATGGCATGATCATGATGATTGACCTTCCCCTCTGCCTCATTAACAAGACGAACAAGGCGAGATGAGATGGCACAGCAGGACAAACAGGACAGGTCCCCAATCATATCAGCCTACAATATGTCTATAAAATAAAAACAAAGATCGGCAGTGAGTGAGTCGTAGTTAACCATGATACAGAAAAAATAACTTGAGGAGATAGTTAAAATCATATACCCTGAAGATTACTAGGGCCATCCACGGGGATGACCCCAACGGGCAAGTGAGGGGGGCCAAAAGTGCCAAGGATTGGGTCTCGTAAAATTATATCAATGTGAAAGGAGAGTTTAGACAAGACAATGGTGAAGGGGAGAAGGGGTTCCATTTCCCTAGCACTAGGACGCACACCTCGCGCCCTAGCAGGCCCAGCCGGAAAGCTACCCAGCTAAGTTGCTCCCCTCAGCACCAAACGAGAATCTATGAAAACAAACCTACGTTTCCAATCCACATGCGAGGGAAACCGTACCATGAATTTAGACCCACTTGGTCTAAATTTCAAAAAAAAAAATCCAATCTAGAGGCATCTCGGAGGAATGGAAATAAACTTGGAACAAAGAAACAGTAAGGGGAATGCTTAAACAGTAGCAGATGACCAAATGCTTCCAGCTCCCTGTATCACGTTGACCATGTCTGGATCTGTGTAACTGTTTACCAATTCTTCCACTAGTACAACCTTAGTCAAGTGTGTGTGTGCGGATGATTCCAACTTGCTAAGCGTGTCTGACCACGTGCTTTGCAACCGCAGGACCCTCGTGATGTCAAATTCTTCAAACTCCATGGCCAAACTCCTAGCACTGTCATGGTACATCTACATAGTTGGCTCTTTGGCGGCAAACTGTTGATTGTACTAATGGGCCATTAGCATTGAGTCTCCATAAGCCTATAACTTTTTTGCTCCCATCTTTTGGGCTATCTTCATCCCTACTATCAACGCTTCATATTCAGCCTCATTGTTCAAAGCATGGAATTGGAAACATAGGTCGTAAGTCGTTTCTGTTCCATCTGGGTCAGATATTATCAATCCTGCCCCTGCTCCATCCACGTGTAACTTCCACACATCTGAACCTGTCAGGACTCCCTGGCTGACTTTCTTCTACTTGTCTAGGTTCTGCACCCCCTGGCTTATCACCGTCTCCTTATCCTGCTCTTTTGGCATTTTTTTCCAGAAAATTTGCAATGACTTGTCCCTTTATTGCCTTCCTAGATGCATACTCGATGGTGTGCTATCCCAACTCTACTGCCCACTTTACCAACCTCCCCGGTGCTTTTGGTCATGTGAGGATTGATTTCAATGGTTTGTTGGTTAGTACCACCACCGGATGTGCTTGGAATTATTGTCTTAGTCTCTTTGCTACGTGAACTAGATCCAGAGCTAGTTTCTCCTGCTCGGTGTATCCCTGCTCTAGCCCTTGCAAGGCTCTGCTTACGTATTACACGGGGTGCTGCACCCTAATTTCTTATTAGACAAGTGTCGTGATGGCTGCCTCGTTGCTGGATGCTTTGTATAAGTACAGCATTTCTCCTTGTTTTAGGCTCGATAGTGTTGGTAACTATTTAAGTTATGCCTTCAGTTCCACGAACGCGACCTCTTCCTACTCTCCCCATTGTTCTACTCTCTTATTATCTATGTAACCCTTTAAAGTTTTGAAGAAAATGAGTGCTCTCTCCGCAACCCTAAAATGGAAACAATTCATGGCCGCTAGCTTCCCCTTCAGGCTTTGAATTTCTTTGATGGTTATGGGAGATTGAATTTCCAAGATCTCATTAACTTTATTCGAGTTCACCGCAGTTTTTCGTTTGACACCATGTGCCCTAAGAACTTTCATGCTCCTACCCCGAACTAGCACTCGCTTGGGTTTAACTTCATTCCTTTCTCCCTGAACCGCTTTAGAGTTTTCACTATATCGCCCACAAAGGTCTCTTACTGGGTGCTTTTGATCACCATCTCATCAACATATGCCTCCAAATTTCTCCCTATATGTTCCTGGAAAATCTTATCAACTACCCTCAAGTAGGTTGCACCGGCGCTCCTCAACCCAAATGGCATTATGCGGTACCCGAACTCCCCTTTTTCCATAATAAATGCATCCTTTTCCACATCTCCTTCTAAAATATGGATTTGGTGGTATCCCTTGTATGCTAACCGATAGTGGGTAGTAGTCCTTGGGGCAGGCCTTGTTCAGGTCGTTGTATTCTACGCACATCCTCCAGCTTCCATTTGAATTCTTCACCAGTAAGGGATTCGCCATCCAATATGGGTATGAAACTTCCCTCAGCATCCTTGTTGTGACAGCTATTCCACTTCCCTGTTAACTGCTTCATTTCTTTCTCTACACAACATCATCCTCTTCTTCTTCACGGGATTGTGCATCGAATTTTCCTTTAGCTCATAGCATCCAATCTGTTTTGACAATCCCATTATGTCTTCTAGCTTCCAGGCGAATGCCTGAGCGTTCTCCTTCAAAGCATTTATCAGCTCATTTTTTATGTCAGGTGGGCACTCCCTGACCTGTATCGACTGGTGTTTACCCAACTGGATGCTCTGGACCTCTGGGCCTAGCTTTGTGGGGTCATTTTTTCTTCCCACCATCCTGACAACCCTTGCCTTTCTAATTTGGGGGTCATTTCTTCCTTGCCCTGTTCCATTCCTTCACTTTTTCACTTGCTTAATGTTATTCGATAGCATTGCCTTGCTTTCTACTGCTCTCCCCTCATAGTTGCTATCCTGCTCTGAGTTGGGAATTTTATCAATAGGTGTAAGGTAGACACAATGCCCCTCAATAGCGCTAATGTCGGGCTACTCATTATCATATTATAGGTTTTTTACCTTCACGATAATGAACTCCATGTCTACTATCTTGCTCCTCTCTCCTTCCCTTACTATTACAGGCAACAATATGATTCCCTCTGGCTAGAAGGTTCTGTCTACGATGTCTAACAAGGGGATGTCCATCGGTTCCAGCTTCTTCTTTGTGTTCTCATCCAATTTCTTAAAGTAGTGCCAGTACATTATCTTTGTTGAACTTCCTCCATCCACATACGCTTGATGAATCCTTTTATCCATCACCCTTACCAATATTACTACTGGGTTACCACATGTAAGTCTTCCTTCGTGAACGATATCACTTCATTAGCTCCTAGCATGCCTGTCAACGAGCGTCATCTGGGGTGTCAACCTGCAGTTGGCCCTTCTCTGTGACTCTGTTCTTCCTCCAGCACTCCCTCCAATGATTGCGTACATGTCTATGAAAGCTAACACAAAATTATCATCCAGAGGCGTGTTTCTCTGCACCTCTTTAGGGATTCCTCATTTGGTTCTACCTAGGCCACTTCCTTGCCTTATTTGGTTAGTGGCCTCCCCCCGAGGACCTGTCACTGCCTCGGCCTTCTATTTGCCATTGGAATCTGCTCAGCCTGCTACTTCTCTCAAGATTGGCTTGGTAGGTGGCCTTATTTTATGCCCCGGTATCTTTCACCAAAGTGTGCTAGCTCTCTGCTTCTGACACAACTCTCAATGGTTTGTTTCAGGTGTATGCACTCATTTGTACCGTGACTGTGATCCTCATGATAATTGCATAACGACTTGTCCCTCTTGTGTGGGCCAATTTTCTTTTTTCTCATAGAATCCAATATGTTTTTTTATGCCACCAGGGAGAAAATCTCCTTCGGAGTCTTTATGAGTGGTGTGAAATTATGGTTAAGGTTTAGCTTGTTGGGACGAAGGGGTGCTCTGACTTTTACTTGACTTATGGTTGCAAATACTTTGGTCGGTCTGACTACAAATACCTTGCTGCTATGAGGGTGGTTGCAAATACTTTAGCCTGACTGCCAGCAGCTCCAATCTGATTTCTTTAATTTCCTTCTCTGCATGAAACGCGCTAGGAACTTCTGCTCTAGCTAGCTGAAGCTGTCAATGGTTTCGAGCTCTAGGTTCTTGAACCAAACCCTCGTTGCTACTCAGGGTCGGTCTCACCATTGTACTGTCCTAGGTTGGAAGGGTATTTTCAGCTTGGGATCTATTTTGTACAGCTGGATCATCTTTGTGAATGGGGTGCCCCTTCCCCTCTCTCCGGGTAGCACTTTTTCTTTCTTAGGATTTATCATATCGTTCTCCCCTCTTTTTTGGTTTAATGGGTGAGATGCACGGTCCCAATCATCTTCAGCCTACATCTGACAGTGCTCTGCTCTATCTGACTCAGGCCTTTTTAGAGGTAGGACTGTAGTTTTCCTACTCCTTGACATATTGCGGCTACCTTCCTCCTCTTGTTCCTTCTGTTGGGAGCTGGTTTCTTGGTCCCTTGGCTCATAAAAAGGCTTCATTGGCTTCATGTTCGGCCTCCGTTCACCCTAGCTCTCTGCCCCTCTAGATTTCTCTCTATCCTCCATCTCTTTCAGCTTCTTCATCATCTCCTTCTGCGAGACCATAATGGTCTGCAGGATTTCTAAGTTGTCAGCCAACTCAGAGGCATTCCAAGCCGATTTCTTTCCCCCACCGGTGTGAGAGTAGACTCTTCCATTGAATGTGACCCGTTCTCTATCAGGACATTGTTGAGTAGATCTCCAACTGCCCGATGTCCTTCCATGATATTTTTCAAGTTGCACGGATTCTATTAACAAAGCAATCCCCAGAGACAGCGCCAATGTTAAGTATATATTTGGTAGTAGTCTGAATCAAGATTGCAACTGCTTTAGATTAATAGAAAACCTACAAGACTGAGAGACAATGGGATGACATGCAGGCACAGGGTCGTGCCTACTCCGATGATCAAGTCAGTCGAGAGAGCCATTCTACGGTTTCTATGGAGGCGTGTCTGAGAAGTAGGATCAGTGATCATTACTTTCTTGTGTTACATCCCTATGTATATAATGTGGTGGCGTGATGTGACTAGACTTTTCCACCATTCCTTGCTTCAGTTCCTCGCCAAAGAGATAAGCCAATTAAATAAAATTTAATTCTAGTACAATTTTCCAATCTACAAAATGACAGTTTAGTAACAAAAACATTCACCACTCATCTTCTAAAGATCTTATTCTTCTCCTAAAGATATTGATACAGGGGGTGAAGATATACTTAACGGAAACACTACCAGAAACTACAATAAACCAATCTAAGGGTCAATTATTTTGCTTTTTCAGATTTTGTATAGTATGTTCAAGTATATCATGAATACCTAACTATGATGTTTATGTTTTGAGGGATCGGGATCCAAATATAAACCCCTCCAGTGGCGGAACATAGGAGGGGTAGGGGTGCCTGGTCCCGGCCAATTTTTTTTTAATGTTTTCTTATTTATTTTTGACAAGATGTATTTTCCGTAGAAAAATTATCTATTGCTGACAGAAATAAATAGAATACAAAGGAAATAGAGTCCTACTAAGACTCTGGCTTAGTCAACAAGAATTATCCTGAAGAATTCGAATAGGGGACGTGAAAGTCTCTTGGTGAAGATGTTAGCAATCTGAAGACTAGTGGAAATATGGGAAACTCGAAGCTTGCCAGAGGAGATCAACTCACGAACAAAATGATAATCGATGTGAATATGCTTTGCCCGCTTGTGTGCAATCGGATTCTGAGCCAGAAAAATGGCATTGTTGTTATCACATAACAACATTGGAGAACTGGAAAGCGAGTCACGAAGATCGTGAAGCAAATGAGACAGCCAAACTACCTCTGAAGCAGTGTTGGCAAGTGCCTGATACTCTTATTTAGTACTAGAGCGAGAGACAGTGGGTTGCTTCTTCGCGCTCCAGGAGACCAAATTACCGCCGAGAAAGACTGCATAACCATAGGTAGAACGCTGAGTTTCCAAACACCGAGCCTAATCAGCATCTGAATAACCCAAAACTTTCGAAGTGCTGGCGGAACAAAAGGTAAGACCAAAATGTAGCATGCCACGAACATATCGAAGAATCCGAGTGACCGCAGCAAAGTGATCATCACGGGGGTCTTGAAGAAACTGACTAACGTTGTTAACCAAAAAAGCCAAGTATGGGAGAGTGATCGTCAAGTATTGGAGAGTACCAACCAGAGATCAGTAAAGAGTTGGATTCTAAAAGCGAGGACTGGTGGAGCTGTGTAGTTGCGAACTAGGAACAAAAGGAGTAGTGACCGGAACAACATTAGACATGCCGGCACGAGTGAGAATATCCCAAGCATACTAAGCTTGTCCAAGAAGTAAGCCCGACAAAGTGGGTGAAACCTCTAGGCCAACAAAGTAATGCAGAGCGCCAAGATCCTGAATAGCGAACTCCCAATGTGTCCTATCAATGAACTGGCGGAAGTGCCTGGAATCTTGCCAGTGAGGATGATTTCATCAACATACACCAGGAGATGAATCAACGACATTCCTCTAGATAAAACAAATAAGGAAGTGTCAGTCGAACTGCACTGAAAATCAAACTGCAAAAGATAAGTACTGAACCTCTGAAACCAAGCCCGAAGGGCCTGCTTAAGACCGTAAATGGCCTTTTTCAGACGGCAGCCGTAATCTGAATGAAGTGGGTCCTTATAGCCAACAAGTTGCGCCATGTAAACTTGAGTATTAAGAACACCATTCAGAAAAGCATTTTTTACGTCCAGCTGATGAAGGGGCCAGGAGCGCATCATACCAACGGCAAGAGCAGTGCGTACAGTGGAAGCTTTGACCACAGGACTGAAAGTGTGATCAAAGTTAAAACCAGGAATCTGCGAGATCCTCTGAGCAACAAGTCAGGCCTTGTGACGATCAACTGTGTCCTCCGGGTGATACTTCAGCCGATAGACCTATTTAGAGCCAACAACGTTGACATCCCATGGGCGAGGAACCGAATCCCAAGTGCGATGTCCTTAAAGGGCAACGATCTCTTCATCCATAGCAGCTGTCCAAGAAGGATCCTTAAGAGCCGAACGGTAATCAGAAGGTTCAGACTGATTAAGAAGAGCAGCAAGAAAACCATGGGCAAAAAATCTAAATAATCTCATCGCTGAATAGCACCAGAGGTCGTCCGAGTAACCATCCTCTGGGGATTCAACCGAGACCAAAATGGTGGAAGCATCGGGCCAACAGAAGAAGTCGGGGATGGAGTGGCGGCAATGGCAGGAGAAGGCACGGCCGGGGATGGTGGTCTAGCCGGTGGGGACTAAGGAGGAAGCTATCGTGCATGTGTGAACTCATCGGAATCTGATAAGTAAATCGGACTGGGCACAGAACCTGATTCATCAATTGGAGAAAAGAAAGAGCCGGAATCACCGCCATTATCCAAAAAAGCAGAGACATCCAGAGTTGAGAGAGAGAATTCCGAAGCGGAGGAGGCAAAGGGAAAACAACTCTCATCAAATCGTTCATGGCGGGTGACATATATTTTTCCAGAGGTAGTTTCAAGACAATGGAAACTCTTATAATGGCAGTTGTATCCGATGAAAACACAAAGAATGCTCTGAGGTGATAGCTTGTGATTGGCCATAGGACGAACAAAGGGGAACACTCGACAACCAAAAGGATGGAAGTTGGAGTAAATAGGATCCCGATGAAAGAGAAAGCCATATGGAGAGGCACCATGTAAAAATAGAGTAGGTAACCGCTAAATGGTATAAACTGTAGTGGCAAAAGCGTCAACCCATCTAGAAAGAGGAAGATGCGAATGGAATAGTATTGTAAGCCCCATGTCCGCAACATGCCGATGTTTTCGCTCTGCTCTTCCATTTTGTTGCGGAGTATACATACATGACACTTGATGGTGAATGCCTTTTGAGGCAAAATGAGACTGCATGCACGTGTTCAAAAATTCAGTGTCTCCATCACTCAGAAAAACCTTAATGGTAGAAGAAATTGATTTTCAACCAAAGCCTAAAGCTGTAAGTATGTTTCAAAAAACTCGAATTTGCGAAGAAGTGGGAAAAAACAAGTAAAGTGAGAGTGATCATCCATAAATAAGGCATAATAAGAAAAATCATTCTTAGATAAAACCGGGGAAGGACCCCACAAATCACAGTGTACTACATCTAGAACGTGCGCAGCACGTTTAGTGTTTTCAACAAAAGATAACCGCTGCCCCTTTGCCATAACACAAGGAGTACAAGTATGCGGTTTAGGTAATAAAGAGGAAACAGAAAGGAAACCAGACTTCTGTAACCCGGAAATAACTGCAGTTGGCACATGTCCTTGGTAAGCATGCTAAAGCTCGAAGGATGCCTGTCCTTTGTTCTGCCACAAAAAGGAAATCAGTACTGTGTCACCTTTGTCTAACATGTACAGACCTCCATCACTGTGGCCCCTGCCCATGACTGCCATGGATACTTTGTTCTGAATAACAAAGTTCCGATCATCTAAGGTAACAGACACATTCAAATCTTTGGTCAGTTTACTAATAGACAGTAAATTCTTAGTAATCTCAGGAACAACCAGAACATTATGCATTTTCAAATGCTCAGAAATATGAGAATCACCAACATGCAAAATTTGAATAGAAGCACCATTACCAACAAAAACCTGAGAATTACCGGAATAGGGTAAAACAATGTCCAGGTTCGAGGCTGAACACGTCATGTGACTGGTTCACCAGAATCCAGATACCAGTATGAAGTGCTCGCAGAGGGGTTCAGCTGCAAGGACGCCTGGAATTTTTCTGCCAGGTGCGTCAAGTCTGTACGACGAGTCTGAGCTAACATCTTATAGCAAGTAGCAGCAAAATAACCGGGCCGACTACACCAGGTGCAGTGCAGCCGACCACGACAAGTACCTGAGCCCAAGGCGGGCGGCTGAGCATAACCAGTGGATCGGCCACCACGGCGTCCACCGAAGCGACCGCCCCTTACCGGCGTGTGATCCCACACGCAGCCGGCGGAGGGGTTTTCTCCCACCACAAAAGCAATCGGCCTGGACGCCGGTGCTGAAGTCCCTTGTAAAATGTTTTAAGAAAGCCTCGTGGTTCTTGACACGAGATAATACATCGGCATATAAGGGTGTAAGGGAAGAATTAATCAACGGGGCCGAAAAATATTTGAACTCATACCTGAGAGCAGTTAAAAACCAAATTATCTGATAATTGTTAGAAATAGGAGAACCCATAAGGGATAACTGCTCAAAAATATCTTTAAATTGTAAATGGAGTTCATGAACAGTATTGCTCTTACGTATACTGTGGGAATCTGCATGAAGGCGCAGGATAGTGGACGTGTTGTTATTCTGAAAAGTTGCACAAAAGCTGTCCCAGATGTCCTTGGCAGTCACACACGACGCCGGGAGTTCGGAAAAGGCATCAGGAGAGAGAGGGAGAGAGAGAGAGGAGAACAACAGACTACAGACCCTCTGGTCTTCATCAATCCAGAGGTCATAGACGTCCTTGGCTAATTTGTAAGCCGCCTGAGCCACCGCACGGTCAGTGGGAGGAGCGCGGAGGCCGACGGCAAAAGAGGAAGACAATGAGTCGGCCGGCGGCAGAGTGGGGAAAGGTGGGCATGGATTCGACTCATCGAGATAATCAAAAAGCTTTTGAGGTCTGAGGACGTATTCAATCTGACATTTCGAGAGAAGAAAGTTGGACTTACTGAGCTTGATTTGCCTCATTTGGAGAAGGGTATTGAACGATAATTTTCAGTGGCCATGATGAGAGTGGCGTTGGAAAAAATTTCCGAAGGGAAGAAGGGGGAGGAGAGGTTCAGCCACTGGAGGGAGAAGAAGGATAGCGGCCAAAAAATTTTAAGTTTTGGATGGTGAATCAGAACACTGCTTTGATACCATGACAAAATGTATTTGCCGTAGAAAAATGATCTATTTCTGACTGGAATAAATAGAATACAAAGGAAATAGAGTCCCACTAAGACTCTGGCTTAGTCAACAAGACTTGTCCAGAATCAATCAAATCAATCAAATAAAATCAATCCTGATTTACTCTAACAATTTTATTTTATATTTTGTATGGTAAAAAACCGATCCTAATATAAAACCCTCCAGTGGCGGAACATAGGGGGACTAGGGGGTGTCTATCCCGGCCAACTTTTTTTGTAGCCCCCCAATTTATACATGTCGTGCGCAATAGAATTCATGTAAGTACAAAATGTTAGTACTTGTTTGTTATAAAAAAATAGAGATCTACAAGAAATATAATTTCCTTTTATCTAATTTTAACTTTAATGTTTATACAAGTTACATTTAATTTTTATCATTTATACGGATGTTTTTTGTCCTATCCAATTCCAAGTTGTAAGTATAATATTACAGCCAAAGATTAAAAAAAAAGGCTTTTGATTCCAATTATAGTTATCAATCAGAAATAACATTATCTTAAATTTGATTCCATTTATAAGTATTAATTGGAAATAACACCATCTTAAATTCTTAATCCGATAAAGAATGTGAAAACTTGAGTTGTATTTGTATGATGTGAAACTGTTCCAATTGGCTGATGATATTCATCAAGCCTTGGGTGAGTTTATTTTACAGCATGTTCATAGACAAGCTAATTTGGTTGCGGATTCTTTGGCTAAAGCTTGTCTCCGAGCTCAGTCTAGCTCCTCTTTGAATAGTTTTCACAGGCTATCTAATACATGTCAGGGTTTGATTATACTAGATTAGATGGGTACACCCTCCTTAAGGCTAGTTCAATGAATGGATGCTACTGAATTGTTTTTGTCATCTGCTCTCTTTTGTAGGATTGTGGAAGCATGTTCATGCTCAGGATAGCAGGTGCTCAGGAGGAATTCTCTGACTGAGGCCTTCACTGCTTCACTGATCCGGCTGATCCAAATTGATACACACTGACCAAATGATCCAAACACATCCAATTGATGATCGATAACTTTCTCATTCATCCGGCTGCAACTTTATGTAAATTCATAGCCTTTTGTTATTAGTTGAGGATAAGCTCCTTAGACTTTTGTAAATTCATAGCCTTTTATTTCTGTCTTATGTTTATTTCATGGCTTGGGAAGGCCTAATATAATTCCCCCCATCTATGGATGGTTTAACTAAAAAAAAGAGTTGTATTTGTATGTACAAAAGTTAATTTAATAGAAATAGTATGTGACATCTTTCATGCAAGTATAAAAAATGTGATTTAAAAAAACATTAATCTTCAAATAAGATTAAAAAAGAGCAAAAAAAATCAAGGAGAAGATAACAAAATTTAAATAAAAATAAGAAGATCGATCATTTCAAAAGCATCAATTTTATAACACTATTTTTTCTTTGAGTGGGTCTCCTGACAGGCGGTCTGTCCATAAGCTTATGGACAGGCCACTTATTTCTTACCTTATACACTGCATTTCTTAAATTACATACAAAATTTAAAATATTTGAAAATATTTTTTTATATCATATATATTTATATTTTCACTTTCAAATACATATTATTACTTGTTTTAATTAATAAAATACAATATTTAAATTTTATAAAAATTACAACATTTAAGGTAAATACCCCTGAAAACTGTCCATAAACTCATGGAAAGACCGCCCTCCCTGAGACTTTCCTTTTTCTTTAGTGTTTATTCTTGTTGTTTAGGCTAGATAGCCTCCATATCATAAAGTATTTAACAAGAAAATCGGCATTTACCAAGTTGCAAAAATAAAACATGAAAGGTCGGAATTGGAGCTTAAGAAACATGTGCTGCTGCCCATTTCCTAAATTACATCAACTTCTGGGCAAAGTATTGGAAAAGATGGTTTTTCCATATCCTTGTGAAAAGATAGAGTTTAATTAGACTAATAAAAGGTCAGTAAAGTTAAGTGGTTTTCATTGAGTATTTTAACTGGCAATTTGTGAACAAATTTGGAAACGAAAAACATTCCATGTTGGAGCATACGAACAGCCACATTCACGCCTACAGGATCTTACGGAAGAAGAACAAAATATTATGGTATTTGTGATTTATGGAAATCTAAATATTCTGCAATGTGTTAGGCGGTGGTAGAAGCATATTAGGTTTATGGAAAATCCCTACAAATATGGTATTGGGTTTATCGAATATATGAGATATATTGTGATAAGGAAAATTCCTTCATTAATGTGATTTGGATATGCTTCAGAAGCGGATAAGGAATAGGAATATTATGGAGATAATCATGAAAAAAATTTGATCTGCTCATGGCTTTAAAAGGGGACATCACGGCTGCATTAAACACACAAAATTAATTGTGAAAATCTGTCTGCACACAGATTTTCATCTTTTCGAGGGTCTTGCAAAGAGCCAGATCTTTATGTTCCAACATACGTGCCCTGCCGTTCAAAATTTAGAATCGTATGTCTTAATTCCTCGGGAGGAAGAGATCCAGCATCGACGAGTTTTGAGGTCAGGGGGAGTCTAATCAAGGCGGATTGGTAGCTAGAAGAGCTAGCAGAATTCACACATTTAATTAGTAAAGATAAGTATTTTGTATGGTGTACTTTGTACTGTATCTTTCTGATTAGTGGATTAATTTTGAATTGGGCTAGGCCCCGCAGATGTAGGTGAATTTCACCAAACTGCGTAACCAAGTCTCGTGTAGATAGGTTGTGTGGGAAAATAGTAGTAATAATTAAGAAAATTAGGTAAACCAAATTTTATTTGGTATCAAAGCTCTGGTCACTTATTTTTCCCTTTGTTGTGTCAAGGAAAGTGTGATCCAGTTTTACCACGACGACCAAAGAAGGAGCTTCGGTGTCTCGGCCACCTCTACTGGAAGGCAACAACTACAATTATTGGAAGGCACGCATGAGAGTCTTCATCAACTCACTGGATGAACTTGCTTTGCACTATATTGAAAACGAGTGGAATCATCCTACTGAAAATGCTTAAATGAGCTCTAAGGCAATAGAAGGAGAGTCAAATTAGAGAGAGCAGAAACTCAAAGACAAATCTACTTGGTCTTCTGATGAACTCAAGGTCTCACTGGAAAACTCAAAAGAATTAAATTCTATCTTCACAGCACTTGATGAAAATCAGTTCAAACTCATCTATACATGTCATCAGGCCAAGAAAGCATGGGATATTCTACAAACTATTCATGAAGGAACTAGTCGAGTTCGAGAATCTAAATTGCAGATGTTGGCTACAAAGTTCGAGGAACTCAAGATGGAAGAAGATGACACTATTGTTGTATTCAACGGGAAACTCAGGGACATCTCCAATATGGCGTATCAACTCAGAAAAGTCTACAAAGAGGAAAAATTGGTGAAAAAAACCTTGAGATCACTTCCTAAAAGGTTTGCAATAAAGGTTACAGTAATAGAAGAAGCAAGAGATGTAGCCACCATGAGCTTAGATGAATTAATGGGATCATTACAGACTTATGAGATCACATTCCAGCAAACTACAAAAAGGGTCCAAAAGGAGTTGGCGTTCAGAACATCGTCATCCAAGGACAATCACGAATCTGACAGTGATGATGAATTTAAAAAACATGCACTTATCACAAAAAATTTCTCAAGAATGCTGAAGAAAGTAGTAAACAAGAAATAACAGGAAAGGTTTGGTGGAAATAGACCAAGGCCACAAGAATTTGGAAATAATTGTGGGACACAATTTGAACAAGAATATCACCAGTTTCCCAGAAATCAAAGTGGTGAACCAAAACAGCCTGGACGAATTCAATGCAGGAATGTGAAGGATATGGTCATATTCAAGCTGAATGTGCAAATACCCAGAAGAAACAAGGAAAATCATATGTCACCTCATGGAGTGAAGATGAAGAAGATGAGAAAGACGAAGAGGAACTTACAAGCAACTGTGGCGTTTGGAACAAATATTCATGATGCATAGGATCATGGATGTTCAAACACATCAGATGGAATCGAAGCTGTATGTTCCAACATAGATTCGTATGAGGTGTCTAGTAATGATGACGAACTTGTTGTAAGTGATGAAGATATCTACAGTACATACAAAAGGAGGTATGCTATGTGGCTCCAAGTTGTTGATACAAACAAAGTACTAAAAGAAGAAAAAATCATCTAGCGGAAATAGAAAAGGAGTTGCGTGTGAAAATTGTTAAACTCAGAAAAGAGAATGGTGAGTTGAATGTGAAGCTAGTTTCAGCAACCAAGAGAGCTGAGACGTCTAAAGTAACTATAACCTAGCTTAACTCTGGAAAATCAAAACTTAATGATATTCTGGTTATGGGAAAGAGCTTCGGAGATAGACATGGAATTGGATATGACCACCCACCTAAGAACACCGTCATGCTCAAGTCAAAGACTCGAGAGATACCTAAGAACACAGTAACGCTCAAGTCAAAGATTCGAGAGATAAAGAGAAAGTTTGGCAAGCCTCATCAAAGGAAACTTCTTATCTGTAGTTATTGCTCACATCAAGGGCACACAGAGGAACGATGCCAGAAACTGCTCAGAGGCATCATGGCAGGACATCAACTCTTGGTATGTTCCAACATAGACGAGGTCCAGAAATCAAAGATGGTCAAGGTATGGGTTGTCAAAAGCACTAGTACTTGCCTTATTGCACATACTTCTCTTATAGAACATTCCAGAGATTTGTGGTACTTTGATAGTGGCTATCTCGCCACATAACTGGCACTCAGGAATTCCTCACAAACATCACACCATATGATGGTGTTACCTTTGGCGATGGAAAGAAGAGTAGAGTAGTTGGAAAAGGAGAACTACAAATTGAAGGATTCCCATTATTCACCGGTGCTTTTTTTGTTGAAGACTTAAAGACAAATCTGCTGAGCATAAGTCAACTGTATGATGACAATATGACTGTGGAATTTCATAATGACAAATGTATAGTGAAACATAGAGAAGCCAAAGTCCTTTCAGACATTCAATCATCAGATAATTGCTATTTGCTGGAACAGGAAGTGAGTTGTATAATCTCTAAACAAGATGAAGGATTTCTGCGGTACAGAAAGCCTGGTCACATCAATTACAAAACCTTGGTGAAAATTACAAATGCAAAGGCAGTACGAGGTATGCCTACATTGACAAGCAAATGTGGAATTGTCTGTGGACCATGTCAACAAGGTAAACAAATTCGATCTCCCCACTCTTCAGTTCAATATATAACTACCTCAAGAAATCTGGAATTATTGCATATGGATTTGATGGGTCCAGTCAATACACCTAGTGTAGGTGGCAAGAAATATATCTTTGTATGTGTTGATGATTTCTCCATATTTACATGGGTAGCTTTCTAAAAGAAAAATCGAATACTATGGAAGTGTTTAGAAGTTCTGTGATAAAATTACAGGCTTAAAAAAGAAGTCCAGTTGGAAAGATTGATAGAATTCGTAGTGATCATGGTAGGGAATTTGAAACTCTCAATTCAGTCACTTTTGTGATGAGCTTGGAATTCAACATGAGTTTTCTGCACCAATCACCCCTCAACAGAATGGTGTTGTGGAACGGAAAAATAGAACTCTTCAGGAGATGGCTCGAGTCATGTTAGCCGAGAAAGAAATTCACAAAAAATGGTGGGCCTAAGACATTAACATAGTTTTCTATACAATCAGTCGAGTGTATCTGCGTCCATTCACAAGCAAAATGTCTTACGAGATTTGGAAGGGCGGGAAACCAAATGTATCATACTTTCATGTGTTTGGAATCAAGTTCTACATTCTCAGAGATAGAGAGTAATTGGCAAAATTCAACAATCGCAGTGATATTAGAATCTTTCTTGGTTATTCTGTGAACAACCGGGTTTCTTGTGCTTACAACCTTTGGATAAACACACTCATGGAAATACATAAATTTTATTGTGGATGATTCTAAAGAATGACAAGGTTCATGTGTTGTAGAAGATGAACCTAATAAAGTCCATGTTCCAACACAGTTTAGTCAACTTGACAAGCCAGACCCATCGCATGTTGGAACATCTAAGCAAACTGATTATCCTGTTAAACCAGAAGATATTGAGTATGTTGGAACATTATCCCCCACTGCCTTATCCTATGTTCCAACACAGGAGCAACCTGAACCAATGGCAAGGAGTACTCGATTAATCCCTCGGGTTGATTACAGGAAGTTAGCAGGATTACAATGTTTCATCTCTCTCATTGAACCCAAGAACTACAAGGAGGCCTTACTTGACGAATACTGGATTGCAGCAATGCAAGAAGAACTCAATCAGTTTGCACGAAATGATGTATGGTATCTCACTCCTCGTCCTAAAGGCATAAATGTTATCGGCACAAAGTGGATCTTCAAGAATAAATTTGATGTTGATGGAAAAATCACTCGAAACAAAGCTAGATTAGTTGCTCAAGGATGTACACAAGTTGAAGGAGTCGACTTTGATGATACATTCACAGCAGTTGCTAGGTTAGAGTTAATTCAAATTTTACTTGCTATTGTCTGCTCTATGAATTTTACTCTGTATCAAATGGATGTCAAGAGTGCTTTTCTAAATGGTGTGGTAAATGAAGAAGCAAAGGTGGAACAACTTAAGGATTTTTGGATCCACATTACCCTCATCATGTGTATCGCCTCGAGAAGGCTTTATATGGCTTAAAGCAAGCACCAAGGGCATGGTATGAACAAATTACTAACTTTCTTCTTAAGAAAGGTTATCGCCAAGGGGGGATAGATCGCACTTTATTTGAGCTTGAAAAGGCATCAAAAATTCTGATTGCTCAAATTTATGTTAATGATATAGTATTCGGCTCTACTTCACCATCTATGTTACATGATTTCGTCACTATAATGCAGGTTGAATTTAAGATGAGCATGGTTGGAGAACTCATATATTTTCTAGGACTACAAGTTAAGTAAGGAAAAATGGCTTGTTTATAAATCATACTAAGTATGCCCTGAATTTACTGAAGAGATTCGGTCTAAGCAATGCCCGTGCAGTTCGAACACCTATGGGGGTTTTTGAAAAACTGGTAAAGAATGAGAAATGAGTCGTGGTTGATCAAAATTTATACAAGGTCATAATTGGGAGTCCATTGTATTTGACAGCAAGTAAACCAAATATATGTTTCAGCATAGGAATATGTGCAAGATTTCAGGCTGGCCCAAAGGAATCTCCTCTAACTACAGTTAAAAGAGTTATTCGATATGTAAGTGAGACTTCTGAGTATGGTGTCTGGTATTCTAAGAATCGATATTCTGATCTAATTGGGTACAGTGATTCTAATTGGGATGGTAATGTTGATGATCGTAAAAGTCCTACTGGTGGATGTTTCTTCATTGGTACGAATTTAGTTTCTTAGTATAGTAAGAAATAAAATTTGATCTCTTTGTCTACTGCGGAAGCTAAATATCTTGCTGTTGGAAGTTGTTGTGCGCAACTATTGTCGATGAAACAAATGTTGAATGACTATGGAATTCATCAAGGGCCTTTGAAGATTTTATGTGCTAACACAAGTGCAATTGATATTTCTAAAAATTAAGCCCAGCACTCTCGAACCAAGCATATTGACATCATGCATCATTTTATTCGAGATCTTGTTGAAAGGAAGAAAGTAGTGGTGGTCTATGTTCCAACATCTGAGCAATTTGCAGATATATTTACAAAACCGTTGGACACTGCCACATTTGAGATTCTCAGACAACACTTAGGTGTTTGTCAGATGTGAGGTATTTTTCATATAGCTATTATTTTGCTGTAAATAGTTTTTCCCACATTATTTTTTAGGTAATCAAAAAATTAAAAAAAATAGAAAGAAGGAAAAGCTATAAAAATTTAAGTTATGGTATGTTGGAAGTTCATGGTATGTTGGAAGTTCATGGTATGTTGGAGGTTCAAGAAGGTGTGCCTTGAGTTGACAAGTGAGAAAAGTGAAATCATTACTCTTCTTGGAAAGGGAAAAGGTTTTTTTTATGTAAATGAGGTCAATAGTGAAGAGTTTGTTTCTGTTCAAAATTGTCTCCATCTCTCCATATCCCTCTCTTTTCAGCATACACTCACACATTCCCTGGTGTTTTTGTATTCTTGTTGCCAAAATTTGTTGTGTGAGTATATTTTGAAAAGGCTAAGCAAAGATCTTCCTTCTCACAACAAACCTCTGCCGAAAAAAATTCTCTTCAAGCCCTAAAGCTTCCATGGCCGAGAAAGAGACTCAAGAAAATATCCACCCTCTAGAGAATGAAAATGGTGAACAGAGGGAAGAAAACGTGGAGGTAGACTCAACCTGTGATGGCGGCCTGAATGAAGAACTCAAAAACAAGGGGAAAGCTTCCTATCAAAAGGTAACAGATCTGGATCCCCCTACTCTGAAGTGGCATGGTATGGAGTTTAACTCTGTTGATGAGTTTTTTGAGTGGGTTGAAGCTAATAGAATCACAGTAGATTTGTCTAAATTTAAATTTTAGAAGGGGAATTTCTCAATGTGAATGTTAAATAGTTATTTTCTGGAGATATTGGTGAGCTAGAGAACATTGAATATTATGAAACTAGATTATTGAGAGGGAAATATGGTGTGTACAATGGGAATGATAGGTTTCATGTATACTCATTTATTCCTGGCCCTAGTAACGTTAAGATTGAGGAAATAGGTGATGATAAGGCTGAGGGACTGGAGGTGATTAAGTCCACGGATAGGACGGCCTTAGGATTTTATGATGCTGAGGTTGCCAGGAGGGATGAAGAACGAGAAACATTGAGATTACAGACAATGAAGAAGGAGAAACTGTTGGGTATGTTCCAACACGGAGGGCAGAGTCAGAGAAGGCTGAAGATATGGAGATTAAATGCTGATATGGGAGGACAAGATCAGTTTGATGTCACCGAAAATGCATATGATGACTTGGAGTATTCAGAAGGAGGAAATACTGGAGGATTTTATTTAAGGCAAGAGGAATTAAAAAAGGTGTAGCATGTCGGAACACAGGAAGAGGCTGATACAGCTAAGCAAAAGGAAGAGGTTAAACAGCCTGAGTATGTTCCAATACAGGAACCATACCTACAATACTCCAGTGATGAGGTGCTAGATGAATTCTTCCAAGCTGCAAGGGCTAAGAGGAAGATGTATGTTGCTGAAGACTCTCCACCAGCCAAAAGGACCAAGAAAACCCAAGCCACTCCTAAGAAGAAGAAACTGCTACCACCTCCTTCTGTAAGTGAAGCGTTGTCTTTTTTATACTTTGACATTAATTGTGGAGAGATGGGAGAAATTTTTTCTGAGAGAAAAATAATTTTTGAAAGGCCAGTTGATTTAGAGGCATATAGGTCTAGTGGTTTTTCTGACTTTCTGGAGATGATTGGGATGAAGAGGGCTGCCACAGTGCAACTTCAGTATAACAAACAAGTTGTCACTGAAGTTTACTCTAACCTAATGGCTGGAAACCTAGAAATTAATTCCCCGTGGTGTGATAGAGTCTATGTTAGGGGGAAAGTGATTGACTTATCTGCTGCCAGGATGAACTTTGGGGCTGAAAACTCCATATTTTGAGGGTGTTTTTCCATATAATTTGGATGTGTCTGATAAAAGCGTTCTGGAGGTCATTTGGGAGGATACAAAACAGAGTGGCCTGAAACTGGGTATTCACGTGCATCTTGCTATCTTCTAGGTTTTTTTATCTATATCAGGTAGCTGTGAACTGCTGGATGCTATCTTCCAACACTACAGCTCTGTCAAGATAAATAGCAAAGCTGTTGTACTGTGTTGGAACACAGAAACCATTCCATCTGGGATTATTCATTCAGCGGAGTATGGTTAGGCAAGCCACTGCTCCAACGGCTAAGCATGCCCTGGTTTATCCTTGTATGATATCTGCATTAGCTAGGAGTGCTAAGGTGAAGGGCAAAGAAAAGGATGTCATCATTGATATAGAGTTTCTCTGGCCTAACAAGAAGACTTTTGGCATGCGGTAAGTGCATTGTCTTCCATGGAATTCTGAAGCAACAACGTCTGCAGATGCTAAGAAAAAGGCTAAGTTAGTGGTGCTTAATGTAAGATCGGGGTCTATAGGCATCCAAATTGCGACTCTTGAAGTAGAGAATGCCAAGATTGAAGGAGGGAAGGCTCTGTTGGAGGTACAAGATGTTGCTCCTGAACATGATTGATGGTTTTGAAGTGCCTATGTTCCAATATAGATCACGTGATGTGTTCAGGGGGGAGCTGACTTTGTTATCTTTTTGGATTTTATTTTTGTGGTTTATTACCTTTGGCATATTCATGGCCCCAGGGGGAGAATATTTTTGGTGATTTTGGATTTTTTTTGGATAACTGTAATTTGAACATTGTTTTGTTGTTCTGAAATTCTGGTTTTCGGATAGTATTCTTTTATGATCAGATTCAGTATTTCACATGTGTTCCAACATAGGTGGATTTCCATAAGACTTATGTGAATAATTAGAAGTTTTTCGTTGCGTTCTTATTTCCAAAATGGTTGGGTCTACAAATTGCCAAAGGGGGAGATTGTAAGGTCAAGTGATTTTCATTGAGTATTTTAATTGGTAATTTGTGAACAAATTTGGAAATGAAAAAAATCTATGTTGGAATATACATACAGCCACATTCACGCCTACAGGATCTTACGAAAGAAGAACAGAATATATGGTGCTTGTGATTTATGGAAATCTGAATATTCTGCAATATGTTAGGCGGTGGTATAATCATATTAGGTTTATGAAAAATCCCTACAAATATGGTATTGGGTTTATCGAATACATGGGATATATTGTGATAAGAAAAATCTCTTTATTTATAGAATTTGGATATGCTTCAGAAGCAGATAAAGAATAGGAATATTATGGAGAATTCCAATCTGCTCATGGCTTTAAAAGGGAACATCATGGCTGCATTAAACACATGACATTAATTGTAAAAATCTGCACACAGATTTTCATCTTTCCGAGAATCTTGCAAAGAGCCAGATCTATATGTTCCAATATACGTGATTTGCCGTTCAAAGTTCAGAGCCGTATGCCTTACTTCCTCGGGAGGAGGAGATCCACCATTGACGAGTTTCGAGGTTAGGGGGCGTCTGATCAGGGCGGATCGGTAGGTAGGGGAGCTAGCAGAATTCACACGTTTAATTAGTAAAGATAAGTATTTTGTATGGTGTACTTTGTATTGTATCTTTCTGATTAGTGTATTAATTATGAACTAAGCCAGGCCCCGCAGATATAGGTGGATTTCACCGAACTGTATAACCAAGTCTCGTGTCTTCATGCTTTACTTTATTGCATACTTGGTTAGATAAGTTGTGTTGGAACATAATAGTAATAATTAAGAAATTTTGGTAAAATCAAATTTCAAGGTCTAAGTTGTAAATTTATAATGTTAAAAATTTATTATGCAACGTGTAGTAGTATTAAAGTTTATAATCGGATTCATGCAACTCAAAAATTTTATCTTCATTTCTTCTAATTTACACTTTAAATCTTAATTTTTTCATGAATTATGAAAAGACCGTCTTTCAAGAGACGGACTCAAACGTGCATTACCTAAATGTTGAAAGGCCATACTTTAATTACTCACTTGCTACTAGTTACCCTCCTTCTGTCAATCAAAACCTGTTTAATGGGCGATTTTAAATTCAGAACCTATTTTTAAGTTTAATTTTGATTTTGTTTTTTTCATCATGTACTTTTTCATCTTATTTTTGGTAAAGAGTTGGGAAAAATTATCTTTTTCATTGATTTATGAAAAAATGGAGTTTAATTATAATAATAAAAAGGTAAAAGTTAAAAGATTTTAGTTGTAATATAAAAATTTTATTATGCAATGTGTTGTATTTATAAAGTTTATGACCCAATTAATATAATCCAAAAAATTTATCTAAATTTCTTCTAATTTGCAATTCAAACCTTGATCTTATGGAAAGTACGTCTGTTTTGAAAGACGTACTCCTTAATTTTTAGTTTTAAAAGGACACAAGTTAAATCCTGCACATTTTCATCTTAATTCGTTGAATCGACCGAAAATTTATTAATATGAAAAAAAATGATAATAATAAGTTTAAGACAAAGTTTTGGAAAATATCGTGTTTCAATATGTATATGGAAATACGGAATTTAACTAGAATAATATAAAGTTAGGGATTTATATTCTAGAGTAACTAAGAGTGAAATATTTGATTTTTTATTAGAAACATTACATATTTATAGTAAAACATATAATATTAATGGATACTCAAATACACATTTGAACTTACCCAAATAATTTATAATTTCAATTTTTTATTTTTTTAATTCACAATTTTTTAATGTTTTTAAGATAAAATTGTACTTGAATATCTGAACTAATGGAAAGATTATTTCTCAACAGAAGAATTCTAATTTTAAATTTAGAAGAATTCTAAATTTAAATTAAATTTAATTTCGTGACCCAAGATGAAAGGTACGTAAACCAATCATTCTCATTGTCATTAATGAGTAAGAAGAATTTGGCTTTCGAGTTTGAGCCACAAAATTGCCGACCGAACATGGCACATGACCTCCCAAAGAAAGACAAATCAAATTGCAACAATTGATTAAAAGACAAGGTCACATTATGCAAATGGGATTGTATAACTTAACCCCTTCTCCATTAGCACTTGTAGTCCATAGTCAAATGGGTCACTGATAATCACCTTTCACTGCTATACTATTCCTATACAAGCAATTTCAAATGAGAAAGTCCATGGAAGATGGTTTTTTTCATTAGTTTATGGATTATAGTGACTTTTATTTTCAATATTATAATTTTTTATAAATTTAAATATTATATTTTAAAAGTTAAAATAAGTAATAATATATATTTTTATATGAAAATATAAAAATATATACTATTAAAAAGAATTTCTAAATTTAGTTTATGGACAGGCGACCTTATACATTGCATTTGTTAAAAATATTGTTTTACCTTATATATTGCATTCCTTAATTTGGTCATAAGTTTATGGACATGCCACTTATTTTTTACCTTATACATATTATTACTTTTCTTAACTTATAAAATATAATATTTAATTTTTATAAAAATTACAACATTTAAGGTAAAAACCCCTGTGGACTGTCCATAACCTTATGGAAATGTCGCTTTTACTGAAACTTTCTCTATTTTTTATATTTCTCTTTTCTTTTAGTACTATTTATTAACTTTCATTCATTCATTTCATTTTCAATTTTTTTACTTTATTATAATTATTCTATCCATCTAAATTCATATATTTTAATTTAAAAAGTAATGTTAGAAAACCAGCTTCTCAGTGGAAGTTAGCTTTTTTGTCTAATTGTGATTTTGTGTTGAAGTGTTTGGCAAAACTTACAGTGATATTATTAGACAATTAGTAGTAATACAATAATTTATCTTTTTTGGATAAAGTGTTGCTCGATTCTCATTAGATAATAACAAAGAAGTGTAACATGGGTTGTCAGATTTTGCTAACAAGTGCACCTCCTCCATTGGTAGTCTATTTACTTTGACAATGCTAAATCTAATGAAGACCAAGACTTATGATATCTTTAAGAATAATATGTAAATATAACCATATATGTTGGAAAAAATATAGATATAATTATGAATTATTTTTTAATTCAATTATAACCCTAACTATTATACATAAGTTCAAATATAAAATCCTAAAGTCATTATTCCGGTATTGACTGGCCATTTTCGATCATTGACTAACTGAAAATGACCAAATTGCCCCTCTAACCTTGTACAACATTGAAACAGCAAAATTACTCTTTGCTACCACCACAGCCATTGTTCAACCACCAGCTTGCCGCTGCCCCACCACC
The DNA here is from genome assembly GCA_037428765.1 of Rubia yunnanensis. Classification (NCBI taxonomy): domain Eukaryota; kingdom Viridiplantae; phylum Streptophyta; class Magnoliopsida; order Gentianales; family Rubiaceae; genus Rubia; species Rubia yunnanensis. The sequence goes on along the minus strand of CM075063.1, from coordinate 105,380,638 downwards.
ACCACCACCACCAGCCAGCCCGCCCTGCTCATCCACCACCTTCCACCCCCGTCACCACCACCAGCAACCACCATCGGCCATCCCATCACCACTGCCCAGTCCCACCACTGCCCAGCCATCCCGCCACCACCCTCCACCCCCCGCCCCCACCACCAGCCGCCCCCTCAGACCCCAGCGCCGATCAGCCAAGCGTCGGAGTTTATGAACAAATCGTCACCATTCTTCCTGGTGACCATAGAACCTGAGCTCCGCCGCCTTAGAACCCCTCTTAAACTGAAAGAAAACAACCATCACTGCCATAGAAAACAACCACCACCGCCACCATTCCCAATCTACTCATCCGCAACAATTCCCGATCAAGGCCGCAGTGGTGTACATGGACAAGATCCAGGCCATCGCTAAGGGGAAGCCCTGGAGGAACCCGCCTGCTGTGAAGGAAACCCTAGGCGTGCGGGGGGCTACAGCAAGTCGCCGATGAGCGGTGGCGAGCGCTCCGATGGGGGAATTCTAGGTGGGATAACTAGGATGGTAACGACGATGGGTGAATTTGGAAGGTTTTCCCATTCTTGATCAGAACCAGGATGCAGATGAATATGTCTGAACAGTATTCTCGGGAAGATGGTAAAAAGTACTTTTTTGTGCATCGATGCTTTGAGAATTCGTGGCCTGTTGGACACTAGAATTGACAGAAAGCAAAGAATCTAATGCTTTCACTATCTTTTCTGATGTTAATGGAATCTTGGTTTGTAAAGCAACAGGCTCACGAATGGTTGCGTTTGTTTTGGGATAGGGTGAGGGCTGAGAAGAGCAATAGGTTAGACGTCTTGGGGTCAAAATAGTAAATTTAGTTGTTTTTTCTTTTTTTTCAAAGGGGTAAAATTGACTTTTCATCCAATTCCTATATAAATTTGTCGAAAAAAATTATATTTGCACATAACCTAAATATCTAGGGTTATATATGCACTTTCAATTATCGCAGGGTTATATATGCACTTTCAATTATCGCAGGGTTATATATGCACTTTGCTCTATCTTTAACCAAGCATTTTACGTTTGATGGAATGACTGATACTTCCTAATGTATTGTAGCGCGTTGTCACAATAAGTGTCAATATAACCCTATCTACTTGAGTAAGTGTCAATATAACCCTATGATAATTTTTAGTGCAAATATAACCCCAACTAGTTAATGAAAGTGCCAATATAACCTCAGACCCCATTTTCGGCATTGACCTCAATTTTTCAGCATTGACTCTATGTAAATTGACCAAAATACTCTTTGGGTTAACTCTGAAATTAGGTGGACGATTTTACCTTCATAGTTTGCCGGACCGCAATAGTTCGTTGAAATTAGGTAGGGTTATATCAGCACATTATGCAATCTTATTGGGTTATATCAGCACATTCCTAATGTTTGCAGGGTTATATCAGCACATTTCTAATGTTTGTAGGATTATATCAACACATCCTTAAAACTTAAAGGGTTATATTGGCAATTTCACTAATTATATAGGGTTATTTTGACACTTTCGAATATTGAAAGTTTATATTAGCACTTATGTTAATCAGGTGGGTTATAAAAGCACTTTTTTTTCTTCATTTTAACTATCAGGTGGGTTGTCCTCTTGTTTGGCGCCTGTTTCATTAAATCTGATTGAGTTGCTAAGAGTGCTCTTATTGTTCTAACACCTTGCTATTTGTTATCTTTGAGCAGAAGGTGTATGAACTGCATTGCAAAATGACAATGTTCAATGTAATGATACATTGTATGATGTGTGTTATATTGTGTTCATATTTTGTGGGATTATTATGATTTTATTAAGATATAATTTGCTCTTTTAGGTGTTTTTGGTGCAGGAATTCATGGATTGTGAAGAATTGAGAGGGAGCTATACATTGTACTCTTTTTCCCTTAACCAACGATTTTTTCCCACTGGGTTTTCCAGGTTAAGGGTTTTAATGAGGCGATGCGCTCCAATGGAAAATGTTCTTATCTTATAAGACATTTTTCCAGGGATGAAGGAAGAGAGGCAAAAGCAGAATTGCTGAAGTTATGGGGTGAAAAGTGAATTATTGAAGAGATGCGGATTTGAAGAAAATAAATATATTCACTGCCCATATTGATAAAGATTGTATTATCTCCTTCCATTTGAAATTCCTTAATTGTAGAAATTAGTTATTTAGAATTAGAATAGATATTATCTTATTTCCTTATTTCTTTCATAAGAAGAAAAGTAATTAGAAGTTGATTTGAATTTGGTTTTGGTTTGGTGTATATAAATACACGGCCGGAACGCAAAGGCAGACACATAATACAAGAAAACTTTTCCGCAATTACTTTGTTTGTTTGTTTGTTTTAGTTTTAGTTTTATATTGAGAAGCAGACATATATATTAATGTCAAGACAGAGGAATACGGAGACGGAACAGAGGAAGGGAGATACTTATTTGTACGCAGACTTGAAGCAGTTTTGGTTTTGCATGAAACAACATATTCCCTGGTTTGATTGTTTTGTTTTGGTTAGTTAGTTAATTATTATTTTGATTATGATATATTATTATATTATATATTTGTTTAGTTTAATTATTATGAGTAGCTAATTTATATATCGGCATGGAATAACAAGCATTAGTTTATGAATCGTGAGGCCTAATTGTTTTATAATTGATTCTTATGTGTTCTTGATTGTTCTGTTTATTTTATTCTTGATAGATTTAAGCCTGATCAACTTGAATATTATTGGGATAATGCTATCTAATTCTACCAATACGTAATCGTTGGAAAGGGTTAGTAAGTAGCGAGTTCTTGTGGAAAAACAGCTAACTAGCTAAGACTGTAATAGCAAGATGGGGGATAATTAAGTGTGCATTACTATTTGCTTTTACTTTGGTAATTGCTATATCAGGTTCTTTTCATTCTTAATGCTATCGAGGTGTGTATCTGGTTCAGCGAATACTTTCCAGGGGCATCTTGGTAACATAAACAATTAGTTAATTATAATTGGTTAATTGTCGATAAAGTACGAAAGAATTGGGGAGGTTAAGCATACCTACTTTCCTATAACTGATAGATGCATATGAATTGATTTATCTTTGCGCCTATGATCGATGTTTAACTAATGTGAGTTATTCCGAGCCGATTACCTTATTCATATATTTTATAGACAATTATATATTTTAGTTTGCATTATTATTTCATATTTTATAGTTGCATTATTAGTTGTTAAATAAATCTGAAAATTAAGGCGTGGTGGCTACACCAAAAGTGTTCTATATTAGTAGGTATTTTATTATAGATTTTGCTCCGTTCCTCGTGGGATCGACTCTGCTTGCTACTGTACTAATTTCACCATTAGAGTTTGCAGATTATTTTGGTGAGTGAAACGACGCCCACCAAATTGGCGCCACTGCCGGGGAGCGGTAGTTAATTTCTATTTATTTTGCTACTAATTTTTGTTCTTTAGTTATTGGTATATGACCAGGTTCCAGGACCAGGAATTGATTTTTGATTCTGAAGTTGAAAAGACAGCTAGGAAGAATTACAAACTCGCCAAGGAGAGAAAGCTGAAGGCTGTCGCAGAGCCCCTGTTTGGCCAAACAAAGGCTGTTTCCGAGACAGAATCCGAATCAGAGATTGAATCCGTTCCCGATACTGTAATGGGGGATAGAGGAGAGGCGGATCCCAATGCTGACAATCCGTACATGTGGGAATTAACGAGGCATAGTGAAGAATACCCTCCCACACCAATTTCTTTGCCAGATGCTGCGACCCCTGTGGAGATAAAGCTTGCACTGCTGAATGTTCTTCCGAAGTTCTATGGGAAGAGTAATGAAGACCCTTACAGTTTCTTGAACGAGTTCATCAAGATTTGTAAGATTCAGAAAAGACCAGCTGGTGTCACAGAAGATCAGTTCAATTTGGTGGCTTTTCCGTTCAGCATGTCAGGAGCAGCGAACCAGTGGTTTTCAAGCTTGTCTCCTAACTCCGTCACTTCCTGGAATGCGCTCAAGAAGCTATTTTTGGACTATTTCTTTCTAGCCACTAAGACGGATGCACTGAGGAAAGAAATTCCGAGCATCAAGTAGGAGTATGATGAGCCGCTGAGTACATTTTGGCTGAGGTTCAGACGATTGGTAGATCGTTGCCCTAACCATCGATACACGGAGGGGCAACTGCTACAGTATTTCTACCAAGGATCCACAGCTGCGAACAAGGATTTGCTGAATACCGCAAGCAATGGTGGATTTTCGGAAATCAGAGTCAATGAAGCAAGGGAGATAGTGAAGAAGTTGATCAATTCCAAGAAGGAGTATGACACTGATGAGATCTGAATCCTGAAAAGAGTGGCACAAACAGAGCCCTCAAGCCAAGATAATTTTAAGGAGAGGATGGACAGGATGGAGAGGGTACTATCCAAGTTGGTGGATAAGGTCACCGTTGCTAGCACCTCAGTTGGTCCTCAAGAAAAACTTTGTGACATTTGCTGCAGTCCAAACTACGTCACTTTACAATGCCCTCTTGCAATGGATGAACAAGCTAATGCCATGGGGAATTGGAATGATAGGCAGCCAAGGAGGGACCCGTACTCAGCTACCTATAATCCGGGATGGAGAGATCATCCTAACTTTCGATGGCGAGATCCGGGAAATCCAGTACAACAACCATCTATTCCACCCCATCGAGCTCCTCCCCCTCCATATGCTCAGAATCCACCACCTCCTCAAGGGAAGTCTATGGATGAAAAGCTAGACATGATGATGGGCATGCTTCAAAACCAGATCCAAAATTCGAAAAAGACTGAGGCCACCTTGGAGGAGCACACACGACAGATTTCACAGCTGTCAAACTCGATGAATGAGCTCCGAATGAAGCAACCTGGATTACTATCTCAAGTGCAACTCAACCCCAGAGAGACGGCCAATCAGATCACGTTAAGAAGTGGAAAGGAGCTTGAGCCACTACCTCCTAAGACCGCAGAAAAAGGAGCTAAGAAGCGGCCGGAGCAGTCTGTCGCAGACCCCGATTTGGCCAAACAGGGGCTGACGACATAAACAGAAAGTGAGGTACAAGGGCATTTTGATCAAACCAAGGAGTCAAATCCAAGGTTGGGTCAGAATGATCCTCCAATTAAAATTCTTCCTCCTTTTCCTCGCAGTTTAGCTAGAAAGAAAGATGATTCTGTTGATTTCCTATCTATCTTTGGAAAAATAGAGATTAACCTACCTTTCTTGCAGGCTATAAGGCTTCCACCTGTGAGCAAGTTTTTGAAAGATTTTATTGCAGGGAAACCTAAAGACTCAAGCAAGATCATGATGAGTGAATCTGTGTCAGCTGTGATCCAGAAGAAAATGTCTCAAAAGTGCAAGGACCCTGGTATGTTTTCCTTACCTTGTTATATAGGAGATAAGAAGATCAATGCTGCTATGTGTGATTTAGGAGCTTCAATTAATGTGATGCCACTATCTGTTTATAATTCTTTGAAAGGGGCAGAAATGGTAAATACTAGAGTAACAATTCAATTGGCAGATAAATCTTGTGTATGTCCTGAAGGGTTGTTGGAAAATGTGCTTGTGGGAGTCAATAACTTTGTGTACCCAGCAGATTTTTATGTGGTAAAAATGAATCATACCAATGATAAGGGAACACAAGGGGTATTGTTGGGTCGTCCATTCTTGAAAACTGCAAACACCATTATTAATGTTGGGAATGGAACTATTTCACTTGATTATTTTGGTAATAAGTACACACTCAATATTGATAAACCCATGCAAAAATCTATAGATGCTGAGAATGTAAATGCAATTTATCATACTGACCCATTTGTCCAAGATTCTCTTGAGACTAAAGTTTTGCAGGACAAGTTGGGAATTCAAATGCCTACAAGTCCAGAAGAGGAAAATGTTCAAGTTTCAAATGATTATCAAGAAGATGATGATACTCTTCCAGTGAGTATGGAGTCGCTCAAGTGTGAGGAAGAACCAAAGTTCCAACTCCAAGAATTGAGAGATCTAAGATTGAATGGGTTTGATCAAGCTATGCGGTACAAGGAGCGCAATAAGTTGTGGCATGACAGAGATTTGAAGCCTAAGAAATTTGTGGTTGGGCAGATAGTTCTTATATCTGAGTCAAACTTTCAACATATGTCATGGAAATTCAAGTCTAAATGGACTAGACCATTCGAAGTGGCTTATGTTTGGCCTGATGGGATGGTAGAGATTATAAGCATGGACCCAAAAAAAGCATTCGTCGTCGATAGTCATCGCCTTACTCCATACTATGATACTTCTCAGGTGGCATTAATGGAAGAAATTCCATTGTGCCCAACAAATAGTCATTAAAGGCATCCAAAAGTCTAGCCAAAGACTATAAACAAAAGCGCTAGTTGGGAGGCAACCCAATTTTCTTAGCTTTTTTTTTCTTCTTTTAAGATTTTATTTATTTTTAGGAATTTCAATTTCCCATCTGATCTCAATTCTTGATCTACATATTTGAAGCACTTGAATTTGCACCATGGAGAATTCACACATTTGGAAGGCTGGACTCGCAGGGTTCCATTTGGCCAAACGGGAGGCCAGCGGCTGAACCTGATTTTGATCAAATGCTCTCTGCTTGATCAAGAACTCCTCCAAAACCACCACTATAAGTTCCCTCTTCCGTTGTCATTTTTTTTTTCATGTTGACTATGTGTTAAACCTTTTCTCATAAGAGCTTTGCATTATTTGCTTGAGGGCAAGCAAAGTTTAAGTGTGAGGAGGTTTCTTGTGTGTTTTGTTTTGTATTTTTGAAGGAAAAAATTTAAAACAAAAAAAATCAATTTTTTACAGTCAAACATGTGTTTTTGTGTTGTTTTGAGTCGATAATTTGACATGAGAAAATTCTAGTGGCTCTTGATAAAAGTACCCTACCGGTTGTAAACTTCATTGTAACAAACTTGGTAAATCTAATATGCCTTGAAGTTATTGAATGAGATTTTCTATGATTTGTGAAATTTGATTGATATGATTTTTGGGATGACGAAAAAGGACGAGTTTAATTGAATATTTTAGTCTACTAAAGTGAGGTTTGAGCTAGAGTAGAGCACTCTCTACATCAAGCTTTGTTCTGAGAGATCACATTATTATAATTGGAGTTGTTATGTGTGAAAGTGATGGAAGGCACTAGGATGAATCACACAGCTTAAATTGCCTACCAATTACATTAACCCCTAGTGAAACACTTTGAAGCTTTGACTATGTTCTTTGATATGAGTTATTATATATTTAGTCAAAGCCTTGTTTTATCCTTTCTCTTGGCCCTATTATGCATGTTCTTGGAGTTAATGTTGATGAATTCGTCCATTGTGTTCTCTTGAGTTGATGACATCACTGAGTATGTGTCCAGTTTGCCCAGACTGAACGGTTTCAAAAATTGAAGGCTGAATTTTATTATGAACAGTGACACTGGAGTTTCGTTTGGCCAAACTGGAGGGGCGTAACTGTGAAAAAAAAAGAAAAAATCATATTTTTATGTTGCGATTTTCCTCTAAAAAAAGTACCAGTTTTGGACAGTATTGAAGAAGAATGGTGCTGAAAAAAAAAGAGAAGAAAAAAAAATAGCACCTACTTTGATGTGATCTTACTTGGCTTTCTCATAATAGCCGTGAGATGAAGATTATTGGTGAATGTCTACTATACATGGATGATGGTTGAAGGGAAAAAAACATGCATAATATTTTGATCGATATTGTTTGAGCTTATAACCTTTAGGATCTCACCAATCTGAATGGTCCCTAGCCCCGTTACAACCCTTGAGAAAGACCTCCTGATTTGCATATTAACTTCTCTATATTATAACTTGTGAATTAACTGAGTGAATGTCCTTCAGATATTGAGAGTGATTGAGTGAAACCGTGAGAAATATTCATTGCTTGTCCGATTTTGACTGAATTGATGATTAGATTTTCTGATCTTGAACATTTTCATTTAAATTACTTTAAGGGTTGATGATTTCCAGGTGCGTTAACGTGATCCTTTACTCCTTGGCAGGGAAAAATTTATCGTTATAAGAGTAGAAGCTAGAGTTTTTGAATGTTGAATTTTTATCTGTTTAGTTGTGTGATTTGTGTTTCTATCTTACCTTTTCTTTTTAGGGTCATTTTAGATAGAGTCGTATGAGGGAATGAGAACTTATGAACATTGTGGATTGTTGATTACTCTTATATTCTTCACTTCATACTTGAGGGCAAGCATGATTCAAGTGTGAGGATATTTGATGTGTGTTATATTGTGTTCATATTTTGTGGGATTATTATGATTTTATTAAGATATAATTTGCTCTTTTAGGTGTTTTTGGTGCAGGAATTCATGGATTGTGAAGAATTGAGAGGGAGCTATACATTGTACTCTTTTTCCCTTAACCAACGGTTTTTTCCCACTGGATTTTCCAGGTTAAGGTTTTTAATGAGGCGATGTGCTCCAATGGAAAATATTCTTATCTTATAAGACATTTTTCCAGGGATGAAGGAAGAGAGGCAAAAGCAGAATTGCTGAAGTTATGGGATGAAAAGTGAATTATTGAAGAGATGCGAATTTGAAGAAAATAAATATATTCACTGCCCATATTGATAAAGATTGTATTATCTCCTTCCATTTGAAATTCCTTAATTGTAGGAATTAGTTATTTAGAATTAGAATAGATATTATCTTATTTCCTTATTTCTTTCATAAGAAGAAAAGTAATTAGAAGTTGATTTGAATTTGGTTTTGGTTTGGTGTATATAAATACACGGCCGGAACGCAAAGGCAGACACATAATACAAGAAAACTTTTCCGCAATTACTTTGTTTGTTTGTTTGTTTTAGTTTTAGTTTTATATTGAGAAGCAGACATATATATTAATGTCAAGACAGAGGAATACGGAGACGGAACAGAGGAAGGGAGATACTTATTAGTACGCAGACTTGAAGCAGTGTTGGTTTTGCATGAAACAACATATTCCCTGGTTTGATTGTTTTGTTTTCGTTAGTTAGTTAATTATTATTTTGATTATGATATATTATTATATTATATATTTGTTTAGTTTAATTATTATGAGTAGCTAATTTATATATCGGCATGGAATAACAAGCATTAGTTTATGAATCGTGAGGCCTAATTGCTTTATAATTGATTCTTATGTGTTCTTGATTGTTCTTGGTTTATTTTATTCTTGATAGATTTAAGCTTGATCAACTTGAATATTATTGGGATAATGCTATCTAATTCTATCAATACGTAATCGTTGGAAAGGGTTAGTAAGTAGCGAGTTCTTGTGGAAAAACAGCTAACTAGTTAAGACTGTAAGAGCAAGATGGGGAATAATTAAGCGTGCATTACTATTTACTTTTACTTTGGTAATTGCTATATCAGGTTCTTTTCATTCTTAATGCTATCGAGGTGTGTATCTGGTTCAGCGAATACTTTCCAGGGGCATCTTGGTAAGAGAAACAATTAATTAATTATAATTGGTTAATTGTCGATAAAGTACGAAAGAATTGGGGAGGTTAAGCATACCTATTTTCCTATAACTGATAGATGCATATGAATTGATTTATCTTTGCGCCTATGATCGATGTTTAACTAATGTGAGTTATTCCGAGCCGATTACCTTATTCATATATTTTATAGACAATTATATATTTTAGTTTGCATTATTATTTCATATTTTATAGTTGCATTATTAGTTGTTAAATAAATCTGAAAATTAAGGCGTGGTGGCTACACCAAAAGTGTTCTATATTAGTAGGTATTTTATTATAGATTTTGCTCCGTTCCTCGTGGGATCGACTCTGCTTGCTACTGTACTAATTTCATCATTAGAGTTTGCAGATTATTTTGGTGAGTGAAACGACGCCCACCAGTGTAATTTCAATATTGATTTGCAACTGACAAATTATATTAAAAATGAAACAGGAGAACTTCAAATCATACCTTTTACTCAAATACTTGCTCTCCATTCCACAATTAACCTCGTACTTTGACTTTTTAAGTCAATTGGATTAATGTTTAACCACTAAGGGCGATGCACTCCAACGCCCCGGTCTAAATTACACAGTAATTATTATCACGTTACTCAAGAAAAATATTTGATCGTTAATATATTTATCTGCGTATAATAACAACAAATAAAAATTTAATATTTAGAAATTAATTGTTATAATAAATTCAACAATATCACAGACAATAATATTGTTGTTTATACATTTACTCAAATGTACGGTTAAAATTTAAAAGAGAAGAGTGTCATAAAAGCAAGTGAACAATTTAGTCAGGAACGAGATGAGAATTTCTTCCCACATAATTTGGTGAGTGCACAGCACACAAATTACTCCAAGAAAGTGTAGCAGTATCATTATATTCACCAGGCAATTTAAACTACTGCCACTGTTAAACTTTACATGGCTTCAGAATCAATCAGGTAAGCTTTTGGTATGATATCAGAAATCACATTTCATCAAACACCAAAAAGAGAGAGGCTAGAACCTTCTTATAATGAATATAATCACTAGATAAAACATGTACCTAAAACTATAACTTATAGTCCTAAACTGTGTTGTACCATTTTCTCCTTTCAGGCAAGGAAGTCATCGACTAGCTCATCAACCAAAGCACTTAATATTCCCTTCTCAATATCTACTCCCTCTTCAAATGCTTCAGTTTCAAAATCAACCCATTTCCCTATTTGGGTGCTCATATCCCTGTCAACGAGTTCATCCACCATCAAATCTTCCATGCTAATCCAACCCGAAATGTCTCGGCATAGTTCCTCTGTCAACCATTCTTTCCTTTGGAAAGCGTTTGTCAACTTAGTCCAAGATTTCCAGCTTCCACTGAAAAGCCGTTCACATCTTAGTTCTAGAGATTCCTCCACGAAGTCGAATAGTAGTTTCCGTTTTACCTTGAAGTTCTCCACTGAACTTCTGCTTGATCCTAGTTTTTCATCCCCAAACTGATCAAAGAGGTTGGGAGCTATGATCTTGTGCGCCTGGCCAAGGGAAAACTCCTGCAACATCAAGTCTCCATTCACGAGTATGTTTCTGATATACTCGAACTCCCAACTTGATGATGACTCATTTGCAACCATTGAAGTGAATGATGAACTCATATCTGTTGCACTCGTGGCTCCAAGAGATATGGAAGATGCGCAATCTGACAATTCCATGTCTTCCACCAGTAGGGACTTTCTGGTGGAGCTCCATTGAGTCATCTCATAAGTTTCAAATGATGAAATCTTCTTGGCTGCAGAATGGAAAATTTTATAAAGATTGAGATGTTGCCTAAATAAGAACTTTAATAAAAAAAGTATAGAAGTCATTCCCTATTATACACTGTCACAAACTCCCACCACCAACTTGACCGCCATAGAAGGTATAGACATGACATTAGAAATAGCCCTATCAAGTATTAGATTGAAGATGATAGGATGACCCGGCTCTTGTATACTTGCTCACTACGTATAACTAGAAGGAAACTCCCGAGTCTATCTAAGTATCAATATGCAGAAGAGAAGCAAATAAAAAGAAATAAAGATGGACTCTTCGTACCTTCAGAACTAATACTTCTGTTGCCCTCAAGGGAGCTGCAGCTACCCTCTGAATAAACTGGTTCCAGTCTTGGCGCTGGATGAGAAGCTTGATGCCTAAGATCTCTGTCATACCCAAGGAAACCAATACAGCCACGCTCCTCAGTCTTCTCTACTCTCTGTCAATGGCAAAAGCAATTCAATCACAGTACTAAACTTTTCCAGATCATAATTGAAAAATGAAAATGCCAAACCAAGATAATGTCTTTATAAATGACAGAAATGTGAAAAGTAATGAATAATTAAACAAATTAATCAATCATGGATTGTTTATGGTTACAAACCATTATGTTGAGTAGCAAGTACAGTACTATTTTGAAGACAACAAAAAATTAGCGAGAGAAAAAGGACGGTCAATTCAAAATAGACTACTTGCAACTAGTTTCGAATTTGGCATTCCAGCAAAATTCATTTGAGTTGCGATACAGAATCTGATGAACCCGGGAAAAAGTGTACAAAAAGAAAATTATTCTACAGGTACTTCAACCCACAGAATAATTATTCTAAATCCATTAGCAGCTTTTTTAGATGTTTGAGCAACACTACGGATAAGATTACAGGCTAATTTTCCACACGGGGACCCTAAATGAATCTTGCTCAATTTACCAAATAGATAACTAATAAAAAGAGCTTCCCAAGCTACACATTACATACCTAAGTCTACCCCAAGAAAATAAATATATTTACATGCCCCTTCTGATATTACACTTCTGAACAGGCTTATTTGCCCAAAGCCAGCCTTAAATGAGAAATACCAGATTTAGCTATTTGAACATAAAATTCACATTCCACAACAAGAATAATTAAATTTTCAAAGGACTGTATAAACTGATTCCCCGTGAGCTATAACCTTACTCAATCTAAAAATACATCACTTATTCAATCTTGCAGTTTAATTAAGTGAAGCCTTGAAATTTTCAGTAAGATCTGATTTTGTAAAGTAAGACAGAGAAGCATCCTTTTTGAAGACTTTCAGTATGAACAGAGATAACTTATAGAATTAAAGGTCAAAGGTAGTGAAAATCTAATAGCATACGGACAAACAAAAGTTACAAGTAAATGTACCTGCCACAACTCCATTGCTTGGATATCAGACTTGCCCTTTAGTGTATGAAATTGAGACTTTTTGTCATGCTTTCCAGACTTGATACTTGTCATGCTCAGATTGGATGTTGAATCACCAAGAGAGTTAACCGATGTGGAAGCATACTCTGACTGGTCTAGTTCTTGATGGGGTGACTCGATTTTAGATGTCAACTCTTTCAGCTTTTGTTCCAAAAGCATACCTAGTGCATCACCGCCACTCAAATTAAGACCAAAAGAAGCTTGGCTTTCACTAGAACTGGAAACATCAAAGGAGCCCCGTTTCTTCTCTGCAGCATGTCCAGGTGAATTTGAAGCAGATAAGGACTTTTTAATCGGAGAAGTAAATGTAAACGACACAACATCCATCCCACTCTTCCTTTCAGCAGCATCCCATCCACTGCACCTATCCGTTTCAAAGTTGCATTTTACAGACCTTTCACTTTGAGTCATTGATGTGCTTCTATCACTAGTTCCATTAACTACTTGCTTCTTTCCTGTCGATTTCTTCATCATTGATGAAGATTGTTCCTTTCCAATTAGATTGATGGAGGTCTTTCTTGAACTGATAGCAGTATTTACATCAACCCTATTCACGGTCTTTGTTGGCCTGGACCTGGAAACTTCATTTACTGACACTGATTTCCGATCCTTTTGATGAGAAGTTGAAGACCTTGAAATCTCCCTGTCATCGTTTGGAGCACAGTTCTGCTTCTGATTATTTGGCCTGAGTACATCAGACGGCCTGCTCATAGAAGTTCTTCTCTCGGCAACCTTTTGAGATTTGGGTTGGTTCCGTGCAGCAGAGCTACAGTTGGTCTCGCCATGATCCTTATGGTTTGCAAGACTCCTATTACCAGCAGATGTATATCGATCTTTCTTCTGCACATTAGCCTTGGCTTGAACGGCCAATGAAACTGATCTCTCTTTGTTCCTCATATTTCTTGCACCAGAACTTTTAGATGCCTCTGACACCACCCTCACAGTGTCTGGAGCTTCTCCTCGACCTGCAACTTTGTCCCTTGATTGTCTTTTCATTTGCTTGTAAGAATTTTGCTCATTGAGATTACGGGAAGCTTCAATAATCCTAGCAGATCTTTGAGCAGCCTCCATTTTCTCTCTGAGATCCTGAATCTTCAAAGGAACTGAAGATGAACCCAGAGATGGCAACTTATGAGTGGCTGCTGATCGGGGACTTTGTTCTATAATTTTGGCAGCTGCCTCCATCAAATAGGCAGCATTCATACTCGGAATGAATCCTGGACTCTTGATGGGAGACAGCAGCTTGTGATGGGGGATTGAAATGGGCTTGGCAGATTTGGGAGGTAATGCCTCACTTTGAAACCTCTCAATCGGTCGATTATGTACCTTATGCAACATCATTTCAACAGGATTCTTCGTAAAACCATCTAATTTATTACGCATGCTATCATAGATCACAATGTGATCTTCATCCCGGAAATCAGAAAGACCCCCGGAGTAATGAGAGTCTCTAAAAGACTGGGAGTCATGCAGCGGGGTGTATAGGGGTTGTTCAGAAGCATTTGCAGTTGGAAGAGAATCCAATCCCATAAGACGGGCAACAACACCAGGAGCCTTCGTCCCATAGCCGTCATCACCATTAAAAGATGAAGCATAATTCAAATCGTTAGACCCCCTAGTACTTGGACCACAACCATTGTCATGCACCTTCATATAATTAATTTCAGTCATAAATATTGCTGTGAATGCGAGAAGCAACTATGAAGAGGAGAATGATAATCTGGATGATAAATAGTGTAGTGCAAAGGGAAAGTACCTTTTGAAATCTTGAAATACTTGAATCATGACCTTGCTTGCAAATTTCTGCAGACACAGACATAAAAACATAGAATTTCTTTTTAAAATTAAAAATATACTACATGCATCGACATAGACAGAGCAAACTTCGGAAAAGAACCTATAGTTTGAACTGAAGTTACCAGATGATTCAGATTTGTTGGAGAATAGCTTCTTCCGAGATTTAGCATTCCAATCAAACAGCTGAAGAAATCCTCCCCTCGAGCTTCTCTTCTCTACTTCCATTAGAAATCTTAAGGCAGAAAAGCTGTACCGAAAATCCTCAACCAATCCGAAAGGGATTCATCTATCTGCAAAATCAGAATCACACAATCTTTTCAACATATCGTTTCAGGTCAAAGTACCATTATATTTCTCTCAATTATGAAACTAAACACATACAGCCCACGCAATTTTCACTCTTTCACGGGTAAAAAATACCAGAAATTAACCCCTAAAAAATGCCCAATCAAAACAGTAAAACCACTCTCTAAGGTCAAACTACAAAACATAGCAAATGCGCGTTTTTAACAGTTCCAAGAACCTCTTTTTTTACTTACAAACAGAAATTACAGCTCCTCAAGCACAGATACCCAGTTTATCAAAAATACCTAGATTCAAGAAACAAAACACACACTCTCACACAGCGTAGGGCAGTGAAGATAACGAAGAATTGGAGAAACCCCACAACATCCCATCAGCAAAAAGTCCAAAATTGATTGTAAAAATTTAAACTTTCACAAAAACAGCTCAAATCACATAGTAACTGAAGAAAAGGTTCAACAACAGTATCAACCACAGCACACAACATTCTCCTGTAAAAGAAAACCCAGAAACACTTAACGAAAATTCCCTCCAAAAAAACTCAAATCATGGACTGACCGGAGAAGACCAAAAAAAGAGGCATCAGCATTTCCAAGATTCCATGGAGGTGAGACTGTAGACAGCATGAGATGGGATGAGAGGTGTGAAAAGAAGAAAAGCTGCGGCAATGTTTATGGAGATCTGGAAATGGGAGTGGGTGGTCGGTCGGATTTAAAATTTCGATGGGCAGTGCGTGAGTGTGTGTAAATGAAGGCGAAGAGGACAAAAGCAAAAGTGAGGAGCTCTCTCTTTGGTTAAACTGAAACAGTGCACTGGGCGAGTAATTGGAAAAATCAAATTTTGAGTGACGTGGCATGTCCCCATTGGGTCAACTTGATGAACAGAAATGGGACAATAATTTAATGCAATTATAATTACTCCCCCCTTGTGTCAAACTAAATCAGGCAGAGTATTTTTCAGACATATGTTAACCGTTAATGTCATTGTTATAATAATAACAAAATTAGACTTAAAAATTAATTATTACTGAATCTAAACTATATTATTATTATTTGCGTATTCATTTAAATATATAATTAAAATTTAATCATTTTAACTTTTAAAAATAAAGTCCGTCTCTTGAAAGACGGTCTTTTCATAAGTTATGGAAAGACCAAGATTTAAAGTGTAAATTAGAAGAAATGAAGATAAAATTTCCGGGTTGCATGAACCGGGTTATGAATTTTATAACTACTACATGTTTCATACTAAAAGTTTAATATTGCAACTAAGACTTTTTACCTTTTATTATTCTAGTTAAACCTCGTCTTTTCATAATCCTATGGAAAGACCGTGTTTCCCAAGACTTTGCCTTAAAAATAAGTGTATAACTTAATTTGCACGATGGCATAATTAGAAGTGGCATGCTATTACGAGACCCAATGAATTGTGAGTATATTTTACTAAACTTAGTTGTGTGGATTATTATTTTAATATTTGGTGACAATATTTATAGAGAATCTTTTTATGTTGTTATTTTGTTGAAATATTGAAAAGGGAAACCACATTTTACTATTTTATGAATGTGATAAAAAATTAATTCTAGCTTCTATCTTGCAACTTCTAACTTATAACATTTTTTTCTTGTTTGAAAATAAAATTATAACACTGAAAACTCCATTAAAGCATAAATGCAGTCAAATAGGACCAAAGATTTTCGGATCTTCACTTGCCACCTGGCACTTCATGAGAGTGATTTTTATTTTATTTTTATATGATTAGTGTGATTTGAATATGAGTCAGTCTCTTGAAAAATGGTGTTTTCATAAGGTATAGAAATATTAATGTTTAAAATATTTGGGTTGCATGAATTGAGTTATAAATTTTATAGCTATTACACGTTATATAATAAACTTTTAATACTGCAACTAAAATCTTTTACCTTTTATTATTTGAATTAAACTCTGTCTTTCCATAAGTCTATGGAAAGACGGTGTTTCCCGAAACTCTGCCTTTGAATATACATGAACTGGGTTTTGGTTAAATGATAAATTAACTCTCTCTATAACAAACATATTTAGGGTTTAAGTCGCATTTTAATAAGAATTGTGAATTTTAAAACAACTTTTTACTAGGGCATGATCGGATGTTGTGTGACTGCGTTCGTGGTTCCTGTTGTGGTTTTTCAGCTTGTAAGTACGATTGTGATGGTTATAGATTTTATGGTGGTGTAGCAATTGGGTGTTGTTCGGAGGACGTTCAACAACCATTCAAATGTGTGAAGTTTTAGCTTACACTGGATTCAACGGATTCAATTTGTGGTGTCTCCTAGTTTAGTGCTATTTGTAGCAACTGGGTGTTTTTCACAAGGTGTCGCCAACTATTCAAATAGATGGAGTTTTACACTTTTCATAAATTTCAACGTATTCAAATGGTGGTGTCTCTTAGTTTAGTCCTATCTGCAACAGCTGGGTGTTTTTCATAGAGCGTCCCCAACTATTCAAATACATGAGTTTTCAACTTCACTAAATTCCAACATAATCAAATAGTGACTTCTTCTAATTTAGTCTGAACGTTAGAGTATGGTGTTTATACAGAAAAATTTTTGTGTGTGTGATTGAATTACATGCTAACAAAAATATAATCAACATATGTGAAACAATGGTCATGTTACAAACGAGTACTCCCACCACCATAATTTTAGCTGCTTGGATGGATGAAATTGAAATAATTTTATCAAATTGAGAAAACGTTCCAATATAATTTAACAAGTAGAATGTGTAAAAATGGCCCTATATATTTTTTAAAGTGCAAAACAACCACTAATTTTTTGAAAGTGCCAAAATAATCCTGAACTCATCTGAAAAGGCCAAAATAACCCTAAACTTGTCAAATTTCTCCGAAATTGCTAGAAATGAGTGAAATACCCTTCTAATAAAAAAGTATAAAAATAGACCAAATATAAAATGTCCATTTTAACCCTCCCAAATTTCAAGACTCTAAACTATCTTGCCCTCTTCAATTTGTGTTTTCATCTCCTCATCCCATTCTTCTTGTCATTCCCGTTCGGCGTTTTTTCAACTTTGCCATTGACATCACCGACACCAATCTGAGCGAATTGATCCACGACAATGAAAAATCTAACAATATTTCATACAAGGGGAAAATGTTTTTTAATGAAAAAATAATGATTTCCAAAATAGAAACATGCCTAGTTAGAAAAATGAGATTATTTTTAGAGGTAATACTGGGCAAACTGTTTTATTATTTTTTCATTTACCTAACAATTTTTTTTTTAATTTTAAAGCACCCTAAGGTGGGGGATATTTATTAGGTTCCCCAAACCTATGAAGCACCAAAAGATGTACAATGATGTTAGGAATATTACATCGGAAAGGCAACCTCGTTGCCTTCAAAAGAATGATCTAATGGTAGTGATGGACTAGTGGATGATCTATAAGGGTAGAGTCTTCACGGTTAGAGTGCTCGGAACCTGAGAGCTTCGAAAGTTCGAAGGCTCGATCGGGTGGTTTAGTGTAGGATCATGTACTCGAGGTCACCTATTCTCCATGTATTCGAGAGTTCCTATTTCTCTAGTGCTCCATGTCTCGAGTGCTCCATGTCTCTAAGTGCTCCATGTCTCGAGGACTCCAGACTTGACTCCAGAGCTCGAGGACTCCGAAGCTCGAGAACTCCAAAGTTTGAGGGCTTCATGTCTCTAGGTCTCCATGTCTCGAGGGCTTCATGTCTCGAGGGCTCCATGTCACGAGGACTCCATGTCTCGAGGGCCGCATGTCTCGAGGGCTCCATATCTTGAGGGATCCATGTCTTGAGGGCTCCATGTGTCGAGGGCTCCATGTCTCGAGGGCTCCATGTCTCGAGGGCTCCATGTCTCGAGTGCTCTTCGAGGACTCCAAGGCTCCAGGGTCCATGGCTCGAGTACTCCAAAGCACGAGGACTGCAAGGCTCTAGGGCTCCATGTCTCGAGAGCTTCATGTCTCGAGAGCTTTATGTCTCAAGGGCATCATGTCTCGAGGGTTCCATTTCTCAAGGGCCACATGTCTCGAGGGTCACACGTCTCGAGGGCTCCATGTTTTGAGGGCTCCATGTCTTGAGGGCTCCATGTGTCGAGAGCTCTATGTCTCGAGGGCTCCATGTGTCGAGTGCTCCATGTCTCGAGGGCTCCATGTCTCGAGGGCTCCATGTGTCGAGTGCTCCATGTCTCGAGGGCTCCATGTCTCGAGGGCTTCATGTCTCGAGTGTTCCAGGGTTCGAGGACTCCCAGGCTCCAGGGTCCATGGCTCGAGGACTCCAAAGCTCGAGGACTGCAAGGCTCGAGAGCTTCAAGTCTCGTGGACACCGTGTCTCGAGGGAATAGCTCGAGGACTCTTAAGCTCACAGACTCCAAAGCTCGAGGACCCTTTAGGTCGCGGACTCTGAAGCTTGAGGGCTCCATGTGACGAGGGCTCCATGTCTCGAGGGATCCATGTGACAAGGGTTCCATGTCTCGGGTGCTCCAGTGCTCCATGTCTCGAGTGTTCCAGGGCTCGAGGACTCCAAGGCTCGAGGACACCATGTCTCGATGGTTCCTTGGCTCAATGCCTCCAAGGCTCGATGACTCCAAGTCTCGAGGACTCCAGGCTCGAGGGCTCCTTGACTGATGGATGCTCATTCATAAATGTATAACCAGCCGAGGATAAAATTTTGTAGCAGAATAGAACCTATAATAAACACAAAATTATCAGCAGTATCTATCCTATGATAAGTTCCTAAGTCCAGCCAGAAATTATATAGCTTGCTCTTGAGACTCATTTCGAATCCAAGGAATTCCACATCTATCCAGATGAAGGAGTCCCTTAAGAAAAGGAGGTGCTAAACTCCGTTCTAAATCACCATCAAAGTTACTTTCTAATGCAAATTTTGCCAAGAAATCAGCTGCAATATTAGTCTCTCTAGGAATATGCCGGATTGGGTGGATATGATGTTTCAAGTTTAGAGATTGGCACAAAGAGTAATTCCTCCATGGTGAGGTACTTGGGTTTTGAATACCCTGTACTGCAATTAAACAGTCGGATTCAACCTCACATCTATGTAAAACCAGCTATGAACATAGTTCATATCCACATTGGATAACTATCAATTCTGCATGTAAAGGTGATGGGGAGTGAAAAGATTTTGCCCTCATTTTAACCACCTTCCCCTCACAATTCCTAACTATCACTGCTAGAGCAGAAAAACCCCCCTGATCCATGTTGCATCTGTATTAATCTTGTGTCCAGTAAGGGGTTTCTGCCATGTCACAGCTTTAAAAGTTTTCCTTTTCTTTTGTGTAATGTGAGGAATAATGTTAGCCTGTGTCCAATATTTATGCTTGTCTAAGTTACCTATCAAATGATTCACTGAGAAGATTTGATATATCATGTCTCTTATTTCATGCATACAAGCATCTTTGGAGAAGGATTCGTTGTCAAACAGGATATTATTCCTTTTAATCCAAAGAGTCCAGATTGTTACAAGAAGGGCAGCGATGGTGATATTAGACTGAATATTAGATTCTGCATTAAAAGAAAGGTAAAATTCAACTCTGCTCTTCAAATTTGGGAAAGATTTCTGCTGAATCTGTAAAAAAACATTTACACAGTTCCAGACAGTAATGGATGAGGGGCAAGAGTTGAAAAAATGATCTAAAGAGTCACTGTAAGTCTGGCACAAAGGACATTTGGATGCTAAATGGAACCCTATCTTTCTTAAAATGTTATCAAAAGGAAGTAAACCATTCAGAGCTCTCCATAAAAGCACATACATCTTTTTAGGAATAAAAGGTAACCATACCTTTTGAAAATGGAGGATCTTCAGCTATCTTCAGCTTTCTCTGCCTGAAAATTTTGTATGCAGATTTGATGGAGAAGATTCCATTTGTGGCTGGCATCCAGATGAGTCTATCTTCATGAGTATATTCCACTTTAGCCTCCTACAAAATTGAGTACAAATTGGTCGCCAAAAATAGGTCCAGTTGTGGGAGGATTGATGCTTTGTTGTTAATGAATGACCTAAGTGAGATGTCCATAAAGGGGATATCTCTATCTTGAGGCCATTTATAATACAAAGCTCCTTCGCCCATCCAGTTAGCATTCCAGAAGGAGCAATCACCAATACCATGTATTATTCTGGAGTTGCTATTTGCATTTCAGTAATTTTACAGATTCTAGACCATGTATGAGATATTTTGTAAGACGTCGGGAGTGACCATAATAGTGAGGTCCATTGCGTGGAATTGAGTTGCAGTTTCCACCACAGTTTACATGAAAAAGCATCTACAATGGCCTTTAAATCTCTAAAACCTAATCCATTCTCTTCTACAGGTACACTCATATTTTTCCAAGATCTCCATTTTTTTTCCGACATTGTCAGAATATCCCCAAAAAAAGCTAGAAGCCATTTTCTCCATTTTTTTCAAAACTATTTTTGGTGGACTCAAAACAGAAAAGATATGAGTTGGGATTGAGAGAAGACAGTGATTAATTAGAACAATTTTACCTGCAGTGGAGAGCCATCTGTTCTTCCAATTATGGATTGATTTATCCATTCTTTCCAATAATGGCTAGTAGTGTACCTGCAAATTTCTACCAAAAAAAATAGGCACTCCTAGATATTTAAATGGGAAAACTCCTTTCTCCATTCCCAAAATCCTTTTTACAGAGTTAACTGTAGAAGAATTTGTCCTATGAGATACAAATAATTCTGATTTTGAGAAATTGACCTTTTGGCCTGTGGTTTGTTCATAAGCTTTAACAAACTTTTTGGACCTCTTCATGTTTATAGGATTGGTATTCAAAAATACTGTTGTGCCATCATCATACATTAAATGTGAAATTGGAGCACAGCTCTTAGGTAGACTGAAATTCTGAAGGTACCCTGTGCTAAAAAGTTTCTTTAACCCTCTAGAAAAAGCTTCCGAGAGCAAATTGTAAAGGAAAGGTGAAAGGGGATCTCCCTGTTTTATACCCCTAAAGGATGCAAAGAAGCCTGAAGTAACTCCATTGATTAAAACCGAGAAATTTGCAGCAGATATGTTATGCATAATGATTTTAACAAATTTCCCGTGAAAGCCAAAGTGAAGAAGAATGGAATTCAGGAATGACCATGAGACTCTATCAAAAGCCTTTTGCATATCTAGTTTCACTATTAGATTAGGGACTTTAGATTTTCTAGACAGAAGTCTGGTCATCTCTTGCATTTGAAGTATATTGTCTGTGATTTTCCTGCCTTTAATGAAAGCACTCTGCTCAGGAGAGATTAGGATATGCATAAGTGGTTTAATCCTTTCCATAAGCATTTTTTAGAAGACTTTATTGACAAAATTTGATAAACTGATCGGTCTGAAATCTGAGAAAGAGACTGGAATTGGTGTTTTGGGGATTAAAGTGAGCCAGGTGCTTGTGATGGCCTTGGGTATAAGGCCACCACTTAAAAATCATTTGCTGCCTCCAATAAGTCTTCTTTAATAGTATCCCAGAAGGATGTGAAAAACTGCCCAGAGAAACCATCAGATCCCGGAGCACTTGATTTATTTAGATCAAAAACAGCAAATTTCAGTTCCTGTATATTAAAGGATTCTAGCAGGAGTTGGTTTTGCTGCTCAGTAACCAGAGAAGGAATTTCCGCTAGAAAATATTTCAGGTAAGTTCCTGTTTTTTGAGGGGCGTCCTCATTAAGGAGTCCCTTAAAAAATCTAACTCCTTCATCTTTAATCAGTTGTGGGTCAGAAATCCAATTTCCATTTCCGTCTTTGATTTTACTGATTTTTTATTTAGCTCTCCTCTCCCTGATGGTATGATGAAAATAACTAGTGTTTGCATCCCCGTGTTTTAGCCAATTTAACCTTGCCTTCTGTTTTAAGAAGATGTTTTTTTCTTTTTGCGCTCTAAGAAGTAAGGCTTTAGAATTGTTAAGTTCAGCTAAATCAGACTCTGCTTTTGACTGTTGAAACTTTATTTCTAGCCCACTGACCTCTGCTTCAGCTTTAGCCAGGTTTTGATTGACATTTCCAAAAGTGTTTATGTTCCAGGCTTTAATGTCAATCTTAAGTCTCTTAAGCTTATGCACCAATCTGCACATACCAGTAGCGGAGGACGGTAAATTCCAGTTTTTTTTCACTAGATTTTGAAAGTCT
The DNA here is from genome assembly GCA_037428765.1 of Rubia yunnanensis. Taxonomy (NCBI): domain Eukaryota; kingdom Viridiplantae; phylum Streptophyta; class Magnoliopsida; order Gentianales; family Rubiaceae; genus Rubia; species Rubia yunnanensis. Next base: position 105,357,663 of record CM075063.1, on the reverse strand, counting down.
TGTCTATTAGTCCACATTTCTTGGAATCTAAAAGGCCTAGGTACCATTTCTTCAGCAGATTGAATGGACAGCATTAATGGAGAGTGATCAGAAGTCAGTCTACTAAGGACCTGAATTCATTTACCTAACAAGAACTCACTATATTTAAATAGCAAATTGTTTATAATAAAAGTTGAATGTTATTCAATTTGGGATATTATAAATTTAATTTCATTATTTCACTACTATTTTAACAATATTTACTCATATTTTTGATATGCAGATACAGGGAGTATTGATTATAGAAAAGCACGCACCACTAGCTAGTTCCCCGTTAATTCACAGAGTACGCATTGATTGAGGAAATAATTTAGGGGTTAAGTATATAATTGGAAGTGGCCCCAAAACATGATGGCACTAAGTCAATATTATGAGAGGTGGGAATGGATGTTGATGGAGACCTGGAAAAATATGATGCTATTTATGAACTGTTTTCCAGAGATATAAATCGATGCATTTGACCATGCACATATTCATATTATGCCCCTATTTTACTCTTCCTGCACTCATAAGCTGAGGACAAACCGCACTCTATAAACATTTCCAATTATCTTCTATGTTTTGTCTCAAATTGGTTGATGCAAGGTCTCTCTCAGTCGATTCAACCTTTTGATTTCTGGGTTCAAATCCTATTATATTACAAAAATATGGACTGCCCCAAATTCTACTACCGTGTTAGGCCTTCATTTCCAGGATGATACGGCTAAGGCTGGTAATTTTGAATGGTACTATTTAATTGATTATATATTTATTTTACCTTGGTTCAATTCAAATCAAAAGAATTGGGTATTATTGGCAATTTGTATACAGTACACTAGATACACACCACATTATGATTCTAGTATTTAAATGAGTTTTACTGTAAAAGTCAATAAATCTCCTCTTACTATTCAAGTATTCATGTGTATAATTGTACACGATCCCTTCACTTATACATACAATTTAATTTCTGAAATACAAAACTGAACCTTGGGAATCCGAAATGATTAACGACTTATTGGAGGGTGGAGGAGTTCGGGGATTTCATCACCACTGACTTTTTTTTTTCTCCATCCATCCAATGGACTATCATAATTTGATAGTAGCCACGAAATGCTGTCAATTTAGTCCACGACTAGTAACCAATAAGCACAATGTTACATGTGGCTTTAGTCAAATAGGTCTCATATCTAATGGTCAATCCCTCCGTAATTAGATTTACGTTAAACACATCACAATGAATTGAAGAATCTGTCGGTTAATGAAATTTCAAAGTGTGAATACGGAAGCAGCAATAATTGACCCAATTTTCAATCTCACCCACACTCCTATGTCCCCCCACCTGGAGAAAGGAAATCTACACGTACCAATTCTGGTAAACCCATCAATGTGACCAGATGTAGTGGCTAAAACAAGGAAAATGAGTATCACAACCAAAATCTCATTTGGTCTCAGGTTCACAATCAGTGACATCAAGAGCATACCTGACAAAAATCTCAACCTGCAAAAACATGATTTGTGATGAGGACATACTCACAGCTTCAAACTTTGATTCATTTCACATGAAAACAAGATAGTGAAAATGTATGGGAATCTTTGGGTTCTCGAATTAGGAGTCCTACACCAAGCAGTTCATGAATCACAATACAGACATGGTTCCATGATGCAACTTTGTCTTGATGAGTCCGAGTCACAACGTATATGATGTAAACAAGATACAAGATGATGAACAAAACTGTGGCTATATACATGATCAAAGATTCCTAAGTTCCCACCACATAAGTTGCTGGATCGATGCTCTCGAGATAGCATACATGACAAATCAAGTCTCATCCAGCCCTCAAATGGATTGCAAGGCCTCATAAATGAAGCTGAATTGCAGGTTTATAGGCCGCGTAATTTGCACCAAAAACCGGTAATTGATCAATCAGCAGAATGGGGAGGAGGCTATCATGACACAAACCCAAATCGGCTTTGAAGGAAGTTAAGCAAGCACCAGGAGGACATCCGTGCTCCAAGAAAAAAAACCTACCAGGACAGAGAAGGGGGAAATGACTTGCCTGAGCTGCAGCTGATGATCTGTTACAGCTCTATACCAAAGCTTTAAGGCAGTTGTCACAAGGATTAGAACCATGTTTACAGTTATAGGGGTCAAAGGATTCTCCAAAATGAGCTAATAGGGCTTGTCTGCGACATTCAGTCTGCAAAGTGCAAGAAAAAGTCTTTAGCAAATGAACTAGTATCATCGTAATTTGTCATACAAAAAGAAAAGAAACTACTGCAATTTTTGGTTGGGTCAGGGGGATTTCAGCATTAACCGTAACTAAATACCTTGAGTTCACAATACTGCTGCATTTTCCTAGCTTGATCCATGGCTAATTTCAATCTCTCGTATTTGCGTTGTTGCCCATTTCTCAACATACAGACAACGCGGCTGAAATCCTTCTTCTGGTAAAGAGCAATGCATGTGGCAGGAAAGTTATCTCTACCTGCTCTTCCCGATTCCTGATAATAGCTTTCAATTGATTTCGACATTGTGTTGTGGATAACAAACCTCTGCACCATACAAACAACTTGATTATTGACATCAGAAAGAAAATGTCTACAATTACACATCATTAATAACTCGCCAAGCAAAAATTACACGTGCCATCAACAGATGTCCAACCAAATAACATGTTCTCACTTCTTAGACAAAAGCATGCTACTTCAGAGCTTTGCGAAAACCAACTTTATACTCTACTCCATTATATTCAGTTGAATGATCAATGCAATGGGCTACTGAATTTAAGTAATAGTTCATCAGCAATCACATAGAGAAAAGAAGAATGAGAAGCAACAGTCAGAAGAACTCACAACATCAGGTTTGTCTATTCCCATCCCAAAAGCTATTGTGGCACACACCACATGAACTTCTCCAGTGTGCCATTTCTTTTGAACCTCAACCCTCTGACGAGCTGCCATCCCAGCATGGTAATACACAGTTTTGACCTTACATTTTTCATTTAGAAACTTTGAGACTTCCTGGCATTCACTTTTCGATAGGCAGTACACAATACCACATGAATCCTTGAAACGATCCAATAGTAACTTCCCAAGCTGTTTGAGTGGTTCTTTGCTCTTGCCAATGACTTCATACTTTAAGTTTGGTCTATCAAAGCTCTTCTCTAGGACAAGTGCATGAGGAATTGAAAGAGCTTTCAAGATATCCTGAGAAGAAGGATTAGACCGTCAAAATAATACAGGCAAACATACTTGAAAAGATAAATTAAGCTCGAATACTCACCTCACGAACTTGATGGGTAGCTGTGGCTGTTAATGCCATCACAGGAACCCTGGGAAAGTTTCTCTTGAGGCATCCTAAAGTCCTGTAATCTGGCCGAAAATCATGTCCCCACTGACTGAAAGATAGTGAACATTATAACTAAGTTATATTTACCGCTCATTTGAACAAACAAAATCCGACCAAATATTAAATCATTAAGTGTTAAACGGCAAACCTTACACAATGTGCTTCATCAACAACAAATCCAGCCAAATTACCCTGTTTCACAGAACACAAGTTAACATCAATATGAAAGAACATCAAATAAAAATGAGTTTCAACAAGATACAAACAAGCGAAAAATCCTGACCTTCATGTGTAGATTTCTCAGGATATCTTGAAATGATACATTCCCAGCAACCCTCTCAGGAGTTACATATAGGAGCTTACATGATGGTTTATCTTTCCTAGAAATGTTAAGACATAACCATATTGTAAAATTATAAAAAAGAATGACTAATATAAAGGTAACTGACGTTCAAGCTTTTGTGAGCTATAATAAGACGATTCTGATTCAGCATATACACTTAATGTTATGTAATCACGAAACAAATTAGTAATCAAGCTTGGCATCAATAGTTATTCATTCTCTGCCTACATTATACCAAAGAAACTGCTTGACAATAAAGTATCCAAGGAGGAATGAAGCAGCTATATTCGACTTGCAAAATTCTAAATATTTATTGCGAAAACAGCATACTAAAGGGGAACACCAAGAAATTTTACAAGGAAAGAGAACATTTTAAACCTTGCCTTAATTCTTCAAATACTGCAGCTGCTTGTGAAGGATTTTGTTGAGAATTTAGAAATGTAGCAGGAATTCCATACTTCAGATTAAGAGTGATTATTTGGTCCTGAATCAGGGAAAGGAGGGGGGATATCACTAATGTCACGCCTTGTTGAAGAATAGCTGGAAGCTGCAGAGTGCACATAAACATAAGATAAGAGCAATGGCTGGTTAAACATCAATATTCCAGAAATCACTTGTTAATCAATTATCAATATTCTACAATCATGCTACTTTGAAAATTATTCCCATGCTTTGAGGATACAAGAAACAAACTTTAAAGCCTTTTAGAAGTCATTTGATGATTTACTTTTACTTATATGCTCAAATGAAGGCAAAGGAGAAGATCACAACCAACAGCCGTTTTCTCTTCTTAGCTAGGTTTGATTTGAGTATTAACCCTTTAAGAGGTTGGATACAGTGGCACTTTAACATAAATTTGGTAGCACGAGTAAAATTACAGAAATCCAAATCCTCAACAAGTTTAGAATAACAACATTCCTGCAAATTCTAACTAGTCACATAGCACAGTTCTTTTCAACTAGAATTTGGGTAAGTTTCAAATTCAACAGCTAATCGGTTTGCTAAGTCATGATCTTAGAATGCTATTAAATCAAATGCTTACATTTCTTCAAGTGAGTCAATTTTTAAATAGCCTGTAATTTAGAAAAAAAATTAACCTGATAACAAAGGCTTTTGCCACCTCCAGTAGGCAAAAGGATAAAGCAGTCGCGCTTCTCCCAAAATGATTTACAAGCCTGATGCTGCAAGGGGCGAAAACTCTGATTTCCAAACACAACTACATTTGCCAACTCAAGATCATCCAAACACTGCAACTCTTCATACGTCAACGTTTTGGGTTTATTCTCTGGTTTTGCAAAAAAAATCCCCCGGGTGGATGAGACTGAATTAGCTGTAACACTGCTCGTGCAATCCTTCAGAAGAAAAAAAACAGGAACAAAAACCAGAAAGAAACTTATTTCAACTCTTGGAAGAGTACAGTGTATATCAAAAACAATCAGAGACACCAAATTATGACTTTCAAATTTCAACCAATTAGGATAACAAATTGAAACACACAGAAATATTATTAATACTCTTCTCTACTGGATATCACACAAGCACTTTTTTATTTTATTTGAGGGCTAGATCTTAAACCTAACTATCAAAACTCTCCTTTTACCAGCTTTCACCATCCGATCAACCAAACAATGCACAAGATTTTTTTTAACCTAAAAAAAAACTTCACAGCCCCAATTCAGCTTAATATAATAAGAGAAATCAAAATATTCCTAAGTCCATATCTCCATCTATTTCCCCAGCAAAGATTCCTGCATCCTCATATCTTAACTAACAGTCACAAAAGCTGCATACTTTGAGTACATTATCATTTTACAACTTCCAAAACTGGTATCTCTAAAAAAAGTTGCTAAAATATACCCCAGATTTCGAAGTTCCGTTCCTTAAACATCGTTTGATACCCTGGCTTCGAAAACCATGTCCAGAACTCTCTGCATTCACTTTGCTAGATATTACGAAATCATCAGCTTCAACCTCATCTCCACTAGAAGAATCCTCGATAACATGAACATAACTACCCGTATTTACGCTCCCCACACCAACGTTCTGGTCCAATACTTCCGCCAAAGTTCCGCATGCCTGCGATTCCAGTTCCTGGAAATCATCATTGTCCCAATCCTCAGTGTCTTCCATCGATTCAGCCAACGCCGCCAAAAAATCATCTCCGCAGTACTCCACACTGATGAAATTTCTCCCATCCTCACCTGCAAGAATCAATTGTTAAGCGAAAAAAGAAGAAGAAAAAGAACAGTTGAGAACCAATAGATATCGAAATGGAAAAGGAATCGAGGCTAGGCTACCGTAGAGCTGCACGAGGCGATCTAAACATTGCTTGGCGGAATCTTCGTCGAATCCAAAATCAAGAGCTAGACTGATTAATTTGGTTTTCTCGAGCTCGAGATTATCGTCATCCATTGTTTTCTAGGGTTTCGATGGTTAACCGTCGGAGTCGCTGGAATTGAGATTATTATGCCCGCCCTTTTTGATACGGCATCGCGAACCATACCGAGTTTTAAAAATAAAATGTTTCCCACTAAATTGCTCCTGCACAAAGTTATTTGTGTGACATTTTCTCATTTGTGAAAAAATTGAACCGGCTCCTGCACAAGTTATTCCTGACAGACGGTCTGTCTATTATGGACTGAACACTTAGAGCATCTCTAATACATAGAGGGTTTTCCTTATTTAACAGGTACAAATGGTAAAATCTGATTGGAACATCGATTCACCTTCAGTCACATAATATTAAATGTTTCGACCGTGGGTCTCGTTTGAAATCATTCTCCAATCCAAACTTCAAATGAATAATTATTATGTAATGTGGATATGCTACAAACTCCCAATTATTATGTGCCGTGTATATATATAATATTAAAATTGTATTTTAATATTAAATTTGATCTCAACAAATATTATATTCATACAATTAATTATATTTTGGATGTATCTAATTATTTGACAAGAGTAATGATGTAGAATAAATAATTATATTGGTTCAATAAAATAGTTTTTATGAACTCGAGTATAACATTAATCGGCACTAACTTATTTTTAGTTCATGTTTAAAATAAAATTGATTCTATTCTAGAAATTAATTTGTTATTCTAATTAAATTAACTAATTATTAAATAGACAATGAGTTAAGAAACTTTCTAATTTATGTCTTAATTTTACTTTTATGGTGAAAGAGTAAAAAACAAAAATTAATTGAAATTAATTTTTACTTTTGCCAATCTATAATATATGTATCATTATTATTTATATATTATTAAATATAAATGAATATATTTAGCACTTAACATGTGGATTTTTCATTATTATTAAAATACATCATTCAATTATTTTATAACCTATAAATTCATAGTTACTTTTTAGAATTTGAAAAAAAAATTGAACTCTAATGTTAATAGACTAATACTTATAATTTTTTGAGTATAAATTTATATATATATATATGGCAAAGTATTGGAAAAGACGGTCTTTCCGTAGGCTTATGGAAAGACGGGGTTTGATTAGAATAATAAAAGGTAAAAGGTCTTAGTTGTAATATTAAAGTTTTAGTATGAAACATGTAGTAGTTATAAAATGTATAACCCGGTTCATGCAACCCAAAAATTTTATCTTAATTTCTTCTAATTTATACTTTAAACCTTGGTCTTTCCATAACCTATGGAAAGACCGTCTTTCAAGAGACGGACTCTATATATATTACCACATATATTGAAAATATTTTTAAATCTCTTTAAATTATTATTTTATTTTATATATAAAAATAAATCAACGTTTAAAATTAATTTTGCCATTTCATTTTCCAATGTAGTTTGGTTTATTTTTAGTGGTGTACAAAATTATGGTAAACGTGAATTTGGGAATTTTTCCAAACAAAACTACATCAAAACACCAAAGTATCTACCCCAATAAAAAAAAAAATAAGGCGCTTTTGTTTTTTTTTGTGGTCGATTTGGCAAAGCGCAGTCTTCGATATCATTCTCGGAGAATAGAAGTCCATTTCGACGGGGTCACTTATATTTTTAGCCACGTAATATCGACTTTCACCTCCGACTCCTGGATTGGAGATTAAATTTAATAATAGCCGTTAGTAAATCTTACGTGGCAATTAAAGTTTACTCTAACGAAACCTGCATTGGAGATGCTCTTATTTCTTGCATTAGTTAAATTACATATAAAATTTAAAAATATTTTTTATATCATATATTTTATGGTAAAGTCTTGGGAAATACGGTTGTTCCATAGGCATATGAAAAGACGTGATTTAATTAGAATAATAAAAGGTTAAAGGTCTTAATTGCAATATTAAAATTTTATATTCAACATGTAGTAGTTATAAAATTTAGAAAAAAAATGATTTTATAACCCTGCCTAGTTGGCATAAGTGCCAATATAACCTTTCAATATTCAAAAGTGTCATTATAACCCTATCTAGTTAGTGGAAGTGCCAATATAACCCTATAAGTTTTAAGGATATGCTAATATAACCTTACAAATATTAGAAATGTGCTGATATAACCCTACAAACATTAGGAATGTGCTGATATAACCCAATAAGATTGCATAATGTGCTGATATAACCTATATGTTCCAGCGGTGGTCCGGCGAACTATGTGGGTAAAATTACCCACCTAATTTCAGAGTTAGCCCAAAGGGTATTTTGGTCAATTTACTTAGAGTCAACGCCGAAAATTGAGGTTAATGCCGAAAATGGGGCCTGAGGGTTATATTGCCACTTATCCCTAAAATTTATAACCCGATTCATGCACCCCAAAATTTTTCTCCATTTCTTCTAATTTGCACTTTAAACCTTAGTCTTTCCATGGTTTATGAAAATACCGTTTTTCAACAGACGGGCTCATATTATATATTTTCACATTCAAATACATATTATTATTTGTTTTAACTTATAAAATGCAATATTTAATATATTTTTTAAAATTACAACATTTAAGGTAAAAACCCTTGTAGATTGTCCATAAACTTATGGAAATGTCGTCTTTCTCGAGACTACCTCAAAAAAATATACGCACTCCTTCTGTTTTATTATTTATGGCACACTTAATATAAATTGATGTTTTCTTTTATTTGACATTATTTCCATGTTTGGCAAGATTCTTTTAATTTCATCAACTCATTCTACTTTTTACTTTTTACATTCATTTCCATCCAATCATTTTCTTCATCTAAATCCAAGCACATAAACATATAATGTCACAAATAGAAAAACTGAGAGAGTATAAGCTATTGAGAATAAGAAGTTTTTGGAGTAAAGTGCCAAAATAACCCTGATTTTAGGCTGAAAGTGCTAATAAAACCCTATAAAATTAGAAAGTGGTAAAATATCCCTAACTTTATAAGGTATGTGTCAGTATAACCCTGAGATGCATTGACTTCGATTGTCAATGCCATAATTGGTCGAATTTTAATGAAATGACAAATTTGTCCCTACAGAAAAAAGAACAAATTTACTCCATTTTCTTCTTCCATTCTTCTTCTTCAACACCACCACTCCATTTTCTTCTTCCGCCACCCACCAACACTGGTCGAGATCCATTTTCCCACCAACCCTGCAAAACGAGCCCTTTCACCGCCGAGTTTCCAATGAAAACCGCTTCGTCGCGACGAAGACCACAGCTCTATAGGGTCTTTTCGGGGTCGTCGGGTCTGTTCTCTAGAAACGCCTGTTCTGCCGCAATGAAGACCACAACTTCGCTGGATCTATTATCTATATTCGCCCGCTCCGCCGTGACGAAGACCACATCTCCGTTGGTCTGTTCTCCAGAAATGCCCACTCTACAGAGTCTGTTCTCTAGAATTGTCTGCTTCACGGGGTTTGTTCTCCAGAAACCATCACTCAGCCGCAACGAAAACCACAACTTTGTCGTCCCTTCGTTTCACGAGCTCTTCCGTTGCATGCGGCCACCGCTCAGAAAAACTGCCATCTTCTTCGGGTTTGGCTCTGGTAGTGTGTGGGGGTATGGGGTTGGGGTTGGGGTTGGGGTTGGGGCAGGGATGTTGGGGGGATGGGGGGCTGGGTTACAGGCAGTGGGGGGGACTATCTGGCTACGGTGGTTTGGCGTGGGGGGCTATAGTGGTTCGTTACCCAAAATAATGGGAAACACCACATTTTCACATACACATGAAAAGAAGTGGTTGAATTATAATTATATAAAAGTAAAATGTTTTAGTTGCGTTATTAAAAATTTATTATGCAACATGCAGTAGTTATAAGTTTATAACCTGATTAATTCAACCTAAAAAAATTATTTTCATTTCTTCTAATTTGTGCTTTAAACCTTGGGTTTTCTATAGCTTATAGAAATACCATTTTTTAAGAGAATGACTCTAATTATTTAAAGAGTTAAGTAGTAAAATAACTTTATGCTTTGGTAGAAAGTGTCAATCTAACCCTTCAAAATTTGAAAGTTCAATTCTAACTCTGTTATTTGATCGAAAGTGCCAATCTAACCCTAAAAATATGAATTTGACCAGAATTATGTGAATTGACTATCATACCCCTGTTTAATTTTTTTCAAAATTCTGAAATTTTAATTTTTTTAAAAAATTCTGAAATTTTATTTGTTTAAAAATTCTGAAATTTTAATTTTTTTATTACCCCTGAAAATCACTCTCTTCCCCCCTCTTCTCACACCCCCTGAAAACCCTAAAATATCTTTTTCTTCAGGTTTTCCGTCGTCCACCCCCATCACCCCTATTCCCACCATCCCAGCACCATCGCCGCCGGCCAGCACACCACCGCCGTGCAGCGCCACCATCTTCCCTCTAACCAACCCCCCACCCACACACATACTCCCGCATCTCCGGCGCCGCTCCAAAGCCTCCCCTCTCTCTTCCATTCCCGCCATCATCTCCCCTCTAAACCCTAGTCTGGGTGGCGCTAGTCCTCTCTCCGGCGTTGCATCGGCGGGGCTTGGATTTCCCAGTGCTGAATTTGACGGGGCTTGGGTCGGCCTGGCGGTCGATGATGCTGGTTGCCCGGCGAGAACGAGTGCGGTGGTGATTATTTGTTAGTTACCGCGACTATACAAGGTTTTTTTTCCAAACTCAGTTTTTATTGATGATTGGCATAGTGATAATTGGCATTACAGGAGTAGCTTGATTGTCTCAGGGACTCATATTGTAAGGAACGAGATTTGTATCTCAAGTTCCGTAGTGTCTCCTCGTTCTTCAGCAATGTGGATTTGAAAGTAACAATTAAGACGGTGTTGGGGGGTTCTTGTGATTTATTTGATTAAAGAAGATGGAATAAGATTTCATATGAAAACCACCGGGCTAGCTTGGTCAGCATCTGTTTCCAGTGGCTATACCTATGCTTTTGATTGCAATTGGCTACATTGATCATGGGAAGTTGGCTGCAGTTGTTGATGGCTTCGGGTTTGATCTGCTACTCCCTCCGTTCCATTTCAAGGTTCTCCTTTTGGCTTTTAATAGTTGACTTGAAAAATGTTTGATCCCTAGTATCTTAAGGATAATTAAAACTTGTGAAAATTTGATATTTTGAAAACACATGTTATAACGAATCTAATAATGTATCACACAATAGTATTTATACTTATATACCAATTTAATTTTAGGGTCAGATTTAGGAAGTTCTAACTAAATGAATAGTTAAAATACAGTTTGAAATGGGACAGAGGGAGTATTTCAAGTTCTTATGTTCAATGTTGCTGCCATTCCCTGCCAATACCTGTCAGCTCGTGTTGCTTTAGTTACTGGAAGGGACCTTGCAAAGGTATGTATTGATCTTGACCTTGCAAAGGAATGTATTCTCTGCCAATACCTCTGCCACATGGCTACAAGTATGGGATTAGTAAATTGGTCTTCTGAATTAGTAAATTAGTAGATTTGCCATATGGCTCCAGATTTTGGCCGGGCAGCGGATCGGCGGAGATTCGGTGGCGGAGCGGGAAGAAGAATAACCCAGGGGTATTTTGTTATTAGATTTTGAGTAGGTCTCCTGACAGGCGGCCTGTCCATAAGCTTATGGACAGGCCAGGGACCGATTTGCAAATCAGGGGAAAGTTGAAGAATTCGCGGGCCGGTTATAAGATGAAAAATGGGCCTTGCTCATCAACTGCAACCACGACAACGAGACTTCCTTATTCCTGGAAGTTCTTCATATTGGATATGGTGGAAGCAGTGAAGCGCCTGGAGATCGAATGCGTAGCCCTGCTGCCGTGATTTCAGAGGGCAACTTCAACTTCTTCAGCGGTGGCGATTTCAGAGGCGGCGGATGGTTGGAGAAGGGAACCAGATCTGAAACAGCGACGAAGCTCGCCGGAGAAGAGGAGCGAACGGCGAATCACGCTGCCGTACGATCAATTCTAGCACCTACATGGCCTTTGAGAGCTTATTATTATTCCAGGGATGAGAAATTGCTCGTCTCCGATTTCATGCCCGCCGACAGCCTATCTTCCTTGCTTCACGGTCAGTTTTCCTCTGTTAATTGTGAATTTTATTGTTTATGATTGGAACATTCTGATGTATTTGGTAATGTTTTAATGTTATTGTTCTTTCTTGAATCAGTTCAACATTGTAATCTATAATATAGATTCTGATCTTTGATGTGTGTTGTTTTAGATTCTTTGACAAAAAGGGAAACTTAAAGTTCAGATCTTTGAGCTATATTAAGATGATGATAATACAAGTGGTAGGTCTTGTTGAACCTTCTCGCTTACATTTGGGTGTCATAATCTGTATGTTAAAGATTCTGGGTAAGTGGCACTGGTTCTGCAATGCAGAATTCTCGATAACCTAAGACTATATCTTTAGGCAACGCTTGAATCTATGGTAACAAACCATTACAATTGGGTGATATTGTCTTCAGTTAAGCAGATGATGTAAGTTTTTACTATAGTCTATGATGTGCTTCCTTTGATTTGTTGAGTATCAAGGTAACATTATACAAGGTAGTTATGGTTTGTTATAACACGAGATGTCATTTGTATATGTTTCATACTTCTTAAATATAAGGTGACGCGATGGAAGCCATTGGAACCTCTAGTAGAAGCGGGTACTCTCCTAGGAAGCGCGCTAGAAATGGACTCTCGCAAGGTAGCCTGGGTATCGATCTTAATATGCCAGCTAAGGCTATCGAGAGGAACTGATATGATCCTCGGGGTATTTCATTTATCTTAGTAGTGAGCGACTGTACATTTCTAATATAAGTTGCTATCCCCAGTACATAGAGGGGCCGAAATTGGCATCTTGTGGCTCAGTTCTTGGCATGTTCTTTAGTATTGGGATAGCGTTAGATAGCTTACAGATTCTCTCATATGAAGACAATATGTATAGATAGACTGCTATTTGCGACGAAATTATTATTCTAAAAATGAATTAAATGCTGCTGAAAAATGTTCGTTTATACTATGCATATATTACCTTACAATACATATCGTTTGTATTAAAATATGCATCTATTATAAAAATTGTGAATATGAATTATGAAACTTTTTTATGAGATCATGTATAAGTTAAGTTAAAATTTGACAATTTAAAATTGTCATATTAATTGTTCATTGATTACTTTACAACATATATTGTTTAAGCAAAAACACGCACTTGATTTAAAAATGTCAATTTATTTTATGAATAGCAAAAGTTTGTGAGGAGGTAGTACTGCATAAGTCATTTTAACATATATATGTTAAAATGCATAAGACTTCATATATTAATTGCATAAGTTATCTAATGAATAGATTTTGTTTTGTTAAAACCTATATATCTTATAATATATACTAAAGAAAAGTGGTAACATGGTTTTGCAATTTTTTTTAAAAAAATTCATATGAACTTCAATTGATATCTTACAATGTGTACTAAGTACATTAAAACATGCATATGTTAGCCTACAACTAGTATTTCTTATAGTATATACTAAAGAACAGAGGTAACATGACTTTGTAAATTTTTTTTTTAAATTTCACATGAACTTCATTTGATACCTTACTATGTGTAATAATTACATTAAAATTTTTATTTGTTGTCAAACATGGGAGTAATTTTTCCACTAAAAGTCTTGTCAGCATGAAAAAACAGATGTAAAAGCATTGCATAGTTTGTATAAAAATCAAGCAAATGTTGGTTTCAAACACGAGGAGAGCTCTCAACACTTCAACAAAGGGCAAGATACGAGATAAATCCTACAAGTGCTCATAACAAAATTCTTATATTATGCAACTTACAATTACAACATTGTTCCTATCTAGATTAACTAACCTCCAATACAATGAATCAATTATTAACCTTCAAAGGTAGATCATCTTCGAATTCCTTGAGTTCAATGCCAGCTTCATCTAAATAAAGCTTGTGTCGAAATGACTTGTGGAGTCCAATGTTCAATATTGTGTGATTTCATACCACTTCAAGTTTAGATCTAACTCCTACAAAAAGTCATATACATTGGATATTAATAGTTGCAACATATAAGCAAACATATACAATTTGTAATTAAAAAAAAATATAATCACAATGAAAATAAAAGTCAAATACAATAAAACTAACAAGTACATATTGGATACTAACATATGCAACATATAAGTAAATAGATGCAACTCGTAATTCAAAACGAACGATCAACAAAAAGGAGAGAAAAAAAAAGTCATTTACAAAAGGTTATAGACAAGTACACATTAAATACTAACATATGCAACATATAAGTAAACATGTGCAACTCGTAATTCAAAACTACAAGAACTATGAGAACAATTGTCATGCCTGAACAAAGGTCCAGAAAACCAGTTCCTAATAATTTTACCAAGCAAAATGCTCGTGGACAGATTTCTGAATCTATGATGCTAACACGATCAGGTCAAATTCCTCAATCCATACTACTTCAAAGGTAGATCATCTTCGAATTCCTTGAGTTCAGTGTCAGCTTCATCTAAATAAAGCTCGTGTCGAAATGTCTTGTGGAGTCCAATGTTCAATAGTGTGTGATTCCATACCACTTCAAGTTTAGATCCAACTCCTGTAAAAAGTCATACACATTGGATATTAACAGTTGTAGCATATAAGCAAACAGATACAATTTGTAATTCAAAACAAACAATATAATCAACAATGAAAATACAAGTTAAATACACTAAAACTAATAAGTACATATTGGATACTAACACATGAAATACATAAATAAACAAATGCAGTATCTAATTCGAAACGAACAACCAGCAACAATTTTTTTATAAAAAAAGTCATACACAACATAACTAACAAGTACACAATGGATACTAACAGATGCAACATATAAGCAAACAGATGTAACTTTTTGTTCAAAACGTACAACTAACAACAAATGAAAACAAAATATCATAGGCAGTATTACGAAGAAGTACACAATGAATACTAACATATGCAACATATAAATAAACAGATACAACTCGTAATTCAAAACGAACAATCAACAAAAAAGAAAAGAAAAAAAAGTCATTCAGAAAAGGTCTATAGATAGTACAACTAGCAAGTACACATTGAATACTAACATATGCAACATATAAGTAAACATATGCAACTCGTAATTCAAAACTACGAGAACTATGAGAACAATTGTCATGCCTGAACAGAAGTCTAGAAAACCAATTCCTAATAATTTTACCAAGAAAAATTCGTGGACAGATTTCTAAATCTCCATGTGATGATGCTAACACCATCAGGTCAAATTCCTCAATCCGTACTATGGGACTTATCAAGACAATTCTTGAATCCCTTTACCAAAGCTCGGATGATAAAGTCGCTGATTATGGTAAGCAGAAAGATCAACGGGAGTCATCTCCTGAAATTGATGTCCTGGTTGATGATAGAGCGGAAGAGATGGTATATGAGGCGGATCCTTAACCATTTCTTAAATAAGCAACAACTGTGTAATGCAAGAAAAGAGCATTATGCAAATAAATTACCAGATCATTTAACCTCTTCTGTAGCATCTCATTCTCAGTATCCTTCGATTACAGTTGTAAGAACACAAAACTACGAACAACACGCTAGCACAATGTCACGAAAATAATGAATGAACAAAGCTACACACCTTTGAAGATAGTATCCCGTTCTCCTCATCCAAATCCATGTTCCTCTTCTGCATATCTTTTAGTTGAGATACCAAGATACTAGTATCAATCTACAAATTAATCAATAAACACTCCAAACATTAAAAACACGAAATGCAACCTTCGAAATTCTAATGACATTTAGCTCTACAAAAAATAATGCACGCACTTCATTTATTCGAGCTCCGCTCTCTGAATTCTTCATCGAGACTGCATCTCGTGGGAGGAAAACAACACATAAGGATGTTATGTCGATAACATGATAACTTAAAAAAAATCAAATTTTAGAAGCTAATGCAGAAACTTAGGTAATTAGATGTTCTTACTGGCAGCATTTGAGCTAGAGATCGGGATTTGGGTGAGACCAGGTCCCGATGCCGCTTTGCTCAATTGCTCCGCCACTCATTTTTTATGAATTTCTTCTAACTGAAAAACGTCAAACACGATATGCAACACAATCAGCGATCGAAGGACACCACTGCTGGCGCTTTGGGAGGGACACTGCCACCTTGTTCTAAGGCCACCACCGGGATTGAAGATTACCTCCGCTGGGATTTCAAAGCCAATCTCGAAGGGCACAACCCGTCAAAGGGCACCGCCGGTCATTTTTGAGGGGCACCACCGGGATTTCGAAGGACACCACAAGCGGCGGTGGGGGCATCGAAAGAGGTGACGTCGGAGAGGGGAAGGAAGACGATGAAGAAGGAGTTGACGAGTGCTTTCAGATTTTCAGCTATGAACTAATGGGCTTGGCCCACGAATTTGGATAAATTTCTATTAATTGCAAGCAGGTCCCTGGCATGTCCATAAGTTTATGGACATGCCGGCTTTCCTGAGACTTTCCCTCAGATTTTTAGTTTTAATACGAGGGGTATTTTAGTGTTTTTAGGTTTGGTTAATGCCGAAAAATGCCAAATCAACGCCAGAATAATGCAAAAAGGTTATATCTGTACATTTGCCGAAAAACTTAGGGTTAGAATCGCACTTTTAAATTTTACAAGGTTAAGTTGACACTTTCATAAAATAATAGGGTTCGATTTGTATTTTTCCCTTATTTAAACTAAATCGTGCGACACACTTGTATTATCTATTATAATAGATTATAGCTCATGGAAGAGGGCAAACAGAAATAGAACCATCGCAGAAAAAAATTCCAAATGACAATCCCTAAAGTATTTGTGCTGCATAAGCTTTTGCTTACCACTCCTAAACTTCTAAATATGATTTTCTTTCAAATTCAAGCTAAGATTACAATTACAAGTTCCATTACTGAGAAGGAAGTGGATCCAATGCACAGGAACATTTTCATTTAGCCTAGTTTTTCCAAGGCTCAGTGATTACCGGAAAACAATTGAGCACCAGATAAGCAAGTTATAAATATCAGATCATGAGGATTATTAGGTCACAATCACATAAAATAAACTGTAATTATTTCATAATGGCTTGCCATCTACACTACTAACGATATAGTATCCAACACCGCAAGAAACAATACATATTACTTCAACATTTTATCTTGATTTTATGAGCTATTTTTGCTTTAGTTCAAAAATTGAGGTAAAAAGTTCTTTTACCTCAATTTTTTGAAGTAAAAATATTAATTACCTCGGTTATAAAAAAATTGAGGTAAATAACAGGTTTTTTTAATCTCGGTTCTAAAGTAGTTGAGGTAAATGTCATTAAAAAATGAAGTAAAAAGATTGACCGACGTTGGTGCGACGTCAGCAACATGTATCTTTCGTGCAGTTTCAGTCATTTATGAGATGACCCACATCACACTTATAATCGGTTTGATCGATTATGTATCGATGAGAAAGAGCGACGTCACATTTGTCGGGATTTGGTCTGAAATTTAGTTTTACCAATTTTTCTAGTCTTTACTAGTGTGTTCCAACATGACTAATTTAACCAAGTGCATAATAACGTAATACGTAAAAGACACACGACTTGGTTACGCAGTTCGGTGTAATCCACCTACATCTGCGGGGCCTGACCCAGTTCAGAATGAATCCACTAATTAGAAAGATACAGTACAGAGTACAGTTTACAAAATACTTATCTTTACTAACTATGACGTGTGGACTCTGCTAGCTCCCCTAGCTACCGATCCGCCTTAATCATACTCCCTCTGATCTCGAACTCCGTCGACGCAGGATCTCCTCCTCCCGAGGAATTAAGGTTTGTGATTCTGAACTTTGTGCGGCAGGTCAAGTGTGTTGGAACACAGTGTTTTGACTCTTTGCAACTTCTCGAAAGTCTCAAAAACCTGAGTGCAGATTTTTGCTCTGTTAAATCCGTGAGTATGCAGCCGTGTTTGTCCCCTATTTATATCCACGAATCAGATCTGAATACTCCTTGATTATCTCCACAATATTCCTATTCCAAATCTGATTCTTGAAGCATATCCAAATCCCATAAATAAAGAGATTTACCTTATATCATTCTATCTCATATGTTCGAATAAATCTTCTCCATATAAGTAGGGATTTTCCATAAATAAATTATGCTTCACACGCCTGATATATATAGTCAGATATACGAATTCCATTTATACCAAACTACAGCAATATTCTGACTTTGATTTCCATAAAACCTTGGCGTAAATATTCTGCACCAGCATGTTCCAACATGGTCAGAATTTCTGTTCAAAATTAATTCACACAAAATTGCCAATAAAACATTCTCTTGCAAATCTCTTGACTTTACAATCTCCCCCTTTGGCATTTTTGTGGACTCATAATATTTTGGACTGTAATTCCCAAACAGTAACTTCCAGCATCAATATCATAAACTTGTAAACCAACAATCAACAAGATACTAGAATTCCAGAATTCCCTTAGACATGAAATCCGAAAACCAGAAACCAGAAACCAAAATTCAGAAATCCAAAACAAACAAATTACAGCCAAATTGAATCAAAGTCTAAATCATTCAAATCCAAAATTTCTCCCCCTGGGACCACACATAGGCCAAAGGTACCATCAAAATCATTAAAAACAACGAAATAAATACTGCTTCCCCTGCATCCAACCTTCAAGTCATGCTTCCAACCTTGACTTCTCCGACTCTAGACTTGCTTTTTCTGCCTCTAGTGCAGCTATCTAGATGCCTAAAGCTCAAAGTCTTACATTCAGAACCAGCAGCCGAGCCTCCTTTTCTGCTGCTGAAGACGAAGTCGACCCAGAAGGTTTCCATGGGAGGTCATGAACATGTCTCAGCCCAAATGTCTTCTTGTTTGGCCTCAAAAACTCCGTGTCAATCACTATATCTGAAGCCTTCCCTTTCACCTTTGCAGTCTTGGCTAGAGCAGAGATTAAAGCAGGGTAGATAATAGCATCATTTACTTTCGGAGCAGTAGCCTGTCTTACCAGATGCTGTTGAATGAGAAGTCCGAGATTAACTTCTTTCTATGTTCCAACACAGTATAGCAGCTTAGCCATCTCCTTTGTCAAAGCTGTTGTATTATTCGAGGGCAACCAACAGTGCACTACCACCTGATATAAACTAAAAAATCTTGATGACAAGCAGGATGCTTGTGAGTACCCGGTTGCTGGCCATTCTACCTTATATCCACCAAATATCACACCTAATATCTCATCGTCAGACAATCCCATATTTTCAGGAAAGACTCCCCCTGTCTTAGGTGTTTTCAGACCCAGCAACATATTAATCCTAGCAGCAGATACATCTATGACTTTCCCCCTGACATATACTCTACCAAACCATGGGGAGTTAACCTCTAAATTACCAGGCATAAGATTTGAATATACCTCAAGTACAACCTGTCTGTTGTACTGTAGCTGAATTGTTGCTGCTGTTGTCATGCCAGTCATCTTCAGAAAATCTGTAAAGCCGCTTTCCTTATAGGCTTTTTAATCCAGAGGCCTTTCTGCTATGAACTTATTTTCTGAAAAGAAATCTCCCATCTCTGCACCCTTTTCATCAAAATAAACCGCAGAGTAAGCCTTGATGGCAGATGGAGGAGGTAAAACCTTCTTTGTCTTGCTATCGTGCCTTTTTAGATTTCCCAAACATGGTAATGATGACCCTTTCTCTACTTGTCACATCACGTTGTCTTTCTTAAATAACTTCCAACACACCATACTTACCAACTCCTATTTTTGTACACCTTTGCTCCTTCCATATTTTTTGTTCTTTTCTGATTTTGCAAAATGAAAATAACCAAAAAGACATATTTACAGGGAAAATAATTTTGGTAAAATTACCTCAAATTTGACACACACCTAGGTGTTGTCGAAGGCTCTCAAAAGTGGTGGCATCCAACGGCTTTGTAAATATATATCTGCAAGTTGCTCGTGTGTTGGAACATAGGCTACTTCCACTTCTTTTCTTTCAACCAGATCTCTAATAAAATGATGCCTTATGTTAATATGTTTGGTTCGAGTGCTGAACTGGATTCTTCGAAATATCAATAGCACTTGTGTTGTCACATAGAATCTTCAAAGGTCCTTGATGAACTCCATAATCTTTCAACATTTGTTTCATCCATAACAATTGTGCACAACAGCTCCCTGCTGCAAGATACTCCGCTTCTGCAGTAGATAGAGAGATTGAATTCTGTTTCTTGCTGTACCAAGACACCAAATTTGTTCCAATAAAGAAACAGCCACCTGTGGTACTTTTTCGATCATCGGCATTACCAGCCCAATCAGAATCACTGTACCCAACTAACTCTGAATCTTGATTCTTAGAATACCAGACACCATATTCTGAAGTCCCACTTACATATCGAATAACCCTTTTCACTGCAGTAAGATGAGATTCCTTAGGATCAGCTTGAAATCTTGCACATATGCTTACGGTGAGATACAATAGACTTCCAATCATGCCTCTGTATAACTTTTGATCGACCAAAAATACTTTTTCATCCTTCACCAATTTATCAGACACTCCCATAGGCGTTAGAACTGATCGAGCACTACTGAGTTCGAAAATTTTAACCAAATTCAAGGCATACTTACTTTGATTTATGAATAGGCCATTCCGTCCTTGTTTGACTTGCAGTCCAAGAAAGTAAGTTAGCTCTCCAACCATGCTCATTTCAAATTCAGATTGCATAATGGTGAAAAAATCCTGTACCATAGATTTTGAGGTAGAACCAAAAACTATGTCATCAACATATATTTGAGCAATCAGCAACCTTGAAGCTTTGTCAAGCACGAACAAGGTGCGATCTACTCCCCCTCGACGATAACCTTTCTGAAGAAGAAATGTAGTAAGTAATTCATACCATGCCCTGGGTGCTTGCTTGAGTCCATACAATGCCTTTTTGAGACGATATACATGTTGTGGATAATGAGGATCCTCAAAACCTTTTGGTTGTTCCACATATACTTCTTCATTCACCACTCCGTTTAAAAAAGCACTTTTGACATCCATTTGATACAAAGTAAAATTCATAGAGCAAGCAATAGCTAGTAGAATTCGAATGGATTCTCACCTGGCAACTGGCGCAAAGGTTTCATCAAAATCAACACCTTTCACTTGTGTATAGCCTTGAGCAACAAGTCTTTCTTTGTTACGGGTTACTAAGCCATCTGCATCTGATTTATTCTTGAAGATCCACTTCGTACCAATAACATTAATGTCTTTGGGGCGAGGAGTGAGATACCAAACATCATTCCTTGTAAACTGACCAAGTTCATCTTGCATTGCAGCAATCCAATACTCATCAAGTAAGGCTTCTTTGGTTCAATTAGAGAAGCAAAACAGTGTAGTCCAGCCAGTCGTCGATAATCAACTTGAGGCACTGATCGAGTACTTTTCATGGTGGAACTAGGTTGGTCGTGTGTTGGAACATGGTCGTCAGTAGTAGGGGGCTGTGTTCCAACATGGTCAGCTTCGGCAAAGTTAGGATCCTGTTGCTCATTTGGTTCATCACGTTGGTGAAGGTCAACTGATGGCTTTTCTTTGTCTGAAGTTTGAGACTGTGTTGGAACATGAGTGTTGGCAGATTCTTCCTCTACACCTTCTGGATGTTGTTCCTTTTCTGAATCATCCACAATAACATTTATGGATTCCATGAGAGTGTTGGTTCGATGATTAAAAACTCTATAGGCACGGCTGTTGATGGAATACCCAAGAAACGTTCCCGGATCATTCCGATTATCAAATTTTGCCAACTGTTCTCTATCTCTGAGAATATAGCAAGTGCTTCCGAACACATGAAAATATGAGACATTTGGTTTCCTGTCCTTCCAGATTTCATAGGATGTCTTGCTAGTGAATGGTCGAAGATACACTCTATTGATTGTATAACAAGCTGTATTGATCGCTTCTGCCCACCATTTCTTGTGAACATCTTTTTCTGCCAACATAACTCGAGCCATCTCTTGTAGAGTTCTGTTCTTCCTTTCGACGATGCCATTCTGTTGAGGGGTGATAGGAGTCGAGAACTCGTGTTGGATTCCTAGCTCATCGCAGAAGGAACTGAATTGTTCATTTTCAAACTCTCTACCATGATCACTTCGAATTCGGATTATCTTTCCTACTGGACTTCCCTTTTCAGTTTGTAACTTCACTACAAGGCTTCTAAATACTTCTATCATATCAGATTTTTCTTTCAAGAAGGCTACCCATGTAAATCTGGAGAAGTCATCAACACATACAAAAATATATTTCTTTCCTCTACACCTTCTGGATGTAGTAATATACTGAACAGAAGAGTGAGGATATCGAATTTGTTTACCTTGTTGACATGGCCCACATATAACTCCATCCTTGCTGGTTAAGGTAGGCATTCCTCGTACAACTTTCACATTTGCGACTTTCACCAGTGTTTTATAGTTGATGTGGCCGAGCTTTCTGTGCCAAAGAATTCCTTCATCCTGCTTGGAAATTATACATCGAACTCCTTGTTCTAGCAGATAGCAATTGTCTGCTGATCTTGTTCCAGAAAGAACCTTGTTTTCTCCATGCTTCACTATACATTTGTCCTTCTGAAATTCCACTACCATATTGTCGTCACACAGCTGGCTTATACTTAGCAAGTTTGCCTTTAGATCTTCAACAAATAATACACTTGTGAATACTGGAAAGCCTTCAATTTTTAGTTCGCCCTTGCCAATTACTCTGCTTTTCTTTCCATCACCAAAGGTTACATATCCGCCATCATACGGAGTAATGTTCGTGAGGTATTTTGGAGTGCCAGTCATGTGGCAAGAACAACCGCTATCAAAGTACCACGAATCACTGGAATAGGCTGTTAGAGAAGTGTGTGCCACCAGACACATACTGGATTTTTTAACAACCCATATCTTTCTGATCATTTTTCCTGTATGAGTATTGCCTGTGTTGGAACACAGCAGAAGTTGTCTTCCTGTCATTTGATCTCTGATCAGTCTTCTGCACTGTTGTTCAGCATGTCCTTGGAACGTACAATATCTGCAGATGAGTGGCTTTCTTTGATACGGCATCCCATACTTCCGTTTTACCTCTCGGATCCTGGCTTTGAGTGTTACTGATTTTTCATGCAATTCAGTCATGGGTTCTTTCCCGTATCCAATCCCGTGTCTATCACCAAAGTTTCTTCCCATATCCAGAATATCATCAAGCTTTACCTTTCTGGAATTCAATTTAAAGATAGTTGCTTCAGACATCTCAACCCTCTTGACTGCTGCTAACAGTTTCTTGTTCAGTTCTTGATTACGTTTTTCAAGATCTACAACCATGGATAGTAATTCTTTTTCACTTTCCATTAGCTTTCTTTTCTCTACATTCAGCTCTTTGTTTGTGTTAGCTACTTGAACCCACATGGCATACATTTGTTCATATGTGCTATAGATTTCTTCATCACTTACAGACAGATCATCATCTTCGTCGCTGTGTGCATCGTCCAGATCTGCGTTGGAACATACAGCTTTACCTTTGTTCAGTGTGTTGGAACACTGATCCTCTGACATATCATGGATATTTGCTCCAAAGGCTACATAATTACTGGTAAGTTCCTCTTCTTCTTTTTCATCATCTTCATCTTCACTCCAAGAGGTGACATATGATTTTTCCTTGTTTCTTGCGAGTGTTAGCACATTCAACCTGAATATGACCATATCCTTCACAAACTGCAACCTGTTTTGGTTCGTTGTTCTGATTTCTCCCAAACTGCATATTCCTTTGTTCAAATCTCATCCCACGATTGTTGCTCGAATCTTGTTGTTTTTGTCCGCTTCCGCCAAACCTTTTCTGAGATTTCTTATTGACCACCTTTTTTAGCATTCTTGAGAAATTCTTTGTGATAAATGCCAGTTTTTCAATCTCATCATCGCTGTCAGACTCGTGACTTTCCTTAGCTGGAGAAACTTTGAACGCCAATTCCTTGGGGACTCTATGTCATCTCATATGTCTGCAACGAACCCATTAGTTCATCTAGGCTCATAGTGGTTACGTCTCTTGCCTCCTCTATTGCTGCTACTTTCATTGCAAATCTTCTGGGAAGAGATCGCAAGGTCTTTTTCACCAGCTTAGTTTCTTTGTAGACCTTTCCGAGTTGATAAGCCATGTTAGAGATATCCCTGAGTTTTCCATTGAATGTCGCGATAGTGTCATCCTCCTCCATTTTGAGTTCTTCAAACCTGGTAGCAAGCATTTGTAGTTTTGATTCACGCACTCGACTGGTTCCTTCATGAACAGTCTGTAGAATATCCCATGCTTTCTTTGCTTGATGACACGTAGATATAAGCTTGAACTGATTTTCATCAACAACAGTGAAGATCGCATTAAGTGCCTTTGAATTTGCTAGAGATTCTTTAAGGTCATCTGGAGTCCACCTGGCCTTGTCTTTGGGTTTCTGACCTTTTTGACTTGACTCCCCTTCTACAGCCTTAGAACTTGTATCAGTATCTTCTGTAGGATGATTCCATTCATTCTCAACATAAAACCATGCCAGTTCATCCAGCAAATTGATGAAGACCCTTATGCGTGCCTTCCAATAGTTGTAGTTGTTCCCTTCT
The DNA here is from genome assembly GCA_037428765.1 of Rubia yunnanensis. Lineage (NCBI taxonomy): Eukaryota > Viridiplantae > Streptophyta > Magnoliopsida > Gentianales > Rubiaceae > Rubia > Rubia yunnanensis. The sequence continues at coordinate 105,332,910 of CM075063.1, read as the reverse complement.
AGCAGGGGTGGTCAAGAGACTGAAGCTCCTTCTCTTGTCGTCATGGTAAAACTGGATCTCACTTTCCTTGAAACAACCAAGGGAACGATAAGTGACTCCGCTCTGATACCAATTGAAATTTAGTTTTACCAATTTTTCTAGTCTTTACTAGTGTGTTCCAACAGACTAATTTAACCAAGTGCATAATAACGTAATACGTAAAAGACACACGACTTGGTTACGCAGTTCGGTGTAATCCACCTACATCTGCAGGGCCTGGCCCAGTTCAGAATGAATCCACTAATTAGAAAGATACAGTACAGAGTACATTTTACAAAATACTTATCTTTACTAACTATGACGTGTGGACTCTGCTAGCTCCCCTAGCTACCGATCCGCCTTAATCAGATTCCCTCTGATCTTGAACTCCATCGATGAAGGATCTCCTCCTCCCAAGGAATTAAGGTTTGTGATTCTGAACTTTGTGCGGCAGGTCAAGTGTGTTGGAACACAGTGTTCTGACTCTTTGCAACTTCTCGAAAGTCTCAAAAACCCGAGTGCAGATTTTTGCTCTGTTAAATCCGTGAGTATGCAGCCGTGTTTGTCCCCTATTTATATCCATGAATCAGATCTGAATACTCCTTGATTATCTCCACAATATTCCTATTCCAAATATGATTCTTGAAGCATATCCAAATCCCATAAATAAAGGTATTTACCTTATATCATTCTATCCCATATATTCGAATAAATCTTCTCCATATAAGTAGGGATTTTCCATAAATCAATTATGTTTCACATGCCTGATATATATATTCAGATATACGAATTCCATTTATACCAAACTACAGCAATATTCTGACTTTGATTTCCATAAAACCTTGGCGTAAATATTCTGCACCAGCATATTCCAACATGGTTAGAATTTCTGTTCAAAATTAATTCACACAAAATTGCCAATAAAACATTCTCGTGCAAATCTCTCGACTTTACATGGTCAGTATTATTTTGGTCCTTTGACCGTTTTTAATCAAAATTCCCTAAATTTTCTTCCCATTGAAGACGTTTCTACAAAATTCAATTCCTCATTGTTGAAGGAGGGCTATATGGTTCAGGTTGTCATATAGTAAACTCCCCACTCAAGTAGCAAGTAAGAATTCAATTCCTCAATTTGTATTTTCATCTTCAAATTTGGTTCTAGCCTCTAGGTTATAGTTTAATATGTGATTAAATTTTGAAAAAAAAGAAGAAGAGTGGTTAATCTTATATTTGAATACTTGACTGCGTGACATGGTTTTTTTATTTGATTTGATTGTGTGGTAAATCTTCTGAAATCGAATGTTACAGTTACAGACTCCGTTTTTTATTTACCATCCCAATATGCTCCGTCGTCGTAGCTGTTTTGACATTCATTCAGTAAATTATTGGCCTTATTTTTGTCAGAAGAAATAAAGGCTGAAATTCTGTCCCGTTTATCTGAGAGTGATTTGATTACATCCAAATTAGTGTGCAAAGAATGGAACTTTTTGTTATCCACCATTTGTATTCCAAGGATGTCTCCTTCTCTGTGGGGTTTTTTGACCTTCGAAGATCTCCCGCGTCCCCTGAAACCTGATGAATTCGATCCCGAACGATATCCTGATAGCGAAAACTTTTTGAGAATTGAATTTGATCCCAGTGAGCATTACTACCCACAGTGGGTCAATGGCTGATGGAAGATATGAGGGCGAGCCCACAATAGGTGATCGCATCAGCACTGTCACAGAAACTCCACTCTAAAATCATATTTTTTGGTCTCACCGCCGGTTTTTTTTGTACAAAAAAAATCGGTGCTTAAGTGATCGATGAAACGGTTTCATCGGTTAGAGAAAAATTGGTGCTAAATCCCTACTTTTAGCATCGATTTTTTTTGTAGCACCTGTTTTTAAACCGGATCGGTGTGCACCGTGATAACACCAATTTTTTTGTTAGCATCAGTTTAATTTTAGCACTAGTTTTTTCCGTTAGAACAGGTTTTTCAACCGGTGCTAATTTTAGCACCGAATTTTTTGTTTCCACCAATTTTTCAACTGCTGCTAAAATTAGCAGCGGTTTTTCAACCGGTGCTAAATTATTTACAATGACTAAAAAAAAATCCTTTCCTCTGAAAGCAGCGCTCTGCCGCTTTTAGAGGAAGGGAAAAAGATCCAAAATTAACAATTTATTAGGACATTAATTTAATAATAAAATCAACTTCAAAAAATTGATAGTATAGAAATGAAACCAAAAAAAGTTATGATGCAAAATTAATAATCTACGGGACTAAACATAACTATCCCAAACATAACTATCTACAGGACTAAACATAACATTATCTTGAACTAGCAATTGAATCATGTGGCGTATACACATCAAATCAAAAGGCTAAACCACACAACTAATCTTGAATATATGATGCTCAAATGTACCGTTCCATATGCACCTACAAGACCATACAACTACAAACTTCAATATAGTTTGCAAAAATGGCAGGGGAAAAAGGTAACTGTAACTAAATCAGTAAATCTTACCTTGGAAGGCTCATTGTATGTTTAGAAGTTAATGCCTGGAACATACTTAAGACAAATTAGAAATCCTCTGTATATTCAAACAGATAAAGAAATCAAACATACGCACAAAGGGGCTATGTAGTTTAGATCTAAATAAACATGAAAAAAAAGAGTAATCAAAACTCCACTCAGCACAAACATAAGGGCCAATTCTTATATGAGTATGAAGCCCAGCTTTCTGTATGGTCTTACTGAACCTCACCAAATCATACCTTCCTTTAGAGTCATACTGCAGAACCAAAACAAAATTAACTAAAACCTTCCCATTTCTTCGGAAATGTACACACTCTTCAGCACAATGCACCATACCTTTCCATGAGTAGGCTCCTAAACATTCCAAAAGACATAAGTCTCAATCACATCCAAGCCTCCATCTTTAGCCTTGCTTATGTGATCCTCCCACATCTGCAAATTATAATTCACCCCACAAAAATATCAGAGTGCTCCAAAAAACCCCAAGAAAGTAGTACCATATTAACAAAAAAAACCCGAATAGCTAGGAAATGAATCTATGTAATGAGAATGTGTCTTTCAACAAGATATGTTTATTATTTTCAATCAAAATAGCACAAAAAGGTTCTCATTTATCAATTGAAAATCACCATCTTGAGATAGTAACAAAAAAAGTACAAGCTACTTTCAAAAGACAACATTAAAAATGAATTCAGATTGGACTACTACTTAAACTTTGGTGCATTTCCCAACTCAAGAACACTCATATAATGCTAAACCTAGACATATTCACATAATAGACAAGAGAACTGCAATGATCTAAAGCAAACATAAGATTATTTTTTGAATTGAAAGTGAGAATGATACACAATTTTCTAGAACCATTTGGTGCATTTCTAGCTCATGAACATTCATATAATGCTAAGCCTAGACAAGAGAATTGTAATCACTTAAAGCAAACATAAACAATTCAGATCAGTACATTTTCAAGATCAAGAGCACAAATGGTTCAAGAAAATGTTCAAAGAAACAACAAAAGAGGCAGAGATTAAGAGTTTAAGAAAATTACCCAGGCGATTATATTAGACACGATGAGGCCATAGAATAAACGATGCAGCAGATACAAAAAAATATAACATTTTCGTTTTCCGCACCACAAAAAACTCAACAAAACACGCCCAAAACCCAGTCATCACCACAAACACAACGAAGAACACCAGCATACAGCAAGATGCTCGCCATGGCGCAGAAAGCTTGGGCGTATATCACCGGTTTCTCCAAAGTGATCGCCATGCGTCCGAAGGTATCCACACATCCGAGCGAGGTGTGAAAGACGAGGTAGTTCTTCAAAAGCAGAGCAAAATTGAATATTTCCGTACATATGTCGGTATATCTTGTTGAGGAAAGGTGTAGAATTCCATATTGTACACAAACTGGAAATTCGTGCAACAAAGTAATCAGCCAAACAAGTTCATGTGCGAAGTGAAGAAAATTACAAGAGGTAAAAAAGAGTAGTAGCTGGTGATTACCGGGGAAAGGGGTATAAAAAGGCAGATGATAATGAATCAAGTCATGTTAGTTGGCTAGAGGTTAAGAACAAATAATCTCATATTGAAAAGTTATACTACAACTATATCGGATTTTTGATAAGTAAGATAAGGTTAAACCAGAAAGTTTAAATGATTCTGTGCATCACACATGATCAATTATTCTAGAATTGAAAAGAACAATTACATACTTAAATCTCAATGGCTTGTGAGGTTATAAAAGAAAATTGATGAAATATTCTTTGGCACATTAGCGGGAGAACTACAGATGGGATGAAACTGAAGATAGATGGCCTTAGTTGGTGACTTACAATATAAGGCAACAAACCAAAATATACTAGACATATTGAAAGATTGTTTTCCAAAGGAAAAAATGTACTCTAGTTATCAAATTTATTCACAAATTATGAAGACAAACATTATTTTTTTTAATCCTAAATCGACACCGATATGCATATAGGAATACCAAAGAGAGAAAGATTGTGTTAGAACTAAAACCAACTCATATATATCAGAGTTGATACAAAGTTGTAAACAACCACTTTTCTTCCTAACACTGAACATATATAGTACACACTGCACATAAAAACATCCATGAAATCCAAGAAAAAAAGGTGCATTTGCTTACTGTATAGCATTGTGGGTCGTCATCGCTTCTCCAACAATCTTACTAGCTTCTTTTTCGCATCCTTCTAGTCAAAAGCAACAAGTTAAATCTAGCATTTACTTCCCCATAAATCAAGAAAATGTAACAATAATGACTAAAATAACTAGGTTCTTACAATAAGTGTCAATCACTGTTATCCACGTGTGCAAATTAGGGATGAATCCCAAGCATAGTAAACATTAAATCAACACTTAAACAAAGAACAAGATGTGAGATATGTGGTGTGTATAAGACTTACAAATCCATGGCGAATCTATACAAATCATCGTTGCTGCCCCCCTACGTCCGCCCTAGCTCAGCCACCTCCTAGCTCTGCCCTAGCTCCGCCAGAAACCCACGCCACCAGCCACTTAAAAGAACTGTGCACCACCGCTGCCCTTGCTCCGCCACTCTCTACCTCCGCCACTTCCTATCTCCTCCAGAAACCCTATCCCCCACTGCACCGCGCTGCTTCTCCACCGCTGCTCCACAACCGCTCCAGTCCGGATTCGTTCTGCCAGTTTTTCGTGCCGCCGCCGCTGACTCATCTCTAATCCAACCACCGTCGTCCACACCAATCGAACCACGGTCGATTGTGCCAGTCGAGCAGCGACAAGGAAAACGAAGAAAGAATTTTGGGAAGAAAGAAAATGAAGAAATAATGGTCAGAGTGTCCTTTTTTAATTTTAAATTTTTTTACACAGGGGTATAATAGACATTTCCCATATTTCCAGTCATTTTTTATTGTATTTATATATACTAATTCAAATAAATTTTGACCATTAATTAGTCAAATAAAACTTAGTTATTAGTGTTTATATATTGAAAGTCAAGTAAGTTTTGACCGTTAATTAGTCAAAGTTAAAAATTTTTATTTGTATTTATATATAGTAATTCAAGTAAAGTTTGACCGTTAATCAGTTAAAGTCAACTTAGTTATTAGTGTTTATATATTGAAAGTCAAGTAAGGTTTGACTGTTGATTAATCAAAGTCAAACATTTTTATTTGTATTTATTATATACTAATTCAAGTAAGGTTTGACCGTTGATAAGTCAAAGTCAACCTAGTTATTAGTATTTATATATTGAAAGTCAAGTAAGGGTTGATCGTGGATTAGTTAAAGTCGACTTAGTTATTAGTATTTATATCTTAAAATTCAAGTAAGGGTTGAGCGTCGATTAGTTAAAGTGAACTTTGTTATTAGTATTTGTATGTTGGAAGCCAAGCAAGGGTTAACCGGTGATTAGTCAAAGTCAACCTAGTTATTAGTGTTTGTACATAGAAAGTTAAGTAATGGTTAACCTTTGAGTAGTGAAAGTCAAACATATTTATTTGTATTTATATATACTAATTCAAATACAGTTTGACCGTTAATTAGTTAAAGTCAACTTAGTTATTAGTGTTTATAAATTGAAAGTCAAGTAAAGTTTAACCGTTGATTAGTCAAAGTCAAACATTTTTATTTGTATTTATTATATTCTAATTCAAGTAAGGTTTGGCCGTTGATTAGTCAAAGTCAACCTAGTTATTAGTGTTTATATATTGAAAGTCAAGTAAGGATTGATCGTGAATTAGTTAAAGTTAACTTACTTATTAGTGTTTATATATTGAAAGTCAAGTAAGGGTTGATTGTGGATTAGTTAAAGCCAACTTAGTTAGTAGTGTTTACATATTGAAAGCCAAGTAAGGGTTGACCATCAATTAGTTAAAGTCAACTTTGTTATTAGTATTTGTATGTAGAAAGCCAAGTAAGGGTTGACCGTTGATTAGTTAAAGTCAACCTAGTTATTAGTCTTTGTATATAGAAAGTCAAGTAAGGGTTGACCGTTGAATAGTCAAAGTCAAACACTTTTATTCGTATTTATACATACTAATTCAAGTAAAGTTTGACCGTTAATTAGTTAAAGTCAACTTAGTTATTAGTGTTTATATATTGAAAGTCAGACAAGGTTTGACCGTTGATTAGTCAAACTCAAACATTTTTATTTGTATTTATTATATACTAATTCAAGTAAGGTTTGATTGTTGATTAGTCAAAGTCAACCTACATATTAGTGTTTATATATTGAAAGTAAAGTAAGGTTGATCGTGGATTAGTCAAAGTCAACTTAGTTATTAGTGTTTATATATTGAAAGTCAAGTAAGGGTTGACCGTCGATTAGTTAAAGTCAACTTTGTTATTAGTATTTGTATGTAGACAACCAAGCAAGGGTTGACCGTGGATTAGTTAAAATCAACTTTGTTATTAGTATTTTTATGTAGAAAGCCAAGTAAGGTTTGACAGTTGATTAGTCAAAGTCAATCTAGTTATTAGTGTTTATATATTTAAAGTAAAGCAAAGTTTGACCATTGATTAGTCAAAGTCAACCCAATTACTAGTGTTTATATATTGAAAGTCGAGTAAGATTTGACCGTTGGTTAGTTAAAATCATCTTAGTCACTAGTGTTTACATATAGAAAACTAAGTACAATTTAACCGTTAATTAGCTAAAGTCATCTCAGTTTTAATTGAAAGTCAAGTAAAGTTCGACCGTTGATTAGTTAAAGTCAACCTAGTTATTAGTGTTCATATATAGAAAGTAAAGTAAGGGTTGAACGTTTATTAATTAAAGTGAACTTAGTTATTAGTGTTTATATATTGAAAGTCAAGTATAGTTTGACCATTGATCAGTCAAAGTCAACATAGTTATTAGTGTTTATATATTGAAAGTCAAATAAAGATTAACCGTTGACTAGTTAAAGTTATATTTATGTATACTAAATCAATTAAGGGTTGAACGTTAATTACTTAATCTAAACAAATTTATATTCTTATTTATATATATTAGGTCAATAAAGGTTGATCTTTGATTAATTTAACTTAACTTAGTTATTAGTTAAAGTTAACAAAAGAAGTGAACGATTTTGAAAGTTTTAAAAAAAATTAGCTTAGAGCAGCTGCGAGCAGTAGCTCCCCAGCTCATGAAATTTTTGGAAACATTATTTGAAAATTTTGGCAATTGTTTTAAAAAATAATTTTGGCAATTTTTTGAATTCTTTGGCGGAAAGATTGTTCTTTGAAAAATTTCAACAAAATTTCAACGAATATTTTGAATTTTTTGGCGGGAAGATTGAATTTTAAAAATTTTATGCGATTTCTTTGGCTAGAAAAATGAATTTTTGAAATTTTTAGCACCGATTTTTAAAAATCGGTGCTATTTTTTCCCAAAAACGGTGATATTTTTTAAAAAATTTTTAGCACCGGTTTTAGGGTGCTATTTTTTCCAAAACCGATGCTATTTTGAAATTTTTGGTGATTTTTTGGTTGGAAGATACAAATTTTAAAATATTTAGCACCGGTTTTTAAAAATCGGTGCTAATTAATTTTTTTGCTATTTCTTAGGCGGGAAAAATGAATTTTGAAAATTTTTAGCACATGTTTTTAAAAACCTGTGCTATTTTTTAATTTTTAGCACCGATTTTTAAAATCGGTGCTATTTTTTTCAAAATCGGTGATATTTTGAAATTCTAAACAATTTTTTGGCGGGAAGATAAAATTTTTACCACCAATTTTTGAAAATCGGAGCTATATTAAAATTTAACACTAATTTTTTAAAAATCGGTGTTAAAACAAAAAAAATCGATGCTATTACATTTTTGACACCAATTTTCAAAACCGGCGCTAGAGGGGGATTTCTGTGGTAGTGCAGGTCTCTTCCGCCACCAATGGATCATGATCCTTCACACAGTATCGACTGCTGCAATGGACTTGTCCTCTTGTCCGCTGGGTCACAATCTTACGTTGTAGGAAACCCTGTCACGAGACAGCGAATTTCCATTCCTGTCTGCAATCAAAGCTTTCGTTCTTCCTTGGCTTTTGATCCTTGTATTTCCCTTCATTTCACAGTTGTTAGTTTCACCTGCCCAGCTGTGGACGCCACACCTAATAAGCCACTTGCATTGGACATCTTTTCATCGCAATCTGGAGGATGGTCTAGCCACTCGAGCCTCACAATCTTTACGGGTTCAACTGGATTAAGAGGTCTGTTTATTTCAAGGGTGCGCTCTATCACATGTCTATGTCCATGTATTTAGTGTGCATTGACAATGTCATCAGCAATGGTGGTCAGTGTTTGAAAGTTTGGGCTGTTGAGCTTCCTGATAAAGATAAGATCACAATCGAGCAGGGAAAGGATGGTCTCCATGGCTGCATTGGATACAGTTCGGGGTGCTTTTATTACTCCAATCGTGATACACAAGGAGCGCTTTATTTTTGGGTGCACGATCTCAAAATTTTGGATGCAATTGTGCATCTTCTGAAATTTGGATACAATGGTGGAGGACATATTCTCTGAATGCGTCCTCATGGTGATTATTGTTTTTTTTTTTTTTGCAGAATTTATAGAATGCGTCCTCATGGCGATTAATAATTTGTTTCCGAAATTTCAACGAATGCGTCCCCAATGTTTTAATTTTTTTTTAAAAAATTACTGTGTAGAGGATGCATTCAGAATGCGTCCTTAGTTTGGTGGAAATTGTTTTTTAAATTATTGTGTAGAATGCGTCCTCACTGTCCGAAAATTTATTTTTGGATTATTGTGAAGAGGACGCATTCTGTGAATGTGTCCTCAGTTTCTTAAATTTTATTTTAAATTTTTGTGAAGAATGCGTCCTCAATATTGGCTTAAATATTTTTTCTCTTGAATTTATTATATAAATTTTTGACTTGCATGTTATTAAAAATGCATCCTGAATTGAACAAATGAATTTTTTTAATCCAGCATTTTATGAATGCGTCCTCAATATAAAATTAATATTTTAATCAGCATATTACATAATTTATAAATGATTGTTTTTCATAATTTTGTTTTTGGTGAAGATAGCGCATAAGTAGACTTGTGTTTGTTTTATGATATTTTAAAAATTACAGTCATGATAAATTTTGATCGTGGGATTTGCAAATTTTTTATCTAGTCTTGAATATAGAGTAGGAATGAATTATTTTATAGAGTTGGAATAGATATAAATAAACAGAAATGTACAATATCCGAAGAAGACGTGTGAAACTTATTGAAATGAGTGCTGAATGGCATGTAATGTACTAATGACGGCCTCTGCAAAACTTTCCACCCGTTCCACACGGGGGAGGATGTATGGTGTGAGATGTGCATCGTGGAACAACCATCTCGGTAGATACATATACGTCCTCATGCGGAGCTCCCTCCGGTAAATCCTCCTCCATATCGTCTCGTGCGTCCTCATTCGAATCATACTAGACATGTGGTGTTGATCGTATATTGAAAACAAACATGTCGGAAGTATGCAAACAATTTAACATCAGTAACAATAATGAAATATTACTAATTATTCATGTGTACAATTAATAATCACGTTTCAAGCAATCACATGTATCACATATTGATGGAGTCACGAGTACACTCGCTGTCCTTGAAACGAATGAGTCCCGTCGTGGACATCGTTCCCTAGGATAAAACCATCGAAGGTAATTTAACAATTAAAATTACCTCGGAGTCACACAAAGCCCGAAGGACTATCACCGACAAAGACAGAGTAAGAAGATAAGACTCAAGTTTAGAAGTAGGGAGGAACTTGAGAATGGTGCGAGTTTTCTGTCTGACATAAAGGCTCTATTTATAGATGTCTAAGAAACCATATGAGAAGATACGTGGAAGATCTTATTTCCGTAATCAGAGAAAATATTCTCTAACCACTAAATATTTTACAAATATTTGAATAGATTCTGGAAAGATAAGAATATCATGTTCCTTATCATGATTAACCGCGTATCAAATCTCAGATATTCCACACGTGATTCTTAGAATATTTGTTACGCGGTTTGGGCTTTCGGAGACTTCCACACGATCCAAACGCATTTTAGACAGTCAAAAAATTACAGAATACTTAGTACGTACGGATGAATTTCCGCCTAAGTTTCCATTCTCAGAGTGACTCTTTGAGCATCCATATCTCATTCACCCTTTATCCGTTTTGAGAGTTTAAACAGTCGATTTTATAGTACTCGCAGAGGAGAATCCAAAAACGACATCCACTGACTCTAATTCAGTTCGAGCCCAACTCAAAACTAAGCCCAAAAGTTGACGAAATTCAACTTATTTTACAATCATTTTCCAACAATCCCCCACATGAATAGATATTGATGTGGAATCAGAACAATCACGCCAGACACGGAGTTTGACTTGGTGATAGATTCATTTCGACGGCATAGATGCTACATAGGATAAGTAGGTGTCACCCTTTGAACTTTCCCTTGAGAGAGTACACTTAGCCCACTGGTTAGAAAGTAGACGCGATGTCCTTGAACTTCCCTGACCGCTTGTGCGAACGACAATGCACTTCCCACAGAAATCAGCTGGAACAACCATCTCGGTAGATACATATACGTCCTCATGCGGAGCTCCCTCCGGTAAATCCTCCTCCATATCGTCTCGTGCGTCCTCATTCGAATCATACTAGACATGTGGAACACTACCTGTATCTAATGGAGCGGCAGGCGACATGTATGCATGACTAGCAGTGGGAGTAACATATGCAGTGAAATCAGCTGTAGTCGTGTCATTCTAGGAGGGTTCCCAATGTGATGGTCCAGCATGACTAGCAGTGGGAGTAAGATATGTAGTGAAATCCGCTGTAGTCGTGTCATACTGTGAGGGTCCACCATGTGATGGTCCGGGGATCGGTGGACTCGCATGTGAGGGTCCGGCTTGTGATGAACCAATGTGTTTAGTATGGCCCCGAGCACGCGGTCTCCGACCACCCTGTCGACCAGGTGGAGCTGGACGGTGGCTTCTGATGTCATTATATTTCACACTAGGGGGAAGTTCCTTACAGTGAACATATGGCTGATAAAACTGTAGTCTGGAGGGCTCATGCGCATATTATAGAGTATGATGTGTCCATTTTATATGCTTTATTTAGTAGTATTTAGGATCACTTTTGTGCTCTTTTATTATCGAGAGCTTGTGTTTTACCTTGAAATTCACTTAGGAGAGGCAAAAGCAACTTTGTACTCTTTTACCTCTTCTAAGTGGATTTTGTGTGACAAGGGAAGAACACGGAAGCAACGAAGACCGGAAGACATTGAATACTATACTTTCGAAGATTTTTGGATACTCACTTCGAAGACATGAAGACCGGAGGCCGTTGAAGACCATTTTTGGAGCCGTTGAAGACTTGAAGATTGAGAGGGATGGCTATGAAGAAGACAAAGAAACAATGCAAAACTCTGGCTCCCGTCGCGACACCGTCGCAACACCATCGCGAGTCGCGACCAACACCATCGCGAGTCGCGACCAACACGTCGCGAGTCGCGACCAACGGGCGGCCAGAAATCAACTTTATCTTCTTTGCACTATAAATACTACTCTTCTTCTTCCTCTTCTCCAGTTTTGCTCAGCCCGTTTTCTCTGGGTTTTAGGGCTCCAAAACCCTTTGTTTTCTTCTCTTTCTTTTCTTAGTTTTTGTAGTTTAATTATGTCTCTTGTTATTCTAGAGTAGTTTTTGTTCTTGGGAGCAAAGGATTGAAGCTTCCATTATCTATGTAGCAAGAACTCATTTTATCTATCTATTTGGTGTTTTTGCTATTGTGCTTTTATTGTGCTTTGAATGTTAATTGTTGATTCTATTAATGTTGTTGAGAGCTTGATGATATGAAATGCTTGGATCAATTGCTAGCTAGGGTTTGGGGGATTTGGGTTAATTTCCCCCCTGTTCTTGTTAGTAATGTGAGAGTATGATTTAGAGCTTTTGATTGTGTTGATGGATTGATAATGTGCTAGACAAATGTGATTGATGTCGAACTCTTCGTCATGTTCGTTTGTGTAGCAAACGAGAGAGTCATATGCTCCTGGATGAATGTGCGTTGCACGTTCATCCAATCTCGTGTAATTGCATGAATTGGTTTAATGCTTAGTCACGGTGTAGTGGTCATAGGCATTGCCAAGCTTGTTGGTCCTTCGTGCTAAATGCCACCAATGACACCTTGAGTCGTGGTCACGACTCGGGAGTCATTGGTGAGGTTTGACGAGAGATGTGGAACTCACTCTCGCAAACTACGAACTAAGAAGGATAGGAGTTTAGTCTCCACGACAAGTAGTTGAAGTACTGAATAGATGATTTAAACTCATTCTTGAAGCATTTGTTATTTGGCGTTCATGTATTATTGACGGTGTGTTTCACTGCATGTGTGCCATGAGTTGTTTGAGCATAGGTAGTGCTTGTGTGGTTGAATTGTTTAGGTGTAGGAACGTGACGAATTCCGTAGCGCCTTTGCATGAAGATCTATGAGCATGAACTTAGAACTCCTTGTGATGTGTGTGTTGTGGTACTCGCTAGATAGGTATGTGAGTGTTGGGTCCTGAATGCTATATGATGGAATGTGTGAATGATTCGATGAACTACATTAGATGTGGAAGTGGATATCCGTTGCCCCCAAGGCATTTTATCTTTGTAGTTAAAAACCCCTTTTCTTTAGTTTCGTTTGATGATTAGCATAGTCACTTGACGTTGCTAGTTATCGTGTCCTTTTATCTTTGTTAGTTTAGGAAACCAACCAACCAATCCCCCCCATTTACATGCTTTTATGTGTGTGTATATATATTTACTCCTAGCCTAATATCAACCATTGTGTGCTTAGACGCTTAGGAAGATCCCTCTTCTCTTTGGACGACCCCGATTTGCCACTATCTACCTAGTTGTAGAAAGTAAGCATTTAGGGCTTATAAATTATCTTTTGCACGGCGGGCGCGACGACCGCCCGCCCGTCAAAATAGCGCCGTTGCCGGGGAAGAGGCGTTTATTCTTAAGTATTTAGGTGTATTTGGTTGTGTATTGGCTAGTTGTTTTTATTTTCCACTACTTGGTGGTTGTTTTTGTTCGGAGTAGGTATTGCTTGAGTTCTTGGTAATTTATTTTATCGAGAATCCTTGCACTATGATTCCGAACTTTTGAAAAATAAATTTTTTTTTAATGGAGCGTCTCACCTTGAGGGAACTCATGATGAGAAGAGAGGCTCAACAAGCAAGGTTTTGTAGGATGTGTCATTCCGACCATCCTACCGAATCTTGCCCTTTGTTGTGGGAACAGCACGATGACCGAGAAAGAACCCTTGGTTTCCAAAACCATGGGTACTATGAAGAGTGCTATCAAGAGGTACGAGATATTGGTTTTCAAGGGCAAGAAGCTCATGAATGCTATCCATACCACAACACTTACAATCCGGAATGGAGTGGTAGTCTGGATATGTGGTATGAGAATGAGCCGGAAAACCAATATTACGAGCAACTTAGTTGGCCATCACCACCCTATACCATACCCCAAAACCAAGCCCAACAAGGAAGTTCAAGTTTGACACGTGAGGATGTCTTAAATACCATAGCAAACTTGAACTCCTTTACTAGTGAGGAGCCGGATACCCAGCTCTCCTCTAGTGTTGAGGCCATTGAGGGGCATGTGAGGAACATATTAGAGGTATTGGCCCGCATGGAAGCTCGTGATTCCGAAAACACACCATCCCAACTTGAACTCGATGATTCGGTGAGTGAGGTCACCAATAAAAATGATTTTGAGTTTGAAAGGGATGAGGAGTTGGTTGTAGAGGATAGAAAAATGGAGGAAGAGGTGATAGTGCTACATCCATTAGCATTGTCACCCCTTCTCCCACCTAGTGAACCAACTCTAATATTTTCGGAAGTTTTGAGGGAAACGAGAGAGGAGCCAAAAGACTATCCCAAGCTCCCTAACCACTTAATTCCCTTTGAACCATCTCCACCTCCACAAGACTTTCCTCTTGGAAGTTTTGTGCCCCCACCTCTCGTATTTTGGATGCTCATGGTGAAGAGCTTCAAGCCTTCACCATACGGATAACATTAGGGTCGTGCCGACGACCTTAAAAATACGGAGCTTCGTCGTGCCGACGACGTTAAATAAATTCAGCATTTCTTTTAGTTTTTGTTTCTTAGTTTATGTTTCTTAGTTTGTTTTTGTTGTTGTTTTGTTTTGTTCTTTTTATGGCTTGTTTTTCTGTGATTTTGTAGCAAAGTGAAGTGCATTGCAATGAAGGAGATGAAGGAACGAGATCAATGAACGAGGGAAGAAAGCTTGGACAGTTGGTAAGCAAAAGAAAAATTTTAAGCCTGGGATACCCTGCCGTCGCGAGTCGCGATGGGCTTCGTCGCGAGTCGCGACGAACAGGGGAGCAAAAATCATTCCCAGCGCCAACTTTCCGCGAGTCGCGATGACTTCGCGAGGCTCGTCGCGAGTCGCGACGCCCTTCGTCGCGAGTCGCGACGTGCTCAGAAATTTTTGAGCTTCCGGACGCACCTTTCCGCGAGTCGCGCCGACTTCGCGAGGCTCGTCGCGAGTCGCGATACACTTCGTCGCGAGTCGCGACGAGCTCAGAAAATTTTGAGCTCTCGGACTCACCTTTCCGCGAGTCGCGATGACTTCGCGAGGCTCGTCGCGAGTCGCGACGAACCTCGTCGCGAGTCGCGACGTGCTCAGTAACTGTTGAAAATTTTTTGAGCCCGGATTTCAAATTTCCAAGCTTCCAAGTTTCCAAATGATTTTAAACATTGCATGATCCTACCTCCTTCTCCACCCAACACTCCCAAGAACCACCACATACCCACTCATTCCTCCACCATCCTACACATGTTGACATATGAACATCCTTGCATCTTTATAGTACATTTGTTGATTGTAGTATGCCGACTACATCATTGTGATCGTAAGTGCATATCCTATAATGATGCTTGTATACATGTCAATATATGTTGGATATTTTTCATGATTATTCTTATAGTGTTGGTTGGGTGTGATTTGGTTGTTCTTTGAAAATACTATGGTTATTAACTCTTGATGCTAAACCTAGTATTACATATCCTTATGTACTTGTGAGTTTAATGTGTTCTTCGTGGTGTAGTCTTGATCAAACGGCGCCATGGAGACAATGCTTTTCTCGAGGGGTGAGTTCTTCTACGGCATCTTTGCTCACCCTTCCGGTTCCGAAACCTATCTCGGGACCATCCAAGTACTTGGATATCGCCATATCACCGGCGAATTTGCAGAGAAATAGGTGTCACTCTAACTCCCTTACCTTGATTTTTATTGTTCTTGCCTTACGTGTTTACATTGAGGGCAATGTAATGTTTTAAGTGTGGGGAAGGGTTAGAGGACTCATATGCATGCTAGATTGTTTTGGAATGCTTTTTGCTACTTTTCATTGGAAAAACATGAGAAAAAGAAAAAAAAAATAGAAAAACAAAAAGAAAAAGAAAATAGAAAAAGAAAAAGAAAAAAAAAAGAAAAAGAAAACCCGCTAAGTTGAAAACCCGAGAGGGCAACTTAGACAACATTGGGGGCCCGGATAGGTCGAAAACCCTTAAAGGGCGGCCTAGGCAAAAATGAGAGGCTAAAATGTGCGGAAAAAGGTGAGATGTGAGCTAAAGAAACATGATGTGTGGCTAGGATGAAAACTCGAAAGAGCTCCTAGGCAAAATGAGAGAAATTGAGAGAAATTGAAAAATGATATGATTTCACTCATTTGCCGGCGTTGGAGTCATAAGGTTGCGGTTGTCACACGGATGGATCGGGTAGCTCAACATCTATAGACCTCTTGGGTTTGGGTAGCTTAGTGGGTTAGGAAACGAAGTATGGTTATGAAATTCTTGATCTCTTTATACTTCGTTTTTGGTTGATATATTGGCATTTAGTGAAGCATGTGGTTGAAACTCTTATATGGTTTTAGCTTCATTTTATGTCATTGGATTTTGGTTGATATATTGGCATTAGGTGTAGTATGTGCTTAAACCTCTTCAATGGTTTTAACTTCATCTTGTGTCATTGGATTCTGGGAATATCAATTTTGGGCTGTGAAATATTTTATGGGTAGTGAATTGATAAGTGGTAGGTTTGGTTAGATTTAGGATTGGGGATGTGTGTGTGAAAAAAATTCTCATGTGAGCTTTTATTTTGGGATTTTTGATATTGAGAGTTTTTTGTGAGGCTTTGATTGGGGGATTAGTTTAGGTTTTGGATATATCATTTACTCCGTGTGCTTGGTTCTTTTCTTACTCGAGGGCAAGTAAGGTCTAAGTGTGGGGAGGTTTGATGTGTCCATTTTGTGTGGTTATTTTAGGGGTTTTAGGATGTGGATATGCCATTTCCTCCGTATGCTTGAATCTTTTCTTACTCGAGGGCGAGTAAGGTTTAAGTGTGGGGAGGTTTGATGTGTCCATTTTATATGCTTTATTTAGTAGTATTTAGGATCACTTTTGTGCTCTTTTATTATCGAGAGCTTATGTTTTACCTTGAAATTCACTTAGGAGAGGCAAAAGCAACTTTGTACTCTTTTACCTCTTCTAAGTGGATTTTGTGTGACAAGGGAAGAACACGGAAGCAACGAAGACCGGAAGACATTGAATACTATACTTTCGAAGACTTTTGGATACTCACTTCGAAGACATGAAGATCGGAGGCCGTTGAAGACCATTTTTGGAGCCGTTGAAGACTTGAAGATTGAGAGGGATGGCTATGAAGAAGACAAAGAAACAATGCAAAACTCTGGCTCCCGTCGCGACACCGTCGCGACACCATCGCGAGTCGCGACCAACACGTCGCGAGTCGCGACCAACGGGCGGCCAGAAATCAACTTTATCTTCTTTGCACTATAAATACTACTCTTCTTCTTCCTCTTCTCCAGTTTTGCTCAGCCCGTTTTCTCTGGGTTTTAGGGCTCCAAAACCCTTTGTTTTCTTCTCTTTCTTTTCTTAGTTTTTGTAGTTTAATTATGTCTCTTGTTATTCTAGAGTAGTTTTTGTTCTTGGGAGCAAAGGATTGAAGCTTCCATTATCTATGTAGCAAGAACTCATTTTATCTATCTATTTGGTGTTTTTGCTATTGTGCTTTTATTGTGCTTTGAATGTTAATTGTTGATTCTATTAATGTTGTTGAGAGCTTGATGATATGAAATGCTTGGATCAATTGCTAGCTAGGGTTTGGGGGATTTGGGTTAATTTCCCCCCTGTTCTTGTTAGTAATGTGAGAGTATGATTTAGAGCTTTTGATTGTGTTGATGGATTGATAATGTGCTAGACGAATGTGATTGATGTCGAACTCTTCATCATGTTCGTTTGTGTAGCAAACGAGAGAGTCATATGCTCCTGGATGAATGTGCGTTGCACGTTCATCCAATCTCGTGTGATTGCATGAATTGGTTTAATGCTTAGTCACGGTGTAGTGGTCATAGGCATTGCCAAGCTTGTTGGTCCTTCGTGCTAAATGCCACCAATGACACCTTGAGTCGTGGTCGCGAATCGGGAGTCATTGGTGAGGTTTGACGAGAGATGTGGAACTCACTCTCGCAAACTACGAACTAAGAAGGATAGGAGTTTAGTCTCCACGACAAGTAGTTGAAGTACTGAATAGAGGATTAAAACTCATTCTTGAAGCATTTATTATTTGGCGTTCATGTATTATTGACGGTGTGTTTCACTGCATGTGTGCCATGAGTTGTTTGAGCATAGGTAGTGCTTGTGTGGTTGAATTGTTTAGGTGTAGGAACGTGACGAATTCCGTAGCGCCTTTGCATGAAGATCTATGAGCATGAACTTAGAACTCCTTGTGATGTGTGTGTTGTGGTACTCGCTAGATAGGTGTGTGAGTGTTGGGTCCTGAATGCTATATGATGGAATGTGTGAATGATTCGATGAACTACATTAGATGTGGAAGTGGATATCCGTTGCCCCCAAGGCATTTTATCTTTGTAGTTTAAAACCCCTTTTCTTTAGTTTCGTTTGATGATTAGCATAGTCACTTGACGTTGCTAGTTATCGTGTCTTTTTATCTTTGTTAGTTTAGGAAACCAACCAACCAACCCCCCCCATTTACATGCTTTTATGTGTGTGTATATATATTTACTCCTAGCCTAATATCAACCATTGTGTGCTTAGACGCTTAGGAAGATCCCTCTTCTCTTTGGACGACCCCGATTTGCCACTATCTACCTAGTTGTAGAAAGTAAGCATTTAGGGCTTATAAATTATCTTTTGCACGGCGGGCGCGACGACCGCCCGCCCGTCAGAGTACATGTGGCAGCACCATGCATTCCCCTGATAATGTCTGCAAAACGTGGGGGACATTTATCCAAATTAATATCTGACATGATGCACAACTCAGTAATTGACTGCAACTACATAAATTAGGTAAATATGTTAGATATTTAATATTGGGGAAATCTAAAGTATTATTTGTTAACACTATTAGAAATTTAGGAAATACCATATACTCCATAGTAGCCCCATCTCCATGAAAACCCTCCGTAATTGTTTGGGGCCGTCTTGGCTGATCAATCAGGGTCACTGTTCTGCGAAAATACCACTCCATGCATTCTCGACCGGGTGTGTATGGATCCGCTGACCCAAGTGCATTAACTTGTTGCCCTGATCGATGTTCCCAAGCATCGAGATATCTTCTCAGTTCAACACGCCAATCCATTCCCAACCTCCCTCAACGATCTCTAGTATGAAGCAGTTTATGTGCATCCTTAGTGACCAACTGGGTGGGTATTGGCTGGATAAGGCCAAACTGCTTGAGAACACGATGAACATGATGGTAGTCCACGACATGCCAACAAATGAGGTCAACACAAAGTAGCCAGTTGTTGCTACCGGCTGTACAGTATTGTGGGAGTTGTTGCACAACATCCTCGATATATGGCTGCCAAATAAACTGACATAACATGTAGGTGTTGCGGTTAGGACAGAAAAACCTTTTTTCCCACCAAGTCAATGAAAGGAAATCCGAATTTCCCTATACCTGACTGTCATGGAGAGATATCAGCTGATCGTGGTACACTTTCAATACGTGTATCGGTGATTGTAATAAATTATACTTGGCTCTCCACCTATGAGGAACAAAATGAATAATATTAGCCATTTTTTTGAATTGTCAATGGTTTAACAATTGTCTCTTAACTAATTCAATACGTACCTGGACCCAAGAGCACTCATTGTGACGGTCACTGGTAGTCATCCGGCTGGCCAGATGGATGGTATTCGCTCCCATGCCCACAACTACCAGTAAATAAAATAAATGTAATATAATATTAGAGCGCATCATGGACAATATGTACAACTGACTAGATTGACCAACAATTTTACCTGTAGCAAGACAAGTGGCCCATATATGATTTAACTTATGGGATTGCAGCGTCACATAAGCACCTGTACAAGTGTGCCAAAATGACACTCCCCCAATTATACTGATGTGATGCACCTAGGTCCATCAGTACAAATAAGTAGAGCAAAGAGATAAGGTGCCCGGATGTGTCTGACATGAGCATTCCACCGACTAGCAGTAAATGAAAACCCTAGCCCACTGTTGAGAATGTACCTCAGTAGCATCAATAGATAACAAACTGTGCAATAAGTTTCCCATACAGCTGGCCCTGATGCGACCCCCTCTGATAGCGCTCAAGTCTAGTGTAGCACACAGGTAGTCTGTGCACATTCTCTGCCAGTCATCTATATGCCTGCTAGTGTCTACACCAGTGATTGGCATGCCATCGATCGGAAGACCCCATAGGATGCCTACATCCTGCAAAGTGATGGTAGCCTCCCCCATCAGTAGGTGAAATGTGTGCGTCTCCGGTCTCTAACGCTCCACTAAGGAAGTGATGAGGGAATGGTCAATGTGAATCGGTGCGGAATCCAAGAGTCCATGGAATCCAGCTTCATGCACATAACACATAACTCGATCAGGCATCCGATCAGTCCAGCAAGCCCTATCGCACCGCCTCACCTGCAATGCCTCATCCTCTAAATGACCGTTGTACAAAGCACGTGCACGATGCTCCTGGTAAAGGTACAACAAATCCTCATCAATGGGTTTTGGATGATACATAGTGTGTCCCTACTGATAATCAGAATCGCATGGCAAAATGAATCAGTCCAGATTTCCACAAATACACATAATACTATTTCATGCGATAAATATTCCACAAATACACATAATGCTACAACTCCTGGAAAAAAATTACTACTTTCATGTGATAAATATTTGAACCAAATCGTACAGTAGCTTCAATTTAAACAAATACACGTAATACGAATGTAGACAATCAATTGCACTCGAAAAACAAAAGAAATTACAAACTCCATATTACAAACACGACCCTAAGTATGCCCTCGCCTACGGATGCCTCTAGAATCACCCGACACCCTCTCATCCATTTGATTCCTTATCCTTCTCTCCGAAAACTGACCACGCCTCCTATTGTAAAACTTTTCAATATCGGGAATCAACCTCCAACTAGCACATTGCCATAGTGATGGATCTCGTACATGCATGAAGCTCTGAATATATTGTTGCACATAGGTGGTCGTGCGATATACCCTGTCACATAGAGTAGATGGATCGTCAAACCTGTATCTACAGACGGCCAATGCATGGGAATAAGGGAAACAGAATATTTGCCGTTCACGACAAGTACATTCCTTTCTCCGGTATTTAACTGTGTACGAGCTCTCACCAATGCTGCCATCAATGGTCCTTGTCACAACCCTATAAGTCTGCGATGCATGACCAATCACGGTAACAATATGTCCATGTGCCCCAAGTGTCTTGCTTATGAATTTTTTTTCCAAATCCTACTAGGGAACTCAGACCTACACAATTCAACATCAATTTAGAATCAAGAAACTGGTCCATGAACACATAAAGAACTGTATAAAGAACTGTAATGAATCAAGAAAGTACCTCCAATTTGTCGCATCCATTATTCTTTGTGCAAACATTTCAACTGTTCGCTCAAAAGTTGCTTTGACACACGCAGTTATCGGGAGATGTCGTGCGCGCCTTAAACAATTGTTGTAACTCTCTGAAAAATTGGTTGTAAGAATTCCCCAACGTTGATCACCCTCATCAAAGGTAAGACCCCACTTACTGCTATCATATTGTATCAACCAATCCCAAACAGATGGTTCGATACTCTCCAACTCCTCCTTGTACTCCCTCCACCCGCTCTCTCGTCTGGCACCACCAAGCTGCCAAACCAGAGTCTTCAAAAGCTCATTCTTGAACTTCCCATGCTCAGCATTAAAGAAGTTGGACTGAAAATTACGCAAGCAAAAGCGGTGGTATCCAGCTGGCTCCATCCACTCCTCCATATGTCTTATTTCATTTAAAATTCCATTATGGCGATCTGATATAATACAGATTGGCCTACTATCACCACCAACCATATGAAGACGCAGTCTCTGCATGAACCAGTTCCAACTCTCATTAGTTTCAGCGTCAACAATTGCATAAGCAATAGGGAGTATGTAGTCATTCGTGTCGTACGTCACGACAACTAGCATTGTGGCCTTCTATGCACCTCTCAAATGAGTGCCATCCACACTAATCACTGGCCTGCAGTGGCGAAATGCACCGATAGCCTGACCAAATGCCCAGAAAACAAACTTAAATTTCCTACACCCATGCCTGTGTATTCTATCAGGTATGTCTGCCCAATCAACAACGGTCCTCGGATTGGCCCTGACTAGCTCATCCATATATGTTGGCAACTATTCAAAGGATTTCTCCCAAGTTCCAAATACCAAGCCAATAGCCTTCTGTCGAGCATACCACGCCTTCTTGTTGGAAATGGTCACATTTAACTCTGTCTTCATGTGCGCTTGGACATCTTTCACCGTGTAAGAAGGGTTTACGTTAATGTGGTGGCGAATAGAACATGTGATCATTAACGATGTCAGGTTAGTGTTACCCGTCGATTGACTAGCACCAACACAAGCATGACTACTTGGCCATTTGGTGATCTCCCACATACCATATGAAGCCTTTTTGCTGGCTCTAGAAACCCAAAGAAAATTACCAGTTCCTTCAACAGCGTCCTTGCATTTCGCATACCATGTGCGTGACCTGCTCCCACGACCCTGTGTTCCCTGTTCATCATGAAACTCCACCAGGAAATAGCTTCTACCAATTCTGGTTTCGTCTGGAATCGTATACCCAATGCCACTTCACCAGTCGCTTGAACATAACTAGGAAGTCCGTCACCACAATTAGTTGGGTCATAGTCATTCTCATCATGGCCCCCATAATCCCTAAAGCAGGCCTCCGTATCAGGATTCCCAAAAAGATGGAACGACGTGGGTACATTGTTTGTGCACACCACTTGTTCATTATCGTCCCCTGGATTCGAATTAGTTGATAGGGAACGATCATCCTTTCTTTCTTCATCTAGTTCTCCTTCCTCACCGTCATCACCTCTACCAACATAACCAACAACATGCTCGCTAATTTCACCCACATAATCATCATTAAAGACATTCAGCTTCTCATGATGCCCACCGTATATACCACCACTTGTGGTCGGCTGAGCGCAATCGACGTGAACATATGCACTGGGTTGGCTAGACTCACTAATGACAAAACCTTGGCAATGTACATTGGGTAGTAAGGTTGGCAAAGGTGTACAGTTCTGGATGTGGCTCAACAACGAAATGAACGTCCCCGAACTAAGATCACCCACACGGTCAATGGTGCTTAACATATTCTCCATAATAATGTACAAATCTGGTGAGGACAACGACATTCGATCAACAATGTCGAAGAAGGTCACGATAGACTCGTCATCTTCCACATTATAACACCGATAGTATATGGCCGAACTAATCAGCTCAGGACAATGATAATATATTTTAGCAGAAACCCCTCACTTGCAATACCAAGTCTTCTGAAAATTAAATCAACTAAATCGGAGTGGCTTAACCTCCTTATGAGAGTTACGTTCCTCTCCGGCATGGGAGGATCATAATATACATCCACAGTCAAATCAAACTTAATCTGACCCCCTTTGTACAGGTACGCCGTAAAACATATCGTACAACTGCGTTATACAAATACATAACATATAATTCGATATTCGGAAAGATGGTATTATTCAGCAACTTATATTCAACTCCTCTAACCCTAAACCATACGGGATTCCATTATAGTAGGTCAACCATATCATACACTATTTTCAATTTTCAAACTATTACACCATCCTAAAATGTGTGCTCACTTACGCTCACTAATTAAACCATTACTACAACTTCCATACAACAATTACTTATCAAATCACACATAATCAATTCACACATAGTCAAGCATTCTCATTCAACACTTTCATAGAATCAGACCAATAATAACCATTCAAACTACACACAATCATTCAACACATTCATGTCAACATGATTTTCTCAGGTACTTCATAAATTACATTGTTACACCAAATTGAATAAAATATATTAGAGGACAAATCACACATAATCATTATAATCATTTGACACATTCGTATAATTATGAATTTTTGAAATACCTTTAGGAACTTCTAAAATTCCCTCAAACTCACGGAGGAGGTGATGGTGCGTGAGATCAACGGCGGTCAAATGTCAGCCTCTTCAACGTCCAAACAAGCAGCCAGATGTAGGAACTACAAAGGGGAGAACAATTAAGCCCAAAACAAGAACAAACATAGTGGATCTAGACAAAACAAAAAAATAGCAAGAGCTTGACTGGGAAACCAATCGAGGGAGGAGGGCGGCGGTGAGCTGAGCTACGGTGGTGGCTTGAGCAACGAAGGAGACGGCGTTGGCCGGAAGATAAATGGCGGAGGAAGTGAGGAAGTGAGGAAGATGGTTGGCAAAGGAAGGAAAATGGCGGAGGAAGTGAGGAAGATAGGCGATAAAAACAAGAAAATGAGGATGCATTCACCAAATACAGCCTCTGAAATCTTAATTAAAAGAATCTGGATATCATGAGGATGCATTTCGTAAATGCATCCTCTAATTTTCATGCAAAAAAACCTAATTTCATAAGAACACTTTCACTTAATGCATTCTCGACCTTCGCATCGACCGCTGACTACTGTAGACATAATAGTAGAATTTTCTCGATACACAAGGTGCTATATTTGTCTGGATGCTGGTTGAGAAAGGGAAAAACTCGGGATGGGTCCTGAAGCACAGTATAAGAATTGATTGTGATGTTGTCCCATGTAATTGGGTAAGTTTTGTGAATCACTGCAAACTGTTGGTCTGTTTTAGGCCTCACACATATGATGACGTGATGATTTTGGGGTGTCCAAGAGTCCTTATTTTTTATCACCTAAAAACCAAATACGTTACGCCGTGTCATCTTTCATGGAAACATAGAAGAGATAAAGTACACCCACACGATTGTCCAAGTGGTTGGGTTTCTGACTTACACTCTTGCCATCGTGAGTTCAACTCTTGACAGCGGCAGTGTGGAGATTTCTCTAGTGGGGAGGTCCCTTGTGCGCACCTAGTATAGTCGAGGGGTCAGGGGTTCAACTACGGAAGTGCTGTGATTTACCTCTCTGGTTATAACCATGGTGTTGGTGCGACCGGGGCAGCTGAGAGCGAGCTGTTTGATCGCCTTTTGCCATAGAAGAGATAAATTAGTGTTGGATAATAATTGGATCTTTCCATATGGCCGAAGTATAGTATCTATTGCTTCTGGTGCGGAACAGACAAATTGACTTGTGATGCCCCTCTTCCAGTAAGTATTTTTTTCAGAATAATTGCAACAGTTGGTAGTAATTCATTTGGTTCATACACTACTGCAAGACAGGTAAATATAATTACTAACCATAAATATATAAATTGAGGGATAAAATGACAGAATGACTTACTATGATGTTGTTGATTTTTCAAGTGTAGTCGGGTTCTGGCTCCGTCTTTCTCTCCTCTCTTTGGTATGTGCAAGCAAGCCTGTTAAGAAAGTAAATTAAATCTCGTATATTGCCAAACTAGGATGTTTGATTTGATTGGTTGAAATGCCAAGAAATGACCCCGAGTTTGACTAAGTTTGTTGGTTTGATACCTCCTGACAATGTGTCCAAAGTGAAAACCTCCTCCGTTCAGGACCATCGGATTCAGTGCCGCCGCCTCTATGCCCACTCACCGGAGCCATTCTGCCTCTTGCCGGTGACGTTGATGCCGCTGCACCTCCACCGGAGATCATCCTGATTCCGTCGCATCCATTTGCCTTTCCTGCCACAGATTCTGTCATCTTCTAGGCAGTCGTGCAAGCCGCAACGATGATTGCTGCTCAGGCCATTCACTAGTCCTCTGGTGACTCTTCTCATGCTTTGCCTACTAATCATCCCTACTACATTCATCCGTCAGATGATCTAGGTTTGAGAATCTGTCCTGAGATCTTTAAGGGTGATAACTATAATGAATGGAGTGCTTCCTTGTTTAATGCTTTTTGTGCAAAGCATAAGGAGGATTTTCTTGATGGTTCTGCAGTTAAGCCTTTGCCCACTGAACCTTTTTATAATGACTGTAATAGTGTGAATTCTATACTTGTTGGTTGGGTGGTTCAAACTCTTGATCCATCCATTCATTCTGGTATTACTTATCGTGCATGTATAAAGGATCTTTGGGATGATGTTAAACAATGTTTTGCCCTTAGTAATGGTCCGTGCATGTGTGAACTTCGTGCGACCATTTATACTTGTCGCCAGAATGGTCAATCTGTTGCTTCATGCTATACTAAATGTAAGAAGTTGTTGGATGAATTGATTACTTACTTGCCTGCTTAGACATGTGTTTGTCCTGATGCTTATACTGCTGCTGAATCCCGTGAGATGGAGATGATTCATCAATTTCTCATAGTATTGGATAAAGAATACCATTCATTAAGATCTCACATCTTGACACTTGACCCTTTGCCTCCTATTGGTCGTGTTCACTCGCTTGCCATTCAGGAGGAGCGTCACAAGACTGTTGTTCATGCTCATGAGTCTGCCCCAGAAAATATAGTCTATGTAGCGCGTCGACCTCAGCCACAACTGAAGTCGTCCGGCGCTGCCCAAAGTCCTGGCACGCCTGCCCCTATCGCTGATAAACAATCTCGCATTTGTACTCACTGTAATCGTAATGGTTATGATGCTGCTACCTGTTTCAAAATTCATAGTTATCCCGAATGGTTTGAGCAATAGCGATAACAAAATTCTGGTCAGAGAGCTCAGCCCCAGCGAACTCACACCCCAGCTGCTACGCTATTCGCTGGAGCCACACCTGCCGTTGCCGCTACGACTCCACCAGTCACCAACACCACGGCCGTTCTCTCCAATGGTGATCAAACAACTTTTGGTCCTCCCTTGTCCAAAGAGCAGTGGAACTCGGTTATTAACATGTTCTCTAAGTTGACTAGTTCTGACAATGCGTTAGGAAAGTCTGTTTTACCTTGGATTATTGATACCGGCACATCATATCATATGACCGGTGGCAAGAATCTTCTACATGATATTGAACCTGCTGATCATAGTAATGTTATTCTTCCTGATGGCTCTATATCTACTGCTTCTCATCGGGGGAACCTATATTTTGGAGACATACTTGTTACTCATGTTCTATTTATTCCATAATTGTGTTGCAATCTATTGTCTTTTGCTAAGTTAACTGCAGCCTTAAAATGCTTAGTCTTGCTTACTGAAAAATTATGTATCATTTAGGATATCAGCACGAGGACAGTGATTGGCGTGGGTGATCAGCAGGGTGGGGTTTATTGGTTACACAACCTTTGGAGATCGCCAAAGTCGTTGCCGCCGTTCTTCTTTACTGTCGCCGCCGTTTCCCCGTCATTATGGGACTAGCGATTTGGTCATCCTTCCAGTTTGGTGTTGTCTTCTAACCAAATATTTCTTCCAACCAAAGTTATTTAAGTAAAACTGTTCCTTGTTCTGTTTGTCATCGGGCAAAACAGTCTAGATCTTGCTTTCCTTTAAGTACTTTTAAGACTAGTTATTTGTTTGAACTTGTTCATTGTGATGTTTGGGGGCCTTATAGCTCACCATCTTCTAATGGAGCTTTTTCCTTCTTGACTATACTAGATGATTATTCCTGAGTTGTTTAGGTTTACTTAATAGTATCCAAGACTGAATTACTTGCCAGGACGAAGGAGTTTCTTGCTATTGCTCAGACACAGTTCCGACAGAAAGTTTGCACTGACAATGGAACCAAATTTCTTCCTCTCAGAAGTTACTTTGATGAGAAAGGAATCCGGTTCGAGACATCCACCGTCTACACGCCACAACAAAATTGGCGTGTGGAACAAAAACACCGCCATATTCTCAATGTGGCTCGTGCTCTTCTGTTCCAGGTCCATTTGCCTATTGACTTCTGGGGAGAATGCATTCTTACTGCTGCCTACCTGATCAATCGCACTCCTACATCGGTGTTGAATGGCCGTTTGCTCTATCAAATGCTTCATGGCTGCGCACCCAGTTCCAACCATCTCAGTGTGTTTGGTTGTTTGTGCTTTGCATCCCAACTTCCAAAGCCGCGAGATAAGTTTGCATCCAGAAGTCGCAAGTGTGGTTTTCTTGGATATCCTCTTACAAAGAAAGCATGGCGCCTCTATGACTTGGAGTCTCTCACTGTGTTTGACAGCCGAGATGTTGTGTTTTACGAAGGGTGTTTTCCATTTGCCCCGAATCCTAAAAATCTTGTTCCCGTCGAGTCCGCTGGGGAGCAAGCCGCACCGCTGCCTCTTGAGATACCGCCGCCGGCCGACCAGCCAGATTCCGGCCGCCCCACCGGTGACCGGCCAGATTTCGGCCAACTCACTGGCGACCAGCCAGATTCCGGCCAACTCACTAGCGACCAACTAGATTTCAGCAGCTCCACCGGCGACCAGCCAGATTCTGACCAACCCGTCGGTGACTCGCCAAATTTTGGCCAACTCGCAGTCAACCGACCAAACTCTGGCCAGCCCACCGGCGATTCACTGGATTCCGTCCGAGACATCTCCGCCAACCTTCGCCTCTGTGCCGCCAGCACT
Source organism: Rubia yunnanensis (assembly GCA_037428765.1). Classification (NCBI taxonomy): domain Eukaryota; kingdom Viridiplantae; phylum Streptophyta; class Magnoliopsida; order Gentianales; family Rubiaceae; genus Rubia; species Rubia yunnanensis. Next base: position 105,304,323 of record CM075063.1, on the reverse strand, counting down.
TACGGTGCCACGACCGTGTACGTCAGAGCCACAATCAAACTTTATTGCTCCACTGATCGAGTTGATCCTAGCGCCGGAGCCTGCTTCCACGGGTTCTAAGTCTCCGCCGCCTCTTCGACCGCCGAGTACTCGCATCCATCGTGCTCCAATTAAATTACAAGATTATGTCTGCACTGCTACTCAAGAAATAAACCCCCCTCTGCTGCTCTCACTACTCCGCCTGTCTGTCATCAGGTACTCGTTACTCTATTGCTGATTATCTTACTTATCATAATTTTTTGGTTTCGCATACTGCGTTTTTGGCTGCAGTGACTGATAGCTCAGACCCTGCTACCTATTCCGAGGCTTCTCTCCATCCCCACTGGCAAGAGGCCATGTCTGATGAACTAAGTGCCCTTGAGTGGAACAATACCTGGGTTCTGTCTCCTCTCCCTGCTGACAAACATGCCATTGGTTGCAAATGGATGTATCGGACCAAGTTCAAGTCTGATGGCTCTATTGAGTCTGGGCTCTTGAAAAAATAAAGAAGAAACTTGGCAATCGACAAATTGAAGGAACTGATTTTACTGAGACTTTTGTTCCGATCGCCAAGATGAGCTATGTTCGTTTATTCTTGGCCGTTGCTCATATTTTACAATATTTTACAAACTAGCTTCCGCTGGTCTGGTATTGTTGGGTTTGGGATTGCAGAAGCATCTCTTGAATTTGGCTTATTATTGCCGATGGAAATATTTCTGAATTGTCTGATTTTGTTTCTTTAGTGTGCGTATGTATGATTATGATCTACAATCTTTAACATCTTCATTAATGTGATTTTGTGGTTGAAATAGAGGCATGCTCTTATTTCAAGAAAAATCCCATAGTGAGGATTAAAAAGAGGCCCTGCATGATCCCACCTCAGGTTAAGAGTGTAACACTATTGATCTTTTTCGTTTTCTCTGTTTTACGCTCACAAATTTTGTACTGAATTCCTATCGCAGCTGAAGCTGTTTTGCTGCTGTAGCCGAGGCTGATTGGATGCTATTTATTAAAAGAAGGGGTGCTGCTGAAGTTGATGATTATTATTTATTTATTTTGCTGAAGTTGATTAGGAATTGCTACTGAAAAAGAGATACTCGATTGCTGCTGAAGTTTGGCGCTGATGAGAAAAAGTATGTGGTCGTGTTGGGAACGACAGGTCTTCAAGCTTGAAATAGAACCCTGCCCTAGTTCCCAAACCGATAATCAAGATGGCTTCAGCCAAATTCAGATTCGAATCTTAGCTCAGCATAAGAAAAAATTGAAGCTGCAAAACAAGGAAAACGGCCATATTATATCTGAAACAATCTGAAATCCAGAAGCAACAGCTTGAGAAATACTAAAGTCATCTGCATTTTTCTACATGTTTACCACCTTCTCATTGTAGTTATGCTGAATTGCTTATGCTTTTTTTTTTTTTTGAAAAACCACCTGTGATGGTGGGGGGTTTGGCAGACCCCTACCCGTTTATTAATTAAAAAGAAAAGTACAAAGAAAGAGGGGGGCTTAATACCTGACCTCGACTGATTCATCTGATGAGCCCTTAAACCGAATACAAAGTTCTTACTGTAGTTACTCTATAGGCCATCATAAAAAACAGTTTGATATAGAAAGATACATATTGGCTAAGATTAACCTGCTCTAACATAAGGAATGCCTTGTGCCTCAAGCTTCACTTTGCCAGCCACTAGTGGAGGTAAACCTGCACAATTATATATGTTACTAACCTGACTCCGGCTGGCCATTTTAGCTAAAATGTCTGCAGCTCCGTTTGCTTCCCGGAAGATGTGGTTGAGAGTGAAGTTGAGTCCTTGGAGAAGTTCCCAGATCCGCCTAATCGTGTGCAGGAGTGTCCATGGAATCTTGAACTGGCGTCGAATCATGCTTATCAGTACTCTTGAGTCCATTTCTATGTCAATGCTTGATATGCCCTTGTCCCTTGTAAGCTGGAGTCCATGCTGCAAAGCTAGAGCTTCAACCTGCAAAATATTGTCTGCCACAACAGTTCTGGAGAGAGCTGCTACTACATGACCTAAATGGTCTCTGATGATACACCCAACTCCCGCACAATCTTTGCTAAGATAAGATCCATCAGTATTCAATTTAAATGCTGAAGGCAGTAGCCATTTCAAAATTTTAGGTGGCTTTTGTTTGGCAAAGTTCTGGGACAACAGCTTTGGATTGTTTGACAGGATCCATTTAAAATCCAGTTTGAAGGCCAAAAGGATGTCATTGTAATGATACAAAATGCGCCTATATATGATCATAACATCCGGTTTTTTGCCCTCAAAAATATAATTACACCTAGCACACCACAGGTGCCAGTTCACAATACATGGTAAAATGCGAGTTAACTTAGTGAGGGGTCCATCATGAGACTGGAAATTCCAGTAAAAGTAAACCCTATCCCATAAGAGTTGGAAGATGTTGTCAGGCATATTAAAAGTAGAATTCACCATTTTCCAGAGCTGCTTTACTTTCGCACAGGAATTAAAACAATGATGTATAGATTCTGATTTGCAAAAGCATAGACTACACCTTGAGGGGAGATGGAATTTGAAATCCACCAGGACATCAGGGAAAACAACCAGCCTGTTCATGAGTTTCCAATTGAATAGTGAGATTTTTTTTGTAGCAGATGTGACCAGAGGTGGCTGTAGGATGGAAGTTTATTTTTCTTTTCTCTGATTAGTTCATAGGCCGATTTAACTGTGAAGTTACCTGATTGGGTTGGTTTCCAGATGAGGGTATCGTCATAGCTAGGAGCAATATGATGTTCAGCTTCCAGGAGCTGGAAAAGATGGTCAGGTAGTGCCCGTTTGATCTGATCGGAGAATGTGGCTTTGTTGTTAAAGTATTCAGCCACTGTGAGTGTTTGGTAGGGAAAAGCTTGGGGGTTAATCAGAGAGTCAGACAGTGGACCCATAGATGTCCAATTGGAATGCCAAAAGGAGACTGATCCATTCCCAAGTATGACTTTTGTGTTGTCTACTGCAATCTGGTTTACCTCCTTGATTCTTTTCCAAGTTCTAGAGGTTTTCTGGTTGTCACTCATGGACCACAGGACTGTAGCCCATAGGGATTTCCCTTTCTGGAGTTTCCACCAAAGTTTGATTGAGAAGGATTCAGTTAATGTGTTCAAATTTTTAAAATTAAGGCCATTTTCCAGAAGAGGAAAGCAAAGTTTAGTGTAGGATCTCCAGGTTCTGTGTTTTTTGGTTTTGTCTAGGTTGTTGTTCCAAAAAAACTTTGCCAGAGTCTTGTGAGTAAGGGTTATGATGTGTGAAGTTGGCTTTAAAACAGTTAGGAGATGTATTGGCATTGAGGCCAACACATGTCTAATCAGTGTTGCTCTTCCAGCCGGGGATAAGAGTTTGTTATTCCAGTGGTTGATTTTATTCTGGATTGAGAGTAACATGTTATGGAAGTAGGCATTTTTGGTTCTGCCTACAAAAATGGGGCTTCCAAGGTATTTGAAAGGTGTGGATCCTTCAGTCATTTTCATTTCACTTTTAATTAAGTGTATGATTCTGTGTGGTGTGTGTTTTGAGATGAAGAAGGTCGATTTTTCAAAGTTGACTTTCTGTCCGGAGGCTAGTTCATATGATTTCATAAATTTCATTACCGTTTGAAGTCCTTGCTTCGTATATTTCATAAAGATTGCTGTGTCATAAGCATATGAGAGGTGCGAGCAGGATTTCATTCCTCTGGGAAGCTTGTACGGATGGATGTTCCCGTACTGGTATAGGAAATTCAGGTTGTGGGAGAATGCTTCGGCCATTAAAATGAATAACATGGGGGAGAGGGGGTCCCCTTGTTTTAAGCCCCTGGAGGCCGGGAAGAAGCCAGCCGATTTGCCGTTGATCAGGAGTGAGAAGTGTACGGATTGTATGTTTCCCATGATGAGATTGACCAAGGTGGAGGAAAAACCCAGTTTGGATAGGGTGTTCTTTAGAAAGGTCCACGATTCTCTGTCAAATGCTTTCATCATGTCAAGCTTAAGGATCATGTTGTGTCCCCTAGTTTTGGAGTGGAGGCGATTTGTAAATTCTTGCATGAGGAGGACATTGTCAGCTATCTCTCTGCCAGATACAAAGGCTGACTGTTCTGGGGTAATTATGATATCAAGGTAAGCTTTAAGTCTGGATGAGATTATTTTAGAGAGGATTTTATTCGAGAAGTTACTTAGGCTTATGGGCCTGTAATCTCCGAAAGATGAGCATATCTCTTTTTTAGGAATTAGTATGATTAGTGTCGATGAGATTGCTTTTGGGATTGCTATTCCGGTAAAGAAATCTTCCACTGCCTCGAAGACATCCTTTTTGATAGTTTCCCAGCATTGTTGGAAGAAAAAACCAGAGAAACCGTCTGGCCCCGGGGCAGAGTGGCTATCCATGGAGGCAACTATGTTAGTTAGCTCTTCCATGTTGACTGGTCTGAGAAGGTGGTTGTTCATTTCTTGTGTTACAGATTTTGGTAAATTATCCAGAATCCATGCTGAGTTGATACCTGAAGGGTCAAGTGTCTCTTCAGTAAGGAGATTTGTATAGAAATTGATTGCTTCTCTTTCAATGTCTTCTGTTTTATGCAACCAGTTTCCATCTTTACTCCTTATCATGGATATTGTTTGCCTTTTATGCTTGTTTGAAATGGATTGGTGAAACAATTTTGAGTTAGCGTCCCCCTCCTTCATCCATTTAAGTCTTGATTTTTGTTTAAGAAAAGTTTCCTAGTTTTTAAGAGCTAATCTTAAGTTAGCCCGTGCTTGACTTAAAGCTTGGATAGTTATAATGGATTCATTCTGTTGGACATCTCTTTCAGCGTGCATCAAGCGTTCCTCACATTCATGAACAGCATCGAAGATGTTGCCAAACACCTCTTTGTTCCAGATTTTTAGGGCTGTTTTTAAGGTCTTAAGCTTGAAGACCAGTTTACTCATTCCTTTAAGATGAGTGGGTGTATTCCAGGTTTTTTCTACCAAGTTCTTGAAGGTGGGGTGATTTACCCAACACTCCTGAAATTTGAAAGGCTTGGGAGAGTTCAGGGGAGGTGTGTCAGAGACAGTTAGGATTAGTGGCGTATGGTCAGAGCCTTCACGGGGAAGTGTGTTAATTTTTGAGGTGGGAAAGCTGGTCCACCACTCATTATTGGAAGTTCCTCTGTCGAGGCGTTTCCAGACCCTTCCTTTGGTTCTCATGCTAGTCCATGTGAATAAGCTGCCAAAGGTTGGGATTTCTGTATAGTTTTGATCATTTAGAAAGGTGTTAAAGTTTTTTAGGCTGTTTTGGTTGGGTATTGATTTCCCTAAATATTCCTCATTTGTCCTGATGACATTGAAATCTCCTATTAGACTCAGGGATTCATTTTTAAAAGATGCTAAGGCTTGCCACAGTTCATTCCTTTCTCGGATTGTGTGCTTAGCATATATGAATCCAACCTGACAGTCTGTTGATAGTAAAGAAGATTTGATTTTAACAATAGTCACTTGTTCTTCTACTTTTACTATGTCTACGGAGATATCCGTATCCCACATAATCCATATTTTGTTGTTGGGAGTGGCAAAGCAGTTTATAAAACCCAGCTCCCTGGAGACTGTGTGTATTTGATCAGGACTGAGGAGTGGTTCCATTAGGGCACAGATTTTTATCCTGTTGTGTCTTTTAATGTGTTTTAGACGAAATTTGGTTGGGTTATTTCCTATTCCTCTAACATTCCATGCACATATGTGGATACTATTCATGGAAAAGTTTTGGAGAGTTTCAAGGAGGAACGGGTGTGAACCGTTTTTGGTATTGTGGAGTAATCCTTCTTTGTATGTTTCCTCTGATTAATTGTGGTTTGGTTAGGGTTAGGTTGGAGAATTTTGTTGAGTCTCAACTGATCTTTAAGTAATAAATTTTTTATTTCTTCAAAGTTAAATTTGTCATGTTTTAAAGTGTTTTCCTGGTTTCTAGCAGGTGTTTCAGTATTTATCCAGTCCAGAGGCTTGTAAGGATTTCTGTAGAGGCTTGAGTCGGGCAGAATATGCTCAAAAGTTTCTGGAAAGGACTGGGGGATCTGCTGATGTTTTGTGTAATTGTCTTTGGTGATCTGCTGATATTCTGCCTCTACGGCTGTAGAATCTTCTAATATGACAGTATCAGGATGATTGATTTGTTGTTGTGTCTTAGTTTGCTTATCTGGGCAAGAGTCAACTTGTTTACCATTGGAGGGGGTATCTACTGTTTTGTTAGGGGGACTTGATGTGTTACTGAGTGGGACTTGAAGGGGGGTGGCTGAAGAGGTTATGGTTATATCATTTTGATAGAGAGATTTTGTTTCATTCTTTTCAGCATTTTGTACGGGCAAGCTAGTGGGGACATGCTGTTTTGAGAGGTCTGAAGCATTAACATGGGTCAGAGTAGGAAGTAGAGGTACCTGAGAGCCTTGTGAAAGACTCAGTGCTTCAGAACTTGCCACTGTGTTCAACATTGGACCCTTAGCAGAATTAGTGGCTTGAGAAAAATGTTTGACAGGATTGTCATCTTTTGGCTTGTAAACAAAGTTAGCTTTTGGGACAGAAGGGCTAGTGAAAGCGTTACCATTCCCTTTACCTTGAGATCTTCCCTGTTCGTCTCTAGGGATGGCTTTATTACCTTCTCTTGTGGATTTGCTCTGAGGCTTCCAGGGTATAAATTTTGCCGTATTCTTGTCGAACCTGCAAACAGAGTCAGTATGCCCTAACTTAAGGCAATTAGAGCAGTAAGATGGGATTCCCTCGTATTCGATATATTGCCAAAATCCGAAATCCCTGAAGCTGAGCCAAACTCTGTCCAATCTAGGCTTAGTAACATCAAGCTCAACACAGACCCTTGCAACATGTGGCCTAGTTCTATTTATGGATGCTCTGTCTACCCTAATTGGGGTTCCGATTAAATTGCCAATCGACATGAGAACATTATAATCAAAAATTGCTGAATTGCTTATGCTAAAAATGATGTATTTAGAAAAGAAAACTAAATCAGAATGTTCCAATCCCTACCTAATTTGTCGTGTTCGCTTGCCAAGTTGTACTCCCTTCTTTTCCAATAAGCTGATTCTGGAAACATCGCAATACATAAACAAAGAACCACATCAATCTAAAATAAAGGACAAAAAATGTATGGTCTATATTATTCATAAATCCTACTCCTCTTCTATAAAAGAAAGAAAGAAAGAGAAAAGTTCAAATATAGCCCTCCGCTAATTGAAAGTGTAAATATAACCTCATCTATTCAGGTTACGTGTAAATATAACATTTTCAGGCTTGGAGGTCGGAAGATGGTGAAAAAACTATTTTGCCCCTCTGTAAAAAAAATAAAACTTGAAAAAACACTAGAATTATGATCCTACCCCTAAAAGCCCTCTTCTTCGTTCCCAGACCCTTTTCTTTTCTTTCTTCATTTCTCTCTTTTCATTTCCCTCTTCGTCTTTCTCTTCTCTCCCAGTCTGTTTCATCGATTCATTAATTTTAGGGTTGGTGGCTTCGCCGGTGGTGTTGTGGATTCATAGATTTTTTCGCGCTTGGCTGAGCGGCGCCGGAAATGGTGGTGGTGGTGGGGTGAGGGTGGTGGTGGTGGCCGGAGCTAGGGTTTTGGTAGAGGGCTGGGATGAGGCAGTGCTGGGATCGTCGGCGCCGGCGAAGCTGGGGATTTTGGGTGGTGGCAAAGTGGTGCTAGGGTTCGGGGTGGCACTAGGGTTTGGGGCAGGTGGTGGTGCTATGGCAGGGTTCGGGACAGGAGGTGGCGCTATGGCGAGGTGGCGCGAGGTGGCGCTAGGGTTCCGGGTGGCCGGGCTCCGTTGGCAGTTTTCACGATCGTATCGTCCTGCTTAATAATGGAAGATGCGTTGTGCTGGGAGTATGAACCGGAGCAAGAATAGTTGACAGGGATGAGAACGGATTTGTTCGTAAAAAAAACTGAATCTTGGGCGACGGAGTTGAGCAGGGCGAGCTGGGCCGGATCGAAAAACAAAAGGGTCGAGATTGAAGAGACAGAGTCGTACGCTGGCGGCTGAGATCTGAAGTGGCTCCGATTCTATGGTGCCGGAGGAGGGAAGAATGGTGGTGGATTTGGTGGCGGATGGGGGAAGAATGGTTGTGGCGGGGCTTTGGTGATGGTGGAGCCCAGCCGACCCTGTTCCAGAAAAGGGCGACGTTGAGGAAGAATCTGGCGGGGAGCAGTAGCAGCTGGTGGTTGCTTCACCAGGCGAGTGGTGGTGGTGAGTTTGAGGCCGGTGGCGCTGAGGGAGAAAGATGGATGAGCAGAGATGGTGGCGCGGCCACCGGGTTTATCACTGCTGACAGGCTGATTTTTTGAAAAGAAAGGAAGTTTTGATTTTGTGTTTTGTGGGGCCCACATTAATAAGGGCAGAATAGTCCTTCTCATTTAAGGCTTGTGCAGAAGGGTATTTCAAACTTTTCAAGTTGGTCAATGGTCGAAAATCGTTAGTCAATGCCGGAATGATGGTTGGAGGGTTATATTTGCACTTTCATTCAACAATCAGGGTTATATTTGCACTAAAAAATAATTAAGGGTTATATCTGCACTATCCTCAACATATAGGGTTATATTTGCATATTACCCTAAAAGAAAAGAAACGAACATTTACAAGAGTGTGGTCTCTTTCGTGTACCACCTCTTACTACAAAAACAAACAAAAACACATTAGACAATCATTATCAAATTTATATAGGGTGTTGCTAAATCACACCCTGTATTTTACTAGTTTATTCTCTAATACGAATATACGCGTATAATGTTAATTTTAATTTTGAAAAAATAAAAACAACCCCCTTTTCGTTGGCACCACCGTCGCCTTTCCTCTGTTGGAACCACCGCCGCCCTTCTTCTGCCACTGCCACCGCCGGAAACAGGCTCCACTGGCAACACCCGCCCAGCCCAGTCTCTTCCGCTCGCAACTCAACCCTGCCGGAAATACCCCTCTCTCCCCAGCTCTTTTGACCCCTGCCAAGTCCACCTCGCTAACCAGACCAAGTCCGCTTGTTCGCCCTACGACAAAAACCACGCTCGAGACCCCAACTCAGCTCCTTGCCGATCGATGGCTCCCATCGCCAATGGTGGTTCTCGACGATGGTTCTCGAGTGGTGGAAATGAGAGCTTGGTGCCTCGTTTGGAAACGAGAGCCATGCTGGGTGGGGGGAAACGAGAGTCGGGGAGCGGGCCACGAGAAAGAGGGGAAACGAGCGAGAGTCGGGCGGGGCAAACAAGAACCATGTCAGAGCGGGGCTATGAGAACCAGGGTGGAGACTTAGGCAACGAGAACCAGGGCAGGGCGACACTGGGTGTCAACCTTGCGACGAGAACCACGACGTCTGTGCTGGCCAGAGGAAGAAGGGAACCGTATATGAACTCACGTGGGCTAGCTGCAAAATGGGAAAGACACCGGAGAACACGCTGGAGAGATGGAGAATTCGCCGGTGGCCCCTATGGCCGGAGAACATCACCACCCACTGCCGGCGAACACCACCGTCCATCGCCGGTGAACACCACTGCCCACCGCCGACGAACATCACCGCCGGCAAGGTGTTTAATTAGATTTTTAAATAATTATTCAATTTTTTATTATTTAAATCAAATTTAATATACACAAAGTATGTGAATTGCTATTTCAAGCCCTGTATTTTACTTGATTACGCCATGTATTTATACTATTTAATATACAATATGTATTTTTAATTTAATTTAAATAATTTAAATTAATATTAAATAAAATTAAATAATTATTTAATTAATACTCTGCCACCGCCGCTCCGCCGCCTTCTTCTTCTTCCCCTTCTCCTTTTCTTCTTCTTCTTCTCCGGCGAGTCCTTCTCCTCTCCCGCTCTCCTTCTTCTTCTCCTTCTCCTTCTCCTCCCGTTCTCCTCTCCTTCCCCTTCTCCCGTTCTCCTCTCCTTCCCCTTCTCCCGCTCTCCTTCTCCCGTTCTCCTGTCCTTCCCCTTCTCCCGCTCTCCTTCTCCCGTTCTCCTCTCTTTCCCCTTCTCCCGTTCTCCTCTCCTTCCCCTTCTCCCGTTCTCCTCTCCTTCCCCTTCTCCCGTTCTCCTCTCCTTTCCCTTCTCCTGCTCTTCTTCTCCCGTTCTCCTCTCCTTCCCCTTCTCCCGCTCTCCTTTTCCCATTCTACTCTTCTTCCCCGGTTCTCCTCCGCGCTCCGCCACTTCCAGCTTCTCCGCCGCCGCTTCTCCGTCGTTCTCCTCTCGGGCTAGGGTTTCGCTCGACGGGGAGGCGGAGGAGGAGCTCGGCTGGGCTAGGGTTTCGCTCGACGGGATGGCGGAGGAGGAGCTCGGCTGGGTTAGGGTTTCGCTCGACGAGGACGGCGGATGAGGAGCTCAGCTGGGCTAGGGTTTCGCTCGACGTAGACGGCAGAAGAGAAGCTTGGCTGGGGTTTGCTGCGGACGAGGGACGGCGGAGGAGGCACAATGGTGGCGGAGGCGAGACCGCCAGAGAAGACGAAGAAGAAGAGAAGAAGGGACGGCGGAGACCGGCGGCGGCGCTGGTTTACGGCGGCGGTGGAGACCAGCGGCGGCGACCGGCGGCAGCGGCCGGCGGCAGCGGCAGCGGTGGTTTTTTTGTTTTTGATTTTTGTTTTATTTTAAAATTTTAAAATTTTAAAATTAGTGTTATACGTGTATATACGTATTAGGGCATAAACTAGTAAAATACATGACGTGATATAGCAGTATTTCAATAGTACAAATACATGGTGTGATTAAGGAAAATACATGGTGTCATATAGTGATTCACTTTATATACTTATTTAAATTTCTGGCCATGATAGAGAACTTACCCAATCGCAGAAGGATGGATTTAGCTGCGGGCCGACTAGCTGGAAGAGTCCGAATCATGGACCTTAATATCACACCAAGATCACTCGTGTCATCCTGAACACACTGAGGATAGTTTGGTTGCGAACTCAATTACCAAATTAAGATATAAGAGTAAAAAACAATATTGGGAGTAAAACTCAAGAATTTGAGAAGAGAAAGCAAAGAAAGGTTTAGATGAGAAAGAGAATCAATGGAGATCTGCAATTTTTCACTAAACTAACAGATGGTTCCTGCAATCAAAACTAATCTATTTATACTGATGTAGCTAGAAACTGCCTTGGTCGGATTTGCAACAGCTTTCTCCATTGAAGTAGGTTTACCTTCCGTCCGTCCAGCTCTCAGATATATTTCTACTCTTTAAACCATGTAAAAGGACTCTTTTATCCCTTGGTAATGACAAGTCCTACCCGCTAAAATCAAGTTTATCCTCAAGCTTGGGCAAAGAACTGCAGTTTGAACATGTTGGTTTCCATCTTTCAGCTACGAACTCATTCCCAACTTTGGTTTCTTCAGAAACACAATTTTTGTAGCTATGTGAACGAGCCGAATCTGGAGGAAATTTTCAAATGATTCCTACGTAAAATGCTGAGGTCTGTGCATGAATTTGGTTTTGATGCTAGAATGTTGGAGAAGTTGCAGCAGGGTATCGCTACAAATGGATATTGCTACAAATGGATATTGCTACAAATGGATATTGCTACATCAAGTTGCAGCCTTGAAATGAATCCCTCTAAATCATATCTTAGGATTAGGTTGCATAACTTGGAACCTAGAACACGTTATTGTTGCCATTTCCTTGTCAGCATATATACCAACCTCATCCTAGCATATTCCAGCATATTCCAATAAACAACACAAGGTAACTTGTGACATAGCATATTCCTTCTGCTCAACATAACCTGTCTCTGCTGTACATTCTTTTTGCTTTGCCAGTGATAACTTTGGTTATGGTGCCTCAGAGCACCTCTAATTTGGAGTTGGTTTAGAGAAAAATCATCATGATCAATACATATCAATGCATTCAGAACATAAAGGGCCATGGCCTTTCTGGATTTACTGTTGTGAGTTGCATCTTTTTTACCAAATGAAGGACTGTTTGAGCTTCCTTCTTTCAAATCGCTGAATCTTAAACCTCCATGCCGCCTCAAAACCGTAAGGCCTCAATGGCTCATAAACTGCTATGAACAATGCTTTTCTTATGGAGTTAAAGTGGCGTAAATTCCTCAACTTCTCAGGGACTTTCTTCACGACGAGAGACAAATCAACCCCTCAGGAAAACCTTCGTAACATAAATTTGCAGAAATAATGGTACGTGGATGATTACCCAGCCCACAGACGGACTGCGCATCACCCTTCTTCAGATTCAGCTGATCATAAGAATGCCTTGCCTCTTGAACGATGATGTGTAGACTCCCATTACCGTCATCGTCACTGTTTGTACCTCCGGGTCAGAGCTTGAAAGCGGATGCTTGTTCGATCTATTACTTGTGTTTGCCACCTTCTTGCACATGTTCATCTTCGACCCTAGCAAATGGTTGTGCTCCAGCGCAGCTTCACATATTCTCCACCTTCCACAACCTGTTATTCTCATTCTTATCATCACAAGACAACCAGTTGTGGTCTTTTTTCTCAGCCGGTTGACATCTTTAGCCTTTTTAAATCCCTAGTTGTTGCGACCAAGCACTGAACCATACTTCTCCTTGCCATCCCTTTTACAGCTTAAGGTCTTTACTCCAACTTGACAGCCTATCTCCTTAGTGTAACAATTGTACTGGTAAACATCATCACATGACTCAAACTCCATTACCACTCCAGGTTCTACAAACTCATTTCTCCCGCCTACAGGAACATTACTAAGCCCATCCCATTCACCAAAATCATATTCGCTTCCTAACATATGAGAGCTCATGTTTGCCTCATTCTGAAACTTACACAACCCTTCCTCTAATTCAAACACCATCCAAGTACTGCAGGAGTGATCTTCAATCCAACTAGTGATTGTTGTGGAAACAATCACTTCAGTAACTAATTAACATTGACCTACAATTTTCTTCCTTGAATTCCACATAATCTCCCTCAAAAGAATTACTCTCGTGCATATGTTAATTTTTAAGGTATATTGGACTTACATCTTAAAATCAATTGACATTAAGTGGAGGTGATCCAAGAGATTATATGCAAGTCATTTAGTCTTTGAGAAACTGATGTGAGATATATCTTTCAACACAGCCCCTCACGTGCTGTTAACTGTATATGGCAACTACAGCTAACTGATATCCTAGAATCAATCAAATCATACCTGTTAATATCCTAGAATCAATTAGTCCAGATATGATTAGCAGATTGTACCCTATATATACTTGTATTCAACAATGAAATAATCAACAATCTCATTTACCAAATTACCTGTGAAACACTTTTACATGGTATCAGCCTAAACACGATCACAATCATGTCTTCTGAGTCTGCTATTGGTTCCACCAATGCACTGGTACTCGCTTCTGCTGGCTCCGACTCGAGCCCTAGCTTTAACTTTCCCAATCTTGCGATTCGCCTCGATCGCACAAATTACTCCCTATGGAGAAGTACCATCCGCTCGGCACTCGAAGCCTTTGGCCTCGACTCATTCATCAACCCACAAGAACCACCTCCCGCCACCATCACCACTGCTGCTGTGCCGCCAACCGACCCCGCTGATCCAGCCACCGGGAAACCTGCCGGAACAGAACCAAATCCGGCATACGCCTCCTGGATGCGAAAGGATCGCATTGTGCTGCTATGGCTCCGGTCCACCCTCTCCACGTCGCTCCTCGGCATTGTCGCACGAGCTACCTCCACGGCGGAAGCTTGGTAAATTCTTGCCCGGACTTTTCAGGCCCAATCCGGTGCCAGGCAAATGCATCTCCGGCAACAGTTGCAGTCGATGACCAAGGGCTCGATGAGTGTCCTGGAGTATTTTGAGAAAAAGAGGGCTCTTATGGATTCCCTTGCCGATTGCCTCTGTCTCGTGTCCGATTCTGAATTCGTCGGATTCTTGCTCTATGGGCTGGGATCGCAATTCTCCGCCCTCCGCCCTCCGATCGGCAATCGCGCTCCGGTCAGATCCGGTTAGCTCCGATGAATTGCTGGGTTTCCTCCTCCAGGAAGAGGCGCGTCAAGAGGAAGAGGTCGCTTCCCTTCAGCTGCCGTCGGCCAATCTTGCTCACCGCAACACCGGTCGCCGATCAACGCCGCCGTCCTCGTCAGCTCCCGCCGCCGTCGGCAAGGGGTGGTCGCCTTCTCCAGAACGCGCGCCTGAGCAGTCTGGTCTTCTTTGCCAGATTTGTCAAAAACATGGGCATGATGGGCTAAATTGCTTCAATAGACTCAACACAAGGACCTTTCCTCCCACCAACAGGAATGCTTTGGCCCGTCTTCGTCAAGGTCCAAACAACAAATCAGCCTTTTTTGTGTCTTCTTCAAGCCCATCTGACATTGGCGATGCTTGGTATGTGGACTCCGGTGCGACTCACCATGTGACCTCCGATCCGGGCAACCTCACTCTACAAAACACTTACAACGGTAATGACCAACTCACAGTTGGGGATGGTACATCTCTTCCGATTACTCATTTTGGCAAATCTTTTATTTCTGATAAACATGCTGCTAAACCCCTTGCACTCAATAATATTTTGTTTGTTCCTAAAATTACTAAAAGTTTGGTTAGCGTGTCTAAACTTACCTGTGATAATCAAGTATTTGTTGAACTTCACTCAGACCACTGTCTTGTTAAGAACTTGCAGGGTCAAGTTCTTCTAAGGGGAACCGTTGAAGATGATCTCTACCGCTTTCCATCGTCGTCTCAATCCCAGCCCACCTCAGTCGGTTCCCCCGCTTCCTTTCTTGCAGAACGTACATCCCTTCATTGTTGGCATCACCGCTTGGCGCACCCGCACGAGTCTGTCCTTCGTCGCACTGTTTCGAGTCATAATCTTCCTGTTTCATGCAATAAATTAGACACTGTTTGTGGCTCTTGTCAGCTTGGCAAAAGTCACCGTTTTCCATTGTCTTCTCGAACTAGTTTTTCTTCTAAACCCTTTGAAATAATACATACCGATGTCTGGGGTCCATCTTCTGAGCTCTCTACAAATGGTTGCCGTTATTACCTCAGCTTTATTGATGACTGTACCAAATTTACTTGGCTCTATTTTCTAACAACCAAAAAACCAAGTCTACCCCACTGTTGAACTATTCCTTAAGCTCGTCCAAACCCAATTCTCTGCCCAAGTCAAAACCTTCCAGTCAAATTGGGGTGGCGAATATCGCAATGTTTCTACCCTCCTTACTTCCCTTGGAATCCACCATCGTGTCTCCTGCCCTTACACCCCTGAACAAAATGGCTCTGCAGAACGTCGTAATCGCATGATTGTTGAAAAAGGACTCGCTCTGCTCGCTCACTCCCATCTTCCATCCAAATACTGGGAACTGGCATTCCATACATCTGCTTATCTCATCAACCGTACCATCACACCTACCCTATCCAACAAATCTCCCTATGAATGCCTTTACAACAAAGTCCCCAACTACAGTCTTCTTCGTTCCTTTGGATGCCTGTGTTACCCTTTCCTTCGTCCCTACACTGCCAACAAACTTGAATACCGCTCCCTCCCTTGTATCTTCCTTGGCTATAGTTCCAAACACAAGGGCTATCAGTGTCTTCACCTTCCCACTTCCAGGACCTACATCTCTCGATTTGTCGTCTTTGATGAATCTAACTTTCCTTATCCTTCCATGTCATCGCCTGGCTCCTCTCACCTTTCATCTGACTTGGTTCCACTGTCCCCTCTACCACACGTAGCCTCTACTCGGTCTCTCGTGGTTCATCCTACTGTTTTACCCAATCCATCTGCTCCTTCTCCTGTCTCTCTGGATCCACCTTCCCCCCCATCCCATTCAACTCCTTCTGCAACATCTACCGCATCCTCCAATGAGGCTCCTGCATCTCCTACCACATCCTCTAGTGACCCTTCTGAGTCATCATTTCCATCTTCCCCCTCTCAGTCTAGTCCTGACTTACCTCATTATCCAAATGCTCCCACCTGGTTTCGTCCTTCCGATCAGTCCACTCATACTATGACCACTCGTTCCGCTACTCACTCTCTCAAACCCAAGGCCCTTTTAGCCACTAAATACCCTTTACCCACAGCCCTTACTGCCTCCCTTGAACCTAAACTTTTCCATCAAGCATCCAAAGACCCTAACTGGCAGCATGCTATGCAGAATGAATTTGATGCTTTAATGTCTAATCAGACTTGGGACCTAGTCCCTCGTCCCTTGAATGCTAATGTGGTTGGCTGTAAGTGGGTTTACAGGATCAAGAGGAAGTCTGATGGCTCTATTGAGCGCTATAAGGCGCGTCTCGTGGCTAAGGGCTTTCATCAGGAGGCTGGTGTGGACTACTTTGACACCTTCAGTCCGGTTGTCAAACCCACTACCATCCGTCTTGTCTTGAGCTTGGCTGTTTCTGCTGGTTGGCCTCTTCGGCAGGTGGATGTCAACAATGCCTTTCTTCATGGTGATCTCTCTGAGACGGTTTTCATGGATCAACCGCAGGGCTTTGTCGCACCAGACAAACCTTCTCATGTGTGTCGCCTAAAAAAGGCCCTTTATGGTTTGAAACAAGCTCCCCGTGCCTGGTTTCAAAAGTTGACTGCCTCTTTAGTTCATCACGGGTTTCGGGCATGTGTTTCCGATTCGTCTCTATTCGTGAAGCAATCTGGTGCTCATGTTGTATACGTTCTTGTGTACGTTGATGATCTTGTTATCACAGGTTCCCATGCCACATTCATTGATGAGTTTGTTAGTCTTCTACATCGTGACTTTGCGCTTAAGGATCTTGGCCCGCTTCACTATTTCTTGGGAATTGAGGTTACTCGAAGGGATTCCATGTTGCAGCTCTCTCAGCAAAAGTTCATCTTCGATATCCTTGAACGAAGTGACATGACTGGAGCTCGCCCAATATGTTCTCCTGCTGAACCTGGCTCACGTCTTGTTACTGATGGCAAGCCTCTTCCAGATCCGTCTCTTT
The DNA here is from genome assembly GCA_037428765.1 of Rubia yunnanensis. Lineage (NCBI taxonomy): Eukaryota > Viridiplantae > Streptophyta > Magnoliopsida > Gentianales > Rubiaceae > Rubia > Rubia yunnanensis. The sequence continues at coordinate 105,287,377 of CM075063.1, read as the reverse complement.
ATCGCAGTATTGTTGGTGCTCTCCAATATGTCACCATTTCTCGCCCGGAAATCTCCTATGCTGTCAACCGTGTCTGCCAGTTTATGCATGCCCCTACGGAGTCTCACTGGTGTGCTGTCAAATGAATTCTGAGGTATCTTAAAGGTACTATCACTTCGGGATTGGTTCTTCAAAAGGCACGGGATTCTCGGTTAGTGGCCTACTCTGATGCGGGTTGGGCCTCTGATCCCGATGATTGCAGATCTCAGCACGGCTTTGCCATTTACTTTGGTGGTAATCTTATCAGTTGGTCCTCTAAGAAGCAGCAAGTGGTTGCTCGTTCTAGCACTGAAGCAGAGTACCGGGCTATAGCCTTTGCCTCAGCTGAACTCATCTGGCTTTTGCAACTTATTCAAGAAATGCATATCCCGGTGACATTGCCTCCAATCCTGCTTTGTGACAACCTTAGTGCCACTTTTCTCTCTGCTAATCCGGTATTCCATCAGCGGTCCAAGCATATTAAGATCGACTATCACTTTGTCAGAGAACAGGTTGCTTCCGGTGATCTTGTTGTTCGTCATGTTCGGTCTCTTGATCAAATTGCGGATATCTTTACAAAGGTTGTTGGAAACCACCATTTCACCTCTCTCCGATCCAAGCTTCATGTTCTTCCTCGCTCATGAGCTTGTGGGGGGTGTTAACCGTATATGGCAACTACAGCTAACTGATATCCTAGAATCAATCAAATCATAGCTGATATCCTAGAATCAATCAAATCATAGCTGTTAATATCCTAGAATCAATTAGTCCAGATATGATTAGCAGATTGTACCCTATATATACTTGTATTCAACAATGAAATAATCAACAATCTCATTTACCAAATTACATGTGAAACACTTTTACACGTGCCAACGTGAAAACACTCCACGAACCATATCCGACCAAATTAAAGGAGATCTACACATCGGCCCAATAACCCAACTTGGCATCTCATAAAATATTAAATTTCAAGGTATTTTGTGCTTCCATCTTAAAACCAATTGGCACCAAGTGAAGGTGACCCAAAAACTTATATGTAAGTCATTTAGTTTTTAAGAAACTGACGTGAGATATATCGTTTACCAGCATCATAATAGTTCAACCACCTCTGAAAGTAGCCCTTTCTTTCCCAGTAATATATTCCACTCTATCATCAAAGAAATTACATCTAAGCCTTCGAAAAGTAGGTTTTCCATTCTAAGTGATTGCTTTCTTCCCAACTATAAACACAACATGAACTCCCATAAAACTCATCCAGAATTCCATGTTTCAGTAGACCTTTGCTCATGCCAATATGCAGAACAATTTAATAATATATCTTATTTCTTAGAAGAACTAAAACAACATTTATCCCTTCAAGTCTTTGTATCTCAAAACAATACTTGGATCCTTCACTAAGGTCTGAACCACACCAGCTCAAAGAAACCATCAATACTGCAATATTGAACAACTCGCGAATCTTTTTGATAATACTAGGATCATAGCACATTATAGTTTCAATGAGCTTACAGCCCTCACTCATATGCAACCCCGAAGAATCATTATCATATTTATCTCCCCAATCAATAACACTGTATAATTCATATAAGATTTATTAAGAATAACAGGGTCTAAACACTTGACAGGTTCAACAAATTCCTTATTGTTATCAATCACTTCCACATTCTCAGTCTGAAATTCATCCCTGCCAAAGAATTCGCTTGAATTGATCACCCTATTCCCAACTACATAGTTTTGGGCATTCAGCATGAAAAATTCTTCTCTGTTTCTCCCAGAATCCACAACAAATAATTTTCTCTTAACACTAATAGACTCAAATTCATCAATATAAGAAGGCATGTTACCCGATCCCATTTTCGTCAATGACTCAACATGTTTCATTTTTATCAAGAGAGTTTAGATTCACTTTACTCGGAGAAGATACCACTATAATTGGTGCCCGAGAATAGTTATCTTCTTCTTGAGAACTCTTGAACAAATTCAACTCCTCCGGTTCTTCCATTCCAATAGCCAAAGTCTCAGCCTCCATTTTTGTCAATGACTCAACATGTTTCATTTTTATCAAGAAAGTTTAGATTCACTTTACTCGGAGAAGATACCACCATAATTGGTGCCTGAGAATAGTTATCTTCTTCTTGAGAACTCTTGAACAAATTCAACTCCTTCGGTTCTTCCATTCCAATAGCCAAAGTCTCAGTCTCCATTTTCATCCTAAGCTCGTCGATTTCGTCAATTTTTTCAACACCTTTCTTCGGTGAATTTCCTCTGAATCTGCACATTTTGGTGCCGTCCGAATCTCCGAAAACACGTAGTTGTCGGACAAAGGATAGCTCAATTCTTGTCAAGGGGGGTTTATACGACAATCGTTCCCGCAAATTTTCAAAGGCAACAAAAAGCCAATACGAGAAACCATTCCAAGAAACTTTTCCGAACCTTTCTTGTAACCACTAGAACCCATCTTGAGCATCCCCTTCAAGGTATGGCTATAGCAACATAATCTTCACTTCATCTGAAAATATTGAGAAGAAGCTGCAACTAGTAACCGCCTTGGCCGGATTTGCAACAACTTTCTCCATTGAAGGAGGTTTACCTTCCCATTCGTCCAGCTCTTAGACATATTTCAACTCTTTAAACCATGTAAAAGGACTCTTTTATCCCTTGATCATGACAAGTTTCCAGCTCTGATCCTATTATGAGCGTGGGAATATGTGAATTCCATCGGCTCTGGGTATAGCATCTCAAAGAGAATGAGACCCAACGAAAATATATCTATCTTCTGAGAAATTGGCCCATGACCATGCTCCATCTCCGAAGCCCAATACATGGACTGGCCTAAGTCTCGCAAAGGGACGGAGGTGTGTCCTTCATATATACATCTATACATATTATTAAATGAGCAACTCGTAATCACGTGTAACCTTCACACTTAGCCATATCACTCTTACCACGTGTTACCCTAGCCACATCAACTCATAACATGTACATTATTTAATGTTGTATAGCATGTATATGTTCTCATATTTAATTAATGTACTTTTCTCTGGCTAGCTATTATTAATATTTAACAACCAATTTTCATACATACACATCCTTTTTAAAAATGTATTTCATCCTAATGAACATATATTTTTGTTCGGCAATTGGCCTTTCTCATAAATATTTAAGATTTCACTCTCACACTTACCTTCCTTTCTTAATGCATATCATCCTCATCTCTTAATCCATATATCCATCTAATCACTAAATTCATTTCTTAATGCATTTCATCCTTGTCTCTTAATCCATATATCCATTATCTAATCACTAAATTGGTACGGATCACCTTGCTCGCAAATATTTATCTGTCATACCTGCCGTATATTAGAAATAATAAGACATTTTAAAACTAAATTTAACCTACCAACCAAATTTAACCCGCTAACTAAATTTAACCTTTAAATCGAGTTTAATACCATAGTACATAATAACTAAATAACACTCAATGCACGATTTAAAATTGGCAAAGTCAATAGACTTATGGAAAGACGGGGTTTAATTAGAATAATAAAAGGTAAAAGGTTTTAGTTGCAATATGAAAAATTTATTATGCAACGTGCAGTAGTTGTACAGTTTATTCATGCAACCCAAAAATTTTATCTTCATTTCTTCTAATTTGGACTTTAAACCTTAGTCTTTCCATAGGTGGAAAGACTGTCTTTCAAGAGACTGACTCTTTAAAATAAGTGAATGTATATTAATAAAATAATTTATTTTTTTAGCAAACTTAAAATATAATTTTGTAATTTTTTTATGCCACTCTTTTTTTAAAATTTTGAAAATATTTTATTTCTTTATTTTTAACTATGACTTTATGCTTATATCTTCAAATGAAATAAACTAAATGTTAAGTTCGAGTCATATGTGATCGAAATTGAATATCAATAAATAAACTTTATTTTTCACCGAATAAAATTTTATATACTACCAAAGTAGTATATAAAATTTTATTCGGTTAAAAAATAAATTTTATTTATTGATATTCAAATTCGATCATCATATTACTCGGACTCTACGTTTAATTTGTTTCATTTGAAGATATAAACATAAAATCATAGTTAAAAATACAGTTATAAAATCTTTTAAAAATTCAAAAGAAATGGAGTAACATAAAAAAATGACAAAATTATATTTTAGTTTTATTCAAAATAAATTATACTACCAATCAGATCACACTTTCTTCTCACTCCTCAATTTCAGGGAAACCACTGCTCGATCCTCATCTCAACTTCTCGATCGGCGCCGCCACCATGAGCTCCTCATTCTTCTTATGCTAACATAGTTACTGCCCACACTGCATCTCCCACTCTGCTTGCTAACCACATCAACCCTCAAACTGCAACCTTGAATCTCCCCCAATCGCAAACCCTAGCTCCCTCAGAGAACACCAGAGCTCCCCTCAATCCAAATCGTTGAATAGATCATTTAGGAGAACTAGGACTCCACTTTACTAATGCAGATTGTGATGCCCTTGAAGCACCATTGAGGCTAACGCTAATCGGGAAATTCTCACGGAGCAGACCGGAACTGGCCAAGCTCCGACGTGATTTCCAAGCAGCACGCTTTCAGGGACACACCAGCATCCATCTACTGGATAATCGCCAGGTATTGATAAACTTCTCATTAGAAGATAACTATTATAGATGTTGGATCCATAAAATATGGAGCTTTGGCTCTTATTCAATCAGAGTCACAAAATGGGAACCGACTTTTAACCCTAATATTAATTTCCCTATTGTGCCCATCTGGGCTGGTCGTTATTGTTTACCTATTCAATTCTTTGATACTGAAGTGATGATAGAAATAGGGATTATTATTGGACAACCTGTGAAAATAGATAAAGCCATTCTCAATAGAACCGGACCTCATGTGGCTAAAATATGTGTTGAACTTGATATAACTAAACCTATATTACATAGAATCTAGCTTAGTTTTCGTGGGATTAGTTTCTGGAAACCTGTGGAATATGAAAACATTCCTGAATATTGTTCTAAATGCTTAAAGCTTGGTCACAATCTTTCTGTTTGTAATTATGAGCAGATCCAGCATAACTCTACCCCTTGGATACCAAAGGAAAATGAAGGACAGGGTAAAAAGCAAGGTAGGCAGGAAACCCCTTCCTCATCGGGGGTTCCTTATAAAGAGAAGATGGCTATTCCAATCCATAAAAAATGCAACTAACACTTTAGTGTAGGAAGTTTGGAGGCCAAAGAAGTCAAGTTCTCAAGGGACAGCCTCTCTTACAGAGGTTTGGGTAATTGAATGCCCCAACCATAATGCTGAGAATTCTCTGTCAACTAATACCTCTGTTGATTTACATGACTCATATCAACACTTAACAACTACGACAGTAATAATAATCCTCCCGAAGATGCCCAAACCCATTCTCACCGTTTTACTAATTTTCCTAGTTATGATCCTCATTTACCCGAATCTATCAATCTAAACACCAATCAAAATGTATCCCCAAACAACTCGGAACCTAATCCACGAATGGAAGCCCCTAATAAAAGTGAAAAGTTGAATGAAAAAGAATTATCTAAGCCTTTGGACAACCATGAAATCAGATATAAGGCCATCCAAACCTCTGAACTCCCTAATCTGATTTTTTCTAATCAAGACTCTACCTTAACAACTACAGGAAATAGTGATGCAACTCATATTTATGATAATATAGTTGTTACGGATAACCAACAGGAGAACATTATTGAAATTAATGAGGGTTTTTCTCCACCCCTCTCCTCAGATAAAAAACACAAAAAGAAAGTGGTTTTTAATGATGAATTACATCTAATGGTGGAATCCATCAACTCAGGCTATAACTTAGAACCTGAACACATGAACATTCAGCCCCAGTTATCTCGTGATAATTTTATCTCTGAGATAATGATCTCTCAAAACCATTTTAATACACTGATAAAAGACTCTAACATCATAGATGAAGCATCCACTGTCAAGCCCAAAAAATACACTAAAAAAGGATTAATCATCTACCCCTAAAACGGTTATAACCCGTTCCAATTTGTCTTCCAAACACTAATTTTTATGGATCTAAACCTATGTTGCTGGAATGTCAGGGGAACTGGAAATATAGCCTCACATATTAGGGTTAAGGATATAAGGCATACACATAAAACATCTCTGCTAGCCCTAATTGAACCCATTCGTGATAATACACAAACATCATTTGATCTTAATATCAGAAATCACTTTTCTACCGAAGCCTGTAAAATATGGCTCTTTTGGAATGAAAGTGTACACTTAGATATCCTACATACTCATAAACAGTTCATCCTAGTAAGGCTTACCCATAGCTCCCTTAATAAATCTTGTCATATTGCCTTTGTTTATACAAAACATTCACAAAAGGAAAAACAAAAATTGTGGGACAAGCTGTTACATTTCAAAAATATGCCTATTCTACTGATAGGAGATTTTAATGTAATAGAAAATTAGAATGAATACATTGGTCAATCATCCCTAACCCCAATGTAATTTCTGATTTTAATTCATTTTTACACTCTGAAGAATTCACAACTCTTCCTACTTCAGGTAACTTGTTTACTTGGACTAGAATGAGGTCTAAAGGTAGAGTGTGAAAAACAAAAAACATTGGACATGGGAATTGCTAATTCCAATTGGCTGAATGATTATCCATCAACTCACATACATGTATTAGCTAGAACACATACAAACCACTCATCTCTGATCCTTATTATTATGCTAACAGGTTTACAGGCCCTAAGGCTTTTAAAATTTTAAATTGCTGGATCAAACATCCAACCTTCATGGACATTTTCAATCAAGCATGGAGAATCAAGACACATCTTAAAGGAATCAAATTTTTTTCATTTAAACTTAAAAACCTTAAGATGACACTTAAACTCTGGAACAGAAACATTTTTGGGAACATCTTTGACAAGGTTAAAAGCCGTGAAGGGAATTTCTTAAAGACTAAAATGAACTTGCAAAACCAGGAAAATGAGGAAAACTTAATTGTACTTAGCAAAGTTAAAGCAGAGTTAACCCTAGCTTTAGCTCAACAAGATAGCTAATGGAGGCAAAAATCAAGATTGAAACGGCTAAAGGAAGGTGATGCTAACACAAAATTTTCCCATAACATAGTAAAAGCCAAGCATCATAGGTAACAAATTGCTTCAATCAGAGACTCAAATGGAACTGGTTAAAAGAACAAGAAGATATCGATAATGGTGATGTCTTCTTCTTCTCCAACCTGCTAACATATGATAATCCTGATCTTTCTGGTGTTAACACACGAGTTCTGCTAGAAAATGTTCCAAAGCTGGTCACTGAAGATATAAATCTTAACTTAATCCAAACAGTAACCATGGAGGAGCTCTTTAACTTAGTCTCATCCATGGAAAGTGATTCAGCTCTAGACCCTAATGGCTTTGATGGAAAATTTTACAAAACATGCCGGAACATAATTAGACTAAATTATTTTTTAGTTCCCTACAAAGTATCTTATACCATGTTTTGGTCCCCGTTTGCAAATCAACCCTCAGACAGTACCAAAAAAAATTAGAATGATTTTTTTGGTCCCCATAGATGGTTTTCAGGGAAAGTCAACGGTAAAATTGGTCAAAATATGTAAAATAACCATTATACCCTTGAGTTTAGAAAAATAAAAAATAAAAAGAAAATGAGGACTTTGTTCGTCTTCTCCTCCACCGCCGTTGGAACCAGATCTAGAGAAAGCCTCTTCAATTCTCCAGCAGCAAGCCTCTTCAAGACAAAAAATTCCTTCAACAGGTTCCCAAGACACAAAATTTCTCCAGTAGGTTCCCAAAACCCTAACTCCTAACCCAACATTACCGCCCGTACAAACCTTAAAAAACAATCCTTTCGATTTTTTAAAGCATCAACAACACCAAAGAAGACGCGTACATAATCAAAATCAGCAAAAAAATTCAGATTTGGTAAATCCACACGGAGGCAAAAGTCGCATGAACTCGAATTCAAATTCAAAATAGTTGTACGAAGGCTGCTTACCAGCAGATTACAGAGCCAGAAGGTTTAATTTACAGAGGAAAAAGGTAGGTTTTTTTTTACTCCCTATTATTTAGAAAACCACCTCAAAGTTCCACTGCATGTAGAACATAACACTTTCCCTTGTCCAGATCTGGTGGAAATTGAAGGTAGCGGCAGCGGAAGGAAAACCATTTAATTGAAAATGGTTTTTAATTAGGAATTTTAAAGAAAAATTTTAAAATTAGGAATTTTTAATTGAAAATATTTTTTAATTAATAAAATTACCATTATACCCCCGACTCTACCGGAAAACCATTTAGTCTTACCTGAAAGCCACCTTCGGGGACCAAACAAATCATTCTGAAATTGTTTGGTACTGTGTGAGGGTTAATTTGCAAACGTGGACCAAAACATGGTATAAGATACTTTGTAGGGGACTAAAAAAATAATTTAGTCACATAATTAATAATGACCTTTTGCAAGCAGTTCAGGACTTCCAAGATGGTAACAAAATCCCAAAAGCTATCTCTCCTACTCTTATGGTCCTGATTCCCAAAAAATAAGTCACTTCTTCTTTCAAAAACTTTAGGCCAATCAGTTTGTACAACTTCATAAATACAATTTTCTCCAAGCCGATTGCTCAAAGACTGAAACCCTTAATGCGAACTCTCATTTCCCCTGAACAATCAGCTTTTTTTCAAGGTAGAGAGTTAGTTGACAATGTCTTGCTCATGCAAGAAGTCACTAACTTTCTAAATTGAAAAACAAGGGGACCTAATAGCATATTCAAGCTTGATATGATGAAAGCTTTTGACAGAGTGTCTTGGCTATTTCTATCTAAAATTCTATTAATAACGGGGTTCACTGAAAAGCTGGTTAATATTATAATGGGAAACCTCAAAGACGCTTTCTTCTCTATACTGATTAATGGCAGTCCTAAAGAATTATTGCAACCTACAAGGTGGCTCAAACAAAAAGACCCCCTTTCTCCCTATCTTTTTATATTGATGGCAGAGGCCTTTACAAGGAACCTTAACTTCTTATTCCAATATTCAAATATGGAATATTGTAAACTTCCTCAAATAATGCTTAAAGTTACACATCTGTCATTTACAAATGATACTGCCATTTTCCCGAAATACTCAAAAAGTGGCATAAAAACTTTGATTGGATTTTTAAAAACATACGAAAATGCTACTGGACAGAAGGTCAAACTTAGAAAAATCCTCCTTTATCCTATCCAAACATGCTACTCCTAGGGTTAAAAGCATAATCCAAGCTGAGACTAGCATGACAAAGGGATATTTTCCCTTTAAATATAGGAAGGAATAAAAAATATATTTCCAAAGTCTCCTAGATTCAGTTTCTACAAAACTGAACTCATGGAAAAACAAATCACTAAATCAAGCATGAAGGATAATTCTGAATTAAACATGTTTTGTCAGCTAGGCCCCTACATCTAATCACTGTTCTTAAACCCACTAAGAGCCCAATTGACAAACTCCATGTCCTACTTGCAAAACTTTTCTGGAGAATTTCAACTGTTGATCAGGGAAGCAAGAAAATATGGAATTCATATGTAAACATGTGTTACCCCAAATCTGAGAATGGGCTTGGCTTTAAAAATATACATACTATGATTTCAAGTTTCTCTTGAAAGTTGTGGTGGAAACTACAACTGTGGTCAAAAGTGATGTGGTCCTCCCCTGAAAACAAGAGAACATAAAAAACTTGGAAACGAATCATACTAATTTCTGAACTCACTATGACTAATTCTTATCTCCAAGTTGGTTCAGGAGGTGTTTCATTCTGGCTCACCAACTTGACCAATCTGGGTACTTTGGCCTCTCTATGGGAATCCCCTGAACCTCTCCCTCGTGAAGAAGCATCCATTAAAGATTTTTTCTCTGATCAGGCCAGCTTCATGAACAATATTCACCATGGGTCACCTTCCTCAGTTTTATCTAAACTGTAAACTAGTAACCTGAACCATATAGAGTACCCCGATACTCTTATCTAGAAGCCAGCAGAACATGGAATATTCTCTGTCTGCATATGAACTGATCAGAGAAAAAAGAATTGTGAGTCTATCTTTCAAATATCCGTGGCCAACACTGTTGCTAAGGACAATTAGTGTGTTTAACTGGAAATTGTTGAACAGATTGCTGGCTATGCCTAATGTGCTTGAGGACTTTTCTTTTCATTTACCATCAAAATGCACATTCTGTTATAATGATTCTAATAAAATCCGTCGTACTTTTAATGATTGTTCAACAATTAAATCATTATGGCATAAGATTCACAGTTTCTTTAACCTGCAAGAGCTAAGTTTTAATACACTATGGGATAGGTTCTTCTTTTACTGGAACTTTAAGCATCCTAATGGCAAACTGCTGAAATTGATTAGAATCCTTCCATGTATTGTTGTCTGGTTTGTTTGGTGTTCAAGGAAAAAGTTTCTATATTATTAAATCAAGCCAAACATAGAGTTGATTATCCACAAAGTGATCAATCGGTTTTAGGATATCTTCAAAGTTCACTCTTTGAACTTTAAGTTTTCCACTAATGTTGGGAATACCTCTCTCCTTTTTCATTCTACAGGTGATAGGAAAAAAGAAATGAAGATGTTGTGGCCTGGCAACTTCCTACCCATCTGAAACAAAATTGAGTTGGTTCTGCTCTAAGAAATGGTGAAACAGGTGCTGGCATAATTATCAGGGATGCCCGAGGTTCTTTAAAGTTAGCAGCTGCTAAGCATCTTGGCCAAGGCACAAGCCTTATGGCCGAGATCAAGGCACTGCAATTTGGCTTATAGCTAGCCTTGCAACATGGCCATACATATACACAGGTGGAATGTGACTCACTCATTCTAGTGAAAATGATAAGAAAGGAATATAAAATTCCTTGGAAATTAGCTCTAGAAATCAGAGATATATGGGCACTGATGCAGCAGGTTCAATGTTCAGTATCTCATGTCTTTAGAGAGGAAAAGAGCGTGGCTGGTGCTCTTTCCAAAATGGGCAGTGCTGATCAGGTAACCACAACATTTGAACTTAACAGTTTGCCAAAACATGTTCAGGGACTCATAAAGCTAGATGTTGCTTCATTACCTTATATTAGGCATATGTAGTTGGACTTTGGGTACTGATTTTTCCATTGTTTATTTTCAGGTACTGTTGCTGGAGTTGGAAATAGGAGCAGATCTAAAGAAGCATGCTCAAGCACTCAGTTAAATTGCAAGACATGAGGTTCAAAGCCATCCCATGGAAGAAGTTGAACTTAACACTTGAAGGCTGTGAAGGTTGTGACAAGCAAAGACTGGAGCTGAACTTAGCACTTGAAGGCTACGACAAGCAAAGACTGGAGGCAGACCATCAGGCATATCCATACTGAAGGAAGAGTACCATATTTCTGGGGAAGTAAGGTGCAAGGGGCTAGGATGGGAGGCCACCTCTTTTTGCTAACATTTGGGGTGGAGGCAAAAAAGTGGTAGGCCGTTCTACGCCAAAATGCCTCGACTAGAGGGACTGGCCATTCTTTTTACTAACACAGGGATTGTGGAAGTAAAAAGAATGGAACTTGGCTTTATGATTCTATAATCAAATAGATAACCACGTCTTCCCACAATGTACAGTCTTATTAGACTGTGTGCTTATCTGTTTTCATCTTTTTATGAATTAGGGAGCCTAATAAATTACCCCCTTGGTGAGTTTTAATTTTAAAAAAATTATATTATCAATATATATACGCCTATTTTAATTCGTACATCACATGGGTATTATCTAGTTACATCTATGCAAACAAAACAAACAATATTTTAAATATTAAAAAATGGTTAAACAATCACATTTGAATTACCTATGCCAAAAGCCCCAATTTTGGGGTAACAATACCATCCACTTCGACATAGAAAATGTTTTAGGGTGTCAAATCCCAAGTGGATTATTCCTTTACTATGGATGTGAGAGAGTGCATCCACTAGTTGGCCGGAAAACTGCAGCCACCCTGCCATTTTCTAAATTCCCATTCTGCTCTCTTCTTTTTTTTTTCCCCATTAACGAGGATTCCAAAGTACTGCACATGCATTGCAAATCAGAAATAGAAATAGAAATAGAAGAACATTATTCCTTACATACAGTCCAGAATTAATATTTATGATAGCAAACATGCAATCACTATAGCCCAAGTGTAACATACTATGAAAAAAAAACTCCATCTTAAGATAGTATCACATCCATAATGCATACAGCAAATCAGTTAGAAATTTTCGACAATATCGTTATTTTTGAAAGGAAATAAAGATGAAATGAGTCATTAATTAGTACCCGAAGCACAGCTCCAAAAGGCGATATCCCTCGCCCGCAGGGCCCCGGCCGCAACGACACCACTCCCATAATCGAGGAGGTAAATTACAGCACTCCCAGCGGTCAAGCACATGGTCCTCGAACGTTCTCAGTGGCCACAAGGAGTCCCTCCACTGGGAGAACCCCACACTGTATCTGCCGAGGTTCGAACTCCTCCCCATGTAGAATGGACAGGGAGTAGCGATCCGCCAAAAAGTTTGAGGTACCATCCGTCCAAGCACAGTAATACTCGACCACATTTTTATGCTTTGCGAGGGTTAGAGCTCTCGCCTCCCTGTGAGTGAGAATAATTAAATTATATAATAATACATTTCAAATTTTTTTATACATTTTTTTGAAGTATATGAACATCTCTTCTACAGTTAGAGCTGTCAATTTCTGATCCCAATTTCTGATCTGACCAGAACCAATTCGATCGAACTCAACCTAAACCTATTCCTGACCTGCAAAATATAGACCCGAGCCTGAACTCGATCCGACTCGAACTCAACCCAAAACCCGATTCTGACCTGATAAATAGATGTGAAATCTTATTCAAGAATCAAAAACCTGATTTAAAAAAAAATCTTCAAAAAGATATCATGAAGCAAGGCAAAACAAAATCAAGGTATTTAATTTTCATATTTTTTTCATAATTTTTCTTGTAATTTAGAGTGTTTAAATTCTTTAAATTTAAATTTAACTTCATGATTGTTTCATGTCTTGACTCTTCCGACATATACTGCGATTTGAACGAGTTTTTTCGGCCATGAAAATTGTGAAAATATATTTCCGTAATCGAATGGAAGATGATTTTATGCGAGATTATTTGTTAGTCTAAATTGAAAAGTATTGAAGAGATATTTAACATTGATTAGATTATCAATACTTTATATATGATTAAAGAGAGGAAAACACAACTTAAATACAAATAAAAAGGCCGTCCATTTCATAAGTATCTATTTATATATTATTTGGCACTAATTTATCTTTAGTATTTAATTTCTTTGTCCTTTCAATAAAATAATCTACTATATTTTTTTTATTTAACCTGATAAAAGGCTCCACCGGACTGAGCTGGAAGCTTCGGGGAAATTGGGCAAGGAGAAGTTATTGTGTTACCGGAAGTTAGTGCTATTAGAAGTGCAGTCAGAACTTAGAAGGTAATCAGTAACACTAACATAATGACGATTTAGATAATATCTTTCTGCCAACTCTGCCCAATTAATGCTGAATTGGTCAATCTTGACGTTTAATGTGCAATTAGTAAGAGTTAACCTATATATATATATATATATATATATATATATATATATATATATATATATATATATATATATATATATATATATATATATATATAGGAAGGCCAGTGGCGGAACTAGAAAATTTTTTCAGGGGAGGCTGATAAATATTAATGACATATAAATTTTAAAAATTTAACTCAACAATAATGAAAAATAAGACATAATATAATAAATCAAGTACCATACAATAATATTTTTACAAGTTCACTAAACTACTAAAATAACTACTTTCTGATGCTCGAATTATTAGAAGTAGAACTAGAAAAAGGTGGGGGCAACAGATATCTACGAGACTCCATGGCTTGATAACGTTGCATAATCGGTTCATTCTCAATCTTAACAAAAATATCCTTTTCAATATATACTGTCATAACATCGTTCAACCATTCATCTCCCATTCTATTACGAAGATCGGTCTTGATATTCTTCATGGCAGAAAAAACCCGCTCAACTGAAGCAGTTGCAACTGGTAGAACTAATGCTAACTCAATAAGATGATATACCAATGGATAGAGTACCATGCTATGTGATCGAACCATATGTCGAGCAAGACTTCCAAGATCATTGATGACTAAATAGGCATCATCATCTCTCACATCATGAATGAAGAAATCAAGTTGTTGCTCAAGCTCTAAACGATCAACAAGGGAGAAGTCATCCGGATAGAGTTCAGCAAGGCGAAACAACTTACCAACATCAAACATGACAAATCTTTCTCTCGGATTGAGGCATGCAATACAAGTGAGTAATTCCGAGCTTGCTTCGCAAAATCGATGATTCATTTCAAGAATCATCCTGTCAACGGTCTAGTATTGAAACAATAAAAAATATAACAATAAGATAAAAAATACATATAAAATATTATAAACAAAATAAATTAAACTATGTAAATATTAAAGTAGTACCTGAAGAAAAATATCAACACGGTAGAAATTATGATTGGTTGACATTTCTCCCCGTCGTCTAGAACGGTGACGAATTTTCCGTTGTGCTTCCATCACGTCTAATGTGATCTCATGCTTCACACAAAATGTGTTGACTCCATCCAATAATTTATCAAAACCACAATCTCTGAATTCTTGCAATTCAGTCTTCATTCTATTTATCATTCGCACAACCATCGAAATATTTTGATCTCTTTGTTGCAAGGCAAGGGACAATTGACTTGTAGCTCCCAACAAATGCTTCATAAAAAACATACAAAATACAAATTCATAGCTCTCCATTCTATCAATCAAACCCTTTGTTGTAGAGGCATTTTCATCTAAATTGCTATGCTCACAGATATTAAGAAGCACTTGAATAATTGAAGACCACATAGCCTCAAAGCAAAGAATAGTACTGTAATATGATCTCCAACGTGTATCACCAGGCCGTCTCAAACTCATTTCTTGATTTTTGCCTCTTCCACTAACATTCTCCCCACTCTCCAATGCCTCTACAAGTCTAGCATGTTCTAATTGCACAAGCATCTCTTTTCTAACACATGAACCTCCAACTAGATTCACAGTTTTAACAAGATACCCAAAAAATTCACCCACAGATAGAGTACTATATTAACAGAAACAACAACCAATTGAAGTTGGTGAGAGAAGCAATGAATATACCTTGCAGAAGAGTTTTCTTTCAATATCAAAGCTTGCAATCCATTAAACTCCCCTCGCATATTTGAAGCCCCATCATATCCTTGGCCTCTCAACTTTGACGAGGACAATTTCTTATCTACAAACAGTTGCTTAAGAGCCTCCATCAAAGTAATAGCTTTAGTATTGGAAACATGCACAAGAGCAAGAAAACGCTCAAGAATACATCCTTGTTTGTTGACATATCTCAAAACAACCCCCATTTGCTCTTTTATTGATGCATCTCTAGCATCATCAACAAGAATAGAAAATACACTATCTCCAATGTCATTAACAATAGCATCAGTTACCTCGCTAGCACAAGCACTTGAGAGCTGTTTCTGAACTCTGGGGGATGTCAACTTGCAATTTTTGGGAGCATTTTCATTCATTACCTTAGCAACATCTTCAATTCACTTGCAATACCATTCAACCAATTCAAGATAATTACCCTTGTTGATGGAATCCCAACCTTCATCATGACCCCTAAAAGCCAAACCTTGATTTAACAAGTATCTTGTCACATCCAAAACCGCATTCAAACGTGTGCGATATGCCTTTTTTGCTTCAGTAAAATGACCATCTAAATAATGTGAGATACTTTGCTTTTGAAGGCTAAAATTTCTCAATTTGATTGCTGCACCATGATGAATTCCATCCACATTCTTAGCATGTTTCCTAAATACTTTAAGGACATTCTTCCAATTCATCACCCCATCCACAGTATATTCCGTTCCCTTTGCTGAATTCTTAAAAAGATAGCAAGGAAAACAAAAGGCCGCATCGTTTGAAACACTATACTCCAACCAATTAAATTCATCAAACCAACCCTTTTGAAAACTTCTAAATTCATCATTGAACACTGTCTTTGGAAAAGTATAATTCTTAGGTTGACAAGGACCTCTTAATATATATTCTCCTAGAACTTCATCTCTAATAGAAACATCAATCTCTTCAATAGGTTTACGTAGCCCAGGATCACTTATAACATCATTCTGATTGAATTCTACACGAGATTGTTTTGTACTACTACCCTTTTCATTGTGCCTTTGTTCATTAGATTCATTCGATCTCTTTAAAGATGGAGATCCGCTACTTCGAATTAAAAATTTATCCATAACCTATTAAATATCAAATAGGGAAAATATGTAAATTGATTTATTTTCAAAAAATCTAAAAGAGTTACGAAACAATAACAAATTGAGATAATAAAAAATTTATAAAATCATATTAATCTAAATTCAATTTAACAAATATCCCTAATTGATAATTCCATAAACCGATTATGACAAATTGACAATTTCATTTTCACATACAATTATACAAAATAAATCAAACAATTATAATTTAAACTAAATTTCAACTAAATTCGACTAAATATGCAATTCAACTAAATTCAAATATGCAATTCAACTAAATTTCAACAATCATATATAATACAACCATATAACTTCAATTCGACATCCAATCTAAAAATCATGTTCACATAAATTTAAGTTTTGAAGCAAAAAATAAAAAAGAGAATAAACCCTAAAATTAATAAATCCTAAAATTAATAAATCTTAGCATAAAGAGAAGAAGTCTACCGGTGGTTTGGAGAGGCGGCGTCCGGCGTGCAGAGGCGGCGGGACGAGGCAGCTTCCAGCGGCGCCGCAATGGAGACCTGGTGGTGGACGGCGGTGGCGGAGGGCTCTCGGCTAAGGGAACTGACTGAGAGAGAGGGAGATGCTTTGCTTCTGCTGCTCTCGCCTCTCGTTCCAATATTTTGTAAGATTGGATTATTGGATTGGGTTCAGTTTTGGCCCAATCCATTTCACATTTAGTTTTTTTTTCATATTACTAAATGAAACGACGTCGTTTCACTAACGTGAAAATGACGTCATTTTATTACTTAGGCATAAAAAATGCCGCAACACGGCCTTCTTCTCCGAGCAAACCGTACCAGTCGCCGGAGACGCGCCAAAATCTGCCGGAAGATGCGCTCGACGACCGGACCGCCTCCTGCTACCTCCGGCCGGCGATCTAGGTAGGGCTGGAGCTTTACCTCACGTACCATTGGTTCCGCCTCTAAGTAAGGCATGTCATTTTTGTTGGATTCTTTCACTATTCTGTATGAAAAAAATGATGACTTACTTTAGCATTGGAGCATTTTACCCTGTAGCACTCAAGATTTTCTTGCTGGTTACAAACTACTCATGCTATGAATGTGGGAGTTAAATACATGACAATTGAATCATAAGTTGAGATCATAAAGAGCATACTGCGAGTAGAAAGTGAAATTAATACAACGAACTTAAAAGCATTAGAGTGGCGGGACCCAATCAAGCTTCATACGCATCACCTAACTGGAAAGGAAAAGAACAATCTGATATGAAAAATGAGATATTTTTTAATGATCAAAATTAGAAATCTAGTTGTGCCCAATCCTCGGTTCAAAGGGCTCAGCCCAGAATTCAGGCGCCAAAGTTTTAAATCAAGTTGACCGGTACTTTCTTTTGTTTTTTCTTGTGATTTGTCCGTGAATTTTGTTCTCTGCTATACTTCTATTGTACTACGGTTTAAAGGTAGTGGCACATATACAATGAGCTGTAACCTTTGGTGGTGTTTTTCTGAATGAAGAATGCTCCATTTTTCCCTTTTCATTTTCTGTGAATTTGAATTTCAATAGATATTTCAAGATACATTTCCCGTTTTACTTCTTCCTTCTACTGCTGTACTAGTTTTTTTGATCGCTGATTCCTAGCTGTTATTCCTACGAGTTTCTTCTTTTTGGGTTTTATGTAGGCCTCCTTTCCCCTGTTTCACGCCTCTTTTCCTCGTCAAGTCCCACATTCAATCAAGACCAAGATGAATACCCTTCCTCATTTCGCATTGTGGTAGGTTGTAATATTGTTATTTTTTCTCGAATAATGTTGTTGTTCGTGGCCTACTTTTTCTTGGATTAGAACGAAAGATTACTGGGTTTATGATATGTGCTTGGATTCACCTGTGGTTTCAGATATGACCATGTATGGTTATTAAAATATTCATACATGGTGGTGGTTTCAATTCAGCTGTTGTTCTGTTGAATAATTTGTGTTGAGTCTATTATTCATACAGGGTCGTTGCCCCAATATTGGCTAAACAGTTGAAAGTTCTAATTATGGTCATAATATGAGATTGAGCAGTGAATCTACTAATTGTTATTTAAAACTCTCATGTGCGCTTCTAACTTATTGTATTTTCATTATCAATATGCTTTTGGTGCTGCCTTAGCGTTGGAAGCCTTCCCAAATTTCTGTATTGCTAATGTCCTTAAGGCTACAATGTGTTGTATCCGACTTGCTACAAACAAATGTGACCGAACTGTAATCTATAATTAAATTAGCGTAAAGTGCTAAAATAATCCTACCTTTTGGCTAAAAGTGCCAATACAACCATGCAATTTGAAAATGTGACAATCTAACCCTGGACTTGGCTGACCTTTTAGTCAATGGTCATTTGACCGGAATCTATTGAAATGACAATTTTGCCCTTGATTAAAAAAACAAAAAAATTGAAAATACTTATATGTCCTTCGATTTCTCATTTCTCTTCCACCACCTCTGATTAGGGCTGGTCATGCTTACCAGCGGGTTGGGGCAGGTCAGCTGTCGCTGCCGAAATCGACCCAAAATTTAGGGTCAAACAGGTCGGGTCGGGTTGGACCGGGTCACAAAATCGATCCAAATCGACCCATATCAACTCAAATCATAGAAAATATTTGTAATTTATTCAAATAATATGAATAACTTTTAATTATATTGATATTTAAATAATAAATAAAAGGATAATTTATTTTCATATAATTTAAGGAAAAGTGTAAAAATGACCCTATTAAGTTGAGAAAGTGCAGAAATGACCTTGTAAAATTTGAAACTGCTAAACTAACCCTAAGTTTTTGAGCAATTGTGCAGATATACCCAAATTGCACTATTTCAGTGTTGACTAAAGTAATTCAGACATTGACCTAATATTAAAAGATAAAAATACCCCTAACCTTCAAACTGAAAATCTAATGACCATTATACTCCATAAACTTCCTCTTCTTCAACTTTAAACACCCTAAAAGTTAATCAAACAGTCAGACACCAAAGAACGACCTAAAACCAGCAAAACCATCATATCCCCAATTAAAGAACCAATAATCAAGCTATTTTCATCAAACAAAACAACCGTTTCTGAAACCACGTGAATGAAAAAAGAATTCTCCCCTGACTAGCAACACAGATGAACATAGTCACAGATGAACATAGTCACAGATGATGCAAAGCAAGGAAACCCACTTCTCCGTACAAAACTAAAGGCTAGTGAACAAATAAAACACACAAATTTACATCTTTCTCGAAATTTCAGTCCTCCAACCACACAAAGAGACAAAATCCATAACGCATACTTTCTCCGTCCCATCAGTAATGACATATTTGTTGTTTTTTTAAAGCTAAATTTGGTAAGCTTTGATCATAAATATAAATTATATATATATACAATATATATATAATGTGAGATATTGTTGAATTCATCTTAACATATATTTTTTAAATATTATTTTTATACAGAATTGGTATATGTAGCTAAAGATATTGACGATCAAACATGATTATTGAACACCGTGAAAAAGCAAATATGTCATTACTGTTGGTACAGAGGGAGTAGTACACTAGCGAGCGACAACCACTTACAAAAATTAATCTCTAACAACCACTTAGAATCTCCGCCGAGTCTCCCTGCCGTTGAACCTAGCAGCAGACCTTCGATAGACCCTCACAAGGGTGGCGATGGGCCCAAAAGTAGGCTGTCCAAGGGAGTTGGGGAGGTGGTGGGACTGTGGAGGGGGAGCGGCAATTGACGGAGTCGGGGGGCATTCTTGAAAGGAGATGGTAGTGGGTTTAGGTGAGAGGAGAGGAGAGGTGGTGGTGGGGTTGTGGAAGGGGAGGAGAAGTGGTGAGTTTAGGTGGAAGAGGAGGAGAGGTGGCGGTGGTTGTCGCAAAGAAATGAAAAGGAGATGGAAAGAGATGAGGGTGGGAAGGTGAATGGCTAGGGCTATTAGTGTCTCTTTGATTTTATTTGATTTTTGAATTTTTTAAATAAGGGGCATAATGGTCATTTCACCCATTTCTGGCCAACTTGGCCGTTGACATTTCGATCAACAAAATTTAGGGTTATTTTTGCACTTTCAAATTTATCAACATCAATTATGCACTTTCGACCAAAATTTAGGGTTAAAAATGCATTTTTCTCTATAATTAAAATATTATATTTTATTTAATTATAAATTATTCACTTAATAAAGAAAAATAAAATAATTTTTGTTCTACTTGGTTAAAATACTTTTAATTACAATTTAAAAAATATATTTTTACTAATTTATTTATATAAATATGAATATATATATATACCTTATTTTAATCAATATATTATTTATAATTAATCGTAGTTTTACAAAATTATTTTTATTTTTTTAAATATATAATTTTTCATGAATGTTAAACTTGTTTATGAAATAAATTAACGGTGGATATGTTGAATTAAATTAAGTATATTTTATGATTTTTTTAAGAATGATTTATTCTCAAGAAAATGGAGCAAAAATACAAATGGGTTAAAACGGGTCGATTTGGGTCAAAATCGGACCCAACCCATTTTGACCCGACCCACTTGATCCAAATGAGACATTGACCCGACCGGACCGGACCCAAAAGGGCCGGGTCAAAATGGGTCTGGTCTGGTCGAGTCAGGCAATTTGAACACCTCTACCTCTAATTTCTCATTTCTCATTCAGGCATTAACAAGACTTTGTCTTAGTATAGTGCGTAAGTTATTCCGCACACCACTGGCTCTTCGTTTCCAGCAAGCTAATCGTGGCGGCGAGGGGGGAGAGAGGTGGCAGAGGTGGGGGGAGGGGGTAAGGCTAGGGTTTCTGGCATTGGGGGCAGTCGGGGAAGGATGATGGTAACGATGAGAGGAAGGGGTGTGTTGGTAGCGGGGGTAGGGGAGGGGCTAAGGTTTCCAACATTTTGGAGACAATGGAGGAGGAGGAAGACGACGAAGGGAAGGGAAGAGGGTGGTTGAGGTGGGGGGAGGAGGATGGCGGTGATTAAGGGGGAGCTGGCTAATTGCGGAGGTGGGGGTACGTGAGAGGGTGGTTCTGAGGTTTCAACGGTGGTGGGGTCGGGAAAAGAGGGTGGTGGAGGCAGGAGGAGGAGGTTGCAACAATAAGGGGGGAGGGGAGCTGGCTAATTGCAAAGGCGGGGGAGGGGAGTGGGTGGGTGGGTCTAAGGTTCGGGCGGTTGCAGAGGTCGGGGAAGGAAGAGGGTGGTTCAACAAGTACGCACTTGCCAGAGCTACCCGCCAAAAAGAAATCCCGGTTTAACATGTATGCACTCGCATGTGCCATTTTGGCTTCTACGAATTCCATTCTACTAGGGTACGGTAATTCGATCATATTTTGCATTTTTATTATCCTCAATTTGTTTCAAGAATCAAAATAAACATTTGGTTGATTTTGATTTTGTGAATTCTTTTGGTAGATATTAGGGTGATGAGTGGAACGATTATGTTCATATGGGGTGATTTCAGAATTTCATACACATAGGAAGAGAAATTGATGGGCTCCCTGAATGTGGTCTCTGTGATCGGATCTCTGACCTCCGGTAAGACCTCCGACTGGATAGGGTGGCGCTACACCATCGTGCTGGCGGCGCTCACCTTCTTAGTTTATGCACTTTCCATGGACATTTTCGGCGACAGTGAATGACCAACAGTGGTCATTTCAATTTATGGTCAATGCCTGAATTCTTTGGGTCAAGACCGGAAATAGGAATTTTTGCTATATTGGCACAATTTGACCTATAGTAAGGGTTAGATTGGCACAAATTGTAAAAGTTAGACACTTTCTCATATTGCAGGGTTACATTGGCACTTTCAGCAAAAAATTATAGTTATAAATGTATTTAAAGAGAATATTCTCTTGAATTTTTTTTGTGATGTTGGTCTTGTTTGGTTGGCCATACAATTTAATGGAAGTGTTCATTTTTTATGAGTGTTTGATTTAAGAAATGATCATCCATTACCATGGCTTCCTTGCACTACGTGTATATTAAATGAATCGTAGAGTGATATAAAACTTACTGCAATTAATTAAATATCATAATTGTCTTCGAAGGTATGAGAGAAGCAAAAAATTTTACGGGATACTAATCGGCTAGTAATAGTTATTAATGGAGATGATGTGCCTTAAATAAGGGGATAAATGCATGGAAAGATAAGAATACCAATGCACTTAATCACAAATCCATTGGTGTAAACGAACTCCTTAGTGAGTCTCAATCTTGTCTTTTTATGTTTGCAATTGGTGTTGTTAGGTAATTCTGGAGTTGGAAAAAGTTGCATTGTTCTTCGTTTTGTGTTGGGCCAGTTCGAACATTGAAGGTAAATCTACTGATTAAACGAAAATTTTGTCTGAACATATTGGTTATTGCTTTAATATGGTGTGATGAAATGTGAACTCTATTTCTGTATGTAATTATAATGCGCACCTTGGTCTGCAATTAATACAATACTTGATATATATTCATTTTTTTCGAGTAGTCATATCTGATTCTGATCTATCCGCGTTTGCAGGTGCTGAATGCCTTTTTCCCCCTCTACATTCCATGCATTCTTGGTGAAATTTAATCCTATTTGTTATCTTCTTCTTCCTCAATGAATTTCAATAGTGTAAACTCTAAACATGCATGAGAGAGAAAATGAGAGGATAGAGATAAGAGGAACCGTGAATTCATTTTTTTGGATTAATTGGCAAAAGCAGCTTGTTTTTAAGGATAATATTTTTTTTAAATGGAAAGCAGAGTTTGTAGTTATTGTTTTAGGCAGTTATGGATTCGGTTGTCATCATGCGTGCAGTTTGATCAGTTGGATAGCTGCAAAATTTCTATTATCACGAGATTACATTTTTTGGTGAGTGGAGATGAATGCATTTAGCTCAGAAATAATATTTTTGGACCTCTAAACGATTATGAACTCCGCTTTGTTTCAAGCAATAACATCAAATGTGGGTAAAAAGTTTCACGTTTTCTTCCTCTTCTTCTTCGGGTGAGACGGCGTGAGTAATTGAACTATGAATTTCTTGACAATGGCTTTAAACTAATTGCTCTTAGTCTGTCCCAGATTGAAATGAGTGAACATGAGCCCTTGACATAACAGTCTCCCTCCACCTCGCCAGAACAGGAGCCCTCAATAGAACAGTCTCCCCCCTCCCTCGCCAGAACAGGAGCCCTCGACAGAACATTCTCCCTCCCTCTCGACAGTAAAGTAGCCCTCTTCCACTCCTTTAATAGAAGAAGAGTCGTCTCACTCGACAGAAGAGAAGTAGTTTCCCTCAACGAGAGAGGAGCTCTCTCTCTCTCTCTCTCTCTCTCGACTGAAGAGGAGAAGTTTCCGTCGACATAAGAGTAGAGGTCTCTGTTGAGTGATCGTGTTCAAGCTTTGTCAAATGATCAGAAAGGTTCCCAGACTCCAAGGTTGGAAGACAATTACAAATCAATATAATTCATTGGTATGTTTAAGTTTAACTTTATTCTACTGCATTTAGTTTCAACTTTTTTTTAATGAAACTGTCATTTTCATTAAATCTCAACAAAATCATTTACAATATTTAGGCCAGCTTTAAACCAAAACATCGGCTCCACTTCTGAACTAAGAGCCTTTTGTTCATACTTCATAATTGAGAACAGAAAAGCTCTCATAAACTCCATGTTTAAACAAGCTACTCCCTCTGTCCCAACTCTTTTTGCAAAGAGAACAAGATGGAGTATTTTAAAGGATCCATTATCTAATCAATTATGGCCTATATGATTGTTGGGTCTTTGTTAATTTTATTTCCTTTCCATTTTATTTCACCTTTAGTTAGTAGTCAAATTTCTGGGATTTTAAACTGCCTCAGGGCTTCTAATTTTCGCTTCTCAAACACATTGAAAACGGAGGGAACAGATGAAAATCTGATGATTTCAAACCAAATTTCAAAATTTTCAAACATCAAAATTCAGAGCCAAGAACAACTATACAAAAATCAGAAATTATAAACACAAATATTACCACCTAGCCCCCACATTCTACCCCACTATAAATACATTTAAAATATGCAAAACACTCCTACAATCAATTTACCATTGTCCTAACCATGGAAATCTTCCCTGAACTCCACCTTTCTCCAACATAAAAATCCAGCAACAACAACAACAAAATTTGAACCTTCAGGTCCAATCTCAGCATTCATCGACCCCTACCAAGTCCTTTGTTGTTGGATCTTCCCATCATCATCGAGTAATCAAAGTAAAATGAGGGGGAGAGAAACATGAATTAATAAAACTGAAACCATAGAGCATCTGGTTATAATACGTGAAACCATAGAGCATCTGGTTATAATTCAGGAAACTCAAGGAATGGGGTACTTGATGCATACGCTGAATGTTAGTTATTATCTTTTGAAGGGGTTAGACTCGGGGTGACATTTTGGAAACTTGTTTCTTTTGGAGTGACAAACAAGTTTTATGTGTAACCCAATTCAAATTAAGGCAAGTTTCACTTTCAGTTCCGTATAAACCTGCCATATCACTATCACATGGAAGATCGAGTACACAGGGTCACAACATGATCAGGAAATATTCACATCTTTGCAGCTAAAGGGTCACAAATAGGATCACTAACATATGACAGTCTATCATGAATGGATAGATGCTATACTAGCATCATCATCACCACGTGAATCACTCGAAAAGCGTTCCCACATAATCATAAGAAAAAACAAACCAATTCCATGTCATGTCACATGTTCCAAGCACATGAGTGTGCTAGTCGAGGCTTATGTCTTTGGGCTATATCGGCCCAATAAATTTTAATCCTGAATTGGTCAACCTTGGCATTTCACGTGCAATTATTAAGAGTTTCAATTACATACATTAACTGTTAGGGTTTAAGCAATATAAATACTAAGGTATGTCATTTTTATTTGATTCATTCACTATTCATTATGATTAATGATGAGAGACTTTGGTATCTGACAGTTTTTCTTTGGAACACTCAGAGCGCTTTTCTTGTAGGTTACCACAGAGGAATGAGTGGCAGGACCCAATAGAGTTTCAGACGTATCACATAACTAGAAAGGAAAAGAACAATCAAATATGAAGACTGACATTTTTTTTTATCGAAATCAGAAATCCAGTTTTGCACAATCCCCGGTCAAAGGGTTCGGCCCAGAATTCTTGCGCCAAAGTTTCAAACCAAGCTAGATGGTGCTTTCTTTTGTTTTTTTTTTTGGTTACAAACTCCAACCACTTGCAGGGCTGAGATTTGGCCCTCAATTTTATTCTCTGCTATATTACGGTTTAAAGGTAGTGGCACAGATACAATGAGCTGTAATTTTTTTGTGTTATTTTCCTGAATGAAGAATGCTCCTTTTTTCCATTTTCATTTTCTCTGAATATGAATTTCACTAGATTTTTCAAGACACATTTCCCGTTTTACTTCTTCCTTCCACTGATGTTCCGTTGTTTTGATCGGCGATTCCTAGTTGTTATTCCCCTGGGTTTCTTCTTTATGGGTTTTATGTAGGCCTCATTTTCCCTTGTTTCATGCTTTTTTTCCTCGTCAGCTCACGTATTCAATCAAGCCCACGACAAATATGCTTCCTCATTCTACATTGTGGTAAATTTTAATGTTGCTATTTTTTTAAAAAATAATGTTGTTGTTCATGGCCAACCTTTTCTTAATTTAGAACGAAAGATTACTGGGTTTCTGAAATGTTCTTTGATTCACCTGTTGTTTCAGATTCGGCCATGTATGGATATTAAAAGATTCATACATGGCTGCTGTTTCAATTTCTCAGTTGTTGCTCTATTGAATAATTTTTCCCGAGTCTATTATCCATGCAGGGTTGTTGCCCCAATTACGGCTAAACAAATATCAGTTCTAATTATGGTCATAATATGATGTTGTGCAGTGAATCTACTAATTGTTTATTTAAAACTCTCATGAACTCTTCTAGGGTTTATTGTATTTTCATTATCAATATGCTTTTGGTGCTGCATTATTTAGCCTTGGAAGCCTTCCGAAATTTCTATATCACTAATGTCCTTAAGGCTGAAATGTGTCGTATCCGACTTGCTACAACCAAATGTGAGCCATCTACAATCTATAATTAAATTATTATTTTTTTTTAAAGAGAACACCTCTCGTGAAATTTTCTTGTGGTGTTTGGTCTTGTTTGGTTGGCCATACAAGCTAATGAAAGTGCTCATTTTTGTGAGTGTTTTATTCAAGGAATAATCATCCATTACAATGCATTCCTTGCACTGCATGTAGGTAAAATGAATCGTAAATTGAGATAAAACTTACTGCGATTAATTAATTATCACAGTTGTCTCCTAGAAGGTATGAGATATTTTGAATTAATATACATGCATGTTGCGCAGAAATATTGTAACACCCCCAAACCCACGACCTACCTGCTCAATGCAAGTATGGGGTCGGATATGAGTGTGCTACCGAGAATTTCTAGCAGTAACGAGCAGATATAGTTTATGCGGAAGCAAATTTGGATAATTTAAAATCTAACTTACTATTACAGTGAAAGGATTAGTACAAGTGTTGAACAAAAGTTTCACCTAACCATTATAGATCACAGTACTAAATGATCTGGTAAGGATCAGTTCACGTTAACATAATTATTTTAAAATCTATCCGAAAGATTCTGATGGACTACCCAGGATCCTTTCTCAAAAGAAGTAAAGGCACCGGTGCTCTTTTCTATTACAGTTCATTTGCACCTGAAAAAGGTTGTTTAACTAGGGTAAGCTCCTTTCTTAGTGAGGTTCCATCATTAGTATTTACCCGATTGAGTTTTAGTGATCACAGAAAAATAAATAGCCATATAAGTCCTAGCACACAATAAAAGGATACGGCTGGTTAATGCCGAGTTGCTGTCAAGTGTCTTTATGGAAACTCTGACTAACATACAAGGCATAACCTTTTCACTAGTGCCCGAAGGCTATCCGTCCAGAATTCAGTCTTCCCAATCACTCCAAATCAGATGTTCAATTACGAGCACGTATCAGATCCATATGGTTATGCTAGCATACCAGAAACTCCACGTGTATCCGGTCTAATCAAACGGTCTGGTCTATACCGTTCCCCACTGACTTCAACCAAACTACAATCACATCGGTGACCCCAAAATCACATACAAGTAATCAGGTAGTAGATAATTCAATTTTGACACGGCAAGATAAAGTACAAGCCGGTCATTCACATAAAATATCATAGCAGTATATGATTCAAGTTTGACACGACAAGGTAAAGTACAAGCCGGTCATTCACAGGAAAATATCAGAGCAGTTCATAAACTCAGTTTCACGATAATTGAGCACAATATGATAAAATATACAATTAATTTAACAGTCAGTATATACTATCATATCTCTCTCTAATGGGGTTCGAGTACTCATGATTCGAGTAAAGGGTAGAGAGGTTTAAGTATATGGTTCGGTACAGGGTTTTCGAGTAAATGGGTTTGAGTACAGGGTTCGAGTATATGGTTGAGTATATGGTTTGAGTAGAGGGTTCGAGTAGTTGGGTTCGAGTACAGGGGGTTTGAGTAGAGGATTCAAGTGGAGAAGGTTCAAGTGGTACGACTATCAGGTCATACTAGTTTGAGTGGTAAGTGGTACTAGTTTGAGTGGTGAGATGCAAGTGGTGAGGTTCGAGTGGTGAGGTTCAGTTGGTGAGGTTTTAGAGGTACAGGTTCAGTTGGTGAGGTTCAAGAGGTAAGGTTCAGTTGGAGAGGTTCTAGAGGTAAGGTTCGAGAGGTGAACTCAAGAGGTAAAGGTTTCAGTAGTAATAGTTCGAGACCTAAGGTTCGAGAGGTACAGTTTGAGAGGTACGGTTCGAGAGATACAGTTCTGGAGGTTCGATTCGAGAGGTACAGTTTGGGAGGTATAGTTCAAGAGGTACAGTTTACAGTTCAGGAGGTTCAGTTCGAGAGGTACAGTTCGAGAGGCTTGGTTCGAGAGGTACAATTTGGGAGGTACGGTTCGGGAGGTACAGTTCGAGAGGTACAGTTTGAGAGGTACAGTTTGAGAGGTACAGTTTGGGAGGAGGGTTCAAAAGGTAGAGTTTGGAAGGCTCTATTCGAGAGGTACAGTTTGAGAGGCTCGTTCGAGAGGCACAGTTCAAGAGGTATGGTTTGGGAGGTACAGTTCGAGAGGTACAGTTCGAGAGATATGGTTTGGGAGGTTCAGTTTGAGAGGTACAGTTTGAGAGGTACAGTTCAGGAGGAGGTTTGAGAGGTAAAGTTTTCAGTGAAGGATTTGAGAGGTATTCTCTGGTTCGAGAGGTGAAGGTTCCAGTGGAGGTTCGAGAGGTGAAGGTTTCAGTGAAGGATTCAAGAGGTATTCTTTGGTTCGAGAGGTGAAGGTTTCAGTGAAGGGTTTAAGAGTTATTCTTTGGTTTGAGAGGTGAAGGTTCCAGTGGAGGTTCGAGAGGTGAAGGTTTCAGTGAAAAATTCAAGAGGTATTCTCTGGTTCGAGAGGTGAAGGTTTCAGTAAAGGGTTCGAGAGGTGAAAGTATTAGTGAAGGGTTCGAGAGGTATTATCTGGTTCGAGAGGAGAAGGTTCCAATGGAGGTTTGAGAGGTGAACTCTGGTGGCATCATATATATATGTGTGTGTAAATATATGTAAATATATATATATATATATATACTCAGTTTAATTCAGTTAGTGCTAAAACGATGCAACACTCATCTCAGTTCAACTTGGCTTGGGCAACCTCCATTTCTACGTTACCACCGCTCAACCGCTGTTCTTATTTTGGTAAGAAAATATCTTAAGGATGTAAGTCTGTGAAGGAAGTAATTGCTATTTATACTAGATGATGACATGGGGTTCTGACACCTAACACCTAAAATTTTATCCATTTATCCCTCATTTGGATAAGTTCTTATGTCCATTTGCCTGAAGTTCACTTTGGATAAATTTTCATGTCCACTTGCCCAAATTTCACTTTCCGATTTTTTAAAACTAAAAATATTCAAGGGAATTAAATAAGAGATTGAAATTCTTGGTTAAAATCTAGCTATTACATGCACACTGGCTTCATTACGGTCGGGATTTTCACAATCTTCCCCCCTTAATGAATTTCATCCCCGAAATTCCTATTCCCCGTGAACAACTCTGGGCAATTATACCTCATGTCAGCTTCCAACTCCCAAGTTGCTTCCTCGACCTTATGATTTCTCCACAACACCAAAACCATAGGAATCTCTCTGGTTCACAAGGTCTTGATTTTTCGATCCAATATCTTTACGGGATTTTCCTTATACATCATCTTTTCATTCACTGCTAAGTCTTTATGGTTTAACATATGTTCGGGGTTAGGTACGTCTTCATAAGCAACACATGGAAAACATTATGTAATTTTCCCAACTGGCTAGGTAGGTTAAGTTGGTACGCAACTAGCCCGACTCGTTGTACGACCTCGAAAGGGCCCATTTACCTAGGACTCAGCTTTCCTTTCTTACCATACCGAATGAGACCCTTGTGAGGGGTTACCTTCAAAAATACCTGGCCACCCACTCCAAACTCCAAAACCCTCCTTCGATGGTTTGAGAAACTCTTCTATCGACTTTGAGCCGTCTGTAAGCCCTGCTTTATTAGGATTCCTCAATCCAAGGTATACTGGAAACAAGGAGAATATTTTTCTCTCCCACTTCATTCCAACAGAGGGGTTTCCGACATTTTCTACTATAGAGTATTTCATATGGGGCCATACCAATGGATGACTGATAATTATTGTTAAAAGCGAATTCTACCAAAGGTAAGTGAGCGTCTCAACTTCCCCCAAAATTCATAACACAGATTCGGAGCATGTCCTCCAAGGTTTGAATTGTTCTCTCTGACTGCCCATCTGTTTGTGGATGGGCACTTGTACTAAAGTTCAATTTGGTTCCCAATGCTATTTGCAGTTGCCTCCAGAAAGGGTAAGTGAATCTTGGGTCCCTATCAGACAAAATAGTTATCGGCACCCCATGCACTCTTACGATTTCCTGAGTGTATAGGACAGTCAGTTTTTCCAGGGAGTATTTAACGTTAATTGGTAGAAAGTGAGCTAATTTGGTCAACCTATCAACCACCACCCATATTGCGTCAAAATTCTTCGGTGTTTGGGGTAGTCCTGTTACAAAGTCCATCGTGATGTGATCCCATTTCCATTCGGGAATCTCTAATGGTTGTAATAACCCCGATGGTTACTGATGCTCGGCTTTGACTTGCTGGCACACCAAACAACGTGCAACGTATCCTGCTATGTCTCTCATCATATTATCCCAGCAGTACTGTTGTTTCAAGTCTCAGTACATTTTGGTCCCTTATGGGTGCACCGTATACTTGGATTGGTGAGCTTCCTCCAACACTCTTTGTGTGATCTCTGAATTTTGGGGTAGGTAAAACCAACCTCTACAGATCAACACTCTGTTATTGTCCACTTCAAAGTATGGTAACTTCCCTTCAATGGCCAGCTTCCTCTTCTTCACCAATGATTCATCCAATTATTGAGTCTTCTTAATCTCCGTGGGTAATATAGATTGTACCCTTAGATTGAAGAACACAAGTCATTCAGTTTTAGCCTCGCATTCCCAACTCTCTGTCTGCGATAACATCTTCGTCTCCTTTATCCAAATATGCGCTAACTTCACCTTTCGACTCGAGTGTCTGCTACTACATTCGCCTTGCCAGGATGATAATTGATTGCACAGTCATAGTCCCCTAAAGAATCCATCCACCGACGTTGGCGCATATTCAGGTCCTTTTGGGAAAATAGATATTTTAGGTTCTTATGATCCGACATTACTTCGAATGTGACTCCATACAAATAATGTTGCCATTTCTTTAAAGCAAACACCACTGCAGCTAGTTCTAGGTCATGGGTGGGGTAATTTCCGAGATGCATAAGGTTTAAACTTCCGAGATGCATAAGCAATCAGGTGGCCCATTTGCATCAATACGCATCTTAGACCATCTCTTGAAGCATTGGTATACAGTGTGAATCCATCATTTCCATCAGGTAGGGCAAGAATTGGGGCAGTGGTCAGACGTTTCTTCAATTCTTGGGAAATGGATTCAGTCTTCTTATTCCATTCATACTTAACTCCCTTCTGAGTTAGGCGGAACAAAGGGGATGCTAGTTTAGAGAAGTCTTTAACGAAATGCCTAGAGTACCCTGCCAGTCCAAGAAAGCTCCAAACTTCCGTACTGTTGTTTGGCACCCTCCAATTTAGAACTGTCTTGACTTTAGAGGGATCCACAGATATTCCTTCCTTACTAATCACGTGCCCCAAAAAGTTCACTTAGTTTAGCCAGAATTCACATTTGCTAAACTTGGCGTACAACCTATGTTCTTTAAGCAGTTGCAATACCTTCCTTAGATGCCCTTCATGCTCCCATTGGGATTTGGAATAGACCAGGATTTCATCGATGAAGATGACAACAAACTCGTCTAGGTATAGCTGATATACTCGATGTATGAGATCGATAAAAGTGGCTGGAGCATTGGTTACTCCAAATGGCATTACCAGGAATTCGTAATGACCATATCGAGTATTGAAAGCTGTTTTGGGTATGTCCTCCCTCTTCACTCGCAACTGGTAGTACCATTGTTATAAATCCAATTTGGAAAATATGACTGCTCCTCGGAGTTGATCGAACAACTCCTCAATAATGGGAAGAGGGTATTTATTCTTAACCAACACATTGTTTAAGCCTCGATAATCGATACACATCCAAAGAGAGCCATCTCTCTTCTTAACAAACAACACTGGGGCTCCCCAGGGCGAGGTACTCGGTTGAATGAACCCCCAAGTCAATAAATCTTCAAGTTGTAGTTTCAACTCTTATAGTTCTAGCGGCGCCATATGATAAGGGGTTCTAGAAATAGGTGCGGCTCCTGGTACCAGATCAATGAAAAACTTAGTCTCCCTCTTAGGAGGCAAACTTACAAGTTCCTCCTGAAATACCTCAGGGAAGTCTTTGACAACAGCTATACCTTCTCCCTTTAACTGGTCTACTGGCTTATTCAAGATATAAGCTAATATTCCAGTTGCTCCTTCACAAATCATTTGTCGAGCCTTGACTCCAGGCACTAGTAATGAGGAGAATCTCTTTCTTCCCACATCCACTTAAATCGGAGGTTCCCCGGGTCGACACATCTTAACTTCCTTTGTATGACAATTTAACTGGGCATGATTTTAGCAAGCCAATCCATGCCAAGTATTACCTCATATCCCTTTAAAGGTAAAGAAATTAAGTCTATGGGCAATTCCCAACTTCCCACATGTACCTCACATTTTCTACATACACGTCCAGTTAGGATTATAGTATCATTTGTGGGAGTGCTAACTTCCAACTTATAGGGTAATTCCTCTATCTTCTCTTCCATATTTTCAAGAAAAGAGTAACTAGCAAAAGAATGAGAAGCATCTGGATCAATCAAAACTTTAGCTAGTTTACCCAGAATAGGAAGGGTACCTTCAATGACCTCGATCAAAACCGGGGCCTCATTATCCTCCAACGCGTAAGCACAAGCCTGCACCTTTGATTAACTGTTTCCGCTTGCTCCTCCTTTTTTAGTAGGTTTGGTGACTGATGCCTGGGATCCCACGGTTTGAGATAAGCGACTTGGCGGAGCTAGCGAGCACTCGAATATTCTATGTTCAGAACTCCCACACCGTAGACACTTATTTGCCTTCTTCCAGCAATCTTTCTCATCATGGTTTCCCTTTCCACAGTACGTACAACGAACTCGAGTCGCTCCTCTTGGGACAATGCTTGAGGTTTTTGACATGGCCGAGGGTCGGGGTATGTCTCTCCTAGGGACTTTGTTTTTCACAAAGTTTGCTCTCTGTAGGCCTGGGGTGTATATTGGCTGAGATTTCACATTTGTCCTTCTCGCTTGGTGCATGGCACGTAAGGCATTTTTGGATTCTTCCACTCCACAAGCAGATTCGACGGCTGTGGCATAATTGTTTTGATATGTCGGGGCTAGAGAATCCTTCAACTCCAGCCTTAACCCTTTGATGAATCCCCTCTTGCGTTCATCATCAGTTGAGACTATCTTCTCTGCAAACTTAGAGAGTCGGGAAAACTTTGCCTCATACTCCGCTACACTCATTATGCCTTGCTTCAAGTTTATGAACTCCGTTTCTTTCCTTTCATTAACTAGAGGTGGAATGTACTTCTTCTTAAACTCCTTTTCAAAATTCTCCTAGGTTCTGGGAGTTTCCTCCATGTCCCACTTCCTCTGAACTATGTTCCACCAATCTTGCGTGGCTCCTTCCAATTGGAATATGGAAAAACTCACCTTCCATTCATCAGTGTATCCCAGGGCCCAGAAAGTCCGAGTCATTATTTCAATCCAATTTTTGGCGACTTTATCATCTGGCGTCGTTGAACCCGGGGGGATGAAACTTTTGAAATTGTTCTAGTGCTGCATCCTCTGTCTCCGGCCTTTGACTTTAATCCCTGAGAGGAGTTTGAGTTTGATTCTCTCTTTCTATCATGCGACTCAATATTTCAGTAACTTGACTTGCGAACAACTCCATCCCAGTGGTTGGGGGGATTTTGTCTCGTTGGCGAGTTTGAACTTTCCCCTTATTCCCTTTCCATTTAAACCTATACTCAATAAAATAGCTTAATATTATTATTATTATTTTGAGTGTTTGGATACAGATTATACTAATCTTTATTTATTAACCCAAAAGAACACCATATAATTCACATAATATTTTACATTAGCTTCATAGTTCACCTAATTTCACACCACTTCAACCGAGCGATGCCCCCCAAAGCTAAAATTGGGACTCACTCTAGTCTTAATACTTATTTTACAACATGTTAGGCTTAGTCTCTTTTCGGTTTATCACCGATTCCTAACCTTAACTCGCAGGATCCGTCGAGTGTAAAATTTTGGATCTGCCAGTACCGAAAGTTATATTATATTACCAAAAGTCATATTCTAGTCCTAATCGACCCTTGAACCTTTAGTGGAGCCACCTGCTTCCTCTCGCTCGACTCCAGGGAATGCCCGGTTCACTAGATCATACTGCAATGTAGCGAGAGTTTGATCCATTGTACCCCGGGTCTCCCTAATGTGCCTCCAAATTGGTTCAGTTGGTTGTCTATGATAAGCGGTCAGACCTCTCTGCAGAACTTGAGCATTTACCAGGGCTAGGTCCACTTCTTGAATGACTTCCTGTCATTCTGTGTCCCACTACCCGAGTTCCAGCATTCTTTGGTTCTTCAATCGATCGTGTTCGACGATCACCGCAATTACCCTTGTCTCTTCTGCGTTAGCACGCAGACACTGTTCTCACATTGCATCTTTCATTAATTATTTGTGGTTCTCGAGGCTAAGGACCCTGCTAATTAACTCTCCCTGCTTCATGACTAAAGCGTGCACAACCCAATTTGGGTAGGCGTGAGTCTCCACCCAACGTGAATTGTCTATAATCTTTGTTCATGGAATGAACGTCTCCGAGGAAGCTCTAGAATGTCTCCTTACCTCAATGGTCCCTTGAAAATCCTTAGTCGCAACCTCCACATCATTGTCCATCTATCGAAATAACCAAATTGTTAGTTTGACAGCTGAGACCCAACTAGCCTATAACATACCTTATTCACAGTTTATTCAGTTCCTCTAAAATCTTTATTTAAGGTAAGTATGAGTTTGCCTTTACTTGTTTTGAAGATGCTTTGATACCACATCTGTAACACCCCAAAACCCACTACCTATCTTCTTAATACAAGTATCAGGTCGGATCTGAGCGTGCTACCAGGAATTTCTAGCCGTAACGAGCAGATATAGTTTATGCAGAAGCAAATTTGGATAATTCAAAACCTAACTTACTATTACAGTGAAAGGATTAGTACAAGTGTTGAACAAAAGTTTCACCTAACCGTTACAGATCAGAGTTCTAAAGGATTCAGTAAGGATCAGTTCACTAACATAATTATTTTAAAATCTATCTGAAAGATTCTGATGGACTACCCAGGAACCTTTCTCAAAAGAAGTAAAGGCACCAATGCTCTTTTTTCTTACAGTTCATTTGCACCTGAAAAGGGTTTTTCAACTGGGTAAGCTCCTTGCTTAGTGAGGTTCCATCGTCAGTATTTACCTAGTTGAGTTTTAGTGATCACAAACAAACAAATAGCCATATATTTCCTAGCACACAATAAAAGGATACGGGTGGCTAATGCCGAGTTGCTGTCAAGTGCCTATATGGAAACTCTGACTAACATAAAAGGCATAACCTTTTCAGTAGTTCCCGAAGGCTATCAGTCCAGAATTCTATTTCCCCAATCACTCTTAATTAGATGTTAAATTACGAGCTCGGATCAGATCCAGATGGTTATACTAGCATACCAGAAACTCCACGTGTAGCCGGTCTAATAAGATGTTCTGGTCTATACCGTTCCCCGCAAACTTCGACCAAACTACAATCGCATCAGGGACCCCAAAATCACAGACAAGTAATCATGTAGTAGATAATTCAAGTTTGACACGGCAAGATAAAGTACAAGCCGGTCATCCACATAAAATATCAGAGCAGTATATGATTCAAGTTTGACATGGCAAGATAAAGTACAAGCGGTCATCCATAGGAAAATATCAGAGCAGTTCATAATCTCAGTTTCACGATAATTGAGTACAGTATGATAAAATATACACTTAGTTTAACAGTCAGTATATACTATCATTTTAAGTTTAACAGGCATATCCCTCTCGAATGGGGTTCGAGTACTTACAGTTCGAGTAAAGGGTAGAGAGGTTCAAGTATAAGGTTCGGTACCGAGTTTTTGAGTATATAGGTTTGAGTATAGGGTTTGAGTATATGGTTCGAGTACAGGGTTCGAGTAGTTGGGTTCGAGTACAGGGGGTTCGAGTAGAGGATTCGAGTGGAGAAGGTTCAAGTGGTACGGGTATCAGGTTGTACTGGTTTGAGTGGTAAGTGGTACTAGTTCAAGTGGTGAGATGCGAGTGGTGAGGTTCAATTGGTGAGGTTTTAGAGGTACGGGTTCAGTTGGTGAGGTTTAAGAGGTAAGGTTCGAGAGGTAACTCAAGAGGTAAAGGTTTCAATAGTAATAGTTCGAGACCTAAGCTTCGAGAGGTACAGTTCGAGAGGTACGGTTCAAGAGATGCAATTCATGAGGTTCAGTTCGAGAGGTAAAGTTTGGGAGGTACAATATGAGAGGTACGGTTTAAGAGATACAGTTCAGGAAGTTTGATTTGAGAGGTACAGTTTGAGAGGCTCGGTTCGAGAGGTACAGTTGGGGAGGTACAGTTCAGGAGGTACAGTTCGGGAGGTACGATTCAGGAGGTACAATTCGGGAGGTACGGTTCAGGAGGTACAGTTCGGGAGGTATGGTTCAGGAGGTACAGTTCAAGAGGTACGGTTTGAGAGGTACAGTTTGGGATGTTCGGTTTGAGAGGTATAGTTTGGGAGGTACGGTTTGGGAGGTACAGTTCAAGAGGTACGGTTCGAGAGGTACATTTCGGGAGAAGGGTTCAAAAGGTACAATTTGGGAGGCTCGGTTCGAGACACTTCGAGAGGCTCGGTTTGAGCGGTACACTTCGAGAGGCTCGGTTCGAGAGGTACAGTTCGGGAGGTACGGTTCGGGAGGTACAGTTCGAGAGGTACAGTTCAAGAGATATAGTTTGGGAGGTTAGGTTCGAGAGATACAGTTCGGGAGGTTCGATTCGAGAGATACAGTTCAGGAGGAGGTTCAAGAGGTGAAGGTTTCAGTGAAGGATTCGAGAAGTATTCTCTGGTTGGAGAGGTGAAGGTTCCAATAGAGGTTTGAGAGGTGAAGGTTTCAGTGAAGGATTCGAGAGGTATTCTCTGGTTTGAGAGGTGAAGGTTTCAGTGAAGGGTTCGAGAGGTGAAGTTTTCAGTGAAGGTTTCGAGAGGTATTCTCTGGTTCGAGAGGTGAAGGTTCCAGTGGAGGTTCGAGAGGTGAAGGTTCCAGTGGAGGTTCGAGAGATGAAGGTTCCAGTGGAGGTTCGAGAGGTGAAGGTTCCAGTGGAGGTT
This sequence comes from Rubia yunnanensis, assembly GCA_037428765.1. Taxonomy (NCBI): domain Eukaryota; kingdom Viridiplantae; phylum Streptophyta; class Magnoliopsida; order Gentianales; family Rubiaceae; genus Rubia; species Rubia yunnanensis. The sequence continues at coordinate 105,249,904 of CM075063.1, read as the reverse complement.
CGAGAGGTGAAGGTTTCAGTGAAGGAATTGAGAGGTATTCTCTGGTTCAAGAGGTGAAGGTTTTAGTGAAAGGTTCAAGAGGTGAAGGTTTCAGTGAAGGGTTCCAGAGGTGAATGTTTCGGTGATGGGTTCAAGAGGTATTCTCTGGTTTGAGAGGTGAAGGTTCCAGTGGAGGTTCGAGAGGTGAACTCTGGTGGCATCATATATATATATATATATGTAAATATATATATATATATATATATATATATATATATACTCAGTTTAATTCAGTTAGTGCTAAAACGATGCAACACTCACCTCAGTTAGACTTGGCTTGGGCAACCTCCAGTTCTACGTTACCACCGCTCAACCGTTGTTCTTATTTTGGTAAGAAAATCTCGTAAGGTTCTAAGTTTGGGAAGACAGTTATTACTATTTATACTAGATGATGACATAGGGTTCTGACACCTAACTACTAAAATTTTATCCATTTGATGGTTTTTCCGCTTTTGACAGCTGCTCTTTCCACACCTCTGGATATCTGGTGCCAAATTTTTGCCTGCCCAAAGTTCACTTTGGATAAATTTTCATCTCCACTTGCCCAAATTTCACTTTCCAATTTTTTTAACTGAAAATATTCAAGGGAATTAGATAAGAGATTGAATTTTTTGGTTAAAATCTAGCTATTACATGCACACTAACTTCATTACGGTCGGGGTTTTCACAAATATACTATTGGGATACTAATTGACTAGGAATAGTTATTAATGGAGATGATGGATCTTAAATAAGGGGATAAGTTAATGGAAAGATAAGAATACCAGTGCATTTAATCAAAAACCCATTTGTGCAAACCAACTCTTTACTGAGTCTTGATCTCGTCTTTTTATGTCTACAATTTTGTGTTGTTAGGTGATTCTGAAGTTGGAAAAAGTTACATTGTTCTAAGTTTTGTGTTGGGCTAGTTCGATCCAACATCAAAGGTAACTCTATTGATTTAAAGAAAACTTTGTCTGAAGTCTGAACTTATTGGGTTGACTGGCAAAAGCAACTTGGTTTTAAGGATAATATTTTTTTTAAATCGGAAAGGGGAGTTTGTAATTATTGATTTGGGTAGTCACTGATTTGGTTGCCAACATGCATGAAATTTGATCAGTGGATGGCTGCAAAATTTCTTTTATCATGAGAATACATTTTTTATGGAGTTCGTCTCTTGAAAGACGGTCTTTTCATAAGTCATGGAAAGATCAAGGTTTAAAGTGAAATTTTAAAGAAATGAAGATAAAATTTTTGGATTGCATGAATTGGGTTATAAACTTTATAACTACTACACTGGCATAATAAATTTTTAATATTGTAACTAAGACCTTTTCCTTTTATTATTCTAATTAAACCTCATTTTTCCATAAGCCTATGGAAATATGGTCTTTCACAAGACTTTGCCTTTTCGGTGAGGGGAAATTAATGTATTTAGCTCAGACATAATCTTTTTGTACCTTTAAACAATTATGAATTTTGCTTTGTTTCAAGCAATAACATCAAGTGTGGGTTAAACGCTTCACTTTTTCTTCCTCTTCTTCTTCAGATGGGACAACGTAATTGAACTTTGAATTTCTTGAAGAATGGTTTTGAACTGATTTCTTTTAGCCTATACCAGATTTAAATGAGTGAACAGGAGCCCTCGACAGAACAGCCACCCTCCCCCTCAACAGAACTGGAGCCCTCAACAGAACAGTCCCTCTCTCCCTCGACAGAATAGTCCCTCCTTGCCAAAAGATAAGCCCCCGACATAACAGTTTGTGTGTAAAGAAACACAACCTATTTAAGTATGATTGGATTCGAGTAGTTGTGAACTCTGGATGTTAAAATAAGTTTGGTGGTGCTGAGTGCACACTTGAATTTGTATAAACTATTTACGAGCTTACAAATTTAGGATAAGTATTAAAATTGTGTTAATCAGAATTCTCATGACTAACATGTCTTATCCTGGTGTGTAAAAATGTATCATTCCAGAGTTTATTATAATTTTGATGTGGTGGTGCGTATTTCCTAACTTCTCTAGATTGAAAGGATAAGGATGATATCATATGAAGGACGATACATTGAATGTGGTGGTGCAACAAGCCTACCTCATTTATGTGGAAATATGTATCGTGTGGAAAGATGCATTATTTCAAAATTTATAATTCTGACATCTACATGGTTTAGTGAGGAATGATGAAGTGTTGTGTATTTTCACGACATTTATTTTCTATAAATACATTCGTATGCATGGTTGTATGCACACAATACAGAAGTTCTCAGATATATGTAGCAACCAAAAACACAGTTACTCAAAAGTATTCTCCTGATTCAAGCCTAGAACATGATAGTTTCTCAATTTTTTTATCCTCGAAAAGAATTCGTGTAACTTAAGGTTGTAATATGGTCAAATTATTCTTTAAGGAAAGTGTATGTAACACGATTCATATCGATACCCAAGGAAAGTTTTACCACAATCATCCAAGTGTGATTTTACCATTTCATTGGAATCCAGTATTACAACATTTTCTCCAACAATCTTAAAGAGTAATTTTAAACATATTAGATGATGAGTTTGGTGGTGCATGTGGTGCATGCATGAATTGGATATTGGTCTAGGGATGTTGCACGTAGTGTGTGGTGTAATTCCTTGATTGAATGGATTGCGATAAATGAATTTGAAAGCACGATGTGTTTGTGATGGATGAAATGAATCATCACGTAAAAGGAAAATTCATAATGCCAAGTAATTGCACAACAAACTGGAAGAAATGGGAATACGGTGATGCCTTACACTGGAGGCATGATTGGAATGTTTACACTTGAACAAAGGCATAAATTAATAGGTCTTAATTCCGGAATCTAAAATGCATGCAATATTGGTTGGTTACATTGTGTTGCTTTGTGTATGATGGAATAGTGAACAAAATATATCAATGATGCCAATACACATATGTGAGTATAAATGTGAATATGTATATGAACATAAATAGTGAATGTTTCAATATTAAATGGTTTCGATCTCTTAATCCACATGTATGTTCATTAACATTTACTAATTGATGATGGATGTAGTATTAATTTTGTGCTTTGAATATATGTCCAAACTCAATTTACGTAAAATGTTGGGATTATTTGTATCCAATTATGTGGCTAGAATATGCTTCACGTTGAGATGAATTAATTTTATCATTGAAATTTGGTTGTTCCTGTTGACATGAATTAATTTTATAATTGAAATTTGGTTGTTCCTGTTGACATGAATTAATTTTATCATTGAAATTTGGTTGTTCCTGTGAATTATTATGAAAGATTTTTTCTAAATCAATTAATTGATAAAGATCACAATCAATTAAGTTAATGCTCGGGACTGATTTATTTTGGATGATTAAATATCTGTTATTTGTTCGAACAACTGATTTGGATAAAGGGTTTGGTGATCTGTCGAACAATAATATGATTGGTTATTTTATATTGCACAAATGGAGCATATGATTTGAAAGTGAAACATATTTGGTTAATTTGTTATAAACTCTAAAGCACGAGTTACAATAATTTAGAAGAAGGAACTATTAGATTCGGAAAAGAATTGTGATTATGAGAAAAGTTTGAAATTCTCATGAATAAAATTATGAATTTGAGGAAATATTCTATTGATGAGATGTGAAACATCATATGGGAGAGACACATCGCCAGGTGTGCTTAAACCTGACGGGAGCTTCAAATTCGCATGCCAGCTGTGTTCACATAGATTCAAAACCCAGACTGAGGCTGCAATCCATAAAGATTGGGAATTGCAAGCCACATGGGTGTGTTGGTAATCTGAACATGGAAGGTGGATTAACCTGTGGTCCTAGCAAATCCTAGAAGGGTTTGGTTTATAAATCAAAACTTTTCGAGTGAAGGTAAGATACTCTGGAACCTTTTTCAGAAAGCAGACCGACTGTGGATACAATGGGTTCATTCCTATTATATAAAAGGTAAGGGGATGATGGATTTCCAGGTGCCGAATGACGCATCATAGGTGCTGAAAAGCTTGGCCAAATCTCGACATAAGCTTCAACAGTGGCAGAGTTGGGATGAACAGAACAAGGCAAAGAAATTCAGTATCCGCAAAGTATACAATGAGCTTAAATGTTATCAAGTGAGCATGCCTTCAAGGAAGCTATGTACGAAAACTACGCCAGATCGAGGGCCAACTTTGTGTTGTAGTTGAGTTGTTTCATGAGGCTAGCAACCAAGGACAGATTATGAAAGTTTGGCGTGCATGTAGATGACAAATGAAAATTTTGTATGGATGTTGAAACGTTACAACACTTGCTATTTGATTGCGCTAAAATGAAAAGAATATGGAGGACAATTCTTCAATGGATGCGGATTGATAGGATGCCATAGCAGTGGGATGTTGAAATGGCATGGTTGTTGACGAATTGAAAAGGCAAGGGAGGAAAAGCGCGACTTCTAAAGATGGCGATAACAGAGGCCATCTACTAGATTTGGAAACAAAGAAATGGGGCCTGTTTTCAGGGAGGTAACAGTGATGGGAACATGGTAGGTAAAATCATAGAGAGTATCGTGTACAGGGCTTGGTTAAAACCAAAGCTAAAAGTGATATGTGCAGGTCTTATGGTAGATTTTGACTGATTTTGTAATAGGAGTACATGCAACAATGTAAATTTTTGATGAGTTTTAAAGCAATGAAAGTTTATTCGTCCCAAAAAAAGGTTCTTGTAAATGCATGGAACAATAAATTTAGAATTTGCATCATGAATTATTGTATGATGAGTTGAATGTTATATGATTATGTTTGGCATGTATTTGCATGTTGATGAAAGTGATAATATCATGGATTCTCTTGACTACTTAGAGTTTGAAGAGAAAATTCTGCTCACTTAAAGAGATGATATCATCTAAATTGATGAGTGAAACATCGAAAGTGAAATGGAAATCAGCATGGAAGTGGTGAAAGGGAAACTAGTATAAAAACCTCGACTGCTGTTAAACGACAGAAAAGTTATGAAATTCAGTATATAAAATTTTGTGGTGGCCAAAAGCTAACCAGACATAACGCCGATTTATGAATTAATAGCTCATGATTTGATTTTGTAAGATATCAATGCAATCTAGCGCTACACTTGACAAAGTGACTAGTTATGGACTTGATAAACAAGTTGGTGATCGAGATGAGTTTAAAGCCTATTTAAATCTTTGATATACCCAATTTTGCTCTGATACGACGTCAGAGTAAAATTCAATGTGGAAGGTCTATTGTTGGAGTTTGAAACATATGATTTCATATCCCAGAGGTAATTTGTTTGTACTGGCATGGAAGTTGGGTTGAAGTTTTAGATTCTTATGATAAATTACATTTGCAGGTGTATGATAAAAGAGATTCAGCTATATGAAGTGTGAAGTGTAGCCGCTTCAATAAGCTCGGGTTTGGCTTGTATTCACTCATGAATGGATAGGGACACATGACTTATATGGTGTAAGGTTTAAGCTTTTGAGTTGTATTTAAACTTGTGTGGATTATCTTCAAGTGTTCAAATAAGTTGAATGGTTCAATCTTTAGAGACACCATGATTCTCGAATATTTGGAATGTGCAATTTACTAAGGTGAAAATTCAATTTTTAAGATATTTTCAATTATGCACTTGTTTGGTTGTTGGATTTTTCAAATCAATGATAATACTTAAATGTGGAAGGATTGTTGGTGTTTTAAGAAACACATGCTCATTCAGTATGATTGGATTCGAGTAGTTGTGAGCTTCGGATGTTAAAACAAGTTTGGTGGTGCGGAGTGCACACTTGTATAAAATATTTACGAGATTACAATGTTAGGATAAGTATTAAAATTGTGCTGGTCAGAATTCTAATGACTAATATGACTTATCCTGGTGTGTAAAGATATATCATTTAAGAGTTTATTATAATTCTGATGTGGTGGTGCGTATTGCCTAACTTCTCTTTATTGAAATGATAAGGATGATATCAGATTAAGGATGATACATTGAATGTGTTGGTGTAATATGCCTTAACAGAAGAAGAGTTGTCTCCCTCAACAGAAAATGAGCAGTACCCCACGACAAAAAAGGAGCAGTACCCCTCGACAGAATATGAACCCTCTCCCTCTTCCTCGACTGAAGATGAGCAGTCTCCGTCAATATAAGTGGAGAGGTCTATGATGAGTGATTGTGTTCAGGCTCCATCAAATGATCAGGAAGGTCCCCAGACTCCGAGGTTGGAAGCTAATTACAAATCAATACGGTTCATTAGTAAGTTTAAGTTTAACTTTATTCTACTATGTTTGGTTTCAACTTTATTCTACTTCGTTTGGTTTCAACTTTATTTTTGATGAAACTTTCATTTTCATTAAATCTCAATAAAACCATTTACAATATTTATGCTAGCTTTAAACCAAAACATCGATTTTACATATGAACTAATATCCTTTTGTTCATACTTCATAATTGAGATTAGAAATACTCTCATAAACACCCTGTATAAACAATCTACTCCCTCTGTCCCAACTCTTTTTTGCAAGAGAGGAAGATGGAGTATTTTTAAGGATCCACTATTTAATCAATTATGGCCCATGTGCTGGTGTGGTTTGTGTTATTTTTATTTCTTTTTCAATTTATTTCAGCTTTAGTTAGGCAAATTTCTAGGCTTTTAAACACCCTTTGCACTTCTAATTCCCGATGCCCAAACACAGTGAAAACATAGGGAACAACTGAAAATATAATGATTTCAAAACAAATTTCAAAATTTTCAAACTTCAAAATTTGGAGCCAAGAACATGAACAGTACAAAAATAAAAAATACAAATACAATTATCAGCACATAAACCCCACATTCTACCCCACTATAAATACATTTAAAATCTGCAAAGCACGCATTGATACAATCAATTCACCATGGTCCCAACAACGTAAATCTTCCTTGCACTCATACAATTCACCATGGTCCCAACCACGGAAATCTTCCTTGCACTCATACAATTAATTCACCATGGTCCCAACCACAGAAATCTTCCTTGCACTCATACAATCAATTCACGAACAGGAGCCCTCGACAGAATAGTCTCCCCCCCCCCCCCCGGCCAGAACATGAACCCTCAACAGGACAGTATCCTCAAGGGCGGAACCAGAAATTTCATATAGGGGGGACCAAAACTATATAATTTTTTTAATCAACTTGATTTCAAAATTATTGTTGTGATTTTCCTATTTTACTTTTCTTCCCTCGTGTATATAACACTATGGTGGGGTGTTAACTTGGGATGAGAATCAATTGGAAACTAGTTGGGTTTATGTAGCCAATATTAAACGAATTAATGGGTATACTGAATTTTCTATTCCATTTTCCTTATAACTCGATCCAGTAAATACATTTGATGCTAATTTTAAATTGGGAAATAAGGAAAGAATTTTATTTTACTAATTTTATTTTAATGGATCTTAGTGATATTGGGATATGTTTCCTTCCTCTACGATTCAATATTCTCATATCACCAGAAAGAATTTTATTTTACTAATTTATTTTTAATGGATCTTAGTGATATTGGGATATGTTTCCACTCTGCTTAGTGATATTGGGATATGTTTCCCCTCTGCGATTCAATATTCTCATATAATCGAAAATTTGATCATCACCTTTAACGGCCATTCACATGATCTAGCTCTATTATATATTTTTAAAATAAAATTAAAGAAAAGTTCAAATTAAATTTCGTATGCATCCAATGTCTGTAGTGAAATTTCTAATGAACAACTTTACATTTCAAAAAAAAATTAATAGCTTTTAAGTATGACACTTTACAACTCAACGACACCTTCGGATCACCCATCACAACCATTGTTTGACTCAGTTAAAACCCCAACTTTCGAATATGATTTGTCCATGCACAACCCTCTGAATACCTAGCTCTTGGATGAATTCCTTCTTCAAATCGAAGTCTCTCTTGTCAGGTTGAACCAATGATGACGATGCCAATGATAGGGTTTAATCATGAGGTGGTGGGCAAAAATTTGGTGCTCCAGACAATATACCCTCGCCGCCACTACCATCCTTATGATCATCACTTGTAACATTTAGATCTATTAGACAAAATGCAATGAGGTTGTTGCACCTTTCTCTTCACCTCATCACTACATTGAACATTCAATCTACTCCCCTCTTGATTTTTTTTTCTTGGGGGCCATATTATTTCTAGAGAAATGTGCTAAAATAACCTTATCTTTTGGGTGAAAGTGCCAACATAATCCTGCAAAATAAGAAAGTATCAAACTAACCTTAACTTATTGATATATGTGTCATACTAACTTGGGTGTCATTGACTTCAATTGTCAACTAAAAGTTTGGCCGAAATTCAAAAAAATGACCATTTTACCCCTAAAATAAAAAAATGACAAAATGACAAAATTGCCCTAAATCATATTAAAATGTGTTTTCCCTCTTTCCCCTTATTTTTCTTTCTTCTTCTTCCCGCTAAACCTTTCCCCACCCATTCTCAAACAAACACACCCTTTCCCAACCTCCATTAGCGGCCGAGATGTGAATTCCGTACTCGATTTTTCATTGGATTGCTTCACTTCTAGGATAGTTAGTCTATAGAAGTCACCCTTTGCTGCATGCAAATTTGGATTGCTCATGCAACATTCTTCGAGAATTTTTCATATTCTCGAGAGTATGAATAGTGACAAGTTTCCTAGTATACTGGAGTATGCTTCAAGAATCGAGTGCTCCACATCCTAAAATATTTCTTGTAAGTTATCACTAAATTTAAATAAGTGCACAAGTAGTTAAAAGCTTCAAACATATTAAGGGGAAAATATTAAAGTGCAAAATGTATGGAGATATTGTATTTTGTTCAGTCACTTCTCTTACCTTTCCATATTGGACTATAATAACATCAATGAATGTCTGAGGAAAATGAGGGTACCTAATCTTCAGCTGTAGAAACAGAAGTATTAGAACTTCTTCTCGCATTCAGATCGCCCAACTGGGTTGGTCGATCAGAAAAGGAGAAACAAGTCAAGGAAGCAAGGGTTCCAAAAGCTTGGAACATAAAATGTTTAAATATTACTGATCCAACCCTATTTTTTGAAGTGCTGATATAACCCCATAATTTTGATGGTGAAGAGGACAAATCGTCCAAATTTTCTTAGAAAACTAACCGGGGTATTTTGGTTATTTTTGGGATGTTCAACACCAGATATATAAGGCCAACGTCAGAAATGGCACAAAATGTTATAACAGCACAATTCATCTGAAAGTCAAGGTTAGATTACACTTTCTCATTTTTGCAGGGTTATATTGGCACCTTCAGCCAAAAGTTAGGGTAAGAAATGTATTTTTGCCCATCTTTTTACCTTTAAAAAATCAAACAAAATATTAGAAAAATACAAATACCATGATTAAAAAAATAATTGGGAGAGAACGGAAACTCGCTGGTCCCCCAATGTTTCGCTCCTACATATACTAAAGAATTTGAATTTACACGTGTATATAATCTAAAATTTTAAATAATTATCTTTAGGGATATACACAAATATAACCCTATAAACTTGAGTAAGTGCCATTATAATCCTCAGATAGTTTAAACTACAAAATATTTTTAACTAACTAATGAAAATGTCAACATAACTCTCTGGTGGACAATCTGGCATTGACTTAGTCTTTCTGACGTTGAATCAATCTAAAATGACCAAAATGCCCTTTAGCCAAAAATAGAAAGTGTGGACAGTTATACCTCTACCACTACAGTTGATACTCTACCACCGCTCCACCACCGCTGGGTCACTTGTAGGGCTACCGTCGGGTTGCCGTTGCACCACCAAACCCACCACCACTCGATCCCAAACTAGCCCTGACATTGCTGCCGCCCAGCCCTGCTGCCTAGCTCGGCCACACTGCTCCACAACTCCGCCCAACTTTCCCCACCTAGCCTTGCAACCCTTAGCCCTAATCAATGCCACCAGCTCCATCCAGCCCCACCACCCAACCACCCAGCTCCTCCCACCTCCGGAGAAATGAAAAAAAAAAGAATAAAAGAAAAATATGCGTGGGAAGAAAAGGAGAGAAGAAAGAAGAAGAAGAATAGGGTTTTGGGGGGTATAAATGTAATTTCATTCTTTTGAAAAAATTATAATTTTTCAGAAGGATAAAATAATCTTTTGACTAAATTTTTTTTGTCCCTAACATATGATGTGATACCTTCTTATGGTCCCCAAGGCCAATACCGCATTTTTTCAGCAATCAAGAAAGTCAAAATAATTTGTTTGGTCCCCAAAGCAGTTTCCAAGCGATTTTTCAGGCCAAACCATGGCACATGACTCGCACGTGCCATTTTATTCCAATATTTCTAGGGGTAATTTTGTGATTTTAATAATAAAAACAAATTTCACCTTTTAATTTCCCCTACATTTTGAATTACCCAAATCCATATCCTAATCCCAATTCCGCCCATTTTCCCCAATTAAAAACCCTAATCCCAAAAACCTCTCAATCCCATTGGAAAACCACGACAGTTGAAGTGGGCTCTTGGCCCTCAATTTTATTCCCGTTTTATGAGCTTTGTTCCCGACAGTTTAAGTGTCTAGCTTTGTAATGGCTGAACACCATGTGTTGACAAATTGAGCCGGCAGAATCTCAGACTCGTTATGAGGCCGATTGCATGGAACCCTAGGTAAGCACAAAATCATCAATTTCTCTTTTGTGCTTCCCCACTTTAACCAAGGTCATGGGTTTTATATTGTATTGAATAAAGGGATGGTGATGAATTAGATTGTGCAAATATAAGTGACAATGGACAAACATAAGATTATGGTGCTGCGAGAACATGGAAAGAGTTTTGGTGGCGGAAATGGAGCTCCTGACTACGGTAAGTGTGTCAAATTTGTAAGCATGGGCTGGGTGTATGTATATAATTGAATAGATTGATATTGATGGTAGTCCCCTGTGGTTGTTGGGTAGTAAATAAATTGGTTTCTATTTTTAAATGGTGTGGTTCCCCTTTTTTTGTTGATTGATGAGTACTAGTTAGAATAGGACAGTGTTTGGTCCACAATTAGTGATAGCATAGGATTTGTATTGGTTAGTTTGATTAGTTTAGATTTTGATGAGCAAGATTCTGTGGGATGGGATTAATTTAATCTCGGTTGGGATTAATATATTGTGTAAGCCTTATTAGGTAATTTAAAATTTTAATTTAGGTAGGGTTGAGGTGTGTTTTATATTAATATAGTGTTGTTTAATTTTAAGTAGCAATCAGTTCTCTATTAGAATACACTGCCAGGGTACATGACCTGGGGCCCCTTTCCAATGTATGTTGGTGGCTCGGTTTATATGGCCGATTTCTGTGAAGCTGGTGATTTCAATTTGGGTTAGATGGATTCTACCTATAATCATTTAGGTTATAGAGCATGGTTATATGGAGCGTATCTGGACCGATGGGGGAGGGTAAATTTCAGTTCAATAGATATAGATTGGTTTATACTATTTTCTGAACAATCGAAGGAAATAACATGTATAAGGGTTAAGCATGGAGTAGTTGATGTGTATTTATTTGGTCCTTACTGGAATTATGTGTTGACCTTATGGTGAGGAACATATGGAAGTTGATCAGAGGTTGGTTGGGTATAATGGGGACCAAGCAGGTTCTGATAATAAGAAGGCGAGGGGTAGAAAGAGGCCAAAAAAGGTTGTGAAGCACAAAACTCTTGAAAGGCGTAAGAAGGAGGATTCTGACCATGCTAAGTGAGAAATTACCTGAATGTGGCAAGGTCAATGAGGCAGCAACACATGATAATGAAAAAAAATGGGGAGTATGTTGATCCTAGTACTAGATATGGTACTGTATAGACCTTAAAGGAAATTGAAGGGGTCATACTAGTTGATGAACTAGAGAGCATGGATGATGAGGGTCCTAGCACACAGATTCCTCAACAGATTCCAACTACTGACTTGGGGGAAATGGGACACAGGGATAGACTAAGAAGACCGACTTTTCTCTTGAGATCAAGGATGCTGATAAAGATGCATTTTGGGCCAATGAAGAAGCCATTTGTGAGGTAAAGATAGTAACTGCTAGACAATCAGCCGAAAAGGAGAATGAGAAGCTGGTGAAGAATGATGACATGGAAGAAAATGTTCAGAAAGAAGGGGGTGCGGGGAAGAGAAAAAAAGAACAGGGTGCAAGGAAGAAAGTGGGATAGTTGAAAGGGAAGGAAAAAAAAAGAAACAGCTCCCATGATTGAGCATGTTAAAGAAGATTAAGATGGTGGGAAATTCCAACACCCAGATTATGACATAGATGATGATGATGATCATTTAGAGTAGATTATGAAGGAGAGGGAAAAACAATGGAGTTCACTATTAGGGAAGATGGAAGGTGATGGCCATACCAATTCTGAGGGGGATAAGAAAGCTGAACTTGAGGGCAAAATGGCTGAATCAGATTCAGGTGATGAAATCAGTGACGAGGATCAACATAGTCAAACTAGTTTTGAAGATGATCAGGATGTTGGAAAAAATGGGCAAGGGTTCACAAAAGGTTTGTGATACCCAATGGTAACGACAATGTGGAGTTCCAGGTTGGGCAATAGTTAATAAAGATGAGTTCGGGTTAGCCTGCAAACACCATGAGACAAATTTGATAGGAGGATAAGGTTTAAGAAGAACAATTCAAGGAGGTGTACTGCAATATGTGCAACAAGCATGGGTAAATGCAACTGGATGGCTTCTATCAACTTCAGGAAAAGGGAAAAAAACTGGGAGCTAACTTCACTTTTGAGAGCGCAGTCCTGCATTCCTACATTCCTCCACGGGTTTGCAAGATACAAATACCTAAGTGAGAGGTACAAGGCTGACTTGAAGATTATGCCCAACATAAAGATTTCTGAGCTTGTGTGAAAAGTTCATACAACCTTAGGATTACCATATCCATATATGTTGCCTATAAGGCAAAGAAGCGGGCAATTGATGAGATTGTGGGAGACTACAAGAAACAGTATGTGATGATGATGGATTATTGCAATGATTTGCTCAGAGCCAACCCTAATTCAACCGTTATGATGTAAACAACTAAAGATGATTCTGGAAACGAGGAATTTTGCAGAATTTATGTCTGTTTCGATGCTTGCAAAAGGCGGTTTTATGTTTAGGTGCAGAACTTTGATAGGCATGGATTGATGCCATCTGACCGAGCCTCATAAGAGGATTTTATTGGTAGCTATTGGACTTGACGGTAATGATCAAATATATCATGTGGCTTAGGCCATGGTTGAGATCGAGAGCAAAAGTACATGGCTATTGTTCATGACCCTTCTGCAGCATGATATCGACATCTAGAATTAACCAGGGTGGACTTTGCTTTCATACAAGCAAAAGGTATTAATTTTTATGATTTTATAGACTTTATGATTATATGGATATTATATGGGTGTTTATGTGTATTATATTTTATTTATGGGAATTATGATTTTATGAGGTTTTATGAATGTTTTGGTGGTTGTTTATGGGTATTCGGATTTTATTTACATAAGAATGTGGATTCTTTGGGATATTATAGCTATTGTGTTTGTTTTATTTATGGCTATTATGATATTATGTTGTTTGCTGTTATGATATTATGGAAATTTTATTGGCTTTTATGAGATTGGATATAATGGTTGTGTTGGTGGCTATTTTACTTATGGAAATTTTATTGGCTTTTATGGGATTGGATATTATGGCTGTGTTGGTAGCTGTTATATTTATGAAACTTTTTGTGCCTGTCAAACCAGGGTATTGCAGCTGCTATGAAGCAGTTACTGGCAGATGCAGAAACAGACTTTGTACATGGCATACGTACACAAATTTCAAGGTTACATATTTCAATTTGGGATTGAAGGAAATGATATGGGCTGCAGCTAGAGGTGTTCAAAAATACCCGGCCCGTAATACCACGCTCGTCCATCCACCGGCCCGATATAAAACAACCGGGTACTTTTTCATTTTGAGGCATGGGTACCCGGCCCAAAAATTTTACATTTTAATGGGCCAGGGCTGCAAAAATGTGATTTTCGGGTATCCGGGATACCTGGTAAAATTAAAATATATTTAATTACTTTTAAGTTTTAAATAATATTTTTCTACGGTAAAGTCTTGGGAAAGACCGTCTTATATAGGCTTATGGAAAGACGGGGTTTAATTAGAATTATAAAAGGTAAAAAGTCTTAGTTGCAATATTCAAAATTTATTATGCAAAGTGCAGTAGTTATAAAGTTTGTAACCTGACTCATGCAACCCAAAAATTTATCTTAATTTCGTCTAATTTGCTCTTTAAACCTTGGTCTTTCCATGGCTTATGGAAATACCGTCTTTCAAGAGACGGACTCTTTTTCTATACATCTACTCTCAGTTCTCAATTATCCATATCTATGAAATATTAATTGTTAAATAATGCGAATTTACATAATGTTCAAGTGCTAAATTTTTAAGTATTCTTTTTCAACTTTGAACTCTACATCGTTCCTTCTAAGTTCCGCCCCTTCCCTTTCAGCCTCGAATTTTTTATTATAACCCTAGTCACAACCCTATTCTAGCAGTAGCCAGTAGGTCAAGTTGATAAAAAACAGATTTGATTTTCCATCACAAATTTCTTATCAAACTTTCATAAGGTCTCCACTAAATTAAAATATATTAATAGAATGTTCCTATTCTCATCTTTCAGAATATTTTGTTATGCTCATCCAAACTATGAATGATGATGATGATTACAGACTTGTTATTCTTAGTGATCATTACATGCTGAATTTTATAATAATAAAAGGTGATAATTATTTGTACAAAAAAATGTCACGAGAATTAAATTGTTAAACTACATTACCATCATTGTAAAGACCTTTTTCTTTCACTAATACAAATTTACGTTACATATAGAAATGATAATTATCTCAAAAATATCAATTTTAAATGGGTTACCGGGTACCCATTAACTCGGCCCAAATAATTTGGGTACCCATATTGCGGATATCCTGTTCTTCTGGGCCGAGCCATGGGTCGTATTTTGAACTACCTACATATGCGAGTACCCAAAAGTGTGGGTATCCGCATTTGAACACCCCTGGTTGCAGCAAAATGTACCCATCCAACACAATTTTTGAACTATCTGAGAGACATAAGGGACCGAAATTTTGGTGCATTGAAGTGGTTAGAGGAGAGAACAAATCCGAGAGAGTGGTCAAGAGCTTTCTTCAACACTTAGTCAAAGTGTGATATCCTGGTCAACATATATGAGAGTTTCAACAGAGTTATATTACACGTGAGGGATAAGCCCCTTATCACAATGTTGGAAGCACTCGGATTCTACTTCATAGATTGTCTACAAAAGAAACGGGATTCGATTGCTAGAATGAGTTGTCAGTTTGGGCCGAAGATAAGAAGAAAGCTGGAAGTTAACCAGTATACCTTAAATCGATGTTTTGCTACTCCAAGTGGGGATATGGAGTATCGGGTGAGTTGTTTGTATATGGGAAGTTATGCGGTGAATCTGAAATCAATATCATGTGGGTGAAGAAAATGGGACCTTATAGGAATACCCTACCCTCATGTTATTGTTGTTATTAGTTTGGTGAAGGTAGATGCAACAACTTTCATGTATTCTCGCTATTCCAAGCCTGTTTACACAAGTGCATACAGCCATGTCATCCATCTCATTAATGGTCCAGAGTTATGGGATAAGACTGATCAAAATGGTTTACTACCCCCTAGAGATAAGGTTGCCAGGAAGACCCCCAAAGTCAAGGAAAAAATCTCCAGACAAATTGAATTCAACTAAGAAAAAGGTCAGGAAAGAATGGGAAGTTGAGAAGCTGTCAAGAGTTGGGAGGATGAGTCCATACAAATGCTCCCTGTGTGAGCAGGTTGGGATAATTCCCTTAATTGTCCAACCAAAGCTGCGAAATCTCAACAAACTGAACCAACACAACCCCCTCCAATTGCAGTTGAGTCCTCAACTTCAAAACCACCACAATTGAGGGTAATTTCTTTACTTATACTCTCTGAATCTTATGGTATATGTTGAAGATATTTTCACTAATTTTTTGGTTTGTGCATATGGGAAATGTAGCCGAAACGAGCTCAACAATCAGAACATGCTCAACCCCGTCCAAATGCGACTCAGTCCTCATCTGCTAAACCACCTCGAGTGGAGGTAATTTATTAACTTGTGGTAGGTATCATTTTTTATTATGGTTTATGCTTTCTTTGATAGCTTATGGTCTGTGTATATTGGTATGTGTTACTGAAGATTGCTGATATTAATTCTTTCACTTATGTATATGGAAACATGTAGGAAAAATGAGTATACAAGTGCAGTGCATACCACCAAATTGGACACACAAAGCTCACCTACAAGAGCCCGTCGTCATCGCGCTATAAGGAAGTGGACTATTTCGAGATGCGAGGTGATGAGTTGCATTTTTCGGAGAACCACTAAAGCATCATTCTACTGCTGAGCTTAGATTTTTGTTTTGTTGATGAACTGCCCAGTAGTTTAGATTTTTTTTTGCCTCGGTCTGGAACCTTACTGTTGCATGTTTGCCTAATGTTTCGCATTGTTAGATTGTCAGCAGACTAGCCTCTGTTTTGGCTTTTTTGGGATTGGTCCAGAATCTCATAATTATGGTTTTTGCTTTTTCGAATTGTTCTCGGTTGGTCTAGATTCAATTTTTTTAATCAATCGAATTGTATGAAATCAAAACAATTCGAGCTTGAATGAACTTGTTCTATCAATATGTGTTCAGAAGGCTGTGTTGCTGATCAAACAAATTGTATGAAACCTCAATGAATATTGATGCCTTTTTTCATGTTGTATTGCTCATTTGAAACATCCAATTTCTTCACCAATCTCCTCACCAATTTCTTCAACATATAACTTAATTCAATACATAATCCATGTAGTATTGATTTCACCCAATCTTTCAAGCAAAATCAATACTTAATCTTAGTAGTCATTACAATTCCTTTAACATTACTAAATGAAAATAGTCACTACAATCATCAATTAGTCTAATACAAACATGAAATAAATTCTAACTCCCTGCAAAATGAGACCAAACCAAACAGGGGCAAATGAGTCCAGCCCTAAACTTCATTAGAGATGGCACTATGATTGATTCTTAATCAATCAATTAACACTGATTGTCATCAATGCAAGAAACATGGCAATTACAAAACACACCAATCGAGAGTTCTTCACCTTTCTGGAAATTTTCCGTTCCAGTTCAAGTTCACGTTTCAAATCGACAATTTGTTCACGCTCCCTTTCAAGCTCAGCTTTCAGATCAGCAAAATTGTGGGCCAACTTCGCCACCCCTTCCTCCAACACACGCTTCCTCTCCTGAATTCCTTTAATAATCTTAGCCGCAATCTCACATTCCCAGCAACCTTCGTTGCACCATCTAAAAAAATTGCTACCAACTCGCCCAAGTGCTACCAACTTGCACCACGCCGACCACACGTGCATTTCAAGTACGCTCTCATATACAAATTGAAGAAGACAAAGTAGACACTAGAACTCGACATGATCTCTATCGGATTTGGGTAGAAAGATTTGGTAGCAAATTTGGGGATTCCGACAGAAATGAATGAGGATTTGTATATATATATATAGAAGAGATCCTGGGCTAAGATCCAGGGAAGTTGAAAATTGAAGAATTGTTTTTATTATTAAAACTACAAAATTACCCCTGGGCATATCGGAATAAAATGGCATGTAAGAGTCACGTGCGATGGTTTAGCCTAAAAACTGCTCGAAAACCGCTTTGGGGATCAAACAAACCATTTTGAGTTTCTTGATTGCTGAACCAATGCGATATTGGCCTTGGGGACCAAACAAAGTATTGCATCATATGTTAGGAAACAAAATAACAATTGAGTCAAATCATTTTTTATCGAATGTTG
Organism: Rubia yunnanensis; assembly: GCA_037428765.1. Lineage (NCBI taxonomy): Eukaryota > Viridiplantae > Streptophyta > Magnoliopsida > Gentianales > Rubiaceae > Rubia > Rubia yunnanensis. Next base: position 105,231,952 of record CM075063.1, on the reverse strand, counting down.
GCCTAAATTTGACGGAATTGGTACGTTTGCACTTACACTTACTCTATAGGGTTAAATCTACACTTTCAATTATCAAAAGATTATATTGGCACTTATGTGAATTCGATAGGGTTATAAAAACATTTCTCTTATTTTTATTGGGATGGAGAATAGCATAAAATAACATATAAAAATCAATTTTTTAAAGATTAATAATTGTTATATTGATTAATTTTAAAATGGGTACAAATAACTAATTATATTACGGAAAAAAATTTACGAGTTTGTAATTTCAAAATACTCTGAACATTGTACAACTCTATGACAATACAACTAGCGAGAGAGTACCATTGCGCATTTCCCTGTGGGTTTAATTAAAAAATAGTGCGTCTCCTATATAAATTAAAAATTAAAAACTAAATTTTCATTTAAGAATAACCACGTTGAACTATAAAATGAATTAATAATTTTAATTAGAATTTATTAAATAATAAAGGAAATAAATATATTGTATTTATAACTTTGAAGAATTAATATATAGCAGAATTATAAAGTCCTAATTTGTAGAAATAACATTCAACTGTTAAAGCATGTATAATAACAGCTTTGCATATTGTGCCTACTGATTCTTAAAACGATGAATTTGGAAGCAACCTCAGAATTACAAAGCGCTCCCTAACATTAGTCACTTTAGCTACGTGCGAAATCTGGTGCGATTTAACCAAAACGCGCACTTCTCTATTGTTTTCACCTTCCTCCTCTCCTTCTCTCAGTCACCTTAACTGATAACGGTCATATCCTTTCTCACCAGTTTCCTTTCGCCGCCGCCATGGCGGCTCTCCCTCCGGCCGATCGAAGCCAAGGGGGGACCAAATCATTCCTTCAAGCGCTTGCTAATCGACCTCCTCCACTACAAGCTTCCCTTCCATCAAACCCGGAAATCATCCCCAAAATTCAGTACAAAGGAGAAATCTCATGCCTTGTCAGTCGCAAGGATGCAGACATTCTCTCCTCCCATTATCGGAATGCTCTGATCGGTAAGTTTGCTAGAGGAAAGCCTTCTATGGTCCAACTAAACGAATCTTTTAATTCTGTAGGCTTCAAAGGAAAATTTCAAATAGGATCTATCGATTTCCGGCACGTCCTAGTTCGCTTCCAGGAAAAAGAAGACTACCAGAGGTTCTGGCTCAAGGGTCACTGGGTTTTCAATAATGCGCAAATGAAGGTATTGAAATGGACTTCTGATTTCTCTCCGGAGGCAGAATCATCCATAGTCCCGGTATGGGTAACAATTCCTCATGTCCCAATCTATTTTTATAATTCAGCTATGCTTGAAATCATGGGTAACCAAATTGGAAATTTTATTAAAGTTGATGCTGCTACTGAGGCTCTATCTAGGCCTTCCTGTGTGAAAATGTGTGTTGAAATTGATCTAAAAAAGAAATTACCATCTTGCATTAGAGTGGGAATCGAAGAGGATGGAAATGAATTCAATGTTGTTAAGCTCCCCCTAGAATTTGAGGATATTCCCCCCTATTGTTTACATTGTAAATGTATAGGGCATGAGGCCAGTCATTGTATTTATCTGCATTCGGAGCTTAAGAGATCCTCGGCTAGGAAAAATGATTCTGTAATTAATTTAACTGACTCCCATTTGAAGGGCTTGATGGGACAGGTAAAAGGGAACTCAAATAGTAATCAGACTGGTAATTTAGGAGCAGAGAGTTCAGGGATCTCAATAACAGAAAAACAAAAGGGCTATCAGTCTCAGAAATTTATCTATGTTCCTAAGAAACAGCAGAGTCTAGATGCAGTGCATGAATCAAATGAGTCTATTCTAACTAACTCTGACCCCCTGGTAGCTGATCCTAAGATATCTGGGGAGCCTCCTCAAAAATCTACTCCCAGCAATGTAGACAAGCCCACCATTGTAACCAGCAGCACAGAGGTTGTTGTGACAGAGAAAGAAGATATTTCTCTATCTCCTCAACCTGAAAAATTAATCCCCACCCCCTCCCCTCGAGCCTTTCCCATTGAACCTAGATCATTTGGGACACAAGATAGGCATCCTCAATCTGCCCCACCTATTTTTAGGTCAGTCTTTACCAAAGATGATCTACCAAGTAAACGAGGTAAATCCTTTTCCCCTTTCAGCTCTATCATTGCAGCAAAAAATTTTATTTTTTCTCAGCAGAAAAACAGGTCCAATAGATTTCTACCCTTAGCTGGTGAGGAATCATCTGGAGATGAGGGCACTCATATTGAACTCTCTGCCACTGAAGAAGAAGCCACCTGTTTTAATACTGCTCCTGAAGCTGGAACTGATCAATCACAGGGACACAGTGTCATATCTTCTGATCCAAGTAAGTTGAAGAAAGGTAAGTCTGTTATGAAAAATTGTAAACCACCTAATGACACTTTTTTCGCACAGAAGAACACCATTATGACTAGATCAAAAAGCTCCTCTAATGTTTCATTATGAATAGTTCAACTGTTAGAATTAAAATGCTGGTTTGGAATATTAGAGGAATGGATACATCTATGCTTAGACTCTCTAATCTCATCAACAGACATAAATTTGAACTCATTTGTTTAATTGAGCCTAAACATGACAATTCACAGTGTGAACTATATAGACAAATGTTGAGGTTTGATAACTGTTTCTCTGCAACTAATGGTCAGATCTGGATTTTTTGGTCTTCAAGCATAACTCTGACAGTTAGAAATGATAATCTTCAGTTTCTTGGAGTTCACCTAACTAGTTCTACTCTCATTAAGCCAATGGATGTCTTTTTTATATATGGTCTGAGAACCAGATTAGGAAGAAAGGATCTCTGGTCTGATCTTAGCTCACTTAATCATTCTGAATCTTTGTTTATTGGAGATTTCAACTGCATTTCATCAATATCTGAATACAGAGGCCCATCTATTCCAAAACTTGGAAGTATTAGAGATTTTAATGATTTTATTAATGGACTGGGTTTGGAAGAAATCAATACTGTTGGAAACCTGTTTACTTGGACTAATAATCGTTTAAGATCTCCTACAGTTAAAAGACTAGATAGAGGACTGTGCACTGCATCATGGACTCTTTCTTTTCCTTCCTCTACAATTCAGATTCTGAATAGAGTTAGCTCAGATCACAACCCCTTGCTGCTGACTGTAGGAAGTGACATACCATCCAATCCGAGACCCTTCAGGTTCCTAAATACATGGTACAAGAGGAAAGATTTTAATGAAGTAATTAAGAAGGATTGGGATACTCCTATGCATAAATCTGGAATGCTAGCCTTTTATTTAAAATTAGTTAGACTTAAGAAAGCCTTAAAAAGCTGGAACAAAGAGCATTTTGGTAACATTCATGATAATGTTCTTCAGGCAGAATTAGCCTTGCAGGCTCAGGAAGCCTTAACTGATCAGGATGATTCTGTTAATAATCTGGTTAACCTTAGGGAGGCTAGGGCTAGATTAGTCAAGGCCATGTCTGAACAAAAGAATTTTTGGAAACACAAGGCTAAGATAAAATGGCTACAAGATGGAGACAATAATACATCTTTCTTTCATAAATCTGTACAAGATAAGAACAATAGATTGAGGATCACAAAAATCAAGGGTAGAAATGGTCAATGGTTGGAAAATACACAGGATGTGGAGATGGAGGCAATCTGTTATTATCAGGATCTACTCAGTGAAGACTGCCTCACTGATTGTTCTCCATTCACATCTCATTTTCTCAATCATATACCCAAGATGGTTACTCAGGAAGATAATGAGAACCTATTAAAACCAGTCACTATGGAGGAGCTTAAGAGGATAGTGTATAGCCTTAATAAATCAAGCTCTCCAGGTCCGGATGGTTTTACGGCCAAATTCTACATGAAATCTTGGGATATAATAGCACATGATCTTCTTCTAGCTGTTCAGGATTTCCAATCTTCATCTAACCTGCCTAGGGGTATAAGTAGTACTTGGATCACCATAATCCCAAAGAAGAAAACCCCATCCTCATTTGATGACTACAGGCCTATAAGTCTTTCCAATGTGATTAATAAGATTTGCTCTAAAGTGCTTATGGAAAGACTTAAATCTATTATGCCTAAGATTATCTCTCCAAACCAAACAGCTTTTTTACATGGTAGGGATATTTCGGATAATGTCATTTATCTACAGGAAATGGTTAGACTCATTAACAGAAAGAGAAGAGATCCGAATTGTATAATTAAACTTGATCTCAAAAAGGCCTTTGATAGGGTTAGATGGTCATTTCTATATAAAATTTTGGCAAAATTTGGTTTCCATGCAAAATTTATTTTCACTGTTATGAAAAACTTGTCACAGGCTTGGTTCTCTATTCTTATTAATGGTAAGCCAGTGGGATTTTTTCAGTCTTCTAGAGGCATTAAACAGGGTGATCCTTTATCTCCATTGTTGTTTAATATTTTTTCTAAGTCTTTTTCAAGGAGCCTGACCTACATTTTTGACAAGGGTAAGCTAGACTACTTTGATCTCCCAGGTAATCCTCCAAGAATCTCTCACTTATCTTGTGCTGACGATACTGTCATTTTCTTTAAAGCTACAAACTTAACCTTGGTTAGATTAAAGGTTTTTCTGTCTATCTTTGAGGAAGTCACTGGTCAGTCTATCAATTATAACAAGAGTGACATCTTCATAAGTAAACATGCTACAGAGCATAAAGTGAACCACATTAAAAGGATACTTGGAATGAAATTGGGTTCTTTCCCTTTCACCTACTTAGGAGTTCCAATCTTTACTGGTGTGGCTAAAAAAATTTACTTTCAACCACTCTTTGAACTTATTGATAATAAGATTGGTAATTGGAAAAATAGATGGATATCCATGGGTGGGAAAATTACTTTGATTGAATCTTGTATATATGCCATTCCACAACACATCTGGCAAGTTATTAAACCAAAAAAATTGATCATTTCCATCATTGAGAAAAAAATGAGTAAATTTTTTTGGGGGGATGAATTAAAACCTAAAAGATCTTGGAAAAAGTGGTCTGATTTGTGCCTCCCAACTGATCAGAATGGCTTAGGCTTCAGGTCTATAAGCACAATAATTAAAACATGCTCAGTTAAATTGTGGTGGAAGTATCAAATAGGTGATGCCCTCTGGACTCACTTACTGGCTGCCCTCCCTCAATCTTATAGGTCTTCTCCTAACTGGAAGAGAATTTGTTCAGTTAATGTATGGGCAGAGGCTAATTCTAGAGTCATCATAGGGAGAGGTGATTGTAATTTTTGGACTTCAAACTGGCTTGATGTAGGTTCTCTGATTGATTTGTGTGACCATAATAGGGTGGATATTGATGTTGAATGTTCAGTCTCTGCTTTCATAACTAACAAAGATCTTCTCATCACAAAAATAGAGCCATTTCTGCCATCTCACATTATCAATCTTTTGCAGGAGTCAAAACTTTTCCCCCACAGAGCTGATAGATTAATTTGGAAACCAGGTATCTCTGGGAATTTCTCCTTCAAAGATACATATAATTTGCTAAGCAACCACTCGGGTTTGATTTCCTCTGCTAAACATCTTTGGAACACCAGATTTGAGAAAAAAATCTCTGTATTTATGTGGAAAGTAGTGAATTCTCTGCTGCCTTTTGATAACATACTCATGAAACTGAGGTTTTGTTTGGCTTCTAAATGCTGTATGTGCAATAACCATGAGGATTCTTTAGAGCATTTTTTTAACACATGTTATTTCTCTCTATCTGTTTGGAAAATTATTCATCAGTTCATGGGTATTCAAGATAGAGCCTTCCCTTCGGTTTGGGAAAGAATTTCATACTACTTCACTTTGCCAGCTCTAACTTCTTTACATGCTATAATGATCCGTACTGCTGCCATCTTCACTTTTTGGAATATTTGGAAGATGAGAAACAGATACTTATTTGAATCTACTAAGCCTTCCTCCACCCTTGTGCTCCAACTCATTAGAGATCAGATTTTTTTCTCCTTCAGTGCAAATCCGGTTCACATAACATCTCCTCTGGATGTGAGTATTGCTGATCATTCCTTTCTACCACTTCTTAAAATTTCACCAAAGCCAAAAATCTGGAAAATTGCTTGGACTAGGCCTACATCAGGTGTTAAGCTTAATGTTGATGCCTCTTGGTCATGCAATACTTTGAAGTGTGGGATTGGAGTGATCATTAGAGACATTAGAGGTGTTTTTAGGGGAGCTTACACTCTATTTACTATAGCTTTATCACCTTTGGAAGCTGAATTGAAGGCTATTAAGTTTGCCATCCAGATTTCACATGATTTAACTGGCCCCCTATATATGGAATCAGACTGTCTTTCTGCGGTTCTTTTTTCTACTGAACCACTCCGATGTCACTGGAAATGCTTTTCCCTAGCTGATGAGATCCATCAATCACTTAATGACATCAATCTCGTACATATATATAGACAGGCTAACCTGGTGGCTCATACACTTGCTAAACTTTGTTTGCAACTAGAATGTGATTCATCTTTTATTGACATATCTGAACTTCCGAACACGGTACAGGGGCTACTGAGACTAGATCAAATTGGCACCCCTGCTCTACGATTTGTTAGTTCGGATGCTACTCATTCTCACTCTTGAATGCAGGTTTTGATGTCGATGCTGCATATCTGCCTCATATTCGTTTCAACACACTACGCACAGCCTTGAAGATTTCGAAGTAACAAGCTTTTGGAAGAGCTTGCTATGTACATTCCTGATCATCCACATTGGATTAGGGCATCATGAAAGCTCAATTATCACAGCTTTTCCTTTACAATCTGCTCGTTCCTTTTTGTTGCAAAAATTAGAGGATATGCTCATGGTTATTCTCTCTGACTGACCTGTGTTTCGATTTCGATTCACTAAGAAGTTCGAGAGTTCATCCTATAGCATCCCAAATACTCTAGTTCATTCTTTTGGAAGCAATTTATGGTTGCTTCAAGAGCAATACGCTCAGCCTGTACAGAAACTTAGCCTTTGGCTTCTTTAATTTTGTTTAATTACGGCTCGGGAAGGCCAATATAATTTCCCCCATCTAGGATGGTTTATTTAAAAAAAAAATAATAAAGCATGTATAATAGGGTCTCTTTTATGGTCTCGAAAGAAGGAGACCAGCCCCATGAAGAAGAGACCGCTCCCCATTTGCTTTTCTCTCTCCATGCGGGCCTTCTCACGTGCTCTGCCTCCACTCCATTTGTTTTGTTTGCTACTGCATGTGTTTTCATTCTGGTGCATTTGTTTTGTTTTCTATTGCATTTGTTTTAATCATTTGCTTTCCACTCCATTTGTTTTGTTTTCTACTGCATTTGTTTTAATTCTGGTGCTTTTTAAAATTTTCAATTGATTCCTTTTTGTCTATTATTTCATTTTAATTGATAAAATAATTATAAAATATAATCTTAAACTTTAAAAATTAATTTTAAAATAATGAAATTAAATATTAATATTCTATTAATAAATTTTATATTTTAATTTATTTTGGGTAGAAAATTAATTTAAATTAAATATTAATGATAAAATTAATGAGTATGATAGAGAAAATTAAGTAGGTTCCATGGTATGGTATCTTAGTGGTCTTTACTAGGGGTGGGCATCGGGTCAGTTTATTCAGTTTTCAATCTATTCAGTTCGGATTATTCATTTTTTTCCCTTAAATATTAAGAACTGAATCCGACCCAAAAAAATCAAATAATCCGAATTATCCGAACCGAATTCAAAATTCGATTTTGATTTTAAACTGAATTCATCCAAATAAACCGAATTTATTCTAATTTTTATCAAATTAAATCAAATTTTTTACCCACAACAATTATGGGCCAGACCAAAAAATTCATTAATACATCAAAATTTTAAACTAATTACAACCCAATATTTCAAGCCCAAATAATTTATCACTTGAGACCCAATTGACAATCATCTAAAGCTGATGCTTTGGCTTTGCTGTTAAAAGAGGAGGAGTGAGTCTATTTATAATTGCAAGATAGGCTAAGTCTCCAAGAGTTTTCCGATGTGGGACTAAATGAGTGTAGTAATGCTTTGCCTTGGCTGAGTTGGCTCTTCCTTGATTTTGCCTTTGGCTGATTTTGCCTTGATTTTCACGGCTTCACCTACAAAATTCACTTCAAACTTTTCAACTATATTACTTGTTTTTTGTTGAATTTATTATGAGTCTATCTCTTGAAAGACGATCTTTCCATAAGTCATGGAAATATTATGGTTTAAAATACAAATTAGAATGAATGAAGATAAATTTTTTGGGTTGAATGAATCTGGTTATAAACTTTATAATTACTACACGTTGCATAATAAAATTTTAATATTGCAACTAATACCTTTTAATTTGTATTATTATAATTAAACCCTGTCTTTCCATAGGCCTATGGAATAATGGAAAGACGGTATTTTTCAAGATTTTGCCATTTATTATTACATTATTTAATTTGAGGAGTATTTTGTGACTGAAGATTATTTAATACCGTTTGATCTCAAATCCTTTTTATTATTATTACCCTGTTAATTTGACTTATGTTTTTACCATTTCCATACATGATGAATGTGTTTATAATATATTTTATGATTTCGTTCTCTTCTATTTATATAAGTAATTTAAATACATTTAGAGGGTGAAACAAAAATTCCACTATTAAATTAACACAACGTCTTGTTTTAGACTGACAAATCATTATACGAGGTTATTTTATAACTGATATAACTAATAAGTTGATTTGATATTTGTTTTTATTTATTGCAACAAATTTCTTATAACTTTTAAAATGTACAGTAATTTATAAATAATTATAATTTGACTATAATAGTTATTGAAACAAGATTTTTCATGATTAGTCTAACATTTAGATGGTCTAATAGGAGACTTTCTCCTAAATTAACTATGATATTTATATATTACAGTTTTTTAGTTTTTTTTAAGTTTAAAATTACATATTTTAGTAGATGTATTCATCAAAATTATTAGGAATTGTATTTTTTTAAAAACTAAGAGTTAATGTATTAAAATGTTATTTAGTTCAAATATAAAATCTAAATTATCATTAATTTTATCTCTTACATCTTTATGTTTATGTAAAATGATATTTTATACATTCTAGATCGTGTATTATGTTAAATTATTTTTCTACTATTATCATCCCGCCCCTCCTTAAAATCAGTTCTGGTTCTGCCACTGTCTGCTGTTAAATAAAGGTTGTACCAGGCTAGTTGCTTTAGGTTATATACGAGTAGATTTAAACATTGGTTTTGACTTTGAACTGACATATTTTCTTCATCTGTTTTAGTGAATATGGGAAGGGGAGACTGGAGATTACGAATCAGATTAAAATAGGCTCATTTTCATGCTACCGGAAGCATAACCATTACACAACAATCCACATCCTCACTTGTTTATGCTTCTCGGTTGGCTAATCACTGTTTTCATCTCTTCACCAAGTAATCTCTTATGAGTCCATTGTAGTTTGTTAATTTTTTAGAGCAGAGAAAAATGTCCATTGTTTGAGGAATGCTTTAGTCTAGTGAAAGATTACTGTTGAAGAATTAATTATTCGTGCACCTTATCACTGTGATTAATAAGATCGTTTAGATATGGATATTTATTGATTACAGTTAATACTTTCCGTTTACGTTCATTCCAATAACAATTTAAAAGAATATATATATATATACTTGTTTTTAAATTTATAAGAAATTTAAACAAACTAATTTATTAAACTTTTTTTATAATGAATATGGATTGTAAAACACTTGAATATCAGTCTATTGTCTATTTGATCCATTTCACATTTTCATGTTAAGATGTTTGGGGTAATTTTTTAAAATTTATAGATTAGTCCTCCCACTTATATTTACTTATAAATTTAGTTTTGTATTTTTAAATTTTATTTATTATTATATATATTTAATTTATTTATTTATTTACAATTCGGTATTCGGGTCGGTTTTCGGTTTGAGTTTCAATATCCAAAAACCATATTCAAAATTCGGTTTATTCAATTCGGTTATCCAAAAACCGTATTTTAAATTCGGTTCGGGTTATTCGGATTCGGATAATTCAATTTTTGGTTTGGTTTTTGGTTTTCGGTTTTTTTGCCCACCCCTAGCCACCGATCCGGACTACCTTTCTTTTGCAAAAAAACAACTTTCAGCCTGCCGCCGTCGAGTCTCTTCTCCGATCGTCGCCGCCGACCGCCTGTGCCGTTCTGCTGCGGTATAAGCTTGCCACCACCTCTGCTCAAATCGCCGTTGTTCACCTCCGACCGCTGCCGACGCTGCGTCCTTTGTTCACTCCGGCCACGAGCCTCAGCACCTCCGATGACGAAGCCTTGGTTTGCTCCGCCAATAACCGGATTCTTCTCCGCCAATTCTTCTCCACGGTGCAGATTCTTCTCCGCCAACGACCGATCAACCTTCGCATTCCGTTGTCGGCATACCTCTCATTCAGAACGGCAACGACGCAGGTGCGCGTGAGATTCACGTGCGTACTTTCCAGAAGCGCGTGTAAGCCAAACGCGGTACACCAAACGCGCGTTCCCCTCCAGCAGCGCGTGTGTCACACGCGCCGTACAGTGACGCGCGCAGTAAGCTGCTGACGTAGCGCATTTGTTGCTGGAGGGGAATATGTGTCTATTTGTTTTGGTGATGTCACCCTTACTCATGTGCTCTACATACCTACTTTGCGATGCAATTTATCATCATGCTCTAGATTGCTACCTGCCTTAAAATGTCTAGCCTTGTTTACTGAAAATTATTGCATTTTACAGAAAATCAGTACGGGGATTGTGATTGGCGTGGGTGAACAGAAGGGGGGGGTTTATTGGCTTCGTCTGTTGGATACTCGCATTCGTCCTCATATCCTACAGTCTATTCCGACAGTTGCTTGGGTTTCTTCATCTGATTTATGGCATCAGCGTTTTGGTCATCCATCATCTACGGTGTTGTCTTCTATTCCTACTCTTGATTTTAGCACCAATAATACTACTATACCTTGCTCTGTATGTTATAGAGCAAAACAGACAAGACATAGTTTTCCATTGAGTTCTACAAATGCTACTGCATTATTTGAATTAGTACATTGTGATGTTTGGGGACCTTATAGAACTCCATCCTCTAGTGGTGCATTTTATTTTTTGACGATAGTTTATGATTATTCCCGAGCTGTTTGGGTTTATTTATTAGTCGCTAAGTCTGAAGTAACCTCTAGATTTTTAGAATTTAGTGCCTTAGTGAAGAACCAGTGGGGCCGAACCATAAAACGTGTTCGGGCTGATAATGGGATTGAATTTCTGCCTTTGCGATCTCATTTTGCTGCATCTGGGATCATCTTTGAGACATCTATGGTTGACACACCACAACAGAATGGTTGGGTTGAAAGAAAGCATCGTCATTTACTCAATGTGGCGTGTGCTTTACGATTCCAAGCCAGTCTTCCTATTGAATTTTGGGGAGAATGTGTTCTTACTGCTGCCTACCTGATCAACCGAACACCAACTCAGCATCTCAACGGTCGTACTCCCTTTGAGTTGCTTTATGGGCAAGCTCCAAATTATTCATCTTTAAGGGTTTTTGGATGCTTGTGTTTTGCTGCTCATGTTCCATGATATCGTGATAAGTTTGCACCACGAAGTTGGCGGTGTCTGTTTCTTGGTTACCCTGCTGGAAAGAAAGGCTATCGCCTTTTTAACTTGGGATCCCGAGTGACCTTTAACAGTTGGGATGCTGATTTCTTTGAAGACCAGTTCCCGTACTCTGCAACTTCGGCATCTGCTTTATTCGATGAACCTGGCGGCGCCACCACACCACCACCAGATTCCTTCTCCTTTTTACCGGAGCCGCACAGAGTTTTTGTTCAGCCTTCTGCTGCCGATCCACCTCCGCCGGTCGCCGTTGGCCTTCCGCCATTCACCGATGGCCAACTGCTGCCAACTGCTGTCTTACCGATAACCGTCGGCCGTTCAACACCGGTCACCACCGGCCGATCACCGATGGTCAATGCCGGCCAGTCAATGCCGGTCAATGTCGGTCGGTCAATGCCGGTCAACGCTGACAGGTCAACGCCGGTGAGTCCTCCGCCGCCCGACGCCGGTACTACCACACCTACCACTGTCAGTCAACCTTCGCCGTCCGCTGCCGGTTATTCTTCACCAGCTGCCGCCGATGCTAAATCCTCGGTATCTACTTTACCGGCTTCTCTGGTACCGGACAGTTCCGCTGCTGAGTTGCCACCTATCAGACAGAGTGTTCGATCTCTTCGTCCTCCATCATACTTGGCAGATTACGACTGTGAAGATCATGCTTGTGCTCTTACTACTGAAGACCCCCCACTCCTACGTTCCCTCATGCATCGTCACTTTCCTCAGGTGTTCTCTATCCTCTTACGAATTATGTAAATTGTGATAATTTTTCCAGTATGCATTCTAGATTTTTGGGTGCTGTAACATCTAGTGCAGATCCCACTACTTATTCCGAAGCTTCCCGTCATTTTCATTGGCGAGATGCTATGGTTGAGGAACTTACTGCCCTGGAGCAAAATCAGACATGGACTTTGTCTCCTTTGCATGCGCATAAGAAGGCTATTGGGTGCAAATGGGTATACTAGACGAAGTTTCGTTCAGATGGTACTATTGAACGTCACAAGGCACGCCTAGTGGTTCTTGGAAATCGCCAGGTTGAAGGAATTGATTACACTGAGACCTTTGCTCCAGTTGCGAAGATGAGTTCTGTTAGATTGTTCATGTCTGTTGCTATTATAAAAGGTTGGGAACTGCATCAGATGGATGTTCATAATGCCTTCCTGCATGGTAATTTGCATGAGGTAGTGTTCATGCGTCCTCCGCCTGGCTATGCTGTACCTCCTGGTCAGGTTTGTCGCCTTCAGAAATCTCTTTATGGTCTTCGTCAGGCTCCTCGAAATTGGTTTGCTAAACTGTCTCAGGCTTTACGGGCTTTTGGTTTTGTTCAGAGTAAGGCCGATTACTCTTTATTTGTCTGTTTTCGTGGATCAGTTTCTTTACATGTTCTGGTTTATGTGGATGATTTGGTTATGGCTGGTAGTTCTTCTTCGCTCATCTCTGATTTCAAGAAATACTTGGGTTCTTGTTTTCACATGAAGGACCTTGGTTTGCTTAAGTATTTTTTGGGCATAGAGATTGCTAGAAGACCGGAGGGGATGTTTCTCTCGCAAAGGAAATATGCTTTGGACATCCTATCTGATACAGGTTTATATGCTTCCAAACCAATTGATTTTTCGATGGAGCAACAACATGATTTGGCACATGTTGAAGGTCCAGCCTACCATGACCCGGAGCAGTATCGCCGTTTGGTTGGGCGCCTGATATATCTGACTATTACTCGTCCTGAACTTAGTTATTCAGTTCATACTCTTGCGCAATTCATGAAGTCTCCTTGTGTTCCTTACTGGCAAGCTGCGGTTCGTGTGTTGCACTACCTGAAGAGTCATCCTGGTCAAGGTTTATTTCTTTCTTCCCCTAGTACTCTACAATTGACTGCTTATTGTGATTCAGATAGGGCCACCTGTCCAATTACTAGGCGTTCTTTATCTGGTTATTTTGTTATGATTGGTGATTCTCCGGTTTCCTGGAAGACTAAGAAGCAACCTACTGTTTCTCGGTCTTCTACTGAAGCAGAGTATCGTGCTATGGCAGTTACCTGCTGTGAGTTGTTATGGCTTATGTCCTTACTGAAAGACTTAGGGGTTTCTCACTCTTTTCCTATGAAATTGTTTTGTGACAGTCAATCTGCTCTCCACATAGCAGCCAACCCAATTTTTCATGAACGCACGAAGCACATTGAAGTTGATTGTCATTTTGTCCGAGATCTTGTCCAATCTGGCGCTATTGTTACTCAACATATCCGTACGACAGACCAACCAGCGGATTTGTTCACTAAAGTTCTCGGACGTAACCAGTTCCATTTTTTACTTGGCAAGTTGGGCATTTCCGATCCTCATGCTCCAACTTAAGGAGGAGTGTTAAGGAATTGGATTACCATAATTATAGATGTAATTGTATTCTGTTACCTTTTCCTAGCTTGTATAGGTATCCTGTACTACTATATAATGTATCCTGAATTCATGAATACATACACACAATTATTACCCTTATTTTCTACAGGAAGCAGTACCAACTAGAATGGAGGCAGACATCATTCGGTGTACGAGTCATTAGATTTAGAGCTGTCAATCTCTGACCCGAATCGAAAATCCAACACGGACCGAAACGATCGATTTAACCCAAAAATGAATTTAACCCGTGAGATATCAACCCAAACCTAAGCCGACACGACCGAACTCAACCTGAAACCTGATTATAACCCGAGAAAGATCGACCCAACATGAACTCGACACGACCGAGTTCAATCCGAAACCCGATTCCGACCTGAGAGATATTAACACGAACCCGAACCCAACACGACCAGATTTAACCCAAACCTGAACCCAACACGACCAGACTTAACCCGAACTTGACCATGACACGACTAGACTTAACCTGAACTCGAACCCGACACGACCAGACAAACCCGCACCCAAACCCGACACGATTAGACTCAACTCGAAACCCGATCTAAACCTGAACACGATTCAACCTAACTCACAATCAATCTGGACAATATTCAACCCGATAAATCAACTATATAACCCTACATGTAATCAACGCAAAATACTTTTGATTTTTTAATTGACCCAATTCGTAACGATAAAAAATTCCATTTACCTCAATATATAGTCGATATAAAGTAAACATTAATATATTTATATTTTAACAATTAATTGGTAACCTGAAATATTTATGTGCATAAACCCAAAAGTTAGTATTGTTATTATTCTAGTTGCATCATTCAAACACGTTTCTTGATAACCGTAAAAATTACACTACAACATAAACACGCTATTAGGACGCTTCCATTGATAGGACACTTTTGAAAAGCGTCCCATAAACGATCCGTTATCGTGAGTCCCTATAGATCCTAGGTCGTTATATTAAGCGATACTATAAATAAGATTTAGGGTTGTTTTCATGCGTCCTATTATATACTTTTGGATCGCTTTTTTACATCCTAAAATTAACATATTTGGTTGCTTTTTTGCATCCTAACATATTGAGATGCTTTTTTGCATCCTAAATTAACATATTGGGTTACTTTTTGCATCCTAAAATGAACATATTAGAACGCTTTTTTGCATCCTAAAATTAACATATTGGGATGTTTTTTTGTGATTTAAAATTATATATAAGGGTGCTTTTATGTATAGTGAATTTAACTAATGGGTCGCTTTTTTGTGATGTATAATTGTATATTGGATCTTTTTTTTTGCATTCTAAATTGAACATATTTAGTCTTTTTTTTTTGTGATTTAGAATTGTATATTGGATCATTTTTTTTGAACAGGTAAGAACTGACAGTAGGACGTGTATCTGGGATGATGCGCGAACCAAATAAGTATAATTATTGGAAAACTAACAGGTCGGATATTTTCTCCCTTATGAACACGCACAATCTCACGCAGGATCACATAAGACATGGTTGGAAACCAATCAAGTGATTAGTGAAGGAAATTCTTTTTGAAGGAATCAACTCAATATACAAAAACAAAGATAAAATGTGATCTCCTCAACACAACCTTGAAGTTTTTGGAAATAACCGGTGGATCCAAATGACATCCAGGATTCTAGATGCATACATACTGAAACTAAAAAAGGCATCCAAACAAAAGTCTTAGTAACTATACAACTAAATTTAAACTAGCCTTTCTTTCTCAGTTTTAACAGTTTCAGAGTTGCACTCTTTTTACTTGAAGCAGCAAAGCAGAATCCAAAGCAAAGGTTTCTTGCCTCCAATGGATTATTTCCTTGGTAGTAAACTCCTTGTTCACCATGGTAGTAAATTCAGCTTCACATAAAAAGTAAAAATACAGTTAATTAAGGCAGGACTAAAAGCCAAATTACTTGAAACATGGATACAAACCATTAACTAATTCACACAGCAAGTAGTTAAATTCACACGGCCATTCATATTAATAAGGCAACCTTCAACACTTTGGAGTTCATAAATGTAAATAATAAACAATCATTAACTAACTAAACCTGGAAATAAAAAGCAAGGACACATGAGCATATCAAAGAATTCAAATGCTGTGTCAACACCTGAGCATAACAAAGAATTCTAGGACCCTTTATCACCACAGAACTCATTAATGACCCCCAATAGCCCATAATTTCACCTACAAAAATAAGAAAGAAAAATTATAGTAGGCAATAAATTAATAATGACTAATTTTAGTAGTTTAATATGAAGCTCTCAGATTTGGTAATTAACCATAAGAAAATTTTCATAGGTTTATTACGAGAATGTTCATCATAGAGTTCTCAGTTGACAATTTACAAATATAGAAGCCATCACCAGCAAATACAATATGTGCATCACTTCACAATGGAAAAGTTTAAGGGCAATAACTTCAAATAAATTGCAAATGACAACATATTAGTAATCTTTGCACAAGAGACATATCAAACCACCCACCATTAGTTGTCACTATGCATATAAGTCATCGCTAGCAAATACAATATGGGCATCACTTCACAATGGAAGAGTCACCATCATATGTAAGGGCAATAACTTCAAATAAATTGCAAATGACAACATATTAGTAATCTTTGCACAAGAGACCTACCAAACCACCCACCATTAGTTGTTACTATGCAGATAAGTCATCACCAGTAAATACCATTTGGGCATCACTTCACAATGGAGGAGTCACCATCACATGTAAGGGCAAATAACTTCAAATAAATTGCAAATGACAACATAGATCAAGATTCAAGAAAACTCATTTTTCAAGCTCATTCCCTATTTCGAGAACATTCTCTTCGATTTCCTTATATCCATGCAGCCAATTTTGAGTTGTAACCAAAATTTGCACATTCTTCAGTAAGAGATCAGATTTGCATTTGTTCAAAGTACGTGCTCCTATGCTAAAAGCTGACTCGGAAGCAACGAAAGTAATCGGAATAGTCAAAACATCTCTAACCAAAACAGCAAGCACGAGATAGCTAACAAGTTGATTTGCCAATATTTAAGGACATCATAATCATCATTATCAACATTAACAGGTTTAGGCTCAAGTGGAGTTAACAAATAACGCTCAATTTCTTATTGAGAGGTCCTCGTTGTGGCTGAACTATTTTGAAATTCCTGGTAGCAACAATAAAAAGTTACTTAACTAAGTACGACACAAAACCTAAACCTGGACAAATAATTCACAAGGAAAAACTTAAACCTGTAGTATGTTAGCCCTTTTAAAGGGTCGAGAAGAACTTATCGCTGCATTTGTTGGAGAAGTAGATGAATCTTGACGAGAAGAATTGTAAGTGAATGATAGAGATGAATAATAATAATACAAATCCTTTAAAGTTAGCCAAACCTGATTTACCTTTAATTGACACTCTGAGTCAACATAGAGATGACTATACATAGAAGCAACAAATTGTAACTTGTAACGAGGGTCAAGAACAACAACAATAGAATGAGGGACATATGTTGATTTTATCATGCGAAAATTAAATAATGAAAATTGAATGAGCAATTTACATATGCAAGAATAGTATACTTTTATTAATTATTCAGACATACAATCAGAAAGCTTAAATTACGATTAATAAAAGCAATACATGGGAGAAATAAATCATATTTCAATCAATAACAAATTGATGGAGTCACGAGTAAACTCGCTGCCCTTGAAACGAATGAGTCCTGTCGTGGACATCATTCCCTAGGATAAAACCATCGAAGGTAACAATTAACACGTAAGAGTTACCTCGGATTCATGCAAGGCTCGAAGGACTATCACCTCGACAGAGCAATGGATGAAAACTTTGAGACAGACAGAAAGAAGACTCAAGTTTAAAATATGGAGGGACTTGAGAAAAATGGTGCAAAATTTTCTTACTGACTTAGAGACTCTATTTATACTGCTCTAAGAGACCATAATCATGGAAACATGATATACTATTTTTCTGTAATTAAAGAAGAATATTCTCCAATCACCCACTCACCAAATCAGAGACATTCCATGAATACTCGAATCAAATCTGCTGGAAAAGGAAGAAATATTTGCACAAATTCTTCATCATATTAAACATGGTAAACCGCATATTTATTTAAGATAATATATATCACAAAATATGAAAGTATTTTGTTCTTATCTCTTACTAATTACACACAAGCAATTCCATATATACTATGCGGTTGGGCCTTCTGGAGACTTCCATGCGGTCCATATGCATTTTGGACAGTCCAGAGAAAAATTAATCTGGGCCAATTTCCACTTAATTTTTCTCTTTCAAGAGTGACATTTCACATGAATTTCTAGGTTTTATTTGTTTTGTTCATCCTATATATATTTATGAATTAATGGGTTTCATTTTCTAGCAGGATTTTTTTATTGATCGCCTATTTACTACCATCGGTTCCAACTACACAATCGGTGCCCCATCTTAGTACCGGTTCACTTTTATTTCCACCAGTACACCCAACCGATGCTAAGTTTTTCTTAGCACCGGCTTAGGGTAATGATATGATCCCGACAATTGTGTTGAGTGGTTGTATTTGAGAGTTCTGAGAGTGTAACTCAAACAACGGCCCTATGGATAATTAGGCTTCATTATGTTGTTCTTAGGGGTGTATATTGTTAGTGTTTTACCTTTTCACAATTAGTTATGGTGGTTGATAAATTGTTATTTCTAAGAATATTCTATTGTTATCTAATCTATCACCAAGTCAAACTCTGTGTCAGACGTGATTTTTCTTATTCCTACATCAATATCTATTCATGTGGAGGATCGTTGGAAAATAATGGTTAAAAGGTTGACATTCGTCAACATTTGGGCATCATTTTGAGTGGGACCTGAATGGATTTTGGGTCGGTGGATGTCATTTTTGGGTTCTCCGCCACGAGAACTATAAAATCGACTATTTAAACTCTCAAAACGGATCAATGGCGAATGAGATAGGGATGTGGTTTTATTAAACATCCCCACACGTGTTAAGTTTCTCAAAACCTTGTGTCTTGGGGTTTCTAGACTAAATGTCTTAGGATTCCTCATCTCAGAATTCTAAGGCTTTCTAACCAAAAACCTAGAGAATTGACCAAATGTCTTAAGATTCCCTATCTCATGATTCTTAGATTTTTCATCCATAAATCAAGAGATTTGACCAAAAGTCTCGGGATTTCCATTCTCGGGTTTCTTATTTTCTCAACCAAATTCTTGAGATTTTCCCCTCAATTCTTTGATTACAAATAATCAAAGTTTTTTTAGCATAGTCATGATAACTCATGCTTTAGGGCTTATACCATGGTTTACAAGAACCAATACCCTAGACATAGTCGTAAACTAATGTCTTCACGTTCACATTTTCCAGGTCATACAAAATAACCAGAATATGTTGAACTTCGAGTCCATATGCTCTATCTGTGCTGTCTAACTATTGTCACTCATGAGCCATATGCTTGTAAACGATCAATCAAGATAGCCAATTATGAGACAAGCCTTCTCAAACCTTTCATTGCATCAAAAGGGCACTTTCCCAAAAAATTAATATAATCATAGCATATAAAAGCATAACATAATTTTAGACACAATATAGATCTAAAATTTTTGTATATGCAGCTAAATCAAGTCCCTAAATGAACGAGAATACATTATGGATCAAATAACCCAATGTCACATACTTCATTCATGCACGAATATATTACACTCTTGCCGAAAGATGTTATGTTTAAGTGCAAATGAAGTTTACCATTTTTCACATGCAATTCTCAGATTAATCACTAGCAGCACATTCTCACACAAATATGGTTTAAAATCTTTAACCAACATGAGCAGCCCATACAACCAAATTATTATACCATGCAAAATAGGTATTTCTACATTCGATCAAGTATTTAAGCAAATACTCTAACATTTCAAGGGCTTAGGAAATTAAACATGTCTCATAATTTCCAAACATATGTACTGCTTTCATGTAATTGAATAATAATGTCTAATCTCATATTCTAAACTCATGACATTTTTTTTCTAAATTTAATCCAATATTTCATGCAAAGAATCAAATATGATTTCTTACCATATCAACATTTAATCTCATAAGCATGAATATCACGGAATTAGCATATTTCCATAATTATGCCATGTAATTTAACATACATGCTCAACTCATTTTTCCACACAATTAAGGGATTAATATAACCAAATCCATTTACTATCAAATTCGATAGCCTTAGTGTACTGGACATATATGTGCAAATATTATTCACATAACTCTCTTTGTAACAAAATCATGTTCACGTCCAGATTCACACAAATGGTTATCAAATATAATCCAAGCAATATATGTCTATATAGCATATGTCATGATTCACTTTAATTAACGTGTATACGTACCATAGTTTGCAAAAACGTGGTTACATTCTTGATTCTTTCATGTTGCCAAGCAATTATAGTTGTATCTCCATGCCAAGTTTTTCTTCCAATAGATACAATCGTGTGTACTCGGATCCACCAATGTGTACATACAAAAAACATTCATCGTTAAATATATGTACACATGTCATATCGTAGTAAACAACCAAACCCAATAAATTGAAAATAAATTTTTCGCAACAAATCCAAGCTTAATTTTGAACACAATTAAGCACGGAATTTCCCCTCGTGAAGCACACAATTTCCATAGGCTTAATTTTGAGCACAACAAGCAGGATTCACTCAAAAATTAAAGTACGCATATTTAAGGTCTTAATGCAAGCTTGAAACAAGATCACAGTAGCATGTATAATGCATATTTTCAAGTACATGCAGAAGTACTTATGCATAATTAATCTAAGCATGCACAAGACTGAATTTTGCAGGCAGATCGATGAAAATTTTGTTCGCAACATTAAGCATCCCGCTTGCAATTTCTAAATCAATATAATTCAACAAATATCATTCGTTTCAAGACTGTTGGACATATATTGATTTTATCATGCAAAAATTAAATAATGAAAATTGAATGAGCAATTTACATATGCAAGAATAATATACTTTTATTAATTATTCAGGCATACAATCAGAAAGCTTAAATTACGAATAATAAAAGCAATACATGGGAGAAATAAATCACATTTCAATCAATGACAAATTGATGGAGTCACGAGTAAACTCGCTGCCCTTGAAACGAATGAGTCCCGTCGTGGACATCGTTCCCTAGGGTAAAACCATCGAAGGTAACAATTAACACGTAAGAGTTACATCGGATTCACGCAAGGCCCGAAGGACTATCACCTCGACAGAGCAACAGATGAAAACTTTGAGACAGACGGAAAGAAGACTCAAGTTTAGAATATGGAGGGACTTGAGAAAAATGGTGCAAAATTTTCTGACTAACTTAGAGGCTCTATTTATACTGCTCTAAGAGACCATAATCATGGAAACATGATATTCTGATTTTCTGTAATTAGAGAAGAATATTCTCCAATCACCAACTCACCAAATCTTAGACATTCCATGAATACTCGAATCAAATCTGCTGGAAAAGGTTCTATATTTGCACAAATATTCTTCATCGTATTAAACATGGTAAACCGCATATTTATTTAAGACAAGATATCTCACAAAATATAGAAGTATTTTGTTCTTATCTCTTACGAATTACACACAAACAATTCCATATATACTATGCGGTTGGGCCTTCCAGAGACTTCCATGCGGTCCATATGCATTTTGGACAGTTCAGAGAAAAATTAATCCGTGCCAATTTCCGCCTAATTTTTCTCTTTCAAGAGTGAAATTTCAAAAATTCATATCCCATTCACCCTTGATCCGTTTTGAGAGTTTAAATAGTCGATTTTATAGTATTCGGGGAGGAGAACCCAAAAATGACATCCACCGACCCAAAATTCATTTGGGTCCCACTCAAAATGACGCCCAAAAGTTGACGAATTTCAACATTTTAATCATCATTTTCCAACATAACTATCCCAGTAAGATTGATATTTATCAAGCATGGATTCAGCCATTTCATTAAGTTTTGGATCCAAGTGCCCTCGCATTAAATTTTCTTCAATCATAATTATTTTCAAAAAATACTGATTTGCAATAGGGTATAAGGGGCTAGAAAATAAATTAGTTATACAAGAAAAAGGCTCAAGAAACTCACAAATACTTCCAATAGTTTCCCATTCCTCATCATCCAATCTATCCACAACATTCATATTATGGACAAAAAAATAGTTTAATGGTTCCTTGGCTTGTAAAGCTTTAGAAAGCATTGAAAATGTAGAATTCCATCGATTTGACACATTAAGTATTAATTTACATGACAAATTAGATCTAACTTCAGCCACAACTCGTTCAAATGATGTAATCCTAGAATCAAACCCATCAATAAATTTCAAAATATTACGTAATTTACAAACACTAGAATCAATACACTTCAAACCAGATTGAACAATAAGATTCAGCACATGAGCACAACAATGAATATGGAAAAAAATTTCCACCACAAGGTAGAGGTGATATATTATTCAATTCAGTTTTCAAAGAGTTGACCATATTATCCATACACCGGGCATTATCTAGTGTCATATATAGAACTTTTTCTTCAAGTTTCCATTCTTTTAATAAATCAAGCACAATGAGGAGGCTCAAAATATCTAAAATTCAGTATTTTAGACCTAAGAATCCAATCTTTATCAACATAATGCGCGGTAAGTGTGAGATAACCACGACTAGTGGAAGTAGTCCATAAATCACATGTAAAACTAATCTTATCGGGAACATCAGTAGTCAAAGTCTTAACAACTCGCATTTGAACTTTTCATGTTCTGAAATACAATACTTAAGCATCGTATTATGAGACACATGTATCACATTGGGGTTCAAATAGGTAAGCATTTTCCTAAGGTGTTCATGCTCGACTATTCTCAATGGATATGCATGACAAATAATGGCACGTGCAAATAATTCACAAAAGATTTTTTGATCAAATGCAGCTAAATTTGAACACACTTTTTCAGTTAATGAACCTTTATCTTTGCAAACCTGTATATGCTTTCTTGGATTTCCAGTACCATCTTTACCTTCAGCGGGGCATGTCATACAACATAACTTACAGCGAGCACGCAATAGAGTTACCCCATCTTTAACTTCTTTATAAAAATTATAGTGGGCCCATACCTCTGAACGCTTTAGTAAAATATTCCGATCACTGTCATCAACTGGTATTTCCTCCACAACGTTGTTACCTACTTGGGAATTTAAGTCCAAGAAACTTTCAGCATTAACTTCAAAGGATCTAGAAGTTTCATCCATCACCACCTGCAGAAAAAATCCATCAATAAGAGAGCAGAAATAGGGCCAGTGTTCATGTAAAAAGGTAAAAAAAAAGAGAAATAGAAAGTTTATTATGGAAAATATCCTTTTATAATCAAACTTACATAGTTCTCGTAACTTCCATTCCAATTACAAAGTTCTATTTTAGTAACCCTATCTTTATTAGTTAAATTACTTAGAGTATTTAATCAATTTGGGAGGCGAAGTGGAAAAAATCTACTCATTTCATAGTCCAGGAACTAAAACATTAGTTTTAATATTTTTTAAAAAAAACATTAGTTCTAATGTATAGTGCAGCAAATATTAGTTTTAATATAAATTTTATTATTGACAAAGTAACAGTATATAGTGTAGCAACAAATATTAACATGATGATGAATTGATGATTGATGGATGACTTGTGTGCACAGAGGGGAAAGCAAAGAGGTTCCAATGCCATACATCAAACAAACAAAACACTAGCAAATAAGATGACATTACCTCAGGGTTGCTAATTCAAAGCTCGATAATAAGAAGCACAACAAACATGTTAACAATAAGCATGAATGGAATACGGTTGAATAGGTATCCATGCACATTTATGAGCAAGTCAAGGCTAGACGATTCCTACTTGAAGTTTTGTGCCTATTGAATCTCATAATTAGGCAGCCAACAACCAAGAACAAACATTCAGTATCACAACAACAAACATTCAGTAACAAGAACGGTAAAGGACATCTGAAGTATAGAACTGAAACAAGGACTAGCAGCAACACACAACAGAGAGACTAAACTCACCAAACAGGAGAGACAAACATAACTAGGGATTAGCAGAGACATGACACATGTAAATAAATGCATATGAATAATCCAAAAACGATGTATATCAGCAGATTTATAGTCATAGGATCAGCATAATCATGATAAGTTTTAAGAAAACCATATGTATAAGACAGAAATAGGGACCAACAGATTTAGAAATTAATGAGACACTAACTAAAAGGTTAAGCATAATAGTGCACCAAGGACCAACATGACGACACGGTATGAAGTGAACCTTTAGCATGACAGTAACTTGAAAAAAAGGCAATAGAATTCACTAAACTAAGAACTAGTAAGACCAGCATAATCATGACACAAGTTAAAATGATCACAAGCATACGAAAGAACTAAGAACCAACATAATCATAATCATATGGACACCACAATAATCAACCCTGAATAAAGAGCATCATAATCATATGGACATCATACAATCATAAACCAGCATACATTAATACATGAAACAGACACAACCATGAACTAAAACCTAGTAGATTCACAAATATAAATTTGCTCCAGTAGGTTCCCGAAATTCCATCCCCTTACATAAAATTACCGCAAAAAATCAGCCAAATAAGAGCATCAAATATCCTTAAAAATATCCTCAAAATAAGACAACACCAGCAAATAAGATGACATTACCTCTAAATCAACCAAATTCTCAGATCTGGCATCCACACGGGTGAGCTGGCGGTGGAAGACTGTAAGGAGAAAGACGAGAGAGTGGCAAAAATTAAATTAGCAAGCACAAATAGAACAAAGCGAACAATAGCACAAAACAAAAAAGAAAAGAAAATCTGTGAGCGCAGTCGGAGAGAGCACAAAGGGAGAGCAGACGCAGAGGAGGATCAATAAAGCAAGACGAGAGAGAGCATATAGCAAGTGAGAGGGAGCACAAAGCAGACACAGAGAAATAGAAATAGGGTTTCAGGGAGAGACAAAACATTCAAAAGCTTTTATACTAAGGGCCTAAAGTATTAATGCTACAGATTAACCCTAGTTGAAATCAATGGCTGGGATTATTTTGCTCTACTTGTTCTTCTTTTTTCATTTGTTAAAAACCTTTTCACCTAATTTAATTTCTTGTATTTTTTTATAATTAATTCATCTTTTTTTCTTTCTTTTTTCTAAATTATTTAAGCTTTGTTATGAATTCTCAATCATAAATTTATTTAATTAATGACATGCTAAACTGTAAAAATTAAAATAAATTATTATTTAATTTATTTGTGAAATATCAACTTTTGATTAATTAATTAGTGTCAAACTAGTTAAATATGAAAATGTTTATAAAAAAAGGTATAAAGGATAATCAGTGTAGATATAAAGGCAGTTATTCAAATTCAATCAACTTCTCATGTAAGAATGCAGCTAAATGATTAAGAACACTAATTAGAATCGTAACATCTATACCTTATATTATTGCATTATTGCACTACAATCATAACATCTAGTTCAAAGGAAAATCATATCTATACCTTATACGTACTTATAACGCCCCTACTTTTAATCACCGTATATGTTACCGTTAAATATATTTTTCACTTATTAAGACAACTGTAGTCATAAAAAGTTACATTAGTTATTATTATATGTGAATGTAATTAATCGTTAGACCTATGTACAAATGTAAAAGATAATTGATGTATATAAACCATTTTATGAGTTAATTACAAAAAGTCATAATTAAATGATTATTTTAAATTAGATATTAAACGTAAATTAGTGTCTATAAAAATGAAACTTATGCTTTGTTAGATAAAATATATAGTTATGTGAAAAATAAGATATATATATATATATATATATATATATATATATATATATATATATAACACCAAGTGTTGATTTGTGTTTCCAATTAGTTATACACAATTTATATATTTGTATAGGAAACTAGTCACAACGATAAGAGCTAATTAGTAACTTAAACCAAGTTAATTAGAAAAGTAATCTCAAAGTTATTTAAATATAGTTGACTTCGATATATAGGGATGCAGTTTCGTGTAAAACTCATTAACAATGTAACTATATAAAGTCTACTGACATTAATATGGAACTAAATAAACTTGGTTATATGTTAGGCAAATAAATTGGTTAGACATATTTATGAGAATAAAGTGAGATTTATGTTTATTAAAAATCTACAAATATAGTTACATAAATTCATCTCTTAGCACGCAATGTTAAGTTTAAAATGCAACATTATGTTTAAGTTTATAAAGTTAATGGATAATATTAAGATAAAGAGAGGTGTTTAATCATAATTATGATTCTGAATAAGTATATAGAAGATCGACTAAATATTGATTTTGATAAATTATAAATAAAAATTACATGTTACAATGAAACATAAACCAATAATATTATAACTATAAAAATGTGAATCAACCTAAATTTAGTCGAGTAGTATAATGATTTGATCCAAAATGAACCAATACTAACCCGACCTAATCCGAGTAAAGAAATTACTCGATAGTAACCCGACACGAGTGCAAGCGAACCCGACACGACCTGACTTGAGAAAAAAATCTGACACGTTTTACTCCAACACGATAGGAACCCGACTTAACCCGACCCAATCCGAAAAATAAATATAACACATTATAATCCGACCTGTTTTAACACGAACTATTTTCAACCCGACCCCAACCCGACACGATGACCCAAATTGACACCACTAGACCCAACCCGAGTAAAGAAATTACACGATAGTAACCCGACACAAGTGTAATTGAACCCGACCCGACCCGAGAAAAAAAATCTGACATTGGGCCTTGAAAGCATTAGGTATATTGAGTCAATATTGATTCCTAAAATGCAAAGTATAGGAAAAGACAGTTTTTGCATAAGGTTATCAAAAAATGAGTTCAATTACAATAATAAATGGTAAAGGGTCTTAGTTGTAATATTAAAAATTTATTATGCAACGTGTAGTATTTATAAAGTTTATAACTTGATTCATGCATTCCAAAAAAATTATCTTCATTTATTTTAATTTGCACTTTAATCCCTGGTCTTTCCATTATTTATGGAAAGACCGTCTTAAAGAGATGGGCTCTTCTTATAATAATTAAAATTACGAACAATATTAATTATTACTAAAAAAATTCAATTACTAAATTTTACTAAGAATAAACTAATATCTAGAATTTGTGACTAATCAATTAAACATATGAACTAACATTGATTAAACATATGAACTAACATTCTCATCTCACTCAAACAATTTTATCTTTATAATAAATTATTATAAATTATAGTGAACTAATGTAAAAAAATTATGATCTAATCAATTAAAATTATGAACTAAAAAAATCATATCAACACATATTTTCTTTTATTAACATATATTTTTTAATAATAATGAACTAATGCTTAAAATTTGTGATCTAATCACTTAAAACTATGAACTAAAAATCTTGTCTTTGTTAAAATATTTTATCTATAATTAAAATTGATGTGAAATATTAATGAACTAATGCCTAAAAATATGATCAAACCACTTAAAAGTATCAAATAAAAAATTCATATCAAATACACAATTTTAAAACTTATAAAATCGTGTTTAAGTTTAATAATAATGTCTAAAATCTATGATGTAACAACTTAACTTATGAACTAACAATCTCATTTAATTGAGTCAATTTTTTAATATATTATTAAATTTATGTTAAATAATAATGATCTAATGCCTAAAAACTATGAACTAATCACTTAAAATTATGAACTAAAAGGTTCATATCAATTAAATATTTTTAATTAATTTATTTATGTTTAATACTAATGAACTAATGTCTAAAACATGTGATCAATAACTTAAAACTAGGAACTATCAATGTCATCTCAGTCAAATAATTTGATCCCTTCCTAAAAGTTATGTTAAATAATAGGGAAATATCCAAATATAAGTCTGTATAGTTTGAAAGTGCAGATATAGCCCTAAGATAATTTTTAATGCAAAAATAATCTTAACTACCTTAAATAAGTACAGATATAAACTTAAAAATTATATTCTGGCATTAACTGACCATTTCCGACCATTGACCAACTAGAAATGACCAAAATATCCTTTAGACCAAATACAAAATTTTAAAAGACTAAAATGCCCTTTGCCCGTTACTGGAGCGCCACCGCCTCCACTGCTGCATCTCTACCGATGCGCCGCTGCCAAAATCAAAGGGCTTCTTGGCAGCACCAACAATCTCCATCTTTGCCTCATAGCTTCTGACATTGAAACTATATCTCCAAAACTTCACACAGACAAGAACACACTAAACCCAACTCATTTCCTCAGCATTCACACCAAAGGTGGCACTTTTGACTAATTCCCTCTTTTATGAACAGTAAAAAAGATGGGTTTATAGTGTTCTCACCGGAATCTCACTGCCGACGCAAAAACCCTAGTGCTTCATCAGGTTCTTGAAATGAAATACCCCAGCCCGCCACCTATCTTATTAGCCCTTCCTTCTCTCTGCCACACCACTCAAGGGATGAACTGAAGTCCACCGCTCCCAAATCTGTTGCCTGAAATCTTAAACCCCAAAATCTCAGACCCAAAATAACAGATCCGTCACACACCGTGTACATCGATCTGTCGCTAACGTCTGAGACTGAGAATGGTATGAGACTTGGTGTTGGGTCGATGGTCCACATTGAGCTTGGCCCATATCTCCGGCTCGGAATGGTATGAGACTGTTGCGCCGATGATGGCGGAGGCCTAGGTTCGCCGCCCCAAGGAGAGAGTACCCCTTTCCCCGACGGGATTCTGCTAAGACGCCGTTCAATGATATTTTTGTGTAGCAGAAGAAATGTTTCTGATGGACAATTCTATTTTCTGGTAGCTATATATAGAGTTAGCCGTCATCTAGGGTTTAAGCTCGGAGTGCCGAGGTTATACGAATACAGCCCATTGAGAATTGGGTTGAGAGTTCTTGATTTTAGTATAGCAAATATTTGAAAGTTGGCATCAAATACGGTGGGTTCTGAGGTTGGCTGACAATATAGAGGACGCATTTAGTAAATGCGTCCTCTCGAAAATGTTTTTTTTTGTTTTGAGCCGATGGAATTTTTTTTTCGGCATAATGATTAGAGGACGCATTTTGTAAATGCGTCCTCTAGGAAAATAAATTTTTTTTTCTGTGGAATAAATAGAGGACGCATTTACAAAATGCGTCCTCTAGGAAAATAAATTTTTTTTTCTCTGGAATAAATAGAGGACGCATTTACAAAATGCGTCCTCTTGGAAAATAATTTTTTTCCATTTTTTCTGGCAAGTTGAGTATAAAAATAAAATTAAATAAAGATAAATATACGGACAGATAAATATAAAAATAAAAATGAAAATAAATAAAGATATATAAATATGCACACACGTAAATGTGTGGATGTACACACACGTCAATGTGTGGATGTACACACACGTCAATGTGTACAAATATGTACGTAAATATAAATATAAATATATACACATATATAAATATAAATAAAGACACATACATAAATATGAACATATATATAAACATAAATGAAGATATACATATATATATATATATAAATGTATATAAATATAAAAAATATATGTAAATATAAAAATATACGTACATATAAATGTAAAAATAAATATAAATATAAATATGAATAAAGATATATGAATATGCACACACGTAAATGTGTGGATGTACATACGCAAATGTGTGGATGTACACACACGTCAATGTGCACAAATATATGCGTAAATGTAAATATAAATATGTACACATATATAAATATAAATAAAGACACATACATAAATATAAATAAAGATATATATATATATAAACATAAATATAAATATAAATGAAGATATACATATATATATAAATATAAAAAATATATGGAAATATAAAAATATACATACATATGAATATAAAAATAAATATAAATATAAATATAAATAAAGATATATAAATATGCACACACGTAAATGTGTGAATGTACACACACGCAGATGTGTGGATGTACACACACGTCAATGTGTGGATGTACATACACGTCAATGTGTGCAAATATATACGTAAATATAAATATAAATATATACACATATATAAATATAAATAAAGACACATACATAAATATAAATAAAGATATATATATATATATAAACATAAATATAAATATAAATGAAGATATACATATATATATAAATATAAAAAATATATGGAAATATAAAAATATACATACATATAAATATAAAAATAAAAATAAATATAAATATAAATATAAATAAAGATATATATAAACTCTAATATATATAGAAGCCACGCATTTTAAAGGTAGTATAAAAAAATCGGTAATGTAATAGTATTTTTTGTAGCTTTAAATAATGGAAGACGCATTTGGAAAATTAATTGTTCGGTAGACCGGGTGTCGGCATCGGCCGGAGAATTTTAATTATTGGGCGAAATGGTTATTCTCGTGTTTGTCTGATTGTATGTTGTGAACTAGTCGAACGATAAATTAGGACAGCGTGAGTTGCTGTTTGGTAACTAGTCCTGAATAAGGGTGCCGGAATGAAGTATTGCATAGTTAGAATGAGTATGAATTAGCATAAATGTACAATAGCCGAACAGTACGTGCGAAATGTAATGCAAATCAGTGTTTAGTGGCATGCTCTGTCCTAGTGACGATGACGATCCCTGCAAAGCTTTCCGCCCGTTCCACACGGTGGAGGGCGTACGGTCCTAGATGTCCGTCGAGGAACAGCCATCTGTGTAGGCACGTGCACTTCCTGAAGTGGAACTCCCTCTGGTATTTCGTCCTCCATTTCGTCTCCCGTATCCTCACGATAGGCATGTGGAACACTACCCGTATGTGACTGAGGATCAGGTGACATGAATTGATGACTCGATGTTGGAGTGACATATGCAGTGTGTTCCGATGGAGTCATACCGTAATGTGAAGGTTCACCGTGCGATGGGCCGGCAATCGGTGGACTCGCATGTGATGGGCCAGCTTGTGATGGACCAACGTGTTCCTCCCGGCCCCTAGGACGCCGCCTCCGACCTCCCTGTCGAGCTGGTGGAGCCTGGCGGTCGCTTCTGAGGTCTGCATATCTGACACCAGGGGGAGGATCTGCACGGTGCACAAGCGGCTGATAGTACTGTAGTCTGGAGGCCTGATGCGCGTGTTGTAGACCCCGTGTGACAACTTCATGGATTCCGCGGAGAGCGGCCGCGAATGGTGGGGGACATCCATCCAACGGAATGTTCGACATGTTGTACACCTCAGTGACTATCTGCAACTATAGAATCGAGATAAATATGTTAGTTATGCAATATAGGGGAAAGCCGTAGCATTATTTCTTGAGAATGTTATGATTGTAGGAAATACCAAGTACTCTGCAGTTGCACTGTCTCCATGGAAACCCTCTGTAGCCGTGGTAGGCCGTCCTGGCTGATCAATCATGCTCACCGTCTTGCGGAAGTACCACTCCATGTATTCACGGCTGGGACAATATGGATCTGCATACCCAAGTGGGTGTACTTGTCGACCAGATCGTTGCTCCCACTCAACGAGAAATCTTCTTAGTTCGGCACGCCAATCAGTGCCAGACCTGCCGCGACGGTCTACATCATGAAGCAGTTTATACTCTTCCCTACTGACCAGCTGGGTGGGTATTGGCTGGATCAGGCCGAACTGCCTGAGAACCCGATGTGCGTGGTGGAACTCCACTACATGCCAGCAGATGAGGTCGACGCACAGCAGCCAGTTGTTGCTACTAGCAGTACAGTACCACGGGAGTTGGGCCACGATGTCCGGCGTGTATGGCTCCCAGATAAACTGAAAGAACATCATAGTGGTCCCGTTAGGTCTTGAATACCATTTTTCGCACGAAATCAGGAGATTGTAATCCAAGATGGCCCATACCTGATTCTGAGTGAGAGATGTGATCTGATCGCGATACACTTTCAAAACATGCATCGGTGAGTGTGATAAATCGTGAGGGGCTCTCCACCTACGGGCGGTGATGAGTGAACTATATTAGCAAATATATGGAATTGACCACAGTTTCAGAAAGTGACTGCTAGTGTTATTCGGCACCTACCGGGACCCAACAGCATTCATCGGCGCCGATATGGGTAGAGCTCCTGCGGGTCGGATGGATGGGATGCGCTCCCATGCCCACAACTGTTCCACAAATTAAATTACATGTAATACAAAGTAACAGAGAGGACATTATGTACGAATGAGTGGAGTGACAAATTACTTTACCTGTAGCAGGACAAGGGGGCCAGAAATGGATTTTACTTGTGGGATTGCAGCGTCACATAAGCACCGGTACAAGTGTACAAGAATGGCACTCCCCCAACTGTAGTGACGTGCTGCACCTAGGTCCATCAGTATCGACAGGTAGAGCAGTGGAATTAGACTACCCGATGTGTCTGACATGAGCATTCCCCCAACCAGCAGCAGAATGAAAACTCTCGCCCGCTGTTGACACTGGACCTCAGTAGGGTGAGTAGGGAACGGACTGCCCAACAAATCTCCCAACCAGCTCGCCCTAATGCGACCCCCTCGGATAACTCCGGGGTCAGGTGTAGCACCTAGGTAGTCCGTACAAACTACCATCCATTCCTCAGTACGCCTACGGGTATCGATCCCTGTGACTGGGATCCCATCGATCGGAAGACCCCATAGCATCCCCACATCCTGCAGCGTGACCGTCGCCTCCCCCACCGGGAGGTGAAATGTGTGCGTCTCGGGCCGCCACCGCTCCACTAGGGCAGTGATTAGTGAATGGTCAATCCGTATCGATGCAGAATCAAGGAGTCCCTGGAATCCTACGCCACCCACGTAGCTCAGAACTGGGTCAGGCACATCTGCGGTCCAGCATGCCCCATCACAGCGCCGGACCTGCATTGCCTCATCTTGTAACTGTCTGTTGTACACTGCCCGGGCACGATGCTCCTCGTGCAGGTACAACAAATCGTCCTCCATGGGTCCTGGGTGGCAATGGTCCATCGTGTTGCCCCTGTACACAATTACGACATATGAAAATTAGTTACTGAAGCGATTAGAGTTGCAAACATATTTGGCAAATCAAAGCAATAACATCACAAGTAACAAGCTATAATATTCCGATGGACTACACAATTACGACATATGAAAATTAGTTACTGAAGCGATTAGAGTGGCAAACATATTTGGCAAATAAAAGCAATAACATCACAAGTAACAAGCTATAATATTCCGATGGACTACACAATTACGACATATGAAAATTAGTTACTGAAGCGATTAGAGTGGCAAACATATTTGGCAAATAAAAGCAATAACATCACAAGTAACAAGCTATAATATTCCGATGGACGAAAGTACATGTGCAAGTAACATATGACCGAGGTACCATTACAGACACTACACGACAACATGACACTAATTATGGCCACGCCTACGGCGGCCCCTGGATTCAACCGGCACCCGCTCGTCCATCTGATTCCTTATCCTTCTCTCCGCAAACTGTCCACGACGCCTACTGCGGAACTTCTCCACATCAGGAACCAACCTCCATTCAGCACGTTGCCAGAGCGATGGATCTCTTACAGGCATGAAACCCTGACTATATTGTTGCACATATGTGGTCGTGAGATACACCCTGTCACATAGAGTAGCCGGATCGTCACGCCTATGCCGACAGACGGCCAAGGCATGGGAACAAGGGAAACGGAAAATCTGCCACTCACGACAAGTACACTCTCTTCTTCGGTATTTGACCGTGTACTGCCGGTCACTGATGCCCCCATCGATGTTCCTAACCACAACCCTATAAGTCTGCGATGCATGACCGAACACGGTCACGATATGCCCCTGCGCCAACCGCTCCTGCTTCTGAAACTTTTTCCAGATCCTGCTGGGAAACACGGACCTGGACAAACGGGCAACATTTTAGAATACATTAACTGTTTTGCAGACACTCAGAAAAGGGATACGTAAGTGACAAATTACCTCCAATTCGTGGCGTCCATAAACCTCTGGGCAAACATTTCAACTGTTCGCTCCAACGTCGCTTTGACACAAGCTGTGATCGGCAGATGGCGTGCGCGGCGCAAACAGTTGTTGTAACTCTCAGACAAATTCGTCGTCAGAATTCCCCAACGTCGATCACCCACATCGAACGCAAGACACCACTTACTCCTATCTAGCCGTTCCAGCCAAGCCCAAGCAGATGGATCTGTACTCTCTAGCTCCTCCTTGTACCCCCTCCACTTGCTCACTCGCCTAGCAGAACCAAGCTGCCACACCAGAGTCTTCAAAAGCGCATTCTTGAACTTCCCGTTATCATATGATAGGAAGTTGGATTGAAAATGCCGCAGGCAAATTCGATGGTATCCAGCCGGTTCCATCCACTCCTCCATATGCGTCATCGCATTTATGAGTCCAGCATGCCTATCGGATATGACACAGATTGGCGTGTTAGCACCACCAACGACGTGAAGACGCAGTCTCCCCATGAACCAGTTCCAGCTCTCATTCGTTTCTTCGTCAACAATAGCGTAAGCGATGGGGAGGATGTAATCATTTGCATCGTGCGCCACGGCGACCAGCATTGTGGACTTATATGCCCCTCTCAAATGAGTGCCATCCACGCTTATGACATTCCTGCAGTGGCGGAAGGCTTCAATTGCCGGACCAAATGCCCAGAACACAAATTTAAATTTCCTCGACCCGTGGCCGTGTATTCTATCAGGTACGTCAGCCCAGTCTACAACGGTGCTCGGATTGGCCCTGACTAGCTCATCCATAAACGTTGGGAGCTGTTCGAAAGAATCCTCCCAAGTCCCGAACACCATGTCAATTGCCTTCTGTCGTGCATACCACGCCTTCTTGTAGGAAATGGTTACATTGAACTCCTCCTTCACTTGAGCTTGCACATCTTTGACTGTGTAAGAAGGGTTTACATCAATGTGGTGGCGGATTGAACGGGCGATCATCACCGATGTCAGATTCACGTTACCCGTAGATCGACCAGCACCAACACACCCATGGCTAGTTCCCCATTTGGTGATCTCCCACATGCCATGTGACGCCTTCTTGGAAGCTCTGGCAACCCAAACACAATTCCCAGTTCCTTGGACAACGTCCTTGCATTTCGCATACCATGTGCGTGATGTGCTCTCCACAACCCTGTGTTCCCTGTTCATCATGGAACTCCACCTAGAGATAGCTTCAACCAATTGGGCCTTCGTCTGGAATCGCATACGCACATCCACTACACCCGTCTCTCGATCGTAGGTAGAAACTCCGGACCCAAAATGAGTTGGGTCATAGCTATCCTCATCCGGGCCACCATAATCCCTGTAGTAGGCCTGTGTATCTGGATTCGCCAGAATATGAAACGCCGTGGGTACATTGTTCGTGCACACCACCTGTTCTTCATCGTCCCCAGGATTCGAATCAGTTGATAAGGAACAATCATCCTCACTTCCACCATCAAGTTCACCCTCGACATCATCGTCTTCGCCACCGTCATCCCTACCAACAAGGTCACGAACGTGTCCCACATAATCATCATCCAAGACATTCTGCTCGTCACGGGCCATACCATACATACCACCACTTGTGGACGGCTGAGCACAATCCACGGGAGCATACCCAGAAGCAGAAGGTTGGCTGGACTCACCAATTTCTAAACCCCGGCTACGAACGTGTGGCGGTCCGCATGGTGCATCAGCCAAGTTCTGGAAGTTGCTCAACAACGACATGAACGTCATTGGCCGTGGCCAATCATTAGTGCTTGCCAACTGTTCCATAACAACGTAAAAATCCGCGGACGACAACGACAATCGATCAACAATGTTGAAGAAGAACGTCGTTGAGTCATCATCTTCCAAATTATAACACCGATAGTATACAGCCGAACCAATCAGTTCAGGACATCGGTAATATATTTTCAACATATACCCCTCACTCGCAATGCCAAGCCTCGTGACAATTACATCAACTAATTCTGAGTGGTTCAACCTCCTCTCGAGAGTCAGAACTCGCTCCGGTATTGGAGGATCATAATACACACCCACGGTCAAATCGAACTTGATCTGACCGCCTCTATACATATACACAGTCAAAAACATCGCACGACTGCAATACACGAATACATAACTTTCAGTTCATTTTCATTCTACATTCATTTCATTGCACCCTCAAACACGTACATGCACTCCACTAGACCACATCAACAGCACTATTAACACAGACATAATACATTAACAAGTAAACGATTATGCAAAGACATCACTTCTATTTTATTCTCACCCGACATTCCTTCCCGTAGTATCCTCAAAAGTCATTATTATTGCTACAAACTAAATACATTTATCAGTCAACAATTCACTTCGTCACTTCATTTCATCACGCATGAGCATTAAACGCTATAACAGCATCGGACCAAACTTAATCGCTAAAACCACACACAATCATACAACACATCCGAATTAACTACAATATTTCCGTAGCTCCCCAACTTATAACAAAAATATCAGAAACTTTCTTCGTGGAACACATTCGTGGAACACATTCGTAACCTTATTTAGGGTTCAATTAACATCAACAAAATGAAAAAAGAGGGGGGTGGAAGTCTAACACTCACAAACAAGGAGTCAACGTGGAAGTCAACGGAGGTCAACGGCGGGTCAACGATGGGTCAAGTCCGGTCAACGCCACGAACTTCACGCCGTTTCAGATATCTACAACCACAAATCCGTTGCAAATTTTACTCATACAAAATCTTGACAAAATAAAACAAGAGCAAAATGTGGGATTTTTTCATAAGTCATTATTATTGCTACAAACTAAATACATTTATCAGTCAACAATTCACTTCGTCACTTCATTTCATCACGCATGAGCATTAAACGCTATAACAGCATCGGACCAAACTTAATTGCTAAAACCACACACAATCATACAACACATCCGAATTAACTACAATATTTCCGTAGCTCCCCAACTTATAACAAAAATATCAGAAACTTTCTTCGTGGAACACATTCGTGGAACACATTCGTAACCTTATTTAGGGTTCAATTAACATCAACAAAATGAAAAAAGAGGGGGGTGGAAGTCTAACACTCACAAACAAGGAGTCAACGTGGAAGTCAACGGAGGTCAACGGCGGGTCAACGACGGGTCAACGCCACGAACTTCACGCCGTTTCAGATATCTACAACCACAAATCCGTTGCAAATTTTACTCATACAAAATCTTGACAAAATAAAACAAGAGCAAAATGTAGGATTCTTCAAAACATAAAAATACATTACCGATAACGTGAACAGGCGGAAAGGCGTAGAACAACCGGCGCAATGACGGAAAGGAAGATGGGAGAAATGGAGAAAATTTTCGGCCAAGGAAATAGGAGAAATGGGAGAAATTTTCGGCAAAGCTTTCAGCAAAAACAAACAAGGGAAGAAGAAATGGTAAGAAAAAAAGAGGAGAGGAGAGTTTGCTAAATAGGCAATGAAGGGGGAGTGCGGTGAAGAGGATGCAATGGATTGGGCGTATTAATAGGCAGGGGAAAGGATTGCCAAAATGCATTGACCGAGAGGCCGCATTTAGCAAATGCGGCCTCGTCCGTGACCCTGACACACTGCCACTGACCACTGCGCCGTGCTCCCCCTGACCGAGAGGACGCATTTGCTAAATGCGTCCTCTCCGCCACGTCAACATCCCACATGCACCACAAATCTGGAGAAAAAAAAAATAAAAAGGGAGAGGACGCATTTTGTAAATGCGTCCTCCCTATTTGCGTCCACTGTGCAACACTGTTGCAACAGATATAGAAATTTCTCTTGGGTTGAGGGGAGAAAGAACGGCGCGGAGAGAGAAAAGGCGGTGCGCAGTGAATCGACACAGAGAGCGAGGCGGCGCTCAGTAGGCACGGTCAGATGATTTCTCAGTGGCTGTAGTTTAAGATGCTGAGGCAATAGCTTCAGGCAGGTGCGGAAAGAAACAGTGGTGTTTTGCGGTGGCGTGTTTTGTGCTGGCGTTTTGGGCGAAAGAAACGACGTGGCAAGAAGGAATGGGTGGCAGTAAAGAATTAAGGTTTAGTGTTGAGGCTACATTAGTTAATTCCCTTTTTAAAACTTTTTTTCTTATATTTTTTTAAAGGGTAAAATTGACTTTTCATCTAATTTCAGCATCAAACTGCCGGAAAATATTATATTTGCACACAAACTAATTATCTAGTGTTATATTTGCACTTTCAATTATCACAGAGTTATATGTGCACTTTCGTGAATTAATTAGGGTTATATATGCACTTCACTTTAAATAATAATGAACTAATGCCTAAACAGTAAGAACTAATTACTTAAAATTAATATGAATTGAACAATTCATATCGGTTACACAAATTTTCAATTAATGTAATATTTTTAACGGTTTTTCTAACGAGTGCCCATGGGCACTCGTTAACAACTTCAGATTCCATCGAAAACTGTGTTATTAAATGCAAATCCATCGAAAACTGTGTAATAGTACATAGGGAGTGTAAGTTTTTTAGGGATGTCATTAATCATTAACTCTATTTGCATTTAATAACACAGTTTTCGATGGAATCTGAAGTTGTTAACGTGCCATCGAAAACTGTGTAATAGTACACAGGGAGTGTAAGTTTTTTAGGGATGTCATTAATCATTAACTCTATTTGCATTTAATAACACAGTTTTCGATGGAATCTGAAGTTGTTAACGAGTGCCCATGGGCACTCGTTAGAAAAACTGTATTTTTAATAATAAACAAATACCTATAACATGTATCCTAAACACTTAAAACTATGAACTAAATATCTCATCCCTGTCAAAAAAATTATCTATTATTGAAACATAGTAATTTTTTAAAAATAACAATGAACTAATGCCTAAACAAATTATCTAATCACTTCATATTATAAAATAAAAAATTCATATCAACCACACAATTTTTCAATTTATAAAAATAATGAACTAATGTCTAAAAGCTATGATCTAACAGTTTAATACTATGAACTCTCATCTGAGTAAAATAATTTTTATATGTTATTAAAAGCTATGTTAATTAAATAAGAATGAACTAATGCCTAAAAAGTATGAACTAATCATTTAAAATTGTGAACTAAAAAGTTCATATCAATAAAATATTTTTTAAATCTATAATTTATGTTTAATAATAATGAACTAATGTCTAAGACCTGAGATCCAACCACTTAAAATCAGGAACTATCAATCTCATCTCTATCAAATAATTTGATCTGTTATTAAAATTTATATTAAATAATAATGAACTAATGCCTAAAAACTATGAAATAACTACTTTAAATTATTAAATGAAAAATTCGTATCAGTCAGACAAATTTTCAGTTATTGTAATATTTTTTTAATAATATTGAACTAATGTCTATAACATGCAACCTAAACACTTAAAACTATAAACTAAAGATCTCATCTCAGATACCTCATCTTATCTATGACTATAATTAAATTAAAATAAAATAAACAAGTTGTTCAAATAACAAAGAAGTACTGTAGTATCTATAAATAAATTCAATTTTTGAGTAAAATAATTTAAATAATTTAATAATTAATGGTGATATTTTTAATAAAAAATATTTTTTATTTTAAGGATAACGTTCACAAGAAAATATTTAGATTCATATTTTGGACAAGTACTTATGATATTCAATGTTCAGTAAATATTTAAGTGGATAATTATTTGGTAGAGAGGGCTCAATATTTGGTCCAATCGACCGTGCAACCAACTGATGAGAAGCTTTGCGTGGCTTTCAAGAATAGGTGTACGTGGCTTAAAGTGCCCAGGCTACAGAAAAGGTGCGCACGAATATCCAACATAATATATAGTAATTGCATATTAGTCCATCGTCGCACTTTAACTTATGGTGAAATCGTCTTACACAAGTGTTTGTAATGAAGTTATAAAATGAGTAATTTGATATATATTTTTATGGATTACAACGACCTTTTTTATAACTTTGAAAAAATTTAATAATCTTAAAATGTATCATGTAAATTTAAATATAATTTAACCATGAAAGTTACTATAACAATTTTTTTTATGTTAATCTAATTGTTAGTCGATATAACAAGAGACTTTCTCTTGATTTTATGAAAAAAAAGCTATTAGTGAAAAAATGGTCCTTGTAAAACACGTCCATTTACTTATTATTGGATAAAAACTGGCTCGTTGTGTGATTATAAATTTTGATAGGATATAATTGAATAATAATACTCCCTCTGTCCCAATTGATTCTGCACATTTTTTTTGAATTGTCCCAAATAATTCTGTACACTTTTTATTTTAAGAAAGTTTTAACATTTAAAATGATATAGATACCCTAGAAAAACAAAAAAAAAATTACACTAAAATCATCCGGCCCAAACATGTTGAATTTATCCCCCAATCCGATTCTTGATTCTACACAATCCTATTCCAATAACAATTATTCAAACTCATCTTCTTCTTTTGATGCAGCAATCCTATTCCAATAACACCTAAGTCCTCTTCTTTTTTAAGACTTCTTTTCACCCCAGGACACCACCTCCTCTTCTTCTTTTTGCCACCGGACATCACCTCAGACACCACCATCGTCGTATACCGTTTCAACCACCGAACTTTTGCTCTACTCCCTATTCTAGAAACACTGTTGTGGTCACTCCAAAAAAGAAACTCCATTATTCTAAAAACATATGTTCTGCTCATTCCATTCAAATAAAGGCCATCTTATCAACTTGGTTTTTTGTTAATTTGGGATTTTCATCAATTGGATTTTGTCGATTTGGGATATTTATCAACCGGGTTTTCCCCGATTTGAAGTTTTGATCGACTGGATCTGGATGAACTGCGACGCTGGTGAATGTGGCTGCGCCGCCTAGGAGAAGGAGATTCGGGTGAGGTGCAGAATCAGAGAGGTGTGATTTGTAATTTTTGTTTGGATTGAGTTTCATTCGAATTAAATTTTGCTCCAATTGTTGTTGATTGTTGTTGGTTTGTGGCGATGACACTTGAAAGGTTTGATGAATGGCTGCGGAGGTCACTGTGGTGGTGGTGATTACTAGAGGTGGAAGAAGGTTTTGGATTGGAGTAGAAGGGCATCAGGAACATTTCAGTGAACTGAACCTTTTTGCTCCTCTTTCTCTGTCTAGGAATCCCTGGACAGAGGGAGTATTATTATTTCCTTTGATGTGCACATTAAAATACAATTTATTGTTTTATATCGAGTAACTGATGGGGGTTATTCTATAAATGATGTAACCTACGGGGTAACACGGGCTTGTTTTTATTGCAACGAGTTTTTTTATAATGGCTATGGCGAGGACTGTCTAAACAGTGGAAGTTTTGACCCGGATTGAAAGTGTGGTCAAAGTCAAAATCCAGAATTTGTGAGAAACCCTGTGACACAAGCTTAGCTTTATGATGCTCAATAGTGTCATCTAGTCGATACTTCAGTCTGTAAACCCATTTGGAGCCAACAATATTGACGTCCGATGGGGAAGGCACCAAATTCCAAGTGCGTTGTCCACGAATAGCTGCCATCTCATCATCTATGGCAAAAACCCAAGCCCGATTCTAAAGAGCAGTGCGGCAATTTATGGGCTCTGACTAAGCAAGTAACATAGCAGTAAGACCATGAGCAATGATATCAGAATAATCTTTGCACTGAATAGTTCCAGTCGACGATCGAGTAGTCATACGATGAGTGCGAGGCCGCGGTGGAGAGATCGGAAGAGCAGTCGCAGTAGGCAAAGGGGCTGGTGAGGTGGGCGACGAAGGGACCAGTGAGGTGGCCAGAGAATCGGATGGGTTGGTCGGTGGACTAGGTAAGCTGGTCGATAACAGGATGGGCTAAGCAGGATGAGTCTGAGTTGCCACTGGATGGTCCAAACCGTCAGAGTAGACAGAACATGGTGTCGTAGTTAGTGAGGACGACATCATCGATGAGCCAGGAGGGCTGGCAACCGAAGTGACAAGCCAATCAAGAGAGATGCCACCGTGGAAAAATTAGGAGTATCAGTTGATGTATCAGCAGGATCCAAAAAAGTAGAGACATCCAGAGAGAACGGAGATACTGAAGTAGAACCATCAGCATAAGGGAAGAAAGTATTATCAAACCGAGCATGTCTAGTGACATATATCTTTCCAGACGCAGGATCCAAACATCGATAACCCTTGTACTGGGAGTCATACCCAAGAAAGATACAGGGTAAACTGCAAGGAGCCAGTTTGTGAGCTGCATATGGACGAAGATAAGGGTACACACGAAAACCAAATACATGAAAGTTCATGTTTATAGGAACCCGACCATTAACAACTTCAAATGGCGATCGTCCGCCAAGAACCGGAGTGGGCAACTAATTTATGGTATAAGCAGTTGTAGCAGGCATGTGGCCAGTGGGAGAGAGGAACATAAGAGTGGTA
Source organism: Rubia yunnanensis (assembly GCA_037428765.1). Classification (NCBI taxonomy): domain Eukaryota; kingdom Viridiplantae; phylum Streptophyta; class Magnoliopsida; order Gentianales; family Rubiaceae; genus Rubia; species Rubia yunnanensis. The sequence goes on along the minus strand of CM075063.1, from coordinate 105,189,308 downwards.
CAACATAGACAAGCCCATCTTAGTAATGTGCGGTGCTTGCGCTCATTCTGACCATTTTGCTCAGGAGTATACGGGCAAGAAATCTGATGATGAATGCCTTTTGTCTGAAAGTGAGAATGTAAGCAACCATTTACGAACTCAGTCCTCCCGTTACTTTGAAACACTTTAGTGGTGGAAGAAAACTAGTTCTCCACAAAAGCCTCAAACTGGCGATAATCATCCCAAAAATCAGATTTACGATAAAGTGGGTAAAACTACGAGAGTCGAGAATGTCATAAAGGAAAATGGTATAGTAGGAGAAACCATCAGCAAATATAATAGGAGAGGGCCCCCATAAATCAAAGTGAACTAGATCAAGTACCCTAGCATTACGTTTACCATTTGACTGAAAAGATAAATGTTTCCCTTTCGCCTTTTCACATGCATCGCAAAGGGTAGGTTTTGGCAAAACCAATGAGACATATAAAGATCCAGAAGCATGCAAACTATAAATAACGGAATGCGGAACATGAACAAGTCTAGCATGCCAAATTTCAAAAGATGCACGCAACTTATTTGATTCCACGGTAGATAACAAAGCAGATGCACCATAATCTAGAACACAAAGTTTATTTTCACTATGACCATGGTTCAAGGTTTCATTGGTGATTTTATGCCAAATAATAAATGAGTGATCATCAAAGTAGACAACAACATTTAAATCCCGAGTTAATTTGCTAATCGAAAGCAAATTCTTAGTGATATCAGGCATAATAAGCACATCATAAAGATACAATGATTTAGAAATTAGAGAATCACCGACATAAGTAATAGGGAGTTGAGAACCATTACCAACATAGATGCAAGAGGAACCATTATAAGGTCTCACATGATCAACAACAGTGGGGGATGATGCCATGTGTTTTGTGGTGCCAGAATCCACAATCCACTTCGAGCCATGGTGCTTAAACGTTGAGAAACCACCAAAATAAGTCATAGGGACAAAAATTGAGAAGAATATGCGCTAGAAACGCTGGGCGCATGATGGAGATGCGCAAGGAGACTGCTGGGCGTGTGTGTTTCATGTGCGAGTGAAGGAGACGTGCAGGAGACTGCTGGGCCAGTGTAGCCCATGTGCGATTAACGGGATGCGCGGGTATGACTTATGTGCGCGTAGATCTCACGCGCTTTGTTGATTGAGGACGCTGGACATCGGCTTCTTCCTTGGAGCACAAAGATGCCTGAGACGCTGCCTAAGAAGTAGAATACAGAGACGCCTAAGATGCGTATTTGCTGGAACTGGATGGTCGAAGATCGAAAGACGCTGCTGGAGAACGCGATTGGAGAAGAAGACCTTGGGCGCTAGTCGTCGACTTATTGTTGAATGGAGACACCAGAGAAAAAAGACGCTCGATGTGTGTTGAAGCTTTGCCGCCGGAGAAGACAATTCGGACGCCCGAGATAAGAGAGACGCCGAAAAACACCAGATCGTTGGATAGAAATATGTTGAATGAAAAGTCACAGGAATCAGGTTGCTATGTCTTTCGGAAAAGAAAGAGGGAGGGAGAGGTGACCAGAAAATAAAATTTAGCATTTAGGATCAGAACTTGCTTTGATACCATGAAAGAGTGATTTTCCATAATGATTCTGATTAATGAAGAAGAGTATAAATTGAGTACAAAGTAGACTAGTCTAAATATAACTCTAGCGTAGTCATCAAGAATAAAATCTTATCTAATTATCAACTTGCTTTATTCTAACAGTTGGTTAACAACTTTAAAAGGGGAGCTCTTTCAAGAAAACAAATTTTATTGAGAAAAAAAAGATACGGTTTTCAATATTCTCGAGAGCATTCAGAGCCATTTTCTTCATCTCAACATGTTATTAAATTGTTAGAAAGTTCAGAAGCACATGCCTTAATTCTTTGGAAGGAGGGGATCAAAGCGTTGATGAATTTTGAGATCAGAGGGAGTCTGATCAAAGCTGATTTGTAGCAAGGGGAGGTTGCAAAATCCACTGGTTGCAAAATTCACCGATTCATTTCTGATTAGTGTGTTGTTTTCTGAACAGCTGCATAACTAAATCTCGTGTGTCAACCTTATATTTTTGTGTACTTGGTTAAATTTGAATAAATAATTGGTAAAACTAAAATTTCATGAACTTTTGATTTCCTTTCATTCCCAAGCCATAAAAATATATTTCCATGATCTAAGCCGAAAACACATATATGTTTAGTTGCCTCGTTTAGAGGCGATGCACATTTTTTCGAACCTCTTTTCCTTGTAAATACAGAAATACAAATCGCTAATAGTGAAGGAAATTTTGAACCAGGGATAATAGGTCCCTGAAACAATACCAATAAATATGATGTTTGTTTCAGATGAACTCTTTGATAAAAGTAGTACACAATTTTGAATCAATTTACACAAACAGTAGACCCAATTATAATGTTGGAAGAAGGTTTTGATACAATCGCTATACAACACCGAACCAATTTTTACAAGTGGTAGATTCAAATTACATAGTTGAGAGAGTTAACCATCCATAATGACCAAAAAGATAAATTATTTGACAGAGAAAAGAGCATGCAAATAACTAAAACATGCACATGGATCGTATCCTTCTCCTTGACAATCAATCCCTTTTTTCACGAGGTCGGATATAGGGATCATATTCGTTCACTGCATGCAGTTACCTGAATAATCGTCATGTTTCCATTTCCAATGATACTGTAACTCATATATCTAGAGCTAGTTAACCGATAACTAGAACCCATGAACAATTTTACTGCAGGTACGCTTAATCCAACGAACCCCATTCTTCAAAGAGCTCTTGACCTTGCCTTCATAAGTGTACATCTTATACTTGGCAATCCTCTTCCTCCTCTTGAGCTGGCGATAGTCCATCCACGACGAGGACGGCGAAGGTGATGTCCGGGACATGGTGCGAGTTTTGGTCAGGGGAGGGCTTTCAAGATAGCGATGATAACCGCCACCATTGTTGTTGACGGATTGAATCACAAAGACATTGGCAGCTCCGTACGCTTTGCCATCGATGACTCCAAGGGTTTGCCCTGTCCTCCTCCGGTAATTGTATCGACGATGCTGATAATAAGGGTTGTTGAACTCCATTGCTTTCTCTCTCCACTTTATTTCTCTCTCTAGAGAGAGGGGAGAAGCGAATTGGAGGAGAGAAAGTTGAGGTGGTTCATAAAATGGTGGGCTATAGTGAGTGGTTACGATATTGCTATAAATAGGAATGCGAATGAATGGGAGGTAGGAAATGGTGTTTTCTTTTTGACCTGTTTCTTGACCACAATTGGGTGGTAATGAGACTAGGAATGGAATGAATAAAGTCAACACGATAGGTAAAATTGGCCAGCTAATTGGTCAAAAAGGGTGGAACAAAGTGCCTCAGATTCCTAAATTTATCAATATGCCAAAGCTGCACATTTCAGAATGTGCCAAAACACTGAGAATATCAGCAATGTTATCATCAGATTTGAGCAGAACTAATCGGCTCGATTGTAGAAACTGAAAATCAGAAGTGTGGTCTCATTTGTGACTAGCAGCTGAAAATCGGAAGTGTGGTCTCATTTGTGACAACTCCGATTGCAGACACAAAAACCATACATCAACATGTAACAATCTGTGTCTGCGAAAGCAGAAAAATCTATTCTGAAGTTGGAAAATCCGAGATGATGTACAGTTTCAAGCCCTCCAAGCACTAACCTACGAGTTTCTGAAGTAATCATCCTCTATGTCGTCTCTTAATCTCTTCATCAGCAGCCTGCTTTCTGCTCTTTGCTCAGTTTCTTGTGTATTTTAGCTTTGCCAATGGATATCTGAAAAGACTCAAGTAAATACCTCTTTTTCTGAGGGAATGGGTACAATCACATTCAGAATTTAATGATCATGTGCTTACTATGTAGGACTTCCACTCAGCTTTGCTATGCTCGTCTGCAACACCTACAGGATGAACATGGTCGGGAACATGCCGGAAAATTTCCACCAGGACAGCAGCATCAAGAGCAGCGTATTCCAACTGCGAGCATTTTAAGTCAGCATGGGGCATCGGAATGAAACTTTAGAACTAAACTACAGATCACACTAAAATCACAACGAACTGAGTTGAAAGAAAGTGCAAACTGATCACACACCTGGTACACACTTAGGGGTCTGATCTCCCAGTTGCTGTTTCGTCTTGTTTTGTTCAAGCCTCGCCCCAATACTTTCTGTTCTCAATTTATGTACATTATTCGGTCCATCAGAAAGTTTTGGATATAAAGAAGATATATTGTGAGCAAGGAAACGGAAGAGGAACTCGCATACGATATGACATCCATCTATCTCCAGAAGTATTACCTTTGACAGACCAGAAAGACCACCCTTGGTTTCCTTGAACACGTTCTGGATATCAAGTAGCCTCTCGTATTGCTTGAAGCACTGAAGTTCTGGATAAGAGCGAGCAAGCTGCTGCACATCACATTGAAAATTGTAGCCTGCAATTTCATATAAACAAAAAACTTACTTTCTGGATAATCTATCAATAAAAGGCACAAAGACAGAAATTCACAGACAAAAACAGCTACACTTATAAATATAAATCCATGATCTGTAACTCTATATGGTTTGATAGTTTCCCACACAAACAAAGCAAAAATAACACCATAGACTAACAAAATTTAAACTATAAATCTTGATCCTGTACTCGATGAAAATCTAATCATGACGGTTACTTACCAAGCTTCAGAATCCTGGTAGAATGCAGTATGCAGCGTAGACATTCATCTAATGCAGCGGGGATACTTTCATGTAGCTTTATGAGGTCTAATATGTAAACCTTGGATTCTGAAGCAATTTGCATGATGGATACCTGAGAACAGAAAGGCAACATAATGCTGTTGAATGAAGTTTAGTCACAGGGTTTATTTGCATGATAAAAACTCCTAATCATACCGGACTACTCATCTATCAACATTTTGTGCTGAAAGAGCACCTGAACACACATGATACACAACTGCTTATTTCTCAACCATTAGAGCATGTGACTAAGCACTATGCCAGAAACTACCATGCATAATCTAGAGGTACAGTGTCGTAATATTACTTTGCTTGGCTTGCTACCCTTCTCATAGTTCGGTTTCCATTCACAATCAAGACCAATTACTTTACACTCCTTAAGATGGCTTGTTGCATCATGCAAGCCATTCACTTCATCGACCCAAACCACATCTTCTAGGCAAAAGTCATCAAGATGCAAATAGCAACTCTGTTTAAGACTTGCTTCACTCTCTGAAAATCAAGCCAAGGAAGTAAGAAGAAGATACCAGCTATTTATTATTTGTAAAACAATTGAAAAGATCCACAAAAAATACCAGCTAGATAAGCTTTCTGATCGCATGGTCCCTCTCCCATGAGATCAGTTTACACAGAAAATAAAGAAACAACTTACTATTGACATTCTCAAAACCTTCAAGTGAGTATCGAATGCACAGTTCTTCAACTTTCTCTACATAGCCAGCTTCCATAGCCAGATATACCTTAAATAGTACAAATAATTAGATATCCTTATAACAGCTAGGATTCTGAGGGAAGCAGCAAAAACATTAGAAAAATACTTCTGAACAACTTTAGGAATATGACCAGATGTCCAATAAATATTATTCCGAAAGAAGGAAAAAGCAAAGTTTATATTTACATATAAGATGTTTGCCTATTAATTTTTCTTTGCAGTATACAGATGTTGACTATCAGCAAGCATAACTTGAAATTTATTAGCAAATGAACTACCTTCCACGTTGGAGTTTAAACTCAAGAGGAAAGTTTTATAATCATCCTCATCGAAATCATACTACAGTTACCAGATTCTATTTATTACCCAACCTACCAAAAGTTGCAGTAGCTGTCTATCGCCTTTTGACTTTCGCTCAGCAACATCCCAGCAGCCTTTTTCTGCTAGCTTCTTTAGCTCGCTGCGATTTGGTCATACAATAAAAAATTTATGGGGCATTCACAGATATAGGAATTATAATTACAATCCTAACAGCAAAATAACAATTCTCATACCTTTCTTTACCCTGTTGACACACATCGGGATATTCCTGGAGCATGTTGTACTTCTTTATGATATTATAAGCAAGTTTTAGTTCATTTTCTTTAATGAGCTCCTCAGCGAGAACTCGTATCATCGGTTTTCCCACATATGCTGCCCACTTTTCTGCTGCTCCAAATAATTTACTTTGCAGCATCTGCAGTAGGAAAGACTCCCCAGACTGGTGGTAAATTTGGAAGTGCTCTAGCAATGCAACTGCAGTCACGTATGACTGAGATTTTATCAGCTCAGAAACAAAAGACTCGATAAATTTTTGCGCCATCTCTAAAGTTACATCAGATTCTTTCCCCGAATGCTGCATAACTTTCTCCATATCGGTCAACCTGACATCGAAAGCTTCAATGATCTTCACTAAAACCTTCACATCACGTTCCAGATTGTGTTGAATAATGTTAAGAAATAATTTAGCAGCCACAAGCTTTGCTTGTTGTTTGTCTTTTTGATTGATTGTTCTATCCAGAAAGCGACGATACGCAGATATCACCAAGTGGCTGAACCCATCACTATATAAATCAAAGATCTGAGTTATATAGAGGAGCCGAGCAATAAAAATTGCAGGTCCAGGTTGGGGACCATTTGGAAGAACCCGTACGACTACATCTTGTAGTAAGCGGAATTTAGTAGCTGCCCTTAATTCTCCTAATACAAGAGTTGAGTAAATATCCTTAATCAGGAAATAATCTGAAAAGAAGTACTCTGGACAAGATTTTATGGCGGTGGTATTCACTTTTGCATCTTGCATTTCATTGACAAAATTAAATGCTTCTCACTATAACAAAAGTATTTATCATGCTTTAATCATATATACAGGAATATATCTGCCATTCTGCTGAGCTAGCTGCAAAAATAAACCCAATAATCACCAACAAAAGAGTGGTTCCCAATGCAATTTTCTTTATATCTAATCACTGTCTGTCCAAACTAAAGATCGGATGCATGGTCCCATGGTATGAATTTGTCCATCTTGATAATATATATCATTTGGGACACTAAGTCCCTGACCCTTAAAGGTTAGGAATGTGGTGATTCTAGCTAGAAGTAAGCCTGAGAAGTTCCAGAAGGACTAATATCACGGGTGACTTATCAAATTCTGAAGAGCCTAATCATTGTCAAATCTAGAGTCAAACTATTTAAGAAATCCGTACCACTCCTATTTTGATTTTTCATCCTCGTTTTTCAACACTTTCTGGTGCTAAAAGAGACGCTGTCCTAGATTTTGACAGTTTAAAAATCTTCAGTGCCAGTGCAAATTGAAATAAATTGACTGTCTCTCTCTGTACATATATTTATATATTTATACATACACACATATACTTTTGTGTTTCTTGTTTTCAGTTGCTCTATTTCTCATTTGCAGCATGCACAAAAAGTTAAGAAACATGACTTTGATTTGATAGTCTAATAGCCTGGACAAGAACTTCTGCGAAAGAGAACAATGATATGAGGATAGAATAGCAGAAACAGATAATCAAATGGTTTACCGCATGCATATGCTTCTTTTAGAAGATACAAAAACACCAGTGGTGAGACATGCGATAGATCAGAAAAGGCGTGCAATGATATAGACCACGCTTGCTCACTTCCATTCTGCGGTTTTGTGACTCTTTCACCCATTCTCATTTTAAAGCACAACAGCTGAAGGTCCTAGACAGAAAGGAAATACTAGGCACAATAAGAAAGTATACTAAGAGGCACAGAGAAGAAAACTGATGAGCAAATTCTGAAGAAATGCACCACCATGCTGATCAACTAAGTATTCAAAGAAAATAAACACGAACAAGACCATAGTCAAGAATGTTCAGATTCATCATCAGAACTCCAGAAAAATAATCCAGAAAAAGCAGAAGTAAACATACTCCCCTGTTGAGTAAAATTACTACAAATTAAAAACAAGATAACCATTAAAGAATGCCACAAAGCCTTCAAGAAACTTGGAGAGATGCAGAACATAACCTGAATCTATCATACACAGCAACATTTTACTATCTCCAAATCAAAACCTGGTATCCTCTTTAATCCGCATTATTGAGGGACAAAAAGAGGACACCAAAAAATACAGAAAACAAATTCATTCTGCCGCTAGTTAGAATGCATGATACTTCAATGATTTCTGTGACAAAAAGTTATTTTTTTAAATATAATTTTTAAAGAAGCAATAATCATAAAACAGCCTCAACAATGTTAAACAGAAAAGGAGAAGAATTGCTTTGTTCTGCTTTTTAGCAGAAGTGCAGGCTGGTATAGGATTGTTTTCAGCAATTGCCAGGAAAGCTATGAAAGATAAACTGTACAATTATAAGTGCCATCATATTAGACATAGCTTCAGCTACGATGAGCATTACTTGCTAGTATGAGAAGTATCCAGATTTTACCTACCCCAAAGGATATCAGCTATAACATCTCATCAAGTTTTAGAAGCTCCCACCAGCAGAAGTACAAACAGGAGGAACCAGTAAGTCGAGGGGTTCTATGTATGGGGAACTGTAAATCGGTTCAAATCTTTTGGTAATTTCTAATCATCAGAATCTCAATCTATATTTCCAACACGTAGTCATAGAAGATACCCAATAAGTTTAGTTTCCCATCCTTGAAACAATACTACCTCATAACCATAACACTAAAAACTTCTACAGCACTTAAATTTCCTAATATTAAAATTCCTTGAAACCATTACCAGCATCAGAAATACTCCAAAATTATATCAGGACCACCACGGTATACAGTATAAAATTTCCCAAGATTCTCCAGCAAAGGTATCAAAAATCCTCCAGCACAAGTGATTACAAACAATAAGCACAGAAAATGGTCTAATCAAGATCAGACAAGCTCCATTTTGTTCAAAAGAACTGATCCGAAAATAAAAGCAGCATACAGGTTTAGAAAAATGCAAAAGGGTATCCAACACAAGAAAGCTTACACCTTCAAAATTAACTCAATTAGACAAAACTAAGCCCAATCAATCAAAAGAAGGTGGGGAATACCAAATAAAACAATGAGGAACTTCAGAACCAAAATGACACACTTTCCATAACACTCAACAAAGTATTCGTTTATATAGAGACCAATAGGAAAGTTGAAAAACCTCACAAAATGCTAAAGTGCATACAAAGGATAATGAAAAAACCCAAAAGTCACAAAGCCAAACACAGCTAACCATGGACCTTACATACGTCCACTAAATCTCCAACTTGGTCAAGAATGATCAAATTCACTACCAGAATCCTAAAAAGTACACACACTGCCGTGTTGAGCAAAATTGCCAGAAATTAAAGAAAAGGCTAACTGCGAAGCAATGCCACAAAGCCTTCAAGAAACTTGGAGTAAAATTTAGCCTGAATATAGCATAGACAGCAGCATTTTACCATCTCCTTACTGAAAGATGCTCATCTTTGAAAGACAAAAATAAGACGCCAAAAAAATGCAGGACAGAACGAATTTGTTCTGTCAGTGACTGGTTAGGATGCATGGCATGTAGATGCTTTAGAGGATACACAGTATTTTTTCCTTCAAAGAAGCAAAATATATAACAAAATTGCGAGATTCAAAGGGGGACCAAAAACTAATAGTGTTCTGTTTCTAGCATAATTCTAAACAGGTATCCTGCCAGGAATACTATAAAAGATGAACACTGTGTCATACTAAGGACACAACATCAGCAACTACAAGCCTTACTGTGCAATCAAGAGACTCAAAGCTTTCTGAAATTCCTAATAATCAGAATCAATGCCTAATTTCCAATACCTGGCAACAGAAAACACCCTACAACTTGAACACAAATTCAAGCCAAAAGAATAGACACCTAAAGGTCGCTACAAACCGAAGATACACCTACAAAGGTGTCCAAATCCTTCAGCACAAGCATTCACAAGTAATGGACTCAGGAACCACAGTCAAGATCCTTTTATAAACACAATATGATCCAAATGCTGTACAAAAAAGGGGGGAAAGCAAACATACCATATAGATACAGTAGAAAAAGTCACGGACACAAACTCTTCCACAATATAGAGAGCAATACAACAGTTGAAAACAAGCCACACAACAACGCAAGAACTCTTCCAAGTTCCAAGATATAATATGAAAGGCACAAAAGTGGCATCACCAAACTAAATGTCAACTTTAACACGCTGATGCAATTTGCGTTAAAATAATGACAAACGATAAATGAAAACAAGAATCACCAACCCAAGTTCTCTCCGCAATGCCCTTCTCTTCAAAAGCTTTTCACCGTCTCTGCAAAAATATGGCGGTAGGTGATCAGCAAGAACAGCAATTTACAAACGAATTGTGTCTCTGTCACTCTGCAAATCATATTTACGTGTCACTGTAAAGACGTTGTCTCCTTCTGATTTATGTTATATATTATATAAGTATTATAAATTTTTTGCAAAACAGTCAGAGATATTATTATTAATGATGACAGTGTAACACTTGGTTGAGGAAACTGAGAAAAGGAAAAGGGAAAATACAAATATTTGTCTGAAGAAAATAAAAGAGCAACAAAAAATTGGAAAAGGTGCTTTCTGGAACTGAATTTGTTTCACACTGAAAATAGCAATAAAGTAATATGGCACTGTGGCACTGTGGCACTGTAGCACTGTAGCACTATTTCCCATGTTTGGGAAGTGGATAATTCCTGTCATTTTCTAGTCCCTCGTTTTGGCTACTCTGTGACCGTTTGTTTTCTAGTTGTGGAATAAAAATGTGCTAAATTAGTGCTAAAATGTGCTAAATTAGTGCTAAAATATGCTAAATTCGTGACTGTTTATTTTATGATAATTCTGTATTACGCTTTTCTAGATTTTCAATTCACTAAAACACAATTATAAATTTAAATCATATGAATAAATTATCAAAAGTAAAAGAAAAAATCCTAAAAGATAAAACAATTGAATCATACCTTTTTCACGATTGAGGCAAGTCGCCGGAGGTCTGGAGGTGGCGATAAACGGAATTCGTTGGCAGTCGGCAGAAGCGGTGGAACCAGAGCCGAATTTAAGGAGAGGCGGGATAATAATAGTAAAAAAAATTACATGAATATAATATCCTATCCAGAATTTTAAAATTAAAAATACAATCTGATTTCATGATTAAGTGATTAGACTAGAAAAGAAATGCAAAAAATGTATATTTTATGTATGAAATATTAGATTTTAGCTCCAAATTCATCTAATATATCAATATAAGTAAAATTTATATGTATAAAATATTTAAAAAAATTTATATAAACATAAAGATGTAATGAATGTTGAAGAGTTAAAATTTATGATAATTTAGATTTTGCATTTGAACTAATAGAGCAAAGTGCTTTTTTAACCTTATATTTTGGTCGAAAGTGCAGGAATGACCTTGTAAAATATGAAATTGCAGAAATAAGCATGGATTTTGTTGGCCAAAATGTCAACAGTCAAATTGACCAGAAATCATTGAAATGACTATTTTACCCTTCTATTTAAAAAATAAAAAATGGTAAAAGAGTGTTTTAACCTTCCTTCTTTCTTCCTTTTACCATTTTTCCATTCCGAACATAAAAAAACAAAAATTTCCTAGTTTTTCTTTCCCTTTCCAATCGAGAAACCCCAGATCACCGTTCCAATCATTCCATTATCTCCAGCCCGCCACCGTTCCAATCGTTCCATAATCGTTGTTCTAGTAGCTAAATTCAACATCGAGGTGGAGTTGGCATCGTGGTAGAGTTAGATAGGGGGCTAGGGATTAGCTAGGGTGGTGTCGCAGTGGAGTCGTCAGGGCTGGGTAATGTTGGGCTAGGTGGTGGCTGGGGTAGTGGCAGAGCTTTGGGTGGATTCGGTGGGCTAGGGCTTTATGGTGGTGCCGAGGGGGGAATTCGATGGGTTTGGTGGTGGTGGTCGATGGGATGAGGTGGTCGCGCAACGGGGTTGTGGTGGCAGAGCTAGGGGTGATAACCGAGGGCTGGCTGGAGGGGTGGGGTAGTGAAGCGGAGTGGGGTGATCAGCTGGCCAGAAAGGCCTAAATCGTCCAGCAGTTAGAGGTCAAAGTCCAGGTCAGGTGCTCCCTGGCGGAGTCAAATAAATGCAAACTGCCGTGGTGGAAAACACTCACCGGTGGAACCGAGAAATGTGACTACACTGAGCATGCTGAATGCGAAGAACGCAAAATGGAGAATGGCGTCACCGCCACAAAGCTTAGGTGCGGCGAGTGTGCAAAGACGAAGTGGTCGGCAACGTTTGTTGGTGCTAGAGTTACCATGAAGGGTTAGGATGCGATGGCGGCTGAAGATCGGAATGAGGTAGCGAAGCTATTGTCGTGTGTGTGTGTTTTGGGGTAGGGATGGTGTGTTGGAGGTAGATAGGTGTTGTCGGTGAAGGGTAGGGGTCCGGCGGCGGAGTTGCGGAGGTCCTACAGTGGATCGACAGAGCAGTGGCAGAGGTGTGTTTGATTAGGGTTTTTATTAAGAGGCAAGGAAGTGAGGGGTATAATCATCATGAAAAAGTCTTTTGTTAGTCTATGGGTATTTCTATCGTTTTATTATTGGTCAACTCTTGACTTGCACCGGTCAACGCTAGAAATATGCCAAATGAGTAAAACAATACATTTTGACTAAAAAATAAGGATATTTCTGCACTTTTAGATTTTACAAGGTTATTCCTGCACTTTCTCAGTTTAGGGTCATTTTTGCACTTTTCCCTATATTTTAATACATTAACTCTTAATATAGTTTTTAAGACATACAATTCCTAAATTTTTTTATTAATACATCTACTAAAATATGTAATTGTTAATTATTTTTAAAAAAACTAAATAAATTGTACATAAGATGTATGGAGTATAATCAAACAATTCATAGGGTTTAGAAATAAAATAATTTAATATTCATTTAATGTATAAATATCATAATTAATTTAGAATAAAGTTTCCTTTTAGACCGACTAACGATTACACCAATTATTAAAGATCTCGTTTCAATAACTTTTAAGGTCAAATTATAATTATTTAAACATTACTAAATATTTTAAAAGTTTCTCAAAATTATAAGAAGCTCATTACAATAAATAAAAACAAACATCAAACCACCCATTAGTTACATCAATTATAAGGGTAAGTCTCAGGAAAGGCGGCATGTCCATAAGTTTAAGGACAGGTCAGGGACCTGATTGAAAATTTAAAACTATATAAATATTAAATCTTTCACAATTTTCATTTATTTTCCCATTTTCTTCTTTGTTTTTTAACCCGGAAACCGCCAGTAAATACCATCGCTCACGAAGCTTTACTCCAGCGGCATCGCACGAATCGAATTCGCCAACCTGTGTCACACCGATCAAATTTGTCTATGGCGATGGTGAGGCATTCAGACTCTGATGTCCAAAGAAAGAAGTGTGCGGCAGAGCTGGTTAGCAAAAAATGAAGATGCCTAAGCTCCGATCCGGAGACGCATCCACGGCAAAGCACATCGATGGCGATAACATCTCTCGATTCTTTGTTCTCTCTCAGAGAGGCAACAACATCGTCTTCCGTGACTGTAAGTTCTCTTCTTCCTCTATTTTTTCCATTGAATCACAACATTGTAAAATCCGAACACTCAATTCAGATCTCCGTAACTTCAAGTATCTAAAGATGTTCAATTAAACAACTTTAATCTTCATAATCATAATTCATTGATGTAATTGCTATTCAAGGTAGAATAGCAATTACAACTGGCTAAGGATATATAGTTGGCTAGGAGAATCAGGAGAGAGATGGCTTAATTGAAATGATGAATGTTATTTGGTTTTCTAGGGTTTCAGTAGCCTTATATTATTTATGATAATAGGAGTACTGAGTGGATGTATATTTCTAGTACATGGTAGGGTTTGAATCTTGTTCTACTTACTTTTGGGATTCAGTTTGCCAGGTGAATCTGTTATAGTCAATCTGTTAATGAAATACCAATGTTCTTGCTTGATTTCATGAAGTAATGTCTATCCCTTTAGAGATTAATGATTTTAGATTGTCTTGAGTCCTGTGAATTGGTTTTGTTTCATATTAGTTGCTTCTGTGATATAATAAACATGTTGATATTGTTGTTAATTAATTTATGAGATGTCTATGTTTCATTTCAATGACAAATAGTCAACTGATTTATGCAAAATCTTGGTTACTATTTCTTGTGTTGAATTCGCCGGTGTTAGATTATCTTAATTCTCTGTTTGTCATACTGTCGAGTTCAGTACTGATGCATCCTTCTTATCTTCCAGGAAAGATTAGGCCGGAAGGAAGAAGGAGTTGAACTTGGTCCTACAGTCCTCTTCTTCGAGTGCAGGAATCGCCAGCTGGTTCTTATAATTTTTTGGTTCTTATAATTTTTTGGTTCAACGACATTGACTGAAGTCTTGAAGTTGTACATATTTAATGAGCCGGTCATGGTTGATGATGCTCGTATGCCTACACTTGGACCTGCTTCCATGTTTATTGGATTGAGTCTTCTGATTGATGCTATTAGTACAACATGTGTTTTGAAAAACATCTCTTATGAAATGTTTGCTTGTTATATGTTGCTGGATAGTGAAGGTTGCGTCCCACCATTGCCGATAACTCTCTGCTCCCGCCGCCAGAACAAGTAGCTTTCTTTTGGGAGTTGGTGTTATTTATGATTTGGCGTCGTATTGGTTGCAGTTATGAATTTCAGCGGTGGTTGCAGTTACGAATTTATGGTACCTGTCAAAAGCAATTCCGTGTTGTCAAACATAATTTGAAAGAAGAACTGCATTTTGTTTCTACTGTTGGCTTTGTGATGAAAAGAAGAATCTTGTTTAGCACACTGAAAAGATGAATGCGCTGGGAAATGATTGACCAACAAGCACCAGAGATGCCGGGAACATACGGTGGTTGAGATATTATAGTATGCATTTGTTTAGTTATATGTTGCAGTTGTTAATATTTAGTTTGTACTAGTTAGTTTTATTGTGTATGACATTTTCTTTTCATTTATTGTTGATCGTTCATTTTGAATTATGAACTGCAATTGTTTAGTTATATGTTGCATTTATTAGTATTCAGTGTGTACTAATTAGTTGTATTGAGTATGATTTTTTCTTTTCATTTGTGGTTGATTGATCATTTTAAATTAGATGATGTATTTGTTTAGTTACATATTGTATTTGTTAGTATTCAATGTGTACTAGTTTGTTGTACTGTGTATGCCTTTTTGTTTTCATTTGTCATTGATTGTTCATTTTAAATTAGGAACAACATTTGTTCACTTATAAGTTGCATTTATTAGTATTCAGTGTGTACTAATTAGTTGTACTGAGTATGACATTTTCTTTTCATTTGTGGTTGATTGATCATTTTAAATTAGAAGTTGTATTTGTTTATTTACATATTGCATTTGTTATTATTCAGTGTGTACTAGTTTATTGTAATGTGTGTGACTTTTTATTTTCATTTGTCGTTGAAAACCAGGTGGTACTGATTGTCCGTTTTGAATTACGAGCTGCATCTGCTTACTATATGTTGCACCTGTTAGTATTTAATGTGTATTTGTTAGTTGTATTGTCTATGACCTTTGTTGAATGACTTTTTTTCATCTCTTTTTTGCTGATCGTTCGTTTTGAATTACGAACCGCATCTGTTTACCTATATGTTGCTCCTGTTAGTATTCAATGTGTACTTGTTAGTTGTATTGTCTATGACCTTTTGTTTTAATTTGTTGTTCGTTGTACGTTTTGAATTCTGAGTTGCATCTGTTTACTTATATGTTGCACATGTAAGTATTCAATGTGTACTTGTTAGATGTAATGTCTATGACCTTTTATTTTCATTTATTTTTAGTCGTACGTTTTGAACAACGAGTTGCACATGTTTACTTGCATGTTGCATATGTTAATATCAAATGTGTACTTGCTAGTTGTGTATGACTTCGTTTTTTGAAAAAAAAGTTGTTGGTTATTTATTTTGAATCAGGAACTGCATCGGTTTACTTATGTATTGCATTTGTTAGTATCCAATATGTACTTGTTAGTTTTATGTATAACATAAGAGAGTACTAATTGTAGGCTAACATATGCATGTTTTAACAAAACATAAATGATTCGTAAGGTTAATTATGCACTAGCTCATAGTTTTTTCTATTCATAAAAGGAATTGATAATTTAAAAATCATATGCGTGCTTTATTTAAGAAATACATATTGTAAAGTAATAAATGCAGAGTTAATATGATAAATTGCAATATCATCAACCAAATAGAAGTGTATAAAATTGCGGAAAGGGAAAATTTATATCAGCTGACATAACTCCAAGCAGGATTTCATGACACAGCCAATAACTGAACTGATAGTACAATTTCATCCAGCAGTATCATACAGAGGCTAGTTCAAGTTATCTATGAATGATATTAGAAGGCATCGATGTTCACCATCACAAACTAGAGTAATTAGTGCAGGAGTAGGATCTTGAAAAAATGCATCTGCAGCGTGTGCATTTTTATCTCCTTCTACTGTGGTATAATCCTGCACCAGAATGATGCATGTGGTGATGTTGCTGCCTGTGGTATGATCCACCACCCCTACTATGGCTATCCCATCATTGGCCCCTGCCGGCAGCTCTACTGCTACCACTTTAAACCCAGCCGAATTAGAAACTAGTACATGATTGTTCTCCTCCAGTTTCTGAAGAACCCAATCACATTCCGGCTCTGCTCCCAGTGTCGGATCAACATAATGCAGAGCAAATTTCAGTGTATTCAGAAGCTCATCTCCAATATTGGAAGCATCCCTCATCAGCTCAACATCGAAAACTTTATTAGTCCCCTCCTCTTTGACAATGGAAGCCACCCACTGAGGCAAATCAAGAACATCAGTCGCTTCACTCAGGGATTTCCCGGTTAGGAGCTCCTGTATGATCATGCCAAGGTTGAAAATGTTGGTTTTTGTATTGGCGTTCTTCACCATGGAAAGCTCAGGTGCGCGGTAGCCTAAAGTACCCACGATGGCTATGGAATTGGTGTTTCCAGCACTTGTCATGAGTTTGGAGAGTCCTACATCTGCTATC
Source organism: Rubia yunnanensis (assembly GCA_037428765.1). Classification (NCBI taxonomy): domain Eukaryota; kingdom Viridiplantae; phylum Streptophyta; class Magnoliopsida; order Gentianales; family Rubiaceae; genus Rubia; species Rubia yunnanensis. The sequence continues at coordinate 105,172,203 of CM075063.1, read as the reverse complement.
TTTGGGTTCTTTTGTTTGTCGAGGAGTACATTGGTTGATGTCAGGTTTCCATGGATGAGGCTTTCCTTTGTGTGTAAGAAGGAAAGCCTTTTTGTTATGCCAACTATTATGGTCATTCTTGTTGGCCAGGCTATTAAGGTCTCTGGCTCTCGAGCTGCAAAGATGAAAAAGATCAGATTTTGTGCATTCTTGAAACACTATTTACAAGAGGATATGGAGTTTGGGATGGAAGTGATCAGATCCTTTGCATTCTTGTAAATGTTCAAAAACCATATGAACACTCATGATTAAGCCAAATACAATCTCCAACAAGGCTATAATCTGTGAATGAAATAAGAGTGATTCTGTGAATGAAACGGACGCCATATTTTAGTCATTGATCAAGTAACCAACCTACCTTATGGCTATCAAAGGAGCATCCAACTTCTCCATAAGTGCTTGACAAACTGGATCACAGGCATACAAATTCCTATATTTTTCCTAGTTACATACTTTGCTGTCGTAGTTCCATATCGCGTACACTGCTTCGTTGCTCCTTGCTTGCTGTTAGTATAAAGGTGTACTGCACACCGGAAAATTCATCATTTTTGTTACAATCATAAACTTGTACTATCCATCTTTGTTCTCAAGTAATTAAAATTTGAATATGGGAACATCACTTCATTCATCAGTATAAGGAATAGGATTATAATCTAAACAGGAAAGATATCAAAGCCATTAATTGAAAATGCAAAGGGTGCCGATGGAGTATATATACTTTTGTTATGAAGCTGAAAACTACAAATAAAACAAGTATCAAATCTTCCCCATGATTACTTTATGAGTTATCTTTATGTATGAGAATATTACGCCACCACTGACTAAGTGTGCTAGAAGTAGAGCAGAAGGAGCAATATAATGTTTGACAGCTAGAAAGATGTATATAAGGCCTTGATTGTTTCCATGGGGACATCCGGTTGTGTATGTATCTATATCCCGGAAGGAGCAACATAAGATACTAAGAGGCTATCACAGGCAGATAGAAAAGCAATCCAATTTTAGAAACATTACAATAGAATAAAAACAAGGACAATGCAGTCTTGGGTAAAACTACACTTTATATCCTCAAAAGTGGCCATAAAGTGCAAAAGAAACACTCTTGACTTGCCTTTGACGCTTGTATATCCTTCAATCTGCATAGAAAAAAAATAAAACACTCATGATTTTTGAAAAATATAATCTTAATCAAACCAGAGAAGATTATATTACTACCTACGGAGACGTTCAATAGCAGATTGACTCCTCTCTTCACAAACCATTGCATACCTATCAACAAAACCATACTCTATCTGAGCAACCATCAGATAGATCTCTAGATTATCGGCACCAATTAGATGATCATTTCCAACTGAACGAAGTTAGATATCTTATGAACACTGGAAGCAGTTTCAGAATGCGCAAAACAACCACAATCGAAGTCGAGAAAATCGAAATGAAAATGAAAAATGGTAGAGTAGCTTACACAGTGTCAGTAGGAATGACTCCAACATCTCCCTCCTTCAAAAGCATCCACGGCGCTCTACTCGCTCTACTCGGTGAAGGACAAGAAGGTGTGAGCCCTACAGGCCTGGATCATGAAGCCGCTGATGGCGGATTTCAGGTCGAACATGGTGGACAAGTCGGTGTTCGTGCTGAGCCAGCTGATGCCGGTGGCGGAGTCCCGGGCGGTGCTGGTGGTGGAAGATGGGTTCTGGTGCTGGTGGAGGAAGACAGGTTCTGGTGCTGATGGAGATCGTGGAGGTGGGGTCCTAGCGGCAGAAGAACTCCGAGCGAGACAGTAAAAGGCGCAGAGAAACAGAGGAAGTAATTGAAATTTGGAGATCCATTTTTCAACCCAAATTTCTTCAATTTTTTCTATTTTGCAAACTGGTCCCTGGCCTGTCCATAAGTTTATGGACAGGCCATCTGTCAGGAGACCCACTCCAATTATAAAAAGTCTAACGGTTAGTCGGTCTAGAACAAAACTTCGTATAAATTTACTAGTAGAATTTTTGTTCACCCTCTAAATTTATTTAAATTACTTATATAAATAGTAGAGAGAGAAGTAATAACAGATAGAATCCGTCTCTTGAAAGACGATCTTTTCATAAGTCATGGAAAAATCAAGGTTTAAAGTGCAAATTAGAAGAAATGAAGATAAAATTTTTGGGTCATGAATCGGGTTATAAACTTTATAACTACTGCGCATTGCATAATAAAATTCTAGTATTGCAACTATGGCTTTTTAACTTTTATTATTCTAATTAAACCCCGTCTTTCCATAAACCTATAGAAAGACGGTCCTTTCCAAGATATTGCCTAAAAGATATTATAAAATACATTCATCATGTATGGAAAAGGTATTAAATATAGGCCACAAAATATGGAAAATGAATCTGTCTATGCTACTCAATCCCTGCTAAAGGCTTTTGAAACAAATCAACAATACATAAGAAAAGTTTATATAAAACGCTGACATTTGATTAAATGTTTTTAAAAGAAAAGAGGAATTCATCATTTTCTTCATTGTTTTCTTCATCGAGATTTGGCTATGGTGGACAAAACCTTACATCTTAAAACTCATATACATATAACTTTCTTTACTGAATTTGAGAGTACATTAAACATTTCTATTGAATTAGATAGTGCCTTTAAGCCTTGAAGAGTTAGGGGTAGCGAATATGCATCATCTTCTTCACCTAATACTTTTAAATTCTTGGTCGGCTAATCATAGGGGTTTCAGGCGCACCCCCTCGCCACCCCCTGTTCCGCCCTTGGTCGAAGGCAATGAAGGAACCAGAACTGTACTTCGGGTGGGGTTGGGGTGGATTTAAATGGAATAGTATAAATATTCCGGCATTTTCAGTGATGAAATCTGAACTATAAAATACTATACATAATCAATAAGTTTCAAATTCATCATCACAAAAATAAATAAAATATATACTTCCTTCCTCTCCTTTCATTTCATAAATTTAATTCTTAAAGTTAATATTTATTAACATAAATTTTATAGTTTTACTGATACTAGATTATGTATTAAATAAGATCCAACAAAATTTATCATAATGTATATTTCTAACATGTTTCTTTCAGTGATTATTAGTTAAAGATATAATAAACTTTAAAGAGTTAAAAAAATGTTAACACAAATCTTATGTACTTATAAATTAAGTTATAGAGTATGGATCATGTGAGATTGTCTTACCGTAAGACCAGGGACTCAGCGTAATTATTTCATTTTTGGTGCCAATTAAAAATGCATGAAAAAATAGGAGGACTAGCCTGCAAATTGGGGAAAATTGGAGGAAAGCTGTCCAGAAAGACATGTTTGAAGAAGGCACACAACAAAAAACAAGCTTCCAAAGATTCTTCAGAGTTTCAACCGATCTCCACAACTTTAAACCATTGCTCCAAAAGCTTCGAAGATCTAATCCTCAACATCTGCGATCAAGAATGAGAAAAGCAATTAACAACATCAATCAACAAGCAATCATGTTTGTCATTCAAAACTACATAATCGAATCGGTTTGGTTAACAATCTACAATAAGTTTATGTGAATTTTATTTATTTTGCAGATCCGGAGATCAATTGATGTGCGAAGAAGATGATAGAAAACCGAATATTCATCAACATGCATTTTGAACATTGAACAACACATTACTGTGGTGAGCGACTCAATCAATGAAATTGAATAAAATTCTGTAAAAGGTAAGCTTTAAATACCGTAATCATCATATATAACCCAATTTGATCTGTTTGCGAATGTTTCAACTCATATTGCTTGCGAATATTTTGATGACGAGTGATCTTTGAGCTTATAAAGCTTAAGAGTGTTTTGATGTTTACAATTGATGCTCTATACCAGCATATATAGATAGTGTTGTTGATCTTATCATAGCGTTAACTGAATAAATTTTTATACGATCTTACTGATATAGAGATTGACGTGTTAATGAAAGTGTTTGATACTTGTATATCTGATGTCAATTGTTAGTGAATATTAGCTGCTAGAATTGGTGTGTGATGCTATAAACAGAATGAGTGATTTGCTTATGCTTAATGATAAAACTGGATGCTCAGCGATGTCATGGGTGACAAATCTTGGAATCCTGATTTAGAAATTGACCTGCATATACTGCTATGTGATTTTTCTATTATGTAGATTGATGTTTTAATAAAAGTGTTTGATGTTTCTGCACCTGATGTCAACTGTTACTGAAATTGATAAAATTGATCTATGATTTTATAAACAAAATGAGTGATCTGTGATTTCACTGACAGATCTTCCAGATTATTTTCCTAATCTATTGGAGATAGATGCAAGGGAATGTTTACAGGGAGTGAGAGCAAGAACTTGGGAAGAGCTTGAAAAACTGTATCGAGAACATGCAAGTGCGCTTGGATTTCGTGTGAGGAAGTCAATAACAAGACAGTCAAACCAAGGAGTAATCAGGGAAAAATATTTCACATGCTCATGTGAAGGAAAGTAAATTTCAAAAACTAAAAACACTCCTACTCTACATCCAGACATGAAGAGAAAAAGAAAATCAAAGGAGTATCAAAGGAGTTTCCAGTGATAAGAACAGGATGCAAAGCTCAGATTAGGATCAAGCTTGTTGATGAAATATTCTATGAAATCAAGAACCACTTCATTGAGCATCCCCATGAGTGCAAAAGATCTGAATGGAAGTACCTGTAGCATAGTGAAAGAAGAATTGAAAATGAGAAAGCAAGAGCACTTAAAGCTATGGAAAAGACAGGTCTCAATCTAGCAGCAAGTTACAAGTATTTATCATGTGTTGCCCAAGGAGAAGAAAATGTAGGGCACCCTATCAGAGATCACATTAATTATGTGAACATGTACAAAATGGATACTATAGAAGGGTGGATGTTCAGAATGTCATAGATGAGTGGGAGGTCGTCGTCATACCTCTCAAAGTTAATATTTTTAAGCTCTAATGCTTCCTATCTACAATTAAGTAGATAATAGCAAGTTGGGTCGTCCACGAGAAGAGAGATCTTTTCAAGTGTTTAAACACACAAAGTGGAAAATATATTAGATATAGACATATATAGATACATATAAAAGCATGTAAATAGGGGGGGATTTGGTTGGTTTTTTCTAACTGATGAAATTAAAAAGACAAGTAACTAGCAAAGCAAGAGAACAAGCTAATCATTCAACAACAACTAAAAAGATGATTAAATAAACAATTAACGGAGCCTTGGGGGAATTGATCCTCACTTCCAAACCTCTTATAGATCCTAGATTAATTTACTTATTCATTGACATTTATTGCCTACGGAGAATGCTATCACTTCCCAATCGAAGAGAAAAATTCATTCCTTCTTAATAGTAATTTGCAAACGCAAACAACGATATTTTGCAAACCTCATTGATAATCATTTTAGGAAAACCACACAATAAAGGTATTTCATCAACAAAATTTCACACGAAGGACCATAGATTTGATAACAAGTATTCTACCAAAGACATAGTCATTTAAGCAAACAAAGCCTTTATTAGGCTAACCCTAGAACAAACCACATTCAAGGTTCAACCTTTCTTTGCCTCTATAGAACAAATATGAGAACAATCCACATTAACATACTTATCTAGCAAGAATTAGAACACATTATACACTAGAAGTTCTAAGTATATTCTTGGATTTTCATGCCAAATGAGTTAAGAAATTGGCAACTTTTCTAACTCCCTAACACTTCAATCATACAAACCTATTTTCAAACAACTCATGATATAAATGAAGTAAAACATAAGATTAATGACACAATAAATGCTTCCCAATAAATGCTCATAAATGAGCAAAATCAAGAATCTCATTACACGGGTTTAGAATATTCAATCAATTGCTCCCAAGAGATTAGTTTAGCTACTACAATTCATAATAATCAACAACAACAATCTAAACATAATCAAAGATACAACAAGATGAAAAAGAAGGGAAAACCTAAGGCTTTTGCTGCAGAAATCGGGCTGAGGAGAAGTGAGAGAAGAGATAAAATGCTATTTATAGTACATGAAAAAGGTAAAAGTGTTCTGACCACCCGTTCATCGCGAGTCGTGGCAGGGTCCATCGCAACTCGCGACGGGTGCCCTGAACAAAACAATTTTTTCTTCTTCTTGTCTTCTAGCCTTGAATCCATTACACGCTCTTTCAATTCTTCAAGTCTTCAAATCTTCAAGTCTTCAAATCTTCAAAGCTAGTCTTCAAATATTCAAATTCTTGAAAAGATGATGTTTAATGGCCTTCGGTCTTCAAGTCTCGATGTTCTTTCCTTGTCACACAAAATTCACTTAGAAAAGGTAAAAGAGCGTAAAGTCACTCTTACCTCTCCTACGAGAATTTCAAGGTAAAACACAAGCTATTGATAACAAAAGAGCACAAAAGTGATCCCAAAAAGTCCTAAAATATGCACATAAAATGGACACATCAAACCTCCCCGCACTTAAACCTTACTTGCCCTTGAGTAAGAAAAGATTGAAGCACACGAAGGAATTCACGTATCCACATCCTAACTAATATTCCCCAAATCAATACCTCACAAAAATCTCAATATCACACATCCCAGAGTTAAGATCACATGAGAATTCACCCACAACCCCCATTCCTAAATCTACCCAAACCATATCAACCAATCCATTCATTGATACCCATAAAAACATTTCTAAGTCCGGAATTGACAATCCCATATCCAATGGCACAATATGAAGCCAAAAGCATGCATGAATTTCAAACACATACTTCACTTTATACCAATATATCATCCCAAAAATGAATTATATCAACAATCAAGAATTTCATACCTTACTTCGTTTTCCCCGCTAAATTACCCAATTCCAAGTGGTCTCAAGATGTTAAACTATCCGATCCATCCATATGGAAACCGCAACCTTGTGACTCCAACGCCGAAAAATGAGCGAAATCATATCATTTTTCCTTTTTTCTCTCATTCTCTCATTTTTCCTAGGAGCCCTTTCGGGTTTTCATCCTAGCCACACATTATGTTTCTTTGGCTCACATCTCACCTTTTTCTGCATATTTAGCCTCTTATTTTTTCCTAGGTTACTCTTTCGGGTTTTTGACTTATGCGATCCCCCAGTGTTGCCTAAGTTGCCCTCCCGAGTTTTCAAGTTAGCGGGTTTCTTTTTATTTTTTGTTCCTTTTTCATTTTCTATTTTTTTCAATTTTTTTTCATTTTTTCACATTTTCCAATAAAAAAGTATCAAAATGCTTTCCAAATGTCAAAGCTAATAACATCCGAGTACAACAAATGAAAAGCATCCTAAAACAAGGAGAAAATATCTCAACCACCAAGTCTAAACAAACAAATCCGAAGCAAAGCGGTAAAAAGCAATAAATACCCCTCCCCACACTTAAAATGCTACATTACCCTCAATGTAGAAAAAACAGGGAAAAAATATACAAATAAAAGTATGAGGAGGGTAAAAACAATATGCTCACAATCAGGAATGGGATGGTCTGACACCATCGTCGGGGTTCCTACCATAAGTCTGCTGATTCTGCACCAGCCAATTGATGTTCCTTTAACGTTGCTCCCTCCGTCTTGCTGATCTAGAGTCAAGACTTAGGTTACCACCACCCTGCGACTACATCTCTGAAATCCTGGAGGAAAGATAGTCAATCTCCTCTTCCATCTCTATGAGGCTCCGAGAGACAAACATGTTATGCTCAACCTGTCCCTGGAAACCATGCTAGACTGTCTACATTAAGAACTCATAAAAATCAGGTGGGGCAAAGAAAAATGATGTGGCACATTATCCTCATGTATCAGCTCAGTCTCTGGTGGAGGCAGTGGAAGATGCTGCTCACGTTGATGCTTAGTAGATGGTATGAAGCCCTTGTTAGGCTGAACAGGGACTGGATTGAGGTCTTTGATCCATACATGAAGTATTGGGATAGATCACCAAATCATTCACAGGTGTATCAAACTCCAACTTGGTCCTATTGCGCTGAGATAGTGTCATAAAGGTGATATTCCTCACCTCATACAATCAGTGGTATACTCCTTGAACTTATGTGGTGTCGATCATGCAAAATTTCCCCATCCTCTCCTAAGTAATGAGGTATGAAGAATGTTTACCCAAGCACGGGAAACCATCCCGGGAAACAAAGCCTAAGTGCTTCGCTAAGAGGGTAATCATGCCCCCTACAATAATCTTTCCTTGTGGCTTCTTAGCCAAACTGAAAACTCTCTTCATCCACATCTCGAACCACAGTCCATACCCTGTCCCCTCACTCGTCAAATACCACAGGTAATGAATGTCGTTGTCGGGCACATTCATCGGCTCCAACGAACATAATATTGTGCTTGCTATGAACCTGTGCACAAATTGGAGCGCAGGATAGATGATGATGCTGCTCTTGTTATGGGAGTTTCTCCTCCTCCTTGTAACTCTGCTCTAAAATAGCATATCTTCCTTAGTCATGGGCTCCAGAGACCCTAAGTCCAACCTCGCTCGAATATTTTCCATGTCCCATCCAAAGGCTGCCTCTATTTGTGAGACTGTCATCTCTCGAGGTACATCGTCCAAGTGGAAGGTGATGTACCTCTCACACAGCTCATCATTCTACATGCTGCATAGTTGGATGTTTGATAAGAAATCCAATGTATAGGGCAGGTAGGTGGGGGCACCCTTGTCCATGAAACCATTCAATTCTCTTTTGGAAAGGAGGCAGCAAACTGGCTCTATCACCGCAAGTGCATCAAGTGTTGTTTGATCAATAAAGCTTGTCTCCAGGAGCTTGCATGTAACAAGGACATCTCTCCTATCCGCATAATCCCCAGAAATTTGGGTCAAACCCATATACCAGTCTGGAGGAGGAGGTACAGGGTTTGGCTCTAGAGTCGATGACAGAGGTGGATGTGGAATGGCGGCGCTCACACTTCTCGGAACCCTAGCTCTCTTTGTCGGGACTATGTCTATCAATCACAGCAAACATGTCAAATTCATAAGAACATAAACATATGCAATATTTTGGAATCATAATCAATCATGGACTAGCTTATCTAACATCACAATTTCTCCAAATGCCAACATTCAAATCCAAGATAAACTAGCCTACGTCTCATCCACAATTGCATATGAAAATCAAGCTACATTCATCATTCCAATAACTCCAAGTTTAAGATCATCCTATAGTTCATCTTCGCACATGCAATAATCTAGAAGCATTGTCATAGGTACATATCATCATGTTTATCTCTTGTGAAAATATGCAAGAAAAATTCCAACATTCAAGTCTAAAGCTACTTCAACAGTGAGTGTTTTCTTCCATTTCCACATCAACAATCATAATGTACCCAAAATATCAACCATTTCAACCAAGTCCAACAATTGCATATCATCGAAAAATTCCACATATTTCTCAGGAAACAATCACAATTACGTTCAACAATCCCACGACCTTAGTAGCTCATACAAATCATCACACCCATCAATATAGAAATTCAAAAGCACAATTGTGAAGAAATAGCATAACTACACACATATTAGCAATCCTACAAAATTCACAATCTCAATATGATCAATTCAAGCCACTTGAAGGGGTAGTGATAGGAAGGAAGCAAGCCCACAAAAATTCTTGCCTTAATGAGGAATAATTTGAGAAATCCCCAAAACCTAGGGTTTTGGAATTCTTTGGAATTGAGGCTGATTTGTGGGTGTTTGTGGAAGATGGAGAGGTTAGGGATAATGGGTAGAGACTTTTGGTGGATTGGTGGTGCTTTGATGGCCAGATTTTTGGCGGAGAGGAAGTTTGGGCGGCTTAGGGACAGAGATAGAGTGGAGAAAATGAAAGAATTATGAAGAGGACGCTCTATTCTACCCAATTTTTAAAGCCACTGTACGATCATCACGAGTTGCGATGCACTTTTCGCAACTCACGATGGGTAGGTCAACAGGCATTGAAAGTCAACCTTTTGGTCGTGAGTCGCGACTCGCAAAATGTTGGTCCTGAAAGCCAACATTTATCCATCGTTCCCTGATTTGGTCGCAACACGTGACCAATGCTTCGCCCATCGCAAAAGGTCCATCGTGATTCACAATGACACCTTCACGACACACAAAAATCATAGGCCAGTGAGCTAAAATTTCCCAAATTATTTCTGATTTGGTCGCGCCTCGCGACAAGGTCTTTGCAAGTTGTGACAGGTTCATTGTGCCTTGTGATGAAACCTTTACGACTCGTACAAAGTTAGATCTGAAAGCTAAGAATTTCCATCTTTCCCCTGATTTTGTCGTGACTCGCAACTGCACCATTGAGAGTCGCGATGGATTAGTATCGACTCGTGATGGATTAGTCGTGACTCGCGGCAGACCCTTAGCGAGTCATGAAATGTTAGGTCTGGGAGCTCACATTTTCTTGTGTTGTATTTCTACCAATCAGTGTCTTGTAAGGCATCCTATATGCCCACAAGGAGTCATTGAACTGAGAGCTCCAATCCTTCCAATTAGGGTTAACTGTTTTCTCAAGGATGGACTTGATTTCCCTATTGGAAACTTCATCTTGGCCATTGGTTTATGGGTGATACATGGTGGAGGTCTTGTGTGTGACACCATACTTCTTCAAGAGTGCTTCTATTGTCCAGTTGGGAAAAAGGGTCACTAATCAAGGCTCGAGGAATCCTAAACCTAGAGAAGATGTTTTCCTTCAAGAACTCTGAAACCAATTTTGAATCATCAGTTCTATTGGGTTTTGCTTCAACCCACTTTTATACATAATCAACAGCAAGGAGAATGTATGTAAAGCCACAAAAGTTAGGAAAAGATCTCATAAAGTCAATGTCCCAAACATCAAATATTTCCCAATATAACATAGCTTTTTGAGGCATCTCATTCCTAGATGAAATATTTCCTACTCTTTGACACTTGTCACAAGCCTTACAAAATATGTATGCATGCTTATTCAAAGTAGGCCAATAGAAACCACTTTCTAGGACTTTCCTAGCGGTCCTTTTCACTTCAAAATGACCACTACATGCATAAAAATAACAAAAGGTTATAATTGAATGCACTTTATTACCGGGGATGCATCTTCTAACAAATTGATCCAGACAATGTTTTCACAAAAAAGGATCATCCCACACCAATTTGGGGGTTGTATGATAGGGGCCTAAACTAACCTTTCCTTCAATGTATCGAAGGCCCCTTTACAACCCTCATCCATAAAAAAATCCACCTCCTTTTGAAACAACTTGCACAAAGGAGATGCAATCTTTGAAAAGTCCTTGATGAACCGGCTGTATAATCTTGCATGACCAAGAAAAGAGCGAACTTCGCACACATTAGTAGGCTAAGGCAAAGTTTGAGTCGTGTCTATCTTTTCCTTATCTACCTCAATACCCTTAGAGAAGAAAACATGGCCTAAGACAATGCCTTGCTCTACCATAAAATGACACTTTTAACATAAGATTAGTATCAATGCAACGTTTAAGAACTTGTGCTAAATTTGCTAAACAATTTTAAAAATAATTATCATGAACGGTGAAATCATCCATGAATACCTCAAAAAAATTTTCAACAAATTCTAAGAAAATGCTTACTATACACTTTTGGAAAGTAGCGGGGGCGTTACATGGCCCAAAAGTCATATGCCGGTAAGCAAACGTACCAAAGGAGCACGTGTTCTCTTGGTCCTCCGGGGAAATGGCCACTTGAAAATATCCCGAGTACCCATCCAAAAAGAAATAAAATGGCTGACTTGCTAGCCTTTTGAGCATTTGATCAATAAACAGCAACATGAAGTCATCCTTCTGGGTCTCCGATTTAGCCTCCGGTAGTCAATGAAAACACGCTGCCCATTTTGGACTCTGGTGGGAACCATTCCACCTTTCTCATTCTTGACTACCGTCACCACACTCTTCTTGGGTGCCACTTGAGTTGGGCTCACCCACTTACTGTATGAGATTGGATAGATCATACCCTCTTGGAGCAACTTGAGGATTTCCGCCTTCACCACCTCTATCATAGGTGGGTTCAATCAGCGTTGGGGTTGTCTTAGGGGTCTTGCATCTTCCTCCAAAAAAATTTGATGCATGAAAGTGGATGGACTTATGCCCTTGATGTCAGCAATAGTCCATCCAACTGCTTCCTTATTCTCTTGTAACACCACCATTAACTTCTCCTCTTGCTCTTGGGTAAGCTTACATAAAATGATAACCGGGAGCATCTCTCCTTCCCCAAGAAATGTATATTTGAGGTCACTTGGAAAAGGTTTAAGCTCTATCACTGGGGCTTTCACAAGTGATGGAAGGAATTCTGGTTCTTTGGGTTCCTCTAGAACTAGAGGAGGAGAACTTGGTACCACTTCTTCAAGAATGCTCAATTCTTCAATGTTTTCCTTGAAGTTGTACTCGTGGAATATACAAGATATGTATCTTTAACATCATTTTCCAAAGCAACTAACAAGGAATCATCACTATTTAATTCAAAAACATCTTGCACAACATCATCAACAACATCAATAGCATGGAAAGAATATTCATCAATAGGATACTTCATAGAGTCATTTATGTTAAACTCTACTTTAATCCCATTGAATTCCATGGTGAGGGTACCATTATGCACATCAAAGATACTTCTTGAAGTTTTCAAAAATGGCCTCCGCAACAAGATCGGGGCGGCATGTTTATCATTCTCCATGTCAAAGACATAAAAATCCACAGGGAATATTAAGGGATCCACTTTAACCAAGACATCCTTGACAATATCATTAGGGTATGCACTAGAACGATCGGCTAATTGGATCACCACCCCGGTTTTCTGCAAAGTACTAAGATTGAGGCTTTCATACAAATAATAAGGAATCACATTTATCGATGCACCTAGATCAAGCATGGATAATTCAAAATGTGTATTTCCTATCATGGAAGGGATCGTGAACATGTCGGGATCACTACATTTAAGGGGTAACTCCTTTTGGCACAAAGCAGAGACATGTTCATTTTTCCCATTTTTAAGATTATTCTTTGCTCTTCCTATTCACAATACACAACTCCTTCAAAAATTTAGCATAGCTAGGAATTTGTTCAATAGCATTCAAGAGAGGGATATTTACCTCACATCCACGAAAGACTTCGTAGTTGTCCTTGTTGGACTCCTTTCTCCGCTTGTCTTTCAAATCCTCCGGAAATGGTGGTTCCGACACATATGAAGGGATTTCCACCACCTTCGGCTTCTTGTGAGGAGGGGATGAAGGTTTGGGAATGGAGGTTGATTTCTCAATGATGATCTCCTCTTCCTTTTCCTTCCCCTTTGTTGCTTTCTCCTTGGCCAATTTCTCAGCCTCTTCTCCTACCTCATTCTCAAAAAACTAAATCCATCTAGGCTCTTTTTCAACAACTTCATCACCTGGGGAAATACCAACCTCTTTAACACATCTCAAAGTGACATCACTAGGATTTATGAGGGGATTCGGTTTTGGTTGGGAAGGAAGTTTCCCTTTTCCCGTGTCTCCATCCGATTCACGGCTTGTGTTATTTGGGTCATTTGAGTTTCCAAGTTTTTAATACTTACCTTGGCTTCATCTTGGAAATTTTCTCCTTTTTCTGCATACATACTCAACCTATGAATGACTTGTATCAGCTCATCTTTTGACAAACCTGAGCTCTCCTCTTGGTCTTGGGTTTATCTTGAAACCTTTGCTATTATTGTTGAGGTGGCTGATATTTTTGTTGAGGAGGGCAATATGGTTGAGCATTTTAACCTCCTTTAGGGTTTCCATACCGGAGATTAGGGTGATCTCTATTACCCACATTGTAAGGCCAGCTTTGGTACCCTTGTTTTCCATGATAGCCTTGCCCACCTTGATAACCTTGATAGCCTTGGCCTCCTTGATATCCCATGGCACTCACCTCTTCAACATAGCCATCTTGCAAAGTAGGGCAAGCATCAGTAGGATGTGCTGATGAACAAATTTCACAAGACTTTACATGTGGCACATTTTCAGACTTGGTCATCAAAGATTTCAACATAGAAGTAATGGCTGAGACTTGATCCTCGAGCTTTCCACCATTGGAAGGACCAATTGTGGTGTTGGGATATATTCTTCCCAAATCGGCCCTTGAACTAAAGTTCCTAGACTCCTCGGTTAACTCCTCACATAGATTCATAGCCTCCATTAAAGTCTTGTTCCCAATGGTACCACCGCAAGAACCCTTCACTAGTCTTTGATCTTCCTCAAGAAAACCATTGTAAAAATAGTATACCAAGTCTCCTTCCGAATAGCCATGGTAAGGAAAACTTAAGAGAAGTATTTTGAACCTCTCCCAATAGTCGTAGAATGACTCTTCATGCCATTGGAGTATATTACTTATGTCCTTATTCAAAGTGGCAGACCTTGAGGCCGGGAAGTACTTTGCGAGAAACTTTTTCTTCATATCAACCCAAGTCTTGATGCTTTTGGGTGATAGGTAGTGGATTCAATCTCTTGCACCATCCATCAATATGAATGGGAACGCGTTCAACTTGTAGAGGTCTTTATCTACTCTGTGGGGAATCGTACCACTACAAATAAAGTGGAAGTCACAGAGATGTTTGTTGGCATTTCCCCTTGCCTACTAAGAAATATAAGTAGCAAGTTTATCAACCCGGTCTTAAGCTCAAAAGGCCTGGTTGGTCCAACCAATGGATACTCTATGCACATCGGTTGTTGATCAAGGTTGGGGGTTATAACATCCCTTAATAAAGCCTACCTTATAGGAATAGCCCTTCCTTGGAGAGGAGGATCTCTTCCTTGAAGAGGGGGATGTTGAGGTCCTCCTTCTGGATGTTCATCTTCATGCTCTTCGTGATGATCCATAGAAGTAGAAGTATCCGCAAAATGGTCACTATGAGGGGTGTTATTCACACTTTCCATAGAAAGCCTCCTAGCCCTTCTCAAATTCAACTCTAACTAGGGGTCGTAGTGTAGGGGTTCCTGTGAAGAGGATCGCGTACGAACCATACACCAAGAACTTGAACAATACATCTCCAAGTCAAGCAAAATTGGAAAATCAACTAAAAACAAAAATAAAAGCAAACTAACAAATATTTATAACTAGCAAATACTCACACATAATATGCCCAAACACTTAAAAATAAATGCCTCATCCCCGGAAGTGGCGCCAAAATTTGGGAGGTCGTTGTCGTACCTCTCAAAGTTAATATTTTTAATCTCTAATGTTTCCTCTACAACTAAGTAAATAATGGCAAGTCAGGGTCATCCACGAGAAGAGGAATTTTTTCAAGTGTTTAAACATATAAAGCAGAAAACATACTAGGTATAGATATACACATACATATATAAAAGCAAGTAAAATGGGGGGGGGGTGGTTTTTTTTGGTCCTATAACTTATGAATTTAAGGACAGGATAACTAGCAAAGTTAAGTAACTATGCTAATCATGAAAACAAATTGAGAAAAGGGGTTTAAAACCAAAAAAGGCAAACCCTTGTGAGCAATTGATATCCACATCCAAACCTCATGCATATCATTGAACCATTCACTCATTCTATCACATTCGTTACTTATGGGGAATTCCAAAACTTCCCAATTGAAGATCAACATTCATTTCTTCTTAATAGTAATTTGCAAATACAAACAATGACTATTTGCAAACCTCATTGATAATCACTTTAGGAAAACCACACCATAAAGGTATTTCATCAATGGCACTATACATGAAGAACCATAGATTTGATAACAACAAGCATTCGACCAAATGCATAGCCATTTAACAAAACATAGCATTCATTAGGCTAAACCTAGAACAAAACATATTCAAGATTCAACCTTTTATTGCATCTATAAGATAAATATGAGAAAAATCCACATTAACATACTTATCTAACAAGAATCATAACACATTATGCACAAGAAGTTCTAATTCCATGTTCTAGAATTTTCATGTCAAAAAGCTAAGAAATTTGCAACTTTCCTAACACCCTAACACTTAAATCATACAAACATTTCCTATTCTCAAACAACTCATGGCATAAATGAAGTAAAATATAGTATTAAGAACACATGAATGCTAAATAACAAAAGCTTCAAGAACGAGTGAAACAACCTATTCATTACTTTAACTACTTGTTGTGAAGATAAATATTATACCCTTCTTAGATAGTAGTTTGCAAGAGTGAATTCAACATCTCTTGTCAAACCTCACTAATGAATCCTTTTGTCTATAAAAGGCTAAAAGTATCCCATTCATGACGTTGAGCATGAAGAATCAACAAGCTTGGTAATACTTATAAACACTACACTGTGTCTAAGCATTGAACCAATTCATGCATTTACACAAGATTAGTCAAGAACGTTCAACGTTCATAGACCTCTCCTATTTGCTACAATAAACAAACATGACAAGGGGTTCAGCATTATCACCTCCATCTAGCAATTATCAACACACCAAGACCATTAGAAGCTCTAACTCATGCTCTTGGATTCCATATCAAAAGAGGGGAAAATTAGCTATTTTTTCCCAACCTTAATAAGAAACCACACAAGCAATTCATATACTCAAACGTCCAACAACATTCATGCAATTAGCAATCCACATTCAAAGTTTAATAAATGCACAATAGCAAAATCAATAAATAGATAGAAAGAATTCTCAAGACATGGATTAGAAGCCTCAATCAATTGCTCCCAGGTATAAAACTAAGCTAGATAATCAAAACCCATAACATAGAACATAAATCTACAAATAAAGAATAAGAAAATGGAAGAAAAGGGGAAAACCTAGGGTTTTGGAGCCCCAAGTCGTGCTTGGCTGAAATGGGGAAGAAAATGGGCTATTTATAGCCCAAGTTGGTCAAAAAGAGGGTAAAAGGGAAAGCAGACATGCTGGCCACGCATTGGGCACACAGCCTCCCTAGGTAGGGGTGCTAGACAAGGCATCGTGGCACGAGAAGACGTGAGGTGATGGCATGAGTCTTGGGTGCAAGGTCTTAACTGAGGTCCAGGTATAAACTAGCATGGAGAGGACGATGTGCAGGTGCACGATCATCCATGTTGGGAATGCATTCACGAACTGGGGAGCCGCTCCAAGGCATATCTTCACCACGTGGAAGTGCGGTTGAACGCGTAGGGCGCACAACTGGCACACCTGGTTGTGCTGGCGCTAGATTCCTGGGTGCTGGCGCACACGACCATACACAGTCAGGCACTGGGCATGCATTTGCGAATTGGGAAACTACTCCAAGGCCAATCTCTACCGCTCGGGCACGTGGGGTCTTCTTTTTGGGCGAACGCCATGGTTTTCTTCACCGGCCGATCGGTCTTTGCGTCATTACAAGTGAACCGTTGCTCTAAATTTAGAGTTCTTGTATTCGATTTTATAGTGCTAGAGAATTCAAATCCAATGGTGCCACCCTTATAGGTTGATTCTTCTCTGATCATTTTAAGAACTTGGTCCAAACTTTCAGGTGATAATTCATCCGCTTCTTTGCTTTCCTTCTTTAACCCTTCTATCTTCTACCACATTTTGGATCATGGCCTTCACTAAACCACTCCAAAGGACTCATGAGAAATCTATAAATTTAAGCTCACAAAATGGAATTTAGATGCTCGTAAGGACCAAAAATTCATCAGACTAAACATAGGTTACAAAATGAAGGATTTAGATATGAAAACCAAAAATGGTCATCTAAACCACTTATGATGTAAACCTACCAAAATCTAGCAATCTTACCACAAAAGGATAGCAAAAGAGATGTTAAATGCTTCGAAAAATACATGCATTTGACAATTCATCATGCAAGTTCAAAACTCAGCCTTCATCAACTTTGGTCTTTCCCTAATTCAGGTGATTTGAGATTTTGGAGTCTTGGACCCAAACACCTTATCTATGGCTACTTCCTTTCAAGCTTTCCTTTCAACCTCTTACTTCTTCCCTTTGTTTTTGCTCTTTTTAGATCTAGGACTTCAGGACCACTTTCTGTTGGTGAATCCTTGGCACTATTTGTCATTGATTGTTCTATTTTATCTTAATCTGTCATTGAAAGCAGGTGACACACGGTTTTATTTGGCCAAGGAAATTGAGAAAAGGAAAAGGGAAAAGGCAAATATTATTCTTAAGAAAATAAGAGCAACTGAAAACTGGTAAAGGTGCTCCTCTGAAGCTGAATGTGTTTCACATTGAAAATGGTAAAAAGCAATAGGGTAATGTAGCACTATTTCCCATGTTTGGTAAGTGGATAATCCATGCCCTTTTCTAGTCCCTCCATCCTGAGACTGTTTGTTTTCTAGTGATGGAATAAAATTGTGCTAAATATGTGCTAAATTTGTTACTGTTTGTTTTATGATACGTATGTATTCGGCTTTTCTAAATTTTCAATTCACTAGAAAAAATGATAAATTTAATTATCATATGAATGAATTACCAAAAGTAAAAGAATGCCCTAAAAGAGAAAAGAAGTGAATTATACATTTTCTAAGAGTGAGGCAAGCCGCTGGAGGTGTGAAGGTGGAAACTGGCTGCAATGACGGGATCATACCAGAATTTTTGGGTGTGAGGTGGGGTAGGTGGGTGGGTGGATGGGCTTAAATAGACAAAAAAATATTCTGTCTCTTTCGGTGATGGAATCCGAACTATAAAATACTAAAGATAATTAATAAGTTTCAAATTCATCATCAATAAATAAATAAAATATATACTTCATTCCTTTCCTTTATATCATAAATTTAATTTTTAAGGTTAATATTTATAAAAATAAATTTAATATTTTTATTGATAAATTTTTATTTTAGAATAGCCGAGTCCCACCACACGTTGCACAATATTATTAATTAAAGATTTAGGATGAACTTTTACTTACTTTTTGTAGCTAACATTTAAGATCCCCCCCCCCCCCCAAGATTTCACTTCATTTGAAATAAAATTAAACTATAGGCCAAAGCAATTAAATTATAAATTTTGATATCAACTCAAATTCAGATACTGGTGTTGCTCTTGTGTAAGAATTAAGGAAGAGGCCATAGGTACCAATAAATGTCTAAGAATTCTTTGATCCTTGATGATTCAGTAGCACAATGATGAAAGTATGCAGCAAAGCCCTTTAGCCTTGGTAACTGAGAGCACTAGATCTGTCGGAGTAAATGTATATACAAATGTAGATGCAATTTAAATCTCTATGCTACCCTCCCTAACTACTCCAAAAATTGCTGCTCCTACAGTTGTGTAGATCGACTACTTTTACTAGTATTGTATTTCTGTATAGCTTCCTTCGTTATGTTTGCAAAATTATGAACTAGTATGTGCCTTTTAGTTGGCCCATAACCCGCCCGCATAGTTCGTGTCGTGTTTGAGCCACGTGTTTAATCGTGTCGAGCGTGATTGATTAGGTTAAGTTGGTGAACCATATTTAGTCTTTTGTTTAGTAAAATTTTGAATACAAATAGAATTAATTACATATTCACTAAACATAAAAAAGATTGACTCAAACATTTTATTACATTGTTGGATTAAATGTATATGTAAATGTAGATGCAGTCGAAATCTCTATGCTACCATCCCCAACTACTTCAAAAGTTATGTCTCCTACAGTTGTGCTGACTAGTTTTACTGGTACTGTAATTATGCATAGCTTTGTTCGTTATGTTTGCATAATTATGAACTAGTTTGTGCCCTCAATTGGTCCATAACCCACCCACACAGTTAGTGTCATTTGTTTTGTGCCGTGTTTGAGCCACGTGTTTAATCGTATTGTGCGTGATAGATTAGGTTAAGTTGGCGAACCATATTTAGCCTGTTGTTTAGTAAAATTTTGAATACAAATATAATTAATTACATATTCACTAAACATAAATAAAATTGACTCAAATATTTTATTACATTGTTGGAGTAAATGTATATGCAAATATAGATGCAGTCGAAATCTCTAGCTACCATCCCCAACTACTCCAAAAGTTGTTGGTCCTACAGTTGTGACGACTACTTTTACTAGTACCGTATTTCTGCATAGCTTTCTTCGTTATGTTTACATAATTATAAACTAGTTTGTGCCCTCAATTGGTCCATAACCCGTGCACATAGTTAGTGTCTTTTGTTTCATGTCATGATGCGTGATAGATTAAGTTAAGTCGTTGAACCATATTTAGTCTTTTGTTTACTAAAAATTTGGAATATAAATATAATTAATTACACATCAGTGAACATAAATAAAATTGACTCAAATATTTTATTACATTTTTTTCTAATGATGAAATAAGTATGTGCTAAATTTGTGTTGAGTGTACACTGAGGCCTGCAAATGCAAATGCCTAGTGCTATATATAATGTATTATTTCCTAATTTGTTTTATATCCATCAGGTATTCATCACCAATGGTGGAATATTTATGTCAATCTATGTAGTGCAATATGAAAATGTGCTAAATTTGTGATTTCTATTAGATTCTATAGTGTAAGGTCTGTGCATTATGATATTTCTGTGTTGGATTTTTCTAATTTTTTATTCATTTTAAAAAAATTAAATTACACACTAAAGAAATTGAATTATAAATTTCATTATCATGTGAATGAAATATCTAAAGTAAAACAAAAAAAAACATTACCCTAAAAGAGAAAAGGAAGTGAATTATACCTTTCTAAGATTGAGGCAAGCTGCTGGAGGTGGAAATAGGCAAAGTTCATCGGTAGCTTGCGGGGATGACAACAGTAGATTTTTGTGGGTTGACTAAAGCAGATGCTAGACGATTTAAGGAAATAAATTCTCTTTGAAGTACAGTTCAAGAGTTTGATTTTTTGAAAAGAAAATATTGATATTTTATATATTGAAACATATGCATAAGATGCATTTCAAGGAGTTGTGATTAAATAAGTAATACATCCTATGGAATTAAAAATTAAAATGAAACTATGAATTTACAACCCAACTATGAAGTACATCAACTGATGTTACAATAATACGCAAGTAAGTTTTCGTTGGTACAACAACTTTATTGTCAATGCTTTGGCTTTTTGGGATTTTGATATGTCTATGCGCAATACGAAAATGTGCTAAACTATAATAGAAATTTCTAGAGAGGAAATTGTGCAATGTGCAGGCGTGAATTATGACTATTCTATATCAGAACGTTTAATGGTGACAGCATAATACTTGGCAGAGGAAATAGAGAAAAGGAAAAGGGAAAATGCAAATATTTATCCGAAGAAAATAAAAGAGCAACGGAAAACAAGAAAAGGTGCTCCTTTAGAATTGAATTTTTTTCACATTTAAAATGGTAATAAAGCAATATGGTACTGTAGCACTATTTTCCACGTCTGGTAAGTGAATAATCCCTGCCCTTTTCTAGTCCCTCCATCTTGTGACTGCTTTTTTCTAGTGATGGAATAAAATTGTGCCAAAAATGTGCTAAATTTGTGACTGTTTGTTTTATGGTAAGTCTGCATTTGGCTTTTCAAAATTTTTAATTCACTAAAACAAAATTATAAATTTATTTATCATATGAATATATTATCGAAAGTAAAAGAAAAAACCCTAAAAGATAAAAGTATTGAATCATACCTTCTATACAATTGAGGCGAGCCGTCGGAGGTCTGGAGGTGGCAATTAGTGAAATTTATCAGCAGCCAGCGGCAGTGGCGGAACTAGAGCCAAAGTTAAAGAGGAGCGAGATGATAATAGTAAAAACAATTAAATGAACATAATATCCTATCTAGACATAAATAAAATTGACTCAAATATTTTATTACATTGTTAGAGTAAATGTATATGCAAATGCAGATGCAGTCAAAATCTCTATGCTACCATCCCCAACTACTCCAAAAGTTGTTATTCCTACAGTTGTGCCTACTACTTTTACTGGTGTTGTATTTCTGCATAGATTTCTTTGTTATGTTTGCATAAATATGAATTAGTCCGTGCCTCAATTGGTCCATTACTCGGCCACATAGTCATTGCCTTTCATGCCATGCCGTGTTTGAGCCACGTTTTTAATCGCGCCGTGCGTGATTGATTAGGTTAAGTCGGCGAACCATATTTAGTCTTTTGTTTAATAAAATTTGGAATACAATTAAAATTAACTAAACATTCACTAAGCATAAACAAAATCACTATAATATTTTATTGCATTGTTTTCTAGTGATGAAATAAGTATGTGCTAAATTTGTGCTGAGAGTACATCGAGGCACGCAATTTCCAATGAAAAATGCCTAGTGCTATATATAATGTATTTAATTCCTAATCTATTTTATATCCATCAATTATTCATCACCAATGGTGGAATATTTATGTCAATCTATGTAGTGCAATATGAAAATGTGCTAAATTTGCAATTTCTATGAGATAGAATAGTGTAAGGTAATGGTGTGAATTATGATATTTCTGTGTTAGATTTTTCTAATTTTTTCATTCATGTAAAAAAAATTAAATTATACACTAAATAAATTTAATTATAAATTTCATTATCAAGTGAATGGAAGATTTTAAGTAAAACAAAAAATAGTAACCCTAAAAGAGAAAGGAAGTGAATTATACCTTTCTAAGATTGAGGCAAGCCGTTGGAGGTGGCAATAGGCGAAGTTCACCTGCAGCTTGCAGGCATGACAACAGTAGATTTATGTGGGTCGACCAAAGCAGATGCTAGAAGATTAAAGGATATAAAATTCTCTTTAAAGTACAGTTTATGAGTGTGATTTTTTTAAAATGATATTTAATGTATTGAAATAGGTGCATAAGATCCATTTCGAGGAGTTGTAATTAAATCAGTAATACCTCTTACGGAATTTAAAAATCAAAATGAAACTATGAATGTACAACCCAAGTATGAAGTACATCAAGAGATATTACAATAATACGTAAATAAGTTTGAGCTGGTACAACCACTCTATTGTCCACGCCATGGGTTATTGGGATTCTGGTCGGTCGGTGTACAATATGAAAATGTACTAAACTATAATAGAAATTTCTAGAGAGAAAAATGTGCAATGTGCGGGAGTGAATTATGACTATTCTATGTCAGAATTTTTAATGGTGACAGCATAATACTTGGCCAAGGAAATTGAGAAAAGGAAAAGGGAAGATGTAAATATTTTTCTTAAGAAAATAAAAGAGCAACGGAAAACTGGTAAAGGTGCTCCTCTGGAACTGAATTTGTTTCACATTGAAAATGGTAATAAAGCAATATGGTACTATAGCACTATTTCCCATGTCCAATAAGTGGATAATTCATTCCCTTTTCTAGTCCCTCCATCTTGAGATTATTTGTTTTCTACTGATGGAATAAAATTGTGCTAAATATGTGCTAAAAGGTGCTAAATTTGTGAATGTTTTTTTATGATACGTTTGTATTCGGCTTTTCTAAATTTTTAATTCACTAGAACAAAATTATAAATTTAATTATCATATGAATGAATTACCAAAAGTAAAAGAATAAACCCCCTAAAAGAGAAAAGAAGTGAATTATACAATTTCTAAGAGTGAGGCAAGCCGCTGGAGGTGTAAAGGTGGCAGCCGGCAAGGTTCATTGGCAGTCGACTACAATGACGGAATCATACCAGAATTTTTGGATGTAGGCGGGTGTGCTTAAATGGTAAACTAAAAATATTATGTCGCTTTTAGTGATGGAATCTGAACTATAAAATACTAAAGATAATTAATAAGATATTCATCATCAAAAAATAAATAAAATACATACTTCCTTCCTTTCCTTTTCAATCATAAATTTAATTTTTAAGGTTAATATTTATAAACATAAATTTTGAAGTTTTACTGATAAATTTTTATTTTAGAATAGTCGAGTCCCACCACATGTTGCACGGTATCATTAATTAAAATTTTAGGATGGATTTTTATGTACTTTTTGTATCTTACATTTAAGATTTTTACCCTAAGATTTCACTTTATTTGAAAAAAAAACTATAGGCCAAAGCAATTAAATTATAAATTTTGTTATCAACCCTAAATTTAGCTACTGGTGTTGCTCTTGTGTAAGAATTGAGGAAGAGGCAATAGGTACCTATAAATGTCTATGAATTCATTGGTCCTCGATGATTTAGTAGCACAATGATGAAGGCATACAGCAAGGCCCTTTAGCCCTGTCAACTGAGAGCACTAGATTTGTTGGAGTAAATGTATATACAAATGTGATGCAATTGAAATATCTATGCTACCTTCCTTAACTACTCAAAAAAAATTTGCTACTACAGTTGTGTAGATTGACTACTTTTACTGGTACTTCTGTATAGCTTTCTTCGTTGTGTTTGCATAATTATGAACTAGTATGTGTCTTTCAGTTAGCCCATAACCCTCCTGTATAGTTAATGCCTTTTTTTGGTTCCGTGTTTGAGCCACATGTTTAATCGTATCGTGCGTGATTGATTAGGTTAATGAACCATATTTAGTCTTTTGTTTAATAAAATTTTGAATACAAGTACATTAATTGCGTATTCACTAAACATAAATAAAATTGACTCAAATATTTTATTTAATTGTTGGAATAAATGTATATGCAAATGTATATGCTGTCGAAATCTCTATGCTACTATCCCTAACTACTCCAAAAGTTGTTGCTCCTACAGTTGTGCCGACTACTTTTACTAGTACTGTATTTCTGCATAGCTTTCTTCATTATGTTTGCATAATTATAAACTAGTTTGTGCCCTCAATTGGTCCATAACCCGCCCACACAGTTAGTGTCTTTCGTTTTGTGCTGTGTTCGAGTCATGTGTTTAATCGTGTCGTGCGTGATAGATTAGGTTAAATCGGTGAACAATATTTAGTCTTTTATTTAGTAAAATTTGGAATATATATATATATATGATTAATTACACATTCACTAAACATAAATAAAATTGACTCAAATATTTTATTACATTTTTTCTAGTGATGAAATAAATATGTTCTAAATTTGTGCAGAGAGTACACTGAGGCACGCAAATGCAAATGCCTAGTGCTATATATAATGTACTTTTTCCTAATTTGTTTTATATCAAATGGGCATTCATCACCAATGGTGGAATATTTATGCCAGTCTATGTAGTGCAATATGAAAATGTGCAAAATTTTCTATTTCTATGAGATAGAATAGTGTAAGGTAATGGTGTGCATTATGATATTTTTGTGTTAGATATTTCTATTTTTTAAATTCATTTAAAAATTAAATTAAATTATTTAATAAAGAAATTTCATTATAAATTTCATTATCTTGTGAATGAAATATCTAAAGTAAAACAAAATAATATTACCCTAAAAGAGAAAGAAAGTGAATTATACTTTTCTAAGATTGAGGCAAGTTGCTGGAGGTGGAAATAGGCAAAGTTCATCGGCAGCTTGCGGGGATGACAATAATAGATTTTTGTGGGTCGACTAAAGCAGATGCAAGAAGATTTAAGGAAATAAATTCTCTTTAAAGTACAGTTCAAGAGTTTGATTTTTTAAAAGAAAATATTGATATTTTATATATTGAAACATATGCATAAATCCATTTCAAGGATTTGTGATTAAATAAGTAACACATCCTACGGAATTAAAAAATCAATATGAAACTATGAATTTACAACCCAACTATGAAGTACACAACTGGTGTTACAATAATATGTAAGTAAGTTTTCGTAGGTACAACCACTTTACTATCACTGCCTTGGCTTTTTGGGATTTTGGTATGTCAACGTGCAATATAAAATGTGCTAAACTATAATAGAAATTTCTTGAGAGGAAACTGTGCAATGTGCGGGCGTAAATTATGACTATTCCATATCAAAAATTTTAATGGTGACAGCATAATACTTGGCAGAGGACATAGAGAAAAGGAAAAGTGCAAATATTTATCTGAAGATAATAAAAGAGCAACGGAAAACAAGAAATGGTGCTCCTCTGGAACTGAATTTATTTCACATTGAAAATGGTAATAAAGTAATATGGTAATGTAGCACTATTTCCCAAGTCTTGTAAGTGAATAATCCCTGCCCCTTTCTAGTCCCTCCATCTTGTGTCTGTTTGTTTTCTAGTGATGGAATAAAAATGTGCTAAAAATGTGCTAAATTTGTGACTGTTTGTTTTATGATAAGTTTGTATTCGGCTTTTCAAAATTTTCAATTCACTAAAAATAAATTATAAATTTATTTATCATATGAATATATTATTGAAAGTAAAAGAAAAAAACCCCTAAAAGATAAAAGAATTGAATCATACCTTTTTTAAAATTGAGGCGAGCCATCGGTGGTCTGGAGGTGGCAATCAGTGACATTTATTGGTAGCCAGCGGTAGTGGCGGAACTAGAGCCGAATTTAAGGAGGAGCGGGGTGATAATAGTAAAACATTTAAATGAACATAATATCCTATCTAGACATAAATAAAATTGACTCAAATATTTTATTACATTGTTAGAGTAAATGTATATGCAAATGTAGATGCAGTCAAAATCTCTATGCTATCATCCCCAACTACTCCAAAAGTTGTTGTTCCTACAGTTGTGCCGACTACTTTTACGGGTACTGTATTTCTGCATAGCTTTCTTCATTATGTTTGCATAAATATGAACTAGTCCGTGCCTCAATCGGTCCATAACCCGGCCACATAGTTAGTGTCTTTCATTTCGTGCCGTGTTCAAGCCACGTATTTAATCATGTCGTGCGTGATTGATTGGGTTAAGTCGGCGAACCATATTTAGTCTTGTGTTTAATAAAATTTGGAACACAAATATAATTAATTAAACATTCACTAAGCATAAATAAAATTGAATCAATTATTTTATTGCATGGTTTTCTAGTGATGAAATAAGTATGTGCTAAATTTGTGTTGAGAGTACACCGAGGCACGCAATTGAAAATGAAAATGCCTAGTGCTATATATAATGTAATTTTTTCCTAATCTATTTTATATCCATCAAGTATTCATCACAAATGGTGGAATATTTATGTCAATCTATGTAGTGCAATATGAAATGTGCTAAATTTGCTATTTCTATGAGATTGAATAGTGTAAGGTAATGGTGTGAATTATGATATATCTACGTTAGATTTTACTATTTTTTTCATTCATATAAAATGAATTAAATTATACACTAAAAAATTGAACTATAAATTTCATTATCATGTGAATGGAATACCTAAAGTAAAACAAAAAACAGTAACTCTAAAAGAGAGAGGAAGTGAATTATACCTTTCTAAGATTGAGGCAAGCCGCTGGAGGTGGCAATAGGTGACTAAAGGATATAAAATAGTAACCCAAGTATGAAGTGCATCAACAGATGTTACAATAATATGTAAATAAGTTTGAGCTGGTACAACCACTCTATTGTCCTTGCCAGGGGTTATTGGGATTCTAGTAGGTCGGTGTACAATATGAAAATGTACTAAACTATAATGGAAATTTCTAGAGAAGAAAACGTACAATGTGCGGGCGTGAATTATGACTATTTTATGTCAGAATTTTTAATGGTGACAACATAATACTTGGCCAAGGAAATTGAGAAAAGGAAAAGGGAAAATGCAAATATTTTTCTTAAGAAAATAAAAGAGCAACGGAAAATTGGTAAAGGTGCTCCGCTGGAACTGAATTTGTTTCACATTGAATATGGTAATAAAGCAATATAGTACTATAGCACTATTTCCCATGTCTGGTAAGTGGATATTCTTGCCCTTTTCTAGTCCCTTCATCTTGAGATTGTTTGTTTTCTAGTGATGGAATAAAATTGTGCTAAATATGAGCTAAAATGTACCAAATTTGAGACTGCTTGTTTTATGATAAGTCTGTATTCGGCTTTTCAAAATTTTCAATTAACTAGAACAAAATTATAAAATTTAATTATTATATGAATTAATTGCCAAAAGTCAAAGAATAGAACCCTAAAAGAGGAAAAAAAGTTAATTATATATTTTCTAAGAGTGAGGCAAGCCGCTGGAGGTGTGAAGATAGTAGCCGGCAAGGTTCATCGGCAACCGGCTGCAATGATGGAATCATACCAGAATTTTTTGGCATGGGGTGGGGTAGGTGGGTGGGTGAGCTTAAATGGTATACTAAAAATATTATGCCGCTTCAGTGATGGAATCTGAACTATGAAATACTAATGATAATTAATAAGCTCCAAATTCATCATAAACAAATAAATAAAATATATACTTCCTTCCTTTCCTTTTCTATCATAAATTTAATTTTTAAGGTTAATATTTATAAACATAAATTTTATAGTTTTACTGATAAATTTTTATTTTAGAATAGTCGAGTCCCACCACACTTTGTACGGTATTATTAATTAAAAATTTAATGAATTTTTACGTACTTTTTGTAGCTTACATTTAAGATTCCCCCCCCCCCAAGATTTCACTTCATTTGAAACAAAATTATAATATAGGCCAAAGCAATTAAATTATAAATTTTTTATCAACTAGAAATTCAGATACAAACGTTGCTCTTGTGTAAGAATTGAGGAAGAGACAATAGGTACCTATAAATGTCTATGAATTCATTGATCCTCGATGATTTAGTTGCACAATGATGAAGGTATACATCAAAGCACTTTAGCCCTAGAAATTGAGAGCACTAGATCTGTCGAAGTAAATGTATATGGAAATGTAGATGCAATTGAAATCTCTATGCTACCCTCCCTAACTACACCAAAAATATCTGCTCCTACAGTTGTGTAGATTGACTACTTTTACTGGTACTGTACTTCTATATAGCTTTCTTCATTATGTTTTCATAATTATGAACTAGTTTGTGCCTTTCAGTTGGTCCATAACCCGCTTGCATAGTTCGTGCCTTTTGTTTCGTGCCGTGTTTGAGCCACGTGTTTAATCGTGTCGTGCATGATTGATTAGGTTAAGTTAGCCAACCATATTTAGTCTTTTGTTTAATAAATTTTTTATACAAATACAATTAATTACATATTCACTAAACATAAATAAAATTGACTCAAATATTTTATTAAATTATTGGAGTAAATGTATATGCTAATGTAGATGCAGTCAAAATCTCTATGCTACCATCCCCAACTACTCCAAAAGTTGTTGCTCCTAAAGTTGTGCCCACTACTTTTTCTGGTACTGTATGAAATTTGGTTTTACCGAATTATCTTAATTATTACTATTATGTTCCAACATAACCCATTTAACCTAGTAAGTAGTAAAGTAAAAACTTAGAGACACGAGACTTGGCTACGCAGTTCTGTGAAATTCACCTACATTTGTGGGGCATGACCCAGTTTAGAATGAATCTACTAATCAGAAAGATGCAGTACAAAGTACACCATACAAATATACTTATCTATCTTATTATGACGTGTGGATTCTGCAAGCTCCTCTTGCTACCGATCCACCTTGATCAGACTCCCTCTGACCTCGAAACTCATCGATGCTGGATCTCCTCCTCCCGAGGAATTAAGGTATACGATTATGAACTTTGAACAACAGGTTACGTATGTTGGAACATATACATGCTGGCTCTCATAGTACTCTGGGAAAGATAGAAAATATGTGTACAGATTTTTGCAATTAAGTTCGTGAGTGTTGCAGCTGTGATGTCCTTATTATATAGTCCATTGAGTAGATCTGAACATTCCATGATTATCTTTATAATATTTCTAGTCCTTATCTGTTTTTGAAGCATATCCAAATACCATAAACAAAGGGATTTTCCTTATCTCAAATATCCCATAATATTCCATAAATCCAATTCCATATTTATTGGGATTTTTCATAAACCCAGTATGCTTCTAACACCGCCTTAAATAAGATATTGTAGAATATACAAACTTCCATAAATCAATGCTATCGCAATATGCTGTATTCCGTAACAACCTTTTAGGTTGTGGCTATACGTATGTTCCGACATGGAACATTTTCTTTTCCAAACCAGTTCACAAATTGCCAATTAATTAATCAATGCAAACCACCTGACCTAACAATCTCCCCCTTTGGCATTTTGTGGACCCAACCATTTTGGAAATAAGAACACACGGAAAAACTTCCAATCCCACAACATAAGTCTTCCAGAAATCCACTTATGTTGGAACATATACTGAATCTGATTATATAAGAATACCAAGAAAACCAGAAATCCAGAACACAAAAATAATTTAGATTACAGCACCATCAAAATAATATTCAAAATATTCTCCCCTTGGGCCATGAGCTACCAAAGGCAGCAGAACACAGAATAAAATTTAAAAGAGCAATCAAGTCTGCTCCCCCTGAACCAGTTATCTTATCTATGTTGGAGCATAAACATTATAGAAACATCAATCGTGTTCATGATCAGGAGCCTGTGCTTCTAACCGAGCTTTCTCCCCCCTCAATCTTTGCCTTTTCAGCTTCTAGAGCAGCAATCTGGATAGCTTTAGCCTCTAATCTTTCATTCAGAACAACCATCTTAGCCCTTGTCTCACCACCAGCAAAAGTAGATGCCTCTGGATCCTAAGGTAAATTATGCACCTGCCTCATACCAAAGGTCTTCTTATTGGGCCGAAGAAACTCAGTTTCTACAATCACATATTTTGCCTTACCCTTCACCTTTTCACTCCTAGACAATGCAGAAATTAAACACGGATAAACTAGTGCATATTGGGAGCAATAGCTTGGCGCACAATAATCTGCTGTATGAGCAACCCCAGATTGACTAGTTTCTGTGTTCCAACACAGTACAACAATTTGGCCATTTCTCTTATGAGGGCAGTGGTGTTGGTTGAGGGGATCCAACTATGCATAACTATCTTATACAAATAGAAAAATCTTGAAGATAGACATGAAGCATGGGAGTATCCTGTAGCTGGCCACTGAGGGTTGGTTCCACCATCAATCACCTCAAGAATTTTGTCATCAGAAATCTCCAACTCATCAGAGAATACTCCTTCAAATTCTGGAGTTTTCAGTCCCAGCAATCTATTAATCTTTGCAGCTTAAAAATTAATTATTTTCCCCCTCACATACACCCTATCACACCAGGGAGAAACATCCTCCAAATTCTCAGCCATCAAGTTTGAGTAAACCTCATAAACTACCTACTTGTTGTATTCTAGTTGCATTGCAGCTGCCTTCTTCATCCCAATCAGTTCCAAAAAATCAGTAAAGCCACTTGTTCTGTATGCTTCTAGATCTACTGATCTCTCATAAATATTTTTTCTTTTAGCAAAGACTTTTCCCATCTCCTCACAATTACCATCACAGTAAATGTCAGAAATTGCATCACTTACAGGAGGAGGTACAGTAAAGGCTTCTTCTTTGGTGTAGAAGGAACTTTCTTCTTAGACTTCTTGGTTGCAGAATTCATCCAAAACTCATCACTCGAGTATGTCAGATTTGGTTCCTATGTTGGAACATGCTTGGTTTGATCAACCTCTTCATCATCATGCTCATTATCTGCAGCAGGTCCACTCTGTGTTCCAACATGCTCTGACTCCTCCTGCATTAGATCAAATCCCCTAGTCTTTCCATCTTTTGTGTACTCCAGGCCATTATAAGAACTCCCAGTATAATCATACTGATCTTGGTCACCCATATTAGCATCTATAACCCCTAAAGAGGCAATAACTTCCATGTCTTCAGCAACCTCTGACTGTACTCTCTGAGTTAGAACATACCCAACACTCTCTTCTTCACTATCTGTCAGCACAATAATCAGAGGCCTTCAAGCTCTTCTATCCTCTTGGCAGCATCAACATTATAAAAGCCTAATGGCACTCAGTCAGTGGATTATACCCCCTCTAACCCCTATAGCTCCAGTCAACAATTCTTCAATATCTATATCTAAGAACTTCTCTTCTAGCTTTTTGAACTTAGTCAAATCTATAGAGGTCCTATTCACTTTTCCCCAATCAAAAAGTTCATCCACAGATTCAAATTTACTGCCATACAGACTAATGTGAGGGGAATCGGGACCAAGTACCTTTTGGTAGGGAGATTTGCCTTTAATTGGAGTCTCATTCTTCTTCTCTTTGCCGTCGAAAGTGATCTTGGGGAGTTAGGCATAGCCGTAGTTCTTGTTTTCGAACATGGTGGTTTTGCGACAAGAAATTTACTTGGCAGAAAGATATTTAGAGCTGGACATTTAGTGTTTCAACACCTCTTGAACTCTATAGGGAAGATTATCTCTTTTTGCTAGAAAATCCCAAGCATATCAGCAAAAAATATTGCAGATAGCAACAAGAAGGAGAGTATCGTATCCAAAGATAGAGGGAAGCTGGAGAGATGGAAATGTTTGAATCAAGAGTAACTTCTCCCTTAGTTACTTCAATAACAGTGCCTCATTTTTCCTTTTCCAAGAATAACCATGAGTTTCTTTTTTCCACTTGTCAACTCTTGTCATAACTCCTTGAACTTCCAACATAGCTCCTCAACTTCTATTTTTGTTCACTTTTCTTCTTTCTGGATTGTTTTTGTGTTTTTCTGATTTTCTGTACACAAAAATAAGACGGGAAAAAATATTTACAGCTAAATAAAAGCTATATAAGGAAATACCTCATATCTAATAAACATCTAAGTGTTGTCTGAGGAGCTCAAATATGGTTGTATCCAATGGCTTTGTGAAAATATCTGCAAATTGCTCAGATGTTGGAACATAGGCAACCATCAATTCCTTCCTTTCAACAAGATCATGAATAAAATGATGTCTTATATCAATGTGCTTTGTTCAAGAGTGTTGGACTGGATTTTTAGAAATATCAATAGCACTTGTGTTGTCACATAAGATCTTCAAAGGCCCTTGATTAATTCCATAATCTTTCAACATTTGTTTCATCCACAATAGTTGTGCACAACAACTTCCAGCAGCAAGATATTCATCTTCAGCAGTTGATAATGAGATCGAATTTTGTTTCTTACTATACCAAGATACTAGATTCGTACCAATAAAGAAACATCCACCAGTGGTACTTTTGCGATCATTTGTATTACCAGCTCAATCAGAGCCACTGTACCTAATCATATCAGAGTCTTGATTTTTGAAATACTAGATACCATACTCAGAAGTCCCACTAATATATCAAATTTGCATACAGTCAAGTGAGTTTCCTTAGAATCAGCCTGAAATCTCGCACATATTCCAACATTGAGACATATATCTGGTCTACTTACCGTCAAATACAATAGACTCCCAATCATGCCCCTGTACAGTTTCTGATCAACTATGACCCCTTTCTTGTCTTTCACCAATTTATCAGATACCCCCATAGGTGTTTGGACTGCTCAAGAGTTGCTTAATCTAAATCTCTTCACTAATTAATGGCACACTTACTTTGATTTATAAAAAAACCTTTCATTTCTTGCTTAACTTGATATATGAGTTCTCCAACCATTCTTATCTCAAATTTGGCCTGCACCAAAGTCATAATATCATGTACAATAGATGGTGAAGTAGACCCAAACACAATATTATCAACATAGATTTGAGCAATCAATATCTTTGATGATTTTTCAAGCACAAATAATGCACGGTCTACTTCTCCTCGAAGATAACCATTCTGAATAAGAAAGTTAGTAAGTCGTTCATACCATGCCCTAGGTGTTTGTTTCAAACCATACAATGCCTTCTTGATTCGATACACATGATGAGGTCCTCAAATCCTTTAGGTTGTTCAACATAAACTTCTTCATTAACCACATCATTCAAAAAAGCACATTTGACATCCATTGGATATAGAGTAAAATTCATAGTGCAGACAATAGCAAGTAAATTTTGAATTGACTCTAACCTGAAAACTGGTGCGAATGTCTCATCAAAATAAACTCCTTCAATCTGAGTAGATCCTTGAGGAACCATTCTGGCCTTATTTTGAGTGATTTGACCATTAGTATTAGATTTGTTCTTAAAGATCCACTAGTGCTAATAACGTTTACATCATTAGGACTAGGAGTGAGATACCATACAACGGATGATAATTGTCGATCGTCAGAAACATCCACAATGACATTTATGGACTCCATGAGAGCATTTTTCTGAAGATAGTAGACACAATAAGCCTGGTTGTTCACAGAATAACCAAGAAAATTCCCAACATCACTACGATTATCGAATTTCTCCAATTGCTCTTTATCTCGAAGAATGTAGCACTTGCTTCCAAACACATGAAAATATGAGACATTTGGCTTCCTGCCCTTCCAAATCTCGTGTGAATTGTAAATGGAAGAAGATACACATGATAGATTGTATAACAAGCTGTATTAATGACTTCTGCCCATCATTTTTTGTGGATCCTTTCTCTACTGGCATAACTCGAGCCATCTCCTGAAGAGTTATGTTCTTTCTTCACATAATGCCATTCTGCTGGGGAGTTGGGAGGCCATCGCCGTGCCTCTCAAAGTTAATATTTATAAGCCCTAAATGCTTACTATCTACAACTAAGTAGATAGCAGCAAGTCGGGGTCGTCCACGAAAAAGGGGGATTTTCTTAAGCATTTAGACACAAAAAGTTGCTATTAGGCTAGAATTAGATATATGTACACATATAAAAGCGAGTAAATGGGGGGGGGGGTTGGTTGGTTAATTGTCCTAAGTTATGAAAATTAAAAGACAAGATAACTAGCAAAGTCAAGTAACTATGCCAGTCATCAAAAAAACTAAGAAAAAAAGGTTTTAAAACTACAAAAACAAAGCCTTGGGGGCAATTGATATCCACTTCCAAACCTAATGTAGATCATTGAACCATTCACTCATCCTATCACCAAACATAACATTCATTAGGCTAAACCTAGAACAAACCACATTCAAGTTTCAACCTTTCATTGCATCTATAGGGTAAATATGAGAACAATCCACATTAACATACTTATCTAGCAAGAATCACAACACATTATGCACAAGAAGTTCTAAGTTCATGTTCTAGATTTTCATGCAAAGGAGCTAAGGAACTCATCACTTTCCTAACTTCATAACACTTAAACCATACAAACACTTCCTATTCTCAAACAACACATGGCATAAATTAAGTAAAACATAGCATTAAGAACACATGAATGCTAAATAACAAAGGCTTCAAAAATGAGTGAAACAATCTATTCACCACTTCCACTACTTGTTGTGAAGATAAATCTTATATCCTTCTTAGATAGTAGTTTGCAAGAGTGAATTCGACATCTCTTGTCAAACCTCACCAATGACTTCCTTAGTACTAAGAGTATCCCATTGATGGCATTTAGCACGAATAATCAACAAGCTTGGCAACACTTATAAACACTACATCGTGTCTAAGCATTTAACGAATTCATGCATTTATACAAGATTAGTCAAGAACGATCGACATTCATAGACCTCTCTCATTTTCTACAAAGAACAAACATGACAACGAGTTTGACATCATCA
Source organism: Rubia yunnanensis (assembly GCA_037428765.1). NCBI lineage: Eukaryota > Viridiplantae > Streptophyta > Magnoliopsida > Gentianales > Rubiaceae > Rubia > Rubia yunnanensis. The sequence continues at coordinate 105,136,923 of CM075063.1, read as the reverse complement.
CATTCATCTAGCAATTATCAACACATCAACACCATTAAGAAGCTCTAACTCATGCTCTTGGATTCCACATTAAAATAGGGGAGAATTAGCTACTTTCTCCCACCTTAACAAGTAATCATACAAGCAATTCATATACTCAAGCTTCAAACAACATCAATGCCACTAAACATTCACATTCAAAGCTCAATAAATGCACAATAACAAAAGAACCAAATAGATATATATATATATATATATATATATATATATATATATATGTATGTATATATATGTATGCGTATATATGTATGTATATATATATATGTGTATGTATATATATATATATGTGTATGTATATATATATATATGGCTCTTACTACATAGAAATGGAAGCTTCAATCCATTGCTCCCAAGATATAACTAAGCTAGATAATTAAAAGACATGATTAACCTACAAAAACTAAGAAAAGAAAGAAAGAAAAACTAGGGTTTAACCCAGAAAAAATTGCAGGAGGAAGAGAGAATGTGAAGAGGAGAGGATTAGGTGAGTATTTATAGTACAAAAAGCAAGAAGGATTTCAGGCCATTCATCCGTCGTGAGTCGCGACGGGCTCGCGATGACCTCGCGACGGTGCCTAGTTTGAGCATTTTGATTTCTTTCTTCTTGTTGTTTCATGTTCTCCTCTTCTCTTCACTTTTCTTCAAGTCTTCAAAAGCTCAAATAAAAGTCTTCAAAAGCTCAAATACAAGTCTTCAAATCTTCAAAGGTATTCTTCAAAGTCTTCAAAGTGTTCAAACAAATTACCATGTCACAAAAAATTCTCTAGAAAAGTAATAAAAGCGTAAAGTCATTTTTAACCTTCTTAGAGAATTTCAAGGAAAAATGTAACATTTAGAGCACAAAAGTGAATCCTAAAGGTCCTAATATAACCGTATAAAATGGGCACATTAAACCTCCCCGCACTTAAACCTTACTCGCCCTCGAGTAAGAAAAGATTCAAGCACACGAAGGAATTCATATGTCCAGATCCTAATTAATATTCCCCCAATCAACACCTCACAAAAACTCTCAATATCATAAACCCCAAAATCAAAGCTCAAATGACAATTTTTCATACACACAACCCCAATTCCTAAATCTAACCAAACCTACCACTTATCAATTCACTACCCATAAAAACGTTTCAAAGTCGTGAATTGATAAAACCAAAGTCCAATGACACAAAATGAAGTTAAAACCATAGGAAAGGTTCAAGCACATTCTTCACTTCATACCAATATATCAACCAAAAATCCAATGACACAAAATGAAGTCAAAACAATAGAGGAGGTTTAAACACATACTTCACCCAATGTCAATGTATCAACCAAAACTAAGTATAAAAGAATCAAAAACTTCATAACCCTACTTCATTTTTCAACCCACTAAGTTACCCAATCCCAAGAGGTCTAAATATGTTGAGCTACCCGATCCCCATATGACAACCGCAACCTTATGACTCCAACGCCGGCAAATGAGTGAAATCATAGCATTTTTTTTCTTTTTCTCTCTTTCTCTCATTTTTTTCTTTTTCTCATATTTTTGCAATCAAAAGTAGGAAAAAGTATTCCAAATGAAGCTAGCATGCATGTGAGTCCTCTAACCCCTCCCCGTACTTAAAACATTACATATAAGGCAAGAATAATAAAACTCAAGGTAAGAGGTAGAGTGACCCCCATTTCTCAATATAGTCGTCAGTGATATGGCGCAATCCAATGTACTTGTATAGAATCGGTCCCAAAATCAGTTTTGGAGCCGGAAGGGGGAGCAAAAGTGTCGTAGAATAACTCACCCCTTGAGCAAAATGTTGTATCCTTGGCACCAGGTTTAGCATCAAGAGTTAATAACCATTGTACTATCAAAGAACAACCAATCCACCATGCAATCACCACTATAAGATTGTCCAATAAAAATATCTAACATATATCGACACATATCCAAGCATCATTATAGAATATAGCGATTAAAGACTCAATGATGTAGTCGGTATACTACAATCAACAGAGATACTATAAAGATGCAAGAATTTTCATATGTCAATATATGTGAGATGGTGGAGGAATAAGTGGATGTGTGGTGGTTCTTGGGATTATTTGGTGGAGAAGAAGGAAGGATTATGTAGTGTTTAAGCTCAGCTAAAAAGTTGGATTTTTCATCATGACTCGTGACAGCACTGGTCGAGACTCGCGATGCATCGTCTCAAGTTGAGGGCTTTTGGTCTCAAGCACTCGAGATCTTGCGGGACCTGAGGTCCCAAGGGCTTCAACTCGAGTCGAGGACCTGAGGATTCGAGGGTATGATGCACTTTTGGGTTCAGCTCAAATCGAGGGCTTGTGGTCTTGAGGACCCGAGGTCTCGAGGACTTCAACTCGAGTCGAGGGATTGCAGCCTCGAGGACCCAAGGTCTTGAGGGCTTCAGCCTGAGTTAAGGGATTACAGCCTCGAGGACCTGCAGTCTCGAGGACTTCAACTCAATTCGAGGGATTGCAGCCTCGAGGACCCGAGGTCTCGAGGGGTTCAGCTCAACTCGAGGAATGATGGTCTCGAGGACTCCGGGATTTTTTGGGTTCAGCTTGAGCCAAGAACTTTTTGGCCTCGAGGTCTCAAGGGCTGGTCTTAAGAACTGGCCTCGAGAGGGTGATGGACTATTAAGTTCTACTTGAGTCGAGGGCTTGCTACCACGAGGTCTTTAGGGGATGATGTCTCGAGGGCTGGTCTCGAGAACTAGCCTCGAGAGGGTGATAGACTATTAAGTTCTGCTTGAGTCGAGGGCTTACTGCCTTGAGGTATTGAGGGGATAATGTCTCGAGGGTTGGTCTTGATTCGAGGCCGGCCTCGAGGACTGATGGCTTTTTGGGTTTAGCTCGACTCGAGGTCTCGAGGGGATGCTGTCTCAAGGACCCATTGGTCGCAACTCGTGATGGCTCATCGCGACTCATGGAAAGTGGAGGTTGGGAGCTGAATTTTAGCACAAAACTTCTGATCACATTGCGACTCGCGATGGTCCATCGCGAGGTCATCGCGACTCGCGATTACAAGACCTCCCAGCACTTAGAAAGAATTCAATCTTTTCTTACCAACATTCCAAGCTTTCTTCCTTTTCTCATGGATCTCATTCCTTCATCTCCTCCAATGCAATGCACTTTACTTTGCTACAAAATCACATAAAAACACACCGTAAAAAGAACAAGACAATATAATAAAACTAAACAATCAAAAATCAAAATAAAAGGCCGAGTTTATTTACGTCATCAGCACGACAAAGCTCCATATATTTAAGGTCGTCGGCATGACCCTAATTTTATCCATATGGTGAAGGCTTGAACCCATTCACCATGAGTATCCAAAAGTAGAGGGGTGGGCATACAAAACTTTCAAGAGGAAAGTTTTGTTGAGGTAGAGATGGTTTAAAGGGAGTAGGGTGATTAGGAGGCTTGGGATTGTCTTTTGGCTCCTCTCTTATCTCCCTCAAAACTTCCAAAAATGGTGGAGTTGGTTCAATAGGTAGGGGTAGGGTGACGATGCTAATAAATGTAGCACAATCACCTCTTCCTCATTTTTATTATACTCAACAACCAACTCCTCATCCCCTTCGAACTCAAGATAATTTCCCATGGTGACCTCACTTACCGAATCCTTGAGTTCGATTTGGGATGGTGTATTTTTGGAATCACAAGCTTCCATTCGGGCCAACGCTTCTAATATACTCCTTGAATTCCCCTCAATAGCCTCAACACTAGAGGAGAGCCGGGTGTCCGGTTCTTCTCTAGCAAAGTTGTTCAAGTTTGCTATTGTATTCATGACTTCCTCACGTGTCAAACTTGAACTTCCTTGTTGGACTTGGTTTTGGGGTATGGTATAAGGTGGTGATGGCCAACTATTTTGCTCGTATTGTTGGTTTTTCGGCTCATTCTCATACCACCAATCCGGATTACCACTCCATTCCGGATTGTAAGGATTGTGGTATGCATACCATTCTTGAGCTTCTTACCCTTGAAAACCAACATCTCCTACCTCTTGGTAGCACTCTTCATAATACCCTTGGTTTTGGAAACCAAGGGTTCTTTCCCCCTCATAGTGCTCTTCCCACAACAAATAGCAAGACTCGGTAGGATGGTTGGAATGACAAATCCTACAAAACCTTGCTTGTTGAGCCTCTCTTTTCATCATGAGTTCCCTCAAGGTGAGACGCTCCATTATTTTTTTAAAAAAAATTCAAAAGTCCGAAATCATATTGCAAGGATTCTCGATAAAAATTTACCTAGAACTCAAGCAATACCTACTCAGAACAAAAACAACCACCAAGGAGTGGAAAATAAAAACAAGTAGCTAATATGCAACCAAATACACCTAAACACTTTAACCGTCCTTAGAGAATTTCAAGGCAAAATGTCACATTTAGTGCACAAAAATTTACAAAAGTGAATCCTAAAGGTCCTAATATAGCCGTATAAAATTGGCACATCAAGAGTGATTGGATCAAAGAATTCATGTTGAATGCCAAGTTCATCATAGAATCACTGAATTGAGAATTTTCAAATTCTCTTCCATGATCACTACTAGTTCTAACAATCTATCCTACTGGACTTCACTTTTCTATCTGTGTTTTTATAACCAAACTTCTAAACATGCCCACAGTATTAGATTTTTCTTTTAGAAAGGCTACCCAAGTGTATGTAGAGAAATCATCAACACATACAAAGATATACTTCTTGCCACTCACACTAGGTGTATTGACTGGACCCATCAAATCCATATGTAGTAATTCCAAATTTCTTGGGGTAGTTATATACTGAACTGAAGAGTGGGGAGATCGAATTTGTTTACCTTGTTGACATGGTCCGCACACAATTTCATTTTTGCTTGTAAGTGTAGGAATACCTCACACAGCCTTCACATTTGCAATTTTCACCAAGATTTTGTAGTTGATATGCCCAAGCTTTCTGTGCCACAAGGTTCCTTCATCCTATTTAGAGCTCAAACACTTCATTTCTTGTTCTAGCAAATAACAGTTCTCTGATGATCAAATGCCTGAAAGGACTTTATCTTCGCCATGTTTTACTATGCATTTATCTTTCTGAAATTCTATTGTCATATTATCACCACACAATTGACTGGTTCTCAATAGATTCGTTTTTAGGTCTTCAAAAAACAAAACACTCATGAATACTGGGAATCCTTCAATATGCAGTTCACCATTTCCAACAACCTAGCTGTTCTTTCCATCACCAAAAGTAACAAAACCACCATCATATAGTTTGATGTTTGTTAGAAATTCCTGATTTCCAATCATGTGTCGAGAACAACCACTATCAAAGTACCACGAGACTCTAGAATGTGCTATAAGAGACATATGAGCAACAAGGCAAGTACTAGTGCATTTAATAACCCTTATCTTTCTGACCAGCCTTGATCGTTGAACATCGTCTATGTTGGAACATGCCAATAGTTATCGTCCAGTCATGATATCCCTAAGCAGTCTCTGGCATTGTTCCTCTGTATGACCTTGATACATGCATTAGCTGCATATGAGGGGTTTCCTCTGGTGAGATTTAAACCTTCTATTTATCTCTCGAATATTTGACTTGAAAGTGACGGGGCTTCCGGATGGTTTGTCATACCTGATTCCTTGTCTATCTCCAAAGTTTTTTCCCATGGTCAGAATGTCATCAAGTTTCGCCTTACCATTGTTTAACTTGTTAATTGCTGATTCGGCCATTTCAGCTCTCTTAGTTGTTGAGACTAGACTTGACTCAAGTTCTTTAATCTCTCCTCTAAGTTCAACTATTAAATCCACCAAGATCTTATCCTATGCATAAAGTTGAATTTTCTCTTCCTACAACACTTTGTTTGTATCAACAACTTTCAGCCACATGTCATACATTTTTTCGTATGACTTGTATATCTCTTTATCACTCATGACTTGTCCTTCATCATCACTGGAAGAGTCATCAAAACCTGCGTTGGAACATACGGCAACATTCTTCTCTGACATGTTGGAACATACATCATCATCTAACCCATTGAGAACTTTTGCTCCAAATACCACATATTTTCTTATAAGTTCCTCTTCATCTTTCTTATCTTCTTCGCATTCACTCCATGAGGTAACATATGATTTTCGTTGCTTCTTTAGAGTATTTGCACATTTATTCTGGATGTGACATATCCTTCACATTCTCGACATTGAATTCTTCCAGGCTTCTTTGCTTCATCACTTTGAACTGTTGGTGTCTTGTTCCATCTGAGTTCCATGATTGCCAAAATCTTAAGGCTGAGATCTATTTCCACCCTCTCTCTCCTGTGATTTCTTATTTACCACCTTCTTCAGTATTCTTGAGAATTTTTTGGTGATAAAAGCAAGTTCTTCAATTCCATCATCACTGCTAGATTCATGGATGACCTTTGAGGATGAGGTTTTGAAGGTTAACTCCTTTTGGAATTTATTTGCAGACTATTGTAGTGCCATCTCATAAGTCTGAAGAGATCCCATTAGTTCGTCCAAGGACATGGTTGCTAGGTTTCTTACTTCATGTATTGTTGTAGCTTTCATTTAAAACCTTTTGGGAAGTGATCTCATGGTCTTTTTCATTTATTATGCCTCCTTGTAAACTTTCCCAAGTTGATACGCCAAGTTGGAGATGTCTCTGAGTTTCCCATTAAATACAGCAATAGTATCATCCTCATCCATCTTCAGTTCCTCGAACTTTGTAGCCAAAATCTGTAGTTTGGATTCACGTACATGATTTATCCCTTCGTGAACAATTTGCAAGATAACCCAAGCTTTCTCTGCCAAATGGCATGTTGAGATGAATTTGAACTGTTCTTCATCCACCGCTGTGAAGATAGCATTCAATGCCTTTGAATTTTCCAACAAAGCCTTCAATTCATCTAAAGACCAAGTGGACTTATCTTTGAGTTTCTACTTCTTCGAACTTGATTCTCCTTCTTTCTCTATTAAGGTAGTTTTGGCATCTTCAGTCGGAGAATTCCATTCAGTTTAAACAAATTGCCATGCTAGTTCATCCAGTGAGTTGATGAAGACTCTCATGCGTTTCTTCAAGTAACTATAGTTGGTTCCTTCTAGCAATTGTGGCCGAGACACCAAAGCTCCATCTTTGGTTGTCATGGTAAAACTAGATCAAAATTTCCTTGACACACCCAATGTAGAATAAGTGACTTAGCTCTGATACCACATCAAATTTACTACTATGTTCCAACATAACCTATTTAACCAAATAAGTGGTAAAGTAAAAACTTAGAGACACGAGACTTGGTTATGCAGTTCGATGAAATTCACCTACATCCGCGGGGCCTGGCCCAGTTTAGAATGAATCCACTAATCTAAAAGATACAGTACACAATACACCATACAAATATACTTATGTGTCTAATTATAACGTGTAGATTCTACAAGCTCCCTTAGCTACCGATCCGCCTTGATCAGACTCCCTCTAACCTCGAAACCCGTCGACGCTGGATCTCCTCCTCCCAAGGAATTAAGGTATACGATTCTAAACTTTGAACAACAGGTTATGTATGTTGGAACATATATATGCTGCTCTCGCAGTACTCTCAAAAAGATAGAAAATCTGTGTACAGATTTTCACAATTAAGTTTGTGAGTGTTTCAGCTGTGATGTCCTCCTTATATAGTCCATTGAGCATATCGAAATTCTCCATGATTATCTCCATAATATTCCTATTCCTTATCTGCTTCTGAAGCATATCTAAATCTCATAAATGAAGGGATTTTCCTTATCTCAAATATCCCATAATATTCCAAAAATTCAATTCTATATTTGTAGGGATTTTTCATAAACCCAGTATGCTTCTAACACCGCCTTAAATAAGTTATTGCAGAATATACAAACTTCCATAAATCAATATTATCGCAGTATGTTGTATTCCGTAAAAACCTTTTAGGCTGTGGTTGTACGTATGTTCCAACATGGAAAGTTTTCCTTTTCCAAATCAGTTCACAAATTTCCAATTAATTAATCAATGCAAATCACCCGACTTTACACTGTATGTCTGCAAAACTTTCTTCGTTATGTTTGCATAATTATGAACTAGTTTGTGACCTCAATTGGTCCATAACCCGCCCACACAGTTAGTGTCTTTCGTTTCGTGTCGTGTTTAAGCCACATGTTTAATCGTGTCATGCGTGATATATTAGGTTAAGTCGGTGAAACATATTTAGTCTTTTATTTAATAAATATGATTACACATTCACTGAACATAAATGATATTGACTCAAATATTTTACTACATTTTTTTCTAGTGATGAAAGAAGTATGTGCAAAATTTGTGCGAAGAGTACACCGAGACACGCAAATGCAAATGCCTAGTGTTATATATAATGTATTTTTTCCTAATTTGTTTTATATCCATCGGGTATTCATCACCAATGGTGGAATATTTATGTCAGTCTATGTAGTGCAATATGAAAATGTGCTAAATTTGCAATTTCTATGAGATAGAATAGTGTAAGGTAATGGTGTGCATTATGATATTTATGTGTCAGATTTTTCTAACTTCTTCATTCATTTAAAAGAAAATTAAATTATACATTAAATAAATTGAATTAAAAATTTCATTATCATGTGAATGAAATATCCAAAGAAAAAAAAACCATTACCCTAAAAGAGAAAGGAAGTGAATTATACCTTTCTATGATTGAGGCAAACCACTGAAGGTGGCAGTAGGCGAAGTTCATCGGCAGCTTGCGGGGATGACAACAGTAGATTTTTTTGGGCCGACTAAAGCAGATGCTAGAAGATTAAAGGAAATAAAATTCTCTTCAAAGTACAGTTTAAGAGTTTGATTTTTTTAAAGAAAATATTGATATTTTACATATTGAAACATATGCATAAGATCCATTTCAAGGAGTTGTAATTAAATCAGTAACACATCCTACAGAATTAAAAAATCAAAATGAAACTATGAATATACAACCCAGCTATGAAGTAAATCAACTGATGTAACAATAATACGTATGTAAGTTTTAGCTGGTACAACCACTTCATTGTAAATGCCTTGGTTTTCTGGGATCCTGGTTGGTCTGCGTGCAATATAAAAATGTGCTAAACTGTAATAGAAATTTCTAGAGAGGAAACCATACAATGTGCAGGCGTGAATTATGACTATTTTATATTAGAATTTTTAATGATGACCACATAATACTTGGCTGAGGAAATAGAGAAAAGGAAAAGGGAAAATGCAAATATTTATCTGAAGAAAATAAAAGAGGAACAAAAAACTGGAAAAGGTGCTCCTCGGGAAAACTTATTTTGTTTCACATTGAAAATGGTAATAAAGCAATATGGTATTGTAGCACTATTTCCCATGTCTGCTAAGTGGATAATCCCTGCCTTTTTCTAGACCCTCCATCTTCTGACTGTTTGTTTTCTAGTGATGGGATAAAATTGTGCTGAATATGTGCTAAAATGTGCTAAATGTGTGACTGTTTGTTTTATGATAAATCTGTATTTGGCTTTTCTGAATTTTCAATTCACTAAAATAAAATTATAAATTTAATTATCATGTGAATAAATTGTCAAAAGTAAAAGGAAAAAAACCTAAAAGGTAAAATAATTGAATCATACCTTTTTTACAATTCAGGCAAGCCGTCAGAGGTCTAGAGGTGGCAATCAGTTAACTTTGTTAGCAGCCAGCAGTAGTGGTGGAACCAGAGCTGAATTTAAGGAGGAGCGGGATGATAATAGTAAAAAAAATTAAATGAACACAATATCCTATCTAGGCATAAATAAAATTGACTCATATATTTTATTACATTGTTGGAGTAAATGTATATGAAAATGTAGATGCAGTCAAAATCTTTATGCTACCATCCCCTAACTACTAAAAAAGTTGATGCTCCTACAATTGTGCCGACTACTTCTACTTGTATTGTATTTCTGCATAACTTTCTTCGTTATGTTTGCATAATCATGAACTAGTTCGTGCCTCAATTGGTCCATAACCCACCCACATAGTTAGTGCCTTTCATTTTGTGTCATGTTCAAGCCACATGTTTAATCGTAATGTGCGTGATTGATTAGGTTAAGTCGGCGAACCATATTTAGTCTTTTGTTTAATAGAATTTGGGATACAAATATAATTAATTAAACATTCACTAAACATAGATAAAATTGACTCAAATATTTTATTACATTATTTTCTAGTGATGAAATAAGTATGTGCTAAATTTGTGCTGAGAGTAAACTGCGGCACACAATTGCAAAGAAAATGCCTAGTGCTATATATAATGTAATTTTTTTCCTAATCTAGTTTATATCCATCGGCTATTCATCACCATTGGTGGCATATTTATGTCAATCTACAGAGTATATGAAAATGTGCTAAATTTGCAATTTCTATGAGATAGAATAGTGTTAGGTAGTGGTGTGAATTATGATAATTTTGTGTTATATTTTTCTAATTTTTTCATTCATTTAAAAAATTTTAATTATACACTAAATAAATTGAATTATAAATTTCATTATCATGTGAATCGAATATCTAAAGTAAAACAAAAAAACCCTAAAAGAGAAAGGAAGTGAATTATACCATTCTAAGATCGAGGCAAACCGCTGGAGGTAGCAATAGGCGAAGTTCATTGGCAGCTTGCGGTCATGACACTAGTAGATATATGTGGGTTGACTAAAGCAGATGCTAGATAATTAAAGGAAATAAAATTCTCTTTAAAGTACAGTTTAAGAGTTTGACATTTTTTAAAATTTTGATATTTGATATATTGAAATAGGTGCATAAGATCCATTTTTGAGGAGTTTTAATTAAATCAGTAAAATCTCCAACGGAATTAAAAATTCCAAATGAAACTATGAATGTACAACCCAACTATGAATTACATCAATAGATGTTACAATAATACGTAAATAAGTTTGAACTGGTAAATAATACGTAAATAAGTTTGAACTAGTACAACCACTCTATTGTCCACACCTTTGGTTATTGGGATTCTGGTCGGTCTGCGTGCAATATGAAATTGTGCTAAACTATAATAGAAATTTCTAGAGAGGAAAACGTGCAATGTGTACGAGTGAATTATGACTATTCTATATCATAATTTTTAATGGTGACAGCATAATACTTGGACAAGAAATTGAGAAAAGGAAACAGGAAAATGCAAATATTTTTCTTAAGAAAATAAAAGAGCAACGAAAAATTAGTAAAGGTGCTCCTCTAGAACTGAATTTGTTTCACATTGAAAATGGTAATAAAGCAATATGGTATTGTAGCATTATTTCCCACGTCTGGTAAGTGGATAATCCCTGCCCTTTTCTGATCCCTCCTTCTTGTGACTGTTTATTTTCTAGTGATGGAATAAAATTGTGCTAAATATGAGTTAAAATTTGCTAAATTTGTGACTATTGTTTTATGATAGGTCTGTATTCGGCTTTTCTAAATTTTCAATTCACTAGAACAAATTTATAAATTTAATTATTATATGAATGAATTACCAAAAGTAAAATAATAAAACCCTAAAAGAGAAAAGAGGTGAATTATACATTTTCTAAGAGTGAGGCAAGCCATTGGAGGTGTGAAGATTGCAGCCGGCAAGGTGAATCGGCAACCGGCTCCAATGATGGAATCATACAAGAATTTTTGGGCATGGGGTGAGGTAGGGGGGTGGGTGGGCTTAAATGGTAAACTAAAAATATTCTGTCGCTTTCAGTGATGGAATCTGAACTATAAAATACTAAAGATAATTAATAAGTTCCAAATTCATCATCAAAAAATAAATAAAATATGTACTTCCTTCCTTTCCTTTTTATCATATATTTAATTTTTAAGGTTAAATTTTATAGTTTTACTAATAAATTTATATTTTAGAATAGTCAAGTCCCCCCACATGTTGCACGGTATTATTAATTAAAAATTTAGGATGAATTTTTATGTACTTTTTAAAGCTTACATTTAAGATTGTTTCCACTAATATTTCACTTCATTTGAAACAAAATTAAACTATAAGCCAAAGCAATTAAATTATAATTTTTGTTATCAACCCTAAATTCATATACAAACGTTGCTCTTGTGTAAGAATTGAGGAAGAGGAAATAGGTACCTATAAATGTATATGAATTCATTGATCCTCGATGATTTAGTAGCACAATGATGAAGGTATACAGCAAAGCCCTTTAGCCCTGGCAACTAAGAGCACTAGATCTGTCGGAGTACATGTATATGGAAATGTAGATGCAATTGAAATCTCTATGCTACCCTCCCTAACTACTCCAAAACTTTCTGCTCCTACAATTTTTGGATCTACTACTTTTAATGGTACTGTATTTCTACATACCTTTCTTAGTTATGTTTGCATAATTATGAACTAGTATGTGCCTTTAAGTTGGTCCATAACCCACTCTCATAGTTCTTGTCGTGTTTGATCCACGTGTTTAATCATGTCGTGCATGATTGGTTAGGTTTAGTCGGTGAACCATTTTTAGTCTTTTGTTCATTTAAATTTTGAATACAAATATAATTAATTACATATTCACTAAACGTAAATAAATTTGACTCAAATATTTTATTAAATTGTTGGAGTAAATGTATATGCAAATGTAGATGCAGTTAAAATATCAATGCTACCATCCCTAACTACTCCAAAAGTTGTTGCTCCTACAGTTGTGCCGACTACTTTTACTGGGACTGCATTTCTGCATAGCTTTGTTCATTATGTTTGCATAATTATGAACTAGTTTGTGCCCTCAATTGGTCCATAACCCACCACAAAGTTAGTGTCTTTTGTTTCGTGTAGTACTCGAGCCATGTGTTTAATCGTGTCGTGCATGATAGATAAGGTTAAGTTAGTGAACCATATTTAGTCTTTTTTTTTAGTAAAATTTGGAATACAAATACGATTAATTAAACATTCACTTAACATAAATAAAATTGTCTGAAATATTTCATTACATTATTTTCTAGTGATGAATTAAGTATGTGCTAAATTTGTGCGGAGAGTACACTGGGGCACGCAAATGCAAATGCCTAGTGCTATATATAATGTTTTTTTTCTAGTCTGTTTTATATCCATCGGGTATTCATCACCAATGGTGGAATATTTATGTCAGTCCATGTAGTGCAATATGAAAATGTGCTAACTTTTCAATTTTTATGAGATAGAATAGTATAAGGTAATGGTGTGCATTATGATATTTCTGTGTTAGATTTTTCTAATTTTTCCATTCATTTAAAACAAAATTAAATTATACACTAAAGAAATTGAATTATAAATTTCATTATCATGTGAATGAAATATCTAAAGTAAAACACAAAAAAAATTACCCTAAAAGAGAAAGGAAGTGAATTATACCTTTCTACGATTGAGGCAAGCCACTGGAGGTGGCAATAGGCGAAGTTCATTGGCAGGTTGTAAGGATGACAACAGCTGATTTTTGTGGGTTGACTAAAGCAGATGCTAGAAGATTAAAGGAAATAAAATTCTCTTTAAAGTACAGTTTAAGAGTTTAATTTTTTTAAAAGAAAATATTGATATTTTATATATCAAAACATATGCATAAGATCCATTTCAAGGAGTTTTAATTAGATTAGTAACACATCCTACGGAATTAAAAAATCAAAATGAAACAATGAATGTGCAATCCAACTATGAAGTACATCAACTGATGTTACAATAATAGGTAAATATGATTTAGCTGGTACAACCACTTTATTGTCAACGCCTTTGCCTTTTGTGATTCTGGTCGGGCTGCGTGCAATATGAAAATGTGCTAAATTGTAATAGAAATTTCTAGAGAGGAAAACGTGCAATATGTGGGCTTGAATTATAACTATTTTGTATCAGAATTGTTAATGGTGACAAAATAGTACTTGGCTGAGGAAATAGAGAAAATGAAAAGGGAAAATGCAAATATTTATCTGAAGAAAATAAAATAGCAACGGAAAACTGGAAAAGGTTCTCCTCTGGAACTGAATTTGTTTCACATTGAAAATGGTAATAAAGCAATATGGTACTGTAGCACTGTTTCCCATGTCTAGTAAGTGGATAATCCCTACCCTTTCCTAGTCTCTCCATCTTCTGACTATTCGTTTTCTAGTGATGGAATAAAATTGTGATGAATATGTGCTAAAATGTGCTAAATGTGTGATTGTTTGTTTTGTCATAAGTTTGTATCCGGCTTTTCTAAATTTTCAATTCACTAAAACAAAATTATAAATTTAATTATCAAATGAATAGATTATCGAAAGTAAAAGGAAAAAACCTAAAAGATAAAAGAATTGAATCATACCTTTTTTTACAGTTAAGGCTCGCCGTCGGAGGTCTGGAGGTGGCAATCAGTGAAATTCGTTGGCAACCAGCAGCAGTGGCAGAACCAGAGCCGAATTTAATGAGGAGCGGGCTAATAATAGTAAAAAAAGTTAAATGAACATAATATCCTATCTAGACATGAACAAAAGTAACTCAAATATTTTATTACATTGTTGGAGTAAATGTATATGAAAATGTAGATGCAGTCAAAATCTCTATGCTACCATCCCCAATTGTGCCGACTACTTTTACTGGTAATGTATATCTGCATAGCTTTCTTTGTTATGCTTGCATATTTATAAACTAGTTCATGCCTCAATTGGTTCATAACCCGCCCACATAGTTAGTGCCTTTCATTTCGTGATGTGTTTGAGCCACGTGTTTCATCATGTCATGCATGACTGATTAGGTTAAGTCGGCGAACCATAGTTAGTCTTTTGTTTAATAAAATTTGGAATACAAATATAATTAATTAAACATTCACTAAACATAAATAAAATTGACTCAAATATTTTATTACATTGTTTTCTAGTTATGAAATAAGTATGTGTTAAATTTGTGCCGAGAGTACACCGAGGCATGCAATTGCAAATGAAAGTGCCTAGTGTGCTATATAAAATGTAAATTTTTCCTAATCTATTTTATATCCATCGGGTATTCATCACCAATTGTGGAATGTTTATGTCAATCTATGTAGTGCAATATGAAAATGTGCTAAATTTTCCATCTCTATGAGATAGAATAGTGTAAGGTAATGGTGTGAATTGTGATATTTCTGTGTTAGATTTTTCTAATTTTTTCATTCATTTAAAACAAAATTAAATTATACACTAAAGAAATTGAATTAAAAATTTCATTATCATGTGAATGAAATATCTAATGTAAAACAAAAAATACCCTAAAAGAGAAAGGAAATGAATTATACCTTTCTAAGATTGAGGCAAGCCGCTGGAGGTGGCAATAGGCGATGTTCGTTGGCAGCTTGTGGGGATGACAACAGCAGATTTTTATGGGTCGGCTAAAGTAGACGCCAGAAGATTAAAGGAAATAAAATTCTCTTTTAAGTATATTTTAAGAGTTTGATTTTTTTATATGATATTTAATATATTGAAACAGGTGCATAAGATCCATTTTGAAGAGTTGTAATTAAATCAGTAACACCTCCTGCGAAATTAATTAATAAAAATGAAACAATGAATGTACAACCCAACTATGAAGTACATCAACAGATGTTACAATAATTCGTAAATAAGTTTTAGCTAGTACAACCGATCTATTGTCTACGCTTTAGGTTATTGGGATTCTAGTCGGTCTGCGTGGAATATGAAAATGTGCTTAACTGTAATAGAAATTTCTTGAGAGGAAAACGTGCAATGTGCGGGATTGAATTATGACTATTCTATAACATAATTTTTAATGGTGACAACATAATAATTGGCTGAGGAAATTGAGAAAAGGAAAAGAGAAGATGCAAATATTTCTCTGAAGAAAATAAAAGAGCAATGAAAAACTGGTAAAGGTGCTCATCTAGAACTGAATTTGTTTCACATTGAAAATGGTAATAAAGCAACATGGCACTGTAGCACTATTTCCCTTGTCTTGTTAGTGGAAAATTGTTGCCCTTTTCTTGTCCCTCCACCTTGTGACTGTTTGTTTTCTAGTGATGGAATAAAATTGTACTAAATTTGTGCTAAAATGTGCTAAATTTGTGACTGTTTGTTTTATGATAATCCAGTATTAGGATTTTCTAAAACTTCAATTCACTAAAAAAATTATAAATTTAATTATTCTATGAATGAATTACCAAAAGTACAATAAAAAAAACCTAAAAGAGATAAGAACTGAATTATACCTTTTCTAAGAATGAGGCAAGCCACTGGAGGTGTGAAGGTGGCACCTGGCAAGGTTCATCAGCAGTCGGCGGCAATGAAGGAATCATACAAGAATTTTGGGTGTGGGGTGGGGTATGTGGGTGGGTGAGCTTAATTGGTAAACTAAAAATATTTCGTCGCTTTCAGTGATGGAATCCAAATTATAAAATACTAAAGATAATTAATAAGTTTCAAATTCATCATCAAAAAATAACTAAAATATATACTTCATTCCTTTCCTTTCTTTTCAGAAATTTACTTTTTAAGGTTTATATTTATAAACATAAATTTTATAGTTTTACTAATACATTTTTATTTTACAATAGTCGAGTCCCATGGCACGTTGCACGGTATTATTAATCAAAACTTTATGATGAATTTGTATATACATTTTGTAGCTTACATTTAAGATTTTTTTCCCCTAAGATTTCACTTCATTTGAAACAAAATTAAATTATTGGCCAAAGCAATAAAATTAAAAAATTTGTTATAAACCCTAAATTCTTATACTGGCGTTGCTATTGTTTAAGAACTGAGGAAGAGGCAATAGATACCTATAAATGTCAATATATTCATTGATCCTCGATGATTCAGTAGCACAATGCTAAAGGTATGCAGCAAAGCCCTTCAGCCATGGCAACTGAGAGCACTGGATCTATTGGAATAAATGTATATGCGAATGTAGACGTAGTTAAAATCTCTATGCTACCATCCTCAACTACTCCAAACATTGTTGCTCCTATAGTTGTGTCGATCGACTACTTTTACTGGTACTGTATTTGTGCATAGCTTTCTTCTTTATTGTTGCATAATTATGAACTAGTTCGTGCCTTTCAATTGGTCCATAACCTGCCCACATAGTTTGTGCCTTTCGTTTTGTTCCGTATTTGAGACATGTGTTTAATCGTGTCGTGCGTGATTGATTAGGTTAAGTCAGCAAACCATATTTAGTCTTTTGTTTAGTAAAATTTTGAATACAATTATAACTAATTGCATATTCACTAAACATAAATAAAATTAATTCAGATATTTTATTACATTGTTGGAGTAAATGTATATGCAATGTACATACAGTCAAAATCTCTATGCTACCATCCCCAACTACTACAAAAGTCGATGCTCCTACAGTTGTGCCGACTACTTTTTTTGGTATTGTAATTCTGCATAGCTTTCTTCGTTATGTTTGCATAATTATAAAATAATTCGTTCCCCAATTGGTCCATGACCTGCCCACATAGTTGGTGCCTTTTGTTTCGTGTTGTGTTCGAGTCGCGTGTTTAATCGCGTCATGTGTAATTGATTAGGTTAAGTCGGCGAACCATAGTTAGTCTTTTGTTTAATAAAATTTGGAATACAAATATAATTAATTAAACATTCACTAAACATAAATAAAATTGACTCAAATATTTTATTACATTGTTTTCGCATCATGAAATAAGTATGTGCTAAATTTGTGCTGAGAGTACACTGAGGCACGCAAATGCAAATGCTAATTCCAAGTATTATTTATATAATATATTTATTTCCTTTTTTTATATATATCCATCAGGTATTCTTCACCAATAGTGAAATATTCATGTCAGTGTAGTTCAATATGAAATTGTGCTAAATTAGCTATTTCTATGAGATAGAATAGTGTAAGGTAATGGTACGAATATGATGTTTCAGTGTTAGACTTTTTAAATTTTTCATTACAAAGTTTTTTGGAAAGATCATCTTTCCATAGGTTTATGGAGAGACGGAGTTAAATTAGAATTAAAGAAAGGTAAAATATTTTAGTTGTAATAGTAAAAATATACTATGCAATGTGCGTAGTTATAAGTTTATTACCCGATTAGTGCAACCCAAAAATTTTATCTTGATTTCTTCTAATTTGCAATTTAAACCTTGGTATTTCAAGAGACGGACTCTTTTTTCATTCATATAAAAACAAAATTAAATTATACACTAAAGCAATTGAATTTTCAATTTAATTATTATGTGAAGGAAATATCTAAAATAAAATAAAAAATCTGAAAAGAGAAAGGAAGTGAATTATACCTTTCTAAGATTGAGGCAAGCCGCGGGAAGTGTGGAGTTGGCAATCGGCGAAGTTCGTCGGCAGGCGACGGAGATGATACCAGTAGATTTATGTGGGTCGACTACAAAAGATTCTAGAAGATTAAAGGAAATAAAGTTCTCTTTTAAGTACAATTTAAGAGTTCATTTTTCAAAGACTTTGATATTTTATATATTTAAACAAATGCTTAATATCCATTTTGAGGAGTAGTAATCAAATCAATAACACCCCCCTACGGAATTAATAACTATGAAAGTACAACCCAACTATGAAGTAAATCATCAGATGTTACAATAATACATAAATAAGTTTTAGCTGGTACAACCAATCTATTGTCCACACCTTGGGTTATTGGGATTCTGGTCGGTCTGCGTGCAATATGAAAGCGTGCAAAATTGTTATAGATATTTCTAGAGAGGAAACCGTGCAATGGGCGGGTGTGAATTATGACTATTCAATATTAGAAATTTCCCCCCTAAGATTTCACTTCATTTGAAACAAAATTAAACTAGGCCAAAGAAATTCAATTATAAATTTTGTTATAAACCCCAAAAAGATAAATAAATTAAATTATACCTTCTCTAAATTCTAAGAAAGCCTCAAAATAGAGGTGTGGAGGTGGTGGCACACGAAACTTGTATGTAAACGGCATTGAAAATGTTAAGACACCAACGAGCGGAGAGCCCGAGAAGAGGGGGTTGCGATTTTATTTTTAGGGATATTACTTTTTCTTGTGTAGTTATATACTTATCATACAAAATACAAAATACGCTTGTTTGAATTTTACACGATGATTTTAGAACGGGGAAAAATCTATTAGTTCATAACCAGCATTGGTGCAGTTATAGTTGGTTTTGTGTTGTGCTCGTGGCATGCTTGTACCATAAATTTGTGCATCATAAATTTAAGTTTCACTCTTGTGCTCGTTCCTATTATGTTTCGTGTCATCTCGTTTCGTGTTGTCAAAATAAAAGTTGGTCCATAGCTCACCCACGTACTTCGTGCCTTTCGTGTCGTGTCGTGTTTGACCCATGTGTAGAATTCTGTTGTGCATGATTGATTGGGTTAAGCCGACGAACCATATTTATTATTTTGTTCAGTAAAATTTTGAATACAAATATATATTAGTTACATATTCACGAAACATAAATATAATTGACTCAAATATTTTATTACATTGTGTTCAAGTGATGGAATAAATATGTGCTAAATTTGTGTTAGGAGTTCACCGAGTCACACAAATGCAAATGCCTAGTTATATATAATAATCTTTTTCCTAATTATTTTTATATGCATCGGGTATTCTTCACCAATGGTGGAATATTTATGTCAGTCTATGTAGTTTAATATGAAAATATGCTAAATTAGAAATTTCTATGGGATACAATAGTGTAAGGTAATGGTGTGAATTATGATATTTCTGTATTAAATTTTTCTAATTTTTTCATTCATTTAAAACAAAATTAAATTGTACACGAAAGCAATTGAATTATAAATTCAATTATCATATAAACGAAATATCTAAATTAAGAGAAATAAAGTGAATTATACTTTTCTAAGATTGTGACAAGCCACTGGAGGTATGGAGGTGGCAATCGGAAAATTTCATCGGCAGCCAGCGGGGATGGCAGCAGTAGATTTTCATTGGTCGACTATAAAAGAAGCTAGAAGATTAAAGGAAATAAAATTCTCTTTTAAGTGCAGTTTTAGAATTTATTTTTCAAAATAATTAGATATTTTATATATTGAAAAAGATTCTTAAGATCCATCTTGAGGAGTTGTAATTAAATCAATAACACCTCCTACATAATTAATAAATCAAAATGAAACTATGATGTACATCAATAGATCTTACAATAATATGTAAATAAGTTTTAGTTGGTGATGTGGTATACCGCTCAAGAGGTATTCCTCTACCTACAAGGCTTATCCCGAAATTGATTCCTAGAGAAAAGCTCCAACGATCAAGTTACTTTTCTCTTTTCAGAACTGGAATTTCTAGAGATAATAGTGCTTACCTTAGCTCCTTTGGAGCTTGTTGTATTTATAGATCGATGTGAGTTTGATTCCATGCTTTTAGCGGCGAAGGTCATGGGTCATCCCACAATCACCACCTACTGATTTCGTGGTCTTTATAGGCGATGTTCGTTCCATGTTTCTTAGCTCGCTGGAGCACATATACACTATAAGCCCCCCCAGCCATGAAGCAAATGATACGTGAAGCTATAACCAGGTTTATAAGCTGCGTAGCGAACTTATTATCTTGCTTCGTGTCTCGGCATTTTAATATGTTCGTTTGCGTTGCGATGTAAACAGCTTTTGCGGAGTGTTGCATGCTTCTTGGTTGTAACTGCTTTTGTCCTGAAATCACGCATTCATTTGAATTTCAAATTTTCAAAGTCTTTCTTATCCTTATAAGACTTAGATATTACGATCTGGACACCAAGATTTGCTCCTTCGCATTTGCTATTCATTCTGTTATTTACTCCGATGCCATATTGGTTACTCTCTCCTATAATTACTTTGAATTTTATGCTTCAAAAACTGGGCCCATTCAGTGTATTCATGTCGCCGTCTTCTCAAGAATTCAAAAAGGTAACCTACTTTATGTCATATTGTCATGATTGCCTATTATTCCCCCAATTGTTTTTCTTAACTCCTTTCTTTCTTTAGTTAAAACCTTTCATAGACACAGACCCATCCATCTTCTATATTGCTTCCGATTTTTCCTCGTATCCCGTGCTTAAAATAGTAACTTCTTCTGTGTCTTTCTTTCTTTTCTCTTAAGCAATCTTTACAGGTTTCAATATGTGGATCTGTATGTCTTGTATTGTGGCTTGTTTCCATTGTAATTGAGGTGAACTTTTACATTGTCTTCCTTATCGTTCTACCTTTGATCTAGATTCTGGTTGGAATAGCATTTTCTGGCATTTGTTGTTTAATTAACACCACCATTCATTGTGATTCTAGAGAACTTGAATTCGTTAATGTCTGCTTCAAACAATCTTGGAGTCTCTGCTCTAAATGCCCATGAAATCTCTACTGATTTCGGGTAGGATTCCAACCACCATACTGGTTCTTCAATTATTAGTAGTCTTCTCAATGATTCCTATGTTGAGGACAAAAAATACTTTCCCTTTTTTTGCATTCGTACGAGCTTAAGGCACCTGGGGACTCTGAGAGTGTTCGCACTCCTCCGTCTGGCTACTTTTCCTGTTATTTGGATTATCTTAAGTTCAGACTGTCATTTCCTTTGTCCTAACATGTGTTGGATCTTCTCTCTCACTATAAAGTGGGTTTATGTCAGCTACACCCCAAAGCAGTCTCAATTTTTATTTTCTTTTATCATGTATGCGAAGCAACTGGTGTCACTTTTCCTATTGACTTGTTCTGTAACCAGTACCATCTTCGCAAAGTAAAAAAATTCCCTTGATGAGTTCACTCTTTACCCTATGATCCCCACTGTTGAGTTCGTTAGCGGGTTCCTAAATAACTGTGGGGTGTGGCGTGAAAAGTACTTCTATATAAAACTTAACAATAATAGTAATTCAGCTTTTTCAGTTTGGAACTACGGCATTCCTAAATCAAAACTTCCTAAGGTTGGGGTTCGTTTGAATGCCAATTCTAAAGTTGTAATATTGCTTGCTCAAGCATTCCATCTCACTTTGCCCTGCTAATTCTTTAAGCAAAGATGTTTAACTCGCCCTGTTTAACTTGCTTAAAGATGTTCTTTAAGCAAAGATGTTTTTGCCTCGCTCAGTTTGATTTTGTTTATCTTTGTCTCTATGTTTTTCCTATATTCGCATGTTTGCCTAATTATTTTTGCTTGTTGAATTGTGGATATGGATCTGACTCGACGTTCTGCTGTGAGAAACTTCCTTTTCGAAGGCGAAAAGGAAAAGATGGAGACCTTGGTTAATGAGGTCAATAAAGATACTGAGGTTGTCATTCCTGAAGCGATAACCGCTGAAGCTACTACTCAAAGAAAGAATTCACCAGAGAAGGTACAAGGAGTGAACTGACAATGCTTGTACCAACTTGGAGCCCATGAAGAAAAGGGGGTGCATTAGCAAACCTCTCCACACTCTCTCATTTTAAGCCATGACTTGTTCGTAGAAAATACTATTCCTTTCATGCTTTCTAAGCTATCTCTCTTAGAATCGATGGTTGTGGTACATTTTATTGTTGTTGTAGTATCTTTATGACTTAAATGATTTTCTTTATTGTATGACCATTCTTACTTTTGGTATGCTTTGACACTAAGGTTGGTGAAAGTCTACAACTTGTCAGAAAACGAGTTGTTGGCTTCGTTAAAAGAGATGGTGCAATATTAGAGGAGCTACAAGTAAGCAAGTGAAGTGTAGTGTAGTGCTCTGAAAACCATTGTCAAAGATTTGGAGAAGGGAGTGCGCATTGCTGAGAAGTGTGTTGCGACTACTAAAATGGAGATGGAAAAGCTGCATTTTCAACTGGAGGAGATGCGGACAAATGGCCCTTCTTCGCCCTAATACCCTCAGCTTCTAGTTAACCGACTAGTGAAAACTCAATCCTTTTATGATTTGTTCGAGGATGTTTCAACTAATGCTTGCAACGTCGATTATTGCGAGGCCTTAGTTGAGTTACGGAAGCTGAATCCTACCGCGAAGCTTATTAAGCTGCCCAAGTTGGCCAAGTCTGAGAAGATCCTAGCAGAGCAAACGGATATTCTTAACAAGTGTTTCATGAAGAGCATCTCTAACGGCGGTTATCCTTTTGCACTGCTATTATATCTTGGTAGTCTCCCAGCCCTTCCTTCTGTGGTCGAGCTAAAGCAATGTGTTAGCGACTACTGCAAGAAGCTTCCTTTCAGTTCCTCCAATTCCGATGATCGTTATCCTGAGCTCAATTCTATTGTCAATAATGCGGCGAACCCTGAGGGGGGGGGGAATCGAACAACAGAGTTTCCATTCCTCCTAAAAGCAATGATGATGCTCCTCTAGTTGTCTATACTTCAGCCTCCTCTCCAGCTAAAGTTAGTCAAGTGCTATAGACCTATGATATTTCTAGTTTATTTTGTGTAATTTGTGACAATATTCTTAAGTATGTTTATATGACTTTGTATTATTAGCAACTGATGCGATTATTATGTTTTCCTTTTCTAATTTGACCTTTGTTTTTATATTTATCTAATTGCAGGGCTTTGATATCATGGTTGACCAAAAGATTTTGAAAAGTGCAGAATATCTTGGGTGTTATTGTCATTTTCCTTGTCACGATAGGTTTTCTTCGCGTTCTAAATGTTGCCCAATTAATCTGATTGAAAATACTGAGCGTATAACAAAAGAGTATTCCCAACTTATTTCTTCCGATCACTTATCATGTGTGGAGTCTGCTATATTGCATATTGGGTGGAAAGTCTTGACATCCTCGTCGACTTAAGATTCTCCCACCACGTGTCCTTGTAGGAAGCTTATTCCTGATGGTTATAACGCTGAGCCGCTTGGGAATGACATCCTTTACGATTTAGTTGACCTAGAATCTACAGTTGTGTACTTGTGTTCGCTAAACCTCTCTATCTGTGTTTAAGAATGGGTGTTGATGTTGGGCATTCATCTGAAGTATATGTTGTTAGGTGTTAACAACCTTGAGGCAAAATGGGACAAGACTGCACAGGAGACACGGGATGTTGTCCGTGATCTGCAAAGAATTTGCAACGAGCAGCATGATTTTATTTATTGGTAACAGCTGAATCTGATGAAAATGTTTCACCAACATGAGGATACTAGGATATATGCCATGGATAAGACGTGCAAAGTCCACCAAAAAACTGTGATCATTGACAAGCAGTGGACTCATATAGACGATTTGTATGAACGACTAAAGAAAAAGTAGGAAGATTGCGATCATCTTTCCACCTCTTCTATTGGTTGGCATACAAATTTTGATGAGCATTTCGCTATTAACACACAGCTGCGAAGTGACAGTGAAGAGCTTCACGGTAAGTGTGAGCGCCTTGACAGATATGTGCATCAACTTGAACAGGCTTGTGTTGAATATAAAGGCAGACTCCAGTCTTTACCCTCTTCATCTCGAAGGGCTACTGGTCATGAAGATCCTGCAATAGGGGTTGACGGGCAAAGGATTAACCTGTCTGAGGCTGTTAGATCACATATTCGAAGCTCATAATCCGCTAGGGTTAGGTTCACATTTATGTAGGTGTGGGATCGTCGCAGAGAGTTAGGGTTCACATTTAGGGTAAGGGTTAGGGTTTTCGATAACCTTTCACTACATCAGAAGCTTAGAGGAGAGAGCATAGAACTTGTCATATGAGATGAAAAGTATGAAGAAATCGTGAATGTTATGAGTATGCAGTTGGATCGTGAAGAGTTTGTTCTCGTCACTGACTTCAAGCCATACTACGCTAAGTATCTTCGGCACATGGAGCAAAGAGGTCTTATACGCCATCCAACTTATTTACATATGAAGTGGCGAGACAAGCATTTGGTTAGTGAAGAGCAAGCTGATGAAGAGAATCATCGTAGGGCTTCGCGTTCTCATCGTGTAGCTGGGTGTAGCAGCCAGTGTGGTGGTTTGTTATCATTAGGATCCTCACAAGCCTCGAAGCATAGATAGATCCATTATTCTGAATGTCTTATCCTTTATTCTAATGTCTTAATAAATTTCCCATTTTTTGTGAACTTTGTCTCTTTATCATAGCTGAATGAACTATCTCCCCTATGTTTTATATAGGCCTAATGTCATTGTGTTGAGTAAGTAATACGTTGTGAGGTATGAATTGCAAAGGTGCAAGATCTGTAGCTTACATATATCACATTCACGTGGTTGGTTAAGATTTGTAGCTATTTACAAGATCTATAGCTTGCGTGCTATTATACCGGAGCTTGGTTGTTAGTGACGTGCAATATTTATTGTGTGTGTTACATTTATGAGCAAGTCTGCTCTTGAGCAAGATTTATAACTTGCATTTGTGTGTACATTTGAGTTGCAAGATCCAAAGCTCGCAAAGGTTGATAGTTGCACAAGATCTATAGCTTGCGGTTGTTTGATTTGCAAAGTTGCAAGATCCAAAGCTTGCAAGCATCAATCAATGGGCAAGATCTATAGCATGTTGTTCACAAGGTTATGTTCGACTTGTAAAGTCTGAGTGTCTTAGCCAAATAGACTTATCTTCTACCATTCACAAGCAAAAAAAAAGAGAAATGTAATCATTTTCCCGGAAAGTGGTTTTTCATATTAAATACGTACGCCCGCGATAATTTCGCATTGTGAACAGTGAAATAAAAGGCTCCAATGATGATCTCATAGTTTTTGTACAACTAGGTGATCCCTATCCATCACCTTAACTCTAGACATAAAATTTTCTCAAGTTAAACACATGCTAAGTGTTCGGAATACTAGTGCCATCCAACCTTTCCAGTTCATAATTGTTGGATTTATGTGTCTTTGTCACCCTGTAAGGTCCCTCCCACTTTGGGCATAACTTCCAACGTTCTTCTGCTAGGATAGCCTCATTCTTCCTCAACACTAAATCACCAATCTGGAACCGTGTTTCCTTCACCTTCTGACTGTGAACTCTGGTCATTCTTAACTTGTACTTGGATTCTGTGACTGTTACCAAATCTCTCTTTTCCTCTAGTTCATCCAGTTCGAGCCTCATCACATCTGGGTTGTATTTCTCCTGGTAATCGCTTACTCAAAGATTGGGATTACCAATTTCTATTGGTATAACAGCTTCATGACCATAAACCAAGCTATATGTGTCTTCCCTATTGGTTCCCGAATAGACGTTCTATACGACCATAGCATGTTAGGTAACTCATCTACCTATCCAGTTCTCTTTCCCTCCAGTCGCTTCTGGATTCCTTGAACAATAGTTTTTTTTGTGACTTCCATCTGGTCGTTGGCTTGAGGGTGCGCTACAAATGTCTACTTCTGGAGAATCCTGAGCTTTAAGCATCAGTCGGTGAATACACCACTTGTGAATTGCGTACCATTATCCGTGACAATGGTATGTGGCACCCCAAAGTGACATACTATGTTTTTCCATACAAATTTCGTAGTGACTTCAGTCATGGCCCTTCCTAGCGGTTTTGCTTCCACCCACTTTGTGAAGTAGTCGATTGCTGCGACTAGAAATTTGGCATTGCTTTCACCCCTTGGGAATGGTCAAAATAAGTCGATCCTCCATTTATCAAATAGTCAGGCTCCGTAGATTCCCCTCAAAGCTGATTGTGGCTTATGAAACATTGAAGCATTGATTTGGCAACTCCTAAATTTGAAAACGAAGTTGTGTGCGTCATTGAACATAGTAGGCCAGTAGTATCCAGCTTGGATTATCGTTTCTGCTATTTTTCTAGCTTCTTGAAGCATTCCACATAGATCTTCGTGGACTTCTTTTAAAATCTTGGTTATTTGTGTAGGTCCTACACATTTTATCAATGGAGATAAGAAACCCTATTTGTATAAGGTCACATCTTTATAAGTGTAATTAGCAGAACGTAACTCCAACTTCCTGGCCTGCATCTTATCTTTTGGCAGGGTCCCCTTCACCAAGAAATATATTAGTGGAGACATCAGTTTACTTTGTCTGCTTGGATTGCTGACACAATGGTAAACACCGTGCTTCTGACTGGAATGACTTCCACAATAACGTCTCCATGCTCACTAAGAGAATCAAACCCTGTTGTTGCTAGCTTTCTTAGTGTGTCTACCTTTGTGTTTTCGCTTCTTGGTACATGTTATATTTTGAAATATTCAAGTTAGGTTATGAGTTGTTGCATTTTCCTTAAATACTTTGTCGGTTGCTCTTCTTACACTTCATAATATACTCGCACTTGTTGGACAACAATTAGTGAATTGCTGGATACTCGTACTCTCCTGACCTTCATTTTAACGGTGAGATCCAATCCGCATATCAAAGCCTCATATTCTGCTTTGTTTTTGGTGAGCAGGAAATCAAACCATAATGAGAACCTATGTTCACCTCTGTCTGGGTCTACGACCAACAACCCTGCTTCGCATCTTTCTTTGTTGGACGCACCATCAACGAACAATTTCCATGCAACTTCTTCCCATTTTGACTTACCTTTATCGATCCTCAAGCTCTTATACATGCTCTCTCTCTATACTCCTTCGCTTGTCATCTGTGCAATGAAGTCTGCTAACGTGTGAGCTTTGATCGTTGTTCTACGGTTAAATTGTATTTCAAATTGTCCTAGTTCCAAGGCCCACTTTGTTAGTCTTCCTGATGACTCGGGTTTGTTGAAGACGATCTTAATTTAGAAACCAGTGTAAACCACGATGAGATAAGCATGGAAATACATTCGCAGTCTTCGTGTTGAGTATACTAAGCCAGGGTTAGCTTTTCCACTGGCATATATGATTTCTCTGCACTTTGTAATATTCTACTAATATAATAAACGGGTACCTGTTTCTAGTCTTCAAGGTGAACCAAAACAAAGCTGACTGTGTTCTGCGAGATCGCTAAATATAGATATAGAATTTCTCCAGGGACGAGTGATTTCAGTGTTGGCAGTGTCAAGCTGTTCTTGTAAACCATCATATGTTGTCCGGCATTTTTGACTCCAGCTAAAATTCTTGGCCTTTCTTGGAAATTCGAATATAGAGGGAAGTGCTTATTTTCTGCTTTTGAGACGAACGTGCTAAGTGCTGCCAGTGACCCCATTAAAGCATGTACTTGTTTGACAATTCGCGGCTGAGAGAGATTGACAATGGCTTGGACTTCCTTTGTGTTGGCCTCGATTCCCTTCGAGGATACCTTGTATCCGTAGAATTTTCCTATGCCCACCCCAAATACACACTTCTTAAGGTTGAGCTTGGCACTTAATGTGTCCAAAGTCTCACGTAGATCCGCAGCGAAGCTATCCAACTTCCTTCTCTTGATGACCATGTCATCGACGTACACTTCAACATTTCACCCTATTTGATTACAAAAAGTGCTATCCACTACTCCCTGGTATGTTGCCCCTGCTTTTTTCAGCCCAAACGGCATCTTTACGTAACAAAACGTCCCAAAGCTTGTTATGAAAGCCATTTTCTCTGCATCTTCCGAGTTTATTATTATTTGATGATATCCTTTGTTCGTGTCAAGAAATACTAGCACCTGATACCCTGAAATTGCCTCAACCAGTTGATTGATTTTTGGTAGTGGATAATAGTCCTTAGGACACACTTTATTTAGGTCCGTAAAATCAATGCACATCCCCCATCCTATGTCAAACTTTCTCACCATAACTAGGTTTGCAAGCCATTTTGGGTATATAACAGGTTGAAGCAATGTTGTGACCTCTTCTTTAATTTATTTCTACATATCGCTAGCGAAGCAGCGCTGCTTCTGTTTAACCGGTTTTACTGCATCGCTAATGTTCAAAGAGTGTGTAGCGATGTGTGGGTCTAGTCCTCCCATGTTATGAACGCTCCATACGAAAGTTTCTTTGTTGCTTTGCAGGATTTGTATGATTCTCTTTTTTTCTTCATTGGGAAGGTATTTTCCTATCCTTACACACTTTGAGCTATTTTCGTTTTCCAGGCTAACTAGCTCTGTTTCTTCCCCTATGTCCACTGCTGATTCTGGCTGATTTGGTGACTCGCCATCTGAAATTGTTCTAACCACCTTTGCTTTTTAACCCAATCTTCTTGCCTTCATTGCGATGACCATGCATTGCCTCGCCTTTTGCTGGTTTCCTCTTATGGTTGCAATTTTGGCCGGAGTTGGGAATTTCATGACTAGGCGGTAAGGAAACCATATGGATTTTGCTCTATTCATCCACGGTCTTCCTATGATAGCATTAAATGTACTTGGAGCGTGCATGACTACAAAGTCACACATGATGGTGCAATTTCTTCCGCTTTCCCCTATAGTGACAGGTAGTTGTATATTGGTCAAAAGCGTTTCTCATCATCATGTGAATCCAACTATCAAGGACGCGGATTTTTTAAGGTCTATTTGCTTGAACTCCAGCCTGTCGAAGTAGTCGACAAATAGTATCTCTACTGCACTTCCATCGTCTACGAACACTCTGTGTACAGTAGCATTTAAAATTTTTTCTATAATTACCATGGGGTCATTGTGAGGCAAAGCATTTGGTACTGCATCCTCATCGCTGAAGGTAATCATCTCATTTCAGCGGAGTCTTTTGTCAACAGGTTCTTGCGGGGGAAAGTATCGTGCTCTAGCTTTCCAAGCATTGTTGGACAATGACTCCGTAGATCCATGTATAGACAAGATGACTTTTTCTGGCATTTCATTGCTCTCATCCTCCTTGCAGTTAATTGTCGCGGTTATCTTTTGATTCTTTGGGAGTGTAGACATTGTCCCCTGATTACTTGCTAAGGTGTTCATTGTTTTACTTTTTTTCCTCCATACTGGCTCCCCCCTTCCTTTCTATATTGACCTAAGAATTAATTCCTCAAATTCTCTTCAATTTGTCTTCTTAGGTCTCTACAGTACTTGATGTCATGGTCATGGTCCTTGTGGAAATCACAATAATATTCCCAAGATCTCTTTTCTGGTGGCGCTAGCATGGGCACTGGTTCTTGGAATAGATCCTTGTGTGCTTGCCATATTTCTTTCCTTGGCCTTGTCAAAGGTGTATCATGAAATGTTGCAGTCTATGAAGCTGGTTCTCTTCCTTTGAAAGGGATGTTTCCCTTCCCTTTTTCATAAATCCCTTCTGCAAATCTTCCCATGTTTGCTTTTCACCTCTTTCCCGCTCTATTTTTCGGTCGTTTGCTTCTTCCACTCGCACATGCTGCTCAATCATCGTTTGTAGCTCTCTTGGGTTTTCAGGCATATTCTTCGCCAGTTCTTTGTAAAACTCTCCTGATTGCATGCCTCTTGTGAACACTCCTAACGACGATTAGAATGACAAGTCACAAACCTGTAGGCTTTCTGTAACAAACCGATTGTGATATTCTGCTAGGATTTCATCGCTTCGCTGGGCTATGTTATTGAGGTCTGCGATCGTCTTAGTGAACTTTGTTTTTGGTAGAAGCAGCCTAAGAATAAGTCAGACAACTGTGCCCAAGATTTAATAGTCCTATTTGGGAGTTCTTTATACCAAGTGATCGGTTTTCCTATAAAAAATATGGGAAATGTCTTGCAAACTAACTCGATGCTCGCATTGCAAAATCTCGTGTTGTTCCTGTATGAGTGCAGAAACTCTTTTGGATCTATGGTCCCATTGTAGATTTTAAAGTGCAAAGGAAGCTTGAAGTTCTTTGGAATTTTAAAATCATGCAAATGTGGAGCTAGAAGCAATTTATCTGCGTCATCTTCTGTGATGATATCGTGCAATTCTTCTTCATAGTTAATGTTTCACACTCTTGATTTACCCTTTTCTGGTTTTGGAGGTTTTTGCTTGAGCGTTTCCAAAAATTGGTCATAAAGGCTTTCTCTGTTTGCTTCCAAGAATGTCATGAATGCCCTATTTTCCTTGTCATGATTATTGTTCAGAGACTCTGCTTCCTTCTCTTTCTCCTCTTTGCTATGTTCTTTTTCCCTATTCGAGGTGTGTTCCTGATTATGATGTACTTCTTTATCGCATCCTAGTGCTTGTTCGCGTGATTGATGGTTATGGCTCTTCTCACTCCTGGTGAACACCATTGTTTACCTGAATGACCTTGAAATGAAAAAAAAGTTTTTGTCCCCTGAGTCGGCGCCAAATGGTGTTGTGGACCACTCAGGCAAGTTGGTTGTCCTTTTCAGGAATTCCTCTACCTGCAAGGCTTATCCCGGAACTGATTCTGGGAAAAAAGCTCTGACGATCAAGTCAGTTTTCTCTTTTTAGAACTGGAATTTATAGAGATAGTAGCGCTTACCTTAGCTCCTTCAGAACTTGTATTTATAAACCGACGTGATTTTGATTCCATGTTTTTAGGGGCGAAGATCGTGGGCCATCCTTTGATCACCACCTGCTGAGTTCGTGGCCTTCATGGCCGCTGTTCCTTTCATATTTCTCGGCTCACGTTCCTCGTGGCATCTAAATAAATATCCAATGCTTTGGGTTGGAAAAGCTTAACTTCATCTTCGTGGCCATTGGGCTAGGCCTAGCAGCCCTCAGTCTTTTGCTCGCTGGACCACATATACACCAGCTGGTACAACCACTCTATTTTCTATGCCTTGGGTTATTGGAATTTTGGTCGGACTGCGTGCAATATGAAAATGTGCTAAACTGTAAAAGCAAGGGATTTCTAGAGAGGAAACCATGCAAGGTGTTGGTGTAAGTTATGAGTTTTCTATATTTGATTTTTTTTTTCTTAGATTCTACTTCATTTGAAACAAAACTAAACTATTGACCAAAGCAACTCAATTCTTCTCGAGCTCTCCGCTCATTGCTGTCGTAACATTGCACCTCTGGCTATCAACAAGTTTCGTGGGGCCACCACCTCCATGCCTCCATTAAACAGCCTAACTATTATAATGATGGATTATGATCTATGAACATCTATCTTTAATTTGATCCACATAAAATACCAAAATGCCAAGAAGGTTTGTTTTATTTTATTTTAATTGAAAATAGTTAAACGATGGTGGTATTTGAAAACTCAATTCTAGTGTTAGAACTAGTAGGAAGCCATTTATATTTAGGTCGGCCATGCACAATATAGTGATTCAATTCATCTCCACATATGATCTTAAGCATATAGCAATATAAAGTAGGTATTATGTACTCCTTTGATCCACTAATCATGACATCTTTGTTATTTTATTTAGTCTTTTAACAATGGAACTTTACTCTTTTGGAAAAATTTTGATTGTATCCATCCATTTACTTAGATTTTTACTCTCCTAATTCAACCTCCTCCATTCATTTTACTTTTCAAAAAAAAAGTTTGTCAATTGATTGAATGTCAATTTTAAAGGACCAGGTGGAGCAGTAAAAGAGAACTGTACTGATGGCATACAATGATGTGGAATTTTAGAGGCTTCTAAAATGCCTCTACGATGAAAATGGTATACTAATTGGTAAAGAAGAAGAAGCACTCCATCTTTTGTTTGTTTGAGACAATGACCTGTCAGCAACCGTTTCTAAGCTTGCAGGAAAACTATTGTATAAACAAGCATGAGTATGTAGATCCAGTTGGTCGATCTGGTGGCATTGCATTATTTTAGCATGATTTTTTAGATATCTCTTTGTTACGTAAAACTAAGAACTTTTTAATTATGTTAGTTACAAGCACTAATCAAGTTAGATGTTGGGTTTGGTTTATTGGCATCTATACATGTAGGAAAGGCCCTAGTTTGGAACATGATGGATGATTTTTTCTACTTTTGCCAGTACCTCTTGTGTTAGCTGGTGATTTCAATCAGGTTCTAACTCAGGAGGATAAAAGAGGAGGTAACTCGGTTAAAATTTCAAATACTGGGTTACATGATCTGCTAAATAAACACAGCCTAACGGAATTACTAAATTAAGGTCTACAGTATACATAGACTAACAATAAAGCTCATTCACGTACCATCATGGAAATAGTTGAAAGAGCCTTGTAGAACTAAGAATGGAGATGATTGTTTCTAGAAGGTAAGGTGACTAATTAACTTTTTATAGGAAATGATTATAGTCTTTTTCTAATGGATCTATTGCCTTAGAAAAGGTTTTAAAAAAAGACTTATAGGTTTGAGGCCTTTTGAGAAAGGTTGATGATTCAGAACAGATTGTTCATAGATCATGGGAGTTAGGATAGGCAATTACTTCCTTCATCCCACAATAATCTTCCTATTTTCCTTTATAGTCTGTCCCACAATATACTTTCTAATTATACTCTTTCCTTTTTGGTAAGAAAAAATCACCCAAAACACCCGCATGAATTGTGCCACATCAGATGAAACCCACGTGATTCACCTAAACTTCCTAATTCAGACCAAACCCACATGAAAAAAAGGTGTCACATCAACTGCATATATATTTGAGCCATATACAGTTTAGAAGTTTAAATAGGGATTGAGGTAGTATAATTAAAGAAGTAGTTTGGAGAAGGGAGGAAAAACTAAGATCGAAACTTTAGGTTACACTGAGACATTTAAATAATTAAAGCAGTTCTACCTATGGAAATCTAAAAAAGAACATCAAGAATCTGGAAGAAAAGCTACAACAAATGCAGGGATGGGATTCTACAATAACAGTGGAGCTATCAGAGACATGACTTTTAAACTAAGAGACTTGCATCGAATACATTCGGAATACTGGCAGCAGAAGGCTAAAATTTCTTTGATCAAGTTTCGTGAAAAGAACACCACATTCTACCACAAGTGGGCTACTAAAAGGAAAAATGTAGATAGGGTTAGTAAATCTTTAATAAATGTAGACAGGGTTAGTAAAAATGTAGACAAGGCACTTGAACCTGAGTCTAGGGATCAATTGGTTATAAATCAGCATGAAAAAACAGAGTTGACTCCTAGAGTAACTAAGATTTGTGAAGCCCAAAGAGAATTTGCAGAATGCTCAAACACCCTAAAGCAGCTTCCTGATTATCAGTTAAAGCTTTCCCTGTCTGCTCCACCAAATATCACCACAAAAAAGGTTTTTGCTAAGGATGACATTCCTAGAAAAAGAGGTAAATCTTTCTCTCCTTTCCATACCATTATTGCTGCTAAAAACTTCATCTTCTCTCAGCAGAAATCTAGGCACAACAGGTTTCTCCCGCTTGAGGATGATGATGGATCCAGTGTGGAGAACACTCCAGATAATACTCCAATCAGTACTGAGGCGCCACAGGTTACAGAAACTGAACACATGGGAAACTATTCAACATACAGTACTGATAAGGATACAAATCAGGTTAGCCAGGTTATTTCAACTGTTTCTCACTCTAAACCATCTAAGATGAATAAGGATAGACAATCAGGGAAAGTATCCAATCATAGGAATTAGACCTATTTAACTCAGTTAAATACTATCATGACTAGATCAAAAAGCGCCAATAATGTTTTAATATGAATAATACAACACTTAGGATAAAATTCTTGGTTTGGAATTTGCGAGGAATGGATACTTCCATGCTCAGACTACAAAATCTTATCACTAGGCATAATTTTGAGCTTATCTGTTTAATTGAACCGAAACATGGCAATTTGCAATGTGATTCATATAAACAATCGTTACATTTTGATAATTGTTTGTATGCAAAGAATGGTCAGATTTGGCTATTTTGGAATGCCACCATATCTCTGGCTGTCAAATGTGATAATTTGCAATTCCTTGTTGTTTCTTTGTACAGTCTCACTTTGAACAAAAACATGGAGGCTTTTTTTGTGTATGGGCTTAGAACTAGAGAGGGGAGAAAATCTCTTTGGTCTGATCTTAGATCCTCCCCTCACTTAGATGCTATCTTTATTGGGGATTTTAATGTCATTACATCTGCAAGTGAATATAAAGGCCCTTCTAACCCTAAATTAGGTAGTATGAAAGATTTTAATGATTTCATCAATGTTATGGCTTTGGAAGAAATTAACACAGTGGGCAATTTATTTACATGGACTAACAACAGGCTGAGAAATCCTACTATCCAAAGATTGGATAGAGGTCTTTGTAACTATGCATGGTCAGCTACTTTTCCTACATCCTCAGTTCAAATTTTAAATAGGAATTCTTCTGATCATAGTACTATGCTCTTGACTATTGGAAGTGATATCCAATCTAATCCTAGGCCTTTCAGATTTTTGAACACCTGGTTTAAAAGGAAAGAGTTCATGAATCTAATTAAAAATAACTGGGATCTCCCTCTCCATAATTCAGGAATGCTTGGTTTCTATCTCAAACTCATAAGATTGAAAAAGGAATTAAAAATCTGGAATAAGGAGCATTTTGGTAATATTCATGATAATGTGGTTCAGGCTGAAACTACTCTGCAGGTTCAGGAACAAACATATGATCTAAATGCTTCTTTGGCTAATTTGGTTAAACTAAAAGAGGCTAGTGCTATGTTAGTGAGAGCTCTGACAGAACAGAAAAGCTTCTGGAAACATAAGGCAAAGATTAAGTGGTTAAAAGAGGGAGATAATAACACCAGTTTTTTCCACAACTCGATCAAAGAAAGGAAAAGTAGATTAAAGATCACAAAAATCAAAAGTAGTAATGGTCAATAGCTAGATAGTATACAGGACATTGAAAACGAAGCCATACATTACTACCAAGCCCTCTTAGCAGATAACAGCTCCCCTGATAGTAACTTCTTCAAATCCCACTTTCTCAGTCAGATCCCTAATTTGGTCACCCAACAAGATAATGACAACCTTCTGCACTCGGTTTCAATGACTGAGCTCAAAGGAATAGTCCTCAGTCTTAACAAAAACAGTAGCCCGGGTCCGGATGGCTTCACATCTAAATTTTACATCAAAGCTTGGGATATAATATCTACTGACTTACTAGATGTTGTTCATGATTTTCTTGATGGAAATACCATTCCTAGGGGTTTTAGCAGCACATGGATTACAATCATCCCTAAAAAGGAAACACCTATTTCATTTGATGATTACAGGCCAATAAGTCTTTCCAATGTGGTTAACAAGATCTGTTCAAAAATTCTTATGGAAAGACTGAAACCACTAATGCCAAAACTCATTTCTCCACACCAAACTGCCTTTCTTAAAGGTAGAGATATTTCTGACAATGTAATTTACTTGCAAGAAATGGTAAGATTCCTGAATGGGAAGCAAAGACAACCAAATTGCATTGTCAAATTAGATCTTAAGAAAGCTTTTGATAGGGTTAAATGGTCCTTTCTATACAGTGTCCTTGCTAAATTTGGTTTCCATGCTAGATTTATCTTTTCCATCATGAATAATCTATCACAGGCTTGGTTCTCTATCTTGATCAATGGTAAGCCAGTTGGTTTCTTTCAAGCTACGAGGGGCATCAAACAGGGAGACCCCCTTTCTCCCTTTCTTTTTAACATTTTTTCAGAGGCTTTTACGAGAAGTTTAGCTTTCATCTTCCATTCTGGTAAATTGGCCTACTATAATCTCCCAGGTAAAGCTCTACAAATCTCTCACCTATCTTATGCGGATGATACAGTAGTTTTTCTAAAAGCTGAAAATAAAACATTGGTTAGATTTAAAGCTTTCCTGTCTACATTTGAGGATGTCACTGGTCAACAAATTAATTATGGTAAAAGTGATATCTACATTGGAAAGCATGCCTCGGCTCACACACTTAACAATATAAAGAGGACACTTGGTATGAAAATTGGTTGTTTTCCATTTACATATTTGGGAGTGCCTATTTTCACAGGTGCTGCATGTAAGGCTTATTTCCAACCTTTAATGGAGCAGATTGATAATAGGATTTGTAGTTGGAAAAATAGATGGCTATCTACGAGGGGAAAAATCACGCTTATAAAATCCTGCATTTTCTCTATTCCCCAACATATATGGTCAGTTCTAAAACCTAGCAAGGAGATAGTTTCCTCCATAGAAAAAAAACTTAGTAGATTCTTTTGGGGGTTCATTGAGAAAAAACCTAAAAGATCATGGAGAAGATGGGATGCTCTCTGTTTACCTATTAACCAAAATGGGCTAGGTTTTAGATCAATAAACTCCATAATTGATACTTGCTCTGTTAAACTGTGGTGGAAATATCAAAAGGCTGAGGCCTTATGGACACATTTTGTTGCATCCCTGCCTCCCTCATATAGATCTTCCTCTAACTGGAAACGAATATGCTTTTTTAATGATTGGGCCGAATCAAATTCCAGAGTTATTGTGGGCAAGGGTGACTGTAATTTTTGGACGTCAAACTGGCTGGATATAGGTCCTATCATAGATCTCTATGATCCAAATCATGTAGATATCTCTGTGGATTGTACAGTTTCAGATTTCATCTCTAATAAACCTATTTTGATCCAGAAAATTTCACATTTACTCCCCCCTAATGCTATCTCTCTTTTGCAGGAATCTAAACTCTCTCCACATAGGAATGATAGGCTCATTTGGAAGCCTGGTATCAAAGGTGAATTCACATTTAAATCAACATATCTCCTGATCAGTCCACAGTCAGGTACCATTGCTTCGACTCAACTTTTTTGGACTTCCAGAATTGAAAAGAAAATCTCAATTTTCATGTGGAAACTGATTAATTCATATTTACCTTTTGATAATGTTCTGCATAAATTGAGATTTTGTTTGCCTTCTAAGTGCTGCATGTGCAGTAATCATGTGGATTCTTTACACCATTTCTTCAATTCATGCCCTTTCTCTATACATGTTTGGAGTACTGTGCATAAATTCATGGGTATTAGGGACAGAATTTTCCCTTCAATTTGGGAAAGACTTTCATGCTATCTTACATATCCAGGCTTAAGTTCCTTGCATTCTACAATAATTAGAAATGCACCCCTAATTACATGTTGGAACCTATGGAAAATGAGAAACAAATGTATACATGATTCTATCTTGCCAATTAGGGATACTGTGCTAAATCAGATTAGGGAACAAATTTTCTACACTTTCTGTGCCAAACCAGTTTACATTTCCACCGCAATTGACTTTGGTATTGCAAACCACTCATTCTTACCATTGCTAAAATCTGCCCCAAAACCAAAGATTTTCAAAATAGCCTGGAATAGGCCAAGTGTGGGGTACAAGATTAATGTTGATGCAGCATGGAGTGCTCACTCAAACATGTGTGGTTTGGGATTGATTATCAGGGATACTACTGGAAGTTTTATTGCGGCTCGTACTAGTTTTACACAAGCAAATTCTGCTATAGAAGCTGAGCTAAGGGCATTACTTTTTGCCCTCCGATTTGGTGTAACATACTCTGCTCCTGTGTGCATTGAGTCAGATTGCTTAAATGATGTCCATTGTGCTCTTGATCCTTTGCATGCAAACTGGGAATTGTTCGAATTGGCAGACGATATTCACCAGGCTTTAGGGGATAATACTTTACTGCATATTCATAGACAAGCTAATTTGGTTGCTGATTCTTTGGCTAAGGACTGTCTCTCAACTCAGACTAGTTGCTTTTTCAATACTTTACAAATGCTATCGCATACTTGCAGAGGTCTGATTAGATTAGATCAATTGGGTACGCCTTCGATCAGAATTTCTCAATGAATGGATGCTACTGAGTTCCTCTTTTTGCTGTTTTGCAGTGGGAGGGCAGCAGCCAGCTCAGGATGAATTTCCCAGGCTTCATGCTAGGCTTCAGGATGGTTTCGGGATTCAGCTTTTTGCCTCACTCATAGCCTTTTAAAAATTAGTAAAGGATAACCTCAGCAGTCTAAGTGACGTGACTCTGACTGACTTGTGTCTCGTTAACTCGATTCACCAACAAGTTCGAGGATCGCTTACTTAGCCTAACAGTTTGTGTAATCCTCTAACTATCACATTCATTACTATTATTCTTTTGGAAGCAACAAATGTTGCTTCATGAGCTGTATGCTCACTTCTGTATATCCTAACTAAGCTTCGGCTTCATCTACCTTTTGGTTTAATGTTTCTTTTATATGGTTTGGGAAGGCCTAATACAGTTTCCCCCATCTATGGATGGTTTAATTAAAAAAAAAAGTAAATCTTTAATAAGGAAGGGCATTGGAGCACAAGTCATGAGCAAATACTTCATGCGTTTACTGAGCATGT
Organism: Rubia yunnanensis; assembly: GCA_037428765.1. Lineage (NCBI taxonomy): Eukaryota > Viridiplantae > Streptophyta > Magnoliopsida > Gentianales > Rubiaceae > Rubia > Rubia yunnanensis. Next base: position 105,098,080 of record CM075063.1, on the reverse strand, counting down.
TAAAACTGTTTTTTAAAATTCCTGAATAGTACCCTCCAATGCAACCAGGATAAGTTAGGAGCAGTATCTACAATTTCATGCAAGAAAATGGAGACAAAATTGTCTGGAATTTTTTCAGTAGAAGTATGGGAAGCATTTTAAACTCATGGAAAGCTCCAGGGAAAGATAGGATACTGACCATTTTTAACAAGATATAACGGAAAGTGGTTGGCAAAGACTTCACAGAGGCTATGCAGCACATATTTCATAGGGAAAATGTCCTGATCCAGTGGAATAAAACGTGCTGATTCCGACGAAGAAGGTGCCGAGTTGTGCTGCAGACGAGAGACCTATATCATTGTGAAATGTTAAATATAAAGTGATTTCCAAGATGCTTGCTAACAGAATAAAGAAACTTACTGATTCCTTCATAACTGAGAATCAAAACGGTTCTGTGCCAGTAAGGTGTGTAGCAAAAAATGTGTTATTAGCTCATGAAGTGGTGGAATTTATGAGTAAGCAAAAGCAAGGAGGAGGTACATGTTACATGGCAGCTACGCTGGACATAAGTAAAGCATATGATCAAGTGTCATGGAGATTTTTGGAAAAAGCACTGGATGCAATGGATTTTCCAAATAATTAGGTTAGCCTGGTTCTGTCATGCGTGTAGTCGGCCTCCTAAATCAACCTTCTTTGCACCAAACAAATGCCTCAGACAAGGATGCCCTTTATCTCTTTACCCTTTCATTTTCTATCAGCAATGTATGCCAGCTGCCAGAACACCGAATCAGCAGAAACACTAACCTTGGAGTGCAAGTCACAAGGAATGGGCCGTGAATCAATCGCTTAATGTACCATGATGATTGCATACTTTTTACTAGCTGCACCACCTCAGCAGTTGGTGATATAGCAAAAATGATTGATCAATTCATATGGAGAGGAGAATCATAAGGGAGATCCATCCATTAGAGATCACGGCATTTTGAATGATAGGGGTTTGTGATTAAGGTCCATGTTAGGAATGAGCAAGGCACTCCTGGCCAAATATGCATGGACCCTCATCGACAACAAGAACTCATTTATCACAAGGGTATATGAAGTCAAGTATTTGAAGAACAAGACTTTTATCGCTGAGGAGCCAAATAGAAGTGAATCATGAGAATGGAGATCAATTTTATGGTCAAAATATCTCGTGACAAAAAATCGCATCGCAGGTGGTGAAAGATAACAAAATCAAGACCACGGATGAATGATACCAAATATAAGGGATCCATTACCAGGTTATTCGGTCCTTGCATCCCAAAGAAATCTTTTCAGAATTGATCATATAAAATAACACATGGAAAATTCCCCTGCTTACTACTATATTCAAATCTCAATCCCAAACACTCGGGTTATACACCCAGCAGTTAACTATATTTCTATTCAACATTAAATGTGACCCACCAAAATATTTTTTCTAGATCCGCCCGTGAAAGCGAGTATCAATTATCTCAATGAGTTGCGCAACTCCACGAAGAAGGCCTCTTAAAACATAAAACTAGATCCAAACATCCATGATCCATGACTAATACGGAGTAAGGAACCATCGAAGTAAGGTATTGTAGAGTACTCGGGAGTTGGACTTCTTTATGGCATATTGTGAATACTGGTGATCTGGTGTTTTAACACCACTGCGATCAGGTTTTCTAGACAGCAGGTTATTGTCGCGAATTATGGAGCGAATTATGGAGTATAATTATGCGATCAGATCAGAATATTGTGCAGATTATTATGTGATTTCGTGGCAATCTAATTCTGGTAAACGAATATTCCTGTAATAGTTAGGAATTGATTAAGTAGTTTATTTATGGTACAAGTCCTATTAATAAAGGATTGTCCATTTAAATACCAGATTATAATTAGATCTTTCCTTAGTCTAGAAGTCTATTTATGGTAGAGTTAGACAAGGAAAGAGTTTGATACAAGGCAGGATTGCGAAGGATATAAAAAGAAGAAGATACAACGCAATCATAGAGTGAAGTAATCAAGTTTTTATCTCTACATGAGATACGTTATTGAAGCTCTTCGTCTCTGGTTTTGGAGGTTCGTCAAATCAACCGACCAAGTTCTTAAAGATCAGAAACAAGAAAGCCTTAATTCCTCGGGAGGAGGAGATCCAGAGAGACGTGTTAATCGTGGGGGTTCAACGGCGTAGGATCGGCAGTGAGGGGATCTCACAACATCCACTCAATAGGTTAGCAATGGATTAGTATTTAAGTTAAGCTTCTTGTACTAAAGGCTGCTTTCTAGTGGATGGTTTCTGATCTGGGCAAGGCCCCGCAGACGTAGGTGTATTTACACCGAACTGCGCAACCAAGTTGTGTGTGCACTGCGTATTTCGTTTTGAGTTTTAACATCAAACTGAACTTGGTGTTTCAACACCAAACTGTTAAACAACTTGGCATAAAGGTTTAGAATTTAGGTGAAACTGAAACTCAATTGGTATCAGAGCTCGGCACTTGCTGACCCCTAAACAGGGAGAGTGAGATCAGGTTTCACCATGGCACCAAAGGAGGGGGCTTCGGTCACGCGACCACCCTTGTTGGAACAAGGAAATTATGCCTATTGGAAGGCACGCATGAAGGTGTTCATTGGAGCATTAGATGATCAAGCTTGGAACAATGTCATAAATCATTACACTCCACCTACAGTAGCTGAATCTTCGGGATCAAGCTCATTGACGGCTAAACCATTCTCTGAATATTCTACCGAGGAGCACAAAGCACACATGTCCAACTCAAAGGCGTTAAATGCCATTTTTACGGCAGTGGATGAAGATCAGTTTAAGATGATTGTAAATTGTGAGACTGCTAAAAAGGCGTGGGATGTGTTACAAACTTATCATGAGGGGACAAGCTCCGTCAGAGAATCAAAGTTGCAGTATTACACGGCAAAATTTGAAGATCTAAAGATGCGCGAAGATGAGACTATTTCTGAGTTCAATGGACGAGTCCGAGATATTGCCAACAAAGCTTTTCAGTTTGGCAAAAAGTACAAAGATCACAAGCTCGTAAGAAAGGTTTTGAGAGCACTGCCACCACGTTTCAACATGAAGGTCACAGCGATTAATGAAAATGGAAGGATAGGAACAATGACGCTTGATGAACTTATGGGTTCACTGGAATCTTATGAGATGGAGATGCTGCAAACAAAAGCAGGTAAGAAAGAGATGGCTTTCTCAAGCATAACCGCTGGAAATTCAGAAGTGTATACAGACAATGAAGAGTCCGATGAAATTGCAAACATAACCAGGAACTTCTCCAGATTTATGAAGAAGGTGGGCAAGAAGCCACAAGAGAAGTCAAGTGGAAGCAAAAATCCAAACGCAAACTCCACTCCAAGATTTGGCCAAGCAATTGGTGTTGAAACACCAAAGTTCAAGTCAATAAATCCAAACCTGAACAGGAAAATCCAATGTAGAGAATGTGAAGGTTTCGGGCACATACAAGCTGAGTGTGCCAATACACTTAAAAGGCAAGGAAAACCGTATGCCGCAACCTGCAGTGATGATGATGGAAGAGATGATGGTAAGGATGGAGAGGAGTATACCAATCATGTTGCTTTTGGTGTGTCAGTGGTGGAGCTAGAAGAATCTTTCGAGGAAGGAGTCAGTGTGCTGAATGAAAGTGAGAGTGGTAGCTCAGATGAAGAGAGTAGCAGCATTTGTGATGATGACATTCGCAAGGAGAGCATGGAAATGTACAAGATGTGGTTGAAAGTGGCGGATGAAAACAAAGACCTCAAGTCCGAGAACAAGAGATTGAGTGAAAATGCTAAAATGAAGGAACTTGAAAAAGAAAAGGCGATCAGTGAACTGGAAAGAGTAAAGACGGAACTTGCTGGAATGGTGCAACGAGCAAAGGCAGCAGAACAAGCTATTAGACGTCTCAATACAGGGAAAGCTAAGCTCGAAGATTGTCTAAAAATGGGACAGACGACCAAATACGGAATTGGCTATAAAAGATCTTCACCAGTGGATTCATGGAGCAACAAGATAGATCAAGGTGCACCGACTCCAAGAATAATCGAGAGAAATTGCCTCACCAAAAGGATCAGACGATGCGGATACTGTGGAGCTCTAGGGCATGTGAGAAATAGGTGTTTTAAACTACTTAGGACACTGTTCTCTAACTCAGCAGATCGAAGTTTCAACACCGTGCCAGAATATGATACAGGGCGCCGTTTCAACTCTGGAGGATACAGAACCGGAGTTCTGAACACACGCGTTAATCAAAGTCCGCATCACATCACTCGACCAGTAAGCCAGGTATGGGTTCGAAAATCTCAAGATGTTTGTTTTACAAGTTTTGTATGTTTTGGGGCACATACAGGAAATTCTTGGTATTTCGATAGTGCATATTCAAGGCACATGACTGGAGTTCCTGAATTTCTGCGAAAATTCAAACCTGGATTTGGTGGATATGTTAGATTTGGTGATGGGAAACGCAGTAGAATAATCGGCAAGGGTGAGTTAGCCATCAAAGGGCTTCCGGTGTTCCAAGATGTGTTGCTGGTGGAAGGTCTGAAAGCAAACTTGTTGAGCATTAGCCATATATGTGACAATGAAATGACAGTGTTTTTTGACAAGGATAAATGTGTAGTAAACCATGGAACTGGAATATTCACTGGATCTAGATCAATGGATAACTGTTATTTGCTCGATCAAGATGTCACTTGCTGTAGCTTGGAAAAAGAAGTCATAGAGCCTATTAATGTGATGGTTGATGATTCAGAGGAATATACTATGGGTGAAAGTGATAGCCTCGACACAGAGAATCCTACTGGTGTTGAAACACCAGCACAGTCAACCGGTGTTGGAACATCGGAAACAGTGACACATGAATCTGAACAAAGTCCAACCAAATACATGCAGTTAAGGGATAAAGGAGGAACCGTGGCCAGATTGGAGTCGATGAGGCTAATGTTGGTAGTATCATGCATGCTGGACTTTACACTTCATCAGATGGATGTCAAGAGTGCATTACTGAATGGTCTAGTAAAGGAAGAAGTTTACGTGGAGCAGCCTAAGGGGGTTGAAGACTCACATTTTCCTGATCATGTCTATCAGTTGAATAAAGCATTGTATGGACTTAAGCAGGCATCACGTGCATGGTATGAGCGACTGACACCCTTTCTGATTCAGAAGGGATATCGTCGAGGGGGAGTGAATCGTACACTGTTTGTGCTGCATAAGGGGACAAATCTTCTAAACGCACAGATTTACGTTGATGATATTGTCCTTGGATCCACCTCTTCAGTGAATCGTACACTGTTTGTGCTGCATAAGGGGACAAATCTTCTAAACGCACAGATTTACGTTGATGATATTGTCCTTGGATCCACCTCTTCAGCATTGGTGAAGGAGTTTGGTAACTTAATGACTACGGAGTTCGAAATGAGTATGGTAGGAAAATTGTCATATTTTCTGGCTCACGAGAAGAAAGGTCTGTTCATTAGCCAACGGAAATATGCTGAGAACTTGATCAAGAGATTTGGACTTGCAAGCGCAAACGCAGTATGCACTCCAATGGTTACCACCGATAAACTCACAAAAGATTATCTGGGTCAAAGTGTTGACCAAATATTATACAGGAGTATGATTGGCAGCCTGTTATATTTAACTGCAAGTAGACCAGACATCTAGTTGAGTGTTGGTATTTGTGCTCGCTACCAGGCTAATCCAAAGGAATCACATATGGCAGCCGTGAAGAGAATTACTCGATATATAAGTGGAACAGTGGAGTATGGAGTATGGTTTTCTAGGAACAAGGATTTGCAGTTGGTAGGTTTCAGTGACTCTGACTAGGCCGGGAATACTGATAATTGTAAGAGTACCACTGGTGGTTGCTTCTTTGCTGGATCAAATCTGGTCAGTTGGTATAGTAAAAAGCAGAACTCTATATCATTGTCTACAGCTAAGGCAGAATATTTAGCTGCAGGGAGTTGTTGTGCGCAGCTATTATGGATGAAGCAGATGCTGAGAGACTATGGATTCAATGATGTGAGTTTGACAGTCTTATGTGATAATAAAAGCGCCATTGATATCTCCAAGAATCCTGTGCAACATTCTAGGACAAAACACATCGATATCCGACATCCGCGTATCAGGGATTTGGTCGAAAAAGGAGAAGTTACAGTTCATTATGTCCCAACATCAGAACAACTTGCTGATATCTTTACGAAGCCTCTGGATGGTGAGACTTTTGAAGGCCTCAGACAGCATTTGGGAGTGTGTCGAATGTAAGGTACCCAGATCTGTCTATTCTGTTGTATTATTTACTATTTTCCTTTAAATACAGTCGAAAAAATAGAAAAACAGAAAATACCAAAAAAAATTTGGTGAGGTGGTATTTAAACACCACATGATGATGCTGTGTTGCATCCCTGGGACAAAGTGGTGAAGTCCACTGATTTTGCCAAAGCAAAAGGCATGGAGTTGGAGCGTTTTGATGGTCCTCTGTTCGTGCTTCAAGAATATCTAAGACAATTGCCCATTCCGGTGGTGGAAATCAATGACAGTGATGAGGAGACAGTCTATGCAGGGAGAGCTGTTGAAATTGAAACAGTGTCTATGTTGAAGGAATCTGAGAGTGCATCTGTGATAGTGGAGAATGTGTCTGAGACAGGAGAAATCGAGGATGATGTTAAGAATCAGCAAGCAGGTGCTGACAATAAGAACTATGAAGTGAATAGTACTGGTATTGCTACACCAGGAACTGTGATGGGTGAGACCGTGTCAGAATTATTGGAGTCTGCTTCTGAGAATGGAGAAGATGAGGATATAACTGAAAAATTCAGAGAGTGCTGATGTGACTGTTTCTGGTATTCAAACACCAGTTGTGAACTCTAATGTTGATGACCAGGTACTTGTGAATCCAACACAGGATGTGGAATTTGGCTGAAAGGGAGCAAAATCCTGAGGGGTATGATCTTGAAAATCTGGCAGAACTGGCTGAAATAGCCAGTGGTGAAGACACAGTAGAGGGTACTGGTGTTGGTGTTGAAATACCACTCGAGACCAGACAGACGTGGGTCAAAGAGAAAATGCATGGAGGTGGGTGTTGAAACACCAACAGAGTCTGGTGAAATGCATATCACTCAGATGTCAAAGAAGGCCAGGGATAGTGTGGCCTCTACTTTCAAGGGTGCTCGAAGGTCGAAGAGGTGCAGAGATAAGAGTATGGCCACTAGTGAGGACAGTGATGAGCCGATTGGGCTGAAACTGAAGAAGTTACGTGTAGACCGACAACAGAGACCAGTTGAGCCTCAGGCACTACCTGCACCTGAGGAAGATATTGGCGGAAAGGCCAGCTGATGCTGTAAAATATAAGGAATGTGGATTCACAGACTATTTGCACCATCTCAAGGTGTTTAAGGCAGCTACCTGTTTCTGTGACTATAACAAGCAACTTGTGCTGGAGTTCTATTCGAATCTGAAAGCTGATTGTGAAGATGAAGAATCACCCTGGTTTCATAGGGTTTATGTGCGTGGAGAGATTGTTGAGTTTTTCGCCAGAGGCGTTGAACCAGTGTCTGAAGCGTAGCTCGTCAAGGGATGGAAAACTGGCGTTCCAACACCAGATGCCAGAGAATTATGATAAGGTGGCGGTAGAGCTTACTGGTGGAGTGGAGAGCTCATGGCCTGAGACTGGTCGACAGCAGATAACCGCGTCTAACCTCACATCCAGTTTGGGAGCGCGTTGTAAGGTGACTATGGGCAGATTGATTTTTAATGATATCATTGATTGTGATCGCAAGACCAGGAAGGAAGCTCTGTTACATCCGTGTGTGATCACTACGGTGCTGCAAAAGGGGGGAGCAGCTATAAGGGACTCTGTTGAGTGGATTACTGTCCAAGTCTTAAAACCGATGGTAGAGTGGTCGAATTATCAAGGACTTACCTTGGATTCATCCGGAAGAGGTTTGCTCGGATGCTGGTATGTCGAGGTTGAAAGCTATTGAGGCTCGAGTTGGAGTATGCCAGGAACTGATTGAACGACATCAGGCTATTTTGGCAAAGCTGCAGGGGGAGTTGGCTGCTTTGGAGGCTGAGCGAGGGATTTTGCTGGCTGCAGCAACTCAGAATGCTGATGGTTCAGATACTGATGGTTCAAGAGGATGATGATGTCGTGGAAGAATCTGATGATATGGATTAATTGGTTTTCTTGTCATATTCATGAATTCAGGGGGAGAAATTTGGAGTTTTTTTTGGATATTTTGATATGGATATCTGGATGATTTATTCATTGTGTATGCTGTCTGTGGATTGTTGAATTCACAAATATGCCAAGGGGGAGATTGTAGAGTCCTCGGGAGTTTGACTTCTTTATGGCATATTGTGAATACTGGTGATCTGGTGTTTTAACACCACTGCGATCAGGTTTTCTAGACAGCAGGTTATTGCCGCGAATTATGGAGCGAATTATGGAGTATAATTATGCGATCAGATCAGAATATTGTGCAGATTATTATGTGATTTCGTGGCAATCTAATTCTGGTAAACGAATATTCCTGTAATAGTTAGGAATTGATTAAGTAGTTTATTTATGGTACAAGTCCTATTAATAAAGGATTGTCCATTTAAATACCAGATTATAATTAGATCTTTCCTTAGTCTAGAAGTCTATTTATGGTAGAGTTAGACAAGGAAAGAGTTTGATACAAGGCAGGATTGCGAAGGATATAAAAAGAAGAAGATACAACGCAATCATAGAGTGAAGTAATCAAGTTTTTATCTCTACGTGAGATACGTTATTGAAGCTCTTCGTCTCTGGTTTTGGAGGTTCGTCAAATCAACCGACCAAGTTCTTAAAGATCAGAAACAAGGAAGCCTTAATTCCTCGGGAGGAGGAGATCCAGAGAGACGTGTTGATCGTGGGGGTTCAACGGCGTAGGATCGGCAGTGAGGGGATCTCACAACATCCACTCAATAGGTTAACAATGGATTAGTATTTAAGTTAAGCTTCTTGTACTAAAGACTGCTTTCTAGTGGATGGTTTCTGATCTGGGAAAGGCCCCGCAGACGTAGGTGTATTTGCACCGAACTGCGTAACCAAGTTGTGTGTGCACTGCGTATTTCGTTTTGAGTTTTAATATCAAACTGAACTTGGTGTTTCAACACCAAACTGTTAAACAACTTGGCATAAAGGTTTAGAATTTAGGTGAAACTGAGGTATCATCACACTGCATAACAACATAAGTCGCAATGATTTTTTTTAAAAAAACACGTCACAACAAAAGAAAACAACTTAAGCCTGATTTTTTATTTAAATTTGGATGAATGACTACATTATATTTCAGTTCAAGAACAAAAGGAAGGGAAAAAAGTCACTTGTTAAATCTTTATAATTTATATTTTTCATGCTTTCATCAGAAAAATTATATGGTATATGACACTGTTTTCTCAGTAATATTTTATGTTTTTAAAACTACTAGGATGTGTATTTTTCTATGAAAGATTGTTTATGATAATGATTTAATTATAATTACGATATAAATAATATTATTAAAATACACATTCAATATAAACATAGTGCACATTCATAGAACTTTAGGTATACAGTATACAAATTGAAAGATGGAGTCTGGGATACCGGAGTACACATTTAAAATAAATCTTAATTTTAAGAGAAGGGTGGTGTTTGGGATACCGTATATAAATTGATTTAATTATAAGTTTGTCTTAATTTTAATAGAAAGATGGTGTTTAAAATAGTAACGTTAACATTTTGCTCAGAATTTCATGCTACCATTTACAAATTATGCTTTAAACTCTCCAGATTGGAAAATTAATTTATTAGATAAATAAATACAAATTTGTAAATAAAGATTTTTTAAGTGTCTGTCTCTTGAAAGACGGTTTTTCCATAAGTCATGGAAAGACCAGGGTTTAAAGTGTAAATTAGAAAAAATGAAGATGGAATTTTGGGGTTGCTTGAACCGGGTTATAAATTTTATAACTACTACATTATGCATACTAAATTTTAATATTGCAACTAAAACCTTTTACCTTTTATTATTCTAATTAAACCCCGTCTTTCCATAAGCACATGGAAAAACCGTCTTTCCCAAGAGTTTGCCATTTTTCAATACATTTGAATTTCCTTCGATTGGGAAAATATAAAAGGTTCAAATACATTATCACCTTATATCCTAAAGAAATGACACCATAACTAACAAGTAACAACAACTTGCACTTCATGTTGTCTTTTGCTAGAGAGAGAAATGTTGTGGAACTTTTCAAAGTAAATCCTAGCACACTGTTGTTTTAGCTAAAGAGCCATTAACATGGTAGGAGAGCATTATTTTGGAAAGGATGAACAAGCTTGTGACTGTTCTATATAGTGTCCGTTTATAATGCGGTGTGAGCTGCACTGTTCGTTTGTAACAGAGAGATGATTCCCAAAACCTGAAACCAGATCCTTCTAAGCTAATCTCTAACCTTCATGTGAGATGAAATTTCTGAGAAATCTAGATCATGTAATTTAGCTTTGGTTCGGCCTTTCCCCCATCTAAAGTTGATATAATGCAGTTTATAAAGGCATGCCAATAGTCTAGTTTCTCACAGTCTTAACAAACCTCTAGGCATAGTGAGAAATGCATAGATGGAAAGGAACCCGAAGACGAAGAATGTTAGGTTTGCCAGTTAGTAGTCCGAAAGACGGAAACAAGAAGCCAGAATAAAGAATGATGGCTTTTACAACAGTGCATATGTATGTATTAGAAGGTAGCAAGGCAATCCTAACAAACTTTTATTGCAGAAAGCAAGATATTTAATTTGTCAGTCCAAACTATGGTGTATCGATAATTTTATAATTATGTATTTTGATCATCACTTGGTTCGCATGATTAAGTGCTCTAGTGAACCACCACCAACAATGATCTCTTGAAAACCTGAGGAAAAAGAAAGATTTGATAGTAGAGAATATCTCATTTACTAGTTAAGAAAAAAATTAGGGCACTGGTACAAAGCATTACCCTCCTAAAGTTTTCCACCTCTTTGTCTAGTTCTTCCTTGACCATCTCTGCTAATGGTTGATTTCCTCCCTCACCAAGTTCCTGCAAATTTTCAGCCGTCCAAGATAATACTAAAAGCTCATGGTTGATGGTTCTTTAAAAACAGCAATTCATATATTAGGGGACAGAAATACACGGTGCACCATGAAGCCTGTTGGAATAGCAAGCTACTTCCATACAATTCTTAGGGCCTTCAGAACCAATGACCACATGCCTCGTATCCTTATGAAACAGATTAAGCAAGCACGGGTAATCAGTAATTAAGCATAACTGGGATCCACTTACCAATTTATAAAACTATTAAGGAATGTACTACTTGTAATTGTAATTATATTCTACTACATTTTCCTAACTTGTATAGGTATTCTGTACCACTATATAATGTACCCTGAGATCATGAATAGAGACACACATTGTTACCCTTATTTTCTACGTGGTATCAAAGCCTAAAATCATGAAACCTTAAAAAAAATTCTCTGCCCATTTTTCGAGCCTCCAATCGCCGCCCGACGTCCGCGCGTAGCCTACATGCGCCGTCGTCCAAAGCTCGTTGCTCGCTGCCAGATCGCCGACTGCCGCCGCCTGCTCACCAGCGCTGCTCTTTCCGATCTGCACGCGCCGCTACCTACTCGCACGCACTGTCACACTGTCGCACACTGTACTCCACGCACCGAAGCACCGTACTCCACGCGCCGAAGCACCATACTCCACGCGCCGAAGCACCGTACTCCACGCGCCGAAGCACCGTACTCCACGCGCCGAAGCACCGTACTCCACGCGCCGAAGCACCGTACTCCACGCGCCGAAGCACCGTACTCCACGCGCCGAAGCACCGTACTCCACGCGCCGAAGCACCGTACTCCACGCGCCGACGCACCGTACTCCACGCGCCGCCGCTAGTTTACCGAGCCGCCACATCCCGAACCTGATTTGTCAATCCGATTTTCTTCCAAAAATCCGGTCTGATCCTGCACTATGTCTGCTCCTGGAAGTGATCCTGAGCAAGCACGTATCACTGCTTAATCTGAGGTTGCTAAGGTTCAAGACATGAATGGCTATGAGGTAATTACGACTTTACTAAAACAGTTGTAGTTACAATCTGGCCCTAAGATAACTGTACTTGTTGGTCGTTTGTCAACTAGCCCCTACTTCATTGGCTCTTCTGACAGACCTGGTTTGGTCAATGCACCCACCATCCTGAAGGGTCAAGAGAATTATCTTGAATGGTTTGATGGGATTCGGCGTGCTATGCTTGCTAAGCATAAGATTGAGTTCATTGATGGATCCATTACTAAACCTCGAGATGATCATCTTGTTGCTGCTGAGTGGCTTGTTGTTAATGCTACTCTTATCTGGTGGATCTAGCAAACCCTGGATCCGGCATTGCGGTCTTCTACGAGTTCTTTTGACACAGTTAAGGAATTGTGGGATGACCTTAAGGGCCATTTTACTCTTGGTGATGGTATGGAAATTCTGCAGGAAGATATTTAGAACAGTAGGCAGAATGGTCAAACCGTTGCAGATTACTTTGGAAAACTAAAAAGTCTGTTTGGAGATTACAATTCCGTCCGGCCTCCTTTACATTGCGACTGTGAAAGCTATGAAACTACTGCGCACTTGTAATCTTGCTACAAGCGCCTCCCGAGAGAGAGAGAGAGAGAGAGAGAGAGAGAGAGAGAGATATTTGATTTATCAATTCATCTCTGGTTTTAATGAAGGCTATCACACCTAGCGATCACATATCATGAGTCTTAATCTCCTGCCATCAGTCAATCGTGTGTATGCGCTTGTGGTCCAAGAGGAGAACCATCGAGCTGTCATCCGATCTCACGAGTCTTCTTTCGATTCTTTGGTATATGCCGCTAGACGTCCACCACCTACAGGTTCTTCGACAGTTATTTCTACAGCTGATCGCAAGAATCCCGTCTGTACACATTGTCATCGCAAGTGTCACAATAAAGCTTCTTGTTTCCATATCACAGGCATTCCAGAATGGTTCAAGAAGTTAATGGAGAAATCCAACACCGCCAAGAAGATGGCGCCAGTTTCTCGGCCAACCGCCACCGCCAGCCTCGGGGTTCCTGCCGCCGCAGCCTCTCCACTTCTGCCACCGTTTACCGGTGCTGCCGTGTTACCGCCAGGGCTTGCGGCGGCGGCTTCCAACGGTAGAGCCCCTACCCATGCTGACTTTGCCCTACTCTGTCTGATGACCAATGGAGCACAACCATGCATTTATTTAATCAGTTTAACTCTCTTTCTGACAATGGGTCAGGTAAGTCTACTATGCCTTGGATTCTTGATTCGGGAGTCTCATATCAAATGACTGGTGACAAGGGTTCTCTAGTTGATATTACTACTACTATCAATATTGTGAATTTTTTACTGCCTGATGGATCTGTGTCGCCTGCTACACAATATGGTTTGATGTGCTTTGGTGATATCACCCTTAATCATGTGTTATACATATCTGCTTTGTGATGCAACTTATTATCTTACTCTAGATTGTTATCTGCATTAAACTGTCAAGCTTTGTTTACTGAAAATTATTGCATTTTACAAAAAAATCAGTACAAGGACTATAATTGGCGTGGGTGAACAGCAAGGTGGAGGGGTTGCCAGCTTCGTCTACTAGATACTCGTGGGCGTCCTCCTATCCTGCATCCTGCAGTTTTTTCCAACATCTTCTTCTGATTTATGGCATCAGTGTCTTGGACATCCTCTACGGCGTTGTCTTCTGTTTCTTCTATTGATTTTAGCAGAAATAAGACTTTTATTCCTTGCTCTGTATGTTATAGGGCAAAACGGACTAGACATAGTTTTTCTTTGAGTTCTTCAAATGCTACTGCATTATTTGAATTAATACATTGTGATGTATGGGGTCTTTATAGAATATCATCTTCTAGTGGTGCATTTTATTTTTTAACAATAGTTTATTATCCCCGAGCTTCTTGGGTTTATTTGTTAGTAGCTAAGTCAAATTTAGCTTCTAGATTTATGGAGTTTTATGTCTTAGTCAAGAACCAGTTCGGCCGATCTGTACTGTGCGCCCGGGCTGACAACGACACTAAATTTTTGCCATTGCGATCCTACTTTGTTGAATCTGAGATCACTTTTTAGATATCTATGGTTGATACACCACATCAAAATGGCCGTGTTGAACGTAAGTATCGCCACTTACTAAATATGGCATGTGTCTTGCGTTTTCAAGCTAATCTGCCAGTTGATTTTTGGGGAGAATGTGTTCTTACTGCTGCTTACCTGATTAACCGGACACCGACGAAACATCTCAATGGTCGTACTCCATTTGAGATACTCTATGGACAAGCTCCAAATTACACCTTTTAAGGTTTTTGGATGCTTGTGTTTTGCTGCGTACATTCCCGGATACCGTGACAAGTTTGCACCAAGAAGCCGGCGATATTTGTTTCTTGGTTATCCTACCGAAAAGAAATGCGATCGTCTTTATGACCAAGAATCCCGTACTTTCTTCAACAGTCGAGATGCAAATATATTTGAAGATCAGTTCACGTATGCGGAAGCTCCGACATCGGCCTCATCAGTGGATCTCGGCGGTGCCACCACCTCACCGTCGGCACCACCTCTGTCGCCACTGGAGGCATCCTCACTGCCCGCCGCACCTTTACCACTGATCGTTGCTCCAACTTTGCAACCTGATCCGTCGACCGGCCCAGATCCCCGGCCCACTTTGTCGGTCCGACCAAACGATGCACAGCCCAGGACGTCATCATCGCACTCGCTTCAGGCACCGCCAGTGCCTAGCGTCCATGAATCTCACGTGTCGCCAGCGCCGGGCTCACCTTCTGCTTCGCCGCCTAACGCGGCGTCTCCGGCACCGGATAGTTCCGTCTTCCTGCTTCTCCGATTAATCCTGCGTCGCCTCCAGCCGCCGAGCTGCTCCTCTCTGACAAAGTGTCCGCAATCGCCGACCTCCTCCATACTTGGAAGCCTGTGACAGTGATGATTATATATGTGCTCTTACTATTGAAGACCCCCCTACTGCTATGATCACTCATGCGCCATCACTATCCTCAGGTTTTCTCTATAATCTAACTGATTATGTAAATTGTGATAAATTTTCTAGTACGCATTCTAGATATTTGTGTGCAATAACTTCTAGTGCATATCCCACTACCTATTCCAAGGCATCAAAGCATGCTTATTGGCGAGATGCTATGACTGAAAAGTTTACTGCGCTTGAGCGCAATCAGACTTGGACAATGGCTTCTCTGGACAAGACTGCAATTGGTTGCAAATGGGTTTACCGTACGAAGTTCAAATCTGATGGTACCATTGAGCGTCATAAGGTGCGCCTCGTTCTTAGGAATCGCCAAGTTGAGAGGATTTACTATACAGAGACATTGCTCGGGTTGCGAAGATGAGTTTAGTTCATCTATTCTTGTCTGTAGCAGTTATTCGTGGTTGGGAACCGCATCAGATGGATGTGCATAATGCTTTCCTGCATGGCGATATGCATGAAGAGGTTTTCATGCAACCTCCACTAGGCTATCCTGCGCCACCTAGACAGATATGTCACCTTCAGAAATCTCTTTATGGTCTTCGCTGGGCTCTTCAAAATTGGTTTGCGAAACTAGCTCAGGTTTTACGTGCATTTGGCTTTGTTAAGAGTAAAGCAGATTACTCACTATTTGCTTTTTCCCGTGGTTCGGTATCTTTGCATGTACTGGTTTATGTGGGTGATTTGGTTATTGCTAGTAGTTCTTCGTCACTCATCTCTGAATTTAAGAAATACTTGAGCTCTTGTTTTCACATGAAAGATCTTGATTTGCTTAAGTATTTCTTGGGTATGAGATTGCTAGAAGACCGAATGGGATGTTTCTTTCATAATAGAAATATGCCATGGACATTTTATCTGATACAAGTTTATTTGCATCTAAACCAACTGACTTTCTGATGGAGCAACAACACGATCTGGCACGTGTTGAGGGTTCGCTTTACCATGATCCGGAGCAGTACCGGTGTCTTATTGGGCGCCTGATATACCTCACTATCACGCATCATGAGCTTAGTTATTATGTTCACACACTTGCCCAGTTCATGAAGTTTCTTTGTGTTCCTCACTGGCAAGCTACAATTCGTGTTACACTATTTGAAGAGTCATTATGGTCAAGGTTTATTCCTCTCTTCTCGTAGTGCGTTATAGTTGTCTACTTACTATGATTCTGACTAGGTTGCTTACCCTGTTACCCGGCATTCTCTTTCCGGATACTTTGTTATGATTGGCGATTCTCTGATTTCCTGAAAGACTAAGAAGCAACCTACAGTTTCTCGATCTTCTACTAAATTGGAGTATCGTGCTATGGTTGTTACCTGTTGTGAGTTGTTATGACTTAAGTCTTTGCTTAAAGACTTGGGGTTGCACACACTCCTCATATGTGTTTGTTTTGAGACAGTCAATATGTTCTTCATATTGCGGCAAATCATGTGTTCTATGAACATACTTCTATGAACATACGAAACATATTATCATTTCGTCTGAGATCTTGTGCAGTTAAGCACTATTGTTACTCATCATATCCACACAACTGATCAACTTGCGAATTTGTTCACCAAAACTCTCGGACGTAACGAGTTTCATTCATTACTTGGCAAGTTGGGCATTTCTTATCCTCATACTCCAACTTGAAGAGGAGTATTAAGGAATGTAGATATTATTTGTAATTGTAATTAGATTCTATTACATTTTCCTAGCCTGTATAGATATTCTGTACCACTATATAATGTATAGAGACACACATTATTACCCTTATTTTCTACCAAACTCTCTTCTTTCCACGTAAAGAGTCCCGTCTCTATATATATTTTGTACTAAGTAAACGTTAATCTTTATTGGGAATGCAGGGAGTAAGAAAAAAGAAAAGGAAAAAAACAAAATGAGAAAAAGGGGGAGAGAAGGATACGCCAATCAACCCAGTAGGCCCAAGAATGAAACAGAACCTAGTTATTAATCGAGTTCGAGTGTAAAAGCCAGCTTCAGACTTTTAACAAGAACTAAAAAGGCGAACGTGAATTCCTCCCAATGACAACCATCACCTACACTATGAAGCCTAAAATAGTCACCTCAACACCAGCAGATAAGCATGACATGAACTTAACACTGAATTTTGTGAATTTTGTGTCAAGCCCAAGAGACCATACTAAACAAAATACTTCTTCTGGTTCTCTAGAATTGGCTTTATTTGAATTGGCACCAAGTTTTTTAAAAAGTAGAATGAGTGGTGCAAGTTGTATTGAGAGAGTAAAAAATAATTTAAGTGGATGAAAATAATCTAGGATTTGCCAAAAAAATGAATGAATCAATATAAAATAATCATTCCAAAATAGAAAGTGAGTCATTACTAGAGAGCCGCACGAGGGAATATTCTATACTTGCAACATTCTTCTATTAACCATCCCCACGTAGGCCTTTTGGACTCATCAGTTTGTTCCAGAAGAACTGTGGTACTTATAGACCTCTACAAAAGTAAATCCCACAGCCACAAACAGTAACATACTGGGCAACCGCTATTTTAACGAAAAAAATGTAACTCGAAGAATTCCATAAATTTCCTGAATACGGGAAATGGTAAGCTCTCCTTAATTTTTTTATAAACACTAAAATAGTAAAATTATTTAATTTGGGGTAACGAAGTAATATTAATATTAGTACACATATTTTTCCCCACCCCATGGCATGAGCTAGATTCGCCCATAATATAGCTTGCCCACAAGATCATTCAGAAGAAAAATGAAAAATAGGACAACAGCAAGTAGACCTTACCAGCCAAAAACATTCAGGAGATTGTGACAATTTGTATCTAGGACTGTCCACCGACTGCAATTGCTCTATGCAAACAGATAATCGTAGCATTGCACAAAGCATTGTGAATTTATGCTTCACCTAAGATTTGAAGTTCAGGGTTAGAAGTGCTACTTTCGGAGTAAGATTTCCCATGTTTAAAACTTCAACATGTAGCACAATATACAGATACCTCTTCCGCAAATCCATCCAGAGAAGTATCATCAACCTTGGGGAATTTCTTTCTGTGATGTTTCACGAGTAATCCTATTAACTGAAAGTTGATCAACTGTCATGGTACTGCAAATTTGAACCGAATTGACAACAAAGTCCAAAACAATTAAGAGTGAATAAATTGAGATGCACCAAGATCTCTTCATGACTATAACCTTGAAGATGATTGCCATTCTGCCAAAAAAAAACAAGTTTCTCAGAACAAAATGCAAAATTTTCAAATAGACAACCAACAAAAGCCTAGCTAATGCCTATCATTTCATTCGTCATCTTGCCTGAGATTTGAAAACAATAAACTCATCTCAAGCGATATTCAAATAATCTCAAATGCATAGCTCAATGCATGAACTGAGAGATCTCAAATGCATATTCTCTCAGTCCTTCAAATTAACAGGGGCATTATCTTTCAAATTGCACCTTTTGTGATCATTACTTACATCTTACAGGAGGTGTGCTGTTGAAAATTATAAAGCTCGAAACAGGATACCAAGTAGAACATATAATTTACATGGGTTATTCCAAAATATCTAGACTTATACACAACCGTTTCCCTTATAAGTTACAGCTGATTTGAAACAAACATGCTGACATGCTAGGGAATGCAAATGCATCAGATGCTAATTACATCGCTTACTATTATGATCTGATAGGATTGTTTGTGGTATCCTTTCTTTCCAGCTACTAGACCAATTTCGTGAAGTAAACAAGCAGCTTCAAGATAATCAACGTCCTTGTCCTTTAAGAATTTAACAAGCTCTTGATCAACAACATTCCACTTCCTTACCCCTTTATAGATTTCCTGAACCAACCAAGCACATTATCAAAATCCGGTCTCTCAAGTCACCATCTTACAAAAGATCAACACCAAATTTTCTGTACCTTTGCAATCGTCAAACAAAATGCAGCACTCTTCATCCTCTTCTTGCTACAAAGTCTAGTTGCCAGCTTTACCACAGAACTCCACCGCACATCCACATTCAACATCACGCCAGTCTCTCCCCACATCTCCGATACAACACCTTCCACTAATGCGTACTCAGAAGCCTCCATTTCCAAAATTCCCAGCGCCTCAAAAATCTCTTCCAATAAAACAGCTCCAGATAATATAAATTCAACCCTCCTCCCAAAAAACTTTTGCTTCTCTCTCTGCCCTTCCATTTGCAAACTCTCCACCAACTCAATCAACTCCTCTTTATTAAATTTCCAATCACTGTTAGAGCAACTCTTAATTTCTCCTACTTCCCTCTTCGCATAACCTTTAGACACAGCTCTCTCAATTGCCTTAATTGTCCCTGAAGAACCTACCACTCTATCAATCTTATATTCCTTAACCTTATCAACTAATCCTGAATCTCCTATCACAGTTCGAACATGTTTGCGCATTTTCGCGATGTCAGAAAACTGTTGCGTTAATGTAACATGCCCTAACTTCAATGAAATTGAGTATAAAATGTTACCCCTGCAGCCAATAACAAACTCAGTTGAACCACCGCCAATGTCGATGGTGAGTATAGTGTGCTCAACAACCGGCAGGAATTGAAGGACCCCTAGGTAAACGAAACGAGCTTCGTCCTTTCCGGAGAGGACTTCAATTTGGAGGTCGAGGTTTTGGTGGAGGAAGGAGAGAAATTCGGACTGGTTTGATGATTCTCGGACGGCGGAGGTGGCGACGAAGCGGCACCGGGAGGGAGGGATGCTGTATGAGAAGAGGATTTCTAGGAACTTAGTCAGGGCGGCTACGGCACGGTGTGTGGCGGAGGGGGAAATGATTGCGGTGGAGTCAATGCCGAGGAGGACGGGGTCTTTGTGGCGGTGTATTGGGAGGAAGCGGCCGGTGGAGGGATCAGCTCGGACAATCAGGAGTTTGAAGGAGTTCGTTCCCATGTCCGCGGCGGCGAATAGGTTGTCTGCAGTATCGTCGGTGGCGGTGGCGGGGCCTGGAGGCGAGAGGAGATGGCTTGTCGACATTTGGCCGGTGTGATCACCACGTGGATTGAGAAAAATATAACTAGCTTCCCCAATACAATAAAAACAAAACAAAAGGGTTTTAATTATTTTAAATTTCTGATACTGTAAGTATTTCTTGTGGATAGTATAGGTTACCAAATGTTGTATTACTCCGTCCCATCCGAATGTGCATACTTTTTGGTCAACTTTCTCAGGTCATGTTTGACCAACGATGACGACTTTAGTTACGTATATTAATGGTGTGTTAAAATTTGATATTTAGGCAGAGAATCCAACAATATCTCACATTATGATATTGGTATCTATATACTAATTAAAATTTATGGTTAAATGTGTCTTGAGAAAATTGACTAAAACGTGTACGGAGGGAGTACTAATATGTTTAACGGTTTATATCTTCCGCGCCAGTGTATGTACGCTATTAGTGCGCCACAACTACAGTGGCGTAGTTTGGTGTTATTTAAATTTTTTACTTTTATCTTTTAAGTATAAACATTTAATTCATTTAATTTTTTTTACTTTTCATGTTTCAACTTTATTTCTTCCCCTCCCTTATTCCCCAAAAAAAAAAGTTATAGTGATGGTGTATCCAAATTCTAATTTTTAAAAATAAATTAACTTTATTAGGTACCGCTAATACAAAAAAAAAACAAAGTCCGTGAAATACCGTCTTTTTATAGGCATGTGAAAAGGTGAGGTTTAATTAGAATAATAAAAGGTAAAATATTTTAGTTGCAATATTAACATTTTATCATGCAATGGGTAGTATTTATAAAGTTTATAACCTGATTCATGCAATCCCAAAAATTTCATTTTCATTTCTTCTAATTTGTACTTAAAACATTGGTCTTTCCATGTCTTATGGAAACATAATATTCCAAGAGACGTACTCCTACTAAAATATTATATATTATAAATAAATAATAATTAAATTTATTTTTTTTATATCTTATAATTAATATTTGTATTATAAATAAGTAATTGTAAAATTCATATTTTATAATATATACCGAACAAATGTATTATCGGGTGAAATTCTTTTTTCCCGTAATTGTGTGGTCTTTGTATTTGGATTTTTTACTGTTATCTAGTGTAAGTGGTAAGTCCATTCAATTTTCTACCTTTCTCGTTTCAAGTTTATTTCACTCACTTAATCAAATTGGTCGGAAAAAAATATCTTAATGATAGTGTTTATCTATATTATAAATTTTAAAAATAATTTAAACTTATTAAGTCTTATTGATACCAATATATATGAATATTATATATTATAAATAAGTAATAATAAAATTCATTTGTTATCTATCTTATAATAAATATTTTTAATTATAAATAAGAAATTGTAAAATTCATATTTTATGTATAGATGTTGAAAAAATTTATTGTCGGGTAAAATTCATTTTTATCTCTTAAAAATTAATAAAATGATTATATAGAATATAAAAATTTATATAGACATATGAATCCTATTATTACTTATTCATAATGTATAATATTAACACAAAGTCTTGTTTAAAATGGATTAGCCATTAGACTAGGTCATTTTAAAATTAGTATGATTAATAGGGTGATCTTATTTTTATTTAATTTATTGCAATGGTGTACATATAATTATGAAAACCCTTTAAAATGAATCTGACCTTTACGATATAAATATGAGTTTTTTATGATTGGTATAATCCTATGCAATGGTGTACATATAATTATGAAAACCCTTTAAAATGAATCTGACATTCACAATATAAATATGAGTTTTTTATGATTGGTATAATAGTTAATTGGTTAAGAGATGTGTACTGATTTTTGTATGACTAGTCTAATCGTTAGTTGGTTAAGAGATGTGTACTGGAATTAGCGAGACATAGTAATAAAGTAAAATTATTTTTAAAAATTATAATCTAGATGTACACTCTTATTAAAATAAAAAAAAATAAGTTAAAGAAGAGAAATGGGTGAAATAAAGTTGAAACATAAATGGTAAAGAATTTAATGGGCTTACCGTTTATTCTATTGAAAAAGATAAAAGTAAAACATTAGAATCCAAATACCACAAAACTACGTTGGTGTAGTTGTGGCGTACAAACATGGCGCATAGGACTGGTATGTTAAGGTGTTGGGTAAATTAGATTTTGCAACCTGTTTTACAAATTCTATATTCAGTAAAGTGAGGAGTATTTTAGAAAGTAATGAGTGATTTATGAAAATCTGATTTGCTCATCATCTTAACGTACATCATTTGTTAACATTTTTTTAAAGTAAGGCCATCATTCCATGCTACTGGAAACGTCCAGTGTCGTTTGAAGGTAGATATTCTGGTATAACCATTTAAACTTCCTAATGAGGCATTTTAATAATTTTTAGAATTAGACTGTAGTTATTTAAAGTAAGATAGTCTGCAGGCAGTCTATACTTTAGGTTGGGCATTTATGCAACTTTAACACTATTATAGCTTAAGAGATCTATCTCTAATAATTTTACAAGGACATATCTCTGCAATCTTTTTTCCCATCATTTTTCCGCCAGCTGCAATCTGCAAAAGAATTCAAAAATTTTATTTTAAAATTTTAACAAACCAATATGTTCATCGAACCGAAAATCATAAACATCAGTTACAACTAGCAAAACGTCAACGAAATATCATAAACATCAGCTACAACTAGCAAAACGTCAACGGAAAATCATAAAACATCGACTAAAAAAATTCGGCAAAATATCCAAAAGCAATCATTGAGAAAATCCATAAAATGGTGGGGAAATTCTTATGGAGTCCAAATCAATCAAGAACATGGAAATCTTTTCAGAACCTAAGCTATTCCTCAGAGGAAAATGGTATAGGTTTTAAAAATCTTCATAAAATGATTAAAAGTTTCTCGTTGAAATTATGGTGGAATCTACAACAAGAAAAATCCTTATGAGCTAAATTCATGTGGTCTTTCCCTGATAACCATAAAAAAACACTAACATGGAAGGCAATAATTGAAGTGAATGAAATAGCCCCACATAACACACTCATTCAAATTGGTAAAGGAGAAACTTCATTTTGGGATTCGTCTGAACTGGAAAAGGGATATTATCTGAAAAACTAAACACATATAGTATACAACCTTTCCAAGACATAACCGTGGCAAAATATCTAAGACACAAAGATCCTTAAAATCATATTCTAAAAGACTTTTTGCCAACTAATGTAACACAAATCTTGGATTTCTGGGAACTTAGTCAAGGCGGCTGAAGGAGTTTGTTCCCATGTCCACGGCGGCGTATAGGTTATCTGTAGTATCGGCGGTGGTGGTGGTGGGTGGCGAGAGGAGATGGCTTGTCGACATTTGGCTGGTGTTATCACCACGTGAATTGAGAAAAATGACTAGCTTCCCTCCAAAACGAGCAAATGCTCAAAATGGTACCAACTTTTAGTTAAAACTTACAGTTTGATGCCCAAATTTTAAAATTGTATCACAAAGGTACCCAATTTTTTATTTATGTTCCAAAATAGTCTCGTTACTGACAATAAGAGGCTTTCATTTTGTCAATGGATAGTGAGGTCATTCCATATTTTTTTAAAAATAAATAGAGGGCTTGCTGGATAAATTACCAAGACTTAATTATTTGGGGCATGGAGAACAATTCTAAAGCAAGAGTAAATTTGTTTCTGCAACCAGAGTCACTGCAAATATGTACTCGTGTAGTTGCATAAAAACATGAGTAACTAATAAAACTCCTTGATCATGCAATTTAATTTGAACTTCAATCCTTTAATATTATCACTACACTCGTCTTCATTAAAGTATTTTAATTTTTTTTTACTTCCAAATGTTTGTATGACTGTTATCCTCGTTTTTACCTCCCCGAAGGGTTAATCAATCTATACAGCTTCCTCGTTAGGGTGTCTCCCCCGTCGCCTCCTCGCCAGACCATTCTTGAGTCATAATATGGGTTGGACATCTGGGAACACCCCATGGTAGGGATTTGGTACATCTGGTTCGAAGCAATGTATTATGTCTATGGCCCTCCCGTCACAGGGTTGTAGTACAATTGTTGTCCCTGAAGGTAAGGGTTATGGAGAGGGTTCTCCCCTTGAGGCCGCAAATGAGTTTGGCTCTCATAATCCAGGTACTGCCCTGTCGGTCGGGCCATCGAATGAAAGACCTCACAGTTCGGCAGTAGGAGGGTCGGGGCAGGTACAAAATAGGCCTGTGACGGGCCTGACCTTGGAAACGTAGGTTGCGGTCGCTCTTGGGTGCCCATGCCTGGGTTCACGGGGTAAGATGTCCTTGGGTTAACTTGCAGCTGGAGTCTTGGTTGCATCATCAGGGGCATCGAAGGTGAGGGCATCACTGAGCGTTGGATCATCCTTTGGTGGAGCATTGGGGGATCCACGTGAAACCCTGCGGACTTGAGGGTCTGCGCCAGATCTTGTGGGGACAAGGGCGGCGTAGCCCCTGTACCGTGATTTGCTCGAGCGGCTCCAGCAGCCACTTCGACTTGCGAATTCTTGAAGTTTCCGTGAATGGTGGCTCATCTTCTCTTCGCTAGTGCGCTTGACTCCCCCTCTCTAGGGTTCAGCACTGACCCCTAGCTG